>BSBN01000077.1:3495066-4805133 GCA_027924645.1 Cunninghamia lanceolata
AGAAGATTGCACCACTGGACTTTGGGTATCGGGGGGACAGAAAATCGTGTTACCCTGATATTTTGATATGATATTTTCTTTGCAGCACCACATAGGTTGTAGGGTTTATGCATGGTCCTTCTACTTGAGTTTGTACCAATTTCATTCTTCCACTCATAAAAATTTGCTATTCGGTATGTGGATGTGAAGATTCTGGCGAAGGTTGTGGAAGCTAGTGTTAAATCTACGTATCACATTTGCTTGAAAGTTTGTAAAGTTTTTTCAACAACACCATTTTTTATATCCTACGCTCATTGCATTATATGAAATTGTATTTTCCTGCGCTAATTTGGGAAATGTCATATTTATCTCTGTAGAGCTCTTATATTGTTCATTTCACTAGAGAATCTCCAACCAATACACTGGTAACCTTAATATATGACAAAATCCTCAATATATTTATCGTTAGGGTCTTGTTCCTAAACTGTCATTTTGGTGTAGATAGAGAAAGTGTTGGCAAGATTCTTTATACCCGCAATAATGATGTTTTGATAAACTGTGAAAACGTTGTTTTATTCTTTCCATACTTTGCATTCATGTTCACTAGGTTTGTAACATCTGGATAGAACTTATATTCCATCATGCTTTCAAGTCCAAGTCTATTCAAAACTCACCATACTTGCCGACTGGGAACTACAAACTTTCTTCCGTATTTTTGCACTGTCTTTAAGAATGTATCACATGCCATATCATGATGTTACGGCTTTATTATCTTTTCCCCTCATGATTTCACATAAGTTCAGTAAATCTCAAATAACTGTCACCAATAAGTGATTTTCCTGGTCTTCTACAATTAGAACTTCTTCAGGCCTAGCCATACGACAAATCATGAGCATCCTCAATTCAAACATAGGTTGGGCATATGGATGTCTCCCTTATATAAGATGAGAGCCGAGCCTATTTAAAATACCAAAAAGCAAAGAAATCTTGAAAACCTCAGTGTCATCCACCTAAGAAATACCAATCAAATATTCAAGATCTATGAGAAGTGCGGTCTGGTTTTCAGGAATACTTTGAAGTATGCAAATGTGTGACATGTAAAATGAAATGAAGAAAAGTTCCCAGTTTTGGATGAATGCCTCTCTTTCAGTTGATCTGTTTTCATAGGCCTTTAGGATTTTGTTCCAGGTGGTAAAATAGCCTGCAATTGCACCATGAAGATCGTATACAGCTTCACAAATTGTGTATCATATAACTCCCCAAAGTTGAGGGCTTCAACCTCAGTTAAGCATCACAAAGCCAAATTTCTATAGGCAGGCACAGGAAAAGATTCAGCAAGCTATCAAGCAGGGGAGATTCAAAGATATAACCAAGAGGATTCCATGATAAAAATGCATGGAGAGTGGCCAAAGCTACCCTTATAAGTTCAGTTCGCTATGATACCAATAATACATTTGATGTATAAATTGGAATTCACTGTTCAAAGACTGCTTGAGTTCCTTAATCTTCTACTGTGTCATCCCTAACATCTTTTCCCTCAGCAATGCTGCTAGAGTTTCCATATGGGGTAGCATTAAAACATGATGGTTCTTTGCTATAGGATGACATAAACCATAAGCTATATCAAATTGTTTTTACTTTCTTTCACAAAGAATCTTCCAAGCATTTTGCACCAAGGGGTTTTATCATAGGAAATACATAATGGATTCTTTGATTTTTCCTTTCTGCTTCTTTGTAACTGTGTTTCTGAGTTCTAAAATTGATTTCCACACATGGGGGACCTAAAATTTTGGCAAAAAATTGTATGAAATTTTAGGTCCCAATAGATGCCATTCATCAATTCAAACTTCCTATTGTCTTCTTGTAATCATCTCTATAGGTAGTGAGCCTTCTTTTGAGCAGTGACCTTTGGGCAGTGAGCCTGAATGCATGTGCATTCCCATTTGTAAAATACCTTTAACAGAGTATTAATATTTGTGGGTTAACCCCCACCGTGGCTTTTCCCTTTACCAGGTTTCCACGTTAAAAATTATTGTGTCATGTGTGTTTATTTGTTTCTGCTCATGTGTTGATGATTCATGCTTTCAGTGTTTTAATTAGTTCTAAGTGATATTGTTGCAAATGATAAAGTTTTGGTGACAACTGATTCACCCCCTCCCCTCTTAGTTGTCTTCCCTAATTCCAACATGCATGACACTTGTATGATATTATGCCATATATGCCATTCAACCCTTATGCACACCATGTACATATGAGAGAGATAATGATAGAGACGGAGAGAAATATAGAGACATAGAATAGGTACAAACCATTAAAACCATTTAAGCTATGAATATGCATATTAAAAATTTATACATTAGTCTCGATAAAGCCATGAAGCATACAAATGTCTTCAAAATGTCATACAATGCCATGATGCCAACATTGTCTCTTAAACTACAAAATGTCATCAATATATAGTCATGCAAATTACATTATGAATATGCCATGTAAAGGCATAAAAAGTGTCTTCATCATAGGTAGAAAACACTAAATTATTGAAACATTCGGCCCCTCTTTGCTCAACCAGAAATTGAACCTCGATCCCCTGAATTAGTTGTCTTGTGTCATTACGATCTCCTGTATCCCTCACTATTTTGTATTTCAAGTTGTATATACAAATTATAAAATTAGATACTATGCCAAACTCTATAACTAAAATATATTATTTTGAAATGATATAAAATAATATACACTTACAACATATTGATAGTCTAGTTGTTATTGCCTATGATGCTTAGCATCATCAAGAGAGGTTTCCCCTTGGATAGGAGTGTTTACATCAATATATAGCATAACAAAAATGTATTTATCAGTTTTTTCAAATACCTAATGGTGTCAATTGAAAAAAATAATCATAATTAAATATATGTGTTCATACTCGTACCTATGTTAGACACATTGTTGATGGAATTGCTGCAGAAACACCTATATCCAAATTCTCTCATAGACTAAGAGGTGTGACAGTTGAATACATCAGCTAAACAAACAATAACAAATTTAACTTAGAAACTCTAGTACACATAAACAATAAAATTAGATTTTGCAAAATAAAAATTTGAAATGAGGTATAGTGTACCTCTATGTATCTAATGTCACAACTAACTGTATGAACATGCATGTTAGATGGTGATGTAATACCCACATGTTCAACAAAAAATTGCATTTTCAAGTATTTAATGTATCCTAAATATAAAATACTTATATATATATATATTAGATTTTTACCTCTAAAATAGATGCACATGTACAATTTGTTAGTGGGATGGTCGATGTCATACTATTGGGGTATGACATTACACCCTGAAATGTATAATATATGCATAATTTTAATTCTATTCTATAATTAAAAATCAATTTAGATTTCAAAAATTAAGTATAAGATATAAAATCTTATAAATTCGTAGTGTGTGATCAACAAAAAATTATTTAATAGCTCATCATCCATCACCACATCAACTAATTGATGACCTCATATTGTTGGATCACCCACTCTACTCCCAAAACAGATCTAAAATGACAATGAGTGCATTCGTGGAATGTGGCACCCTCTGCACCCTCTAGATCACAATCTACTCCACAGAATAAATTAGAACAACTAAGGCACAAGTGAGAGCTAGGAGGAAAAGAGATGGGTGGTTGTGTTGCTTGATTATCTACTAAAGCACAAGACTGAGATACCTACATGTCATGTTGTACAAGTGTGTCTGTGAGGCTAGCAATAGCATAGAGATTTTGCACCTCCATAGTCTCCTTGATAACTAATGGAATCATCACATGTTGGTTGATTTTTTATGCTAGTGATCTTTGTGGATGGTTTGCATCTGGATAAGCTCCCAATCTATGTTGAGAAGAGCCTCCACCTCTACCTTGAAGCTCCCTCATATCAAAATAATTGGGAATTTCATGAAGAATAAACTCACAATAAAGTTTCCTAAGAAAATATAATGGCACCTCATGGTTATTACATGGAGGTTGGTCAAAGACCATCCACCACCTCTCCCAAAAATTATTTCTTATTTCATTATGATTGCACCAATGTATTAGAAATATTTTTGAAGTCACAAGAAGCAATGCATTAGTTCTAGGATCAGTAAAAAGAGCACAAATTTGTCCTTTTGTTATCTCTTTTTTTTACATCATTGTAAGATAATTTCATTGCATAGAATTCACATCATGATTCTTTATATCTTTTCCATTCATCTATTTGACTCATCACCAAGTCAACATTCTTCATCATTGCTTCCAATGATGAAGCGAGTGATGTATGGTGTGGGTCTGATACTGATGCCTTCAATTTTGAAACTATTTTTGTAAGTTGATTTTTATTTTCTTCTAAATGCCCTAACAAATCCTCTTAACTTTGTCTAGGGTTTCTCAGAAGTGTTGGAGGAGATTAGGGTGTTGCAAGGTTCTCTTCGAGTATTTCCTCATCCAAATTTGGTTCCAAGTTAGAGTCTATAGGATCTGATATAAAAATATTTAAAAAGAAATTCATAAAAAATAATCAAATTTCATGAAATGCAAACATATTTGATTACAAAATGTAAAATCATGGACCAACCTCTTCTCCCACCTGATATAATGGTGATTTTGATTGTAAAATGGTGAATTTTCAATATCTTGAATGCATTTTGGAGCTCCACAATGCGTACTAGATAGGCAGAGGGTCACAGCTAGGGGAAAACATATAAGTTTTTTTCTTTTTTACACAGTGAAAATGTGCTCACATTTTGGGCTTCCAAAATGTGCTCATGTTTTGGGGCTTCCTGAATGTGAGTGCATTTTGTCTTGGGCTTTACCAATTCATAATGCGAGCATGTTTTGTTATTTTCAAAATAACACATTCATGTTTTTCAAAACACGCTCATGTTTTGTCTAAAATTGGGCATTTGGCCAGTTTTTTGTATAGCATTTCCATGCACACGCCCATACATATTAATCTATATTATAATGGAAGGATTTTAGAGCTACCTAGTGATTCTTCTAGGTAGCTTCATGGGATTCTGTTGATGTGGATGTTAGTCACACATAAACAAACTAAACAAAAGTCACACAACAACCCTTGTTTGTCCTAAAAGATACAATGAATTCAAAGAATTCATGATCCCAAGTCCTCGTTGATTAGCTCATAATCTGTTGATGTTACTCAGTAGTTGATGTGTATTGTTGTTTTCCATTTTGGGGTCTTATGTAGGTCAGTAGATTCTGCCTCTACAGCAATGCTCTATAGGAAGGTTACTCTACACAGCATATATCTCTAAATGATGTGTCTAAGTTGATATCTGCATGAGTTCTACCCTTATCTGTGATTTTCTGCATGATATTTTCAATAGTACATGCATCTAGCTCAAAAAATATGCTAATGATATTCAGTTATCTATGGGATGTCAGTATATTTCTCTGTTCTGCTTAATATTCATCATGATTTGCAGTTATGGAAGTGATTTCTATAAAATTAAAATGAGAAAAAGGGAGGAGAGATGAGATTCCAAAAATTACTTGATTGAGATCGCTGTTCCACACACATGTTCCCATACAACAATGAAGAGAAGAAAACTAGAATCATACTTCACTAGGAAATTCCACAAATCAGCATGATCTAGTGAAAATCTTTAGAGGTAGAGTTGACAACAACAGGCAATGAAATGAAAGCGCTTCTATAGAACACAACATTCACCAATACATATCTAGAAGTCAACTTGAAGATTACTTAAGGTTTACAATCAAGATGTAATCTAAAGCTTCATCTCCATACAGTATGTTCATAAAACAAGTACATTTACAGTGATTTGACGAAAGGACCTTGATTATTTCAACAATCTAGTCCCCACTCATCTCAGTAATCCGATCTCCTACATGAAATTGCTATAGGTTTGATTTTGTATGATTGACCTCCCTCTTTTCAAAGTGTAGGGGCTGAATATATGTCTTTGTTTTTCCCCTCCAGGGTAGCGCCTAGGAAACCCTAGCAAATCAACGGTCCACATCTTAAAATGCAGCATCAGACAGTGGGAAACGAATCCTGCCAAGGATTCGAACAGTCCACAGACAGGGTGCCGCTCCCTTAGTAATGTCTTCTACCTGCACTCTCCTTCGCATTGAAAGCTTTGTCCCTTCTTGGTGCATTTTCAACCTCTCAGGATCTGGTCCGCCACCTGGGATGTCCCCCACCATTAAAGCTCCATCATGTCTCCACCTACACACCATCAAGTTCTAGAATGGGTTCAAAATCCACCTACCCCGCTCTTCCCACCTTGTATCGTGACTGCACATCATGCAAGTCATCAGCATGACCACCCTTGATCGGAGCGAGCCAACAATGTCTCATCGACCACATCTTTCCGGCTGATGCACCTATGGTCATCATACAGAAGTTAGGGATCATCATTTAAATAACCAGCAATAGGATAAACATTTACATTAAATCATCTATGAATGTGCAAACAAATATATTAGGTCATGATTCCATGAAAATCTGCATGCATATGAGTATCTAATTCCTTTTGATAACCTTTCAGTTCCACCACCTGCATGTAGATCTTTGGGCACTTTCATATTAAGTCAGGATATGATGATGACATCATCATCATGGGCAAGCTATATTAAAATGTGGAAGGATGATGCCATGGTCATATTGAAGGAAATCAGGGTCTAAGGAACATGACCCTGAGGAAAGAACTTTGAAGAATATCATCGTCTAAAAGGATGGCATCATTGCCATGTCAGGCTTTGTATATCGGGTCATGTTTTAAGATCGGGTGATATTCAGAAGATGGACCCCCCCTCAGAAGGATCGGGATGATGTCAACATGTTGATGTCTTTGTTTTATCGCTGTAGTTACCATGACATCCTCGTCATGTTATAGGATAGGGTGATATTGGAAACATACCTCCACGAGATGAAAGGGTGATGATGTCACCGTCATATTGATCTCCTTTATTTATCGGGCCTAGGTGACGCCAGCGGGATATTGGTATCGGGGTGACATTTTGTGGGAGGGTGATATTCGAAAGATTGGGTGATCTTTGAAACATCAGGGTGATCTTTCATAAGGTGACTGATGTTCGGAATATGACTCCCTTCCTAGAATATCAAGTTTGACCAGAACTTTGACTCGCCATAACTTTCTTACTTGGTCAAATTTTAGGGTGATGTAAAAGGCAAACATGCTTAGAATTTCACACTCTCTCACATGGTAGGCTTCCTGAGGCAAGATTCAGAATTTGAAATTGGGTTCATACATGAAGATCACAAATGCACTTGACATGATGCACATACATACTGACCGAAGCTGCTTTTTACCAGTACCGCCCAGAGCACAAAAACAAGGGAGCAAGCCACAACATGGGTCCTCATTTTTCTAAGGAGTAAAATGGGGCATGTTGTGAACATCACAACAACTAGCAACCAAACAAAACAATCAAATATTAAAACCATTAAAGGAAATAGAATGAAGTAAACCCATAACTTGCAACTATCTTTTCTGCAAATCATCAGCTAACTTGAGACTCAATGTATTCAATAAGGTGCATGAATTTTCCTTTTAGTTTGAGTGGGGGCATGTGATTAATTATCCTCATCTTGAAGATCGATTGAACAAACCAGTGACTGATATTATCCTACACAGGTGAGGATGTTCCCTTATAGCCAACCGAATAGACCCTTGCTGCTAGTAGGCATCCATAGCCCCAGCAAGGTTATCGTTACAATTCTCCTAAGTAGAGCCACACTGCCAGTGAGTGTCTATAGCCTCGGTAGAGTTACTTAGATGGCTTAACCTAGATTTTCAATAAAATCCATTTTATTACTTTATATTTTTATGTATTTGATAGAGCTTCATAAGATATTGCATTTGTAACTTCATGATGCAAGGAGTGGTCACTTGCTGAAATTAAGCTGAGAATTGTAATGGTAGCAAGGGTGACCTCTAATTTTTCACCTAATATCTACACTAGTAAGTTCAACAAATCCAAAGATTTTAGGTGTGTCATTGTGAGAAACATTCCTTGAATACTCAACCCATTCTTATTAAATACAAAATTTCACAAGTCAACTGACTCTTTACATTTATGACAGTCACAACAAGTTATGCATAAATTTCAAACAATTAACCTGAATGACGTGAATTTTCCATTGATTTCAATGGTTGTTAATCTGCTCCTTCATACTCTAAATCAAAATAAAGATCCCTGCTAAGGAAACAAAGCAACCAAACAAAACAAAAGACTGTACAAACAACTATACAAAGAATATACATTAGGATACACATGACTGTCATGGTGCAGCTTTAGGCCTAAAAATAGTGTTTGAGGAACTATCCATTAACTGGTAATGGGACATCCTCACTTGTTAAGGTCTTAAGCCTGAAGGTGTTGTCTCCTAAAATTTTAAAAATTTGAAAGTGGCCTATCAAGAGTTTATAAAACTTGCCATGATCACCGTTTCTTTCATGTGCTTTGTCCCACATTAGGACCAAATCTGAGATCCTGAAAGCCTTAATTCTAGCTCTTTTGTCAAACCAGCACTTGACAACAGCCTGATGTTTAGCAAATTGATTAATTGCTACACTTCTTTTTTCCTCTAGGTGCATCAGTTGTAGCAACCTAACTTCTTGCTTATTATCTATGCCTAGGTACTCTTGTGTAAACTGCAGTGTAGGAATCTTTAAGTTGAGAGGGAGGATGGGATCCACCCCATATACTAGATGCAAAGGAGAATTTCCTAATTCAGCCTTATTCCAGGTTCTATCTACCCACAAGGCATACTTCAACAAAGTGTCCCATTCCCTTGGGTTCTTCTCTATTAATTTCTTTATGATGTTCAATAGGTTTTTGTTTGTGGATTCTGCTAATCCATTCCCTTGGGGATAGTAATTGGAGGAGAATTTTAAGATGACCCCATAATCAAAAGCCCAACTTGATAGTTTCATTGAAGCAAAAGGATATCCATTATCACATACTAAAGCATATGGAACTCCATACCTGGTCACTATATTGCTTTCCAAAAACTTAATGACATCCTCAGCATTACATGTCTTACTGCTGATAGCTTCAGTCCACCTAGTACAGTAGTCAGTAATAGTTAAATCATACCTGTGGCCTGAGGATGATGGAGGACTGATAGGTCCTATGAAGTCCATTCCCCATTGAGCAAAGGGGCACATCTCCATCACTGGCTTCAAAGGTTGAGTAGCATATTTTTCTCTATTTGCTGCAACCTGACACATATGACAACATTTGATGTGTCTAGCAGTATCTTTGAAAATCGTGGGCCAATAATAGCTTGCCTTGAGGATAGACTGAGTGGTGGCTAAGGATGATCCATGTGCAGTCCCAAACTTATCATGCAATTCTGCTAGCACCTTATCTACTTCTGGTCTTTCCAGGCACCTTAGGTATATCCCCTCATAATTTTTCTTGAAAAGGATTCCTCCTTTCATCATATATTTGTGTGACCTTATCTTTAGGGCTCTCTTCTATGAGGCCTGCAATCTTGAGGGGCATCTTCCAGTGATTAGGATGTGTCTGATGTCTGAGTACCATTCTCCATCATCTTTTGCATTCACAACATACTGTTGGCTCATGATACTAGGATCAATCTCTGATATCATCTAGCTCAATGCCTGCCCTCTCACTAACTTCATGGGTGTAATGTCCATATCATATTCTTGGAGGAAAGTGATCCATTTAGCTCTCTTTTCTCCTGGTTCAATTTGCATTAGCAACATCTTTACTGTTGCATCAGGTACTATAGCAATCACTTTGCTTCTCATGATGTAATGCTTGAATTTCTTGACTACCCTAACCAAGGCAAGTGCATGTCTTTCAACGTCCATGTACCTAAGCTCTGCAACTTTGAAAGGGCAGCTCATGAAGGCTATAGGCTTCTCCTCCTTTTCTTCATTTCTCTATGTCAGCACTGCTACAGAAGTATGTTCTGAAGTAAATGAGTAGATGAAAAAGTCCTTGGCATAATCTAGACTGGTCAGGACTGGAACATTTGATATAGCTTTCTTAATGTCTCCAAAAGTTGCTCTAGTCTCTGGTGTCCATTCAATTTTAGTGTCTTTCTTAACCATGGCATTCAAGGGTCTGACTATCTCTGCAAAGCTGGTGATAAACTTCCTAACAAAATTAACCTTACCAAAGTAAGATTTGAGCTCTGTCTTGCTTCTAGGGAGTTGTATCTTCATGATGGATTCCACCCTATCAGGATCAATGATGATCCCATTTTCAGTTATCAGGTGGCCTAGCAATTTCCTGGTGGTCATCCCAAATATGCACTTTTTGGGATTCAAGGATATGTTGTACTGCTCGCACTTCTTCAGTACCTTTCTTAGGTCTTCTACATGATTTCCTCTTTCTTTGGAGAACACCATCAAGTCATCCATGTATATTACTATGCATTGACCAATTAAGCCTCTAAAGGCTATGTCCATTGCTCGCTGAAATGTGGCTCCAGTGTTTATCAACCCAAACGGCATGTGCCTGTAGGCAAAGATCCCACACTTGGTGGTGAATGTGGTTTTCAATCTATCAATTATGTCCACCATCACCTAGTTGTAACTAGAGAAACCATCCAAGAAGGACATCATCTTGGAACCATTCACAATCTGCAGGACTTCATCCAGGGAGGGCAAAGGGTAGTTGTCCTTTTCAGAAGCTCTATTTAAGTTTCTGAAGTCCACACATAGTCTGATGTCACCATTTTTCTTCCTCACTGGGACTAGGTTTGCCACCCACGTAGAGTGTCTCACAGGAAATATGATCCTGGCATCAAGCAACCTTTTAACTTCTTCAAAGATGATGGGCTCCAGCAAGGTATTGACAGGTCTTTGCTTCTGCCGAAAGGGCTTGGCATTTGGCTTCAAGGGGATTGTGTGAGTGATGACTGATGTGTCATAAGTTTTCAGCTCATTATACATCTAGGCAATAACATGAATGTAATCTTTGAGGGCCTAGGTTATCCCTTTCAATTCTTCCTCTGTATAGACCTTCCCAATCAGAATGTTTCTTCTTTTATCACCCTACCTAATGTCTACCTATGAGTACTGTCCTTCATCATCTTTTGGAAGATCCTTCTATTTCAACATGCTGTCCAGATCAAATGCTCTTTCTAGCTTTACCATTCCCTTAGGAATCCTATTGCTAGGTAGCTCTAGGATTTCTTCTTCTTCCCAGACATAATCTTCCATATTTATTTCATCTATGATCTGTGCTTCAAAAACATCTCTGTTGGAAATAAAATCCAATATATGTTGATCATCATCAAATACTTGAAGATTAGTTACATTGTCAGGCACAGAAGGCACTGATGCTAATTTGACTGAGAATATTTTTAGACCTGATATGGACAAAGGTTCTAAAGTACTGGTAGCCTGGGCCAAAGCATCTGCTCTGTGGTTCTATTCTCTGGGGACATGGGCGATATTGAATGCATCAAAATCTTCTATTAAGTCCCACATCCTGTGTCTATAATTGGACAACCTTTTGTATTTGCAAGAGTATATACCTCTTACCTGTCTCACAACTAATTTTAAGTCTCCATAGACATGCAGAATTCTCACATTCTTTCTAAGTGCAAACAATATCCCATGAATTAGAGCTTCATACTCTGCCACATTGTTTGTACATGGGAATTGTAATCTGTATGCTGCCAAGTAGGATTTTCCAGATGGATTGATGGGGTCTATTCCTACTCCAGCTCCTTGTTTTGACTTGGATCCATCAAACCTGAGGATCAATGGCCTGTCTTCATCTAGAAGTTTGTCTAGAGCTTCTTTCTTTCATTTTGCTCTGGTAGCTGCACCATTGAATATCCACTTCAACTTTGGTATCTCAGCCTTCTCAGATATCACCTTATCAGCCTCGTGGGAAGATGATATTTCTTCTTTTCCTTTATCATCAGGAGGAACATCCTCTGGACTAGGTAGCACCTTCCTTCTTAAAATATGCAGACATAATGAACAAGACATTTCTGAATGAGGTGCTTCGTGTAACCTGTACCAGCCTTCAATCAAGACGTCCTGAGGAGGCCTCTGCTATTGTGTCACCTTTCGAATTTCCTTAGACAGAAACTCTTCAAATTTGGACAGATTACTGCCTCTATCCTCATCAGATAACTCATAATCTAAATCCACTAAACAGTCACTCCCTAGGGTGATCTCCTTCTTTTTTTAGCATTACTCCTGTTGCACACCAGTATCTCTTCTGGCATCTAAATAGAACTTTCATCCTACTATGTGCATCCTCCTGTTCCTGCAGGAAACAAACAAAAATTAGTATCATAATCACTGTCTACAGAACTCACCACGGGTGATGATGATACTGATGATGATGATGAAGATGCCTCATTGTATGCTTGTTCCAGCTCCAGCATGTCTAAACATGCGTCACAAGTTTTCTTGAAATGTGCCTCATTATGCAACCTGCACTACTCGTCAATTAGAATATCATGAATAGGTACATTTAACATCTAACACCTTCGCACCTCTTTAAGCAAATGCATTTCAAAACTTTTGAAATGATCTACTCCTAGTTCGCTCTTAGGATCACAATCAGACTCCAAATTTACTTCATCACCCTGAGGACCATCATCATGATCATGCACGTCAAACATCAAGATCTCCTATATGTTGGCAGTTTGGGGTCTAATGGAGTAAACTCTGGGTTCCACATCCACATACATGATTTTATTTGTTTTGTTATATTCAGTGATGATGTGTTTCATGCAAGGCTCAACATCTACCCTTATTTGATTTGGTATCCCCCTCCAGGGAAACCACATATGACTGAAATTAGTTGACACGTACCCGTTAAGGGTTTTTGACCAATCTCTGCTGAGCAACATCCCATATGTATCAGGTATATCAACTACCTGAATATCGATGTAGTGTTGGATTCTGGGATCCGATGCAAGCTGCATGTAAATGTGGGTTAGTTCTCCTACCACACTTACCTCTGCTTTATCCAATTGTGTTACTTTCTTCAATGATTTAGTAGGATGTAATCCTAAAGCATTGCATATGGATAAGGGTATCACATTGGTGGATGCTCCTTAGTCTACTAAACAATTGTGCAAATTTTTACTGAACATCCTTATGGTCAAGAGGAAAGGAGGTGACTCACTTTTCTCTCTGTATATGTGGGAGGTCTCTACAGCTTGAACAGTAGCTGAGGTTTTATACTTAACATTAACATCCCTAGTAGCATGATCCTTATTTCCAAATTGACCTAGGGTATGGCTATCTTCCTTTCGAGAAAGATCATCTAATGATCTCATGAAAGCTCTCTTGATATTAGGGGTTCTAAGCAGCTTTGACAATGGTAGGCTGATTTTGATCCTTTTCATTTCATCTATCAAATATGAAACCAACTTGTCAGGTTCAAGAGGCAGATTTGCAGCTTTTGGTGCTGTGGTCTGTGGTGTCAAATACTGAGCATTTACCTTGGGGAATCTAGGGTTATTACTTGCCTTGGGATTAGGAGGTGTATTGAAATTGTTTGGAGGCAAGGAAGTGGTCAAAGGACCAGTAGTTATTCCTCAAGTTGTAGTTGTGTCTACCCTAAGGTTGCTGTTGATTAGCATTGACTTCTTCATGCTCGACTGATGGCTCATTCTCATCCTCAAAGGGAAAAACATAGTTAGACTCAAAAGCCATGGCTGATTCCTCACATGCTGAGGTGTAATCCTGATGTGATGAGATTGTTTACTGATAAGGGTAATGCATGAAGCTTTCTAGCACTAGGACGGAGTCATACTCACAGGGGACAATTTCATTTCCCTCTCCATAGGGTAGATTTCCTGAAGTACTGGACACTTCAGCTTGGAAAATACTGGCAGCAATCCTGAATTGAGGACAGTCTAGTTCTACATGAGCATTGGTGATATGTATTCTGCACCAGTTTGTAAGTGATGTCTCTGTAAGGTTTACTCTAGTGGTCTGCCTAGATTCACTAAAGGGTTGATTATCTAGGGGTGATGGCAAGGAACCATTGTTTGGCCTAGTTTTCCACACTCTAGGCTATCTAGGAGGATTGTTGTTTCCATTATTGTTATAATTATTCTTGTACCCCCTATCAGGATAATTAGTTATGTCATTAGCATAGCCTCTGTTCTGATTAGGCTGAGAGTAGAAGTTCTAATTTCTCAGGTGGGTGACCTCGGTAGTAAGTTTCCTTAACTGGCCTGATATTTCCTTGATTTCTTCTTTTTCTTCTTGAACCTTGGCCGCTACATTTTCTGTCTGAGGCTTAAAAAAAGAATATCCATTATTATTGTTGGATTGTTCCACAAATTGAGGCACTTGTGTTTGATATGGTAACATCTGGCTATTCCCTTTTGGTGGAAGCATGATACTAAGTGGGGGTATCTGCAAAGGGGCTGTCATCATAGCTGAAGGCATCATGACCCTACTAGCCTGTTGGTGGACAGGATATGTTGGGTAGCCTAGAAGTGTAGGGAAGGCAACATTTGGTGTGGGACCAGGAGCTAATTGTTGGCTGATCTTGATAGCTTCCCCATAAGCTTCTGCTAAAGTTGTTACCCCAGGATGCACTCTTCTGATAAACATGGAAGTCAAGGGGTCCAAAGCTGAGTAATAAATGCTCCTAGCAGCTTCATCTATTACAACATAGGGAGCAACTACCTTAGACAACATCTTTTGGAACCTTGCATTGAAGTTTACAATAGGTTCTCCTTCAGATCTCTTGATGGTGGCAAATAAATGATAGTTCATTGAAGGATCTATAGGCACCTTGAACCTATCCTTGAAAGCTTTTTCCAGGACATCCCATGAACTGAATGAACCTTGTCCAAGACTAACATACTAGTTATAGGCCTCTTCCCCTAAGGAAATGGGAACAACCTACATACCACGTCCTCATGTTCATATCCAGCCCTACAACAAGCTTCCTTGAACATTCTGATATGATCATCAGCATCTTGATATGGATGATACCTAGGACAGATTTTATCAAGATTCTTAGGCAAAGCATGATATGCATTGAAGGTTAGCGGTGACTCTGCAGTAAAGAATGACATTGGAACTGGTGGAAGTTGGACCTGAGGTATAACAGGTTAAGGTTGGACCCGAGGTATGACAGGTGGCCCTGTAGGTACTTACTAGCCAATAAGGGTTGCAGGAGCACGTTCTAGTGAAGCTCCGGATGCACTAGGATCAGGGGAGTGATGAATGTCCACAGTCCTAGGTCTAAATCCCCTAATACATAGTTCTTTAAAGAGTCCACTAGATCTGGACTTGGTATTTGGCCTGAAAGCCAGGATTTCTCAAATTTTTAAGGGAACTTACTGGTTTATGGTTAGATTTTGAAACTAACATGATATTCAAGCAATGTTTGCAGGAATCTACAGTTTCCTTGTTTGAGCCCTCCTTCTAGCACTAGTAAATGTGTTGATGTGGATGTTAGTCACACACAAACAAAATAAACAAAAGTCACACAACAACCCTTGTTTGTCCTGAAAGATAAAATGAATTCAAAAAATTCATGATCCCAAGTCCTCATTGATTAGTTCATAATCTGCTGATCTTACTCAGTGGTTGATGTGTATTGATGTTTTCCATTTTAGGGTCTTATGTAGGTTAGTAGATTCTGCCTCTGCAACAATGCTCTACAGGGAGGTTACTCTACACAGCATATATCTCCAAATGATGTGTCTAAGTTGATATTTGCATGATTTCTACCCTTATCTGTGATTTTCTGCATGATATTTTCAACAATACATGCATCTAGCTCAAAAAATATGCTAATGATATTCAGTTATCTATAGGATGTCAGCATATTTCTATGTTCTACTTAATATTCATCATGATTTGCAATTATGGAAGTGATTTCTATAAAATTAAAATGATAAAAAGGGGAGGGAGAGATGAGATTCCTAAAGTTACTTGACTGAGATCACTGATCTACACACATGTTCCCATACAACAGTGAAGAGAAGAAAACTAGAATCATACTTCACCAGGACATTCCACAAATCAGCATGATCTAGTGCAAATCTTTAGAGCTAGAGTTGACAACAACATGCAATGAAATGAAAGCACTTCTATAGAACACATCATTCACCAGTACATATCCATAAGTCAACTTGAAGATTACTTAAGGTTTACAATTAGGATGTGATCTAAAGCTTCATCTCCATACAGTATGCTCATAAAACAAGTACATTTACAGTGATCTAAGGAAAGGACCTTGATTATTTCAATAATCCAGTCCCCACTAGTCTTAGTAATCTGATCTCCTACATGAAATTTCTACAAGTCTGATTTTGTATGATTGACCTCCCTCTTTTCAGAGTGCAGGGGCTGAATATATGTCTCTATTTTTCCCCTCCAGGGCAACGCCTAGGAAACCCTAGCAAATCAATGGTCCGTATCTTGAAATGCAGCATCAAACGGTGGGAAACAAATCCTGCCAAGAATTCAAATGGCCCATAGATAGGGCACCGCCCTCTTAGTCATGTCCCCCACCATTAAAGCTATGTCATGTCTCCACCTGCACACCATCGAGTTTTGGAATGGGTTCAAAATCCACCTACCCTACTCTTCTTGCCTTGTATCGTGACTGCACATCATGTAGGTCATCGGCATGACCACCCTCGATCGGAGCAAGCCAACAATGTCTCATTGACCCCATCTTTTTGGTTGTTGCACTTGCGGTCATCATACAAAAGTTAAGCATCATCATTTAAACAACCAACAGGAGGACAAACATTTACATTAAATCATGCTTTGAATGTGCAAACAAATATATCAGGTCATGATTCCATGAAAATCTGCATGCATACGAGTATTTAATTCCTTTTGATAACCTTTCAGTTCTGCCACCTACATGTAGATTTCTGGGCACTTTCATATTAAGTCAGGATATGATGATGACATCATCATCATGGGTGAGCTTCATTAAAATGTGGAAGGATGACGCCATGGTCATATTGAAGGAAATCGGGGTCCAAGGAAGATGACCCCAAGGAAAGAACTTTGAAGAATATCACCCTCCAAAAGGATGGCGTCATAGTCATGTCAGGCTTTATTTATCAGGTCATGTTTTAAGATCGGGTGATATTCAGAAGATGACCCCCTAATGGTAAAATGACCCCCCCCAGAAGGATTGGAATGACGTCAGCATGTTGATGTCTTTGTTTTATCGCTACAGTTACCATGATGTCATCATCATGTTATAGGATGGGGTGATATTGGAAACATACCTCCAAGAGATGAAAGGGTGATGACGTCATTGTCATATTGATCTCCTTTATTTATCAAGCCTAGGTGATGTCATCAAGATATTGGTATCGGGGTGGTATTTTGTAGGAGGGTGATATTCGAAAGATTGGGTGATCTTTGAAACATTGGGGTGATCTTTCATAAGGTGACTGATGTTCAGAATATGACCCCCTTCCTAGAATATAAGGTTTGACCAGAACTTTGACTCGCCATAACTTTCTTACTTGGTCAAATTTCAAGGTGATGTATAAGGTAAACCTACTTAGAATTTCACACTCTCTCACATGGTAGGCTTCCTGAGGCAAGATTCAGACTTTGAAATTGGGTTCATACATGAAGATCACAAATGCACCTAACATGATGCACATACATACTAACTGAAGCTGCTTTTTACTAGTACCGCCCAGAGCACAAAAACAAGGGAGCAAGCCACAACAAGGGTCCTCATTTTGCTAAGGAGTAAAATGGGGCATGTTGTGAATATCACAACAGATTCCCAAAAAATGTCAAATAACTAGTTTTAGGAAACTTAGGTAGAATTGTATTAAACTTACATGACCTTAATGTTATTATTGTTTCCTTTGTTTACTACATTAAAGTTTGGATTAAGTATTTCTCCAAGAAGTAATTGTCCAAATATTATGAGGCTATAACACAATACAAGATTATGTGGTGTAGAAAAATATAAATTCACAATCTTAACAAGACCAGATTAGTGAATGGTATTTTCTCTAATTGACCTCTATAAAGAGATTTGTAGAGGATTTGGAATGCCACTTATAAACACCCACCCCTTTTTGTGCATGCTTCCTAAGTTACCCCAATACCTACCTATATCACATCAAATCAATTATTCTCTTTCTCCCTAATATTGAAGTGATATATTAAGTCATATTTTTGGGAATTAAAAATACTCAATAAACATGCACATGATGTGGTATTGTTTTAGTTGTATCCCTCAAGGGATGACCGAATATCTTTTTGCACCTGTATAGATGTTCTTAATCACCTAGAAAAAATAATTTCTTGTATCATAGAGTTAATAAGTAGAAAAAAATAATAGAAGATTTGACATAATAAGTATGTTATTAACCACAAAGAATTTCATAAAATGGTACTTATATATGATAGTCAATTTCATTAGAATATTTTTACCAAAACATATACAAAACTAAATAGTAAATAGCATGAATATACAAAATTCACACAGATATGAAAACTTCACCATTACACAAACATCAAATTATAATAAATATATGGTTATAATTTAAAAAAAGAAAAAGAAATTCAAAATAATGGAATAGTTGAGAGGAACTGGGGAGATTGGGTAAAATGTTGGAGTAATAATTTCTCCCACCAATGATAATTAATTAATTAAATGGGAAAAGATAAAAAGACAAAAGTCTAGAAAGAGAGATGAGTCTAGATAAGTTAAAGGTTTCTAGAAAGAAGGTTCTAGGTGAGAAAGGTTCTAGAGGCCAAGGTTTCTAGATGAGTCAAGAAGGATTGGAAGAGTCTAGTCATTGAGTAAGACCTCTATATGATGAGGCATGATGTAACAACATGGAATCAAGTCTATGTGATCAAATTCAAGTGTTAAATGTAGACGCATCCGCTATATGAGTTGTAATCATGTTTTGAAACTTAATGAAATGTGATGTGGTGCAACAACACGAAGTTGAGGATCAATATTTGTATGTGTGTTTATTGTTTTTGTGTGATTCATATTCTGTGTGTCATATTTTATATGTCTTGTGGATTTGATATCCACCACCATCATAGTGGTATTAGAGCCATGTTCATATGAAGGAGAAGGGTTTGCAAGGTGTCTAAAAACATCTAATGATGCCCAGTTGATTATGTTCATCCATAAGAAGAGATCATGAATTGTATAAGAGGTTTTATTAGATGCTGAAATTTAGAAGGAAGAAGTCAATGTTTTTTTAGGGATTAAGGAAGCCACATATTTGATTAAGACTTTAAAAGTTACCAATCTATAGCCATGAGTTTTAGTAGAAAAAATTAGTTTAATGCAACACCCAGTCCAAGAGAACCGCTGAGTAAAAGACAAAGGAGGCACAGATTTTTAAACTCCTCTCTATGTGTCCAAAGGTGAAGTTGCCAGTGAAGAGATTAGAAAGATTGTAATTGTGGGTCACACCAAGGGTATGTTGAATTTCTTTATTTGTTAAACAAGACACATAATTTTAACAAGATGTAGATCATTGAAGTGAAGGTTGAAGGCTGATAAAATAAATCGTCCGAGGGAAACCATGAGTCACCAAGGGTTTGTAAATCACAGGATAAGGAAAAATAGAAATTGTTGTTTTTGAGGCTGCTAATCGAAAGAGATTGATTTGTCTAATAGAAGTCACCAAGGGTTCGATAAGGTGTAGGTTAGATCACTGAAATTGTTGTTTAATGTAGAAAAGGACAAGGAGCCACCAAGGAAATATGCTACCAGGTTATCAAAGCCAAGTTGGATTATGTTGATTGTGTTTGCATATTATTGCCAGATCATAGTAGAAATCAAGTCATTGTAACAATTCACCTGCAAATCTGAAAAAATATGATTGCCCAAGAAATTAGTCATCTCTCAAGGTTCGGTCAAAGTAAGCCACAAGGGCAAAGAGGCTAATCCCTTTATACAAACTGATTAAAGAGACAAAGATTTAACATCTCCAATAGAGTCAACTAAGGGTGTGTTGACTTTCCTGGCTCAGTTGATAAAGGATAATATTAGTTCATCATCTTGAATAGATCCTACCAAGGAGGCAGTAGCATTAGATCAAGCAAGGATACAATAGGATTAGGGAGAAAAAGCTTATTGAAGGATGATGACACTAGAACAGATTCATCTCGAAATAAATGAGGGTGTTTGAGAAGTGTTGGCAAAAGATTAGCTATGAAAGAGGATTCTAAGCCTCCGAGTTTGTCAATAGGAGCAACAGAAATAGTGTCGTAGTTGTTTGGATAAAGCTTCTAGGAAGAAAGGGTCACATTGAAGATGTAGAAGTGAAGAAGGATCGCACAAGATTTTTGTAGCAAAAATTAATTTGAGGTTTTGATCACCAAGGAAGATCATTGATTTTAAAGGTACTTACAAAGATTTTCAGAAGTTTGAAGTAATTATAGTCAAAGGAGTGAGGCACATGAAGCCACCGAAACCAATCACCAATTGATCGTAGTGAATGTACAGCAAAGGGTAGTAGTTCGAGGTAAGAAAATCATTCATTTTCAATGGGAAAATCTAAAAGAGAGAAAGAAAGAGATGATTGGGAAAAAGAAATAAAGGAATTATTAAAATATTTACAGTAGGTTACAATAGAAAAATTAGACAGCGGATACAAATTTATGATCCTGTAATTGAATTAATTAAAGTTAAAGAAGAGATGTAAGAAAGATTGAAATTTTTTGATGAGGTTAAGAAGAGAAATAAAAATTAGAAGAAAAGATGAAGAAATTGGAAGAGGAAAATAGTTTACAGCAAGAAGAAATATCAAAATTAAAATAAGAGAATGAAAGTCTAAAATTGAAGCCATTGGTTTGTGATGTTTTGTGTGATACAAATGACTTATGTGATAAAGCTAAAGCTTGTTTAGAGAAAGAATGGAAGATTGAAGATAACAAGGTGATCGAATCCGTAAATATTGCAAGTTGTGATGAAATTGATATAGCAAATTCTCTAAAAGTTGTTGGTTTCAAGATTATGAAAAGAATGGGATATATAGGTCAAGGATTAGGTGAGATTGGACAAGGAATCAAAGAACCTACTAAGGCAAGAGTGAAGCCAAAGTATGAAGTTCTTGGATATGTCACAAGAAATGATGTTACAGGTGTTTTAGGTTCTAGTGAATTTGTTCAAGGAATGCAATGTTCTCATTGTAATAGGAAAGGACATACAAAGGATATGTGTTGGAATCTACATCCGTGTACCAAATGTAGTTTCAGGAAGCATTGTGAAAAGATGCATTGGCAAAGAGATTCAAAAAATATGACAGGATGCATGTAAATGAATTGTTGATGAATTTTTGTATCAAATTGGCAACAGATTATAGGTATGTTGAAAATCTTGTTCAAGTATAGATGTTCATATGTAGAAAAAGATAGCAATCAAGAGAAGGTTGTTGGTCTTGTAAGACATCAAGAAAAATGGAAAGCTACAGATAGCAAGAGGACTTCCAGATTGAAGTTCTGAGGATTTGAAGATCAAAGTTTGAAGGACTACCACAGTAGTGGATGAGAGTTGGAGGAGTAAAAAGGTCCACAAATCTTGAAGATAGTTTGAAAAGGATTTGAGTCAGTAGACTTGAAAGATAAAATTTGGGAATGATAAATATGTGGTCGAACTTAAAGGGGAGTGTTGGAGTAGTCATTTCTCCCACCAATGATAATTAATTAATTAAATGGGAAAAGATCTAGAAAGAGAGATGAGTCTAGATAAGTCAGAGGTGTTGGTGCCCAGAAAATCTAACTCCAAAATGCCTTATTTTTCCTCAAAAATCCATAAAATCCATCACTTTTCTAGTTTTGCCTTTGATTTAATCCCATCTTTTATGTCTAATCATGCCCTTGTCAGCAAGTTTTTGAGTCATGAACTTGAAAGTTTGCTGATGGCATAATTCATCGACAAAAAGAAAAAGGTGTTAGCAAGAGACACTACTACACATGACAAGTGTTGTCATTGATGGAAACTAAGTCTATCCTACACATCCACATTACATGATTTGTTCATACCGAAAATCAGAGTGAGGATTTATCTAAGTCCAGATGATAGAAACAGAGCATGTGATAGGGTCCAGTATCTTGGTATGGATCTCTTCTATAGTAAATCACAGTGTGTTGCGAATCTAAGGGAGTGACAAGGATTGTCAGGACTATCTAAATCCAAAATCTTAGCCTCTGGGTATGAAGGATTCAAAATATATAAGCATATGAGTATCAGGGTCTAGTTAATTAGCACAATCAGAAGAAGAATAGGCTGACCTAGTACTTAATCTTGGTCTGGATATAGAAAAATTGTTGGATAAGTAGTTAGTGACAATCAACAGTATTGGCTGACATGATCGATGATTTGAGAACACAAGTTTTTGGTCCACGTTGTTATTTGTGCATGGATTCAACCGACAGAGCAGAGTTCTTAATAAAAGTTTGAAGTTTCCTTGAAGCTGACTGCAGTTGATTGAATTTCTTGATGTGGATATATATAGTCGATGGATTCGAGTATTTTGGTGTGTGATTGTGATATGATGATGGAGTAAGTGCAAAAACAAAGTAAGAAGTGTGAAAGAGAAGAGATCTAAGGACTGGATCATGGTAGAACAATAAATAGGGGAGCAGTAAGGATGAAGTGTATAAGATTAGTATTTTATACCTAACCGAAACTGAATTCTTGCATTAGCAGATGCTCTTCATTAGTTCAAACATTCTATAATTTTCTTGTAATCATTCCTATAGGTAGTAAGCCTCTTTGAGCAGTGAGCCCGAAGGCATGTGCCTTCCCCATTTGTAATACTTTTAACAGAGTATAATTTCTGGGTTAACCCCCACCATGGTTTTCCCTTAAATGGGTTTCCACATTAAAAATCTTGGTGTCAAGTGTGTTATTTGTATTTCTGCTCATGTGTCATTGATTCATACTTTCATGGTTATATCATTAATTTGTTAATAAGTGGTAGAGAAGAATTAATTGCAGAAAGTGTTAAAGTTTTAAGACAATTGATTCACCCCCCCTCTCAATTGTCTTCCCTAATTCTAAGAATTGGTATCAGAGCAAGGTGTTGGTGTTGGAAATAAGCCACACCTAGACCGATGATGGACTGGTACAAAAGGGGCTACTAGCTCAATGGTAGAGCACTCCAGCAGTGAATGGAAGGTCCTAGGTTCGAGTCCTAGCTGGTCCATGTCTCAACATGGTATCAAAGCTAGGCCTAGGCTAGGAGCCCCAAACACACGAGAGGTGTGTCTTAAGGGGGGTGTTGGTGTTGGAAATAAGCCACACTTGGACCGATGATGGACTGGTCCAAGAGGGGCCAGTAGCTCAATGGTAGAGCACTCTAGCAGTAAATGGAAGGTCCTAGCTGGTCCATGTCTCAACACAAGGTTCCTTGGAAGAAGCTTAAGATCTTGAGGAATATTTGGGAAGGAGTTTTAATGGGTTCAATCAGAGAACAACTTCAATTGGCTTTAGAAGGTCTTGATCGGTCTGAAACAAAAGTAGATGACCTGAAAGAAAACCTTAAGGATGCTGATGATTGCATTGAGTTGCTAAAAGAAAAATTAAAGAAATCAATGGAGAAAAGGAAGGAGCTACTTCATCAGCTAGCTAATCTTACTGAACAAAATGGCATGAATGAGGCATTCGAAGAAAAGGCAAAGGAATGTGAGAAGCTGACAAAAGAAGTTTATGTTCTAAAACATGAGATGGAATCTAGGGTGATGAGGCTAACCAAAGAAATTGAGGAAAGGAAGAAGACTAAAGAAGACCTGAATCAAACTCTAAAGGAAAGAATAGAAGAATGTTGTAGAATGGACAGAACAATTGGCCACCCAAAATCTGATCTACAAGAATACAGATATAATGAGGAGGAACTTGAAAGGCAAATTGTCACTCTTAGACATTACGTAGAAATTGCAATTGAATACAAGAAGTTCAAGATAAGCTCAGCTAAACTTGAAGTGCTACTTGAGAGTCAGAAGAAGGCTGATGATAAGCATGGTCTTGGGTATGAGAAAGGTGAAAGCTCTGAATCCAGACAAAGAAATTCTCAATCAAGGAATGGAAGAAACAAACCTAGAAGACCTCTAATAAGACAACCTAATGTTCAAAGATATCCATCTCTCAATGGAAATTGTTTCAGTTGCAATAAATTTGGTCATAGAGCTACTCAGTGCAGAAGTAGAATAAATCAAAGTGGTCCATCCTTCTTTGGTCAATGCTTCAAGTGTAAGAGGTATGGTCATAGATCCAATGAATGCAGAAATATGATAATGAATAACACTAACAATAGAGGAAACAGTAATTCTTTCAATGGAAAATGTTTTGCATGTTTTGCATGCAATAGTTTTTGACATATGGCTAATTAGTGCAGATCAAGAGGAAATCAATCAAATGGGCAAAGAAATGTTGTATGCTTCAATTGTAACCGATCCGGTCATATTGTAAGAATCTGCAGAAGTAGGAATAATGAAAGGAGAGGTCCAGTAAACAGAAAATTGGATGAGCAGAGACAAGACAAAGGTACGAGCCAAGTTGATGTAAATAAGGTCTAGAATGAAATGAACAAGACATGGGTGAAGAAAGGTGCAATGAACAATGATGATGGGTCCATACTAGAATCCGGTGCTAGTCTTCAAGAATTGATTTAGGAGCTCTGGCTCAGGGGGAGATACATAGAAAAACAAATTCCCACAGCCAGTAAGTGGGTGCCTAAATCTGGCATGATAATTGAAGTTAGAAAAGCCTATTGTAGACCTATTGAAGCAAATTCCAGAAGAAAAGAAGACAATGTGATTGATTGTGGAACAATTGAAGATTGACTACATGCAAAAATACTGTAACCAGATGTTTCAAGGTAGAGCATTTATGACAATGACAAATTAGGTTTTGCAGAGGGTAAAAGGTCATTCATTTGAGCATTTGAATTAATTTGTATTCAAAGAAAGCAAGAAGAAGAGCACCTGAGCTAAGATTTTAAGGATTTGAAGTGCAACTGACGAATTCATCAGCTAACCCTAAATTTAGTGGAAGAAAAAGGTATTTTTCTTTGAAGCTTTAAACCTGTAATCTTTTGAGATGTCTACTCCTCTTGTTGTTGATATTACTAAAAGGCCCCAACCAAAATTCAAGAAGCATCCACACAAATCAGTCAAAGTTGAACCATTAGGAGCATTTTTTGGTGTCCCTTACAGAGTATTGCATATCAAGGATATTAGGGCATACATTCACTATAGCATAGATGAATTTGGGAACTTGAAATTGCTAGAATTGTTTGAGAACCACCTAAAGGATGATAATTATGATTTGAGGCAAGAATTAAAAGCCCTAGAAAGCAAACACTTTCTACAGGTCATTGAATTTCTGACATTTGATGAGTGTGAGTGGGTTTGATATGTTTTGATCCGAATGCATAATGAGTTTATGTGGCTATTGAGACCATTCAAGATTACAAAAAATGCTATCAGGATTGTAACTAGGTTAAATTCAACTGGTGGTTTACCCATCCTAAAATATGTAAAGAACTAGATGGTAACTAATGCAACCAGTGCGAAATTTGACAAGAGGGCAATGACTATCAATGATATTATTGATCTGGATGTTAATTTTGCTTCAATGATAATTGGTTACAAGATTTATCACTCCAGCAAGAAACATTTTGTGTCTGGAATGGCCATATATGTTGCATACTAAATGTGAAAAGAAAATGTAGATTATGACCTGTGTGAGCTTTTACAGAAACAAATAGTTGAGAACCTCAACAAAATCAAGAAAGATAAGAAAAACACATTTAAATATGGTTCTTTGGTTCTATGCTTATTCTTCTACTTCATGAATGAGGTGCCTGGAGTAAAGGGTGTGTATAGGACTAGTGACAGGCCAATTTCTATTTAGATAAGAGATCATCTACACAACATTGGTGACACTAAAGCATAGAAAACTACAATCTAGAGATACTTCAAGAATTTTTAGAGTATGATGCATTCTAGGGAAAGAATCCCTAAATCAGTAGTTGAGAAATATAAAAATGAAATCTATTTCATGGTGGACACTAATTAGTGCTTAATGGAAATAGTAAAAACCAGAACTATTTGGATCATGCCCATGGGGTATGAGGTAGATGAGAAAATTTTGAATATGTATGTTCAACATCTTTTAAGCAAGCCAAAGGACACAACAGTTGAAAGATTTGGGACATATGAGGAGCTAAGTATGAAACTGCATGTTGAGCTCAAAAAACATGAAACCAATAGGAAGGTAAGGAAAGAAGTTGAGAAGTTGGCCAAGAATCTAGGCCTGACCAAGGAAGATGTGAGGTAATTTAGGGAAAGAACTAAAAAGGCTAAGATGGAGAAGCAGGATAAGAAACAAGCAAGTGCTCCGGTAGAATCCTCCGCCACACCAAGGACCACTGGGAGCTCTGTTGCTGCCCCTGTTCCCCCAAAACCTGCCAATCCTGAGAAACTGAAAGACAAATCATCCAGTAAGGAAAATAAAAAAACTAAAGTAATGGCAAAAAGGCCATATGGCAGTTTGGAAAAGGTGGATGAAGAAAAGACAGATTCAGATGATGAGTTTAAAGAGCTGAAGGCCACATGCACCAAAGCAGTCAAAGTATTTAAAGAGAAGCATTCTGGAAGAAAGATGACAAATAAGAGGTAGAAATTAGAAGCTAATGTTGAGAAGCCAACCCCTTCTATGAAAAACATTGTTAATACAATCACTATTGATGGCAATTTAAAGCCATTGACTAAATTTTATGATCTTTTGATGTAGGGACTTCTGGAGGTCATAACTTTTGACTTGGATGTGGGTTTTCTATGAAATTTTACAGGTGGATGCATTATGAGGTGGCCAGTGGTTTCCCAACTACCCTAGTCAGTTGGACTTCATCTTGGCACTTTTTCAAAGCTTGAAACTTTCATCTTGGCCCTCAAAATGGCAAATTAGTGTTTTTTTCTAGATTTTTAAAAAGTTGCTTTTGTAATAAATCGAAACTCATGTTTCAAATTTAGAATATTAGTTGGCATTTCATCCTACCTTAGTTTTAGGAAGCTTTTGTGAAAGAACCAGATTCTCAAGATATGATTGTAAAATTACCTAAAATGGCAAAATCTGACAATTGTCAAAATCTGCCAAAAAGGTAATTTTTTGTTTTTTATGTTTTCTTGGATATAAGAGACTTTTCTCTCATTGTAGCAACAGAGTTGATGAATAGAATTTTTTAATGTTCCATCCTTCAAATCTTTGGCTCTCACATGATTAATGACAAAATTTTATTGAGTGTATGTTGTGTGCTACGTCATCTGGTATCAAAACAGGAAGATGGCTGGGAGAGGAAGAGGAAGAGGCGGTCTTGCCCAGATGCATAGAGAAATGCAAAATTTGCAAAGGCAAGTAGCAGAACTTACAACACGGATGGAAAACCAAAGACTGGGTAGAGGAGGAGACAAATCTGATGAAGAGATAGGTCGAGGAGGTGCAGATCAAGATACAAAACATGAGGAAGAAGAATTAGAAGGCATGAATTTTGAAGAGAGGATGCTCAGGGCCTTAGAAGGGAAAAATGAAGGGGTCAATGTAGATGTTTCAGATTATGTAGGTAGTCTTAAACTAGAGAAGTTGATAGACTGGTTGAATGATATGAGAAATTTTTTTTGAATAGAAATCCATGACAGAGGAAAAGAAGGTGAAATTTGCATGCACCAAATTAAAGGGTTGTGCAATGATTTGGTGGGATCATCTTCAAAAGGAATGAACAAGGAAAGGCAAGGATAAGATCAGGACATGGAATAAAATGGAGAAGTTGAGAGAAAATTTTTTTCCCATAGATTATGCACAAACCCTTTTTTGTAGGTTTCAAAATTTAAAGCAGAACCTCTCTTCTGTGCAAGATTATATAAATGAGTTTTATACGCTGTCTATATGTATAGAGCATCAAGAAACTGATGAACAGATGGCTGCTAGATATGTGAATGGCCTAAAATTCTCTATTCAAGATGAATTAAGCATGCATCGACTCAACAGTATGGAAGAAGCTTACCAATTGGCTATAAGGCTTAAGAAAAACAAAACAGACAATACCATCAGAGGACTAGAGGAGGAAGAAGGGGTACATTAGCCCTATTTTGAGGAGGTTTGAATTATGGTAGGGGAGATTCATCCCATGGATTGGAAAAAAAAAGTAGATACTCAACAAGATCCTTTGAATCAAGAAGGAGGAAGGGGATTTCAAAGAGGTAGAGGTTATGGTAGCATTAGAGGATGGGAAAACTAGAGAAGGCCTTTCACTTGTTTCATATGTGGAGAAGAAGGTCATAGGTCATTTGAATGCTTAAATTATAACATGCAAGAAAGAAATCAAGGAGGACAACCTAGGGTGAACCTGATTCAAATGCAACATGAAGTGGAAGGGACAGAACTAGAGGTTCTACTAGATGTGGGAGAAAGTCTCATGATGAGAAGAGCAATGGTGATTCCAAAGAAGGAGAAAACACAAGCCAAAAGCTCTGATGGTTCATGGCTTCGAACCAATATCTTCAGAACCAGATGCACTTCAAGTGGCAAGGTATGTCAAGTTATTGTTGATGGAGGTAGTTGTGAAAATATGGTTTCTAAAGAAATGGTAAACAAATTGAATTTACATTATGAAAAACATCCTCATCCGTACCGCATTTCATGGTTTAAAAAGGGAAATGAAGTCAGTGTTGATAAAAGATGCCTAATTAAGTTTAGCATAGGGAAGATCTACCAGGATGAGATATGGTGTGATGTTGTCCCAATGGATGTTTGTCATGTGTTATTGGGAAGGCTATGGCAGTATGATAGAAAATTCATACATGATGGAGAGAAAAACACATACACCTTTTGGAAAGATGGCTCTAGGGTAATTTTGTTGCCTCTCAAGGATGAAGGAAAAGGTGAGACCACGTTGTCTGAAAGAGATCTTGTTAAAGAAATGAAGGTGACAAAGTGTTGTTATGTATTAGTAGTGAAAAAGGTGAAAAGGAAGACATTTCAGTTCCCCCAGAAGTAGCAGAGCTATTGAAAGAATTTGTTGATGTTGTGCCCGATGAATTACCTGATGGTCTACCGCCAAAGAGAGATATTCAGCATCATATTGATTTTATTCCAGGAGCAACTCTACCCAACCAAGCAGCTTATAGGATGAATCCAACGCAACATGTAGAGTTGAATAAGCAAGTAACAAAACTCATAAGTAAAGGTGTGGTGAGAGAGAGCATGAGTCCATGTGCTATACCAGCATTGTTAACCTCCAAAAAGATGGAACATGGAGGATGTGCACTGATAGCAGAGAAATTAATAAGATTACCATCAAGTATTAGTTTCCTATCCCTCGTATGGAGGACATGATGGATGTCCTTGCAGGGGCCAAATATTTTAGCAAGATCGACCTACGAAGTGGCTACCACCAAATCTGGTTGATCCGAGAAGGGGATGAGTGGAAGACAACCTTTAAGACTGGAGACGGATTATATGAGTGGATGGTTATGCCATTCGGGTTATCAAATGCACCTAGCACATTTATGAGATTGATGAACATTATACTACGACCTTACATTGGTAAGTTTGTGGTAGTTTATTTTGATGATATTTTTCGTATTTAGTAACAGTGAAGAAGAGCACTTACAACACTTGAGGATCATCCTTGGTGTGTTAAGAAAGGAAAAGCTCTATGCCAATTTGAAGAAATGTAGGTTCATGTAGGACAATTTAGTTTTTTTAGGCTTTGTCATTTCTAAAGATGGTGTTAGAATGGATCCAAAGAAGGTCAGGGCAATTCTAGAATGGCCTAGTCCAAGTAGCATCATAGAGGTAAAAATTTTTCATGGCTTGATCACTTTCTATTGAAAGTTCATTCAAAATTTTAGTAGTATTGTAGCCCCTAAAACAGATTGCACCAAAGGAAGGGAGTTTGTATGGACCACGGATGTTGAGGAGAGATTTAAGTACTTAAACCAAAAGGTAACAAAAGCACCTATACTTGCATTACCAAATTTTGATAAGGTATTTGAAGTAGAATGTGATGCCTCCCATGTGGGAATAGGTGTTGTGCTTATCCAATCTGGAAAACCTGTAGCTTTCTTTAGTGAAAAGCTGAATGAAGTGAGAAAGAATTATTCTACATATGATTTAGAATTTTATGTAATTGTTCAAGCATTGAGGCATTGGAGACATTATCTAGTTCCCCATGAGTTTGTATTGTTTACAGATCATATTGCATTGAGATACTTGAACACACAGAAAAAGTTGAATAGTAGGCATGTCAATTGGGTCTCTTTCTTGCAAGGTTACAATTTTGTGTTGAAGCATAAGTCTGGAAAATAAAACCAAGTTGCAGATGCGTTAAGTAGGTGTGTTGTACTTTTGACCACAATGGAAACTAAGGTGATTGGTTTTGATTCCATCAAAAATTTGTATGAGTCTGATGATGATTTTTGGGAGATTGTGGAACAATTGAAGGCACCAGTATCTGGTAACTTGGATCACTTTAGGAGTGAATATTTTTTGCAAGATGGGTATCTATTTAAAGGAAAACAACTATCCATACCAACTGGCTCTATGAGGGAAAACATTCTCAAAGAATTTCATACTAGTGGATTGGCTGGACATTTTGGCAAGGACAAGACAATAGCCTTGATAGAAGATAAATATTACTAGCCAAAGATGAAAAGGGATATAACTAGGTATGTAACAAGGTGTAGGATCTGCCAAGTGGCTAAGGGACATTCACAAAATATAGGGTTGTATATGCCATTACCAGTACCAACAGAACCATGGATAGATTTGAACATGGACTTTGTGTTGGGACTTCCACATACTCAATGCGGTAATGACTCTATTTTTGTAGTTGTTGATAGGTTCTCCAAGATGCTTCATTTTATTGCCTATAAGAAAACTAATGATGCAACAAGGGTAGCAGAGTTATTTTTTTTAGAAGTTGTTTGACTACATGGTGATCCAGAGACTATTACCTCTAATAGGGATACCAAATTCCTCAGTCATTTCTGGAGGACTTTACGGAAGAAGATGGGTACCAAGTTACAATTTAGTAGTGCCTATCATCCTCAAATGGATGGGCAAACAAAGGTAGTCAATTGGAGTCTGGGAAATTTGTTGAGGTGTATTGTTAGAGAAAAGCCAAAACAATGGGACTTGACATTGCCCTAGGCCGAATTTGCCTATAATAGTTCTGTTAATAGATCAATAGAAAGTCCCCTTTCTAGATTGTGTATGGAATGAATCCTCAGGGTGTTCTAGATTTGGTACAGATACCAATGAAAGATAGGGTCAGTGATGATGGGGAAGCATTTGCAGAACATCTTCAACAGTTACAGAAAGAAGTGAGACAGGAGTTGCAGAACAGTAATGAGAGGTACAAGAATATAGTGGATGCTAGTAGGTGACATCAGACATTCAATGAAGGTGACTTAGTGATGGTATATTTGAGAAAAGAGTAGTTTCCTATTGGAACATACCACAAGTTGAAGTACAGGAAAATTGGTCATTGCAAAATTACAAAGAAGATCAATGATAATGCATATGAGGTCAATTTACCAGATGATCTTGATATTTCTCCTATGTTTAATGTTTCTAATTTATATGCATTCCATGGTGAGGATGATGCTGAAGATAGTCAACCAGAAGTGGCATGGCACCACCACATTCCCCATAAGAAGGAAAAGATTGCACAAGTTCTTGATAAGAACACTATCTGCACTCGGCAAGGGTAGTACAAGTATTTAGTGCAATGGGAAGGATTGCTACAAACAGATAGCATGTGGATTACAGAGTGGGAAGTGCAGCAGTTAGATCTAGTCAAGTGGCAATAGTTCGAAGACACTCACTTACAGGAGCTACATTCTTTTCAACCATAGGAGAATGACGCAGAGACTTCTGGAGGTCTTAACTTTTGACTCAGATGTGGGTTTTCTATGAAATTTTATAGGTGGATGCGTTATGAGGTGGCCAATGGTTTCTCAACCCATCCTAGTCAATTGGACCTCGTCTTGGCACTTTTTTAGGGCTTGAAACTTTCATCTTGGCCCTCAAAATAACAAATTAGTGTTTTTTTCTAGATTTTTAAAAAGTTGTTTTCGTAATAAATCAAAACTCATGTTTTGAATTTAGAATATTAGTTGGCATTTCATCCTACCTTAGTTTTAGGAATCTTTTTCAAAAAAACTGGATTCTCAAGATATGATTGTAAAATTACCTAAAATGGCAAAATCTGACAATTGTCGAAATCTGCCAAAAAAAGTAATTTTTTTGTTTTCTTGGATATAAGAGAGTTTTCTCTCATTGTAGCAGTAGAGTTGATGAATAGAATTTTTTTTATGTTCCAGCCTTCAAATCTTTGGCTCTCACATGATTAATGGAAAAATTGTATTGAGTGTATGTTGTGTGCTGCATCATCTTTATAATGATGCTGACAAGAGACTTTTGGAAGATGCTACTATCAAATACTTGAATGTATTCAACCAAGATCTAGTAGAGATTTTGTTAGAAGTTCCCAAGAGTTTAAGAGACATTCTAGAAATTATAAAAGAAGCTGCCAAGTCAAAGGATATGGAGTTGAGAGAACATGTTTTGTCTAGTTTGTGTCCAGTGGTCTCCAGAAAAGAAGCAGACACAATTTTCAAACAAGTCAAGAGTGAATTTAGAAGCAAGACCAGGATGAATAACTTGATGATTGGAGAGATAGAGGAAGTTGTCCAAGAAACTAAACAAATTCTAAGAAAAGCACTGGACAAGAAAAAGTTCTATGTGATCACAGAAGAACCAATTGATACTGAGGATGCAACAATTTTGAGTAATGAAGAGTTGCAGAAGGATGAGAAACAAACAAGAGTAGATGATGACTCTCTTCCAAAAGAAGAAGCATTGATTAAAGAGGATGAAGAAATGGTGGAAAAGGATCAAGTAAAAGGAACTAATGATGGAGTGAACATTTAGAAACTTGATAAAACTGCCACTGAGGATACACCAAATCCTCCAGAAAAGAATGTAGAAGATATCTCTGAGATAGACAAAAGTAAGAATGCTTCTGATGAAGGTGGAGAAAAGGCAGAAGCAGAGAAAAAGAGTGAAAATGATGAGCAGGACAATATGGTTGACTCTCCAAAGGGAGAAGATGAACGCCATGAAGTACTCAGGTCAGAAACATCATTTTGGGCAAGAGACACTTCTAAAGTAGTGAAGGAAATTTTGGAAAGAGATAAACAAATTGAAGAAGATCAAAACATAATACAAGGTCCAATAAATTTTGATACCTTATCTCTGGTGCAGAAGATAAAATTGGCCTCCATTGCTCAAGCTAAGGCCAGAGAAGATATTTTGAAGTCTCACATAGAAGACAGTGATCTATTTGGTCTGGCATCAAGGATTTTAGAGAAAATCATGCCAACATACCAAAAGGACTCTTCAGAATCCCCCTCTGGTCAGTTAAAGAACTTGATAAGCTCTGTAAGTACTCATTTTGAATCTCTTGAAAAATCTGTAGAGGTCAAGGTCCAAAATGAATTCAATGATAAAAGATTTGATGCTCTAAAAGGGTTGATTGGAGTAGATAGAATGGTGCTAGATGCTAGTGTAAAGAGTATTCAAAATGCTCTTATAGAAGGAGGGAATGTATATAAATTTTGTTTGTCTTGTCCTAAAGCTATAGAGGACATTAAAATCAAAATAAAGGAGTTCAAGGAAAAACTATCAAGTGTATCCCAATCTTTTGATCCTCTGACAGTATTAGTGATGAGCCAAGAGTGTCAAACAATTAACCTAATTGAATATATAAAGAAATTGACAAAATAAAAGGAGAGCATAGAGATAAGGATGAGTGAGCTCTGAGGACTAATTTCCCCTAAAATGGAAGAAATGTTCAATGCCCTGACCAAAGCCCAAGCTGCAGCTCAGTCAAGTGATCCCATTGATCTGCGGACGGCAAAGTCACAAGCATTTCTTTTTAGTGGCCACATCTCAATTTTGAACACTATAAAGAAGAGTTGGGATGGTGAGCTAGCACAATTGAAGAACATTTTTGGTGATATACTTAAGTTTATGTAAATAGGACTTAAGGATTGTTTATACATATTCGGCCTGGTATGTAGAATTTTTGTGTAAATTTTGGTTTGCAAACCCCACCCTTCCATTGATGTCAAAGGGGGAGTGAAGATTAGTGAAAAATGAGGAATCCAGTAAAGGGGGAGCATTGGAGAATGGTGAAAAGCATAAGTACTTAGTAAGGGGGAGTTGTTCTGACACTTAGTCATTTTTCACTAAGTGTTACCATCGATGCCAAAGGGGGGATTGTTGGCAAGAGACACTGCTATGCATGACAAGTGTTGTCATTGATGGAAACTAAGTCTATCCTAAACATCTGCATTACATGATTTGTTCATACCAGAAGTCAAAGTGAGGATTTATCTAAGTTCGGATGACAGAAACAGAGCATGTGATAGGGTCCAATATCTTGGTATGGATCTCTCCGGTGGTCTATCATAGTGTGTTGTAGATCTAAGGGAGTGACAAGGATTGTCAGGACTATCTAAAAATAGAATCTTAGCCTCTGGTGATGAAAGATTCAAAAGATATAAGCATCTGAGTATCAGGGTCCAGTTAGTTAGCACAGTCAGAAGAAGAACCACCTGACCTCGTACTTAATCTTGGTCTAGATATAGAAAAATTGTTGGATAAGCAATTAGTGACAATCAGTGGTATTGGCTGACATGATCGATGATTTGAGAACATAAGTTTTTGGTCCGCATTATTATTTGTGCATGGATTCAGCCGACAGAGAAGAGTTCTTAATAAAAGTTCTAAGTTTCCTTGAAGCTGACTGCAGTTGATGAATTTCTTGATGCAGATATATATATCTAATAGATTCAAGTCCTTTGGTGTGTGATTGCGATATGATGATGGAGTAAGTGTGAAAAGGCAGTAAGAAATGTGAAAGAGAAGAGATCTAAGGACCGGATCATGGCACAATAGTGAACAGGGCAGAAGTAAGGATGAAGTGTATAAGATCAATATTTTATACTTAACCATAATTGAATTCTTGCATTAACATATTCTCTTCATCAGTTCAAACATTCTATAATCTTCCTGTAATCATTCCTGTAGGTAGTGAGCCTCTTTAAGCACTGAGCTTGAAGGCATGTGCCTTCCCCATTTGTAATACTTTTAACAGAGTATAATTTCTTGTGGGTTAACCATCACTGTGGTTTTCCCTTAACTAGGTTTCCATGTTAAAAATCTTGGTGTCAAGTGTGTTATTTGTATTTCTTCTCATGTGTCATTGATTCATACTTTCATGGTTATATCATTAATTTGTTATTAAGTGGTAGAGAAGAATTAATCATAGAAAGTGTTAATGTTTTAAGACAACTGATTCACCCCCCTGCCTCTTAGTTGTCTACCCTAATTCCAACAAAAGGAAGCAGCCACAGTGAAGGAAAAATGCTTTTAAGGCACGTGGGGGGACAAAAGTTTCTTTTTCTATGAAGTGGAGGCTTGGGAACATCCAAGTTCATCGACTAGAGATTCTCCTGACACAATGTTCACCAACTAAAGATAGAGGTGGGAGAAGATTGTGGAAAGAATAAAAGGGAAGTTTGTCTAAGGAGAGAAAAAGAACAAGGCAGAGAAAAGTCAGAGTTTAGCAAATTGAAGACTTGCTGATAAAGGTGGAGACAAAGGACAAAGGATAAACAAAGTCTTATTAGTGAGTTAGTTGGTTTGCAAACCATTGATTTCACCAATAACAGTTAGCCTTTTTAGGATTTTGCTAATAGGCCAATGAAAAGGGAAAATAGATGGAAGAGAAAACGGAAAAAGATGCAAGTATCAACTAGTTCAAGAAAAGTTGAATTTGTCGAGAAAAGGCAAGACAAGGTTAGTTCATGAAAGGCAAAATTTTCTGACCAAGAGCCGGTTGGTTGGGCACAATAGGGATTCACTAACAAAGGGGAAAAACAGTGAAAATCTAGGAAAGTTTGCAAAAGATCAAGTTTTTCGATAGGGCAAAAAAAGCCAAAAAAGAAGGCAAAGTTAATATCAAAAATGGTTCACCAAGGTGCAATTTTTCTGACAAGGGGCAAAAAGAAGATGGTTCTTGGTGTCAGACTTTTGCCAACTAAGGAGATATAGAGAGTTCAAAAAATTTTGTCAATAAAGGCAAAAGAGTGAAGAAAATGCTCCAAGGGGTAAGGTTCAAGAAAAATAAAAATTGTTGATAAAGGGCAAAGGTAGCCTAATTTAAAAAAGTCACATCTTGTTGACTGAAGGAGGAAATGAGGCACAAAGGAGACAATAGTTCATGCTGAAGGATTTTTGCCGATGAGGTAAGATTAGAACAAGAATCAAATGTAAGGCATGAATTTGTTGCAGACATTAGGGTAGTTGCTTGAACATCCTATGCACAAGTACCAAATTTAATGTGAAGGTGCAATGTTTCAGTATCCAGTTTCTTCTACAATACCTCAATTACACAAAATTAATTTGCAAGGTATGGGCTTCCTTTTAATCCATCGATTTTTCTAACTGAAGGCCATGGGTCACATTCATTGTAGCATAGTTGTTTGTTGACCCAATTTTCAATGTCTTATGCTACACAGTGAGCTAATTGCTATACATGAACATTTGGAAGACATTCTAAAGGTTGTTCGTGAGCCAATTGTCTAGTCTGGGAGAGCCTAAGGAGTATTTTCTAGCACAAAAACATGTTATGTCTAGTTTGTTAGTGAAGGGGTGTATTCAAAATAGTGTAGGAAGGTTGTGCAATGCAGATAAGAATGTAATGGTATGTTTCCATAGAAGTTTGTAATAATTTTGGTAAATATATAATTGTAGTTGTATTTTTTCCCCTACCACATTCACTATGATTGTAACAATTGTTTGGAGATGTGTAACAACATCCTACAAGTTAGTACAAAGCTTTGTATTTGTCATTATTTTATTGCATATGAATCATTGCAATTCTCTTTTGGATTATTAAGTATGTCCATTAAATGAGGATCTATTAGTGTCATATATGTGAATATATGTCAACTTATGTTGATCCTAGGCTGTGTATTTTCTTTCCTCACATTCTATGACTCTGTTTTCTAATGGAGTAGGCACCAATCTATATTAGAGAGGGACCAATCACTCTTTAAAATCAAACAAATCATTCACTTATGGTTTAGGGGAAAAATTATCTTTCATGTGCATATGCATTCACACAGTTGAATCATCTATATAGGGGTTTTGTGACAGGTGGTCATTCTTGACTTAGTGACAGGTTTTGGGTTCAAGATGATGAGTTGGGTTTGGTTGTCAGGTTGTTTTTAGTTTTTCATTTGGTTTTGATATTAATACCTACTTAGGTATACCCCTTGGAATATCTCTCCAAAGTTTAAACTGATCTCGAAGTGCAAAGGAGTCTACCCACTCCTGTTAGTTGGCCAAAATCTTCTTCAACTTGTTGATAAACCTCTTCCTATCACCCTGACAACAATCCCTAGCCTAGATGATTTAGGAATGTTTTAGAGTTTTGGGTTGTATTCATTTTTGGAAACAACATTTTGGTGTCATTGCTAGGGAAATATTATTGCTGGGTTTAGAAAGATTTGAAGACTCTACTGGTGCGAGCAACTTAGAATCTGTTTTGCAGCCTTGAAGATCAGTCACACTTCAAGGGATTTCCTCATTTAGTGAGGTGGCAACTCTGTTGTCAAAAGAAAACAAAGTGTTGTTGTTGTGTGCATGCTTCAAAGAGATGATAGCTAGTTAAGGTACATGTTTTTCTTCCATCTTTGACCATGTTTTCTTTTTTAGTAAAGGAACATGTTATTTGTTCTCCTTTTTCCTACACAAGTAGTTTGTAGTCATTCACGGTCAATTGGTATGAACATGGATACCCTATGGAGGCACCTTCCTATGCATCTTCTTATGTTGCATACCCTAGGAATTATATGGCTTTTGACCATCTGGACAATGCACTTTCCAATCATGACTCTGCAAGTTATACAAACCAAAATATATTTGCACCCTTGCATAATCAAAATGAGTCCACTAGGCTACAATATGAAATTGAAAAAGAAAAGTAGTTACTAGAGTCTTTGTTGTAGAAAGGAAAAGAATTAGAAATCCAAATCAGACTACGTCAATCTAGACCATAGTCCAATCCCCCTCCTATTGTTCCTAGTTTCTCTTTTCCTCAGCCTCCTCCTATTGCATATAAAAATACATATAGACAACTGGACCTCTCATGGGTCAGTTATGAGTAGAAATACATGCCCAAGAAGACTTATTATCAAATGTCTTTATTTAATGGGTGTGAGGTTTATGATGGGAAGGCACACATTGAGGCATTTTTAGACTTCATGGACAAATTTCAATTTGAAGATGAAGATGTGGATGAGGTTTTTTGTTAGATCTCTATGTGGAGTAGCATGGAAGTGGTTGCTTAGTTTCCTTGACCAACATTTTGCTTCCTGGGATCAATTAGTGGCCACATTTGAATACTTTGCAAGTAGTTTAGACCCTGTATTTCTTATCTAAGAACTAGAAGAAATTAGAAGGTAGGAAGGAGAGTCTAGCGTGGAGCTCAACCACGGATTTGTAGTGGCCCTATCCTACATCCCAAAAAAATTTAGACCTAATCTTCCTTTTGTATTGACATGTATCTGAGTACTTATGATGATACTTTAAGCTCAGGTTATATACGGGAGGAGTTCAATATAGTGAGCATGTAACAGTCTTACTTGCTCATTGATTACATTGACAAAGTTAAGAGGGGTATGATTGCAAAATCTTTATCCTCAGATATAGAGATGGCTGGTAATGAACATGTTGTTGTAGGCAGTAGGGATGTGGAGGTTTCATGTGATTCAGACACAATGTCAAGTGATAATTGTGTCTACAGGAGGGTAGAGGAAGGTGCTAGTGCAGTGTATGACAATGATTCAAATGGAAATAGTAGTGACTGCACCTACCTTCAATTGGATCAATCATCAGTGGATGATGAAAATGAGAAAATCAATGATGATTTCCAATCTAGTGAAGAGAGTTATGGCCCTGCTACTTGTTGTAGTATTGTGGGCCAACTGGAAGGTATGTATGCAAGTGAAAATTTGAATGACTTAGCTCATATAGATGATTATGTAGATCATACATATATTGATGAAGCAAATAATGATGAAGGGTTAAGCATAAGGCACAATGCCCTTTATGAAGAACATGCAAGTCCATCAGGTAGCACAATGCATGATTATCATTAGTGCATGGATAATCCTCTTTTTCAAGATGACTTTGAGTTCAGTGAATTTGAGCTATAACTTTGGATGTGGAGAGTTTTATGCTATATGACCCAGTTACCTATGGACACCAAGTGGACAGAGAGGGATGTATACAAATTGATCTTAAGGGTGAACAAGAGACTGGTCTCTTGTTTAGTGCATTACCTTTATTTGTCCCTGATGATGATATCGAGGCCATTGGCACTTGTTTGCATGAGGATGATGTGGATTGTGTTTCAACTAGACATCATGAAGGCACTCTTACAACTACAAGTGTTTCTAAGGTAATTGTTTCCCATTATGTAGACTATATCACAGATGATTTTCTAGAGCTTTGTTTGGGGAAGTTATCTCTTATTGATGTGGATCATTTTGAGAGCACAATTTTAAGCTTGTTGATTAGGCCTGATAACATTGAGGCTGGATTTTCTAGTGTGGGCCAAATTTCTAATCTGCAGTGTGAAGAGGAGAAAATCATTACTTATTTTCTCAGCAACAATTTTTACATAGTAGTGTGTGTCAAGGAATTCAAAACAGAGAGGCAACTTGAAGATTGTGAGTCTTCACTTGAAGTGCCTCAAATTTTTGATTTGTATGCTAATGGTGTAGATTTAAATAGGAATCATGCCTTTGATTGAGTCATGAAGGAGTACATTAGCATCTATAGTGTATTTGGACCACAAGAATTAGAATAGTCATATGACATAGTCCAACATGAGACCATGCCTAGGTTGGATACATTTTAGCTTGATATTTCTCTTCATGTTGATATTTATGTAGATCTAGAAATGCATCATGCTAAAATGGAACTTGAAGGTGAGTATTTTTATGTGAGTCAACATGATGATGAGTCATATTATCTATGGTTGTCGTGCCCTAGTGATAATTATTTCCATCTTCAGCATGATGATATGAATGTTTGTATTTTATTGCTGATGTTGGGTGATCAGTGCAGCAAAGGATCGAGGGAGATCAACTCCTTTAATAGGCTTGTCTTTCATAGAGGAAAGTAGCTTCACCAGTTTTTCTATAGGGTTTGCCTTCAATATCCTAAAATTTTGGATAAAGTCATTTTTTTACTGTATGTTGTTTTGTAAATATGTTTTATGTTGTGTCCCTTCATGTGTTTTATATTTTTGGTTTGCCCAAATATATTATGTCATTATCACTATGCCAAGTTTGCCACATGTCCCCAACTAGAGCTAGTGTTGGTGCCTAAAAAATTTAACTCCCAAAATGCCTTATTTTGCCCCAAAAATCCATAAAATCCATCACTTTTCCAATTTTCTTGTGAATTAAACCCATCTTTTATGTCCGATGAGAGATTAGTTTTGTGGGTTCCCTTCAAAAATCCTAAATATGGTCTTCTCCCTTGTTTTGTTTACTTCCTTGTAAAAATTGGCTCGTTTGGGAGCTTTATTGGTGAATTGATGAATTTACAAACTAGCAAACTAGTTCACTAGTTCAAACATTCACCGATTCACTGATATAATGTTGGCAAGAGATGTTGGATCTAGGGCATACAACTGAGAGGGGGGGGGGTGAATCAGTTGTATACAACTTCTTCTTCTTTCAAACACTTGATTCTTTGTTGTTAGTTAGCAGCATATCAAATAATCATCCATGAAAGCATAATACATAAACACAAGAGCAGATAAGCATCAACACATTGAACATCAAGATTTTGACGTGGAAAACCCGGTTAAGGGAAAAACCACGGGGTGATTAACCCAAGAATTATTCTCTGTTAGAAGAATAAAGAAAAATGAATGGCACATGCCAATAAGGGCTCACTGCCCGAGCACACTGCTCACAAAGAGGCCCACTGCCTACAAGGAGACACACTGTCTACAAAGTGATAAAAATCACAGTCTTGAACTAGAGAATGACATCTCTACCATGTCCGGATCAGTTCCAATTAAGCCCAAAAATCTCTGCTCTGCCTTTCACACGTTTCTTCGCTATGCCACACTCATCCACACACTACACTTTGAAATGAACTCACAAACCGTTATTTATACAAGACATCAACTTAGGAACAAACATCTAAGTCGGAAAACAACCATAGGAGTATCCGCAAGATGAATAACACATCCGGTCGGCCATCACAAGAACATTCGCAGGATGAACAACTCATCCGGTCGGCTAAACAGAGCAAGAACTTCATCCGGAAGAATAACTTCAATTCCGGGCTCTACCATCAATGCGGACCAACAACACAACCTAAACATGATCCAAGAACCTTCACAAGCCTGTCTGAATGTCCGGATACATCCGTACTTCCTCTACTTACTGGGATCTCTTGTCTTCCTCATCCGGAACTTCAAGAACACAGTCTGTCGCCACTGTCATAATGCAAGAGGTACTTCCGGACCTCCAAATCATACACAAATCAGGATGACACATCACAAGGACATCCCAAACACTCCGTCCAATCCGCAGATTAGGATAATACAATTCTGGACCTCACCGGACCTTTTTGTGATCCTCTGTCACCTCTGGATACTTGCCGGAACTGGTTCTATACCGACAGCCACAACTCCTTCAGATCTTCATGCGGACCTCTGAAATCTTAAGTGAAGCATCTCAAGACTCATATCTACTAACTCTTTAATCCGCATCCTCCGGTTCTCATCCTATACAGTACATTTGCCTTCTTCTCATCACTGTTCTTCACTGTTCCTGACTGAGGCTAATTTTCTCAATATCCTTAGCACACAGCTCATCAAATCCTTCTTGTCAATGCAATATGAGTATGTTGACATCAATGACAACACTGGCTCACCTCATACTTGCAACAATCTCCCCCTTTGTCATTGATGGCAACATATGATGTGAAAAACCATTAAGACAAGAACTTCAACTTTTCATATGTCTTCTCTTCCTTTACTGCTCCCCCTTTGATCATCAACCACTTGTTTTTCACATGTCTTCTCTCCCCCTTTGACATCAATGGCAAAGGGCTCATACTTGCAATTCTCATACATCAGAATCATACCAGCTGCTCCCCCTTAGTTGTAGCTCCCCATTAGTCCGGATCACAAGATATGACTGTGATAGCCACCGGACTGATGCACATCAGTGCATCTTAGTTCATCACCGGAGGGGCCATGACCCCTAACTTCTCCCGGAGATATTCAAAAGAGTCTTTGGGAAGAGGTTTTGTAAAGATATCTGCAATCTGATCCTTGGAGGGAACATACTCCAATCTGACTTCTTCCTTGTTTACTTGTTCTCTCAAAAAGTGAAATTTGATAGATATGTGCTTAGTCTTAGAATGCAATACCGGATTCTTGGAGATATTAATTGCACTTGAATTATCACAGAAAATTGTGATAGGCTTCTCATATTCAACTTTGATGTCTCTTAGCATCTGCTTCATCCATAAGATTTGAGTGCAACTACCTGCTGCTGTAATGTATTCTGCTTCAGTTGTAGACAGAGATATTGCATCTTGTTTCTTGCTTAGCCAAGAAACCAATCTCTTCCCCAAAAAGAATGCTCCACCACTAGTGCTCTTCCGGTCATCCACATCTCCTGCCCAATCTGCATCTGTGTAAGCATGAAGAGAGAAGTCCGGATCTCTAGGGTACCATAGACCATACTCAACTGTTCCTTTCAAGTACCTAAAAATTCTTTTGATTGCCATAACATGAGATTCTCTAGGATCAGCCTGGAATCTTGCCACAAGACCAACGGCCTGCATTATATCTGGTCTAGTTTGAGTGAGATACAACAATCCACCAATCATTGATCTATACTTTGTCTGATCTGCCTTTGGAGAATCATCATCTTTGCTTAACTTACATCCAGTTGCCATAGGAGTGTTCATAGGCTTTGAGTCTTCCATACCAAATTTCTTTAACAATTCTTTCACATATTTGGTCTGAGAAATGAAGATCCCTTCTTTTGTTTGAGTAATTTGCAGACCCAAGATGAAATTCATTTCACCAAGCATAGACATTTCAAACTCACTTTTCATCTGATTTGCAAAAGTTTTTCACATACTATCTCTTCCTCCAAAAATGATATCATCCACAAACACTTCAACAATTAAAATATTTTCATGATCAATTTTGAAATATAAGTTACTGTCAGCAGTACCTTTGTTGAATCCAATCTGCACAAGATGCTTATCCAACCTTTCATACCATGCTCTTGGGGCTTGCTTCAATCCATACAAAGCTTTCTTCAGCTTGCAGACCATATCATCATTATCAGACAATTGAAAACCATCCGGTTGTTCAATGTAGACTTCTTCTTCCAGATCACCATTTAGGAAGGCAGACTTGACATCCATCTGATATACCTTGAAGTCTTTGAAGGCAGCAAATGCAAGAAGTAATCTGACTACTTCAATTCTTGCCACCGGAGCAAAAGTCTCTTCAAAGTCAATTCCTTCTATTTGAGAGTAGCCTTTGCAGACCAATCTAGCTTTGTTTCTGATTACTTCACCAGCTTCATTTAGTTTGTTCCGGAAGACCCACTTGGTTCCAATTACATTCCTGTCTCTAGGTCTGGGAACAAGATCCCAAGTATGATTTTTCTCAATTTGCATCAATTCATCTTCCATTGCTTTGGTCCAGTTTTCATCATTGCAGGCTTCATTTATTGTTTTAGGTTCAATCTTTGAAATCAGACAACATTCATTCTAATTTTGAGCAACATTCCTTCTAGTTTGTACACCTTTGCTTCTGTCACCTATGATTTGATCTTCAGAGTGGTTCAGTTTTACATACCTTGGAATTTTGGGAGTATCCTGCACTGCTGCTTCTTGATCAGGCTCATTTAGACCTATCTCTTCTTCCTGATTTACCGGATCAGGCTGACTCTGTCTCACCGGAGAGGATTGAGGTCCTTGAACACTGTCTTGGTCATCTTCATCAAACTCATAAAATCTTGAAGGCTTCTCAATTCCTTCATCAACCTTTACATTGGTGCTTTCTATCATCTTCCTCAATCTCTTATTGTAACACCGGTATGCTTTGCTTTGAGTGGAGTAACCCAAGAAAATTCCTTCATCACTTCTAGCATCAAACTTTCCTAGATCTTCATCTCTTTTAATATAACACTTGCTACCAAATACTCTGAAATATTTCACAGTAGGAGTGATGCCAAACCAGAGTTCATAGGGGGTCTTACTGGTGTTGTTTCTGATTTGAACTCGATTGAGAGTGTAGACTGCGGTGCTGATAGCTTCTTTCCAAAACATTTGAGGAACATTTGCTTCCAACATCATTGTCCTAGCAGCTTCCTGGATGGTCCGGTTCTTTCTCTCAACTACTCCATTCTGCTGTGGAGTCTTAGGAGCAGACAACTGTCTCCTTATACCCTATTTCTCACAAAAGTCAATGAATTCACCAGATGTAAATTCACCACCTCTATCAGACCTTAGACACTTTAGTTTCAATCCGGTTTGATTCTCCACCATAGCTTTGAAGATTTTGAACTTCTCAAAAGCTTCTGATTTTTCTTTTAGAAAGGTAACCCACATCATCCGGGAATGATCATCAATTAACAACATGAAATATCTATCACCCTGCAGACTCTTGATTCTTGTCGGACCACATAGATAAGTATGTACTAATTCCAACAATCCGGTAGAAGACTGATCTTTGCTTTTGAAAGAGACTCTGCTTTGTTTACCTAACTGACATTCTTTACACACACTATTTGTAGGTTTCATCAATTTTGGAAGATCTCTCACAGCCTGAGTATTGCTTATCTTGATGATGTTATCAAAATTTACATGACACATTCTTCTATGCCATAACCAACTCTGATCAATTTGGACAAACAAACAACTTTTATTTGAACCAACCAGATGAAAGATATTACCTTTTGTCTGAGTACCGGATGCAATTTCAGTTCCGGAGCTTGTAAAGATTCTGCATTTTCCATTCTTGAACCAGAGATCATAGCCTTTGTCCACTAACTGACCAACACTGAGAAGATTGTGCTTCAATCCTTCAACATACAGTACATTTCCTGTTTTGCTCTTACCATCAAACGAAATAGTTCCCCTACCTCTGATTCTGCCAGCAGAATTGTCACCAAACTTTACCATTCCTCCTTCATATCTTTCCAAATCTAAGAACTTATTCTTGTCACCAGTCATATGGTGAGAACATCCACTGTCAATAACCCAATCATCCTTTTCTTCCACTTGAGCAGCCAAGGCTTTTTCAACAACTTTGTGATTGACAGATTCAGAGAGTATTGAATCTTCTTCCTTGATGGCTATAAACACCCACTCATTTCCGGATTTGCTTCCTAGTTCTGATTCATCATCTGTTACTCCTTCATTGTCATCTTCTTCATGAACATAATAGCAATTCTTTTGAAACCTTTGTCTGTGAGTATTAGATCTTGCAGATCTCTCCGGACATCTTGAGGCAAAATGACCAATCTTATTGCAGTTGAAACACTTAAAGGGTAGTTTTCCTTCATACTTACCGGATCCTCTTGGCAGTCTCTTTGCAATGAGGGCTTCAAGTTGAGCTGTTTCTGCTTCTTCTTCTTCCATGTCTCTTCTTGCTTGATCATACCATGACATTTTCCTTGATGAGTTTTCACCCGGTTCAAATCTCTGTTTGCCTTTCACATAGGCACTAGCTTTGAAAGCAGATTCAGTCTTGGGAGGATCATCTCCAAACTCGGTCATTTCAAATGCAGCTAGTTTGCCAGCCAGTTGTTCTCTTGTGACAGTTGTGTGGGCTCTGAATTCATCAATGGCAGCAACTTTGATTTTGTAGGCAGCAGGAAGGGATCTTAGGATTTTGCAGACAATCTCATTTTCATCTAAAGTTCCACCAGCATTTCTGATTCCACATACCAGCTCATTTACTCTTGGCATGAAGGTAGTGATGTTTTCATCATCTCTCATTTTCAATCTTTCAAATTTCCCTTTCAGGCTTTGTAACCTTGCACTTTTGACAAACTCATCTCCTTCATACAGAAGTTCCAGTTTAGTCAGGATCTCATATGTAGTTGGTAGGTCAATAACATTCGAGAGATCTGAGTCATTCAATGCGCTTAGAAGAGCTTCCTTGGTCTGCAGATTGTTTTCAGCTTCTGTGATTTCATTCAGAGTTGTCGGACCACCTTGTGGAGGTACATATGGTTTTGAAACCATAGCCAAGTATGCTTTTCCCATACATTCCAAGTGACACTTCATGTGACCTTTCCAGAGAGTGAAGTTGGTTCCATCAAACTTCGGACTATCCTTCTTGTATGACGACATCCTGGATCTCCTCAAGCGGTTAAGCTCCTATCAGAGGAACTTGGCTCTAATACCAATTGTTGGATCTAGGGCATACAACTGAGAGGGGGGGGTGAATCAGTTGTATACAACTTCTTCTTCTTTCAAACACTTGATTCTTTGTTGTTAGTTAGCAGCATATCAAATAATCATCCATGAAAGCATAATACATAAACACAAGAGCAGATAAGCATCAACACATTGAACATCAAGATTTTGATGTGGAAAACCCGGTTAAGGGAAAAACCACGGGGTGATTAACCCAAGAATTATTCTCTGTTAGAAGAATAAAGAAAAATGAATGGCACATGCCAATAAGGGCTCACTGCCCGAGCACACTGCTCACAAAGAGGCCCACTGCCTACAAGGAGACACACTGTCTACAAAGTGATAAAAATCACAGTCTTGAACTGGAGAATGACATCTCTACCATGTCCGGATCAGTTCCAATTAAGCCCAAAAATCTCTGCTCTACCTTTCACACGTTTCTTCGCTATGCCACACTCATCCACACACCACACTTTGAAATGAACTCACAAACCGTTATTTATACAAGACATCAACTTAGGAACAAACATCTAAGTCGGCAAACAACCATAGGAGTATCCGCAAGATGAATAACACATCCGGTCGGCCATCACAAGAACATTCGCAGGATGAACAACTCATCCGGTCGGCTAAACAGAGCAAGAACTTCATCCGGAAGAATAACTTCAATTCTGGGCTCTACCATCAATGTGGACCAACAACACAACCTAAACATGATCCAAGAACCTTCACAAGCCTGTCTGAATGTCCAGATACATCCGCACTTCCTCTACTTACTGGGATCTCTTGTCTTCCTCATCTGGAACTTCAAGAACACAGTCTGTCGCCGCTGTCATAATGCAAGAGGTACTTCCGGACCTCCAAATCATACACAAATCAAGATGACACATCACAAGGACATCCCAAACACTCCGTCCAATCCGCAGATTAGGATAATACAATTCCAGACCTCACCGGACCTTTTTGTGATCCTCTGTCACCTCTGGATACTTGCCGGAACCGGTTCTATACTGACAGCCACAACTCCTTCAGATCTTCATGCGAACCTCTGAAATCTTAACTGAAGCATCTCAAGACTCATATCTACTAACCCTTTAATCCGCATCCTCCGGTTCTCATCCTATACAGTACATTTGCCTTCTTCTCATCACTGTTCTTCACTGTTCCTGACTGAGGCTAATTTTCTCAATATCCTCAGCACACAGCTCATCAAATCCTTCTTGTCAATGCAATATGAGTATGTTGACATCAATGACAACACTGGCTCACCTCATACTTGCAACAAGAGACACTATATGGATTCATGATTTTGGTCATTGATGGCAACAAAGTTTATCCCACACATCCACAGGACATGGTGTGTCTCTACCGGAAGTCAGAATGAAGAATATTGTGGTCCGGTAAACAAGAATAGAGCATGTGGCAAGGTCCAACAGACAGATCCGGATCTCTTAGAGTAAGTATCTTGGTGAAGTGCGGATTTGGGGAAGTCAAGAGTCTACTTTGACTAATAGATTCCAAGGTTTTAGCCTCCGGTGATAGATGAGGTAAAAGATATGAATACTTGAGTACCAAGTTCCTAAGTGATAGTGTGAATAGAGGAAGAACTGACTGACAGAACATCAGACTATTTTTCGGATGTGTTACTGATGATGGAAAAGGTTCTTAAGGCATAAGTTATGTTTGGCCGACATGATTGATGACTTTTACAAGTATATGCTTGATCCACATTACTTGGTGTGCATGGATTTAGCCGACAGATCAAAGTTTGTGAAAAGAATTGACTATTCTGGGTGTCGACTTGAAAGGTGATGAAATCACTTATGCGGATATATATACATGATGGATTTAGTTGTGAGGTGTGTTATTGTCATTTGTAATGTGCAAATAAAAGTAGAAGAGTAGAGAAGAAGTAGTAAGAAAGGTCTGGTATGTGAAAGAAAGTAGCTTAAGGGAAGAGGAAAGATGAAGTATAGCAAATCAGTATACTGAGCCTAACCAGAACTGGACTCCAGCATTTGTAGATGCTACCAATCAGTTCAAGTATTGCATAACACTCTTTTTGTAGACAGTGAGTCTCTTGTAGGCAGTGTGCCTCTTGTGAGCAGTGTGCTCGGGCAGTGAGCCCTAATTGGCAAGTGCCATTTTGTATTTCCTTATTCTTCTAACAGAGAATAATCTTTGGGTTAATCACCCCATGGTTTTCTCCCTTAACAGGATTTCCACGTCAAAAATATTGTGTCATGTGTATCTCCATTTCATGTTTATGTTTGCTTGTTTGAATTAATGCTGCATTTATTAATAAGAAGGTTTAGAAAGAAGAAATAATTAGAATAACTGATTCACCCCCCTCTCAGTTATCAACAATTGGTATCAGAGCTAAGTTCCTCCTAACAGAGCCTAACAGCTTGAGGAAGATCTGGGAATCCAAATGGATGCATATGGTTTAAAGGAGCAACTCAAGACTACCCTTGAGGATCTTGAATAGTCAAACTCTGAAATCAATGAATTAAAGGAAAGACTCAAACAGGCTAATGATTTCATGAGAGAACTAAAAGACAAATTAAGTCTCTCTATGAAAAAGAGAAAGGAGCTGCTTCAGTAATTGGCAAGACAAGGTGAAGCTAATGATGCAAATGAAGAGCTAACTGAAAAAGCTAAGTTATGTGAAAAGTTATCAAAAGAAGTCATTATGGTAAGACATGAAATGGAATCAGGAGTTATAAAGTTTACCCAAGAAATTGAAGAGAAAAGAAAAACTGAAAATAATCTAAGACAATCTCTCAAAGAGAAATTAGAAGATTGCCACCAAATGGATAGAATTATCAGACATCTTGAATCTAATCTTGAAGATGCTAAAGAAAATGAAGAAAAACTTGAGGATCAAATTGTCTCTCTGAAAAGGGATCTTCAATCAACAAATGAATATAAAGAGAAATTCAAGATAAGTTCTACTCACTTGAAGTTCTTCTTGGAAGTCAAAAGAGGGTAGATGACAAGTGTGGTTTGGGATATGAGAAAGGAGAAAGCTCCGGATCTGGTCAAAAGAATTTTGGATTAGAAAATCCAAGAAACAGGCCTAGAAGACCTCCGGTAAGACGACCCAATGCTCAAAGATATCCATCCTTCAATGGATACTGCCACAGCTATAATCACTTTGGCCACAAAGCTAATCAGGGCAGAAAGAGAATGAATCAGACTAATTCATCCTTCTCCAGATAGTGTTTTAACTGCAAAAGGTATGGTCACAAATCTCATGAATGCAGAAATATGCAAATGAACAAATCATTCAATGGTAGATGTTTTGCATGCAATAGAATAGGTCATATGGCTAATCAATGCAGATCAAGAGGATATCAATCAAATATGCAGAGAAATGTTATTTGCCAAATTTGCAATAGATCCAGTCATATTGCAAGATTCTGTAGAAGCAAGAATCAGGACAAAAGAGGTCTGGTATATCAAAATTAGAATCAAGATAAGGGGAAACAAAAAGTGAATGCGGATGAAGTTAAAAGTGAAATGAACAAGATTTGGGTAATGAAAAGTACAGAGAATGTAGAGGTTGGATCCGCACTAGATTCTGGTGTTGATATTCCTTCTGAAATTTAAAAAGTGAGCTCTGGCTCAGGGGGAGACACAAAGAAAACCTTGTTCACCCAACTAGTCAATTGGTGCCAGAACTGGCACAAGAAGAGCTGTAGATTGAAGGGTTCATAAGGGAAACTTTCAAACAAACTATGGTTAAGATTTGGCAGATCCGCAAGTTGTTTAAAGATCAAGATTGATCTAGTTCTTCAAGTCATCTGGATAAGACAAAACTAGAATAATGTAGGTCAAACATTTATTGCAACCTGATATTAGGGTTTGCGGAGCAATATAAGGGTTTTCTCATTCAAGAAGAAATGAAAAGTGGAGCTCTACAACAAAATTCCTCAAGTTCATCGAAGATCATTTGTAGAAGTCATTACATCTAGAAATCAATCCGTCCATCTCCATGAAACAAAAAGGCGCAAAAGGTATTTTTTGTTTTTCAATATCTCACTGCAAATCTTTTGAAAGATGGATACTCTGAATATAGTAAAGATCTCTAATAGGCCCCAACCTGAATTTAAGAAACATCCATACAAATCATTGGAGGTAGATTCCTTAGGAGCATTCTCTAGTGTTTCGCATGGCGTTTTGCACACAGAAGACATTAGGGTTTACATACATGCAAATATTGAGGAGTTTGGGGAATTCAAGCTAAGAGATATCTATCACAAACAACTGATAAACAATGCTTTTGAGCTTAAACCAATATAAGGGTATCTAGGAGAAACATTTTGATCAATTCATTCATTTCCCCTACTTTGAAGAAGATGAATGGGTCTGATACATATTGAGTAGGGTGCATGATAACTTCCTATGGCTAAACAGACCTTGCAAGATCACAAAGGAGGCAATTAGGGCAGTAACTGGTCTATACTCTTCCGGAGGGATACCTGTCCTCAAATCTGTCAAAAATAATATTGTAACTGAGGCCACCGGATCAAAATTTGATAAGAGGGTAATGACCATTGAAGATATTACTGACCTGGATATCAAGTTTGCATCTATGATTATAGGATACAAGATATATCACTCCAGTATGGAGAATTTAGTATCCAAAACTACAGTATATACTACCTATGAGATGCTGAGAAAGAATGCAGAATATGATCTCTGTGAACTTCTTTTAAGCCAATTAATGGAAAACATACGAAAGATCAAAAAGGACAAGAACTCTTTTAAATATGGTGCACTAATATTATGTCTATTCTTCTACTTCATGAATGAGTTGCTTGGATCAAATGGATGGGTATGGCAGAATAACAAACCGGTAGCAGTCCAGATTAGAGATTACTTGCATGAACTTGGGGATGCTAAGGCAAGGAACACAGCTTTGTGGGGTTACTTTAAAAACTTTCAAAATACAATGCAAATCAGAGAAAGAATCCCCAAATCAATAGTTGAGAAATACAAGGATACAGTGTGCTTCATGGTAGACACTAATCAATGCCTAATGGAGGCAGTGGAGCCAAGAACTGTATGGATCATGCCCATGGGGTATGAAGTTGATGAACAAATCTTAGAGCTGCATGTTCAACACATGCTCAGTCAACCAAAGGACCCAAAAGCAGAAAGATTTGGAACCTTTGAAGAACTAAGTGTGAAAATTCACACTGAGCTAAGGTAGCCAGAAATCAAAATAAAGGTAAGAAAAGAAGTTGAGGAAGTTGCAAAAAGTTTTGGCATCTCAAAGGAGGCACTTGATGCCAACAGGGAAAAGAGGTAGAAAAGAAAAGCAAGGAAAGTGCTTCGGCAGAAACCTCCACGCGGACCAGATCATCAAAGAGATCTGCACCTGTCACAGCCACAAGCTCAAAAACATCAAAACTGAAAGTCTAGGCATCCGGCAAAGGAGAGAAAAGATCAAAGACAAAAGCCACAAGGGCTTATACAAGTCAAAGAGATGAAGAGGAAACTGAATCAGATGAGGGGATAAAGGAAATAAAGAAGAAGAAGAAGAAATCATCTAGTGAACATTCTACCAGTCAAGGAGAAGAAGAGAAGGAAGAGGAATTTACTAAAAAACCCACTCTATCCTTAGATGTTGTAGTGAAAGCAGTCACTGTGGATGGAAACTTGCAACCCTTAACAGAATTCTATGATGAATATAATGAAGCAGATAAAAAGATTCTAGAGGAAGCCACAATTAAGTTTTTGAACACCTACAACAAAGCCTTTATTGAAATTATCTCTCTAATTCCCAAAAGCTTAGAGAAAAGGCTTGAAATGAGGAAGAACAATGCTCGAGCAAAAGATCTCGAGATCCAAGAACAGGTCACCATTCAGCTCTTCCCTTCAATCACTCCGCAACAAATGAATATGATCTTTAAAGAGTGCAAGGCTGAGTTCTGGAGCAAAGCCAGGATGAATCAACTCATGCTTGGTGAAACTGACAAAGTGGCAAAAGAGACTGAAGAGATCCTTCGAAATGCTCTTAAAAAGTTCAACATTCCCATCTTAGAGGACTCTGGTAAAGACAAGGGCTCAGAATCCCCTATTCCGGAAGAGGTGACTCATGAACAAACAACTATCTCTCCTGTTGTTTCCCCTACAGCCTCCGGATCTAAAGGAGAAGACAAAATACAGGAGAAAGAAGCCGAAGTGAAGGAAAAAGAAGTTAACAATACCAAGGTGGCAGAGAGAGAGAAGACCTCAACAGTCAAGACCACAACTGCTAGTGGTACGAATGAAGAAGGAGAAAAAGCTCCAAGGGACAGCTCAAAAATTGCAGAAGAGAAGAAACATCTGTCTCCGGCAAGAGACACTGCACAAACTATCCAAGAATTCCTGAACAAAGAAACAATGGAGATTGATGAACCGGAGCTTCTACAAGGTCCATTCAATTATGACTCTCTTTCTCCAGTACAGACAATGAAGATAGCTTCATTTGCTAGCGCAAAGGCTAAAGAAAAACTCCTTAAGTCTCATATGGAAGACTGTGAGTTGATAGAAGCTGCTTCCAGAGTGCTAGAAAAGATTATGCCATCATTTCAGAAGGATCCCACAGCCTCCTCATCCGGTAATCTCAAAACTCTAGTTAGTAGTGTTAATACACATTTTGATTCTCTAGAGAAGTCAGTTGAAGAAAAGGTTCGGAAGGAGTTTTTGGATAAGAGATTCTCAAAGGTACAAGTGTTGATCACTAATGATAGGAAAAATATGAATATTGGGATAAAGAGCTTAGAAAATGCTCTTAAAGATGGTGGTGAAGTATACAAATTTTGTATTTCCTGGTCCAAAGCAATAGTGGAGATTGAGAAGAAAATGAAAGAACAAGAGGATAAACTGTTAAAACTTTCTCAAAATTTTGATCCACTTTCTACATCAATAATAAATCAAGAATGTCAGACGGTTGCAGTTTTGAATGAGATTAAGAAGATTGAAAAAGAGAAGAAAAATAGAATAAGCAAGTTAAGTGAGCTCAGAGGGATAATTGTCCCTAAGTTGGAGGCCATGCATGAGGCCATAAAAGAAGCTCAAATCATAGCTTAGACAAATGATCCAACTGATCTAAAAAGGGCAGATGTGTTTGCTTTTCTATTGAGCGGTCATATATCAATTTTGGATAGAATGAAGCAAAGTTGGGCTACTGAATTCATTCAACTAAAAACAAGTTTTGCAGACACACTACAGTATATGTAAGTATTCCATATATATATATACTTATGTGGCTAAGTATAGTAAAATTTTTGAAAATTTTGGTGTGCGGACCCTACCCTTTGCCATTGATGTCAAAGGGGGAGTGAGGAGCAATAAAAATGAGGAATCCAACTAAGGGGGAGCTCCGGAAAACGTATATAAAGATAGAGCATCAGCCAAGGGGGAGCATAGTGTAAACACTTAGTCATTTTTCACTAAGTGTTGCCATCAATGCCAAAGGGGGAGATTGTTGGCAAGAGACACTATATGGATTCATGATTTTTGTCATTGATGGCAACAAAGTTCATCCCACACATCTGCAGGACATGATGTGTCTCTACTGGAAGTCAGAATGAAGAATATTGTGGTCTGGTAAACAAGAACAGAGCATGTGGGAAGGTCCAATAGATAGGTCCGGATCTCTCAGAGGAAGTATCTTGGTGAAGTATGGATTTGGGGAAGTCAAGAGTACTACCTTGACTAATAGATTCCAAGGTTTTAGCCTCCGGTGATAGATGAGGTAAAAGATATGAATACTTGAGTACCAGGTTCCTGAGTGACAATGTGAACAGAGGAAGAACTGACTGACAGAACATCAGACTATTTTCTGGATGTGTTATTGATGATGGAAAAGGTTCTTAAGGCATAAGTTATGTTTGGCTAACATGATTGATGACTTCTACAAGTATATGCTTGATCTGCATTACTTGGTGTGCATGGATTCAACCGACAGATCAAAGTTTGTGAAAAGAATTGACTATTTCGGGTGCCGACTTGAAAGGTGATGAAATCACTTATGCGGATATATATACACGATGGATTTAGTTGTGAGGTGTGTTGTTGTCATTTGTAATGTGCGAATAAAAGCAGAAGAGCAGAGCAGAAGAAGTAAGAAAGGTCTGGTATGTGAAAGAAAGCAGCTTAAGGGAAGAGGAAAGATGAAGTGCAGCAGATCAGTATACTGAGCCTAATCGAAACTGGACTCCAGCATTTGCAGATGCTACCAATCAGTTCAAGTATTGTATAACACTCTTTTTGTAGACAGTGAGTCTCTTGTAGGCAGTGTGCCTCTTGTGAGCAGTGTGCTCGGGCAGTGAGCCCTAATTGGCAAGTGCCATTTTGTATTTCCTTATTATTCTAACAGAGAATAATCTTTGGGTTAATCACCCCATAGTTTTCTCCCTTAATAGGGTTTCCACATCAAAAATATTGTGTCATGTGTATCTCCATTTCATGGTTATGTTTGCTTGTTTGAATTAATGCTGCATTGATTAATAAGAAAGTTTAGAAAGAAAAAATAATTAGGATAACTGATTCACCCCCCCTCTCAGTTATCAACATATAAGCCATTGGGTGAGCGATTCAATTCTAGGGTAGAAAAAAGAGGCATGGATCACACCTTTGTCAATGAATTTTTGAGATCATGAACTTGAAAGTTTGTCGATGGTGTAATTTGCTGACAAAAAGAAAAAGGAGGCAGCCTTAATGAAGGAAAAATGTTTCTAAGGCATGCAGGGGGGAGAAAAGTTTCTCTGTTAGCAAAAGTGGAGGTTCGGGAACCTCCAAGTTTGTTGACTGGAGATTCTCCCAACACAAACTTCACCAATTGAAGGTAGAGGGGGGAGAAGACCATGACAAGGATAAAAGGGAAGTTTGTCTAAGGAGAGAAAAAGAAGAAGGCAGAGAAAAGTTAGAGTTCAGAAAATTGAAGATTTTCTGATAAAGGCAAACAAAGTCTTACCAGTGAATTGATTGGTTTGTGAACCACCGATTTCACCAATAATAGTTAGCCTTTTTAGGATTTTGCTGATAGGCCGATGAAAAGGGAAAATAGATGGAAGAGAAAAAGGAAAAAGATGAAAGGGTTGGCTAGTTTGAGAAATGTTGAATTTGCTGACAAAAGGCAAGACAAGGTTAGTTCATGAAAGGTGAAATTTGCTAACAAAGATCCGGTTGGTGGGGCACAATGGGGATTCACCGACAAAAGGGAAAAAGGTGAAAAGGGGGAAGTTTGCAAAAGGTTAAGTTTGTTGATAGGGTAAACTGAAGGCAAAAATGAAGGCAAAAGATAGAATCAAAATGGTTTGCCATGGGGTGATTTTGCTGACAAGGGGCAAAAAGAAGATGGTTCGTGGTGTCAAACTTTTGCCGACTAAGGAGATAGAGAGAATTCGGTAAATTAAAGATTTGCCGATAAAGGCAAAAGAGTGAAGAAAATGTACCAAGCGATAAGGTTCGAGAAAATAAAAATTTATCGATAAGGGGTGAAGGTAGCCTAATTTAGAAAAGTCGCATTTTGCTAACTGAAGGAGGAAATGAGGTGCAAAGGAGACAATAGTTCACACTGAAGGTTTTTTGCCGATGAGGTAAGATTAGAATGAGAATCAAATGTAAGGCATGAATTTGTTGCAGACATTAGGGTAGTTGCTAGAACACTATGTGCACAAGTACCAAATTTAATGTGAAGGTGTAGTGTTTCAATATCCAATTTCTTCTACAGTACCTCAAGGATGCAAAATTAATTTGTAGGGTATGGGCTTCTTTCTAATCTTCCAATTCTTCTAATAGAAGGCCATGGGCCACATTCATTGCAGCACAACTGCTTGTTGACCCAATTTTCAATGTCCTGTGCTATACAGTGAGCTAATTGCTATATATGCACATTTGAAAGACATTCACAAGGTTGTTCATTGAGCCAATTGTGTAGTCTGGGAGCACCTAAGGAGTATTCTCTATCACCAAAACATGTTCTATCTAGTTTTTAAGTGAAGGTATGTATTCAACATAGTGTAGGAAGACTGTGCAATGCAAATATGAATGTAATGGTATGTCTCCATGGGAGTTTGTAATGATTTTGGTAAATATATAATCATAGTTGTATGTATTCCCTTGCCACATTCATTGGTATGATTGTAACAAATGTTTGGAGATGTGTGATAGCATCCAAGTTAGTACAAGGCTTTGTATTTTTCATTATTTTGTCGCATATGAATCATTCTAGTTCTCTTTTGGATAATTAAATATATCCATTATATGAGGATCTATTAGTGTCATATATGTGAAAATATGTCTAGTTATGTTGATCCTAGGCTGTGTATTTTCTTTCCTCCTTGTATTCTACGACTCTGTTGCCCAATGGACTAGGCACCGGTCCATATTGAAGAGGGACCAATCGCTCTTTAAAATCAAATAAATCATTCACCTATAGTTTAGGGGAAAAACCATCTTCCATGTGCATGTACATTCTCACAATTGAATCAGCTATATAGGGGTTTTGTGACAGCCAATCATTCTTGACTTAGTGACAACTTTTGAGGTCAAGATGATGAGTTGGGTTTGGTTGTCTAGTTGTTTTTAATTGTTCATTTGTTTTTGATATTAATACCTACTTAGGTAGCCCCTTGGAATATCCCTTCAAAATTTAAGCTGAACTCGAAGTGCAGAGGAGTCTACCCACTCCTATTAGTTGGCCAAAATCCCCCTGAACTTGTTGATAAACCTCTTCCTATCACCCTAACGACAATCCCTGGCCTAGGTGATTTAGGAATGTTTTAGAGTTTTGGGTTGCAGTTATTTTGGGAACCAACAAGAGGTTTCTAGAAAGAAGGTTCTATGTGAGAAAGGTTCTAGAGGCTAAGTTTTCTAGATGAGTCAAGAAGGATTGGAAGAGTCTAGTAATTGAGTAAGACCTTTATATAATGAGGCATGATGTAATAGCGTGGAATCAAGTCTATGTGATCAAATGTAAGTGTTGAATGCAACAACATTCACTATATGAGTTGTAATCATATTTTGAAGTAATGAAATGTGATGTGGTAAAGCAACACAAATTTGAGGATCAATATTTATATGTGTTTGTGTTTCATGTTTCTATGTGATTCATATTTTGTGTTTGATATTTTATGTCTTGTGGATTTGATATCCATCACCATCATAAAAGGATATCAATTGAGACTAATCAAAACCATAAACTGCATACTTTCTAATGAACATTTCAATCCAATTTGTTGCAGACCTTACAAGTTAAGAATTATATTCTCCCACCAATCCAAAGGAACTCAAACTTTAAACAAAGCTCTTCCTTGCAAGCTATTTTATAATGATCATTTCATTCCAATTTGTTGCAGACCTTACAAGTTAAGAATTATATTCTCCCACTAATCTAAATGAACTAAAACTTTAAACAAGCTCTTCCTTACAAACTATTTTCTAATGAACACTTCATTCCAATTTATTGCAAACCTTACAAATTAAGAATGATATTCTCCCACCAATCAAAGTGGTAAACGCCATAATTGCTAACCAGCATTTCATTCCAATTTGGTGCAGACCTTACAAGTTAAGAATTATATTCTCCTACCAATCACAAAGGAACTAAAACTTTAAACAGGCTCTTCCTTACAAGCTATTTTCTCTTTAAACAAAAAGCATTGATTTCGCTAGGTAAATTGGGGCTATAATTCTCACATCTTACCAATTGTCTGCAATTTTCCAAAAGTAATCCTTTGCCCTCTGGAAAGTGAAGATCGCACCCAGGTCCTTTCTTCCCTTGTTTTAGGCCACCGTATAGCTTCATAATGGATCCACAAAGATAAAGCACACGCTTTAATTTTAGAGTTTGTTCTACTCTCTACATCAGGGCGTTCAGATGCTGTAGGCACTTCTGTTCCTTTGCCTTTGAAATATGCCTCCGTGACTGTGTATGACAGTGTATCATCACATCCCACAAAATTACAAAAGCAAAAGCAAATAGCACATAGAATAAAGTAATTTGAGGGCATCATTGGTAGTTTCATATGTATGCCGTCAGCAATAAAACTAAATATGACATAAAAGAGCCCATTTTAAGTTAGGGTGAAGGGCTCGTTCTACCTAGAAATTCTTGAGGACAACATCTTCGTAAGGGAAAGCAATCTTTCCCAGCCTTAATCAAGGCTAGCCAAATAAAATAAATAGAAATATGTGTAAATTAAATTTAAAAATATTTTGAGGAGGTTGTGAAATTACTAGGAGAAACTCTTTTAGGTCAATTCTTAGGAGAGATTGGCTTTATAATAATGCTAGACATCTAGAGGTAACAAGCAAGTGTACAAATATCGTGGATGATAATTATGAAGTAAATGTTCCTTCTAATGCATTAAGTGAATTGTTTCTCTAATAAATGATCCTTGAATGCTCTAGGAATGAGAATGATTCTAGGATGTGAATCGATGTCTCCATGAATGCTCTAGAAATGGGAATGATTCTAGGATGGGAATGCCCAAATGAATGTCTTTAAATACAAGTACATAATAATAATCACACAAACATGTGTTTAGTCGGCTCATAAAAACTAGTAAAATGAGTGGGAATCAGCCAAATTTGAATTTGAATTTTAGAATTTAAGTTGTCAAATCTATGGACACAAGATTAGTCCTACACCTATGAGATTGACCTAGGATAAGGTAGCAATATTGCCTATGTAGGTAATGAATGTCTGGATATGAATGATGCCTTAAATGTAACAATATGGGAGAATATGTCGGAATGGATACAATATGCTTAAATATGGGGGAAAATGTGTAAACACCTAGATAGGTGAAGGCTAAGGGAATGAGCCCGACTTTGCACAAGATTGTGTCAATTCCTAATGTGTAATTGCATCAAGACATCATCTCAAAATCAGCCCAAATCTAATGGGAATTGACAATGTTATTCAAATTTCACCATTACATTTTGTCACCACTTTGAGTGCATGTGAATCATAAAACAATCATGTATGTTGAAGTATATGAGCACTCACAAAAAATGCATCAAAGTAGATACCAAGATATATAAAAAGGATATTGGGTACATATAAAGTAATGAACCCTACTAGATATCTTAATGTGTGTTCATCCTTTGTCATGCATGTTCCATGCAAACATGTAAATCAAAGAAAGACATGATTTGTGTAATGAGGAGTTTCCATATCACAAATAAATTAAGAACAAATTATAATTGATTAATTGTTTAGGAAATTAAAAATTGTTGAAATGAAAAAAGGATAGGTTTAGAAAATTCTACCTATATAGAAAGTGATATGTTGTCATGTAGTATATTGAACAAAGGCACACTATGTGATAAAGCCTCATTTAGAATTGGTGATGAATTTCTATGTAAGAACCTATAATTATCTACAATCTTGAAATAGAAGTGTTAGTGATAGGATATGCCCCATACAATTGATTACATCTGTAAGATGTAAGGAATTAGAGAGGTAAAAATAATACATGAGGTATAATTGTAAACTAAGCATGTAACTAATGTAAGGTAGGAAATATAATAAATGCATCATCTAGTAAGTAGTAAGTAATATATCTAGAATAATAAAGCATGGAAATCAAATTGGCTAGAGGTGAATCTCATTGTATAACGTTCCCCCTAACATGGGCAAATAAAAAATGTTTATGTGGCCCTTAATTGTTAAGAACATCCATGTAGGTACATAATACACTAAGATGGGCATATGCCCTGAATGTGGAAACTAAGAATATGAACACAAATGGTAGAGGTAAGGTAGTAGGTGCCTAGTGGTAACATGTGTCTAGGAATATGATCTCAAGGTAATGGTGGGGAAAGACACAATATCCCCCAATGTAAAATAATAAGCAATGATATCATAGGAAAGGGATGGGGAAGGAAAGAAGCAAATATGCATAAGCATGTACAATTTTAAGTTGAAAAAGAGTAAGCAAACGCAAAACATAGGCAAAGGCATGGGTAAATAAAACATAGGAACAAATAATATGTAAACAAGCATACTTGAAAAAATATATTGAACAAGGAAAAGGCAAAAGAAAATGCCCCCAAGTAGGGGATAATATTTATAAAACCAAACATAGAAGTTAATTTGAGCAGGTGACATATGACAAACAAGGCATAATCAAAAGGCCAAGGTGTAAAAGCAATAAGGAAGCAAAATAAAATGAAATAATCTAAGTTATATGTATATATGATATAGTGATGCTCATAAATCATTGAAAAATATTAGAGGCTCAAGATCTTTTCCTCTAAAATATCATGTTTATCCCTATCATCTAAATTATAGATCATTGTCATCCCAATAGAAGTCATCAAATTTGTTGCCATTTATTTGTGTTTCTTCTTCTCCCTTACTTGCGTTTTCTATTGTGTGTGTTTCTTCTTCCTCTATGCTATGCATATAACATGATCCACTAGTGTTATATTAGGCATTTCTTTTCTTACCTAAAATTATTTCTCATTTACATTTGGTTGTGGAGGAATGATTGGTATTTGATGCACCACACCTTCTTGTTTTGAGTTGCAAGTAGTCTTAAATTATACATCAAATTTTAGTATTTGTGTCACCTTTATTACTTTTTTCTTCCTTTTCTTCATGTTTGATTTATTCTTTGTGTGGCCCTATATGTTTTGTTTGTTTTTTAATTTTCTTTTCTTCTTTTACATTGTAACAACTCTTGGTATATCTCATGAATACATTCTTCATCTTGATATAGAATTTCCTTTGAAGTTGGGATGCCTATTTCTAAAATAAAGTGAATCAATTTTACATTTGGATCAAACCTATCTCTTGGAATCTTAATATCTCTTCCTTCATGAATGTATTTGATGCATTTATGTACAACTAAAGGCACCTATTTTAATCTTTCTATCCATCATCTTCCAAGTAATATAGAGAATTAATCCATAGTATGAATAACATGGCATAATACTTGTATGCCTTTAGGTCCAAACTTAAGTGGCAAGAAGACACAACCCAAAGTGTAGATCAATATTCCACTTGTCATTTTGAAGGACACCCTACTAAATGAGCACAGTAATTTGGTGCTATATACATGTATTGACTAGAAAATCATGTGTGCATACATTATATTGATTTGTTGGGTCCGCAAGAACATCATGATACTAAGATCATGCATCTTATCTATAATGTACAATGGTCCACAATGATTATTTTGTGGAATCTCTACATAAATGTAAGTACAGTGGAATATGGCCATGTGTGGAAGAAGATGTAGAATTAGTTTCAATAGCCATAACAAAAGCATGTTCATTTGATATATCCTCATTTTTAAAATTTTTATTTTCATGGGCCTCAACATTATTTGTATGGTGTGGAAAATAATTCATATAAATTTTCTCTAAATTATTTGTAGGTTCCACCAAAGGATTTCCTTTATCATTGATACCTTAATATTTGATCATATTGTTGCCTATGAGGTCTTGTGCCTTGTCTTTAAGACTAATGTACAATTGATTTTAATGAACTTGAACTTTATGGAACTTACAAAATTCTTTGTCATTATAAAACCTAAGAAAAGTTTTTTCTAGATCTAATGGATAGATAGGAAGGAGAGTGATCAAATAAGAACTCAAAAAAATTGAAGAATTTCATCCATATATTCTTAAATCTTAGTGAAATTCCTAGGAGTATTTGCTTTAAATTAAGGAAAAGTAACAACTTAACAACTTGATTCACATTTTCAATCATATCATTACCCTTCAAAAAATTATTTGGCTAAAATATTGACTTGAAGATTATTTAATGTATGCACATCTCTTGAAGAAGAGAAGCTAGTCAAATGTAACTCATCATTCTAAAATATTGACCTCAAGATTCTTAATAATAAGGTGTAATCCCTCAAGAAACTTAATTAATAACTCATCATCATCAAATTTATGTTCTATTTTACCACACAACGATTTAAAGTAAATGATATAATCATTTATTGGTTCATTATTTCATTGAGTTCATCTAGTCAGATCATTCGCATTGACCTTCAATCCCTTGTTTATAATAAAATGTTATAAGAAGGTTGTGGCAAGATCATCAAATTACTTTGTGGAACTAAGAGGAAAAGTATAACACTTGTTAGGGTAGTGCAGTATTTAAACTTGTATTCCTAATGTACTAATGTCAAATCTCTAAACATTCTTGGAATGGGTACTTGGACTCCCATGTAGGTGGTTGAAAGATATTAATATTTTATTAATCTACTTGTAACTTACAATATTAGTTGTAGTGGCATTAAGAATGGAAGTGGAGCATGATAGTGGTAATTACAAATTGAATTGACTTCATTTACACCACTTTCCAATTCCTAGCCACTAGGAGAGAGAGTGGTGAATCTTAACATGTCAAGTGGGGTCTACAATTTTTAGTGGATTGCAAAATGGAGTGTTACTTTTGTGGATGTGTGCCCACTCTTCAAATGGGTCAAAGATTTTTGGGATTTATGTTTTTGATTCATGGATGCATTGATTAGTCACATGGGGGCATTGGGTTTTTCCATACCATGGTTTTGGGGTTTTATGGTTTTAGGAATCTACTTGTGGTTTCATCTCACCTCTTCTATATATATTGTATTCATTTGATAGAGTTTTTATGGGTTATTTACAACTAGATAGTTGTCAAAATTTTGTCCAATTAAAGGGAGAAGTTTGTTTATTATGCACTCTCAATTCAAATATTAATATAGACTTGTGCTCTCTTTGGTGGTGGAGTTGTTTCTAGAAAGGGTTTCTCCACATATATCTGATGTCGTGTTCAAATCTTATGGCTTGATAATTTTTTATTTGTCAATTTGTACTTCCACATATTCTTTTAATTGTTAATCAAATTGTTGTATAATTAGATTTCAAATTTTCACTTTATTAAGAAGATTTCATTTGTAGTAGTTTACCCTATTTAACAACAACACCATTTAATAGCATAGTTATTCAAGGTTCATGGAAAAATCTTGGCCAAGTCTTAGAATCATAAACATTCCATGCAAGTAGTTACAAAATATTGTATATGAATATTTGGATCTCCTTTTCTAATATACAATTCATTTCTAGGAACCCCAAATCCCACAAGTAAGATATGTAACAACCTTAACATAACCTTAGAAGTTAAAGGTGTACAATATGAAGGGTTATATTTGATAGAATCCTTATTATCCTTGACTTAATTTCTAATATTGTCTAATTCTTGTGCTAGTGTATCATAGGTAGTGGTAGAGACAAGGGTTTTATTGGTGTATGTGAAACAATGCAGGAGAACTATATTAGGGTTGTGATGTAAGAGGTAGGGTTATTAATATGGGTGGATGGGTCACATTATAGGAAATGTTGGGACCATTATGTTAGATGGAAGGATAGAATGGGCTAGCAATAGTAGCTATGTGGGTTGAATGATGTTATGTAAAAAGAATGATAGATGAAATGGAAGGATAAGAGGAAGGTATGGTTGAATGAGTATAACCATGGGGTAAGTTGTATTGGGGAACAAGGCTACTAAAAAAAATGGAAGTAGGAGCAGAACTAGGGTGATAGTTGCAATAGCTATGGAGGTGGTGGCAATAGGATTGGTATTAGAAGAATAGGATGGATGGGAGGATACACCATTAGAAAGGACCAATAAAGAACTAAGATCATGTAAAGTGTCCACATCATAGGACACATCTCCAATGTATAATAAAAAGATTTGCTAATTGATTAGGAGACTTTCTTGCATAAATGCAACAATTAAAGTTTTACTAGTAAGTGAAAGATCTCATTTAGACAAATATGCTTCATGATCATAGTCTTTTTATCATACAAGTGAATCTCAACATGAGAACCATTAGAGATTTCATTTTTATCAAAATGGGTAGCCATATTAGGGTTTAAACAATTATTCCTTGTCAATGGAAGAATAGGATTACAAGTAGATTGTGGCATAAACAATAATGTAAATAAGGGTAATCAATCTTCAATTAGAAAAAAAAAGAAAATCTAAATAATAACAAATCTAAAATAAGTGCAAAATGTAAACCATAAAGCTAATGCCATGTATGTTAGGATAGTGTGATATTTAATTGCAATCCTACTGTACTATTTTATGCATATCCAAAAATCTTGGAATGGGTACTTAGATACCCATGTTGTTGAGAGATATTATTATTTCATTATTAATATCCTTTTTGATAGAGAATATTAGTTGCAATTCCACTCGTGAAGGAGTTGATGTCAGTAGTGGCAGTTACAATTGTTATTTTTAGCTAATTCCCAACTTGGGTGTGGGGATTTTGCATTTTACCATGGTTTTGATGGTACAATGTTTTGGAAAACCATTTGTGGTATTCCTCTCCCATTTCTCTATAAATTAGAGGAATGATATAGTAGTTTCATATCATGTTTTACAAGTACATAGGTGCTATCAGAACATTGTTATATTGAAGGGAGATTAGAGTGTTGCTATGTACTTTGTTATTGAAGATTAATACATTCTTGAGCCTCTCTTTGATGGTAGTTTTTTCTTGCAAGTGTTTCTTCATGTACATCCAATGTTATGTCTTGTAATCTTATGGTTTACTAATTTTTTAATTATTGTTTTATGCTTCCACACTTAATCTTTTATGGATAATCCAATGTTGCATGTAACTAAAATCTAATTTTCATAATTTAAAGAGATCTCACTGTAATCTTTAATCAGTTATCTATAATGGGATTTTTTAAATTTAATTTAAAAAAATTCATGTCTTCCATACAAGTCCAAATAGTCCTATGTCTTTCTTGGTTCATTTATCTATATTGAGTTTCATGGTTCAAGTCTCAATGGAGTGTGAATTGCATAAAAGTCATAATGTTGTAAATCTCAAGTGCTCAAATAGTCTCAAGGGAGAGGAATTATCATGAAAAGAAAAAAACAATTTAAGGTTATAAGTTAAAATTCCTTTTAGGTGGAGATCTATTTTTTTATGAAATCATGCAATTCTTGCATACTTTAATGATTTCTCAAAAATACCAATTGCTTAGTCCTTGGAAAAGTTATGGAGTTTCCTAGTAGTCCTGCAAGTGTGTGCTTAATTACATAAAATTACCAAAAGTCTACCTGCTTTATACAAAATTGAAGTTGTAAACTTTTCTTGTGCTTGTGTTATTGCACTAATGTGCCATTTCCCTATAAGTCTATTTGAATCAAAGGTGTTGGACATCCAAACTTTCTTTATAGATCTAGATTTCTTTCTTGCTCAAAACACTTGAATGTCTACCCTATCTCCACTTGTGGGGTTTTTTTCTACCTTGCATATTTCTCAACTTGTCTCGAATGTCTAAAAGCATGATTGGAAAACCACATTTATTGACCACATGTGTGCACAAATTTTATAAAACCCTATGCTTCCTTGTCATCTATAAACACATTTATCTCTCTAACTTTCACATTTTGCATGCATCCTTAGTTCATACAACTTCAAAACCATTGCAAAAGTATTCATTCTTTAAATTCTATAAATTTTGCAAATGTATTCACCAATTCCATCATGTATTCTTGATTTTGAGATAGAGTTTTAGGGAATATCAAGGAATCTATAGATTCCTACATTTAATTGTTTATGTTGGGTTTCTCCATGTACATGCATCTTGATTTAACCTAGACTCTTTCTACTCTTTTATGAATTTGAGTGCTCTTAAAAATCTTATTTGAATGCTTTATGAGTCAAAGTTTCAAGTTTATTATGCAAACCATATCATATTGGGTTATAGACATGAAAGTATATTTAGGCCCTAGTTTTAGAATTGTAGAGTTTCATTGAATCTCATAATCATTGCAACCCTTTTGATTTGATTATTACTACATCATGATTTTTCTTTTCTAGATATTTTCATTCATTTGCATTTCCCTCAAATACTTCGTGTATCTGCTTCTTGCCAATTTTGGACCCTTCCTAGGTGACTAATGCTTCTATACTTTTCTTCTTATTTAACTCCTCAATAGCATTGTTTTTAATTTTTTCTATCTTATCTTTGTATTTTTTTTCTAATCTTTCATCTTCTATCATTGAGGGTTCTTGTATCTCCTATTTTTCTCAACAACAAATTTCTTACAATATCTAGCATTCTACCTTCTCCTTTAGGTATCTTCATAAATGCTTTGGGCCCATGAGATATATTTGTGCCTGATATTTTTTCACTATTTGTCCTTAGCACCAATCAATTTATATGGAATTGTGTAGCTTTAGGACATGTAAATGCGTCATGTGTACTATCCTACAAAATACACACATGGATTTTTCTCCTTCTCACTCTTCCACTCATTGGCATAGTGTCTCAATTTGTCATAGTTGTGGAATGCTAGTCTTTGGTTCCATCCTCTTTCTCAATCACCTCTATTGCTATTGTGATATCCTCCCCTATCACTTCCTTGTGCATAATCATCATGATAACTTGTTCAATGGATTGCATTCCAAATTTGAGGTACTACATGGTGTATATTATTGAATTGCCTTGAATTTGAGCTCCGTTGTGGTATCCAATAACAATAATCTAGTGTATGAAAGGTTCTTTCCACCAAATCTTGTGCTTTAGCCAATCATTTATCATAAAATTATTTAATTCTACTATTATTGCAGATCAAGTAGGAAAAAGCATTTTTATGTGTTAATTCATTCTCCACAAACACAATACATTGATTTTAACCTTTTTTGGTTTATTATAAGATCCACTCTTAATGTGGTAGCCCTCTTGGTACCTTCTATCATGACACATTCATTTATTAACTATCCCTCATTGCAATTAGTATAAATTTTATACTTCCTAGGGGTAGGATATGTATCCCTCTTCTTTCCTTTGGCCAATATTTCCTACTTAAGCCTCAACTGCTCTAGCTCTAGCCTTAACTTTCAATCATTTTTCTCTAAAGTTTCTCCTTTACATCTCCATGACTATGATTTTATCCTAGTGATCACTTCCACTTCCTCCTCATAACTTGGAAATTATTTCCCATCAAATTTGCCCTAATATAGAGGTTAATCCTTGAGTTAAACCATTCAATCATTTGCTTCTAAGGTAAGGGTCCCTTTATTTTTTCGACCATGTTTTTTAATAATGACTCATATGCTCTAAGATTGCCTATGCTTAAGAGGCATGAAAAGAATCCATAGTTCTAATTCTACAAACTTAAGATCATATATGATACTCCTCCATAATGCACTTGCAAAGAACTTGAAGAAATCTTGCACAAGAGGAAAGCCAAAGAGGATTTAGACAAGAAAACACACATTAGATTTAAGATGAAATGAGAGGAAGGATGATTATTTACAAGTTCTGAAAAGGTTTCTAGGAAAGTGAAGGCTAGAAACATAGTAGGTTAACATCAATGAGTCACATATCAAGTTTGGTGGTAAAATAAGTAAAATACTAAACCCTCATTTACCCTACAAATAGGTGGCATAAGAAATGGTGTATATGTCTTTTGATGGTAGAAATCTCAAACATATAGGGAAGGTTAAGGGGATCAAGTAGAAGTGGATTGAAGTGATTTCATGTCTTGATGATCCCTAAGGAGAAAGATATTAGAGAAACAATGGAGAGGATTCACCACACATGGAAGGGGACACACAATCAGTAGATATTAATGGATTTGTGGATTTAGATTGGGTGGGTGATGTTGATAGTAGAAGATTCACTAGTGGTTATGTTTTCAGTCTATTTGGTGGTACTATCAATTAGATGATTAAGTGGTAGGCTATGGTCACTTTTCCCACTATAGAAGATGAATACATGGTAGCCACTCATGCCAATAAGGAAGCCACTTGTCTTAAGATATTGTGTTAAGATGTTAGACTTAGTAAGGGAGCTAATAAAGTGAATTATGTGGAAGTTAAAGTATCATATGTCTAGCAAATCACCTAACCTTTCATGTGAGATGAAGCACATAGATGTCCATTACCATTTTGATTGTGACATGGTAGGGGATGGGAGGGTGATGATAGAGAAGGTTGATACTTTGATGAAGCTAGTGAGTAGAGAGAGGTTCAAGTTGTGCAATGAACTATGGGCCTCATGGACCCTCATAGTTAGATTTTAGTGTTGGAGTATCCTTTTACTCTTTGGAAAGGTATTTGATTAGTGAAATAATGTTGGGTAAGGTTTCTCAACCTTTCATCCTAATGTTTCAACTTACTAATTAGTTAAAAACTAGTAAAATATCTATTCTTGGTACCCCAACTTGGTGAGGTCATTCTCTTAGCTTGCTTATTAGAAACTAAAGTTATTGAATGTGTTGGAAAGAAGTTTAGAAGACATAAGTAGACTTACAATGAGGTATTAGTTAAAGGTTGTTGGTATGTGGTGATTGATCATGCAAGTATTGTACACAAGTTATGTATCCTCGCCAGGGTTCAGGGGTGCAACCCCTAAAAAAAAAAATTCTTATTTTTTGCACGATCCGAGCCGGTTGTTAATTTTTTGTTAACTGACAGAAGAAAAATGACATTGTAAAACCCTAATTCTAGAAGCTTCCTAAAAGCTTGTTATAAGTGACTGGGATGTATGGTACAGTGATGTATTCACGAGATTATAATATGTTTTGCACTGGATAATAAAATCATTGAATGGCTGAGTTTCTATGGATGTAGCCCATATTGGGTGAACCACGTTAAATTTTTGTGTTGATCTCTTTTGTGTTATTCGTCATTGTTATATTTGGGTTATTTAATCTACATATAATTGTTAGTGTTTATTGCTTTGATCTGCTTTAACCCTAACAAGGGTGACATAACATGTTGGTCCATCTAGAGGCCAAAAATGCTTGAAAGGCCTCCAAAAATGTAGATTATTGAAATGTAGAAAATATCAAAAAATATATTTTTGACATTTCCTAGATTTGACCATGCAATTTCCATCCAAATGCTCCTAGATCTATATTGAATCATAAGGAATCTTTGAATGGGTTTAAATATGTGAAAGTCGAGCACCTAAATTGAGGAGTCACCATGATAGGTTATGATAGTTGTAAGAGCATATTATATTCTAGCAAAGGAGACCATGACCAACTTGGGAATTAAAATTTGGGTCAAATATATGGCTCATTTATTTTGAAAAACCACTCTTGGTTTGTGGTTTTATATTTTCCTATTTATTGGTGCTTGAGGATGAAGTATTATGTGGGATGTATGGTTGATTTGTAGGCACTATTATGCAACTAGAATTTCTCTATTTTCACATATTGGTGATACTCCTATAAAGGCATCTCCCTAATATTCTAATCTAATGATTGTTAATGAATAATACAATTAGTCTTACTTTTAGAGTGTGGGATTTTATCCCAAAAAAATTTCTCCACATAAACCTTATGTTATGGTATATTTTCTTGTGTTCTTTTTTGTATCTACTAATATAAAACTTGTTTGCACATCACCACCCTCATAGATTAGTGCAAGAAGTGTACTCTACACCTCAATTTTCTTTCATTAAGTTGATATTAGAGCCTGTTCACCTCAAATTCTAGGTGTTAGGGACAAGATTTTTTGTACTAATCTTTGATTGGGTGGGATATTGCACATAAGGAGATCTTATTATAGGAAAATTGGCAAGGACATAAAGGATAGAGATGGATAAGTTCATGGGAACTAAATTTAAGCTTTGGATGCTCAAGATGGAGGATATACTAATAGATAGAGATATATGAGCTATAGTATCCAAATACAAACTTCCTACAATGAAACAAGAAGATTGGGATATATTAGATAGAAAAGTGAAGGGTCTTATTAGGTTCTATTTGATAGAATCCATGTTGTTAAATGTACATAAAAAGTCCACCATTGTAGCTCTTTAGAAGAAGTTGGGAGAGATTTAACATGCTAAATCCCTAGTAAATAAAATTTTCCTAATAAAGAAGTTGTGTACCCTCATGATGGAGGATGGAGATTTTGTGGCTAGGCACCTAAATGCATTCAATGTGATTATGATCCAATTTCACTCTATTGGAGTGAAGATGGAGGAGGAGGATCATTTCATTACACTTCTATGCTCATTGCTAGAATCATGGGATCACAAGGTGGTGGAAATCAAGAGCATTGCCTCTAAACTTGAGATGGATGAGGTAGTTGCATCATTACTCTAAGATGAAATATAGAGAATAAATTCTAAATCTACCAAGGAAGTTCTTATTTTTCATGGAAGATTGAAATAGAAAGGCAAGAAGAAGAACAAGTCTAGATCCAAATATTGTGGGAGATCCAAATCTCATGGAAAGACCAAGGTTTAGTGTTGGAACTATAGTAATCCTAGACATTTTAGAAGAGATTACAAGGAGGAGAAAAAGAAAAAGAAAAACGATTTATATGATGAGTCCAAAAATTCTTCTTAAGATGATGGCAATGCCTTTGTTGCATCCTTGGTAACACATGCATCAAAAGGTGTATGATTGATAGACTTAGCAAGATAAAATGATTAATTATGGTACACTAATTAAATCATCCTATTAAATCCCCCTAACACCACCCAATAATTAATTAATTGATTAATCATTATTAATTAATTAATTGGCTCCTAATTAATTCATGCGCATATTATTATTTAAAATAAATAAACAAAGCTAATTATCTTCCCCTACATTCCACTCCATGTCATTATTTAGTAAACTCATTAATTAATTAAGTTAACTCTAAATCAAATTAGTTGACTAATCGATCAAATTAATTTGTTAATCAATCAAATTAGTTTACTAACCAATCAAGTTAACTCTAAATCAAATTAGTTAACAAATCAATCAAATTCGTTGACTAGTCAGTCAAGCCAATTAACTAATCAATCAAATTAGTTAGCTCTAAATCAAGTCTCAAGTTATGATATTTATATTAGGATTCAAATGCAAATTTTTTGAGTCAAACACATGACCACTATTTTATGAGTAGTGGTTCACGTGAACCCATCTCTCATGAGAATGAATGGTCCACTTAGCACTCTTTGCATGTAAGTGATGCTCACATGGGTGAAGCATCAAAATATGGGTTCACCCCTATGAGCATCACCTAGATGCAATGAGTTCTAAGTGGACTATTCATTCTCATGAGCAATTGGTTTGTGTGAACCATAACTCATGAAATATGGGTTATATGTTTAACTCAAAAACTACATAGTTAAAACCTAATATAAATATCATAATTTGACACACTATGGAAAATACCTTCTACTTACCAAGTCTAAAGTTCCTAAATTTGATCAAGTTAATCTCAACCATCCATTTCCTCATCCAAAAATCTATAAATACACTCTTCTTCTTCAATCCTATCATGGAGAAAATCTATAGGAAATCATCGACACGCTGCAAGAATCTTGCACATTCGTTTGATCATCCACACTCTATCAAAAGCATGAGAAAATACTAATCATGGTCAATTTGAGGTTTGCATGTATTTCAGAGTTTGATTTTGATTATTGTATTTTGATTTCTTTTATATGCTCTATATTCTTATTTAGATTTTGGCATGCTTGATTGATGGAACCTAACTCTTCATTTTATCGTCCTTTGATTTTCTATAGAACTCGATTTGGGGTCCATCGTTGAAGCTATTACCTTTAATCCCTTTATTCTCTTTAAATGGATATTGAGATCTTGTGTAGGCCTCCAAGTTTCTAATTGATAACATTCCACTCATAGCCACTGAAGTTGCTGAGAGTTGCGACCAAGGCAATAAACTCTTGATAATTTTGATGTTATTGTTTTGATTTTGTGTCTACCAACCGTTATTTTCTAATATGCAAGATCTTCTTAATTATTAGGCATTATTTTAAGGTTTATTTAACCATGATATTTCACACCTATGAGTTGAAGAGAATGAAATTTAGTGCAACACAAAGACAATATTTGTCACAGATTTTATAAGTGCAGTGCATGCCATTATCAACATTCTTTTTGAAACTTTTTACCGTGTTTTCTAAATATAGAATCATAGCACTGCAGGTGCCAAGGGAACATAGGTGTGCGAAGCTAAGGTCATGTGATAGTAGCAGGGTGTGTCGTTGAAGGCCATTGCACATGCGATTAAAGCCTGTAAAAAAGAGCTACACCGGCACTACATCAGTGCATTCAAATAGGACTGTCAATTAGAAAGTGATACTTGAAGGACACAGCTGAATAAAGTCTTCCAATGGTTGAAGTCGTAGATATAATGAAAAGGGCACGGTGTGCATAATTTATCCAATCCAGGTTTGTCACTATTCATTATAAGCATGGATTAGCTCGTAAATTATGACTTGATTTACCTCATCTTGGAAAGTAATATGATTGTTGTACACTTCAATCAAAATAAAAAATAGTTTTGCTCTAGATCTTTATGCTATATTTTAGCTACATAACTAATCCTCCAAACATCATCTATAAATCTCCTTTTGTTTGCTATTTTATGAAGAATGGCTAGCATGTTATGGGGACACCCAAGCATATGCTCTCAATAATGGGGTTCCATCCATTATGTCCGGCATACAAGGATGCCACCTCGATCATTATCTTCACAACTCTATAGGCAGCACATCCAATTTGCCTCGGACAAGATTGGGTTAGATTTAATATTTCAGAAGAATAGTTGACTGCTTGCCCCCAAAACCATGCATATTCCAAAGCTCTTTGTCTGATAACATGGTGCTACTTCTGAAATACACATACATCATAGGTTATCTAAGTGGTGATTGCCACTTCAAATGCAAGTTATTGCCATTTCTTTACTATAATATGATTTCCATGATTATATTATTCACCTTTTTGTTTTGTATTCTTATGCAACATCATTATGATTATGTTTTGATTTCTTTCGATGGATGCTACTAAATTTTCACTTTAAAACTATGCAATTGCCTGTAAAAGCATTTTAGTAGCATTTTTTATTCAACTACGATATGTATTAGATGCTATTAATTTTTCACTTTAAAATTGTGCAATGACCTGATATAAAAGTATTATAGTAGCATTTTTGGAATTAATTGCCTCAAATATTGGATGATATTGATTTTTCTTTTTAAAATGCAACGGTGATATAGATATTGGATGATATGAATTATCCGATGAGCTTCAAATAACCTTTTGTGCTATTGAAACACATATTTAAATGTTTCACTTTTATTGTCTTTTAAAAAAGTTAAACTTGTCTAAGAAAATCTAAGCTTTGTTGTTCACATACACACAAACTTGGGATTTAGCAAATTAGACATGGCCATTATCTCTTGTGTATGTTATTCCTTTTGGCTTGAAGATTACTATGATGGATTTGGAGCTTCAAGTATGATGTCAGTGTATGCCAATATAGCTAGAGTTCATGATTAATAATACTTTGTAGGGACTTTTATTTCTAATTCTCTCTCTTTTTTTTAAAAAAGGGACTTTTATTTCTAATTCTCTCTCTTTTTTAAAAAAAAAAACCAAAAAGGTGGCAAGCCACTCATACCATAATATTAATAGTAATAAAAGAGGTTTACAGCAAGCAAGAAAACCATCCAAAGATACAATCGAAAGGGCCATAAGATGGCCAGATGGAAAATGAAGGCTCAGAACAAAACTAGACACAAGACATCAAAAAACATAGGGAAATAGAACGTAATTCATTACGAACTAGGGACCGGTACCAAAACATCTATGCTCAGAAGCACCACTGCATCCATCAATTCGCTCGAGCACCGCCAGCACCAGGAACACCGTCGCCCACATGATCACGACTTCTTTGTCCACTAGGAAAACCCAGCCACCACACCGCAGGACGAAATGCCACCTAACATCTGCCACGAAACATCCAAAAAATAACAAAAAAAACACCACCGCCCGACCAACCCTAAGCTGCAGGACTAGCAGTAGGAAGCGCCGCCGGATCCGAATGCACGGTGATGTTTCCCACCTCACCCTGATCATCTTCATCCCCTTCCTCCAGGTCATCGAACACATCACTGGGGATATGAGGCACTAGGTCAAGGGCATGAATTCTCACAAACCTGATGCCTGCATGAAGGTGTCCTTGATGCGTTTAGTATCCTTCTTCGGGAAGATGAAACTAAAAGCCGCGAGTTCTTTGTCCAGCTCATCACTACTAAGCGATTTGAGGGATGATTCCAATGCGCTGTAAATTTCCTGATGTGGCACTGATACTCTCAAAGATTGAAGCTAGAAAAGATCCCCAATAAGTGCGTCGCCCTGTTCCATCTCATATCTTTTCACCGTCGTTGCCCATCTATCTACTGTGTAGATGTTATTGTAAAAGAGGCAAGAGGCAAGCTTATGCACATATTCTGCATCTTGTACCAGGCCCATTATGTTGGAGAGAATCTGGGAAACAATGTTGGAATAATTGAGAATCCTTCTAGGATAGCCTTTGATCCACCTATGAGAAAAAATAAAAGTCATGAGTCAATTTCACTTTGAGCTCATTTATCCAAATCAAGATGGATATCCATTTGAGACCAATGATGATGATAGCTTTATACAATCTAGAAAACATAGTTATGACAACTATGATTTGTTTAGAGTTGAATATGGCCATATCCATGTTGATCAATTCCTACCATAAAATCTAGATGACCTCATTATGCACATCATAGAACAACAAAACAAGATTTTCCTAGGCTTCAACCCAAAAACCATGAATAATCTTACAAGCCAAGATCCTTTAGAACAAGAGCATGCTACCACTAGCTATCTCCTATGCCAAAATCAAGCATCTATTAGTCATCCTCATGCCAACCTAGACAAGGAAAACACCATTCTAGCAGAAGATCCTCTACACCACTTTTTTGAATTCCCAATCTTAAAAGGAAACTAGAAACCTTCACTTTCTATGTAATTCCTTCATCATCCAATCCTTCATAATCTAATCAACTATCCAATCAATAATCCTATCAACTATCCAATCAACCATTTATCACGCCTTATCCAGCCAATATTTCAAGGATTTTATCCAAAGACTATTATCAAGGAATAAACATCAAAAGGATAAAGTTGAGGAGTTGTGTCGTTCACCCCTTAGTAAGCATCACCATCCTTTATCTAATACAAGCATGTTATTGACAATGGAGGTATTGATTTGAACAATATTCAGGCTGTCCAAGATTTTTTCAACGTTACAATCCCTACAAGTCAAATCAAATAGAAAGTTGTAAACAAAGACAATATATGTTACTAAGAGAATCTTTGGAAACAATATTCCATGTAGATTGGTTGATACAAACAAGATCACCTTCCCACATACTAAGGATATCAAGGAAGGTAAGCCAAAGCCTAAAAGATATAGATAACATAAGTACTACACATACCATAGAATTGAGGGACATTCTACCAATCATTGTCAAAAGCTAAAGGACTACATTCAAGAAGTAATCAATAGTGGGACTATTGAACTTGGAAAATCTACATCAACATCACACAATCCACACTTGGGGACAAGTTGTATTTAGGTTGTTCAAGCCCCTCCTAGCACTACCATATCCAAAAGTTATCTCATGCAATAATATAAACAAAGACATTTCGTGAGATTCATAAAATCCATAAAGTCCAAGATCGATAAGATCCAAAGGCATTCCACTAATTAGTGCATTAGATTAAAGAACTATAACCAAGATCTAATCCATAGAGGGGATCTTGAAGTAAAATGAAGTACATCCATATTGTCAAGGAAACAATTGAGGCTATGTCAAGATCTCACTCCAAATCATGATCAAATTTGTCCACAACCAAATCAAGGTCAAATCACCCACACTAATACCATCCTAGAAAAAAAATCATATTATCTTGGTCCAACCACCTTTCTCTAATTCAATCTTCTCACAAATGAGCAAATTGAAGTCGAACAATTATTGGCTATCTAAAGATGGATTTGCATCTTGTTTCCGAAGTAACAAGTATCTTACCACAAATTGAATATGTCGAATCATGAAATATCAAGGCAAAGGATTAGGCCTTCATGAGAAAGGACTCTTAGAACACATATGGGATTATGCAAATCAAGGATTTTAGGGCATCAATTACAAGTCTCCTAATAAACGATCTAAGGATGTTAGTAACACTTCTATGATTTTTGAGGAAAATTCTTCTAACATGAATAAGAAGATAAATTAGGTATCCTATTAGTTTAGTACAACTTCTTTCATCAATTTAGGCTATTTTATAGATGAGAAAATTGAAAGCTCCGATAACTCATGGATATATGATGACCATTTAGCAGCTTGTTTTCAAAAAAAATATCTTATAGAAAATAGGATGTGTCGAATCATGAAATACAAAGGAAAAGGACTAGACCTTCATGAAAAAGGAATCAAATAACCTATACGTGTTTGTGCAAATCAAGGATTTCATGGCATTGGATATAAACCCCTTGGTGATTAGTATGAGGATGTTAGTGACACTTCCATGATTTTTGAGGAAGCTTCTTCTAATGTCATGATAGGTTCCTCTCATAGTTTCTATGAAGATATTTCCACCACTAATATTTTCCATGGCATCACTATCCTCACCATTAACCTCGACCCCCAATACCCTAGACTTATTGACTAGGACTAACAAGATCACATACCAATGGATTTGTTTCAGAATAACCAAGCTATTGTAAACTTCATGGATCTTTGAGATGTCATCCCACTAAGAGATCACAATATAAGTTTTTAAATCAACCTTTATTCATCAACATATTTTAGGGAGCAGAAATAGTTCTTTAGTAAGAATAAATTCAAAAATCAAAGGAAAAAAAAAATCAAAGTTCCTCCATTAATTACTCCTCTTCTTTTGATTTCCTATTTGTATCTTTCATCTCTACATGCCCTCTTGAGGCATCTCCCTAACCATCATGCCACTTGGGGAATCCTCCTACATCCATTCTTTATCTTCTTCTACTTTCTTTGACAACTCACTACTCATTTTAGTTACAGTGTCGTTTCAAAGAGAGGCAAATGTAGATACTTAGATTTTGCCACCTTAATGTTGTAATTAATTTATTCTCATCCCATCAAGACTAATCATCTTGTCAACTTATTAATTTCAGTGCATGCTAATTCTTAATTCACCATCTTGATTAACTAATTATTCTATGTTAATCAACTAATCATATTTAAATCCCCCTAACATCACCCTATAATTAATTAATTATATCCTAATTAATACAAGCACACATAATTAATCAAAATAAATAAATAAAGCTAATTATCCTCACCCATATTCCACTCCATGTCATTATTTAGTCAATTCATCATTTAATTAAGTTAACTCTAAATCAAATTAGTTGACTAATGAATTAAATTAGTTAATTAATCAATCAATCAAGTTAACTCTAAATTAAATTAGTTAACTAATTAATCAAATAAGTTGACTAGTCAATCAAGCCAATTAACTAATCAATCAAATTACTTAAATATAAATCATCTCATGTTCCTAAATTTAATCAAGTGAATCTTAGCCATCCATTTCCTCATCAAAAAATCTATACAATCCACTCTTCTTCAATCCTATCATGGAGAAAATATACAAGAAATCATCAACATGTTGTGGGAATCTTGCATGTTCATTTGAGCATCCACACTTTGTCAAGAGTGAAAGCAAATCCTAATCATGATTGATCTAAGGTTTGCATGTATTTTAGAGTTTGATTTTTATAATTTTATTTTGATTCTTTTATATGCTCTAGATTCCTACTTGTAATAGCAACCGGCCAAGTATACTCCACCTAATTGAAGATATATTTTTCCTTTAATTACTAATACCAATAATCCTATAACTTTGAAAGATTTTATGGATATGAGTGGTTTTGAGTCCTAGAGATTGGCCATGGATGAAGATATGGTTGCATTTAGGAGAAATGACAAATAGGACTTAGTAGTATTGCTAGTAGTATTGGATGTAAATGGGTATTTGAAAGGAAGATTGGATCTGATGGAGGAATTAAAGATTAAAAGGCAAGGTTGTTTGTGTTATCTATAGTAGTAACTTTTGGTTTGGAGATAGAATAGATAGACATGAAGACAATATTCCTACATGGTGACATGGAGGAAGAGATCTACATGACATAGCCAGAGTACTACCTAGAAAGGTAAAGAAAGTTTGGTTTGTAGACTAAAAAAATCTTTGTATGGTCTCAAGAATCACTTAGGGTGTGGCATCAAAAGTTTGATTCTTTTATGCTAGGATTAGGGTTTTTGAGATCTAAATTAGATCACTATGTTTATTATAAGATGGATAGTAATCATTTCCTTTTTATCATATTGTACATAGATGATATGTTATTCATCGGTAATACTGAGGAAGTGATTTGTGATTTGAATTCTCAGCTTTCAACATATTTTGACATGAAAGACTTAGGAGCAACCAAGTATATACTAAGAATGGAGATCAAAAGAGATAGTACAAACATGAATCTTTGTTTGCTCTAGATTAAGTATGTGGACTTAGTGCTAGAGAGATTCATTATGTTGGTTTTTAGGCCTTTGAGTGTTCCTATTTTGATTGGAACCAAGTTATCTATAGAGAAATTTCCATCTTTACCCAATGAGATGGAGGATATGGCCTTATGTTGCTACCAATAGGAATTTTATGTATGCTATGACCTGTAAAAGACTAGACATTGCCCAAACAATGGAGGTCCTTAGTCATTTCATGGCAAATCCTAGTTGAGATCATTGAGATGCAATTTAGGAGTTCTTTAGATATTTGTGGGATACTTACTAGTACTCTATTTATTATCATGGTGATTATATAGAGTACTAGAATTTAGTGGATATTTATTGATTGATGGATTTAGATTGGGTAGGTGATGTCACTAGTAGAAGATCCACCGGTGGTTATGTTTTCAATATATTTAATGGTGCTATTAGTTTGATATAAAATTAGTAGTCTATCGTTACTTTTTCTACTATAGAGGTTCCATACGTGGAAGCTACTCATGCATATAAGGAAGCATCTAGCTTGAGACATTGTGTTTAGATGTGGCACTAAGTCAAGGAGATATCAGAGTTCTATGTGATAGTTAGAGTGTCATATGTGTAGCAAAGAACCTGACCTTTCATGCAAGCATGAAGCACACATATGTCAAATACCATTTTATTCATGACATGGGACAGTTATGTTGAAGAAGTTTGATACTTTGGAAATCATTGTAGATGCATTGACTAAGCCAGTAAGCACAAAGATGTTTAGCTTTTGGAGTGCTTCTATGGGTTTCATGGCCCCTAGTAGTTAGAGTTTACTATTGGAGTTTCATTCTTCTCTTTGGTAAGGTATCAACAAGTGGGAGAATGTTGGGAAAGGTGTCTCAAACTCATATCCTATTATTCTAATTTATTAATTAATTAAAAACAAGGAAAATATTTATTTTTGGTACCCCAACTTGTTGGGGTCATATCTCCTATCTCACATATCAGAAACCAAAATTGTTGGATGTGTTGGAAAGAAATCCAAAAGGCCTAAGTAGAGATACAAGGAGGTATTATTCATTGGTAATATAGCCTCCTAACCCATCTAAGCACCAAAAATGATCCAAAGTCCTCTAAAAATATAGATTATCAAAATGTAGAAAATATAAAAAATTAGGATTTTGATATTTCCTATATTTCACCATTCAAATGCCCTCTAAATTCCCTTGGATCTCTATTAGATAATAAGGCATATTTGAAGGGGTTTTGTTGAAGGCACAACACAATTGAGAGGGGGGTGAATTAGTTGTACCAAAACTTTAACCTTAATTAATCAATTTCACAATCACATGAACTTGCTTTAACCACTTCATCTGATATGAAGAATAAACATGAAAAGCAAAAACAAAACTTAAGCACATCAACATCATTCACACATGAACACCAGATTTTTATGTGGAAAACCCTTAGAAAGAGAAAAAATGACGGTGAACTTGTTAGCTCACAATATAATGTAGTAATAATACCGAATATCAAAGAGGCTCATTGTCCAAAAGGTTGGCTCACTGCCGGTGGGTGGCTCACTACCGATGGGTGGCTCACTACTAAGGGGTGAACTAATATAGTAGCATCTACAACATACTTGAGTTCAGTTCCATTGAAGCACAATATATATCTCTTGCTCTACCTTTTCAATACACACCTTAACTTCACATCCTTTCACTCATTCGCTACAATCATGACTTCATTACTTGTATTTATACCTATCATCAACCTTGGAATTTACATCAACGTCGACATTACAATCTACGACTATTGGAACTTTCTCCAAGGTCGGCATACATACATAATTTCAAAATAGGACTGGACCTAAACAAACTTGTGAAAAGAATGAAGGATGAATACATCATGGCTTAGCTTGGACCCAAATACATCTTCACACACTTGTACACACTTCTACAAGCCATGAATTACCTCTGCAACAAATTTGACTCACCAGGTCAGCCAGAACAAGTATACAACATCAAGAATCATTAAGTCACACGCTTCCAAGAGCTTCATTACAGCTTGCAGATCAGACACACACCTTCAATGCATTTAAGGCACATCTACAAACACAATAGAATCATTTGGAAATGAGAAAATCCAATCTCAACATATCTCTTGACTTACTTTTCTTGAAGATGGATCACAGACTGCTCTCAATCAGACACTGTCAAACTCTGCTAATCAAAAAATTACTTTCTGAAGCACCAAATCACAAAACCTTTGGAATGAAGAAAGATTAGGATCTTATAAGCTTAAGTCCAGAACTGCAAGACCAAAGAACTTACTGTAGAGGAATGTGGAGAAAAATACTTCCTCCTTGTCACACTGCAAACTCTATCAGGCATAGTCTTCAAACTGGTGAATAGACCTTTTTGTTGTACAACGATCTGGACCACCAAATTATCAATTTAGCATCTTCAAACATGTCTCTAAAACATATCCAAATCTCATACTTCAGTCTTCAATACTGAGGAAATGCAGAGAAAAGCTCATGTAGTTATTCTGCAAGCCAAAATACTCTACAACACATTGTTTCCACTTGAAGTGCAAATTTTCTCAAAAGCACTTGGAAACATAGTATCAGGAATATCTTCTCATCATCTTCAACACTTATTTAAGACAATACAAAGCAACTGATTCATCACAAACAAGCATCAAAACAAGAGCACAGTTGACACCAATGACAACACAGATATGTTGACATCAATGACAACATCTGTTAGCACATACTTGCAACAATCTCCCCCTTTGTCATTGATGGAAACATATTATGTGAAAAACCATCAAGACAAGAATCTACATTCATCCATCTCCCCCTTTCTCTTTACACATCTGAAACGCTTTCTCTCCCTAATTTTTTCACATGATTTCTCTCCCCCTTTGACATCAATAGCAAAGGACACCATATTTCTTCTATTGTACATACTTGCATGCTTCTACTCTAATCATCTAGAATTATTCTTTCACTCCCCCTGACTACAATAAGCAACTTAGATCACTCTTTACAACGTGTGAAAGGTAGCCTCCTAAATCAGTCCAGAAAGAAATATTCTTTGAAGTACATTGGATTGATGCATCTCCTTATGCACCTAGTTCAATGGAGGGGCAATAACCCCTAACCTTTACCAGAGATACTCAAATGTGTCCTTTGGCAGGGCCTTAGTGATTATATCAACAACTTGATCCTTTGTAGGCAAATACTCAAGCTTCACAACATTCTCTGCAACTTTCTCTCTCAAAAAGTGATATTTGATTGAAATGTGTTCTATCTTTGAATGCATCACTGGATTCTTTGAAATGTTTATGGCACTTGTGTTATTACAAAGATTAGGGATTGGCTCTCCATACTCAACTTTGATATTTTCAAGGTTTGTTTCATCCACAACACCTGAGTGCAGCATGTTACTACAACAATATATTCTGCCTCTACAGTAGAGAAGGAGATTGATTCTTGGTTCTTGCTATGCCAGGACACTGCCCTATCTCCAAGGAAGAATACACATCCACTTGTGCTTTTCCTTTCATCAACACAACCAGCCCAGTCTACATCTGTATAGGCACTTAGGGAGAAGTCATTATTATTTAGATACCATAGACCATGATCTAGAGAACCTTTCAAGTACCTACAAATATTTTACACTACCACAACATGTGATTCTCTAGGATTTGATTGAAATGTAGTCACAAGACAAAATGCATGCATGATATCCAGTCTAGTGGCAGTCAGATAAAGTAATCCTCCAATCATCGACCTATACTTGCTCTGATCAACCTTAGGAGATTCATCATTTTATCTCAACTTACATCCAGTAATCATAGGAGTTCTCATCGATTTAGAGTCTTCCATTCCAAACTTCTTTAATAACTCTCTGAGATACTTTGATTGAGAAATGAAGATACCTTTGTCTATCTGATTGATTTGCAATCCAAGGAATAAATTCATCTCACCATACATGGACATCTCAAACTCCTTCCACATCTCATTTGCAAAATTCTTACACATTCCTTCATTTCCACCAAATAAATATCATCCACATAGACTTCAACAATCAGGATTTGATCTTTGCTTGCCTTGATATACAAATTGCTATCTGCGGACCCTTTACTGAAACCCTACTGTAGTAGATACTTATTCAATCTTGCATACCAAGCTCTGGGAGCTTGCTTCAATCCATACAGAGCCTTCTTCAACTTGCACACCATATCTGGTTGGTCTGATAACTAGAATCCATCTTGTTGCTCTATGTCTACCTCTTCTTCTAACTCACCATTTAGAAAGGCAAATTTCACATCCATTTAATACACCTTGAAATCTTTATGTGTAGCAAAAGTCAAAAATAGTCTTATTGCTTCTAATCTGGCCACCTAAGGAAAAATCTCCTCATAGTCTATTCCTTCCACTTGTGAGTAGCCTTTGCACACAAGTCTTGCTTTGTTTCTCACAACTTCTCCGACCTCATTCAATTTGTTCTAGAAAACCCACTTTGTTCCAATCTCATTCTTGTTTGCAGGTCTAGGGACAAGTTCCCAAGTCTTGTTCTTCCCAATCTGCATTAATTCTTCTTCCATTGCCTTGACCCAATGTTCATCATTGCAAGCTTCATTTACTGTCTTAGGTTCCACCTGTTAGGTCTCAAAAATGCAAGTTGCCAATCCTAAGAGGATGCCAAGCTCTATGTTTAGATTTGCAACATTTTTGAACTAACTTGACAAAATCAACCTTCAAGGTTTGATATTTTCCTACACTTTAGGTCCTGCTACACCTAGGCGGGTGAACCTTGGAAAATTAAAGCAGACTGAATGTGAATGTGTGTACTAATTAAATCTATCTACAATGGCAAAGGATATAGGATAGATAAAAAGCTTGCTAATTGATTAATAAGTAATTGGTAGAAATTGTATAAGCAATATCAAGGTAAAGGATTTAAATAATGAGTTAAATAGGACTAGTGCCTTATTGGGTAACAGAGTCAATTGAAGGACTAGGACTAGTGGTTTCCTAATGGTAATAATTCTAATTGTTTGGCACAACTCTAGTTTATAACTTGTATAAACGTGCAGGGAGATGATTGACAGACTCTTCTTAAATGATCCAATCAATATGATCTAATTCCTTGTTATTCACCAGAAGGCAATTTAATCCTTTCTTGAAGGAACCAATTAAGTGAAATATGCAAGAGATGATTGATAATATCAATATGGAGACAGAATGGCAATCCTAATTATATGGCTCTACTTAGTAATCCACACTTAACACTTCTATGCTACTGTGACTAAGTCGGAAGGGTTTAAGTCCTTAAAGGGATACCAACCTATTTAATCACACAGATACAACAAATGTGTATTGACAGATCAATTATATACTTGATATGTTAATCTGAATAACAAGGAAATGCAGAAATGGAGACAACCATACAACTGAATAAATTTAACAAACAACTGATGCCAAAGTAAAACCACTGAATTAGAGAACTTCAATTTCTTCTTCAAATAAAATATACAGCACGACCATTATGAGACATTGTATTTTATTTATATGTTTATATTCTACTACTGATGATCTTTCAGCACCAATTGTTTGAACCTATATAGATGTTTCTATGAAGAGACATAACTCTTAAATAAGTCTTCTGGAAACTTAACAAACATTAACAACTTTTACATAATCATGATTAGGCTCTATTCAGCCATAAATAAACTTTAGCCAAGTGATCTAAATACTCCTGATCATGGTGAGAATCAGTAAGGTCAATAGCATCTCTGGTAATCATATCAAGTGTGACCATTCTTTCCAGGTGTCTGCAAGCTTCTCCAGATGCAGAAATTTTGTCTTTGAGAGCTCTTGTGGCCTCGTGTAATATGACTTGACAATCAACAATCCATTCTTCTTTGCTCTTTACCTCTCCATTGTCTTTAAATAACACGGGCACTCCTGCATTTGAAGCATCGGTACCTTCCTTAGCATCACCTTTAAGTTTGTCATAGTATTTTTGGTGCTATTTAAGCAATGCTCTTGCATCGAAGATATCTGTACTATCAATAGCACTTCTGCTTTGTATCTCAATCAATTTTTCCTGTATTCTCTTTTCAAGTCTTTCATGTTCTTTAACTGCTTTGTGATTTTCTGAGTAATTATCCCAAAACTGGTTTAACCACCGCACCATGTTCGCATACCTGCTCTGTAGTATTGTAACAAATGCATCTATCTGAATTTGTGTTGCCTGGTCAGGGGATAATGCTTGAATGCTTTGTGAGCTCTCACCTTGAGTTATTCTTTTTGTGGATTGACCAAAAGTACTCTTAACAGCATCCTTCAAGTAATCATTTTCTTTTGTCAATCTTTCACAGCTCAATCTGTATGCATCTCTCTTTGATCAACATTTGAGCTTGTGCCTTGTTCAATTTTGCAACATTGATACCAATGTCTACAGTAATCAGAGGGTCGGTTTCCCCTGCTTTCAAAGTCATGACATGGCCAAAAGTCTTTTCAGTATCTATGATGGTCGTTTTCTGATGGGGAGGATATAACGCCCATATCATTAAGGAATTTTCATCATTGTTGTATCTTGTTCCCATATATACTTCATTAACTCCTTCTGGAGTTAGTTTATACTTATCATTTGAGCTATTCAAAAAAATGTCAAAAACTAATACAGAATTTAAATCAAGGCCAGGAAAAATCATAACGCCTGCATCCTTAAGCAATTGTCTACCCCTGCTAGGTGTCATGTCCTGCATTTCTTTATCTACTGTTACCTTCAGCATATCTAATAATTGTGTTTCATTATCAGCAAAAACATCATCTACTGACTCTCTGATCTCTTTCCCTTTGTATTTATACAAGAATGACTTAAATTCTTTTGACTGAATAAATTTATCATCAGAGATGAAAGAATCATAAGCTGTTTGGCGTGGATCGTCATCAGCAGTCCCTTCCTCATCATGTAGCACAACAGGAGGCTGATATTGTAGCATTTTCCTCTTGGACATTTTTGCTGTTTTGTCCTGTGGCTATTCTTGATCTGCCATTTCTTCATTCTCAGAGGATACAACTTCAATCTCTGCTAGTTGCTTTTTCTTTTCACTTAAATCCCTATTATATTTTTCTATCACCAACTCAACTTCAGCGTCTTCTAATTTTCTAATAACATCATCATGTGGATAATGTATGTGCATGTATCCACTAAGATTTTGTTTCTTGCATGCAGAGTCAATAAAACCTTCAGGGTCAAACCCTTTCCTAGCCTCAGCACTCCTCATATTATAGTGCATTAATTTATCCAAAATGAGACTGTAACCTTCTTTTGAAACCACAGTAAAATCTCCAAAACATAAAGTGCTGGGCATAAATGATTGTTTATCATGTGAACTCAGATGCATTACATTTGAGCAATGCATTTGCCTGATTATTTCTAAGTATGCAAGCCTGTCAGGGATAGTCTTGGGCAATATGAATGGATTATCTTCAAAACCATAAACCCTAATCATAATCGCATCCTCAAAGCAATACCAGCCTCCCCAATTATGAGTGATAGTAGGGGGGCCACCAAAATCCTTTGGCCTGAGGAATCTTTTTATTTCAGTAGAAATTGAATATTCACAAGGGTGGTTAAAATACCTGTACAAAACTTTTACACAATGTTCTTCAAATTGGGTATAGCTAGAGTGGGCATATCTACTATCCCATATTCTGGTCCACATTTGTATGGGTATCTTTTCCCCTTTCTTATCTGCAGTAACAACTTTAAGCTCACTTGGCCATAACCCTACTTCCTGGCCGAAATACAACACCATGTGCATAAGCATTGAGTAATGCTCAAAAGAGCATGCTGGGGCACTGTTTTTTATTGCAGATAAGCTAAAATCCATTCTATTAGCAATATAGGAAGCATAATCAAACTGCCTCGCATTATGACACTGAATGTCAGAGGTTATGACCATTAGAGGGATAGTCATGAACTTGGGGACCTCTGAACCAAGGACTTGGCCCACAGAATAATAGGTATACTATATATATGGTTCAAATATGGCTACATGAAAGGGAGGACCATCATTTTCAATTAAGGGCATCAGTTCTCCTTCAATCCTGGGCCTATGGATGGGCAACCTCCATCCATTGTAAGTTGTATCCATTCTCCAATATTCTTTATCAAGATCTTCATAAATAATAGGGACAGTGCATAAATCATCTAGATCAAACACTTCACAAATAGCATTTTTTGACAAATGCACGATTGGTTCCCCTTGTGGGTTGCAGAGGGCTTTCAGGCTTGAATTATAATGTCTGGCAAGCAGTTGAAGGAGTTCCACATTCAGGAATACGTTAGGCACAACCAATTTTCCCAAATTCAAGTGCCATGGGTTTGACACAGGAGCATTCCTAAATCTTCTATTATAATGGAATCTAAAAAGCTCATATCCCCTAATTGGGGTCCAAATATCTCCCAGGCGCTTATGTTTATCTTCTAATTTTTCAACTTATGCCCTGAGTTCAGCAGACCTTTTGGCCTTGGGGGTCGACCCAGGCAATTGGTCAATCAAGTCCTAATTGATTTTTTGTCTTTTACTTTTTCCTTAGGGGTTTGTTCAGTTTTTTGTTTTTTAGATTTACTAGTTTCCCCTTGTGATTTTCTTCCTTTCCCCTTTCCCGAAGTCTCCATTTTTTAAACTTTTGCAGAAAAATTCAAACACAAGCTATACAATGGTTTGTATGATTGTACCTGTCGTTCAATGGCTGTAATTGAAATCCTTTGCTCTTGCTTCAAGAGTTCCTCTGTATTTTCTTCTCAAACGACCTTGTGACTACAATGATTGTAAAGGATTTCATAGCCGTTTGTATTTAATTGTATGATCAATTTAATGTTCATCACTGTGAAATGTCACATCGCCATAACTCTTCTCATCGGCGTGATTTTTTAAAATGTCTGGGTGACTTTAATACTTCTTGTGGCATGAACAATCAATTGGCGTGACCATTGGCAGGACTTGTTTCATCACCGTGTGATTGAGATTTCCCTCTGACATAATAAGTCTTACCAATATAACTATCGGTAAGAGTCTCACCGATAATAATTTGTTTATCGGGGTGATCAATACTATCGGGATAACATATTTATGTTTCCCCGAGCTTTGTCATCTCGCCGATAGTCATCTTTACTTTGGATCAGAATGAATCTGTTAATGTCTCACCACTATAATATCAATAGGTATGAATTTATTCCCATCGGAATGAAATATGCTATTGGGATAGCTTTTAAAAGATAACCCAATCCAAATCATCTCCCCAATGGCCATTTCATATTCTTTATCAGACAGGGTCTATTAAAGTGTTACCGATACCTTTTGATCACCGTGACTTGTGAGTTGGCAAGACCTAATATCTTTGTCCCGATATGTCGAGTCATCCCAATAGATATTTGTATCGCTGTGAGTCTCAGTGAAAACTCTCTTTTCGCCAAGACATTGAGTATCAGAGACTTATTTGTTTCTCATCCCGATAATTCATTTCTTGCCGATGGCTATTTATTTCATTGCCCCTGCAGGATGTTTAGTGAAACTCTTGCCAAAATACCTCATCGGTATGACATATGCAGTCGAGGTAACTTTTGAAAGATCCTCCAATGATTATCATTCATACCGATCGGTATGACCACTTGGTTCTCTTGCCGATGAAAGGTTATCGGTATTACTTATTCCATCGGTGACTTCTATAAATCTCTTTCCGATCTCTATTATCACACCAATGGTTATTTTCAAATGATTCCTCATGTGTTGGTGTAAGCAATATGACATCTTGCCGATAGATTGATCTTTAAGTATTTTAGTACTGCTTATCTATAGACATCCTGTGAGATACATTAAATTTTTACTATGGTTTTTTGGGATTTTTTTTAGGATTTGTTCAAATATGGTGGAGTGAGAAGATAGTAAAATTTTAAATTTTTACTGTCCTAACACCACCTTTCAAAGTAAGCAGAGATTTACTTGTTCTTCTGCAGCTCCCCTTCTTGTCAATACACCTTTCTTTTTATCACCTATAATTCGATCTTCTGAATGATCTCTTTGCACATACTTGGGAGTCTTTGGAATTATTTCAAGAGCATCTTCTTGAATTTCTTTCTCTTTAGGAGAAACTTGTACTTCATTCTGAACTTCCTTTTCTTTGCCTTTTTCTACCTTCTATGTGACAACAGATTCATCTAATTCATATCGATCCAATTGAAGATCTTCATCTACCTTTACATTTGCACTTTCAATGATCTTTTTTAGTCTTTTATTATAGCACCGGTAAGCCTTTGTCTTGGTTGAGTAACCTAGGAATATATCTTCATCACATCTAGCATCAAACTTCCCTAATTCTTCATCTCTTTTGATATAGCATTTACTTCCAAAAACTTTGAAATATTTGACTATAGGAGCCTTACCATACAATAGTTCATAATGTGTCTTGATCTCTTTTGTTCTGACCTGCACTCTATTTTGAATATAAATAGTAGTGTGTATTACTTGATTCCAGTACACTTCCAGTAGGTCTTCTTCCTTGATCATTGTTCTAGCAGCTTCTTGAACAGCTCTATTCTTCCTTTCAACCACTCCATTTTTATGTGGAGTCTAGGAGCAGACAAATGTCTCTTTATTCCATGTTCTTCATAGAAAGCATTGAATTCATTTGAAGTAAATTCACCTCCTCTATTAGACCTTAAGCGCTTGATTTTAGATCCAATTAATTTTCAACCATAGCTTTGAAAGTTTTGAAGTTGTCTAGGGCTTATGATTTTTCTCTAAGGAAAGTAACCCAAGTCATTATTGAATAATCATCAATAAGAAGCATGAAATACCTATCACCTTGTAGACTTCTTACTCTTGTAGGACCACAAAGGTCTATATGCACCAACTCCAACAAACTAGCAGAGAATTGCTCTTGGCTTTTGAAGGCGGTTTTTGTCATCTTCCCCAATTGATAATCTTTACATGTAACATTGGTAGGCTTCACAATCTTAGGTAGATCTCTTACAATTTGAGCAGTACTTATTTTCACCAGATTAGCAAAGTTGATGTGACCCATTCTCCTATGCCATAGCCAACTTTCATCTATCTTAGCCAACAAACAACAATTGTCAGAGCCTTTCAAGTGATAAACATTACCATGAGTCTTCTTACCAGCAACAATTATGGTACTGAATCTTTTTCTTACGTCACATTCTTTGTCCTTGAACACAAGATTATATCCTTTGTTGCACATTTATCCAACACTTAGAAGGTTATGCTTCAATCCCTTGACATAAAGAACATCATATGTATTATACTTCCCATCAAAAGTGATTGATCCTTTTCCACAAATCTTACCCACTACAGCATTACCAAACCTAACTAGTCCTCCATCATATTTTTCAAACTTAACAAACTTAATTTTTTCTCCAGTCATGTGATTTGAACATCCACTATCAATGATCCATTCATCCTCCTTTTCGGCATGAAATGCAGACAACTCTCCTGAACTTCCATCCTTCACACAGCTAGCAAGGTTAGTAGCAACATGTTCTTCTCTAAGTGCAATAAACAAGCATTCACTACTATTGCCATCATCAAAATTAGATTCATAATCAGTTACACCATTATCATATCTAACATAGTAACTCTTTCTTACCATATTCCCTTTACTTTCATTGAATTTCAGAGCTCTGTCAGGACATGTTGAAGCATAGTGACTGATTTTTCCACAATTGAAACATTTGAAGGGTAACTTACCTTTGAACTTTCCTCTGCTGCCTCTTTTTATTTTGTTTGCAAATTTTTCCTCAAGTTCTACAAAATCTTCTTCATTTGATTCCATAGCATACTTCTCTGATCTAGAAGTCATTTCTTCCTTGGCCTTGAAGGCACTCTCAGTTTTCACAGGACCATCAATAGTACCAAATTCCCTTATTTTAAAGGCAATTAGGTTACCAAGTAATTGATCTTTTGTAAGTTTACCCAACTCAAGTAATTCTTCAATGGAAGATACTTTGTGAGTTTAGGACTTTGGAAGAGTTTTGAGTATTTTATCAATAACATCTTCATCTTCTAATTTTCCACCAAGGGCTTCGATGCTGCTGACAACTTCATCAATCTTCTTTATATAATTTGGTATGTTATCATCTTCAGACATTCGCATGGTTTCATATGTGGTCTTTAAATTCTGCAACTTAGCTTTCCTGACAGATGCATCACCTTCATAAACATTCCTTAGTTTTTCCCAAATTTCATGAGCAGTTGCAAGATCTGCAACTTTTGCCATTTCAACATTTGATAAAGCATTCAATATAGCATTTTTAGCTTTGTGATGCAACTCAAACTCCTTGATTTCTTCTTCAGTCTCTAAACCATCTTTAGGTATTTCAATTTTTTTTTACTATCATCCAAACACTGTAACCTATAGAAATAAGATAACTTTCCATGTGTACCTTCTAGTATGCGTAGTCAAATCCATCAAACTGTGGTGTGTCCTTTTTGTGTTCCATCCTGAATCTACCTCAAGCTATTAGACTTTCTTCTAAGGAACCTTGCTCTGTTACCAATTGTTGAAAGCACAGCACAACTAAGAGTGGGGTGAATCAGTTGTACCAAAAATTTAACCTTAATTGACTAATTTCACAATCACATTAACTTGCTTTAACCACTTAATCTGATATGAAGAATAAACATGAAAAGAAGAAACAAAACTTAAGCACACTAACACCATTCACACATGAACACTATATTTTTACGTGGAAAACCCTTAGAAAGGGAAAAACCATGGTGAGTGTTAGCTCACAATATAATGTAGTAACAATACCTAATATCAAAGAGGCTCACTACCAAGAGGGCTCACTGCCCAAAGGTTGGCTCACTGTCAGTGGGTGGCTCACTACCGGTGGGTGGCTTACTATCGGTGGGTGGCTCACTGCCAGTGGGTGGCTCACTACCAAGGGGTGAATGGACATAGTAGCATCTACAACATGCTTGAGTTTAGTCCCACTGAAGCACAATATATATCTCCTACTCTGCCTTTTCAATACACACCTTAACTTCACATCCTTTCACTCATTCGCTACAATCACGACTTCATTACATGTATTTATACCTATCATTAACCTTGGAATGTACATCAAGTCTGGCATTACAATCTACGATTGTTGGAACTTTCTCCAAGGTCGGCATACATACATAATTTCAAAATAGGACTAGATCTAAACAAACTTGCGGAGGAAAGGAATGAATGATGAATACATCATGGCTTAGCTTGGACCCAAATACATCTTCACACACTTGTACATGCTTCTACAATCCACTAATAACCTCCACAATGAGTGTGACTCACCAGGTCGGCTAGAACAAGTATACAACATCAAGAATCATTAAGTCACATTCTTACAAGAGCTTTATTACAGCTTGTGGATCATACACATACCTTCAATGCATTAAGGGGACATCTATGAATACCATAGAATCATTTGGAAAGTAGAAAATCCAACCACAATAGATCTCAACTTTTCTTGAAGATGGATCATAGACTACTCTCAATCAAACACCGTCAAACTCTGCTAATCAAAAACTTGCTTTCCAGAGCATCAAATCATAAAACCTTTGGAATTAAGAAAGCTAAGGATCTTATAATCTTAATTCCAAAACCGCAAGATTAAAGAACATACTGTGGAGGAATGTAGAGAAAAATACTTCCTCCCTGTCACACTGCAAACTTTGTTAGGCACTGTCTTCAAACTGGTGAATAGACCTTTTGTTGTACAGTGACCCTGTATGCTCAAAATCGTGACTCCAGTTGCCAGGGGCTGTCAGGTTAGATTTCGGCACACACACGGACCCTTTCCCTCCTTGCCATAGGGTGATCCACCACATCATTCTCACTCACGTGGAAGTAGCCAGTCGAGAGGAGGTGAGACACGGCATGGGTCTGGCTTGTTGGAGAGCTAGACTTCACAAAGGGGGTCAGCAAGTTCTATGGCCTTTATTGTTGTGCATTTTGTTGAATGTTTCGCTTAATTGTTGTGGTAGTTGAAATAACCCCATGACCCAAAGGGTCACTAGTTTATCTTCGTCTATTTGGATTCCTTAAATTCCACCTTTGTGTGGGCAATCAGTTGTTTTCATTGATGGATTCTACTATTTCTACGTCCCTGAGAAATTCTCTGTGTAGTTGTAATTGCCTGATTTCTTCAATCAACAAGAGAACAAATGGATCTTCTTGTGGTGGAATGTGTGTCTGTTGTTGCGATTGCTGATGCAACTCTTCGATCTTGTCATGGATAGCCCTTACCCACTCTCCTCTTATTCCTAAACACATTCATGAATCATGATAGAGGGAATCGTATAATTGCTAACTCTAACTAGATCTAGGGTTTTGACCTAGGATTTTGTTTGACCTAGGGTTTGACTTTGTTCAACTATGATTACCTTGTGATGGAATCGAGGGTTTGCAATGTTGTCTATTTTAATAGATCTATATGAATGCAAACTAAATGAGAACATACAAAACATTTTTTTGGCATTTTTAGAGTATTTTAGAAAGGAAAATGCATGTAATCTATGAAAGAAATATGTATGCAATCCTATATGTCTTTTCAAATGCAAAGTTTAATCTATGTTTTTGTGGGTTTTTGGTGTTTTCAATGCAATCTAATTAAATGGAAAGGAAAGATGCTTCTAACAAAGTAGATCTAGGAATGTAAAAATAATTAATCTAGCATGCAAGATCTAATCTATCAAAGAAAAAGTAAAATGTTACTATTCCCAAGAACAATGTGATTATGTAATTACTATGAAAGCAATGAAAGAACCTAAAAGAGATGAAGATTTGTTGACTCCACTACCCTCAGTATCCTTATGTAGGCAACCTTGAATCCTTATGTGAGAGAAAGTGATTCTCTTGACAACAAAATGACCCGAAGAAGCAAAGAGAATATTTTGTGAAGCTTGTATGAGCTCGATGTGATTTTGAATTGAGCACAATGGCTAAGAATTGAGCAGTGTAGTGTTTCTTGATTGAGACAAAGAAAATAAAAGGCACTTACGTCCTGTATGAGCATATGAATGCTAGGTTGGAGAGCAAACTTGGCAAGAGCTGGTGCACAATGAATTTGCCTCCCTTTCTGCTTAAGGGAGGGGGATATTTATACGTTTGAAGAAGGTATTGGATTGAAGAGTTAACTCATTTGATTGATGAGTTAACAAGAATAGATTGGGAAGTTAACAAGGTTGATTACCTAGTGAACTTAGCTAATTAGGGAATGATCAAGCAATGATAGCTTATCACTGAAGAAGAAATGGAGGTGAAGAAATACATGAGATTGATTAGAGAGTTAATTTAAATCAAATAGAGCTAATTATGCATGTGTGGGTGCATGAAATAGTTAACTCCATATCAAGGATCAAAAATCATGCAAATAGAAAGAAAAACGGTTGGAAACAGAGCAAAAATGAGAGAGAATGAGATTGATTAGAGAGTTAATTTAAGATCAAATAGAGCTACTTATGCATGTGTGGGTGCATGAAATAGTTAACTCCATATCAAGGATCAAAAATCATGCAAATAGAAAGAAAAACAGGTGAAAACAGAGCAAAAATGAGAGAGAAACTCAATTTTTTCCGTGGGTCAAAAGATGGTAGGGTCACCACCTTAATCAGACAGGGTTGCCTAGGGAGATCATGGGTCACCCTAGGGATGACCCTAGGTCACCCAGGGAGATCTAGGATCAAAAGTGTAGAATGCAGAAATTCAGGCTGGCAAAAGGTATAGGGGAGGAAAAGGGGGATTTCTGCATCAAGAAACAGCTCAGTCATGTGGAAGAATCCAAATCTCCACTTGCATCTTCAGGATCCCTAGTGGGGATCTATAAATAATAGGGGGAGATTTGGATGGGTTAGTTAAAATTGAAAACGAAAAGTGGGAGATGGATCGGGGGACCTCTCGAAGGCTTCTATGAGGTACACTAGACTAAATACAAAGGGGAGAGGTGAAAACTCAACTACAAGACACTCACAAGGCTTAGGATCAAGGTTGAAAGCCATAAAATGCAAGTCGACAAGTGTTGAAAAGTGTCGCAAATGGGGAAGAAGGAGAATCGACAAAGCAGAAACGAAACAAAACAAGAAGAGAGGACACATCATCAAGAGGCCTATTGCCCAAAGGATTTATTTTCACGCTTACATGTATGTGACAAGGATTTGCTTCATCATAGGGGTCCTCATGGAGGCAGTGTGTGATTTTTGTGCTTACATATTTGCCCCCTCGGGGATGGTAGTCTACATGAAAGGTAGGTACCGTTACCGAACTAGGCCTTACCTGTTGTCGATTTTCTGCAATTTGTACCTGCAATAACTAGTATCAATCTGACATCTAAATATATCAAAATGAATAATTAAAAATGAAATTACAAACTTACCATGGATCATTTGAGTTTGACTAGTCGCTTGCTTTTGTCAGTGTTACATCCCTAATTTCTGACTTGCTATACTTTTACTTTTTAGTTGGACATAAGTAAATTTATTGTGATGTTATAGATTTATGACAAGGAAAGACATGGAATTATATTGAATGTCATTTACCAAGTTATGAAAATGATTATGTTGTTATCAATTTAATAAATATTGCATTATGAGATTTGGTTTATTATTTGAATAACGATGCACTGATCATAATTTGTTGGTTACAAGTTTGATACAGGATTGTAGGCTTTTAGATGACTCTTGGAGAAGAGAGAGAGAGAGAGAGTATCTTTTGAGGAGAGAGATATAGACCTCGGGTTATGAGTGGTTTATTTGCCAAATTGAGTATAAGTGTTTAACGAAAATGTGAATTGTGGTGTCATGAGAGGTAAGCTTTGTCTTGTCAATTTACTTCCGAACTTAATCGATAGGTAGTCGATATTGTTTCAAATCTTTCTAAGTCATCTTAGTCGTTAATAATGTTAATGACATCGTTTGAGATTGATTTCTAACTATTTATGTTTAACTTAAATATTATGATGTTATTGTCATAAAATGATTATCTTAATACTATTATTAAGATATTTGATGTGTTATAATGATTCGTAAATGTTAAGACATTTTCGTCGAAGTTATTAATATGTGATATTTGTTGATGGATTGTGATGGGGAGACAAGATCAACCCAATCACTTTATCCGTAATGCTATGTTCAAATATTATTATTTTGTTTGTTATGTGAATCATATTTGATGTAATCAAGTATGTAAATGCATATGCATCTAGTAAGGATAATACCTCATAATGATTCATTAACGTAATGCTTGAGTAGCCAAAGGCTTACATTTAGGAGGGTCTTCAATAATATTAGTGGTGGATTGAACCACTTATTTATGATCATTAAAAGATCAGTTATGTTTAAAATGAAGTGTCGGCCTCATCCTTATGAGGATGAGTATGGTTTTAACTGCCAACCGAATGAGCCATCGAGCGGCCATCCTCCCATCGACATGTGGGAACTTTGCTTAAAACTTTGTGTTAGTTAGACTGAATCGTTACGGACTGTTATGCATTTATTAAAGTTTACAACTGTTAAGAGTGAAAAATTGAAGTGGGGTGACTCATTAGGAGTCTTACTGAGTACTTTAAGCCACGACTGAGTTAAGACATGGGTGGTATCTTAGAGGGAGATATTAATTTGCAAAAGGATTATCATTAGAGGGGATATGCTTTAAGGGGGAGCTGGCGGTGAGTAGGGAAGATAGAAAACATCAAAGTTACCTTAGAATAGCTCAGTCGATGGAAAAAGAATAAGAGAGAAAAGGAAAGAAGTGTGTCAGGATAGAGAGTGGATAGCTGAAGAAGTTTTAGAGAATAGAAGCAGAGATAGTGAATCTTAGGCATTTGTATGAGTATCTATCAGGTTCATTATGATGTGTTTGTAGTCATATATTTCTCTATATAACCTTTATCATTACTGTAGATCTGCCAGTAAGGTAAACAACACATTACATCTATTCTAAGATGAATACTTATTATATCAATGCTTATTCTGTTGTATTCTTTAGAGGTCGAAGCTATACGTGTTAAGTATATATCTATTTGTGCCCTATAGACTTGAGCATGTCATTAACCTATGATATATGTATATTTGCATTCCTGTTGTAGTTTAATCAATAGAGAATGATATGTGAGTATTTGGATTTCTTGAAGAGTCTATTGATGTCTTAAGTGGCATAACTCGGCATAGAGAAAATGTAAACTATTTTATTTAATGATTGTTAAATTGTTCGTATCTCTGAGAAATGGTGCAAACCGGTGGCTTAGAATAAGCTAAAACTTCTCTAGTATTATTTCTATAATAGAGTGCATGTTGGATGCCGACAGTTGGTTTAAGACTATGTTAAATTAAAGTATTTATTACTGAATGACTTTGTTAAGTAGATAACTAGTTATCTCTATATTGCTTGGCCATTAGAAGAAGAATATTCTTCTATATTTTATATTGTTAAACCCTCAACCAAGTGACAAGAACCTCGACAATTTTTATACTCGATATGTGTCATAGATTTCACGTTATCTGGAGTAGTATAATGTGATTAATGTTGACAGGCTAGAGGTTCAACATTTACTTTAAACTCATATTCTTTCTAGCATTAGAATACTCAATATCTCGATACTATGGCATAAGGGGAATAAGAGCCTAGCCTTTTGGTTATTTTAATACTTATGTTAATTGCAATTGGTATAAGACTTTTGCAACCTTCGAGTTATTTTGAACATTAGTCAACAAACCTTATGTTTATTATAATTAAGTTGTCTTAAGGAAGATTAATCTAGTTGATTAAGATTGAGCAAGTCCTTATTGGACAGATCAACAAGAATTAGTCTTCTTTCTAGTCAATAATTATGAAACCTAGAAATGACCTTGGAAGTTGAACAATACCTAGGGTAATCCTTTATCTGTATTATATTATTATCTTATGGGAATTTATGGTAGTTATTTCATTATGATGGAATAGGATAGATCAAAACCATAGTATTCTTAACCTTGATTGAGTTAAACCAAAGGTTGTTTATAAACCTTAGTCTTGAAGTTATGAGATAGGATTATTTGATATAATGGATTATTCAAGGGTTAAATAAAAACCCTACTTTAACCTAGAAGGGTTAAAGATTATTGATGACACCTTTATGGTTATAACCCATTTAGTTATTTTATGGGGGGAGTTATTAAAGAGCCGAGAACCCTAAATATTAAAGGTTCATTTATATATTACTGATAAGAGATTTGCTATTAGTCGATAATGTTTAACCTTCGATAAAGAAACCTATTTGATTGGTTACAAGTCGACTTGAGATACAAGTAATAAGCCTCGGGTTTTACAAGCATGCAACAGGTACTATTAATGGTTAGTCAACCATAAAGTTTATTATACCTTTTTAGTCACAACTTCTCTTAACTATTGCTTGTCAATAAGTGATGAATCTCAAATGTTGCAAAGATGCAAAGAGATACCCAAGAATGGATAGTCATTCCATAAGGTTTGTGGAGTGATGACAATGTCTTGTGAATCCACCTAAGTCAGAAAGACTAGGTTTGAGTTAGACAAAACTCTTTATTTAAACCTTAACTTGATCTAGATATGGTAATTATTTATATTAAATCATTGAGATCATTTTATAGATCGTGATTGAAGGGATAAGTACCCTAACTATGTATATTTATTCTTACTTGTAAGAAAGGAAAACAATTTCCTAGACTACGATGCTTATCCTAGGTAAGGTAACCATCTTAGTCATCATAAATTGGTTTGAAATCCTTATGAGTTGATAAATTGTCTTGGATTTTGGTTATTGCAATGATGCAATGAGAATCCTCAAAAAGAAAGGTAGTCGATAAGGTCTATGGAAAATAGATAGTGAATGTAAACTTGTCTAGGTCGGGAAGACTTAAATATTGAAATTGTCTTGACTTCATAAGTTGAATGTAGTTGACCAAGTCAAAATGTAGGAATATGATAGTATCCAAGTCGAGTTGGGGTGGGTGAACATTATGACAACGTTCATTGTGAATGTCATTTATATTGAAACTATGGCCATAGTAATGCATATGTCTCTGCATACATTGTCAGTTCACTGTATCTAGATTGCACAACCTATCAGAAATCATACTTAGCTAGAGGGTGTCTAGGGTTGTATGGTTGATAGAGTTGTGTAGGATACAACACTATGTACTTGGAAAGGCAAATTACCACTGGTCACCTTTGGTCTATATTCCTCGTGAACGGTAGGGCCACTTCCTATGTGGAAGATGTGTGGGAGACTGTCGATCTATGGTTGGAGGTAAATCACTGGAAAGATACTCTCTCTCTAGCAGAAGACATGCCAAGGCTTGCAATAAAGATGTCAGATTTCTGGATGCAGTATATCTCTGAGACTTGTGTTTATTGAGACTATGTAAAACATTATCTAATGCAGATATTTGTAATTGATTTACTTTTGTAAACATTGTACTTGAGAAAGACAATATGGTTTATTGTATTTTGTAATGAGAAATCTTGTAATTGTAGTTACTTGATTATATGTTAAATAAAAGAAAAATTTTCTCTATCTCATTTTTACCTTGTTAAATTACTTTATGGTAAATTTTTTGGTTTTTACTATGTTTATAGAATGTGGATGTTACATATGGTATTAGAGCTACCGGGTTTGACACTAGGGCTTATGAGTCCACTGTGCTAACCTATAGTCAACATTATGCAATTAGCTAATGTTCAAATTTTCTTGTGCCAAAATGGTGTGGAGTAGAACCAAGAAAACTACTAGGAAGTCTGTTCCCTAGCATTTGCCTAAATTAATGGTTAAGAAGAAAACTATTGAGGAGGTTGAACTTAAAGAGCATATTATTTACTCTGAAGGTGCATGGATGGAGGATTCAGAGACTTTTGCTAATGCGCTTAAGCGTATTCAGCTAGAAAAAAAACAACATTTTGAATAGGCTAAGAATCCTATTAATTCTACTGGTGTAGTAAAACCTAGTAAATTGTATCTAGTTACAACATATCACTTGAAGGCTGATGTGATGCTTTTGTTTTAGGAAAAAGGTGTTGGATGAGTACTTGTGCGTACATCCACCCTCTATGTTTGATTAATTGGAAGATTGTAAATCGACAGTGACATGTAGTCTTCTCATATCAACTATATAAATAAGGATGTGGTTACTCCTAAATAAATTATAATAAAGATGACAATGTTTTGTATCAATCTTTTGATTGTTATGAGCTAAAAAAAATGGGTTTGATGTTTTGAGTCACAATGAAATAACTTATTTATTTGGGTGAGAAAAATGACAACATGTATCATTCAAGAACCAAACAAGGGTGAGAGTCTAGAAGAGAATAAACCACTAGTTAATCTCTTGGACAAAAAGGGGCAATCCTAACCATGTTTGTAGAAACCAAGGAGAAACCTGGTATTCTGGAAAAGAAGTAAGAGATTAAGGAAACCCAGAAGGGGGGGGAAATGAGATTTCTCATGTGATGAGAAAGGATAATCACCTAGAATATAGTGTGAGTAATGGAAAATCCTGAAACTTTAGACCCTAAAAGGAAGCAAAGGATAGGCTTACCTTAGGACTATCCTAGATATGAAGAAAGTCATTTCACCATAGTTGATGGAACAAGTGATTGAAGCAACTGAAAATTTTATTCCTCCTAGAGTTTGGGATAGGTTATCTAGAAAAGTACCTTACCATATGACAACTACAAAGTTAATGGAATCAAAAGCCCTATTATAGGAATTATTGGTTAATGGTTTAATTAGATCCATTATTACACATGGGGTGCACTAGTTATTGTTGCCAAGAAGAATGACATAACTCTGCAATTGTGTATTTAGTATCGTATGCTCATTAAAGCAACGATAAAGAACAAATATCTTTACCATGTATTAGTGATCTCTTTGATTAGATGCATGGAGTTGTGTTTTAAAGATTGATTGGCGATCAACATATCATCAGTCAAGATTGAAGGATGAGGATACCCATGAAATAACTTATAGGACAAGAATGGGCACTGTGAGTTTGCAGTGTTGTCTTTTGGACTTACAAATGCCTTGTTGCATTCATGAATCTCATGAACAGTGTGTTGAGAGATTGTTTAGATGTATGCTTGTTCTAGTCTTCTGGAAGATATAAATTATTTATTCTAAGAATGAAGGAGAACATTACCAACATGTGTAAGTGGCTCTGCAATGGTTAAGAGAAATGATTTGAATGGACAGATAGATGTCAAGAGGCAATTGAACTATTAAAAGAGAAATTACAACAACACCTATTCTGTAAATTCCTATCCCAAAGGACAGTTTGAGGGAAAAACCGATGTCTCAAGAGAAGGATTAAGGAGTGTACCTATACTTGATGAGAAAGTTAAGCAAGCTCTTATGGTAAATCTTAAAGATTCAAGGTATGATAAGTTTTCATTTTGAGTCTGATGGACTATTGAGTTTCTGAGGAAGAATATATGTTTCTAATTCTTTTGAATTAAGAAAACTAATGTGGAAAGAAGTTCATATCACACCATACCCAGGACATCCAGGGTAACCAATTACTAATAGCGGTAAAACCTCTTTAATTCTTGAAAGGAACAAAGAATGATGCTGCAAGATTTATAACATATTTTCTGGAGTGCCAGAGGGAAAAAGTAGAACATCAACACCTGTAGGATTGTTGTACCCACATGATGAGCTAGAGTGGAAATGGCAAGTTATTGTATGGATTTTGTATGTAAAGTGTTCCTATGTCTAGGAATAGACACGATGTCATTTTTTGGTTGATAAACTCTCGAAGGTAGCACATTATATACCAGGGAATTGGACTAATGGAGCATCAGTGTTAACTTGCAAATTTGTGCAAGAGGTGTTTAGATTGCATGGCTTCCTGAGAAGGTTATATCGTATAGAAATGTGCGTGTAATGTCAAGGTTTTGGAAAACTTTGTTCTCTATGATAAAGGACTAAACTTAATAAGAGTACAATTTATCATCCTGAGAATAGATGGTTAAAAGAGTTAACCGGGTTTTGGAAGATTTGTTTCAAACATATTGCATGGATCAGCAATATAAGTGGGGAGACTACTTATCACTTGTGAAATTTTCAACAAGACCTAACTTTTTTCTATAAAGATGGCTTGAATTGAAACATTGGACAGAAAAGATGCTGAACTCCTATAAGCTAGGTAAGCTAGAAGATAGGATTAGCATTAGTCCAAAAATGTTTTAAGAAATGGATGAAAAGATTTAGCTGATAAGAAAAGATCAGTGGAAATTGATAATGAATAGAAAAGTTACGTTGATGTTAAGCATACACCAAGACAATTCTTGATTAGAGAAGGAAATTTCTTTTAAGGGTTAAACCATTGAAAAAGTTTCATAAAGTATGGAATGCATTCCAAACCAATTCCTAAGTATAAAGGATCCTTCTAAATTTTTATGGTTATAAATTTTATTGATTTTAAGAATCAATCTATTACCAGTTATTGCTAGGAGGCATACTGCTTTTTATGATTTATCTATGACAAATATATTTATGTATTATATGAATATTATATTCTGTGAATGTTTTACAAGTGCATAACCTAGGAGAGGTTATGATCAAACTTCTTAAATGCTTGAAGTTGGAAAGCAATGCTTGTGTAATGTAGAGGTTATGTAGTGTAAGGTTTAGAGGGACCAGTATGCATAGAATAGTTTTACATGGGGGGGAGAATTTACCATGAATTCTAGCAGAAATTTCCTCATTTATTTTATGCTTATAGTAGTTAAACAATGAATTTGCTTTCTAGTTGCATTTTGATACTTTATATCATCGAGGACGATGAATCTTTAGGGGAAGGATATGTTACATCCCTAATTTCTGACTTGCTATACTTTTACTTTTTACTTGGATGTAAGTAAATTTATTGTGATGTTATAGATTTATGACAAGGAAAGACATGGAATTTATTGAATGTCATTTATCAAGTTATGAAAATGATTATGTTGTTATCAAATTAATATTGCATTATGAGATTTGGTTTATTATTTGAATAACGATGCACTAATCATAATTTGTTGGTTACAAGTTTGATACAAGATTGTAGGCTTTTAGATGACTCTCAGAGGGGAGAGAGAGAGAGAGAGAGAGAGAGAGAGAGAGATAGACCTCGGGTTACGAGTGGTTTATTTGCCAAATTGAGTATAAGTGTTTAGTGAAAATGTGAACTATGGTGTCATGAGAGGTAAGCTTTGTCTTGTCAGTTTACTTCTGAACTTAATCGCTTTCTAAGTCATCTTAGTTGTTAATAACGTTAAAACGATGTCATTTAAGATTGATTTATAACTATTTACGTCTAACGTAAATATTATGACATTATTATCGTAAAATGATTATCTTAATACTATTATTAAGATATTTGATATGTTATAACGATTCATAAATGTTAAGACATTTTCGTCGAAGTTATTAATATGTGATATTTGTCAACGGATTGTGATGGGGGACAAACTCAACCCAATCACATTATCCATAATCCTATGTTCAAATATTATTATTTTATTTGTTATGTGAATCATATTTGATGTAATCAAGTATGTAAATGCATATGCATCTAGTAAGGATAACACCTCATAATGAGTCATTAATGTAATGCTTAAGTAGTTGAAGGCTTACATTTAGGAGGGTCTTCATGTTGGCAAGAGACACTGTGTGGCTTCATGATTGTTGTCATTGATGACAACAAAGTTCATCCCACACATCCGCAGCACATAGTATGTCTTTACCGGAAGTCAGATTGAAGAGTGTTTTGGTCTGGTAAACAAAAACAGAGCATGCATCAAGGTCTAACAATCAGGTATGAATCTCTTAGAGGATGTATCTCAGCAAAGTATAGATTTTGGGAAGTCAAGAGGAGTACCATTACCACTACATTCTAGAGATTGAGCCTCCGATGATGAAAGAATGAAAAGATATGAGCATCTAAGTATTGGGTTCCTGACAGGTAGAGCAGACTGAGGAAGAACTAACTGACAAAGCATCAGACCTTAAGCCGGATGAGAAATTGATGATGGTTAAGCTATTTAAGGAATCATACATGGTTGGCTGACATGACTGATGACTTCTATATCTATGTTTTTGATACGCATCACATATTGAGCATGGATCCAGCTGACAGATCAGTGTTTAGTAAATATCTTGAGTATTCTGGTTGCTGACTAGAAAGATGTTGAAATCCTTGATGTAGATATATATACTAGATGGATTTCAGTATGAAGATGTGTGTGTGGTGTTATAGTGTGTGAATAAAGGCAGAAAGTAAAGTGGAAGTAGGAATACAAGTCTGGTATGTGACAGAATAGCAGCATTAAAGCAGAGGAAGAATGAAGTGCAGTAGATTAGTATATTGAGCCTAACTGGAACTAAACCTTAGCATATGTGGATGTCTCTTCTTGGTTCAAAACACTTGGTTATCTTCCATAAACATTGTAGACAGTGAGTCTCTTGTAGGCAGTGTGCCTCTTGTGAGCAGTGTGCTCGGGAAGTGAGCTCTAATTGGCAAGTGCCATTTTATACTTCTTATTCTTTTAATAGAGAATACAATCTTGGGTTAGTCACCCCATGGTTTTTCCCTTAATAGGGTTTTCCACATCAAAAACATTGTGTTATATGTGTTGATTTTATTTCTACTCTCATGGTTATGTATGCTTATATGTTTTGATGTTGCACTAATTGTTAAAGAAGAATAGAAAGTTAAATATTTAAGATAATTGATTCACCCCCCTCTTAGTTATCTACCTTGTTTCCAACAATTGGTATCAGAGCCAAGTTCCTCCAAACAGAGCCTAACAGCTTGAGGAAGATCTGGAAATCTCAAAGGATATGTATTGTATGAGGGAACAACTTCAGTCTGCCCTAGATGATCTTGAACAATCTCACTCTGAAGTCAATAACCTGAGGGAAAGACTCAAACAAGATGATGATTTCATAAATGAACTCAAAGAAAAATTAATTATCTCTATGAAAAAGAGAAAGGAACTACTTCAACAATTAGTAATTCAAAGTGAAGCCAATGATACTAATGAAGATCTGAATGAGAAAATTAAGTTATGTGAGAAGCTATCAAAAGAGGTCATTATGGTAAGACATGAAATGGAATCAGGGGTTACAAAATTCACCCAAGAAATTAAAGATAATCTAAAACAATCTCTCAAGGAGAAGTCAGAAGACTGCCACAAAATGGATAGAATAATCAGGCATCTGGAATCTCATCTTGAAGAAGCTAGAGATAATGAAGAATAGCTTGAGAATCAGATAGACACTCTTAAAAAGGATCTTCAAACAACAAATGAATACAAAGAGAAATTCAAGATAAGCTCTGCTCAACTTGAAGTTCTTCTTGAAAGCCAAAAGAGGGTAGATGACAAGCATGGCCTGGGATATGAGAAAGGTGAAAGCTCTAGATCTGGTCAGAAGAACTCTGGATCAGGAAATCCAAGGAACAAGCCTAGAAGACCTTCGGTAAGGTAACCAAATGCTCAAAGATATCCATCCTTCAATGGATACTACCACAACTGCAATAACTTCAGTCATAAAGCAAATCAGTGCAGAAGAAGAATGAATCAAACTAATTCATCCTTCTCCAGACAGTGTTTTAACTGTAAAAGGTATGGTCACAAATCTCATGAATGTAGAAATATGCAAATAAACAATTCATTCAATGGTAGATGCTTTGCATGTAATAGAATGGGACATATGGATAATTAGTGCAGATCAAGAGCATATCAGTCAAAAATGCAAAGAAATGTTGTTTGCTACAATTGCTATAGATCCGGTCATATTGCAAAATTCTACAGAAGTAAGAATTAGGGTAAAAAGGGTCCAGTGCATCATAACCAAAATCAAGACAAAGGAAAAGAAAAAGTGAATGCAGATGAAGTTCAAAGGGAGATGAATAGGATTTGGGTGAAGAGAAATACAAAAAGTGTTGGGAATGGATCCACACCAGAATCTGGTGCTGATATTCCTTTCAGAAACTAAATTAGATGAGCTCTGGCTTAGGGGGAGTCATAGAGGAAAATAAATTCCCCCAGCCAGTCAATTGGTGCCTAAATTTGGCACATGGAATGCTGCAGATTAAAGGGTTCTGAGAGATATATCTAAAGTAACCCTCAGTAAAATATGAAAGATCCGCAAGAAGCTTTGAAGAGTTTAATCATCTAAGATTGATCCGGTCTGTTAGCCATCTGACAAAAGCAAGATCTCCATAGTTTGATCTGGTGTGATTCTGAACTGACATATCTTGATCTGCGGATTAATGGGATGGTTCAAGGAAAGGAGATACATTGTCGATTATCACTAAAATAGTTCTAAGTGCATCTTAGTGATCCGGAAAGATCTCTCTCAGAACAAGGCAACCAGAATGACTTAAGTTGTGCATTTATTGCAATATGAAATTAGGGTTTGTACAGAGATAAAAGGGTTCCTTTGCTCATCATTTGCGCATTTGCATTCGAGAAGAAGAAAGAAAGACCACTGCTAACAAGATTGCTTCAACCCTCTCAAGGATCAACCACAGAATCTGATTCAACCAGTGATCTCTTCTAGCTCATATCGTGAACCCTAGAAGCGTAAAAAGGTATTTCCATTCTTGAATATCTCTCTCTGAATCTTTTGCAAGATGGCTACTCCAAATGTTGTTAAGATCACTGATAGGCTGCGCCCAAAGTTCAAGAAACATCCTTACAAATCCTTAGAAATTGATCCCTTAGGCGCATTTTATAGTATTCTGCATGGGGTTCTGCATGTGGAAGATGTTAGGGTATACATACATGTCAATATTGAGGAATTTGGGGAATCCAAGCTAATGGATATCTATCACAAGTAATTAATTGATGATACCTTTGAACTTAAACCTCAATACAAGGTCCTCCGAGACAAACATTTTGGACATTGCATCCTCTTTCCTTGTTTTGCAGAAGATGAATGGGTCCAATATGTTCTTAGCAGGATACATGACAACTTCATGTGGTTGATGAGGCCATTTAAGATAACAAAAGATGTCATTAGGGCAGTAACTGGATTGCACTCATCCAGTGGGTTGCCTGCTCTCAAATCTGTCAAGAATCAGACAGTGGGTGAGGTTACCGGATCAAAGTTTGACAAGAGATCAATGACAATAGAAGATATCACTGATCCAGATATCAAATTTGCCTCTATGATTATTGGCTACAAAATATATCATTCCAGTAGGGAAAACTCTGTATCCAGAACTGCAATCAGATGCTAAGGGAAAATGCAGACTATGATCTATGTGAACTTCTTCTGAGCCAACTGTTAGAAAACTTGCAAAAGATCTAGAAGGACAAGAAGAACTGATTCAAGTATGGTGGCCTAATACTATGTCTCTTGTTTTAATTAATGAATGAGCTACCTAGATCAAGTGGTTGGGTATGGCAAACTGACAGACCAGTTGCCATACAAATCAGAGATTATATGTATGGGCTTGGTGATGCCAAGGCACAAAGTACAACACTTTGGGGATACTTCAAAAACTTCCAAGGCATGATGCAGGCCAGAGAGAGAATTCCCCAATCTCTAGTTGAAAAATACAAGGATATAGTGTGCTTCATGGCAGACACTGATCAATGCCTAATGGAGGCAATGGAACCCAGAACAGTCTGGATTATGCCAGTGGGCTATGAGGTAGATGAGAAAATTCTGGAGCTGCATGTCCAACACCCACTGAGTCAACCTAAGGACCCTGAGGCAAAGCGGTTTGGAACCTTTTAAGAATTGAGTGTGAAAATTCATGTTGAACTAAGGCAACCTGAAATAAAGAGAAAAGTCAGGAAGGAAGTAGAGGCAATTGCTAAGAAATATGGCATATCAAAGGAGGAAGTTGATGCCAACAGAGAGAAAATGGAAAGAGCAGAGAAAGAGAAACAAGAAGTAGAAAAAAGAAAGTGTTCCGGTGCAAGCCCCCTCCCAAACTAGATCCTCAAAGAGCTCTGCACCTGCCACCTCTAAGAACCCAAAAGCCTCAAAACTGAAAGCCAAGACATCTAAAAAGGGAGAGAAGAGAACAAAGACAAAGGCCACAAGGTCTTACACAAGCCAAAAGGATGATGAAGAGATAGAGACTGATGAGGAGGTTAAGAAAATGAGGAAGAAGAAGAAGACATCTGGGGAATCCTCTACCGGTAAAGACAAGGAAGAAGAGGTAGAAGAATTTGCTGAAAGGCCTACTCTTTCTATTGATGATGTCATCAAGGCAGTCACTGTAGATGGGAATTTGCAACCAATGACAGAATTTTATGATGATTATAGTGACATAGACAAAAGGATCTTGGAAGAAGCTACAGTTAAGTACCTAAACATTTATAATAAAGTATTAATTGAAATCATCTCTTTAATTCCCAAAAGTTTAGACAAGATACTTGAACTCAAAAAAGATAATGCCAAGGAAAAGGATTTCTAGATCTAGGAACAGATTGCAATCCAACTCTATCCTTCCATTACTCCAAAACAAATGAACATGATCTTTAAGGACTGCAAGGATGAGTTCCAAAGTAAAGCAAGAATAAACAAACTTATGCTTGGAGAGACAGATCAAGTTGCCAAAGAAATAGAGGACATCCTCCGGAATACATTTAAGTGATTCAATCTTCCTATAATAGAGGACATAGACGATGAACCTATTGAGAAAAATGTAGAAGACCCAAAGGAGATAATTGAGGAAAGGACTAAGGACTTGAATTCCTCTATTTCGGAAGAGGAAGTCCATGAAGAAGTAAACATCTCTCTTTCGGATCCCCCTGCTGACTCCGGAACTGAAGGAGAAAGAAGAAAAGAGGAGAAATTGAGCTAAGTAGAGGAGAAAAAGGGAAGAGAAGAAGAACACATAGAGAAGATCTCTAATGACAGTTCTGAGGCTGCAAAAGAAAAGAAGACTCTGTCTCCAGTAAGAGACACTGCAGAAGCAGTAAAGAACTTCTTGAACAAAGAGATGATGGAAATAGATGAACCTGATCTATTTCAAGGACCACTTAATTTTGACTCCCTCTCTCCGGTTCAAACAATGAAGGTAGCATCTTTCGCTCAAGCTAAAGCAAAAGAAAAGATTCTAAAGTCTCACATGGAAGATTGTGAGCTGATAGAGATTGCATCCGGTGTGTTGGAGAAGATCATGCCATCCTTTCAAAAGGATCTTTCGGCCTCCTCACTCGGTAACTTGAAATCTCTTGTTAATTTTGTTAACACACATTTTGATTCCTTAGAGAAATCAACAGAAGAAAAAGTCCGGAAAGAATTTTTGGATAAGAGAATCTCTAAAGTACAAGGACTCATAGCAAATAGGAGAAATCTGAATATTGGGATACAGAGCCTAGAAAATGCTCTTAAAGATGGCAGAGAATTATGTAAATTTTGTCTATCTTGGTCCACAGGGACAACAGACATTGCAAAGAAGGTGGAAGAACAAGAGGATAAACTGTCAAGTTTATCTTAGAATTTTGATCCTCTCACCTCATCCATAATGAATCAAGAGTGTCAAGCTATTGCCACTATAAATGAGATAAAGAGGCTTGAGAAGGAGAAGAAGAATAGAATAAGCAGAATGGGTGAACTAAGAGGGATAATTATCCCCAAGTTAGAGGCAATGCATGAGACCCTAACTGATGCTCAGACCACAGCCCGGACCAGTGATCTGACAGACTTAAAGAGGGCAGAAGCTTTTGCATTTTTGTTGAGCGATCACATCTCAATTTTGGATAGGATGAAGCAAAGTTGGGCAACAGAATTTGTCCATTTGAAGACCACTTTTGCGGATATACTTAAGTACATGTAAGTATAACATGTATATATACTTATGCAGCTAAGTATAGGTTGGTTTTTGCAAATTTTGGTGTGCGGATACCACCCTTTACCATTGATGTCAAAGGGGGAGTGAGGCGTAGTGAAAAATGTGGAATCCAGCTAAGGGGGAGCTCTGGTAAAAGTGTACATAAGTAAGAGCATCAGCTAAGGGGGAGTTTACTACGACACTTAGTCATTTTTCACTAAGTGTTGCCATCAATGCCAAATGGGGAGATTGTTGGCAAGAGACACTGTGTGGCTTCATGATTGTTGTCATTGATGGAAACAAAGTTCATCCCACACATCCGCAGCACATAGTATGTCTTTACTGAAAGTCAGATTGAAGAGTGTTTTAGTCTGGTAAACAAGAATAGAGCATGCAGCAAGGTCCAACAATCAGGTCTAGATCTCTTAGAGGATGTATCTCAGCAAAGTGTAGACTTGGGGAAGTCAAGAGGAGTACCATTACCACTACATTCCAGAGATTGAGCCTCTGGTGATGAAAGAGTGAAAAGATATGAGCATCTAAGTATTGGGTTCCTGACAGGCAGAGCAAACTAAGGAAGAACTGGTCGACAGAGCATCGGACCTTAATTTTGATGAGAAATTGATGATGGTCAAGCTATTTAAGGAATCATACATGGTTGGCTAACATGAATGATGACTTCTATATCTATGTTTTTTATACGCATCACATATTAAGCATGGATCCAACTGACAGATCAGTGTTGAGTAAATATCTTGAGTTTTCTGGTTGCCAACTAGAAAGATGTTGAAATCCTTGATCTAGATATATATACCAGATGGATTTCAATATGAAGATGTGTGTGTGGTGTTATAGTGTGTGAAGAAAGGTAGAAAGCAGAGTGGAAGTAGGAATACAAGTCTAGTATGTGACAGAACAGCAGCACTAAAGCAGAGGAAGAATGAAGTGCAGTAGATCAATATATTGAGCCTAACCAGAACTGAACCTCAACATATGTGGATGCCTCTTCTCAGTTCAAAACACTTGGTTACCTTCCATAAACATTATAGATAGTGAGTCTCTTGTAGGCAGTGTGCCTCTTGTGAGCAGTGTGCTCGGGCAGTGAGCCCTAATTGGCAAGTGCCATTTTGTACTTCTTATTCTTTTAACAGAGAATACAATCTTGGGTTAGTCACCCCGTGGTTTTTCCCTTAACAGGGTTTTCCATGTCAAAAATATTGTTTTATGTGTGTTGATTTTGTTTCTACTCTCATGGTTATGTATGCTTATATGTTTTGATGCTGCACTAATTGTTAAAGAAGAACAAAAAGTTAAATATTTAAGATAACTGATTCACCCCCCCTCTCAGTTATCTACCTTGTTTCCAACACTTCAATAATATTAGTGGTGGATCGAACCACTTATTTATGATCATTAAAAGATCAGATATGTTTAAAATGAAGTGTCAGCCTGATCCTTATGAGGATGACTATGGTTTTAACTGCCAACTGAATGAGCCATGGAGCGGCCATCATACCATCAACATGTGGGAACTTTGTTTAAAACTTGGTGTTAGACTGAATTGTTATGGACTATTATGTTGGAAACAAGGTAGATAACTGAGAGGGGGGAGTGAATCAGTTATCTCAAATATCTTATATTTCTTTTCTCCTTTAATAATTAGTGCAGCCTCATAACATATAAGTATACATAAACATGAGAGCATAAATAAAATCAACACACATAACACAAGGATTTTACGTGGAAAACCTTGTCAAGGAAAAACCACAGGGTGACTAACCTAAGATTGTATTCTTTGTTAAAAGAATAAGAAGTACAAAATGGCACTTGCTAATTAGGACTCACTGCCCGAGCACACTGCTCACAAGAGGCACACTACCTACAAGAGACTTACTGTCTACAAAGTTTATATAAGGTAACCAGGGGTTTGAACTGATGAGAGGCATCAACAAATGCTAAGGTTCAATTCTGATTAGGCTCAATATACTGATCTAATGCACTTCATTCTTCCTCTACTCTAGTGCTTCTTCACTGTCACATACCAAACTTGTATGGCTGCTTCCACACTTATCTCTGCCTTTCCTCACACCTTATTTCATCACATCTATATTTCCACACACCTTCATACTGGAATCCATCTGGTATATATATCTGCACCAAGGATTTCAACAACTTTCTAGTCGACAACCGGAATACTCAAGATATTTACAAAATACTGATATGTCGACTGAATCCATGCTTGATATATGATGCGTATCAAAATCATAGACATTGAAGTCATCAATCATGTCAGCCAATATTGTATGATCCCTCAATTAGCTTGATCAACATCAGTTACTCATTCGGATTGAAGTCTGATACTCTGCCCGTCAGTTCTTCCTCAGTCTGCTCTGCCTGTCTGCAACCCAATACTCAGATCCTCATAGCTTTTCCATGTTTTATCACCAGAGGCTCAATCTCTAGAATATAGTAGTCATGATACTCCTCTTGACTTTTCTAAGTCTGTAACTTGCTGAGTTACACCACCTAAGAGATCCGGACCTGATTGTCAAACCTTACTGCATGCTATGTTCTTGTTCACTAGACCAAAACACTCTTTAATCTAACTTCTAGTATAGGCATACTATGTGCTGCGCATGTGTGGGATAGACTTTATTTCCATCAATGATAACACTCATGAAGCCACACAATTTCTCTTGCCAACACTCTGCCTCTTTGGCATTGATGGCAACACTTAGTGAAAATGACTAGGTGTCACAGCAAACTCCCCCTTGGCCAATGCTCTATCTTATGCACTATTATACCAAAGCTCCCCCTTAGCTGGATTCCACATTTTTCACTACCCCTCACTCCCCCTTTGACATCAATGGTAAAGGGTGGAATCCGCACACCAAAATTTGCAAAAATTAACCTATACATAGCCGCATAAGTATATAGACATGTTTATACTTACATATACTTAAGTATATATTCAAAGGTGGCCTTCAACTATACAAATTTTGTTACCTAGCTCTGCTTCATCCTGTCCAAAATAGAGATGTGACCACTCAATAAAAATGCATAAGCTTCTACCCTTCTTAAGTTTGTCAGATCACTAGTTCGGGCTATGGTCTGAGCATCTGTTAAGGCCTCATGCATTGCCTCTAACTTAGGGATAATTATCCCTCTAAGTTCACTCATCATGATTATTATATTCTTCTTCTCTTTGTCTAGACTCTTTATTTCATTTATAATGGCAATAGCTTGGCATTCTTGATTCATTATGGATGTAGTGAGGGGATCAAAATTTTGAGATAAACTTGACAGTTTATCCTCTTGTTCTTTCACCTTCTTTTCAATATCTTCTATTACTTTAGACCAAGATAGACAAAATTTGTACATGTCCCAACCATCCTTAAGAGCATTTTCAAGGCTCTTTATCCCAATATCTAGGGTCCTCCTATCATTAGTAATGAGTCCCTATACTTTAGTGAACCTTTTTCCCAAAAACTCTTTCCGGACCTTTTCTTCTGTCGATTTCTCTAAAGAATCAAAGTGAGTCCCAACAGAGTTTACCAGAGATTTCAAATTACCAGATGGAGAGGCTGAAGGATCTTTTTGAAAAGATGGCATGATCTTCTCTAGCATACTGGATGCAATTTCTAACAGTTCGTAGTCTTTCATGTGAGACTTCAGAAGTTTTTCTTTTGCCTTGCCTTGAGCAAAAGATGTTATTTTCATTGTCTGGACTAGAGAGAGAATCAAAATTTAGTGGTCCTTGGAATAGTTTCGGTTCATCTATCTCCATTAGCTCTTTGTTCAAGAAATTCTTCATTGCCTCTGCAGTGTCTCTTGCCAGAGACGAGTCTTCTTTTCTTTTGGAATCTCAGAGCTGTCATCAGAGATCTTCTCTGTTTGTTCTTCTTCTTTACCCTTTACCTCCTCTTCTTGACTCACTTCTTCCTCTTTTCTTCCTTCTCCTTCAATTCCTAAATTTGGAATGTCTGTAGTGGGATCCAGAGGAGAGATGTTAACTTCTTCATGAACTTCCTCTTCCGGAACAGAGGAATCCAAGTCCTTAAACTTCTCTTCATCTACCTCTTTTGACCCTTCTTCATTTTTCTTAGTAGATTCTTCTTTTGATGCATTTAATCCTTCGACATCCATGGTAGAATGTTCTTCATCTATTTCCTCTATAATAGGAAGATTGAATCTTTTGATGGCATTCTAGAGGATGTCTTATGTTTCTCTTGCTACCTGATCAGTCTCTCCAAGCATAAGTTTGTTCATTCTTGCTTTGCTCCGGAATTCATCCTTGTAGTCCTTAAAGATCATGTTCATTTTCTTTGGAGTAATGGAAGGATAGAATTGAATTACAATCTGTTCTTAGATCTCTAAGTCCTTTGCCTTAGCATTCTCCTTTCTAAGTTCAAGTACCTTCTCTAGACTTTTGGGAATTAATGAAATGATATCAATAAATGCTTTATTATAAATATTCAGGTTCCTGACTGTAGCTTCTTCCAAGATCCTCTTCTCAGTATCACTATAATCATCATAAAATTCTATTACTGGTTGCAGATTCCCATCCACAGTGACTGCTTAATGAAATCATCAATGGAAAGAGTGGGTTTCTCAACAAATTCTTCTGTCTTTTCTTCTTTATTTTTCTCGACAGAGGATTCCCCGGATGTTTTATTCTTCTTCTTCATTTTCTTAACTTCCTCATCAAACTCTATTTCTTCATCATCCTTTTGACTTATGTAAGACCTTGTGGCTTTCATTTTCATTCTCTTTTCTCCCTTTCCAGATGTCTTGGCTTCTAGTTTGGAGGCTCTTGAGCTTTTAGGGGTGGTAGGTGTAGAGATCTTAGAGGATCTAGTTTGGGAGGAGGCTTGTATCAGAACACTTCCTTTTTCTGCTTCTTGTTTCTCTTTCTCAGCTCTTTCTATTTTCTCTCTATTTGCATCAACTGACTCTTTTGATATGCCATATCGTTTGGAAATTTCCTCTACTTCCCTTCTAACTTTCCTTTTGATTTCCAATTGTCTCAGCTCAACATGTATCTTTACACTTAATTCTTAAAAGGTTCCAAAACTTTTTGCCTCAGGGTCCTTTGGTTGGCTCAACAGGTGTTGAACGTGTAGCTCCAAGATTTTCTCATCTACTTCGTAACCCATTGGCATTACCCACACTGTTCTGGGCTCAACTGCCTCCATTAGCATTGATCAGTGTCAACCATGAAGCACACTATATCCTTATATTTTTCAACTATGGTTTTAGGTATCCTTTCTCTGGCTTGTCTCATACTTTGGAAATTCTTAAAGTATCCCCAAAGTGTTGTGCTTTGAGCCTTGGCATCACCAAGTCCATACATATAGTCTTTGATCTGTATTGCAACCAGTTTGTCATTTTGCCAAACCCAACCACTTGGTCCAGGCAGCTCATTCATGAAGTAGAAGAATAGACACAGTATTAAATAACCATACGTGAATGAGTTCTTCTTATCCTTCTTGATCTTTTGCAAGTTTTCTAATAGTTGGTTTAAAAGAAGATCACATAGGTCATAATCTACATTTTCGCTTAACATCTGATACGCTATATATATTGTAGTTCCAGACATAGAATTCTCCTTGCTAAAATGATAGACCTTATATCCAATTATCATAGAGGCAAATTTGATATCCAGATCTGTGATGTCTTCAATTGTCATTGCTATTTTGTCAAACTGAGATCTGGTAACTTCAGCAACTATCTGGTTCTTGACAGACTTGAGTGCAGGTATGCTACGCCCTTAATATTGGTGTACATAGGGTTATGAATAGTCAGCTTGTGGCTATCTTAACTCCTAATTAAGTCATATTATCATTATTATATTGTTATTTAGTTGTTTAGGTTAGCCTAAGGCTTCTATAGGGCTATCTAAGTCGGCCTAGGTGATATCCTAAGCATAAATAGGTATATATAGGAGGTAGTGAGTCTCATTTCATATCATATTGTGTATCGGTTCTCATTGAAGACTATTGGAGGTATCCCCCTCGAAGCAGCATATTATAATCAATTATTTGCAACATATTTACTATTATATTCAAATATTGTGCAAGTTGTTTCATTACAAGTGGTATCAGAGCATGATCTTGGCACCGTAGAGGCAAGATTTTTTTCAACATTGGAGGTGATTTTGGGAAGAGTATAACTTTCCGATTTTAGATAATATTTTAAATATTTTTAAAGGGTTTTTTAATACCATATTAAAGAAGATACAGTTCAGATTTCAGAGGAATTGGAGCCGATTTGAGAAAATTATTGCAAAATTATGATTTCTACACAATTTATTTGACATCTACATATCTCTCACATCTGGCCAAATTGGAGTATAATTAGTATTGGGTTTTTGAAGACATAATAGAGGAGCTTGCAGTCCAAATATTGGAGAAATTAAAGCAAAAATAAGTGATTTATTGCAAAATTAGGGTTTCCAACAAATTCGCTCTCAAGGCAGAAAATTTGCTAATTGTTTGGATTTTTTTCTGGGTAAGTGGTATCTTGGCCCTAGTAAGTTATAGTAAAAATTTCATAGAATTTACATTTCATTTGTGTGATTTATTTCAAAAATATTGGTTTCCATCATGATGGGCCCTACAACAAGAGGCAAAAAGAATGCTACCACACCGGGGAAATCCTCTGATAAGGATGGGGAAACAATAGAGGATAGTAATCCCAATGAGGAAATAAGTAAGCTCAAGGAAGAGGTTAAGACGGATATGTGTGACCTAAGAGGAGATATATCAGATATACGAAGCATGTTAAGCACCTATATGAATGAACCAAGAAAGGAGTTCTCAAGCAACCAAGGTGAAACCTTCAAGTCAGCTAATAATGACATGAATTTTAATACTCCTATGGGATCTAGGAATTTTTTTCCAAAGATGGATATGCGCAAGTTCGATGGTAAGGATCCTCTAACATGGATAAACCAAATGGAGAATTTTTTTGAAGTACATCAAATCCCATATGGATAAAAGGTCACGATGGCTTCCCTATATCTAGAACCAGATCAATTCATTTGGTATCGTTGGCTTTTTACTCATCGAAGGAAAAAGGGTCTCACCGTCTCATGGTCAATTTTTACAGAAGAACTCCAAGCACAATATAGCAATAGTGTGACAGACAACTTCTTCAACCAGCTTGCTAAACTTCAACAAATAGGATCAGTTAAGGATTATATTAAAAAATTCCAAAATCTATCCTTAAGAGTGGATACAATTACAGAGGAGAACTTGAATGATTTATTCTTGGGTGGTCTCAAGGATCACATTCAATATGAGGTATGCATGTTTAGTCCTAGCTCAGTAAATGAGTCTTTTATCTTGGCACGCAGGGTAGAGGAGAAGTATTTGATTCCTAGAAAGCAAGGGGCTAATATGATAAGAGAGAAATGATATTCAACACCTTATCTTCCTCAACCTACTAGGTTGACTCCATAGTAAATTGAGGAGAAAAGGGCAAAAGGGTTGTGTTTCAATTGTGATAGCGAATATAGTTGAGGACATAAATGTAGTGAAAAGAAATTGTTCTATATTGAAGGTCCAAGTGAGGAAGAAGAGGAGGATAGGGAGTCAAGTGAGGAATCACATGATTCTCAACCAATCATTTCTTGTCATGCACTCTCAGGTTTTAGTGCACCACAAACTCTCAAGGTAGTGGGTTTCTTAAAGAAGCAGAAAGTAACAATGTTGATCGACTCAGGTAGTACTCATAATTTCATCAACAAAAAGTTGGCAACTCATCTAAATTGTTTTATATATCCTGCCCCAGAGTTTCAGGTTTTGATTGCAGATGGGGATATAGATAGTTGTTCAGGGAAGTGTCATACATTAAATTATCCATGGGAGATTATCAACTTGATACCCCAATGTATGCGATATCCATGGGTGTAGCAGATATTGTTTTGGGAGTACAATGGCTTACTACATTGGGAACAATTGAGATGAACTTCCAAGAACTATTCATGAGATTTCAATCAGAAGGAAAGGTAGTGGAGCTAAGGGGGTTGAAGGCAAAATCCCCAAAGATGGTAAGCTCTCATCAAATGCAAAAGTTGCTTAAGAAAGGAGCGGATGGATTTGTGGCCCAGCTATGTTCATTAGAAGTCTCTCAATCTAATGCTCCTACTCATCTAGATTTACAAGCAATAATTAATCATCACTCAGTGGTTCTAAGAGATATGCCTAAAGAACTTCCTCCTAAGAGGGATCATGACCATGCCATACAACTAGTTCCAGGGAGCCAACCACCAAACATCAGGCCTTATAGGTACCCACACATACAAAAAAGTGAGATAGAAAAAATTGTTGAGGAGATGCTAGAGGTAGGAATTATTAGGCATAGCCAAAGTGCTTACTCCTCGCCTGTGGTGATGGTGCGTAAGAAGGATGAAACTTGGTGCATGTGTCCAGATTATAGAGTGCTCAACATGTACACCATTAAAGATAAGTTTCATATTCCAGTCATTGATGATTTACTAGATGAATTGAATGGACCTATGTATTTTACCAAGTTAGATCTTAGATCTGGTTATCACCAAATTCATATTAAGGAGGAAGATATTTGTAAGACAACATTTTGAACTCATGAGGGTCATTATGAATTTTTGGTGATGCCATTTAGTCTTACCAATGCACCATCTACATTCCAAAGTTTGATGAATTCCATTTTTAAGAAGTTCTTGAGAAAGTTTGTGTTAGTGTTCTTTGATGATATATTGATTTATAGCAAGACTTGGGAAGAACATTTGCAGCATGTAGATTAAGCATTACAATTACTCGAAGATCATCAACTCTATGCTAAGCCATCCAAGTGTGCTTTTGGTCTTAAGGAGGTGGAGTATTTGGGACACATAGTTTCACATGAAGCAGTAAAGGTGGACCCTAACAAAATTAAGGCTATCATGGATTGGCCTATTCCAGAAACCATTAAGAAACTAAGGGGTTTCTTGGGATTGATAGGGTACTATAGAAGATTTGTGAAGAATTATGGTCGTATAGCAGCACCCCTCACCACTCTCTTGAAGAAGGATTCTTTTCACTGGAATGAGTCCGCTAATGTAGCATTTGAGCAATGGAAGGAGGCTATGTGTACAACTCCAGTGCTTGCCACTCCGGACTTCACCAAGGAATTCATTGTGAAAAGTGATATTTCTGGAAATGGGATAGGAGCAGTTCTCATGCAAGAAGGTCGACCAATTGCTTTTGAGAGTTGTCAATTAAAGGGTAAAAATCAGCTCAAACCTATTTATGAGAAGGAAATGCTAGCAATCCTTCACGCAGTTAAACAATGGAGGCCTTATTTAATGGGTTGACACTTCAAGGTTAATACAGATCATGATAGCCTAAAATATTTTTTGGAACATAGACTATCCTCTAAAGAGCAACAAAAATGGGTCACTAAGATTTTGGGATATGACTTTGAGATTGTATATAAGAAAGGGAAGGAAAATATTGTGGCTGATGCACTTTCTAGGAAGGATGAGAAAGATGAAGCCTTATTGTGTGCCCTTTCAATATTACGAGCAAATTGGGTGGAAGAAGCCAAAGCAGAGTGGCAAAATGATGTTGCAACAAGTAATCTCATCCAACAATTAAAAAGTGATCCTAGTAGTTTAGATAAGTTTTGTTTGAAGGGAGATATTCTTTGGTATAAAGAGTGCTTGTATCTCTGCAAGAATTCCACTCTTAAACACAAGATTCTCACAGAGCTACATGAGTCCCCAGTTGGTGGTCATTCAGGATTTTTGAAGACATATCATTGGGTCAAGCAAGATTTTTTTCAAAAATTTGTGGTTGAATGTTTGGTTTGTCAAAGAAATAAGGGGGAGACAATTAAGACACCAGGTCTCTTGTAGCCCTTATCTATTCCTAGCCAGCGTTGGGAAGAGGTATCCATGGACTTCATCACAGGGCTTCCCAAATATAAAGGTCATAATGTCATCATGGTAGTAGTTTATCACCTCACTAAATATGCACATTTAATTGCATTATCACATCCTTTTACAGCAAGTGCAGTGGCAAAAGTTTTCTTGGAGAATATCCAAAAGCTACATGGTACACCTAAGGTTATTGTCAGTGATCGTGATCCTATCTTTACTATTCACTTTTGGAAAGATTTATTCTCATGTTTGGGTACTCAATTGGCTCATAGTTCTTCATACCATCCTCAATCAGATGGGCAAACTAAGGTTGTTAATAAATGTTTGGAAGGATATCTATGTTGTTTCACTTTAGAGAAACAATCTCAATGGGTAGATTGGCTACCACTTGCAAAATGGTGGTATAACACTTCTTTTCATAGCTCATCAAAAAAGTCTCCATTTTTGGCACTTTATGGATATCATCCTCCTTCCATCACATCATCATTAAAGGTGTCACCAAGAGTTTAGGCAGTAGAGGACCACTTGCTTCATCAACAACAGGTACTTTCAGGACTCAAGGAGAATTTAGCTATGGCACAAAATTGAATGAAACAACAGGTGGACCAACATTGTAGTGAAAGAAATTTTGAAGTTGGGGATTGGGTCTTCTTGAGATTGCAGCCTTATAAACAAATCTCAATGAAGCAACAAAAAAAGAATAAAAAGTTGTCTCCAAGATATTATGGGCCATACCAAATCATGCAAAAGATTGGTAGTGTTGCCTACAAGCTAGAGTTGCCACCAACAACAAAGATACATCCAGTTTTTCATGTTTCTTGTTTGAAGAAGGTAATTGGGTAGAATGTTCCTACTCAAACACTACTACCAGAGCTCGATGAAGAAGGAAGCATAATTTTGGAACCAGAGTGCATTCTTCAAACACGCACGAAGAAGCTGAGGAATAGAACCCTCACTCAGTATCTCATCCAATGGAAAAATTTACTAGTTGAAGAGGCCACATGGGAGGATGGGGAGTTCATTCAAAAGAATCCACACTTGGTTAGCATTGAGGACAATGCTTCTTTAAAGAGGGGGGGCATGCTACGCCCTTAATATTGGTGTACATAGGGCTATGAATAGTCAGCTTGTGGCTATCTTAACTCCTAATTAAGTCATATTATCATTATTATATTGTTATTTAGTTGTTTAGGTCGGCCTAAGGCTTCTATAGGGCTATCTAAGTCAACCTGTGTGATATCCTAGGCATAAATAGGTAAATATAGGAGGTAGTGAGTCTCATCTCATATCATATTGTGTATCGGTTCTCATTGAAGACTATTGGAGGTATCCCCCTCAAAGTGGATTAGGAGGTTGCCCCCTCGAAGTGGCATATTATTATCAAGTATTTGTAGCATATTTACTATTATATTCAGATATTGTGCAAGTTGTTTCATTACAAGGTAACCCACTGGATGAGTGCAGTCTAGTTACTGCCCTAATGGCATCTTTTGTTATCTTGAAAGGCTTCACTAACCACATGAAATTGTCATGTATTCTGCTAAGAACATACTAGACCCAATCATCTTCTGCGAAACAGGGAAAGTGGATGCAATGTCCAAAGTGCTTATCCCGGAGGGCTTTGTATTGAGGTTTAAGTTCAAAACTTTCATCTATTAATTGTTTATGGTAGATGTCCATCAACTTAGATTCTCCAAATTCCTCAATATTGGCGTGGATGTAAACCCTAACATCTTCTACGTGCAGTACCCCATGCAGAATGCTAGAAAAAGCACCTAAGGGATCAACTTCTAGGAATTTGTAGGGGTGTTTCTTGAACTTTGGGCATGGCCTATCAGTGATCTTAACAACTATGGGAGTAGCCATTTTTGCAAAAGATTTAGAGAGAGCTATTCAGAATGGAAGTACCTTTTTATGCTTTTAGGGTTCAAAATAAGAGTCAGAACAAATTGCTAGTTGAATTGGATTTTGCGGTTGATCTTTGAGATAGTTGTGAAAGTAGAGCCCTTCTTTTCTTCTTCTCAAATGCAAATGTGCAAATGATGAGTGAAAGAACCCTTTTATTCTTTCGTAAACCCTAATTTCCTTTTGCAATAAATGCACAACTTAAGTTATCCAATTGCCTTGTTCTGAGAGAGATCTTTTCTAATCACTGAGATGCACTTAGAATCATTTTCAGTGATAAATGATAAAGTATCTTCTTTCCTCCAATCATGTCATGAATCCGCAGATCAAGATATCTCAATTTTGAATCATACCGGATCTGTCTGTGAAAATCCTGCTTTACCGGATGGTTGTCAAACTAGATCAATCTTGGATGATTAAACTCTTGTAAAATTCCATGTGGATCTTTCATATTTTTACCAAGGGTTATTTAGATAATTTTCTGAGAACCCTTTAATCCGCAACATTCCATGTGCCAAATTTAGGCACCAATTGACTGGTTAGGGGAATTTATTTTTCTTTGTGACTCCCCTTGAGCCAGAGCTCATCTATTTAGTTTCCAGAAGGAATATCAGCACCAGATTCTGGTGCGGATCCATCCCCAATACTTTCTAAACTCTTCTTCACCCAAATCTTGCTCATCTCCCTTTGAACTTCATCCGCATTCACTTTGCCTTTACCCTTATCTTGATTTTGATTATGATGCACTGAATCCTTTTTATCCTGATTTTTATTTCTGTAGAATTTGGCAATATGACTGGATCTATTGCAATTGTAACAAACAACATTTCTTTGCATATTTGACTGATATCCTCTTGATCTGCATTGATTAGCCATATGTCCCATTCTATTGCATGCAAAGCATCTACCATTGAATGAATTATTTATTTGCATATTTTTGCATTCACGAGATTTGTGACCATACCTTTTGCAGTTGAAACATTGTCCAGAGAAGGATGGATTAGTCTGATTCATTCTCCTTCTGCACTGAGTTACTTTATGACCGAAGTTGTTTCAATTGAAGTAGTATCCATTGAAGTATGGATATCTTTGAGCATTTGGTTGCCTTAATGGAGGTCTTCTAGGCCTGTTTCTTTGATTTCATGATCCAAAGTTCTTCTAACTGGATCCGGAGCTTTCACCTTTCTCATATCCCAAGCCACGCTTGTCATCTACCCTCTTTTGGCTTTCAAGAAGAACTTCAAGTTGAGCTGAGCTTATCTTGAATTTCTCTTTGTATTCATTTGATGTTTGAAGATCTTGTTTAAGAGTGTCTATCTGATTCTCAAGTTGTTCTTCATTATCTCTAGCTTCTTCAAGATTAGATTCAAGATGCCTGATTATTCTGTCCATTTTGTGGTAGTCCTTTGTTTTCTCCTTGAGGGATTGTTTTAGATTATCTTCAGTTTTCCTTTTCTCTTCAATTTCTTGGGTGAATCTCATGACCCCTAATTCCATCTCATGCCTTACCATAATGACCTCTTTTAATAGCTTCTCACATAGCTTGTTTTTCTCATTCAGATCTTCATTAGTATCATTGGTTTCATTCTGAATTGCTAATTTTTTAAGTAGTTCCTTTCTCTTTTTCACAGAGATACTCAGTTTTTCTTTTAGCTCATTTATGAAATTATCAGCTTGTTTGAGTCTTTCTCTCAAGTTATTGACTTCAGAGTGAGATTTCTCAAGATCATCTAGGGCAGACTAAAGTTGTTCCTTCATACCATAGATATCCATTGAGATTCCCAGATCTTCCTCAAGCTGTTAGGCTTTGTTTAGAGGAACTTATCTCTGATACCAATTGTTGGAAATAAGGTAGATAACTAAGAGGGGGGGTGAATCAGTTATCTCAAATATCTTATATTTATTTTCTCCTTTAATAATTAGTGTAGCCTCAAAACATATAAGTATACATAAACATGAGACCAGAAATAAAATCAACACACATAATACAAGGATTTTACATGGAAAACCCTATTAAGGGAAAAACCATGAGGTGACTAACCCAAGATTGTATTCTCTATTAAAAGAATAAGAAGTACAAAATGGCACTTGCCAATTAGGGCTCACTGCCTAAGCACACTTCTCACAAGAGGCACACTGCCTACAAGAGACTCACTATCTACAAAGTTTATAGAAGGTAACCAGGTGTTTGAACTGATGAGAGGCATCCACAAATGCTGAGGTTCAGTTCTGGTTAGGCTCAATATACTGATATAATGCACTTCATTCTTCCTCTTCTCTAGTGATGCTTCGCTGTCACATACCAAACTTGTATTATTGCTTCCACACTTATCTTTACCTTTCCTCGCACCTTGTTTCATCACATCTATATTTCCACACACCTTCATACTCAAATCCATCTAGTATATATATCTGCACCAAGGATTTCAACAACTTTCTAGTTGGCAACTAGAATACTCAAGATATTTACAAAATATTGATCTGTCGGTTGAATCCATGCTTGATATGTGATGTGTATCAAAATCATAGACATTGAAGTCATCAATCATGTCAGCCAATATTGTATGATCCCTCAATTAGCTTTATCAACATCAATTACTCATCTGGATTGAAGTCTGATACTATATCGGTCAGTTCTTCCTCAGTCTGCTTTACCTGTCTACAACCCAATACTCAGATCCTCATATTTTTCCATGTTTTATCACCAGAGGCTTAATCTCTAGAATATAGTAGTCATGATACTCCTCTTGACTTTTCCAAGTCTGCAACTTGCTAAGTTACATCACCTGAGAGATCCGGACCTGATTGTCAGACCTTGCTGCATGCTCTGTTCTTGTTCACCGGACCAAAACACTCTTCAATCTGACTTCTGGTATAGGCATACTATGTGGTACACATGTGTAGGATAGACTTTGTTGCCATCAATGACAACACTCATGAAGCCACACAGTGTCTCTTGCCAACATGTTATGCATTTATTAAAGTTTACAACTGTTAAGAGTGAAAAATGGAAGTGGGTGACTCATTAGGAGTCTTGCTAAGTAATTTTAGCCACAACTGAGTTAAGTCGTGGGCGGTATCTTAGAGGGAGATATTACTTTGTAAAAGGATTATCATTGTAGGGGATACATTTTAAGGGGGAGTTGGCGGTGAGCAAGGAGGATAGAGAACATCAAAGTTACCTTAGAATAGCTCAGTCGATGGAAAAAGAATAAGAAAGAATAGGAAAGAAGTGTGTGAGGACGGAGAGTGGATAGTTAAAGAAGTTTTGGAGAATAGAAGCAGAGATAGTGAAGCTCAGGCATTTGTACAAGTATCTATCAGGTTTGTTATGATGTGTTTATAGTCATATATTTCTCTATATAACCTTTTTCATTACTATATATCTACTAGTAAGGTAAACAACACATTGCATCTATTCTAAGATGAATGCTTGTTATATCAATTCTTATTATGTTGTATTCTTTAGAGTCTAAAGTTATACGTGTTAAGTATATATCTATTTGTGCCCTATAGACTTGAGCATGTCATTAACCTGTGATATATGTATATTTTCATTCCTATTGTAGTTTAATCAATAGAGAATGATATGTGAGTATTTAGTTTTCTCAAAGAGTCTATTGATGTCTTGAGTGGCATAACTCAGCATAGAGAAAATGTAAACTATTTTATTTAATGATTGTTAAACTATTTGTATATATGAGAAATGGTGCATACCGGTGGCTTAGAATAAGCTAGAACTTCTCTAGTATTATTTCTATAATAGAGTGCATGTTGGATGCCGATAGTTGGTTTAAGACTGTGTTAAGTAGATAACTAGTTATCTCTATATTGCTTGCCCATTAGAAGAAGAATATTCTTCTATATTGTATATTGTTAAACCCTCAACCAAGTGACAAGAACCTAGAGGATTTTTATACTTGATATGTGTCATAGATTTCATGTTATCTAGAGTAGTATAATGTGATTAATGTTGACAGGCTAGAGGTTCAACATTTACTTTAAACTCATATTCTTTCTAGCATTAGAATACTCAATATTCTGATACTATGGCATAAGGGGAATAAGAACCTAGCCTTTTGGTTATTTTAATACTTATGTTAATTGCAATTGGTATAAGACTTTTGCAACCTTCGATTTATTTCGAACTTTAGTCAACAAACCTTATGGTTATTATAATTAAGTTTTCTTAAGGAAGATTAATCTAGTTTATTAAGATTGAGCAAGTTCTTAGTGGATAGATCAACAAGAATTAGTCTTCTTTCTAGTCAATAATTATGAAACCTAGAAATGACCTTAGAAGTTGAACGATGCCTAGGGTAATCCTTTATGTGTATTATATTATTATCTTATGGGAATTTATGTTAGTTATTTCATTATGATGGAATAGGATAGATCAAAACCATAGTATTCTTAACCTTGGTTGAGTTAATGTTGGAAACAAGGTAGATAACTAAGAGGGGGGATGAATCAGTTATCTCTAATAATTTTACTTTTATTTTTCCTTTTATAATTTGTGCAACATCAAAACACATAAGCATATATAATCATGAGAGAAGAAATGAAATCAACACACATAACACAAGGATTTTAACGTGTAAAACAGTGTTAAGGGAAAAACCATGGGATGACTAACCCAAGATTGTATTCTCTATTAAAAGAATAAGAAGTACAAAATGGCACTTGCTAATTAGGGCTCACTGCCCGAGCACACTGCTCACAAGAGGCACACTACCTACAAGAGACTCACTGTCTACAAAGTTTATGGAAGGTAACCAAGTGTTTGAACTAATGAGAGGCATCCACATATGCTGAGGCTCAACTCCAGTTAGCTCAATATACTAATCTACTGCACTTCATTCTTCCTTTGCTTTAGTGCTACTATTCTGTCACATACCAGACTTGTATTGATGCTTACACACTTATCTTTGCATTTCCTCACACACTATATCCTTACACCCTCACCTTCATACTAGAATCCATCTGGTATATATATCCACACCAAGGATTTCAACAACTTTCTAGTCGGCAATTGGAATACTCAAGATATTTGCAAACTACTGATCTATCGGTTGAATCCATGCTTGATATGTGATGTGTATCAAAATCATAGACATTGAAGTCATCAATCATGTCACCCAATATTGTATTATCCCTCAAATAGCTTGATCATCATCAATTTCTCATTCGGATTGAAGTCTGATACTGTGCTGGTTAGTTCTTCCTTAGTCTGCTCTGCCTATCTAGAACCCAACACTCAGATGCTCATATCTTTTCCATGTTTTCTCATCGAATGCTCAATCTATGGAATATAGTAGTCATGATACTCCTCTTGGCTTTTCCAAGTCCACAACTTACTGAGTTACACCATCTGAGAGATCCGGACCTGATTGTCGGACCTTGTTGCATGCTCTATTCTTGCTCACCGGACCTAAACAATCTTCAATCTGTCATCCGGTATAGACATACTATGTGCTGCGGATGTGTGGAAAAGACTTTGTTTCCATCAATGACAAAAATCATGAAGCCACACAGTGTCTCTTGCCAATAGTTAAACCAAAGGTTGTTTATAAACCTTAGTCTTGAAGTTATGAGATAGGATTATTTTATATAATGGATTATTCAAGGGTAAAATAAAAACCCTAGTTTAACCTAGAAGGGTTAAAGATTATTGATGACACCTTTATGGTTATAACCCATTTAGTTATTTTATGGGGGAAGTCATTAAAGGGCTGAGAACCCTAAATATTAAAGGTTCATTTATATCTAAAGAAACCATGAATCATGAGAGATAGAGAATAAGCACAAAACCACACAGATGATGAAGTCACACCATGCATGTCGAGCAATGTAAGAGAGTACAAATAGGCTTGAGTAACCTTGAGTTAATGGGAGTCAATCCCATAACTTAAGGAGAGCTCAAGGAGATGTGGCAAGCTAAGTGGAGTGAAAGACTCTTCCTAACTGCCACACACCCAGCTGAGGTGTCTTATGCCATGTGCATAAATGAGGCTTCCAAATGAAATCCAAATGAAGCCAAATGCAATGTGTACACTAATACCCCCCCTTAAGCACAACTTAGGTGGGTGGAAAAGATGGGTCCCGGCAACAAGGCCTAATGAGGTACCCAATTACAAAAAAATCTCAGAAGTGGAGAAAGGTAGAAAACCCAGTGGGAAAACACTACCCCCCAAAAGAGAGAAAAGAAGAAGGGAAGAAGGCTAGAAAGCCCCCCTCAAAGATGATCTAGCTGCTGATGTAGACCGCACCCCTAAAAGAGCTTGTAGATGGATGAACTTGCTCTCAGTGAAAGGTTTGGTGAAGATGTCCGCAACCTGTGCTAAAGACTGGCAAAATACTAAGTCAATGACCTGACTATGAATGAGCTCTCGAATATAATGCATATGAATCTCAATGTGTTTGGTTCGTTGATGCTGAACTGGATTCCTGCATATATGAATAGCATTCTGACTGTCACAATGAATGATTGTTGGTTTCTTGAAAGAAATACCAAACTCAGTAAGAATACCCTGTAGCCAAATAGCTTCAGTAGTTGCATTAATAGCTCCCCTGTACTCTGCCTCTGTAGATGATAAAGCAATAGCAGATTACTTTTTGCTAGACCAACTGATAGGACCTGATCCAAGTGAGAAACTGTAACCTGAAGTGGACTTGCGATTGTCTATATCACCAGCCCAATTTGAATCTGTGTAGCCAACCAATGTAATCTCAGTACCAACTCTGAAGTGAATCCCAAAACTAATTGTACCCTGTAGGTAGTGAAGGATCCTCTTAGCTGCTTTCCAATGCAACTCATGAGGTTCCTACATGAATCTGGAAACCATGCCTACTACATATGAAATATCAGGCCTAGTATGAGTCAAGTATATGAGACTCCCAACAAGTTGGCGATACAAAGTGGCATCAACCAATGGTGAAGTACAACATGTCTCAAGTTTGACTCCTGATAGAAAGGGAGTTGGAGATGGCTTACAAGATGTCATGTGAAATCGTGCCAACAAATCAAGAGTATACTTGGGTTGTGCAAGTGTGATCCCTGTATCAGATTGTGAAATCTTTATGCCAAGGAAATAATGTAAAATACCCAAGTCTATCATATCAAATCTGTCATGGAGAGCTGACTTCACTATTGCAATAACAGAAGAACTTCCTGTGATCAAGAGATCATCAACATATAGAACCAATATCAATAGTGAATCATCCTAATGGAATAGATACACATTAGGATCAAAATGGAATCTAGTGAAACCTGAAGCAAGTAAGAAAGAATCCATCTTGGCATACCAAGCTCTAGGAGCTTGCTTGAGGCTATAGAGAGATTTCCTAAGTCTGCATACTAAGGATGAATCTTGAACAAACCCTGGTGGTTGTTCCATGTAGATTTCCTCCTCAAGATCTCCATGAAGAAATGCACTCTTAACATTCATCTGATGTACGTCCCATCCATGTGAAGTCAAATCCCAAGTGTGATTTCTAAGTAAGGAATTGTATTCCTCATCCATAGCATTATCCCACTCAGGTATGCTTGATGCCTGTCTAAACGTTTGTGGATCAGAAGTTGAGGCAAAGTAGGCATGAGACCCCCCCTGAAAATTTGACTCAATGTGTCTATCAACTGCTGAATCTTGTGCCCATAAATCTGCCCTATCAAGTGAATGAGATGGAGGAGACTCAGGTGCAGTTATGTCAACCTCTAATGCAATCCCAGAACTAGATGAAGATGAACCCTCATCACTATCCTCACTATCATAACTGGAAGAATCTGAAGAAGACACTATATCAGGAATCTGCTATGAATGACCTAAATCATCAAGGTGTAGTGAGCCCAAAGTATGATGAGAATTGTCAAGTGTAGAATCAATGGAATTCTCATGAAACTTAACATTTCTCTCAATGAACAACTCATGTGTAGTAGGATGAAGTAAGTGATAGCCCTTAACACCATCTGGATATCCAACAAAAATACATGGTTTGGATTGAGGATCCATAGCCTTGCATTGCTCCTTTGGAATGTGAGCCATTACTGGAGACCCAAAAACTCTGAAATGATCAACTGCTAGTTTTTGTCCTTTCCAAGCTTCAAAAGGTGTGATTCCTTTCAATGCTTTATGAGATACCCTATTCTAAATGTAACTTGCGCAATTGATAACTTCTGCCCAAAAATTTGGTGTAAGTTCTCTATGATGGATCATGCAGTTTGCCATTTCTTTTAACGACCTATTTTTGCATTCTGTAATTCCATTTTGTTGGGGAGAGTAAGGAACAATACACTATAATTCAATCCCCTCTGATGTGCAAAATTGCTCAAACCTGTTGTTTACATATTCACGCCCATTATCTGTCCTTAGAATTTTGATAGATTTCTCAGATTGTTTCTCAACTAGGGCTTTGAAATCTTGAAAGCAATCAAAGACTTCAGATTTTTGCCTAAGAAAGTAAACCCATGTATATCTTGAAAAGTCGTCAATAAATGTAAGAACATATCTTGCCTTAGTGAAGGATGGGTGTGGAAATGGTCCCGAAACATCACTATGTATAAGTTCTAAGACTTGTGATGCCCTCCATGCTTTGCCTTTGTGAAACTTATGTTCTGGATGCTTGCCTAGTGCACAACCTTCACAAAGCCCCTTTGAAAATTTGACATTTGGCAACCCTGTTACCATATTTTGCTGATTCAATTGTTTGAGATAGCGATAGTTCAAATGACCAAATCGCTCATGCCAAAGCTTGCTAATGCCATTGGAATGGGTAAGTAAAGCTTTTGGAGAAGTACTAGGAGAAAAACTAGAAAAGGTATACAATCTCAATTGATGATCTGCCTTTCCTGTAGCTACCATATTGTTGCTATACATCTCTCTGATTTCAAATCCATTTGGAGAAAATTCAACTGTCATTCCTTTTCCTAGATGAGTGATTTGATACATTGAAAGGAGATTGGTTGAAAGTGAAGGTACACTTAGAACATTTTGGAATGTTCCTTCTTCTACTTCAATAGACCCTCTTCCTCTAACCATTGCTGGAGTATCATCACCTAAGGTGATTGATGACATGCTACATGATTGCAAGGATGAGAACTCAACTTGTGATGATCCCATATGATGAGTAGCTCCTGAATCTATTATCCAAGATGGTGATGAGGATGAAGTAGCAACTAAGGCTTTGCCCTTTCCTTTCTCTTTTGCCTTTGACTTATCCTAATTTGATGAAGATGTGTTGATTGAATCTGGAACCCCTATGTTGTTCTTCTTGAGAAGATTTGTAAGGTGATCTATTTGCTTCTTCATACACTAATGTTCATCATGACCATTCTTTTTACAATAGGCACATTTGACTAACTCTTTCTTAGGTTTCCCTTGCTTAGAGTTGCCTTCTTTTTTAGAGTTATCAGTTTTGTTGTCTTTCTTAGAATCCTTGTCCTTTTGATTTTGTTGTTTCTTACCCTTTGAAGATTGAGCTTTCTCATTTCCTACAATGAGTGCTTGAGATTTACTAGTCTTCAAATTCCCTATTTGAATCAACTTGTCTTGCTCCCTTGTTAGGTTAGCAATGAAGTCATCAAGAGAAGGCATAGCTCATGAGGCTCCAAGAGCCCTCTTTGTTGAGTAGAAGGTAGATACAAATACAGAATACTCAGGACCTAACTTGGACAATACAGAAAGAACTAACTAGTCCTCTTTTTTTTCAATCCCACATTCTTTTAGTTGCAACCTTAAGGACTTGATCTTAGTAAAAAAGTCTTGTAGAGATGTATAGTCTTTTGGACTTAGCCCTATGAGTTCATTCTCCAACTCATGACTCCTAAATTCATCTATCTTGCCAAATAGGTTGTTAAGACCTTCCCAAACTTCGTTGGGTGTTTTCAAGGACTGAACATGAAATAGTAATTCAGGTGAAATATTAAGACACAAAAAACCAAAAGCTTGATCTCTTTTGTTTAACCATTTTTCCTTATCCTTAGTAGTTGTGGGTTCTTTTTCAGTATTCATTGTAACCCTATATAAGCCTTTATTCATGAGTGAAAGATAAATTTTGGACTTCCATTCGTGATAATTGAAGGGCGTTAAGGGTGAAATAGAAATACTAGAATCCATGTTGTAGCTTGCAAACTGAAATGCAGAAAGAGATGCTGAAGGACAAAGTACACAACCAAGATGCACTTCTCAAGGAAGTGAAAGACACAAGACACCCCCCCTTGATTAAATTTGATGAACCCCCCCAAGATTTGGCACTTTATATTTAGTGCGTGAAGTGAGACAAAATGGAATTCAAACAGGCACTTTATAACAATAGTGCGATTTTGAATCCAAAAGATGTGTCTTAGAAAATCATGCACATCTGAAAAAATATGCAATTTTTACTTTTCACCTTCATACATTTAAATGCCTTTAATTTTGCCAAAAAAAACTAATTTTGCAAAAAAAATAAAAAAACTTGGAGAGATTTCTAGGAAACACATTTCTTTAGAACTCAAAATATCAAGAGATTATGTCCCCATTGAGAAGCATCTTCAGAACATTCTAGGGAGTCCCTCTGCCTTGGCACTAGTGGGTTTCTTCTCTGCAGGGAGTCCCTCTGCCTTGGCCATCACTACTGGTGGGTTTCTTCTCTACTTCTGACTAACATTCAACAAGGGTACTACCATACTGCATGAACCTTCATGAACCTGTGTACAGATAATAGTGGCCACCTTTGTCCTTGAATGACTGATGGTACACTAGTAGAAATACCAACAAGTGCAATGTAATCGCTGGTGGAGGGCGATCTAGAGAGAATCACACCCTACCTTGCACTCTATGCAAACTTGCCTCTCTTTAACTATCGACCATGAGCTCAAAGTGGGCTTGAGATCTAATGATAATGGCAGCTTTGAAGTGGGACGTTTCAGAATACCCACGGGCCTGCAAACAAAGAAAACCACATATTAAGGAGTTATGCGTGCTCTTCACACCAAGCAAAGCCCTTCATCATAGGAAATGAGGGTGTCAGGCCTCTTCACAGGGAATAAAATGATGCCTTTAGTATGACCTCAACGCCATAAAATGCCTATATGTGCAGGCTAGGACTAGATCTCACGCCTTTGTTTGAGTATCGGGGCTATGCGCAAGGCTCACACCTTTGTATGGGTAGGGGCCTCGGCCTTGCTTCTATGCAACACTTCTATGGCACGCCACAACCACACTATGACATGCCACGCCACACAACCATCCAACGCTACCCTCACAAACCATAGATCACATATCACAGCAAATGAGACCTCACAGCTTGCAACGTTTTCAAAGTTCACTTGTTTCTATCTCGACCGCTCTGATACCATAAAGAAACCATGAATCATGAGAGATAGAGAACAAGCACAAAACCACGTAGATGATGAAGTCACACCATGCATGTAGAGCAATGTAAGAGAGTACAAATAGGCTTGAGTAACCTTGAGTTAATGGGAGTCAATCCCATAACTTAAGGAGAGCTCAAGGAGATGTGGCAAGATAAGTGGAGTGAAGGACTCTTCCTAACTGCCACACACCCGGCTAAGGTGTCTTATGCCATGTGCATAAATGAGGCTTCCAAATGAAAGCCAAATGAAGCCAAATGCAATGTGTACACTAATAATATCTTATTGATAAGAGATTTGCTATTAGTCGATAATGTTTAACCTTAGGTAGAGAAACCTATTTGATTGGTTACAAGTCGACTTGAGATACAAGTCATAAGCCTCAAGTTTAGTAAGCATGCAAGAGGTACTATTAATGGTTAGTCAACCATAAAGTTTATTATACCTTTTTAGTCACATCTTCTCTTAACTATTACTTGTCGATAAGTGATGAATCTCAAATGTTGCAAAGATGCAAAGAGATACCCAAGAATAGATAGTCATTCCATAAGGTTTGTGGAGTGATGACAGTGTCTTCTGAATCCACCTAAGTTAGAAAGACTAGGTTTGAGTTAGACAAAACTCTTTAGTTAAACCTTAACTTGACCTAGATATGATAATTATTTATATTAAATCATTGAGATCATTTTATAGATCATGATTGAAGGGATAAGTACCCTAACTATGTATATTTATTCTTACTTGTAAGAAAGGAAAATAGTTTCCTAGACTACAATGCTTATCCTGGGTAAGGTAACCATCTTAGTCATCATAAATCGATTTGAAATCCTTATGAATTGATAAGTCTTGGATTTCAGGTATTGCAATTATGCAATGAGAATCCTCATAAAGAAAGGTAGTCGATAAGGTCTATGGAAAATAGATAGTGAATGTAAACTTGTCTAGGTTGGGAAGACTTAAATATTGAAATTGTCTTGACTTCATATGTTGAATGCCATTGACCAAGTCAAACTGTAGGAATATAATAGTATCCAAGTCGAGTTGGGGTGGGTGAACATTATGACAATGTTCATTGCGAACATCATTTATATTGAAACTATGGACATAGTAATGCATGTCTCTGCATGCATTGTGAGTTCACTATATCTGGATTGCACAACCTTGTTGGTAGGTGGCGACTGATCAGGAAAGTACTGTACACTAGCCATGTATCCTCACCGGGGTTCGGGGCCGACTTAAAAAATCCTAGGGCCGACTTTAAAAAAATCCTATTTTTTATGACTGACATAAGAAAACCCTAATTTTTGTAATCGACAAAAAGGCTTGATAAAAGGCAGCCAAGGGTTAGGGTTTGTGTATTGTATTGTAGCATTTGCAGCGATATTGAGTTGCAGGGATTGCTGATTGTAATCATTTTGATTTACTGGATAATAATATTGGACTCTCTGTTTGGTGGATGTAGCCCGAGTTTGGGTGAACCACGTTAAATCTTGTCTCTCGCTGTTATTAATTCTATGTATTTCCATTTCTCTGTTTAATCTTTATTTGCATTTAATTGATATCTTCTACTGGCTAACCCTAACAAGTGGTATCAAAGCGGGTTGTGTTCGATTATCGTCTACAGGAAAGTCTCACAGTTGAGTGGGAGCAATGGCGGACGAGGGTAAAATGAAGGTTGATAAATTCAATGGGCAGAACTATCAGTTATGGAAGATGCAGATGGAGGATTACCTCTATCAAAAGGATTTATGGACGCCGTTGGAAGGCGTAGCCAAGAAACTGGCAACAATTTCTGATGAGGATTGGAATCTTCTTGACAGAAAGGCACTGGGAACCATTCGGTTGTGCCTGGCACCGTCGGTGGTATTCAATATAACGGAAGCGAAGACAACAGATGGTCCGATGAAAGCTTTGGCTAAATTGTATGAAAAACCCTCAGCCTCAAATAAGGTATTTCTCATGAAGTAGTTGTTTAATTTAAAAATGGTTGAAGGTGGATCTGTGACAGGTCATTTAAATGAATTTAATATGATTGTCAGTCAATTGATTTCTATAAATGTAAAATTTGATGAAGAAGTTAGAGCTCTCTTGATATTATGTTCATTGCCTGAAAGCTGGGATAGTTTGGTAATGGTGGTTAGTAACTCTGTTTCTGGTTCAAATACCCTGAAATTTGATGATGTTGTTGGTGTTATTCTGAGTGAGAAAATTCGTAAGAAAAGCTCAGGTGGATCCAAATCAGGTAGTGTTTTGAATGCAGAAAGCAGGGGCAGATCAAAGGAGAGAGGAAAAGGTTCTGGAGGTCATGGGAAGTCATGAGGAAAATCAAAGGACAAAAGATCCCAAACCAGAGGACAGAAGGATTGCTGGTACTGTGGAAAACTAGGTCATCTGAAGAAAGATTGCTGGTCTCAGAAAAATAAAGAAGGAGACAAACAAGAAGGCAATAAGGAAGCAAATGTGGTAAGTAATAAATCTGAAGATGATGCTTTGATTCTTTCCCTAGATAATGTTGATGATTCATGGGTTTTAGATTCACGGGCCTCATTTCATGCTACGCCCCATAGAAGTTATTTTCTTGATTATGTCCAAGGGGATTTTGGGCTGGTTTATTTGGGAGATAACGAACCCTATCAGATTGTTGGAAAGGGAAGAATCAAGATTAAGTTGCAGAATAGGAATCATTGGCTACTACAAGAGGTAAGACATGTTCCAAGGCTCAGTAAGAATTAATTTCAGCAGGGCAGCTAACTGAACAAGGTTGCACTGTTATATTTATTGATAAAAATTAGAAGGTTTCAAAAGGTACCTTAGTAGTAGCAAAAGGTGTGAAAATAGGCACCTTATATCTTTGTACAGGTCATACTGTTCCTTCTACTTTAGATGTTATAGAGGAAAAACAAACAGGTTTAGGAACAGTTGCTGTAGGTTTGCAGGAAGAGACTGAAAAAGTTGCTGCAGGTTCTGAAACAACACTGTGGCATAACAGACTTGGGCATATGAGTGAAAAAGGTATGAAGGTACTTCATTCTAAGAAAGTTTTACCAGGTCTGAAATGTATTAATATGGATTTCTGTGAAAGTTGTGTGTATGGAAAACAAAAGAGAGTCAGTTTTCTCAAAGATGGGAAGCAAAAGAAAAATAAAAAATTAGAGCTTGTGCATATAGATGTACGAGGACCAGCTCAGGTATCTTCTTTCGGTGGCTCTCGGTATTATGTTACATTCATAGATGATGCAACTAGGAAGGTCTGGATTTATTTCCTTAGATAGAAATCTGATGTATTTGAAACATTTAAGAAATGGAGAAGCTTGGTTGAAAATAAGACAGGTAAAAGATTAAAATGTCTCAGATCTGATAATGGCGGTGAGTATTGCAGCAAAGAATTTGAAGATTATTGTTCCTTTAATGGAATTCGTAGGTAGAAAATAGTTCCAGGGACTCCATAAGAAAATGGAGTGGCTGAACGCATGAATAGGACAATAATGGAGCGTGCAAGGACCATGAGATTGCATGCTGGACTGCCTTTAAACATGTGGGCAGAGACTGTCAACACTGCTGTATATTTAATTAATAGAGGTCCTTCAGTTCCTTTGGGTTGTGGTATTCCAGAGGAAGCATGGACTGGCAAGAAGGTGAGTTATTCTTTTCTTAAAACCTTCGGCTGTGAAGCATTTGCACATATAGATTCTGAAAATAGAACCAAGCTGGATGCGAAATCAAAAAAATGTACCTTCGTTGGATATGGCATTGATGAATTTGGTTATAAGCTTTGGGATTTTGAAAATCAGAAAATTGTGAGAAGCAGGGATGTTATATTCAATGAGAAGGTGTTGTACAAATATCAGTTGCAGCAGCATGAGAAGAAAGAAAAGGATTATGTGGTGCTGGATGATACTCCAAATAGTGATGTTCCAGTGGCTCCTCATGCTCCGCAACAACAACCAGAAATACCACAAACTCCAGTGAATGTTAGACAGTCAACAAGGATAAGTAGACCTCCTAAAAGGTTTTCTCCCTCTTTGTATTCTATTTTGTTAACAGATGCTGGTGAACCAGAAGGGCATGATGAAGCTATGCAGGTGAATACACAAGTTCAGTGGGAGCTTGCCATGAAAGAAGAAATGGACTCCTTGCTGAAAAATCAGACATGGGAATTATGTAAGTTATCTGCAGGTAAAAAGGCTTTACCAAGCAAATGGGTTTACAGGTTGAAAGAGGAAGATGGAGGTAAGAAAAGATTTAAGGCCAGGTTAGTTGTAAAAGGATTTGCACAAAAACAGGGCATTGATTTTGATGAGATATTTTCTCCGGTTGTCAAGATGACTTCTATTCGTACTGTTTTAAGTATTATGGCTGCTGAAGATTTGCATTTGGAACAGCTCGATGTGAAAACTACCTTTCTCCATGGTGATTTGGAGGAGGAGATATACATGGCACAACCACAGGGATTTGAGGTCAAAGGTAAGGAGAAACAAGTGTACAGATTGAAGAAGAGTTTGTATGGCCTGAAACAAGTACATCGACAATGGTATTTAAAATTTGATAGTTTTATGGCTGAGCAAGGCTACAACAGGTGTAATTCTGACCATTGTGTTTATTTTCAGAGGTTGGATAATGACAGCTACATTATTTTATGTTTATATGTTGATGACATGCTTGTAGCTGGGTCTAACATGGATCACATCAGAGAGTTAAAACATCAGTTAGCACAGTCATTTGATATGAAGGATTTGGGGGCAGCAAAACAAATCCTTGGTATGAAAATTTGCAGAGATAGGAAGAACAGAAAATTGACTCTATCTCAGGCTGCTTATGTTGAAAAAGTGTTGCAGAGATTCCATATGGAGAATGCAAAAGCTGTCAGCACACCTTTGCCTAGTCATTTGAAATTGACTAAGAAGATGTATCCAAAGACACAAGAGGAGGAAGAAAAAATGTCCAAGGTACCATATGCTTTAGCAGTAGGAAGTTTAATGTATGCCATGGTATGCACGAGACTGGATATTGCCCATGCTGTAGGAGTTGTTAACAGGTATATGAGTCATCCCGGATTTGAGCATTAGAATGTGGTAAAATGGATTCTCAGATATTTGAGAGGTACATCTACTAAACACTTATGTTTTGGGGGCTCTAATACTGATTTAGTAGGTTATGTAGACTCATATTTGGCAGGGGATATTGATACCAGGCGGAGTACTATAGGTTATGTCTTTACTGTAGGAGGAACATCGGTGAGTTGGATTTCCAGGTTGCAAAAGGTGGTTGCTTTATCCACCATAGAGGCAGAATATGTAGCTACAACAGAGGCAAGCAAGGAGATGATATGGCTGCAATCTTTCATGGAAGAATTGGGTAAACAATAGGCTAACAGTTCTTTGTATACAGACAGTCAGAGTGCCATACATCTTGCAAAGAATTCTGCCTTGCATTCAAAGACCAACCACATACAGTTGAGGTATCACTTCATTCGGTCGGTGTTGGATAATGGACAATTAAGGCTGGCAAAGATACATACAGATGAAAATCCAACAGATATGTTTACAAAGGGAGTGACAAGGGAGAAGCTGAGCTCCTCTTCAGCTTCGGTTGGTCTTCTAGACTGAAAACAACAAAAATAGAACAGTAGAGTCCAGGGTGCTTATTTCCAGTAGGAGCTGCATGTGCAGCGGTGTCGTCCAGGATCAGTCTCCAAGTGGGAGATTGTGTTGGTGTGGAGCCTGATCAGTCTCCAAGTGGGAGATTGTTGGTAGGTGGCGACTGATCAGGAAAGTACTGTACACTAGCCATGTATCCTCGCTGGGGTTCGGGGCTGACTTAAAAAATCCTAGGGCCGACTTAAAAAAAATTCTATTTTTTATGACCGACATAAGAAAACCCTAATTTTTGTAACCGACAAAAAGGCTTGATAAAAGGCAGCTAAGGGTTAGGGTTTGTGTATTGTATTGTAGCATTTGCAGTGGTATTGAGTTGCAGGGATTGCTGATTGTAATCATTTTGATTTACTGGATAATAATATTGGACTCTCTGTTTGGTGGATGTAGCCCAAGTTTGGGTGAACCACGTTAAATCTTGTCTCTCGCTGTTATTAATTCTGTGTATTTCCATTTCTCTGTTTAATCTTTATTTGCATTTAATTGATATCTTCTACCGGCTAACCCTAACAAACCTATCATAAATCATACTTAGCTAGAGGGTATCTAGGGTTGTATGGTTGATAGAGTTGTGTAGGATACAATACTATGTACTTGGATAGGCAAATTACCACTGGTCACCTTTGGTCTATATTCCTCGTGAAGGGTAGGGCCACTTCGTATGTGGAAGATGAGTGGGAGACCGCCGGTCTATTGTTGGAGGTAAATCACTAGAAAGATACTCTCTCTAGCAGAAAACATGCTGAGGCTTGCGATAAAGATGTCAGATTTCTGGATGCACTATATCTTTGAGACTTGTGTTTATTGAGACTATGTAAAACATTATCTAATGCAGATATTTGTAATTGATTTACTTTTGTAAACATTGTACTTGAGAAAGACAATATGGTTTATTGTATTTCATCATGAGAAATCTTGTAATTCTAGTTACTTGTTTATATGTTGAATAAAAGAAAAAATTTCTCTATCTCATTTTTACCTTGTTAAATTACTTTATGGTAAATTTTCTAGTTTTTACTATGTTTATAGAACATGGATGTTACAGTCAGTTTGGACCTACAGGCATGAGAGCATGCAAAATGATGCATGAAATAAAATGCATAAAAGCAAAGAACTAATCTAAGTGTATAAAATTAAATTAAGCTAAGAGCAAACAAAGAGAGCCAAATTGTGATATCAGAGTGAAACAGTGATGGAATTGTTCGTGTGAGCAGTTGATACAGAGGTATTGTCGAGGGATTGCAGAGATGGCCACCTCTTCCTCAACCATTGAGAATCGAGTAAGTAATCAGTGAAAAACTCTCCTCTAAAGCCTAGGTTGAACTTTAGGAAAAATCTCCTAAAATCATCTATTTTTGGTGATTTTTCCTATTGTATTGCATTTGTCTCATCATTTAGAGCAAGATTGGTCTTTTGTTTTCCAACATCGGTTGAGAAACAGAGTTTTTTGGACTGATTTTTGCTTGAGGTGGTCACTCTTAGGGTTGCCCCTTTTGGCAGGTAAGGTCACCTAGGGAGATCCTATTTGACAACAGGGTCACCCTGGGGGATCCTGCTTTGCAACAGGGTCACCCAAGGAGATCTTGACTAACATCTGAGTCACCCGGGGGTGACCTTGTGGGACTAGTTTTTGGCTACATTTGTCATTGTTTAATGCTTCTTTCTATCTAAACTGACATGAATTGGTCACTTAATCTGCCTATTTATTACAATTTTTGATGGTTTATATAATTTTTTGTGTAAATTTGTTTACGGTTTTACAATTTTTAGGGATTTTTGTGAGTTTATGAGATCTAACATAAACTTCTCTTTTTGATTTTCTATAGGAGATGCACATTTGATGGAATGCTAGCCAAGAGAAAGGGTGGCTCTCAGTGATGTTTTCTTCACTTAGGATAGAGGATCACGTGACACACTCAAGAGGACAAGTCTTGGCAGAGTTTGTCACGTTCCCATGATCCATCTTGTATCTCGTATATGTTGTGATATTCTGACTTATTAGGATGCAGATAGGAACACATTTAGGTTCCCACAGATTTCAGGAGAGTGAACTATCACTCTTTATGATGTGTATCACATTCTTGGGGTCCCTATAAGGGGACAAACTCTATTTCTTCTTGCCAGTGAGCCTTTTGAGAACAAGGCTTCTTGGGCTGCTTTTATGGGGGTTAATCATCCTAGGGACTAGACAGGAGTTCTACTTTCTTTAGTACCACGACTCCACATCCCACTTCTGAGGAGGTTTCTGATTGGCTTGATTGCTTCAAGGCTGTCGGGAGACAAGGCCTCAGCCTGTCTAAGATGGTGTTGAGCACCCATCAGTCGTGGACTAGAGGAGGGCACAGTTTATACATGGGGACCTGACATCCTGGCTATGGTCTACAGAGATTTCTATCGGATCTCTCAGTGAGGGGCTCTAGCTTTTAGCCACTTTTCTCTGATTATGACATGGATCTTTGAGCACATGAAACCCTACCAGAAGCTTATTCCTCTTCCAAACAAGCGACTACCAAGAGCAGCGAGGTGGGCACACATTGGTCATTATGATGCTACTCTTCCCACTATACCCTTATAGATGATGACATGTTATCTAACCCCTACCATGACATGGAGGGGGCTTGGGCCTGAGATGGTGAGATGATAATGCACTATCATGAGGTTTTAGAGATCACAAATCATAATGGTCAGGTTGAGGCTCATCAGGTGGATCGAGTCTTGTAGTAGTTTAGTGAGGATGTCCCAGAGGACTTGCCCCCTATGTCCACTTGTTACAGGACCGTTCAAGAGATCAGGAAGATTGGACAGCGGAGCATCACTTGGACACCTTTGACTCTAGGTGTCTTCATCACTAGAGATTCTAGAGGAGGATGGAGGAGAGGGAGAGGGACTCCTTCCCGATCTGTGACTATGATAGTTAATTCAGAGTCCACTGACAAGGACTATGTTCCTGATAGTGATGGTTCATCAGATGAGGCCCCCCTCAAGGATGAGAATTTTGAAGACATTGATGTCCCGAATGAGGTTAACATCCCTGAGGTCCTCATGTTATTCCTTGACCTCCTCATTTAGATGAGGTGATGCATCAGCTTGACCCTGACTGGTAGCTTGGCAATCCACATAAGTTCTAGTCTATTTGTTTTTGCTTTGGCTTTGTTTTTTCTCTTCTTGTGTGGCACTAGCTTGGTCTTGACTTTGATTTTGGCTTTTCAGGCAATGTCAAAGAGTGGAGGGACTTGGTTCGCGAGGTTAATGTTGGATTAACCTTTCCCTTTACTAGGATGATCCATGATCGTCTCTTGGATAATCCTGGTGTGTCCGAGCTGCTACAAGATGACACACAGATATTTTTACTCCTGCTTACCATGGGTGTGAGATGATTACAGAGTTGAGGACCTAGGTTAACATGCTTCAGGGTGAGAATAAAGTACTTCAGGAGATGTATCACCTTAATGTTGGGCGTTCTAACACTAGTATGGCAGGGCCTTCACAATTGCATGCCCACAATAGAGTACATCATTTTCACAGGTCCCATGGAGCAACGAGTGATACTCATAGACGGAGGAGCCGAAGCCCTAAGGGTTCTGTTGGAGGGAACCAACCTTGATTTTCTTTTCTTAAACTTCATGCCCCCTTGCATGGGGAGCCTCTACTTCTCTTGAGATCATTTTGTCTTAGCTCCTTGATACCTATTGTTTATGTAAACTTCAGATGTATCTATGAAAGTTTATCCTTTTCTATGGTTTTTCTCTTTGTCGAATTCTATACTTATCTCTTGTGTGTGTTTGGAAGTTTTAGGAATTTTTTTTATTATGTTTGGTCTTTTCAACTCTTTTAACAAATGTAATTATGACAATGATGACATGTTTTTGTAATTTTGTAGAATACATATATGATATATAGTTCACGATATGATAATGTAAGAACACAAGAAATGTTGTAAATGAAACTATAACACTTTACTGAATGTCATGAGATATGACACTTGACTTTATTTCTTTGAGACCCATTTTCTAATTTTTGTATGAATGCAGTGTGGAACAAACAAAATGACTACTCTTAAATACGATTTTCAATTCAGGGGATTATGGGTTGTCTTGGTTTAAGAAACCTATTCAAGGCTGTGAGATGGGTTTTTAGGAAAACTCAAGTGGGGGAGTGAAATGAATCATGGAGTGCTTCTGATTTCTAGGCTTTGCTAAAGGCTAAACACTGATCCTTATCTAGATAGGACAATCTGACAAGATTTCAACTTAAACAAGCAACAAGTTATATAGGTGTTTGCTAGACTTAGATCATAGATGGAAAGCAAGATAGACCTAGGGTAAAGGATATCAGGGAAAGAACAAGGGTCCCTAGATAGAAGATGATCCTAGAGACAACTAGACTCTTCAGCTTTGCTCAACTAGTGAGTGTGTGTGCTTTGTACCTTTCTTTCTCTGTTAGAATGTCACTCTTGAGGCTTTGAGCTTAGACTGATCTCCACCCAAGAGTATGGACATTCAGCAATCTTCTCTCTTTCACTCTTTTTTTTGTATCTCTTTTTTTAAACTTTTTTGTATTTTCCTTACTTGATTTTTCTCATTTTTTTGGATTTTGATTTTTCAAGAAACGAATACTTTTTGGAACTTTTTGCTATGCAATGCTTTGATCTCTCAATTCTCACTTTTCTGCACTCTTATTTTAATCACTCATTTTTTTATTCACTCATTTTTTTATTCACTCAAATTTTAGATTGTTTCCTTCAGAGTTTTGATCTTCTTGATGTTTTTGGCCAAGAAAGATAAGGGGCTGAGCGCCACCTAAAGTTTTTGTAATCTGGTTGGACTTCTCTTCTACTAGGAAAGAATTGGGAAGGTCTACTTGCAAGCTTCCTTCGAACACTGTAGGTTTGAATACTGACTTCGCTTAGACCTAACATATTGACTCATTAAGACTGGGATTAGTGTAAAGCTAAGAGCTAGGCTTTGATTTAGAATCACTAGGAGTGAAGGGGGACAATGGCAGTTTGTGAAAAATGCAAAATCTCTAGGTCCTGAAAGGATGACGTATATCTAGGCAACACTAGACTCCTTACTAAAAGGAAAATAGTATAAGAGAAAGTCATGAACTATAATGCAAAATGAACATAATGAAACTGAAATGCAAGAAATTATTTTTTTTTGACATTTTTGAGTTCTATAATTTTTTTTTTGTATTTTTATGTTTTCTATATTTTTTTTGTTTTTTTAGACATAATATTTCTTGAGGTGAAAGACATTGACCATTTCGCCAAATTCCTCTGCCTCCATTATGCACAAGAGATAAGCACCATGTCCAATATCTTCTTTAACCATGTAGGGGCCTTTCCAGTCTTCTAAAAAGGCTCTCTTTCATCTCTTTTTCTTATTTTTTGTGCTACCTCTTCTTAGGACAAGTTCTCTTATTCGGTATGGTTTATCAATTAAGTCTATTGTTTCCAATTCGGTGGTTTATCTGGGCATTGTGAGACACAGTAGATTCTGAAAGGCATGTTGGTTGGAGGGAGTCTAATACAGGACTCCTTCACAATTGAGTAATTCCATCAACAGATCGAACTATTCTTGCATATAGATCTTTATTTCTGGTCTCTCTTGGATTCTTTGTAAGAATTGGAATATTTCAAGAGGAGTTTGCAGTTCCCTTTGTTCGTCAGGGGGGACAAATCTTATACTTGTCCTTCCATTGGGTTCTGGTCTCAAGTCCATGGCATACCCAATATAACTTTTTGGTAGTTCAAAGATGATAGGATCATCAATACCAACTGTCACTCTCATCTTCCACTCTCTGTGAAAGATTCCTTCACTTTCTTCATCTTCGTCAGGTAATCTCTCAACCATTTCTATTTGTACCTAAGGTGCTTCCCATTCACCGATTTTGTTTGATTGAACCAAGGTGGAAGTGGTTGATTTCTCTTGTGGTTTGGACACTACAAACATTTTAGGTAACTCCCCTATAGCATTGGTTGACTCGTTATCCATGGAATATGCCTCTTCCATGGGTAATATTGGTTGATGTGAGTCCTCGGTTGGTGTGAGGGGCTCATATGATTCTGTTTCTTTAGGTGTATCAAGGAGATGTGACTTACTTAGTGGTGATAGTGGGGTATAACCCTCTATTATGTCTTCCTTGGCATCTAAGAAAGCATGTGGATCTGCATCTCTTAGATCTAATGTTGCAGTTTGAAATACCAGTTCTTCGGTTCTATGAGGTTTTTCCCCTATGCATGGGAAGAGTTTATAGACTTCTTGGAAGCCAATGGAGAGTATCTCTAGGGGGAATTGGAGTGGTCCATCCCTCTCAATCAACTCCATGATCTTGATTGTTTTTTCCTTGGGGACCACTTCTTTTTGCTTTGGTAGTGCCCTTTTCTCCAAAGTTTTGATGTCTGCTAAATTTACAGTCTTTTCTAGGGTTCCCACCCTTTTGACACATATTGATTGCGGTGTTGGACTTGGGATGGTCAACTTGTTGGTAGGGAGTCCATAGTCTATTGGAATTCTAATGTGTTTGTTTGGGGTATTAGACTTTGTCATGTTGAATGGTTCTAGATCTCCTTGCGCAACATATACATTCCCTAGGTGTAGGAATCAAACTTCTTGAAATAGCGTGGATGGCATAGTTTTCATCCTGTGTATCCATGGCCTTCCAAGAATCAAGTTATATCATGTGTCCTTGTCTATGACATAAAAAGTAGTCGGAATGGTCTTGGGACCCAAGGTCACTGGGAGAGTGATTTTTCTTATGGTGGCTACCTTCAAATTGTCATATCCACTTAAAGTATCCCTTGAAGCAGTGATGTTGGTGTGTCCATAGCCCATTCTCTCCAAAAGGGAAAAAGGAACTATATTCACTGCAGCTCCATCATCGACCAATGTTCATTTGATACATGTGTCGTAGACCCATAGTTGAAGATATAGTGCGGGGTCTCCTTTTTCAGTTAATTCTACCTCATAGGGCATCTGTTGTAAATCAAAGAAGAACCCTAGATCTTTAAGTTCTGAGTTTGGTGGGATGAGATTGTAATCCACATGGTTCATTTGTTCACTAGGTGGTGGCATGATTTGGTCAAGATATTTTAGACCTATTACTTGTAGCAATGTGGAGCGATGTGAGGGGGAGTTCCTGAGTAAATCAATGAATGAAATGTGCACATACATTTTCTTTAGATCTTCTATGAGATCATAAGGTCCAATGGGAGCTGGTATTGGTTCTACTATTGAGATGGTACCCTCATATGGTTCTATCTTCTCATCTTCTTGCTCATGATCCTCCTCTTTTTCTTCATTATGCATGATCTCTACCAATCCCATCAACCTAGTCTCTCCTTTTTTTCCTAGTTGAGGTGGTACTTCAGGGTTACTATTTTGAGTTGCTTTATCCATGTTTGTTGTTTCGGTGTTCTTGTGCATAGGGAATGGGTCATGATAAATCCTCATGTTTGTGTTTTGAGGTGCTATGTGAGCTTGATCTTGCCTTGTATCTTTGATGTCTAGAGTGATCTTTTATATGTTCAAGAACATTTCTATGAACAAGCATTGTTGATCCTCTAGAAGCTTTTCTATGAATCTATTGTATTCCCTACAAGATTTTGTGCTATGCCCCTTTGTTCTATGAAAAGAACAATACTAGTTGTATTCATAAGAGGGTCTCTCATATCTCCTGTCATTTCCATTCCCAAGGATAATAACCATTGTTTCTAGGTCGATCTATGGCATTTATGTTACGACGATAAAAATCTCTCCCATTGTAATCATCTCTTACCCTTTTAACTGGGGGTTGATCTGTCACCCCATCTATGGTTACACTCCTATTGTTTTTGAGAATCTTAACAACAGAGGTATTGTTTCCCATGTCTTCCTTTGGTGTTTTTCTATTTGAACCGTAAATTTTTCATCCACTGTTAATAGCAGCTTGATCAATTCTTAAAGCACTTTCCAATGCTTCTTCGTAGGACCTTTATGGTAGTTTCTAAACTTCTTCTCTCATGTCTTTGTTAAGGGCATGCAAGAAGAGGTCGCATAGTTCTCGATGGTCCATGTCTGGAGTGCTGGTTGATGAGTAGAGCACTTGTCTCCATTGGGTGAAAAAATGTGCTATAGGTTCATTCGGTTCTTGTTTCATCGTGAGGAACTCTCTAATCCCTATTTTTACGAGTTTGTTCATGTCAAATGCCATGAAAAACTCTTCAATTAGTTGTCTAAATGAGTGGATCGAAGCCTCTAGAAGACAATAATACCAATCCAAGGTGATGCCTTCAAGCGTTTTCGGGAAAAAAATTGCGACAACTCCATCTCAAGGAAGGAGTTCCCTTATGGCTATAGTATAAGATTTGATGTGAGAGTTTGGGTCTCCCTCTCCTTTGAACTTTGAGAGATCTGGTATTAGCTAGGGTAGTTGTACACTCCTTATATTCTGGTCTAGAGGCTCTTTCAAATATTCGAGATATGTTCCTAAGAAAGCACTCTGAGATTATGGGGTTGTTAGTAACAATCTTGTGGGTGGGTTTTGATAGCCCGTTGTTGGATTCATTGGATTGTTCTGAATAGGAGGATTCTCATTCAGACAAGTGTCATTACTAGCATGTCTTGAATAGTAATTGAGGTAGGGGGATTTTGAGATGCCCCCTAGTCATGTTCATGAGATTTTGTTCTTTTCTCTGGAGTAGCTTGTTTTGCCTCTAGGATCCTAATTCTTTGCACTAGAGTTGTGATTACATCTACATGAATTGTAGCTCTAGGGTTTTCTTCATTTCTAGGATGCTCTCTTTGACCACTTTCATAGTGACAGGCTTCCTCTCATGTGACGTTCTCTTTTTATTCCTCTTCTAAGGAAATTCTCAATGCTTCTTGAGCATCTTTGGTTTCCTGTAGATGCCTCTCCAACCTTCTGACCTCTTCATCAAGGTGAGTATTCGATGTACTTGTGGAAGTTTGTTCTGGTCGATGTACTTTTGATCTTATCCTTCTAGCCTTATGTGGTGCATTTGGTATGGCTGAGTCATTTTCCCAAGTTGGGTTATTGAAGGATAGCGAATGCCTGGACTCTCTTGGATCATGTTCATAGTTAGAATCTTCATAGTCATAACAATTGGTAATAGGTGCATCAGGATGAGGCAGCATATACCTATCAAAATAAGGGGTTTCAGGTTCATTTGAGGGAATGTTTCCCTGGTTCAAGTCTGGTTCCATCATATTCGAGGGTGCCATAAACACCACAGAAAAAATGGAATGGATGGTGGTGCAAATGATGGAAGTCGAAGAGGCTATGAAAAGCAACGTAAGAATTTTTGAATGTTTTTGAAATGTTTTCACAATGGGAACACAAAAAGCTTAACCAAAAGGCTTTGCTCTTCATGTCAGGTTCACCAAAATATGTACGCTCAAAATCATGACTCCAGTTGCCTGGGGCTGTTAGGTTAGATTTTGGCATGCACATGGACCCTTTGCCTCCTTGCCATGGGGTGATCCGCCACATCACTCTCACTCACGTGGAAGTAGCTAATCGAGAGGAGGTGAGACACGGTGGGGTTCTAGCTCATTGGAGAGATAGACTTCGCGAAGGGGGGTCAACAAGTTCTCTGGCCTTTGTTGTTGAGCATTTTGTTGAATGTTTCGCTCAATTGTTGTGGTAGTTGAAATAACCCTATGACCCGAAGGGTCTCTATTTTCTCTTCGTCTGTTTGGATTCCTTAAATTCCACCTTTGTGTGGGCAATCAGTTGTTTTCGTTGATGGCTTCTACTATTTCTACGTCCTTGAGAAATGCTATGTGTAGTCGTAATTGCCTAATTTCTTCAATCAACAAGAGAACAAATGGATCTTCTTGTGGTGGAATGTGTGTCTGTTGTTGCAGTTGCGGATGCAACTCCTTGATCTCATCACGGATAGACCTGACCACTCTCCTCTTATTCCTAAACACATTCGTGAATCAGGATAGAGGGAATCCTATAATTGCTAACTCTAACCAGATCTAGGGTTTTGACCTAGGATTTTGTTTGACCTAGGGTTTGACTTTGTTCAACTGTGATTACCTCATGATGGAATTGAGGGTTTGCAATGTTGTCTATTTTAATAGATCTATATGAATGCAAACCAAATGATAACATGCAAAACATCTTTTTGGTATTTTTAGAGTATTTTAGAAAGGAAAATGATTCTAATCTATGAAAGAAATATGTATGCAATCCTATATGTCTTTTCAAATGCAAAGTTTAATCTATGTTTTTGTGGGTTTTGGTGTTTTCAATGCAATCTAATTAAATGCAAAATAAATATGCTTCTTCTAACAAAGTAAATTTAGGAATGTAAAAACAATTAATCTAGCATGCAAGATCTAATCTATCAAGGAAAAGGCAAAATATTACTATTCCCAAGAGCAATGTGATTATCTAATTACTAGGAAAGCAATGAAAGAACCTGAAAGAGATGAAGATTTGTTGACTCCACTACCCTCAGTATCCTTGTGTAGGCAACCTCGAATCCTTCTGTGATAGCAGGTGATCCTCTTGACAACAAAATGACCTCAAGAAGCAAAGAGAAGATTTTGTGAAGCTTGTATGAGCTCGATGTGAGCTTTGAATTGAGCACAATGGCTAAGAATTGAGTAGTGTAGCATTGATTGATTGAAACAAAGAAAATAAAGGGCACTTACGTCTTGTATGAGCATATGAATGCTAGGTTGGAGAGAAAAGTTGGCAAGAGCTAGTGCACAATGAATTTGCCTCCCTTTGTGCTTAAGGGATGGGGTATTTATAGGTTTGAAGAAGGGATTGGATTGAAGAGTTAACTCATTTGATTGATGAGTTAACAAGGATATATTGGGGAGTTAACAAGGTTGATTACCCAGTGAACTCAGCTGATTAGGGAGTGATGAAGCAATGATAGCTTATCACTGAAGAAGAAATGGAGGTGAAGAAATGCATGAGATTGATTAGAGAGTTAATTAGAGATCAAATAGAGATAATTATGCATGTGTGGGTGCATGAAATAGTTAACTCCATATCAAGGATCAAAAATCATGCAAACAGAAAGAAAAACGGGTGAAAACTCTAAAAGTGAGAGAGAAACTTGAGTTTTTCCATGGGTCAAAAGACGGCAGGGTTACCACCTTTGTTAGACAGGGTCACCCAGGGAGATCATGGGTCGCCCTAGGGGTGACCCTACGTCGCCCAGGGAGATCCGGGATCAAAAATGCAGAATGCAAAAATTTAGGCCGGCAGAAGGTATAGGGGAGGAAAAGGGGGATTTCTACATCAAGAAATAGGTCAATCATGTGGAAGAATCCAAATCTCCACTTGCACCTTTAGGATCCTCAGTGGGGATCTAGAAATAATAGGGGGAGATTTGGATGGGTTGGTCGAAACCAAAAACAGAAAGTGGGAGATGGATCGAGGGACCTCTAGAAGGCTTCTATGAGGTGCACTAGATGAAATACAAGGGGGAGAGGTGAAAACTCACCTACAAGACACTCACAAGGCTTAGGATCAAGGTCAAAAGCTAGAAAACACAAGTCGACAAGTGTCGCAACAAGTGTCGAAAGCGTTGCAAACAAGGAAGGAGAATCAACAAAGCAGAAACAAGACAAAACAAGAAGAGAGGACACATCATCAAGAGGCATTTTGCCCAAAGGATTTATTTTCACACTTACATGTACATGACAAGGATTTGAATCATCATAGGGGTCCTCATGGAGGCAGTGCATGATTTTTGTGCTTACAGATCCAGAGCACCAAATTCTAGATTTAGCATCTTCAAACATGTCTCTGAAACATATCTAAATATCATACTCCGGTATTCAATACTGAGGAAATGTGGAGAAAAACTCATACAATTATTTTGCAAGCCAAAATACTCTGCAACACATTGTTTCCACTTGAAGAGCAAATTTTCTCAAAAGCAATTGGAAACTTAGTATCAGGAATATCTTCTCATCATCTTCAACACTTATATAAGACAATACAAAGCAACTGATTCATCATAAACAAGCATCAAAACAAGATCACAATTGACACCAATGACAACATAGATATGTTCATGTCAATGACAACACCAGTTAGCACATAATTGCAACATGTTTAAATATGCCAAAGTGGAGCATCTAAATTGATGACTCATTAAGATGGGTTATGACAGTTGTAAGAGCATCTTCTATTTTTAGAAAAGGAGATCATGATTAAATTCGGCATTTAAATTTGGGCTAAATATGGTACCACTTTTGGGTCAATGTTTTGGTTCATGTTTTTGGAAAACCACTTTTAGTTTGAGGTTTGATATTTGCCTACTTATTGGTGCTTGAGGATGAAGTATTGTATGGGTTGTATGGTTTATTTTTTAGGTATTGGTATGCTACTATAATTAACCTATTTTTTCATGTTAGTGATACTCCTACAATGGCATGTCCTTGATATTTTATTGTGACCATTGTTGCTAGATAATAAAATTGGTCTTATATAGTAAGTGTGTAGTTTTTTTCCTCACATAAATAATCTATTATTATATATTTTCTTGTTTATTTTTTCTATAACTATAAAGATTAAATTTATTTTCACACAAATCCCCTCATAGATTAGTGTAGGAATCATATTCTACACCTTTGCCTCCTTTCATTTGGTATTAGAGTCTAATCACCTTATATTATAGGTGTTAGGGACAAGTTTTTTGTTCTAATCTTTGATTGAATGGGAGCTTGCATAGAAGGAGGTCTTTTTCAAGAAAAATGGAAAGTGCATCAAGGATAGAGATGGAGTTTCCAGGCACTAGCTTTGAGCTTTTAAAGCTCAATATGGATGATATGTTTTTCGATAAAGATCTATGGATTATAGTATATGAATCGAACTTGCTACAATGAAACAAGAAGATTGGGACATATTGGATAGAAAAACAAAAGTTCTTACTAGAATCCTTTTGGTAGACTTCATGTTGTTAAATATACATGAAGAAGCCACTATAATAGCTTCTTCATGGAGATACTTATTAGACTAAATCCCTAGTAAATAAGATTTTCTTGAGAAAGAAGTCGTATACCCTCTAGATGGAGGATGGTGGTTCTTTGGTCAAGCACTTGAATGCAATCAATATGATTATGACCTAGTTGCACTATGTTGGAGTGAAGATGGAGGAGGATCATTGCATGACACTTCTATGTTCATTTTAAACTTGTGGGGTCACTTGAAGATGATAATAGAGAGAACTACCTCTAAAATTAAGATGGATGAAGTAGTTGCATCATTACTCTTGAAATAAATGTAGAGAAAAACTTTTGAATCTAACAAGGAGGCCCTAGGTGCTCTTGGAATATTGACAGAGAAAGACAAGAATAAAGATAAGTCCATATCTAAATCCCCTAGAAAGACCAAGTCTAAGTGTTCGAACTATGGCAAGGCTTGAAATTTTATAAGAGACTACAAGGATGAGAGAAAGAAAAAGAAAAATGATATAGATGATGAGTCCAAAAATACTTCTCAAGTTGATGGTGTTTCCTTTGTCATGACCTCAACAACATATACATTAGGCAGTGTATGGTTGATAGACAATGGAGCTTCCTTCTATATGATCTCACATTTTGGCTAGTTTTAAAAATAATAGGAATATGACGTCAAGAAGGCTTACCTAGATGATGTTTCTCATTTGATCATTATTGGATGTAGTCATGTTTTGATTAGATTCCTTGATGGTAAGGTGAAGGGGATCAATGGAGTTATACATATCCTTGGCTTGGAACAAAACTTTAAGTTAGCATTATTATTAATGTGGGAGTGTAGGTTGTTTTCTCTAATGGAGGACATAATGTAGTGCCCCTCCGTATTCACTTTGGTTGTACAGGTAGTCTGGCTAAGGAACCTGAAGATGAAGATGGAACATAAGCTTCTGTTAGTACTTTCGTGGGTATGATGCATATTGTTATGTTATTATTATGAAGAGATTTATTTGGATAGTCAGGTGATGCAGTAGTATGTTGTTAGGATAGGTGGAAAGGGCGACATCATACCATTGAATGTGTGGGGGACATACGGAAATGACATACGAATGTTAGAGTTCCTTTCCAAGTGCTTTAGCTATTAAGAATTTGTGTTCTAAAAGGTATGCTTAAGCGAACAGGTACTAGGTTATGTCTCCACCTGAATTGGCAAGTCTAAGCGTACCTTGAAACCTAATGGATTAGTTGATCGGAGATAGCACTTGGTCCCCTACCCTAGCCATCATCCTCGAAGAGGATGAGTATCCGGTTTGATACCCTGTCAGTACTATCGGTATGGTCGTGATAGTGGTCAGGTTTTGTTCGGTATTTAGATTATTTAGATTGTAATTGTTTGATTAATGTTTTGGTTAATTGCTGCATTAAAATAAAATTATTAGGATAAGAAAGCATTTTAGATAAATAAAAGTTGTAAAAACATAATTGGAAAGATGATTATTAAATGTAAATAGATAAGAATATGTTTTGATAAAAGACTATATATATATATAATTTGTCATAAAACAAATATATAGTAAATATCAAAATAAATAAAAATGAGCTAATCTATTACAAAATCCAAGTGTCTCCGACACCAAAATCTATGAACTATGAGAATACAAATCCATAACAGAATAGATATGGCAGACTTGATTTGTAATATGGAATTGTAAGTTACAATGAAAACTATGAATGAGAAACAACTCAGAGATTACTGTATTAAAACAAGACCCTCATAATTGTTCAAGGACATCCTCAAATCATGGGATATGATAAGTATGTCTTGCTGTCATAAATTGGGAGCTATGTGAGAATCATGGGAAAAATCGCGGATATACTGATTTCTATCTGTCCTTGCCTGGTTGCTGTCGCAATATGAATCACTTATATATCTGTCATAGCTGATAGTTCACGGGGATATATACGTGCACTCGATGCCTATGGGAATGAATGCACCACTCTTGTTATGGAAATCGCTGCTCCAGACCTCTGTACTATGGATCACTGTCACTTTGAAATGTCGACCGATTGCTTAGACTTCAGATCTTTGTGTAATCAGAATGTCAACCGATGATGTTGAAGCGAGAGTCTAAAGGTTGCCTGAGATCTTGTGAAGAAACCGTCCCTGTACCAGTCTGCGTCATGGTACTGTCACTGCGCAAACACTGCGTCAGCGTTGTACCCAGATCTGTGTTATAGGCGGTCAAATCGATCGGCATCAAAAATCATCGGGTTTTAAAAGAAGATCAGGCGGTTTCAAGCTAAGTCTGGCGGTCTTCATAGTATTACAATCTGCAAATCAAAATCGACAGTCTATACCGGCGGATTGTTATGATCTTCGCCGGCGTTTGTCTTCCAATTCGCAGGTCAACAAAAATACCAGCACTCTGCATAAATCAGAGGCGGTCTTCGATCAGCTTGTGGAGGCCTCCAAATCTTCATAAGACGGTCACTTTATATTCTGGCAGTCACACGACCACCGGCAGCAGGAATTTCGACCAGGAGTTTACATCGTTAGCGCTTTGGTGATCGTTTCATTGTCTTCCACATCAGTCGGCGTTTATCAACAATGCTAAAATCACCAGCAGCTTTGCATTATCTAAACTCTCAGCAATGTTTTAAGATCCCGCATTGATAGTTCTTACCTAAGTCGGCGATCAATTCTGCAGTTTTTTAGCGGATCCTTGATAACCTGTGCTCACCCGATCCCCAAGCACATCCTTGATCTAAGTTGTCGACAGTTGTAAAAGCTCTCGTCGGCAGTCTCTTTGCAGGCAACGGTATAGCAGCAGTCGACATCTTTCATCAATTCTCCTTACCATTTGAAACTCACCACACCTGCCCACTTCTGCATAGATGTTTTGTGTAATCAGAAAAAAATAACAGTGTTTCTGTAAATACTCCTAAGCCGATATTCTTATGTGATCTTCAGGCACCAAGAAAACACGTCGGTATCTCAATGATAAAGTTTAGGGTGTCTTCAAGATGGCCCGCACGGGCAAGAAGGCCAACCATGCACACATAATGATCAACTTAAGGTGTAAGGCAATAAGGGATACAAATGTGATTGAAGTATGTACAACTCACATCCTCTAAACTGCATGGCTGCTTTAGATTGTTATTATTAACTATTACTTCACCTTGTCAACTTCATTGTGTGCTATTGTCCACTAGTTATTTATTAGTCAATAGTCATACACTCCAGCTCATTGGAAATCATGTTGGATTATGCATGCGATTCAACACACAATGATTATGCTGACCTCTGTCCAACCATCTTTGATCTTATACAACGATACATTGATTTCAGGTGTAAGTTTAGGATTAGACGTTCTTCCTCTATCACACAATCTAATGCATTAATTAGGCATGTGCTACCATAATACAAACAAAAGGTGTCTTTGTCATTACTTGGAATTGACATTGACAGTCTGGTTGAGAAAAAGAAAGAGAAAAACAAAAAAAATCATTCTGCGAGTCTTCCCAAACATGATCAAGTTTCTCATCACTTGCTTGCCACGAGAATTTTTAAATTGGATGACATTGTTTACGTCATGCAATTCCAAACAGTCATTTGATCCAAAAGTGTCTTACAACGAACGAAATACAAGGTTCTGTATAGGTGCAGTCATGCTAGTTTGACCTATGTTTCAGAGGTGTCATGCCAAAAGGTTTTCGTCACAAGTAAGCAAGCTACCTCTAAAGTAAATATGATTTGGAGACTCGTTCATTTTTATAAGTCTCCTTGTTCTTTCGATTTCAAAGACACCAATTCGTGCAATGTGGGCCATTATCTTATACGTAGTGTTACAACAAAGCAGTAGTGTGATCCATACAAATTGTTTGGTCCTTGGTTTATTTGGGGTTCAAGTAAATGCTACGTATTAACACTCGTATAATTAATCTTTACAAGATTTGTGGGATTTTAGAACTGCCATGTGTTGATTATTTTATGTTATACTCCTGATTCTTGATATATCTCTTCGCTATTTTACATTTCTTCAACCACAAAGTATCACTGATATAATATAGTGCTTGTGAATTAAAATGGGATTATGAACCTACAAACAAGTTTCGACAATCCTATTCCAATGATTAGGGGTACTTTATTAGGCAACATAAAATAGAAGCTATATTTTAAGATAGAGACCTCTCTTATTTAGAGACTAAAATCTTGGCTTATGTGGAATCTTATTTATTTTAGGAATTAAATCTTTTAAATCTTCTTATTTTTCTTAAATTAAATCTTCTAATTTTCTTAAAATAGTATTTTGGTAGCATTTATTCTTTTGAATTATTAAATAAAAAGATATTTCTATATATAGAAAGAAATTTGATTCATTTATTCTATATATAATTATTTATGAAATTACTGTTCGAAAAGGAAATTTGATATTATGAAGTGTTTTTTGTTGACTGTGATATTAAAAAAAAAGGTATTTTATCATAAATACTCGAATGGAAATCTCATGAATAATGATAATGGTTGGCTTTTGATATTAAATTGCCCTCTTCTTCTTATAAGAATTTATTACATAGGGTACTAAACTTATTGAACTTTGTTTGGTGTAAGATAGTTTGTTAGTCGCCTATAGAATATTTTGGTTGGTGACCTAGTTATTAGTCAACTGGTGTTAGGTGACCTTGTCTACCTAATGTTTGATTCATCTAAGTGAGCCTTGAGTCTCAGTAAGAAGCTAATCTTGTATACTTGAAGATGAAATGATAGAGTTGATAGAAAATAAGGGTTATATAATGTGTGAATGGTCCTTATAAATGTTTTACTTTGGAAGTTTTTTTGGCAATGTTCGGGGTTATGTGCCTTGTGGGAAATATAAACCCTAAGGGAGTTGCTCCTGGTTATGTTTGGATTCATGAGGTGAAGATAAGTGTGCAAGATGGTCAATGCCTTGCTTGATGTAAGAGTGCCTCTAGAAATAAAGTAAGTGTTCTAAGTGAGATTAGAGGTCGGTAGAGTTGAGTTGAAGCCATGTATAAACCTTGTTATGTTATTTTATTACTTCCTGACTGTCTGTTAGATGTGGGACCTAGTGTTATCTCCTAGCACGGGGGGTGGACCTCAAGGTTCCACATGGTCGGGTGGATGGTGCTTTTTCTCCATTGGGTATTCTTGTTGTATGTTCGTGAGCGTGGTGATTGATCATCGCACTGTGGATACTAGTTCCTGTTCCAGTTGAGAAGCTATCCTTTCATGTATTGGTATATTGGATTATATCTCATTTTATATTTCTTGATGTAATTTGATGTGACCTTCCTCATGTATTAGGGGAAACAATGTTGTACATATTGTAATGATGTAATGATTATTAATGTTTTCATCTTGTAAAAGTATTGTTAGATAATGTATCATTTATATGTTAGTTAGCTAGAAAATGATTCATAGTATTTGATTATCAGATGCCACATTATAGAAGTGAGTAATATAGGATCGTCTAACTTGGTGTTGTAAAATAAACCTTGATTGTTATATCATTCATGTTATTTTGTTATCATTGGTGAAAAGATCTAGTAACCTTGATGTTAGCTTGTAAGTAGTGCAGTCGGGGAATCCTATAGAACCTAGGTTTAGATTTTCATGTTATGTTGTGCAATCTATTGTTATTTGTTTTTAATAAAAAAAAATTGTTCTAATAATTTGTCTTAGTTAAGAGTTGTTCTCTGGGTTTACTTGGCGAGGCACTACATGTAAGATGGCATGAGGGTCTACAGTTTTCACTAAGGGTGTTTGTGTTGGCACTCTATTTTAACTAGATGCATGCATAGTTTAGTGTAATAGTTCTTCTATTCATGTAGTGAAAAGATCTATAGAATCTACATATCCACTATTGGAACTAGTACTAAAGAGGATTGTTCCATCTACTTCCAATGGTTGTTCTTTCTAAGAAACTAAGGGTATTTTGCTTCAGAGACCATGTTACCTATAGAGAAGACAATGGTATGGAACCAAAAAATAGGTCACATAGGTGAGAAGGGTCTGAGGACCTTGAAGAATAATTTTATGTAGAGGGATTAACTAATTGTCCTCTTAAGTGTGATTTATATGAATATTACATATATGGTAAACAAATTCATGTTTATTTTTACTTGAGTTCTCATAAATATTCTAGGGTGTTGGATTTAGTTCATTCTAATGTATTTGATCTTATAAATGTTCCTTCTATTTTTAAGTCTTTGTACTATGTATCTTTGATAGATGGTTATTCTAGGAGGACATGGTTGTATTTCCTCAAAAGTAAATTTAAAGTCTTCATTTATTTTAAGGAGTTTAAATCCCTTGTAGAAAAAATACCAGTAGAAAGATTAAGGATTTGAGAACTAACAATGGTGGTGAGTTTTGTTTAGTGGATTTTGATAGATTTTATAAGAAGCATGAAATTAAAATACATAAGACAACTTCATATAGGTCCCTTAGTAAAATGGATTTGTAGAGAGGATGAATAGAGCATTTATGGAGAGGGTTGGGTGAATTATTAGTGGAGCCAACTTGAAATAGAATTTTTTTGGTAAAAATGGTTACACTAGCTTGTTACATTGCTAATAGGTCTCCTACATGAGTTCTTGTTGAGAATAAAACTATGTGAATGTGGATGAGCATGGTATATTCAATTTTTGGTTGTCAGTTGTAAGCACATGTACCTAGGGAGAAGCAATCTAATTTGGAAATAAAGCTAGTGAAATGTATTCTCATTAGTAATGGCTTTAGTGTGAAAGGTTACAAACATTGGGATCCTATGGTTGAGAGAGTTTTGTATAGTAGAAGTGTTATTTTTAGAGAAACTAAGTCTTCTTTCATAATGTTGCAACCATAAGAAGATACAGAGAAAGAAATCATTTAACTACCACAAAAGACTAAGAAGGTTGAACCAAAAGCTCATGACAGACTTGAAGAGGAGGAGAGTTTAGAATTCTTGTAAGAGGAGGTAGAACCTCTATCTTAGCTCTTGAGTAGGTCCACATGGTAAAGATATAACCAAATAGGTATATACTCTTGATTAGAGATGTACTTTTTCTTTGATTACTAATATTGATGATCCTATACCTATGAATGAGGCTATGAATATAAGTGATATTAAGTCCTAAAGAGTGTCCATGGATTAGAATATCGTTGCATTGAGAAGAAATGATACATGTGACTTGGTACCATTGCCAGAAGGAAGAAAACATATTGGATGTAAATGGGTATTCAAAGGGAGTACTAGTTTTGAATGAGGAATTAAAAGGTACAAGGCAAGGTTGGTTGCAAAAGGCTATTCCCTAATTGATGGGGTAGACTTCAATGATATTTTTTTCCCTAATTGCTAAGTTAAAATCTATCAGGTTCCTCTTATCTGTAGCAATAGATTTTGATTTGGTGATCTAGAATAGATGGATTGAAGATAGCATTCCTACATGGTGACTTGGAGGAAGAGATCTACATGACATGGTTAGAGCACTACATTTAGAATGGTAATAAACTTTGGTTTGTAGAAAAAAATCACTTAGGATGTGGCACAAAATTTGGATTATTTTATGTTTGATTTGGGGTTTTTAAGATATAAATTAGATAATTGTTTTTATTACAAGATGGATGGTGATTATTTCTTTGTTATCACACCATAAATAGATGATATGTTATTCTTTATTAATAGTGAGGAAATGATTTTTTATTTGAATTCTCAACATTAAACATAGTTTTGCATGTAATAATTGGCAATAGACAAGTATATTCTTAGCATGGAGATCAAAAGAGATAGAGAATAGAAAGCTTTAGTTGCTCTAGAACAAGTATGTGAACTTAATGTTGGAGAGACTTAGTATATCAATTTGTAAACCTTTAAGTGTTCCTTTGATGGGGACCAAGTTATTTATAGAGCAATGTTTGTCTTCACCCAATGAGATGGAGGACATGGATTGAGTACATTATGCTAGTTTTGTTGGGAGTTTGATGTACACTATGGTGTGTACAAGACCAAGCATTATCCAAGAAGTGGGAGTCCTTAGCCATTCATGACTAATCCTATATGAGATCATTGGGATGTAGTTAAGAGGGTCTTTACATATTTGTGAGGTACTTTTGAGTACACTATTTTTTATCATGGTGATTCTACCAAGGACCAAAATTCAATGGATATTTATGGATTTATGGATTTAGATTGGGTAGGTGATGTCAATAGTAGAAGATCTAATAGTATTTATGTTTTCATTCTATTTAGTGGTGCTATCAAATGAATGAATAAGCGGTAAGCTATGGTTGCTTTATCCACTATAAAGGATAAGTAATCATAGCTACACATGCATCTAAGGAAGCCATCTAGATTAAGATATTACATTCAGATGTTGGTCTAAGTTTGTTATCTATCAAAGTTATACATGATAGTTAGTGCCATATATTTGGCAAAGAACCTGACTTTTCATGTGAGGATGAAGCACATAGATGTCTAGTACCATTTTTTCATGATATTGAAGATGATGGGAGGGTTATTCTAGAGAACGTTGATACTTTGGTAAATGGTGTAGATGCATTGATGAAGCCACTAAGCACAAAGAGGCTTAGGAGGAGCAGTGAGTCTATGGGCCTCATGACCCCTAGTAGTTAGATTGTAGCGTTGTATTTTCTCCTTTGGATCTTCAAAAAGGTATTCAACAACTGGGAGAATGTTGGGAAAGGTGTCTAACCATTTCATCCTAATGTTTAAATTTAATAATTAATTAAAAACTAGGAAAATTTTATTTTTGGTGTCCAACTTGGTGGGGTCATATGTCTTAGCCTGCTTACCAGAAATGAAAGTTGTTTGTTGCATTGGAAAGAATTAAAAAAGTACTAAGTAAAGATACATGGAGGTATTAGTCAAATATGACATAACCTCTAAGCCCATCCAAGGGCCTAAAATTCTCTAAAGGCCTCCAAAAATACAGATAAAATGTACAAAATATCAAAAAATTATATTTTTGATATTTCCTAGGTTTGACCATGCAAATGCCATCCAAATACTACTAGAATTTTATTGGATCATATGGCATCTTGGAATGGGTTTGAATATTCCAAAGTGGAACACCCAAATTGAGGATTCATTGTGACATGTTATGACAACTATAAGAGAATCTCCTATTTTTAGCATAGGAGACCATGACTAACTTAAGTGTTGAAATTTGGGCCAAATATGGTGCCAATTTTAGGCCATTTTTTGGCTCATAGTTTTGGAAAATTACTCTTGGTATTAGGAAAGGTTTTTGAACCTTGCATCCTAATGTTAAGAACACAAAATTGTAATTTTTGGGCTATAGAAGAGAAACTGGATTTCTAGGTTATAGAGGTTGTTTTTTACCTTGAATTTTTTGGCTGAATCAACATTAGTTCTTAGATGCCTAATATGTCTATATCTTCAATATCTACATCTTTAAAAAAAATGGGTTTGAAATCATCTTTCTAGATCAAAAGTTATGTCCTCCAAAAGTTGGGCCTCCCACATTAGAAATAAAAAAAACATATATGAGCTATAAGAGGGAGTTATACTTGTTGACCAAATTATGAAGCATTTTATGACATGTCATAAGACATCTTTGAATGGAGATAATAAATCCAAAATGTAGTGCCCAAGTTGGTGAGTGGATTATGATGGACTTATAGTAGGTGGAAGGAATATGTTATTGTAGACACTTAAAATTGACCATGTCCTCCTAAACATTACCTTGTGCCACCTTGTGACACATTTATCTTAGGACCCCGTCATGTCCCCTTCCATCATATAGTTAAATAAATTATATTTATTTAATTAATTAGGATTATCCCATTTTCCAAATTGATTAAATAAATTATCTTTATTTAATTAATTTAAATTCATTTCCTCCATTCCCAAATTAATTAACTAAATTATATTTATTTAATTAATGTAATCCATCTTCCAACTTAGTCAAATTAATTTAAAAAATTATATTTAATTAATTAATTTTATCTTCCCACATTAATTAGATAATTTTATTATTTGATTAATCATTTTCCACTTGTCCTAATCCTCATCCACTTGCAACAAATAATAAGAGTCACATGTCTAGCTTAGAGCCTATCAAGATTCATTGAACCTAGCCACTCTCACAAAAGTCAAACTAGCTTTTCATCTCCACCACTCATTTCATACTACATCTCTCAATCCTAGTCATTCACATAAGAATTCCCTAGAAGCTTCTATCTCTCACCTCTTAATCCTAGCAATCCATTTCCCTACTGCACCTCTTAATCCTAGCCATCCATCCTATCATCCAAAAAAATGGTAAGTGTGAATTATTATTTGCATATTTGAGGACTTGTAGGTTTGTATGTAGTCAATCCTAACATGAACTTAGTGACGAATCTTGGGGTTCATAGCATTTTGGGTATGGCTTCTTAAAGGCCTTAGGTCTAGTTGCTTATTTTTCTAAATAAATGTCTTGCTGTTGAGACCTTACAGAACAACCTCCTTAGACTTATAGATACTAAAGATGAAGGTGAGTTTAAACCTACTCACAAGAATTGGTCCATTTATGCCAGTATTTAAGCGTTAGCCTTGACATATCTCTAGCCTTAGGTTTTGGCGCTAATCTTTAGGATTTGTGGAGATACATGTTTGAACACCAACATAATGGCATCTTTGTTGGGGAGGTGAAATTATGGGTTTCAAATTAAATGAATACTCTACTAGTGAGTTAAACCCAATGTAATTTGTTTCCTTGGAGATTAGGTGTGCTACAATGCATTTCTCTTTTGAAAGAGGTGGTGACTGGTGCAGAGACCACCATAGCTAATTTTGGCTTTCTGCTCATTAGGAGCCTTTATTTTTGGCTTTTCTGCTCAATATGAGCCTAGGAGGAGTTTTTAGTCTTTTATTAATGTAATAAGGTCTGTGGTTAGACCACTCCCTTGTTTCTTGACCCACTTTGTAGTGGAACTTCTTGTTTTGCTTTATGTTGAGTTGTTTCTATGCTTAGGAGAGGAGTGGCAAGGCTAATTTTAACCATCTTATTGCCTTTTGCAATGATGGAGAATCTTGCACGATGGAGGAGAGGGAAATTTTCAATGTATTTAGCCTCATACAACTCAAGGAAGTAAGAGGATGAAATTTTATGAAGTAAGGAATACAAAAAAATAATTGTTTGCTGCATTTTCCTATTTTTTTCATTGTTCTTCTCTGGAGTACAAGCCCGTACAGTACTGTCAAGATCTCTAGTGCATAGGATGGTGTAATACTTTGGATTATATTTCATTTAAGTCTAATTGGAAGATTTGAAATTGTTGTAGAAGGATCTCATAGTCATTTTCTGATTTTTGCTCTTAAAAGTAGGGTTTTGGAGGGTTTAAGGAAATCAATGGCGTTCTGACCCAAATCACTATGTTGGGTCCCCAAAATGGATAAGTTAGATTTAATTAGGTATGTTTTCTATTTTTTTTGGTGTGTAGGAGCAAGGGAGCAGTATGAGACAAGTTTGGAGGTTGTTTTGGCTTGATATCCTAATGTATTAAGCCAAAGAGCATAGCTAGAGTAGGTATTTGTGGATAAAGTGACTTGGGATGGTCAAAGAAGTCCAAAACTAGTGGAATCCATCCTTTTTCTATCCATTCAATGCCCTGGAGTAGATTAGAAGGTTCTAGACCAAATTGATAGGGTACTTCCTTTGCAAAATAGGGCTAATTGACCCTTGGAACAGCAGGTACAATCCTTTTTCAAGGCACATGTTCCAAAGAAAGGTACCCTGCATGTCTGATATATTATAGAGGACCATAATGGGTATTTGAAAAACTAAAAATTTCATGAAGTTGTTTGGGAAGTCTAAGATTTATGCCCCAAAAACCTTATTCCAAGGGCTACAAGGAATTTGGTCAAGTTGTGAAGGAGCAATGGGTAGGATAGTCAACTAGGTCATTTGGTGAGTTTGGTGAGCATCCATAGCTCAAATAAACATGCCTCATGGTCTCCATAAGTGTTGTTATCTATCCCATATACACAAACCTATTTGAACCCCTGAATGAAGGCATTGGAGTCATGTTTGGTGCAACAAACTGTCCTCCCATGTTGGATCAGTCAAATCAATTTTGAGAACTTAGTGAAGTCTTCCCCTACTCTACATCAAGTGGTATTAGAGCACAAGTTCTGATTGGGAAAGTGTGAATAAGGAGTACAAAATGCCTCCTAAGAACAATCCAGTCCTCACTAGAGAAGTGAGATTGATGAAGGAATCTGAAGATGGAGTCCTAACTAGACTTAGAGACATTGAAGCAAACCTAAGGAGAGGCGGGATAATTGAGGAAGATAGTAACCAAGAGTATGAGGGTGAAAATGCAGACCCTCAAGAGGGATGCAATGAGGCAGAGATGGATCCAGATGATAAAAGGTTTATGAAGATGCTGCAGACTGTGAAAGGAGAAAGCACTGATGTCAAGATGGAGTTGCCCATGTATGAAGGGAAGATGAACAGTGAGGAGGTACTAGACTGGATTGATTCCTTAGATAACTACTTTGAGTACAAAAAGATGCCTGAAGAGAAGAAAGTCAAACTGGAAAAGACCAAGTTGAAGAGAGCAGCAGTGACATGGTGGAACTATGTTCAGTTAGAGAGGTTAAGAAAAGGAAAAGCAAAAATTAGTTCATGGGACTAGATGGTGTCCAAGGTGAAGGGTCAATTCCTTCCAAAAGATTATGCTATTCAAACCTTCAGAAGGTTGTAGAACTTAAAATAGAAAGAGATGGATGTAATGGCCTGCATAGAGGAGTTTCATAAGCTCAGTATGAGAACTAGCCATAATAAGGATGAAGTCGAAAAGATTGCTAGATACATGAATGGGCTTAGGTTCAATATCCAAGATGAACTAAGTCTTACTACACCTAGGAATGTGGAAGAATGCTTCCAGTTGGTAATAAGAGCTGAGGAGAAGATCAAAAGGAAACAAGAACAAAATGGAAGGGGTAGAGGAAGGAACTTCAGAGGAAGAGGAAATTTTGGTGGAAGAGGATAGAAGCAACAAGGAGAAGCAAATAACAACAACAAGGAGAATCGGGAGCCAAGAGGAAAGTCAAGTGAAAGAGGCAGCTTTAGAGGAAGAAGATCAAATAGTAGAGGCAAGTTTGGAGGCCAAGGTAGAGGGTCAAGCACCTTCACAGGCAAATGCTACAACTGTAATCAAGTTGGACATCCTGCATTCAAGTGCCTAGACAAACAAGCATCAAGTTCCCATGGAGGTGATAGAAGAATCCAAATAGTACAAGAGCAGGACCAAGAGAGTGTGAACTCATCTTTTGTACATGCAACCCTAGAAGGAAGATAGTCCTTGATGATAAGGACATTATTGAAAGTACCAAAAGCCAAGGAGCCCCCACAAAGGAAGGCCTTATTCAGGACAACTTGCAAGGCACAAGGGAAGGTATGTAAGGTCATTATTGATTCTAGTTCTACTGACAATCTTGTGTCTCTAGAGATGGTAGAAAAGTTGAAGATCAAGAGGATTCCTCACTCTACACCCTACAAGGTATCATGGCTCAATAAGGGTCAGCATGTGCTTGTGAATGAGAAATCTTGGGTGGAGTTTAACATTGGTGCCTACAAGGACAAGATCCTATGTAACATCATCCCCATGGATGTATGCCATTTACTCCTAGGTAGGCTATGACAGTTTGACAGGAAGACCAAGCATGATGGAGAGGAGAACACCTACATGATTGTGAAGGATGGAGTGTCATACCAACTTACACCCCTAAAAGAAGATGGTGCAGCAGTCCATGAAGGACCAAGCGTGATGATGGTAAAAGAGAAGGAGTTTTTGAAGACACTGAAGGAAGAAGATGTTGGATATGCCATCATTGGCAAGCCTATATCAGCCAACGAAGAAACAAAGGTAGAAAAGATACCAGAGGAGGTGTAGGTCCTATTGGACAAGTATGAAGACATAGTGGTAAAAGACCTACCAAGTTCATTGCCTCCTATGAGAGATGTATGCCATCATATTGATCTCATCCCTGGTGCAAGTTTTCTAAACAAGGAAGCATACAAGATGACACCACAACAAAATGAAGAGGTCAAAAATCAGATTCAAGAACTATTGAACAAAGGGTTGATCAAGGAGAGTTTAAGTCCCTATGTTGTTCCTACTATCCTAGCACCTAAGAAGGGTGGAGAATGGAGACTTTGCACTGATTCCAGAGCCATCAATAGGATAACAATCAAGTATAGATTCGCAATACCCCAGATAGAAGATCTAATGGATAGTTTTGGTGATGCATGCTACTTTTCAAAGATAGATTTAAAGAGTGGTTACCACCAAATAAGAATAAGAGAAGGTGATGAATGGAAGACAACATTCAAGACTAATGAAGGTCTTTATGAGTGGCTAGTAATGCCATTTGGGTTATCAAATGCCCCATGTACATTCATGAGACTTATGAATGAAGTACTAAAGCATTTCATAGGCAAGTTTGTGGTGGTGTATCTAGATGACATACTTGTGTACATCAAAACCAAAGCAGAACACTTGCAACACCTGGACATGGTATTGAAGAGATTGAATGAGGAGAAATTGATGATCAACCTCAAGAAGTGTGAATTCATGAAAGAGGAGCTTGTCTATCTTGGGTTTGTGATCTCCAAGGGTACACTCAAGATGGATCCATCCAAGGTAGAAGCCATACTCAATTGGCCAACTCCTAGAACATTAGTAGAGGTAAGAAGTTTTCATGGTTTGGCTACATTTTATAGAAAGTTTATCAAAAAATTCAGTCATATTTGTTCTCCTATTCTTGACACCATCAAAGGAGATAAGAAGAGAAAGTTTCAGTGGACTGAGGAAGCTGAGAAAAGATTTAAATACTTGAAGACAAGGGTGGATCAATAACCTCTTCTTGCACTCCCTAATTTTAGCAAGGTGTTCACAATTGAATGTGATGCAAGTGGATATACCATAGGTGCAGTCTTGAGCCAAGATGGGAGACCGGTTGCATTCTTTAGTGAAAAATTCAATGAAGCCAAGAGGAAGTACTCTTCCTATGACCTTGAACTCTATGCTATGGTACAATCACTCAAGAAATGGAGACACTATTTATTACCTAAGGAGTTTATTGTCTTCACAGACAATCATGCTTTGAGTTTCTTGAACAGCCAGGATAAGTTAAGTCATAGACACATGAAGTGGATGGAGTATATGTAGGCCTACACATTCACCATCAAACACAAGAAAGAATAAGCAAACAAAGTTGCTAATACACTGAGTAGAAGGTCCATGATGGTGCAGAAGATCATGTTGTAGAGTGTAGGTATTGATGCACTTAAAGGTATGTATGAAAATGATGAAGATTTCAGTGATGTTTTTGTTGTTTGTAGTCAGTCCCAAGATTTTTTCACAATGAATTTTTTTATTTTGTAGTACATTATGGTTTACTATTCAAGGGAGCTCAGTTGTGTGTGCTAAGATGCTCCATGAGAGCAAATCTTATCAAGGAAAAGCATTGTGGCAGCATGAGTGGGCATTTTGGTTATGACAAAACTTTGGAGCAGGTCAAGAGGTTTTATCACTGGCCTAAGCTGCATAATGATGTGAAGAAGTTTGTGGAGAGTTGTGTGATATGCCAAAGGGCTAAGGGATCAAGTTCCAATGTAGGTTTATACCAACCTTTACCAATACCTAATCAGCCATGGGAGTCAATCAACATGGACTTTGTTCTAGGACTATCCAAGACACAAAGAGGTTATGACAGCATTTTTGTTGTTGTGGATAGGTTTAGTAAGATGGCACACTTCATTGCTTGCAAGTCCACTAATGATACCTCTCATATTGCTGGTTTTTTCTTCAAGGAAATTGTAAGAATCCATGGATTGCCTTTGACAATAGTGTCTAATAGAGATTCCATTTTTATTGGTCACTTTTGGAGGACCTTGTGGAAGAAGCTAGGAACTAATCTAACCTTCAGTTCTGCCTACCATCCTCAAATAGATGGGCAAACTGAGGTTGTCAATAGGTCATTGGGAAACTTGTTAATGTGTCTAACAAAGGACCATAATCAGTCATGGGATCTCCTGCTGCCCCAAGTAGAATATGCCTACAATGACTATGTCAACCAAAGCATAGGAAGAACACCTTTTGAAGTGGTGTATGGTATGAAGCCAAGAGGCATTTATGAGTTGAGATATATAAGAGGAGTGGATAATAGGAGTGCACAAGGAGAAGATTTTGCCACTGTCATGAGGGATATACATCAGCAAGTTAGAGAAACTCTTGAAAAGAGTGTTGCCAAATACAAGGAGAGGGTTGAGTTGAAAAGAAGAGATGTTCAATACAAGGTAGATGACATGGTGCTGGCTCATTTGAGGAAGGAGAGACTACCCAAGGGTAGATATACAAAAATGATGAAGAAGAAGATAGGACCCTGCAAGGTGGTCCACAAATTTGGTCAGAATTCTTATGAGATAGAACTCCCTCCTGGAGTTGCTATCTCCCCCATTTTCAATGTTGCAGACCTGTATCCTTTCAAAGGATCTAATGTTACAAATGAAGAAGTTAAAGAGGTTGCTGATGAAGATTGGATAAGAGATCTCCCACTTAGTTAGCCAGTAAAGCTTGAAGCTATCCTAGACACAAGGGAGGTTAAGAGGACAAGAAAAAGGTATACAATGAACACTTGGTGAAATGGCATGGTTTGCCAATTGAAGATGCTACATGGATGATAGAAGAAGACATAAAGAAGCATGGAGCCTCTGTCCAAGAGCTCATTTCATCAGGAGATTGAAATCTTTTCACCCCGGTTGTATGGTGCAGAGACCACCATAGCTAATTTTGGCTTTCTTCTCATTAGGAGCCTTTATTTTTAGTTTTTGTACTCAATATGATCCTAGGAGGAGTTTTTAGTCTTTTATTAAAGTAATAAGGTCTGTGGTTAGACCACTCTCTTGTTTCTTGACCCAATTTGTTATTTCTATGTTTAGGAGAGTAGTGGCAAGGCTAATTTTAGCCATCTTTTTTCTTTTTGCAACTATGGAGAATCTTGCGCGATGGAGGAGAGGAAAATTCTCAATGTATTTAGCCTCATACATCTTGAGGAAGGAAGAGGATGAAATTTTATGAAGTAAGGAATACAAAAAAAAGAAATTGTTTGCTGCATTTTCCTATTTTTTTCGTTGTTCTTCTTTGCAATACAAGCCCATACAGTATTGTCAAGATCTCTAGTGCATAGGATGGTGTAATAATTTGGATTATATTTCATTTAAGTCTAATTGAAAGCTTTGACATTTCTGTAGAAGGATCTCATAGTCATTTTCTGATTTTTGCTCTTAAAAGTAGGGTTTTGGAGGGTTTAAGGAAATCGATGGGGTTCTGACCCAAATCACGATGTTGGGGCCCAAAAATGGATAAATTAGATTTATTTAGGTGTGTTTTCTATTGGGTTTGGTGTGTAGGAGCAAGGGAGTAGTTTGAGACAAGTTTGGAGGTTGTTTTGGCTTGATATCCTCATGTATTAAGCCAAAGAGCATAGCTAGAGTAGGTATTTGTGGATAAAGTGACTTGGGATGGTCAAGGAAGTCCAAAACTAGTGGAATCCATCCTTTTTCTATCCATTCCATTCCCTAGAGTAGATTAGAAAGTTCTAGACCAAATTGATAGGGTACTTCCTTTGCAAAACAGAGCTAATTGCCCCTTGGAATAGTAGGTACCATCCTTTTTTAAGGCACATGTTGCAAAGAAAGGTACCCTACAAGTTTGGTATGTTATAGAGGGCCATAATGGGTATTTCAAAAACTAAAAAATTTCATGAATTTGTTTGGGAAGTCTGAGAGTTATGCCCCAAAAACCCTATTCTAAGGGCTACAAGGAATTTGGTCAAGTTGTGAAGGAGCGATGGGTAGGACAGTCAACTAGGTCATTTGGTAAGTTTAGTGAGCATCCATAGGTCTAATGAACATGCATCATGGTCTCCATAAGTGTGTTTATCTATCCCATATACACAAACCTATTTGAGCCCCTAAATGAAGGCATTAGAGTCATGTTTGGTGCAACAAACTATCCTCCCATGTTGGATCAGTCAAATCAGTTTTGAGAACTTAGTGAAGTCTTCCCTTGCTCAGCATTAGTGACCCTACTATCAGGGACCAAGTTTGATTATTGTTGTAACCTATCTATTGTTGGTGCTTCAAGGACAATATCAAACTTGAAACAATTGGTAACAAAGGTACACACAAATTTATTTTATTTATTTATTCTTCCTTCCTCATAAGACAAAGTTTCTTTCATGGTAAAAAAACACATAGTTATAAGACCTTAGTTTTCTTCCCTACATGATAGAATTTTCTAGTCATGGCTTCTTGGTTTGATAATGATCACTCGAGAGTTTCTCATTTTTATTCATCTTATTATATTCCATGCCCAAGGCACTATGATTAATAAAGTGCCCAAGAACATTCTAGTGATGCTTATTCATGTTATTCAATTAACCATGCATCTTATGTGAACCCATGTACAAGATTTCAATCATCCACACACATGAAAACTAATTTTGTCAGGAAGCAAAAGGAAATTAAAAACCAAATCAAATTACTTGAGTCTAGGTTGCAATCTAATGCTCATCCTACTAACACACAAATCCAAGTTATCCAATCTCCCATTATTCTCCTTGACACTACCTATAAATAGCTAAACCTCTCTTGGGTCAACTATGAAATGAAAACCATGAAAATCAAGTCCTTGAACTAGAAATGCCTGGATTTGACAAGTATGATATTTATGAAGGGGACACACATGTTGATGCATTTTTAGAATTTATGAAAAAAAATTAGTTTGAAGATAAATACATGTGGATGAGATTCTTTGTTAGGTCTCTATGTGGGAAGGAAATGAGATGGCTTGTTAGTTTTCTAAAACATTATTTTGCTTCTTAGAAATACCTTATGGCTGCATTTGATGAGAAGTATGCAAGCAATCTAGACATTTCTTATCTTATCCAAAAATGGTAAACATTAAAAGGAAAGAGGGATAATCTAGTAGATACTTCATCCATAGGTTTTTTGTTCCCATTTCCAAAGTCCTTGATGCAGAGGCATCCACACTATAACCTTCGCATATAGCATGAATGTCTGCAGACCAACCTCATCATCATCATCTTCGCCATCATCATCATATTCCCTAAAACTACCAACATCATCATATTTCGGCTTTACTCTGTCAGCATCATGTTTCTTAAAACCAACAGCATCATCATATTGCGGACACTCGCAATCATCCTCCTGCCGACTACTATTCACCTCCTCCGCTTTCCTCCTAACATCATCATCATGATGTTCAGCGGCGCAAACATCCTCCGGTTGCACTGTTCATCAGGCTCCGAACTCTAACGTCTTCATCATGATATTCAATATCACCTTCGTCAGCAGGATATCCAAATATCCAGTTGTTCAAATATCCTGATGACGATTACCTTCAACAACTTACCTTCGACGCTCCACTGCCCGACGACACTAACAGCATCAGGATATAATTCATCCGGTTCCCTCGAAACCTCCTGATGATGTTAATACAACTTCCTGCCACGGACTTCCGCCGATACCTTAACACCTTACGACGGCAGGATAAACTCGCACAAGGGGATATCTCAATATCCTGATGACGATGACGTCATATCTTGATGACGATGACATCACCCAATATCCTGATGACCTTCTCAACACTTAGTCAAAAATCTGAACTTTCTCTTCCGCATCTACTCGCGATATGCGGATGTTTGGCACTCCCAATATGATGATCCTGATGCCGATACGCTCCTCGGCTCCTCCTGCTGATGATCACCCCGACGAACTCGCACTTCATGCACTTGAAAACATCATGCTCTCCTTCACTTATCCGGATGATGATGTCTAACCCGACTGCAGGATATTTGCAGAAATATCCTGATGATGCCGTCTTCACGAACTTCTGCACTTAGCGAAATCTCTCTTTGCCGATCCACCAGGGATGACCCGATCCAACTCAGGGTGATCTTCCAACTCAGTCAGCTTATCAACTCGACCTAGCACATGAGGATGCTAGGGTCTTCAACATCTCTTGACCGCGATCCTGCACACCTGCATGCAAACAAACAACCTACAATCTAACCTACTGTACATTACCATTCCACCGATCAGACAGATCAACCGGTGGAATGGATCAGGAAATCCATGCAACCACTCAAACCAGCAAATTGATCAAGCAATGGAATGCAACAGAGGATGAACATAAACAGGAATACTTTATTCGATTTCAAAAGATGCAACTACAATATGATGTTCCTCTCGCTCTGTCTCACTCTCGCAAAGTCTGATCGATCCTTTACAATCAACCGATCCCATGCTTATAAAGATTTCCCTATGAGTACTACTGACCCGACTCCAAGCGGCTGGGAACTCTCCAGGCGGCTGGGAGATCCCACCGAACATACATCATGACAGCTGTTATAACTAACTATCTAAAAATAGCAAAAGCCCGGTCAGCATGATCTTATCATGATCAGCGTGACATTATTACATGCAATTGGTCTAACAGACCTTCTTGGAAACACAAACGAGACCTAAACTACTAACTGCCTCATCCAGACCAGCTGTCAGGTAGGTGCTCCTGCACCATACTCCCCAACAGAAAAGAACTCATGTCCCATGAGTTTAGCATGTGGAACCAGAACCTCTGGCTGAACTACCTCTTGAACTTCTGAAGTGTTCAAGTCTATCTTCCTTTCAACTCTTATAGGACAAACAATAGTCCCAACTATGACAACATCCTTGTCATTCTTCTGAACTGGTGGCTGTTTGCACCCCTGTTTCTGAACCTGCTGCTGACCTCTGTCAGTCACAACTGAAACTTTCTTCAGCTTGTTGTCTGTAACAACTCCTTTCTCTGCAGTGTCCTGAACTGCCTTCATGCCGGCTCCTCTAGGCATCTGCACATACTCCTTCTTTCCCATTAAAATGATTTGAGCTGCCTTCTGTACTGCAGCTTTTGCCTGCAATGGCATCAACTTGATAATCTTCCCATCCTTCTTGATGGTGTAGGTATTAGCATACCCATCATACAGTACCCTTCTGTCAAATTGCCATGGTCTACCTAGCAGTAGGTGACAACATTCCATAGGCAATATATCACACAAAATTCTATCCTGATATGGTCCAATCTGGAAATCCACATATGCCTGTTCAGAGACAAAAAGTGATTGCCTATCACTCACCCAAGATGCCTTGTAAGGGTGTGGATGTGGAATCCTTTCCAGCTTCAGTTTATCAACCATCTCCTGAGATACCATGTTGTCTGTTGAACCAGTATCAATGACAACCTTACATACCTTACCTTTGCTCTTACATGTGGTTTTGAAAAGAGCTCTTCTTTGCATCATATCCTTTGATGCCTGCAAACTTGTTTTCCTTAACATCAATGATTCTCCACTCTCTGGATAGCCATAATTCTCAGGACCTTTGTTTGAACTCTGTGCACTTTCTTCTTCCTTCTCTTCTTGTACCAGTTGTACCCTCTTGTCACTTGTTCTATCATTTCTGGATGATGAACCTTTGTTTTCTGGACATTTGAAAGATGGATGACCAAACTCTCCACAGGTGTAACACTTTCCTGAAAATGTAGTAGAACCTCTACCACCTCCAAATCTTCCTCTATTACCTTTCCATCCACCTCTGAAATCAGACTGTCCCTGTCCTTTACCAGTGTCTTCTTGACCCTCATTGGGTTGCTTTTGTGCAGGGGCTGCTCCTCTTCCCCTATTGTTTCCTCTTCCTCTCATGGACTTATCATGTCCTCTATTCAGCTTTTCTTCAATCCTGATTGCCATTTGATAACAATCCTCCACATTCTTAGGGTTAGCTAACACTAACTCATCCTGTATGTTAAACCTCAAACCAACCAAGTACCTAGCCACCTTTTCTACCTCATTCTCATGATGACCAGATCTCATACTCAACAGATAAAATTCCTCAGTATATGATTTCACATCCCTGTCTTTCTGCTTTAAAAATTGCAGCTTCTTAAACATCTGGATTTCATAATCCCTTGGCAAGAATTTCCCCTTGATCCTTGCTACCATCTTATCCCATGAAGTGATCTTAGACTTCCCTTGTTTCCTTCTCTCAGATTGTACATAATCCCACCATACCAAAGCATGACCTCCCAACTTGGTCTTTGCAATCTTTACCTTCTGATCCTCAGCAACATCTTCACATTCAAAGTGATTATCCAGTGCAGCAATCCAATCCAACAACTCATCTTCATTCAAGCTTCCAGTATACTTGGAAACATCAACCTTTGCCTTAGGTTTTTCACTCTGCACTGCCTTTAACAGTTTTGCCAATCTCTGGTCTTCAGCATCCAGATCTTCAGCTACCTCTTCATACTCTTCAACAGTATCTGCCTCTTCTTCAGACTCACTGTCTTCCACTTCCCTCTTTTTGTTCTTTTCCAGGGCTGTCAGCCTGGCTTGAAGTGCTTCAGCAAGCTCCTTCATCTTCCTCATCTCTCTAGCATGTTTCTCCTTCATTTCCTGCAATTCCCTTGCAGTACCACTACCTTTAGGAGGCATTTTGTCAACCTCTCAATCAACACACAACACAATCAACTCTATCTCTACCTCTGCCCTTTCGGTGACAGAATCAACACACAACAGCCCAGACCTTTTGCTGAGCTCTGATACCACTATGATGCAGAGGCATCCACACTATAACCTTCGCATATAGCATGAATGTCTGCAGACCAACCTCATCATCATCATCTTCGCCATCATCATCATATTCCCTAAAACTACCAACATCATCATATTTCGGCTTTACTCTGTCAGCATCATGTTTCTTAAAACCAACAGCATCATCATATTGCGGACACTCGCAATCATCCTCCTGCCGACTACTATTCACCTCCTCCGCTTTCCTCCTAACATCATCATCATGATGTTCAGCGGCGCAAACATCCTCCGGTTGCACTGTTCATCAGGCTCCGAACTCTAACGTCTTCATCATGATATTCAATATCACCTTCGTCAGCAGGATATCCAAATATCCAGTTGTTCAAATATCCTGATGACGATTACCTTCAACAACTTACCTTCGACGCTCCACTGCCCGACGACACTAACAGCATCAGGATATAATTCATCCGGTTCCCTCGAAACCTCCTGATGATGTTAATACAACTTCCTGCCACGGACTTCCGCCGATACCTTAACACCTTACGACGGCAGGATAAACTCGCACAAGGGGATATCTCAATATCCTGATGATGATGACGTCATATCTTGATGACGATGACGTCACCCAATATCCTGATGACCTTCTCAACACTTAGTCAAAAATCTGAACTTTCTCTTCCGCATCTACTCGCGATATGCGGATGTTTGGCACTCCCAATATGATGATCCTGATGCCGATACGCTCCTCGGCTCCTCCTGCTGATGATCACCCCGACGAACTCGCACTTCATGCACTTGAAAACATCATGCTCTCCTTCACTTATCCGGATGATGATGTCTAACCCGACTGCAGGATATTTGCAGAAATATCCTGATGATGCCGTCTTCACGAACTTCTGCACTTAGCGAAATCTCTCTTTGCCGATCCACCAGGGATGACCCGATCCAACTCAGGGTGATCTTCCAACTCAGTCAGCTTATCAACTCGACCTAGCACATGAGGATGCTAGGGTCTTCAACATCTCTTGACCGCGATCCTGCACACCTGCATGCAAACAAACAACCTACAATCTAACCTACTGTACATTACCATTCCACCGATCAGACAGATCAACCGGTGGAATGGATCAGGAAATCCATGCAACCACTCAAACCAGCAAATTGATCAAGCAATGGAATGCAACAGAGGATGAACACAAACAGGAATACTTTATTCGATTTCAAAAGATGCAACTACAATATGATGTTCCTCTCGCTCTGTCTCACTCTCGCAAAGTCTGATCGATCCTTTACAATCAACCGATCCCATGCTTATAAAGATTTCCCTATGAGTACTACTGACCCGACTCCAAGCGGCTGGGAACTCTCCAGGCGGCTGGGAGATCCCACCGAACATACATCATGACAGCTGTTATAACTAACTATCTAAAAATAGCAAAAGCCCGGTCAGCATGATCTTATCATGATCAGCGTGACATTATTACATGCAATTGGTCTAACAGACCTTCTTGGAAACACAAACGAGACCTAAACTACTAACTGCCTCATCCAGACCAGCTGTCAGGTAGGTGCTCCTGCACCAGTCCTAAATCTTTCCAAACCTAATATACAAGGTCTATCTATATTGATATGGGTGTTGCCACAATAATGGGTTACACTTTCTAGAACATCCTAATTTTTGCCCAAATCACATATTTTTAGAAAATATAATGATTTAATCCTTGAAAGGTTCCATTTAAAATATTTTAATTGAAAAGGGTTTGATCAAACCCCCCTTGGATAGAACCCCACTAGTTTTAAACCATACTTATAATGGAGTCTCCTCTACACCTATCAAAATGCTGATAAAAAACCACTTTTGATTTACCTTTTGGGGGATCAAATGAGTGCATTTAAAATTTATATCTTCTAAGTATGTAGTCCTTATTATAAGTTTCCCAAAAAAATAATTTTAAATATATTTAATTTGATTATTATATTTATTTTTTATTTCTTGTGAATGTATCTTTTTCAATGAACATCAAGGTCTTTGTTTCACACATACGAAAAAAAAGGAAAATAAAGAAAAAAATTCTAAAAAATACATGTCCTCTAGGTATTGATCTCCTTATTCTAACAAAAAAAATTAAATTCTGATACATACAAAATAAGTTATGTTGGACAAAATATGCCTATGTCTAAATTATAATTGGTTTGACTTAAAAACTTAATTTAAAAACTTCAACAAAATATTATGAAACCAAATGCACCCTTTAGATATCGGTGTTACCAATCTAAATTCAAAAGAATTATAATTTTATCCTTTGTAGAAAAAAGTTGTGTGACAGAATACACATCACTTTAAAAAAATGTTGTTTAATATTAAAAACTAGTTATCAAAGGAGACGTAAAAATTTTACAATTTAACTCCAATTTTTTAAAAATATATATATTTAGAATGTACAAAAAAAATCTCACAAATCACTAGTTCGCATCATCTTCAAATTTCTAATGTTTTAGTAGATATAGGTGTCAGAAAGTGAAGATTTAGTTCAAAATGTTGATTTCAATGTCAAGTTTGGCCAAAAAGTGTAACCCATTATTGTGGGATGACCCATATATTCTTTAAATCCTATGAGGTTGATTTAAGTTTAGTGTAGAAAGACTTGAATCTTACAAGTTTGCAACAAAGTTATGATTTTCTTGATTCCTTTGAAAGAATGAGGAATGACTACATACTGAAATTGTTGTTCTCAAATGCAAGTGTTGTTGGTAATGAACTAGTTTTTATGAGTAGTAATGAGATGGATGCAACATGTGTCAATAAGGCTTATTATGTTGAGGATGATGATTTATACCATAATGAAGTGAATACAACATTGGATTAGGTTGAGAGAGAATTTGAGGGGGTATAAATTTGTGATGTTACATCATATGGCATCTATGTAGATGATGAATATAGTGTAAGCACTTACTTACCTTTAGTTGGACAATTAATCATTTGGAGATGATAATAATGATATGCATGATGGCCCTCAACTTGAGGTTGAGATATGTGGCCCTACACTTTTTGGCAACCTTATGGAGGAATGGGAATGTGTGTGCATAATTGTGTAGCCAAATGAATTCATTCATGAAACTGATTATATTGATTTTGTACATGCATGTGATATAAGATATGAATAAGAGACCAATTTCTTGTTTGTTGTGTTTCCTTTATTTATTTCATTAGATGATGATGAGGCTATGGATGCTAACCTTTCTAAAAATGTTTATTTGCATTAGGATGACATGGATTTGCCCACACTTGTGACAAGATTGTTGAGATAAGTGATAGTGTAGACATTAAGTTTTAGTTTCAGGGCCTTGCCCTTGATGAATGTGAAGATGGTGATCATGTGGGCGCATATGAGAGCCTATTTCTTTAGAGTAAGATTTTTTGTCTTCCCCATGTTGATTGTGCTTTAAGAAGGTTATAAGGAAATATTTTCATAATGAATGAGGAAGAAGAGGTAAAGTGTTACCAATCTCATTTTAGTAGTAAATATGACACAAGCTTATGGTTAAGACATTGTAAATTATATTAGCCCTTGTGAAAATGATGTATGTTAGCCACCCATTGTCCAAAAGCTTGATGTGAACACTTGTGATTATAAAGATCACTTTTTTATGAAGGTCATGTTTCTAATGCTATAAATGATGGTGATGTGCTTGAACTTGAATCCTTTATGTGGGTCTAGCATACAAGTGAAAATGATGTTTAGCTACAAAACCCATGTGAAGTTGAGAACTAGCATGTTGTAGATTAACTTGATGATACACCTAAGTTAGAGGCTAACCATTTTGACATGCATGAAGTCTTTCTTCATGCAAATCAGAAACATAGTTAGGAATACTTTTCATTGCCAAGTGAATTGGGGGTGTTTTTGTTTCACCTTAGTTCATGTGAAGAGGTCAATAACTATACTAGTGTTGGAAACCAAATGGATGCAGTTGGCATTGGTAGTAAGTCTTCTCTTCCCCATGTACATTTAGATTGGGTTGATAACTCTAGTTGGTAAGAGGTATTCGAATCTAACTAGGAGTTAATAGATATGCATGGAAACATCAATGATATTGGTGATGGATCCTTTTACTTATGGTTGCCATCAAAAGTTGGTTTTCATTTTTAATTTTAGCATAATCCTCTTAACATTGGCAACATGCATATGCTTCCATGTATGGGGTACCTTTTCTTGTAGCTTAGTGGGAAATACATCATCAAATTAAAGGATACAAACTCCTTATTTTTCTTGTATTTAGTAGAGGCAAGTAGATTATAGTAGTTTTTCCATGTCCTTGTGATATGGATCTTCTTTGAAGGGTTTGACTTGTATATGTCTTAAAAAATTTTACAACATACCTTCTTAGTATCTTTGTGCCTCCTTATCATTAGTTGTAGGTTATGTTTTTACTTGTGTATATATATTCCTTGTATTTGTCTTCACCCCATCCCTCCTTGTTTTGTTTTTTTCTCTTTTGGTTTTCTCCTCAAAGATAGTTGGATTCTCACTGCACCTACAATAGGCACATGTCCCCAACTAGATTCAATGTTAGAACCTACCCCAATGGTCAAAATTTTGATGTCATGTGTCCTCTTTGTTTCCTTGGCTTTATTGTTGGACCCTACTTAACCTTGCCCCTATTGGAACATGCCTTATTTCTTTAAAGGTCCCAATTTTGTGCCCCTGATGTACTTGAAGAATCCTTAACCCATTGTTAATAATTGATCCAAGATATCCTAAGTGGGTTCCTAGTGTGTCAAAGTGCAAGAGAAAATATATAAAATCTAAGTCTATGATGTTTTTGGCCTTTTCTTTGGTCTTGTGATTTTGTTGGATTTTTGGAGTTCTGGGGTTTCCTGTGCTTGCATGCCATTCTTATCAGCTCTAAAACCCCACCTTGGTTCTTTGTTGTTTTGTCTAAGTCTTTCAAGACCACAGTGTCGAGCATCCCATTTTCCTTTGTCTTTAAGCATGAGTTTGGGTGTCCTCCCGACCCCTACTCCCCGACACTTCACATACTTGCTTAAGTATTCTGGGATCATGGTGTCATCTATCCTTGGTTTTCACTGCCTTTCAGGCATATGTTTTGTGGTGGCCCTGATTCCTAATCCTTGACATTTTAAATTGTTAAGTTTTTTGGGATCATGGAGTCAGGAGATGTGTGTTTCTCATGATCAAATGAAGATAGTTTTGCAAAAGATTGATGTGTTGAAGCCCAATATGGTCCACATCCCCTTTATTTTTTTAGCCTTCAGGCTTTGGGGAGGTGCTCGATTCTCTCACTTAAGTGGAGAAATTTTTAGTAGAGGTTTGATTGTTGAAGCCTAACAGGTTTGCACCCTTTATTTCTCATTGGACTTCAGAGATCCAGGAGTTGTTGGTTCTTCTACCAAAAAAAGTGGACAAATGTTTAATGTGGGTCTAATTGTCAAAGCCCGATAGGTTCTCTCTTTGGACTTCAAATATTGGGGAGTCTCTTACTCCCATTCAAAAGAAGAATGATGTCTAGCATGGTCCCGATCACCAAATCCCAACTGGTTTGCTTTGTCTTTGTGCTCTTTGAACTTTAGAGATCGGGGAGTTGGGCAGTGCCCTCATTTATAAGCTGATAAATGTTTGATGATGGCCTGATTTTCAAAGCTTGATAAGTGGGCATCCAAGTTATTAGTGATCCCTTTGTGTTTGTCAGAGTTTCAAGGGATCCCTTGCTCCTAAAAAAGAGGGATACTTGCTAGAGGCCTGATTAGTCAGGGCCTAACATATTTGCCCTCCCCAGTTTGCTAATTTGTCAATACATGATGGGATGCTCCAACTACTCTCTAGGCCACCATTCAAGACTATTTTAAAGCTCGATGGCATGTTTGGTGAGCTCCATTCACCCTAAGACTACTAAGTTTCTTTGCATAATAAATTTATGTACCAAGGCATGGCTAACACTCCAAAATATAGGGTTTTCTGGCACAACCCATGTGGCCCTGACACAACAACATGGCCACCTTGTAAATGTGTTGACTACTCCAAATCCACATCCAAGATACAATAGTGAATTATAATTCTATATATATGTTGGTTGGGATTTTCCACTACCCTAAAAATCAAACCAACTAAGAAATTTTACCTATACCTGGGAGGATTTTGCCTAAAGGAAATTGTGTGAAGGATAGTTGGTTCTAGGGAATTATTAAAGCATTTTTAACTTTTATGTTAAAGTGCATTTAGGTATCTAGAAAAAATGATTTTACCCTAAGTCATAGTCCTAAGTAATTAATTCTTTTGAGTTAATATTATGGAAGGGGTAAAATTACTTCCTGTTAATGTGATGGAGAAAAGGAGTTAAAAGAGGGCAAATTATTTTTGCAGGAATGATGTTGGATAATTAATTCTTTAAAAAGAATTAATTAATATGTAAATTTGCAGTGGTTTGTTTTGGGTTGGGAAATTCCCGTGGAGGATAGATGAAAAATAATTTGAAGAATGGAGTTTAGTAAAAAGGAAGTTATAGGTGGTTACTCAACTAATCGTGTGTGGGTGAAATCTTTAAAAGGGAATTATTTCTCATTGTAAAAGGTTCTGGTCTTTAATCTTTTTCAGCGGGAGAAAAAGTAAAAGTTTGTAAGGGGAATGGTTGGAGACTTTGTGCTCCTGATAATTTAATATTTGAAAGGAATTATTGTTGTTATGTCAATCTTTCTTTTTGAAATTAATTGTTCTTATGTCCAATTAATTATCTATCGGTTTCCCATTATTTGTTCTCTAATCAATTTAAATTTGGAAGACTTTGTGCTTCTAAATTAAATCTCCTTTTTCTTTCCTGGAAGACTTTGTGCTTCTAATTTTAATCTCCTTTTATTTCCCTGAAATTCAATTTGTGTTTCTTATGTTCACAATTAAATTTCCCTCTTTCCTATAAATTTTCTTTTATCCTTTCATACTTTTCGATTAAAAGTATATAAAATTATAAAAATTTCAATCATATAAGGGAGCTGCCCCTTTAAAATTGCAGAGGAAAATTACCCTATTAATGGTGATTTCTCCAATGTTACAAAGTTTGTGTCACCTTTATTGGGCATATTAACAAACAAATATGTAACATAATTTTTTGATAATACTTTTTGGCGATGCTACTGGGGGCGGAAATGCCGGTGCTTTTATTTTTTCAAAATTCTAGAGGTACCTCTGCTAGGATGGAGGTTGGTGGCTCTATTGAAAATGAGTATCATAGGATGCTTGCAAGATACCTTGAAGTGTTGAAAGATTGAACTCCTGCAAGCAATAAAAAAGAATCAAACATCTTCATGTTTGCACCTCCTTTCAAGCAAAATCAAATCATTGAACCTGTAGTAGGCAATTTGATAAAAGAGGTGCAGTTCTTAAGAAACTTCTATGGTGTTGTACCAATTAAAAGAAAAGAAAGATCTCCATCACAAGATATAAATGAAGAAGAGCATAATGAAGTGGTTGGTGGCACTGAACATGAAGACGAAGGAGATCTTGAAGGAAAAATAAATATAGATGCACAAGAAGAAGATCTTGAAATTCATGAACATCTTGAAGTTTCAGCAACAAATTTGCAATTGGAGGCATTTGAGGAAGATTTGGCTTAGCCAAACATGGTGGAAGAGTCACAAGAAGAGCCATTAGCCAAAGATCATGAAGGTATGGGCAAAACTTTTGACATTCCAATTACATTCATGAAGGGAAATATTCCTGCCACACATCCTTTTATAGCTGCAAATGATGTTGATATTCCAATGGTCTATAAGGAAATTATGTGTCCCATGTCTTTGTTCATTGATTAAAGTAAAGTGAGTACCCCTGCTATCCACGGTCAAGCCTTTGAATCAATATTTGTTTTTCCACCTACAACTAATGCCTTCCCTATTGATGCAATTAAAGCCTTGTTGTTGATTCTCATATCCTTGCAAAGGCTTCCTTCTTCTAAACCAAAATTATTTCAAAAGGGCTCATATTTTATTCATCCTATTAATGGTTATGTGTAGCCTTGTCCTTGCCCTCTTCCATTTGTAAATAGTCTGTTTTCAATTTTGTTTGTCTTTTTTTTGTTTTGTGTGTTATGTTTGTTCCCAATAAGTCACAATAGTAGCAACAGTTGTGGTAGCTTCCCCCTTTCCTAACTTTCATTGTTTCTCAAAATTCTGATCATCGTCCTTCAAACCCTTGTGTTATGCTAGTTTTTGTGTCACTACGAATTACATCCCATCAACCCACATCATCTTTATATTCAAAACTATTTTCATATCCAAAGGAAAAGTGTTGTACAAAATCTTTTTTTTAGTGCAGTGTTTATCAAAATGAGGCACCATCAATTAGATGTCATTTTAAATAGAATAGCTTCTCATCCATAATTGTGAAAAAGTAAAGACTTGAAGATCTTCATACAAGTGAATGAAGAGGCAATGGATTGAACTAGCATGGCTTAGGCTCAAAATGGGCTTCATCAAAACTGACAATTGGTTGGAACAAAACTTAAGGAGCAAAACCATTCATTGAAGATATGAACCTTGATCAGTTAATTAATAGAGTGAGAATGATACAAGTTGAAAAGCTATAAGGTTGCAGCTACAAATGTCTAGGGGTGGTTTATTTGGTTACTTGGAGGTCGTGTACTGTGGTCAGAACACTTTAACCAATATATACATTATCAAGCAAGAGATTTAATAGGTAGTCATGATGAACACCTTATATATGGAAGCGTTGATGAGAACTTGTGGGGGATACATGAGGCCGTCGGCTCTTTGGGCAACATAGTTTTTATTTTTGAATTCTCTAGAAGCTCCATGCTCAGTACACAACAACTATTCCTAAGAATTTCAAGTGCAATTACAATGTCCAAGGAGTTCCTATAATCTGTTTAATGTAATAAGTGATATCTATTCCATATGAATGAAATCCCCTAAAAAAATCTAGATGGACTCTGATGAATAGTGTCTGAATAGTGTAGTTTCAATTCAAACAATTTGGGCCAATATGTGTTAACAACTATGTCACCAAACAGAAAGGAGTTGCTACTAGTGAGTGGGCAGTAATTAGAGTTACAACCAACAACCTGGGACAGGCTAGTTTTTGGAACAAATTTATCATCTTCCTCTTGCCCACATGCTAGGTTGGGGTCCTTCGAATAAGGTATGGACATCCATCAAATATGGAAAAATGGAATATTAAAGAAATATTATAATTGGAAATGCTAGAGCAGTCAGTTGGAAACATTTTGGTAGCATCCATCCAAATGTGAAAGTATAAACAAAGGATGTGAATAGTTTAATGAACTCTCGAACAGATGTGATATCATAAAAATGCAATAAGCATTTAAGGTTTGCACACAATGTAGATTTGTTGAAATGGATTTAGAAAATTTTTAAGTCAATTCAATTGATAAATTTTAAATATGAAATTTTACAATATTTGTGAAGCATCCTTCTACCTACATAATGGAACTTCCAAATTGGGAACCACACAAGCAACAAAAGTGGTGTTCTTTAGGACACTTTTGATTCAGATAGTGATAGTCCAGATCATGAGATTTTTTAAGTTTCTAATGGAAAGAGGTGAGGGAAGCAATAGTGAATCTAGTTTAAAGGAAATGCTTGTACATCCTTACCTCTAATGAAGTTCACTATGAGTGGGTTATAAGAAATGTATACACTGGAGATGATCTACTATCAATTTTCTGTGAAATCAAAAAAGAAAAATGTTAGGGTTAGTCGGCAGAAGATATCAATTAGATGCAAATAAAGATTAAACAGAGGAATGAAAAATACACAAAAATAATAACAGTGAGAGATAATTTTTAACATGGTTCACCCAAACTTGGGCTACATCCACCAACAGAGAGTCCAATATTATTATCCAATAAATCAAACTAATTACAACTAGCAATCCCTGTAACTCAATACCACTGCAAATGATACAATACAATATCAATAGAAACCATAACCCTTAGCTATTTTTATCAAGACTTATGTCAATTACAAAATAGGGTTTTTTATGTTAGCTAATAGAAAAATAACTCCCAACACCTTTATAAAATAATAGGCAATTTTTGCTTCAAGGGTGCTACACCCAAAGCCCCGGCTGGGGGCATTGCCCCTAGACCCCCACCGTGGGCTCCGCCCACAAGCCCCACAGGAGGGCCTCTGCCTGCACTCCCTTGTTAAATAATTTAGGGAGAAACTGTGCCGATAAAAGTCAAAAAAATTTAACCTCCGAGTCTGATTAGGCTCTATATAACAATAAAAAACTTAGCCCGCAACCTCTTAGAAAGTAAAGGATCAAATTTTTTATTTGCCTACATGGATAGTTATGTGCCACTTTCAAAGGAATAAATCAAAATTTTGAAAGAATTAAAGGGTCCTAGCTTGCCTTAAATAGGTAAAGCACTTTAAAACAAATCTAAACCGTATGCAACGGTTGCGGATATGTACTAAATGAATCAGTTGAAAATTTTTAGAAACATTCAGGCACATGCAAATCAACAAGTTTGAGTTATGTAAAATTGGCCGACTCGAGAGGTTTTAAGTTTTAAAAAGTCACTGATCGTTCACAGTTTCAAAAAGTTTCCACTCCCTGACTCAATGCATGGTTCACTTTTCAAGGAGCATGGGTGCCTTCTCAAGGAAATCTCACTATTTTACCATATGCAATGAACAAATCTCCAACCTGATGAACCATATTTGTCAGTGTACTCCCAACTGATGTAGAAGCCCAAACTTTGGAAAATGGCATAGATACATGTCAAAGCATCTAATCAAAATGGAGTTTTACCAAAGCTATGTATGTAAAGTGTGGAAGTATAGGTAGAACATGCGAGCAAAAGGATGATATAACTCAGGCATTAAAACAAATGAAGACCCAACACAATTGCATTGACAGTATCTTCACAATGGTGATTTTCAAGGAAGACCCAAGCCCTTTACTTATGTTTTATTCTGTGTATTGGAAGTGTTAGGGAAGTCATTACGAAAGATTCCTTTGATGCCAAAATGGTTTTGAAATAATGATGTTGGGTGCATAGCAGGAGTGGAGCTCATAGTATCAAATAAGAACCAGTTGTTGGCTGGGATTTTTCACTACCCTAAAAATCAAACCAACTAAGAAATTTTACCTACACCTGCGAGGATTTTGCCCAAAGGAAATTGTGTGAAGGATAGTTGGTTCCAGGGAATTATTAAAGCATTTTCAACTTTTATATTAAAGTGCATTTAGGTAGCTAGGAAAAATGATTTTACCCAAAGTCATAGTCCTAAGTAATTAGTTCTTTTGAATTAATATTATGGAAGGTGTAAAATTACTTCCCGTTAATGTGATGGAGAAAAGGAGTTAAAAGTGGGCAAATTATTTTTGTAGGAATAATGTTGGATAATTAATTCTTTAAAAAGAATTAATTAATATGTAAATTTGCTATGGTTTGTTTTGGGCTAGGAAATTCCCATGGAGGATAGATGAAAAATAATTTAAAGAATGAAGTTTGGTAAAAAGGAAGTTATAGGTGGTTACTCAACTAATCACATGTGGGTGAAATCTTTAAAAGGAAATTATTTCTCATTGTAAAGGGTTCTTGTCTTTAATATTTTTCAGCGGGAGAAAAAGTAAAAGTTTGTAAGGGGAATGGTTGGAGACTTTGTGCTCCTAATAATTTAATATTTGAAAGGAATTATTATTCTTATGTCAATATTTCTTTTTGAAATTAATTGTTCTTATGTCCAATTAATTATCTATCAGTTTCCCATTATTTTTTCTCCAATCAATTTAAATCTAGAAGACTTTGTGCGTCTGAATTAAATCTCCTTTTTCTTTCCTGGAAGACTTTGTGCTTCTAATTTTAATCTCCTTTTATTTCCCTAAAATTCAATTTGTGTTTCTTATGTTCACAATTAAATTTCCCTCTTTCCTACAAATTTTCTTTTATACTTTCATACTTTCTGGTTAAAAGTATATAAAATTATAAAAATTTCATTCATATAAGGGAGCTACCCCTTTAAAATTGTAGAGGAACATTACCATGTTAATGGTGATTTCTCTAATGTTACAAAGTTTGTGTCACCTTTATTGGGCATATTGACAAAGAAATATGTGACATAAATTTTTTCTAACAATATACATGTTCTAAATATATAATATGGGTTGGTGGCTAAACTAATTTTTGGACTACAAGTGTCTCAGCAATGTTCTAGAGCATCAAATGATGCAGTCTGATTGTAAAGGAGAAAATGTGCACCTTGTAAAACATATGAATGTGATTCAAAGACATATGCATGTAATGTTATGTCTCTATTGTAGTTTGTAGTTATTCAAGAGGGTGTTTGAACCCAGTTTCTCATTCTCTCTTGCCACATTTGCTGGTATGAATGTAACAAAACCTAGAGAAGTATGTGACAGTGCTTTAATTCATTGAAATGCTTTGTGATGCTCTTTCTTTCTATTTCATGTGGTTTCATATATTATTTCTTGGATTACTAAGAATGTCCATTACATAAGATGAGATATATGCATTACATGAAGATACACATAAGATTACATTTATGCTTTCAGTTCTACATCTCTTTCCTCTCTACAAATCCATGACTCTATTGCCCAATGGAGTAGGTACCGATCTAGTTGGTAAAGGGTTAGCAATTTTTTTAATTATTTAATCTCTCTCTCCCCCTCCTAAATCATGCATGTATGTTCTTCCCTCTTATCCTTGTGTATGCAATGTTAAGTGGTTTCATTTGCTAGGGAAATACAGTATAGTTATCATCTTTGGGTGTCAGGTAAGAGAGGATTTTCATCTACTTATTTGAGGTCTTTAGGTTTGTAAGCAGCTAGTGTTGGCATGAATTTAGTGGCATATTTTAGGATTCATAACACATTGGGTATGGTTGCTTAAGGGCCTTGAGTTGTATTGCTGTATTTCTCTTTAATTGTCTTGTATTTAAGACCTCAGTGAACCCCCTTAGCCTAGTAGAACCTAAATTTGAAGGTGAGTCTACCCACCTATAGAAATTGGTACATTCATGCCACTATTTGATCATAAGCCTTACCCATTTACTATGTACAACATGTCCCTAGCCTTGGGTTTTGGTGTTGAGTCTTTAGTATTAGTGGATCTACATGTTTGAGCACCAACAGCCCCTAAATCCTAAACCCTAAAATGTTTTTCATCTTTTCCTTTTGGGGGGTTTTTCCAGGTTTTCTTAGAACTTTTGGGTTTTCTCTTATACTCTAGATGTTAAAACCTTGTTATAACCATCATTGATAACTAATCAAAGAGTTTTTCAATGGCCCTCCTTGGTCATTGTGTGCTTTGCCTCCCTTCATTATTTTGTCATGAGCCTAAATTTTAAAAAAAAATCTAATTGTGAAGGTTTTCAAATTAATTTTTGGGCTTGGATGGAATTTAAGGGTTCCCCTTCTATGCATGCATTTCATTCAAACTCCCCTTTTCCAATTTCTCTTCATTTTAAGGTGTAGGGATTTCTCTTCTTGGCATACCATTTTGGGGTTCCCATTCCATGCATGCATTTCCTTCAAAGTTCCCTTTTCCCATTTCTCTTTATTTTGAGGTATAGGGGTTCCCCTTTTTAACATACTATTTTGAGGTTCCCCTTATGTGCATGTATTTTATTCAAAGTCCCCTTTTCCTATTTCCCTCCATTTTGGGGTATCAAGGTTCCCCTTCTTGGTATACCATTTTGAGGTTCCCCTTTCTTGCATGTGTTTCCTTCAAATTCCCCTTTTCTATTTTCCCTTCATTTTAGGGAAGCCCTTCCCACTATTCCATTCAAGGTTTCCCTTTCTAGAATATGTAACATGTCAACTCATATTACCCAAAATAAACAACTTAATTTACCATTAAGTAGATAGTCATGATCAACATATTCATATTTATGTTTAATTAAAAACCATTTCATAATCAATAATTAAAATGCATATCTTTTCTAGATAATTTCAAAACTAAAATTTACAACATTTTCCAAAGATAAAATATTAGTGAATCCTTTCACTATACAATCATACTATATGCTTATGGCAATAATGATAAGTTTTACATATAATGCTTGACTAACAAGTCATACAAAAAAATTATGCTACATCTGGAGTTTTGATATCTGTCTTCCTAAGCCTCGACATGTCATCTGCTTGGGAAGGAAAGCATCACCCAAGTGCTTTTCCTCCAACCACAAACCAGTGGTTCCCCACACAACTTCCTACATGGAAGTGGCCCTACCCTTCACGAAGGGGATAGATATAAGGAACCAATTAGATTTTCCATCTAAGTCTCTAGTGTTGTGTCCTTCATAATACTTCACGGTCATACAACTATAGATCCACTCTAACTATGTATGACACTACTAGAAGCATTATGCCATTTGGAGAATAGTGAACTAACTAATGCATGCAGATATGGATGCATTAATTTGGCCAAAGATTTAATATACATAGACATTTTGTAGTGAATGCAATTGATTGTTCACACACTCTAACTCGACTTAGAAGCTATCTCATCCTGCAGAGTTTTTTGACACAACTTGTCTATTCATCATTTCCTATAGCTAAATTGACTTACTGTCATTCCTTAGGCTAGGATAAATACTCACATATACATAGGTAATAAGAATACCAAGTAAAACTTAGTCCATCTAACTAGATTACTAACTCCAAAATCTAGAGTTTAATACAAGATTTGTTGTTCCAATTGTAAATTAGGAAATGGTGACTACCTATCACCCTATTCCATATTGCAAAAGTTTACACTCATAAATAGTTGATTAATAGAACCGATACAAGAAGAAGTGACAATTACAAAAGTTCTCTAAGGAACTCATCCGGGTTGAGGATTCCCATATAATACTTCCCAATAGTAACCTTATTTGGGTTACTCAAAATTAGTATAAATAACTAATATATTTATTAACATGATTCATAAACTCCCTACCTTCATCAAGGTTCACTAGAGTTCTCATAAAATCATTATATCATTCGGCCTTACTGATCGAGGGTTTCTTTAACTTCCACTTAACTAGTGGTTTTAGAAACATGCATGCAATAAAGAACATTACTACTGCTATGAGTTACACCACTCAATTGGTCAAAGACTTCATTTACGTTCACAACCTCATTGGCATACAAACTGTAAGAGAGTTTCATAGCTGATGACATCTTCTCAGCTGACCAACCTTAGGCACATCTATGTGGGTATCACACTATTTTGTTCATGAATAACCATTCCAAAACTATGACATAGATTAAATAATTCTTCTTTGCCTCTCGAATGAGAGAGAGAATTTATAACTCCTTACAATCAAATAACAACATGGGTTAGGTTGGTAACCTTGACATCCATATTCACCACTTTCACAATGAAGATAAGGGTATGGTTAAGGCTTTACATCCATAATGACTTAGCCATAATGATAAATGATAACACAGTCATGAGAATATGACAACATGGTCATAAGAATGTGATAACATAGTCATAAAAATATAACAACATAGTCATAAGAATGTGACGAAATAGTCATAAGAGATATGATAACACTGTTATCATTCTTGACCACCACCTTTCCTTTCCTTGGCGAGCCAAAATATGCTCAAAGACTATGATAGCAGGGCTATCGATACACAGTCGAATATATTAAAACATGCTTTATAAAAAGATAGCATAGCTATCAAACCATTGAAAAGAATATCATAGTTAATCTTTGAATGGTGACAACATAGCTGTTGAAGCCTAGTTTAACCAAAGCCATAATAAGTTTTACTCATGGATAGCAAAGCTATCATAGTATCAAAGAAAACTATAGGAAGTTTTGACTTGAATGATAGCATGACTATCAAGGTACATCAAGATATTATAATGATAAGCTTATGTTGTTTATAACAGAGCTATCGATAATAGCTTAAACAACAAAGACTAGTTTATTTTCTATAAACCATCACATATCAATCATAGTTTAACAATATGCATGGCTCAGGGGGTTTCAGCCCTAGCCAACTTGAAGCCCACTCAACACAGTGGCACCCTAACACATCATATTTATTATTATTCTATGCAATAAGAATAGAAACCTTAAGAGGTTACCTTCCTCTGGCTTAGCTATGGTTGTATTCTTTCAGCTCCTTTGTGAGCTACCTTTCCATAGCTATGGTATTCCCTATCAGTCCCTTTTTTTCCAACCCAGTGTGCATGCGCTCCTCTAAAGAAAACCAAAAACTAACATTATTCCTTCTCTCTTTCAAGAGTAAGGCCTCTACCTCCAACCCACGATGCAGGTTTCACTGCACAAAAGGCTCCTCGAGGGCATGCCGAGGGCCATCTGTCCCAATCACCCCCATGGCCACAAGGCCATCCCCATTCCTTCCTAGATTCAGGGTCTGTGGGATAAGATGCTCTCCTATGTGAGCATGAGTTAAACTAACAAAAAGGATTCTGACTCAAGAAATAAATAATAATATTTTAAATGATAAGGACAATGTCTTATCTCTATATAATTAAGTAACATTTACATATAATAATAATATATATACACATATATCGACTCAAAGGTGACCTCACCATTTCAATTGAATCGATATTCACAATGGATGAGGTGCAAATGTGGGTCAAGACTTTCTCCCCCATCACCACCTTTTGCTCACATCAACTGAAGACACTGGGTAAAGCCTAGAAGGAAACCAAGAAATTCTTCTGACCAAATCGGCAAAGGTGGATATTGGAAAACTTTTCTTCCACGTCAAGTTGATAATGGTTGATTCTAGGATAAACTCAAGATAGAAACTAAAGGACACATACCTTCTCTCACAAGGTTCACATAATGATCAAGTTGAGACTTCAAATGGTAAACTGGTCTTTTCCAAAATGCCTATCCTCTTCTCTCTGGTGATACTCTCCTTCCACTCTTGAAGGAAGATTCATTTCCTAGTTACACTCACAATCATTCAACCATGATCAGTGTGTCATCATTAAATCATAAAAAATTATGATAAGATAATCTCAACAGCATGTAATCTCATGTCTAATCTAATCATTAATCATAATCCATATAATCAATTATATATGTTGATATTTTCCACAAACATTAAATCATTAATCTAAGATTATTTATCCCTTTTACCACATAAAAGTAAGATTAAGCTTAGTCAAAAATTGAGGATGTAACATAATACCATTTCAGAGTTACCCTTCCTAGTGTGCCATTCCTTCAAATCCCTAAAACCCCAAATTTTGGTCTTTCAAGATATTTTTTACTTTCTTATCCCTTTAGCATGTAAATTCTTGGAACCTCGTCATTCAAACCAAAAACCCTACCTACCTCCTTGTATGACCCATGACATCATTAATGGTCTTAAATAGATACTATTAGATACAAGAAGACTTTTAAACACCTCTCAGTCCCTATTGACCCCTCTGAGACCTAGTTTATTAAAAAAAGCATGTGGTTTTTTATGCAAGGGCCATGGTTTCAAGTGCACAACCATGTGAAGATGATACAATATACATGGTCGACCTAGAAGTTTGTTAACCACTCTTGTATTCTTGCCCAGGCATCAAGATTTAATGTAATACAATATATACATGTTTGTAATATGTAACAAAGTTGGTCATTGAGCCAATTTTTGATTGTAAGTGTCTCAAGCAAGTTCTATGGTATCAAATGATGAATGTACATCTTTGTAAATACTAAACCATGTTTGTAAATTAGGGAAAGGGGTAATCTAGTAAGGTTTCATCTATAAATTTATGTCTCCATGAGAGGTCGTAGTATCTTAGGAGAGACTTTGAACCTAGTTGTTGTCTCTTACTTCCTACATCTGTTGGCATGATTGTAACAAGATTTTATTAATGCATGGTAAGAATTTTAAGTAATTACAACCTCTTTTGTAATGGACTTATTTTGTTGCATGTGGGGTACTATTGACCTATAAGGGGTTTAACTAAGTATGTTTGTTTTATAGTTTCCTTAGGTTTTGGGGTTGAGTATATACAATCTCTATTCCATTTGTTGATTTGATGGCATGTTATCATCCTCTTTACAAGTTGAGACTTTGTTGCCTAATGGAATAGGCACCAATCTAATTGGTGAAGGGATAGACACATTTTATTATAATCATCTCTTTTTAAGTTGTAGGAGCAGTTTAAGTTTCACCATGCATGTATGATTTAATATTGTAAACTTTTTCTTAACTTGTGCTATCTTAAAATTGAAATATTGTTGGAGGATCATGCTACAATGTTCTCCCTCTTAATCATGTGTATGCAATGTTAAGTGGATTCGTTTGTTGGGTAATAATATATTTTTTATGTTTTGGTGCATGTAAAGAGTGAGTTACAATCTTCTTATTGGAAGTCTTGTAAGTCTATATTCAACATAGTCAATGCTAACATGAACTTAGTGTTAAATCTTGGGGTTCATATCATTTTGGGTATGGATGCTTGAAGGCCTTGGGTTTAATTGCTTATTTTTCTAAAGAATACTCTTTTTGAGACCTTAGGGAACACACCCTTGTCCTTACAAAGCCTAAATATGAATGTTAGCTTACCTACTCACATAAATTGTTCCATTCATGCCATTGTCTGAGCATAAGTCTTGTCCACCACCTTTGTTGATATATCCTTGGCCTTAAGTTCTGTTACTACTCATTACAATTTGTGGAGATACATTTTTAGCACCAACAACTTCTTGGGATATGAAAAATTCTACAATAGATATGTACTTGGTTTTTCTCATGTTACTTGGCTACTAAACCAAGTCTCAAAGGTTGGATCTAAAGTAAAGTTCATCTAGTCAACCACACAACATAAAGTATTAAAAGAGTAAAAATACACTATGTTATACATTAATAAGTATGTTATAAAATATTTAGCAACCATTTTTTATTGAGAATGGTGCATCATAATATATACTTGGAGGAGTCCTCATTCAATATGGTTACCTACTAGCACCTATCATAGTGAAACATTCACTACATTAGTAAGGAACTACACAACATGTGATCACAAGCTTTATTCTATTGCTTGTGCATGTAAACATTATAAGCATTATATGTTAGGAAGGAGACTATGATCCACACAAATCACAAGTTACTTTAGTTCTTGTAGACTCAAAACAAGTTGCAATAGCAACAACATAAAAATGGTCTTCTTATCTTTAATAGTTTCATTTGAACATCAAGCATAAGAAGGGAAGTGCCAATCTAGTCAAGTGTTGTATGAGTCATCCATAAATTCAAACCCTCATTTTTTTCTTTATTTTTGTGGAAATGAAGTCAATATATTGCTAGAATTGCATCCAACTAACAAGGATTTTATAGATATCTACTAGAATTTGCTTTGTGCAAGATGGACTCCTATTCCACCTTGGAAACTTGTGCATTTCATAAAAGGTAGTGAAAAAAAATTGATATGGAAAGCCCATGTAAACAAGGTTATAAAACACTTTGGAATTGAAAAGACACTTGCAATGTTGTAAAAATATTTCTTTAGTTGTGCACCATAGGTTAGATGTTATCAAATACATTGGGTCTTGTACCACATGTACAATTGTCAAATTGATCAAAAAGAAGCTAGATCTTTACATAACTCTACCAATTCCAATGACATAGTGGGAATATATTTCCATAGAATTCCTTTCAATCTACCCTATGACCAAGTGTGTTAATGAATGTGTTTTTGTAGTGGTTGATAGATTCTCAAAGATGGAAATTCAAATCCTTGTAAGAAAGTTTAATCTCATGTCTAGAAATAGCTCAACTATAATTTTAGCATGTTTATATCCACTTTGGAATCATATAAACTATGTTATATGATAGAGATACAAGCTTCTTAAAACATTTATTCAAAGCACTTTGGTCTATGCTACACAAAGTCAAACAAGTCTATTGCATTCCATGTATAGATTAATAAATAAATGGAAGTGGTAAACAATATAAGAGTGCATCTTCTCAAGTTGTACAATTCAAACAAGAAACACACTTGGGATGAAATCCTACCTTTCATCTAGCATGGCTACAATAGTTCTCTACACAACTTTAACATACACATCCTGTTTCAATTTTGCTTGTGTTTATAAACTCTAGCATCCATTAACATAGTTTATCCTAGTATGCCATAAACAACTCTTTTAAAGCTCATAAGGAAGTTGAAAAAGTTATTTGAATCATTGAGAATATTTATTAGCAAGTGCAAAGCATTATTTAGTAAGCTAATGTGAAATACAAGTAGTGCCAAAATAAGCATCAAACACCACACACCTTTTAGGTTGGTGATCGAGTCTAGCTAAACTTGTAAAAGGAAAATGTGGTAGGACCTCACTACAATATTTTTCCACTTTGATATAGGCTCTACACCATCACCAAGTGTAATGATGAAAATTAATATCCTACACTTTTTTCATTACAATTTATACTCATTTCAATGTTTATCCCTATAGCGTGTTTTTAGGACTCATTTAACCCATCCTTAACCTTTTTCTCATTCCAAGTGCCAACCACTTTTGTTTTTTTTTGTGTTTCCAAGGTCTATGTCATATGTTCAAATATCTTCTTTATGTTTATTTTATTATGTACTTTCATTTTATAATGTTTTAATAGATTTTCCTTTGGATGTAAGTGTAGTTGTGTAGGTGTCGATGTAGTTGTGATATTGTCCCACAATAATATGACTGTATGGATTATATTTTATGACCAAGTCAATGACATTTTTGTTGCACATATGTTACCTAAGGTTGTCACTTTTGTGGTTGTCATTGATATCAACACTCAGTTTGGACATTCAGTTTGGTTTGTCATTGATGCTTATGTTAATGATATACTATGATAATGTGCTAACAATGTTGTTGCTGATGTTCATGGTTGGATGTCATGCCTTGTTTAATGTCAATTAAGGTTGTATTGAGTATGCTTTTTGTCAGAAGAGATGATATCATGATGATATATTAAGATGGGGATTAGAAGCATTAAGATGAGGATTAGAAGTAATGTTGATGATGAGAAGATGTTGCTAATGGTTTGTAGCATGTTGTATGCTCTCTCCTGTTGCTCCTAAGAAAGTATGTGCTGCTACAAGGAGGATCTGGTCTCTGGATATTGACCTAATGGTTTCTATTGTAAGAAGTTGCCTTGAAGACCATTTGGGAGAATGCTCTGCATTTCTCTGTATTTGAAGATATTGTCATAAGATTCAAAAGTTAAGTTTAGTACATTGAGAAGGTGCTTCATTCAAAGTTTCCAATCATTTGTCCCTCTGTAGAGGAAGTTGTAAGTGATAGAGTGCAGGACTATTTTGTCCAGTGGCTAGTTTCTATTGGAGCACAGGACCATTGAGAGGGGGGTGAATCAGTGGTCTATGAATTTTACTATTTCAAAATTTAACTCAAAGATCTTGTGCAAAGGAACTCATTAAAAACATAGTCATCTTGATCTACAAACTAGAATACAAAACTTAAATAAGAATGACCAAATAGGTACAATATAATCAACCATAAAGAGAAGACATGACATAGGTTTTGATGAGTGGAAAAGCCTCATAGGGATAAAAAACCACTCTTGAATCCTTCCAATTTATTGTGCCTCACTGGATAGGAAAATCTCACTAATTACAACAAATGCCTCACTAACATACATGTCTCACTAACATACATGCCTCACTGGCAACAAATGGGTCTCACTAACCATGCAAGCCTCACTGGCTACAATATGCCTCACTGGAAAAAATATACTTCATATTAATAAAAAAATACAGAGGGCTTCTCTGTTTCAATACAAAGCTCATAACCACATATCAGTCTTTCTTAGTCTGGAAATTGCTCTTCATATGTGCTCCATAATGTCTTCTCAATGTTCTTGAATTACCTGCAATATCATCACATATACTTCTCAATCCTCAGACAAAAACATTCTCTTTTCCCCTTCTATTTTTCTCTTCAAAAACCACACTCCTCATAACATTATTTTCTACCAAAATATATCTCTTGCTTCATATATTAGTCCTGCAATAATCATTAATCACAATGCACCTGCAATAAAATTAAAATGAAATGACCTTTCATTTTATTTTTCTCTTCATATTCCTTCTTTTAAAAAAACAAAACCATCTCTTTTATTAAAAACCACTCTGCATTTTCATCTTCAAAACTCCACTCACCTGCAATAAGAATCTTTATAAATCTAATCTTATGACTCCCATAATAAAATAATGTCTTAAAAAAATATTCACTTCACAACAAAACTCCTTGGTCACCTGTCCATCTGCATTAAAGAATTTCTTTTCATAGAAACTATCTTCTTTTAAAAAATATTATGGCATATAAATCATCTTTGTAGCTTTTAATGCCTCGAGAGGCTCACTGATGAAGTCTTAAAATTAGAAAGAAATCTCCCAAAAATAACCTTTAAATATCACAAAAAGTTGCCTTTTTGAAACTGTCTAAAAATAGCTTTAAAAAAAAACCTTATCTCTATAGTTTCAAAGTTTATGACATCCACAAGCACATCAAAAGGTGAACACAAAGAAATGGGAGATAAATTTAAATGAGGACCTTTGATCTTCCATTTCGTGCTCCTCATACTTTAAACATAGGACATTGATCTTCTTTTCCCGCTTGAAAGAATGGATGATGACCAGTGCTCTTGGTGCCACTAGGGAGAGGGGGCTAGTCCCCCATGACTTCAAAACCCTTAAAGATGTCACTTAAGTGATAGTGACCTGCGATAGTGGGTCACCTGCTAATTAAAACAAAAAGTGCAAAAGTCTTTGACGGTTAAGATATGACCCTAGAAGATTTAAGGTGTAAATCAAAACATTAGAATTCACAATAGTTTCAAACTAGAATTTAATAGACACTAAATATTAGGGGCATTGTCTATGATGAAGATACTTCACAACACAGATGTTAGACACTACAGGAAAACAAAGACCAAATAAAAGAATTTAAGCTGAAAGATCATACATAGGGTTTCAAGACATAGAAAGGTATTAGGTCTTTAAAACAACATTGTAGCTGAGACCTTGTACTTCAACACTTCAACTAATGAATGAAATAAAGAGACCATTTTTTAATAGCATTAAAAACAACCACAAACATCATTACAAAGAAACTCTTGAACAAGGATAGAGAATATCAACCCCTGAAGGTATTAGGATGATTTGAGAGACAACAAGCTCTCTGTATATTTACAACACTTTGATATGAATAGAGATATTAAAGAATCCTTGTAATGAACTATTCTGAAACATAATATGACAACTTCAATTACCTTCATCACCTGATATGACAACTTCCTTGACATGAGCATCATGTTATGAAATATAATGAATGAAGATCCTACTCCTAAAAGCACCAAGCATCTTTGATGCCTTTAATCCTTTGATAATCCTGTAGACCTGAAGCATCATGAAGAAACAACTCTTGAAGATGAGAAATCAAATCTTCTTCAAATTAGGAACATGACTATCATCATAACACATCATGAAATGAAACAGCAAACCATCAATGGCAAACTGATGATGATCCTCCTAATAACCATCACATATGAAGCATGAACACTATGCAACTCCTGAACACCTCAGACTAATGAAAGCATACTGATCCTAAACCAACTGAATTCCTAGTATATGAACTCCACACACTTCTAACATCAATGACAAACTGTGTATGAGGAAAAATCGATTAAATCAAAACTAATAAAACCAAAAACCAATCACATAAAGCGAACCAATCTAAGTAAAAGCCATTATCATAAAATCATAGACAAATGAAAGCTCTTACCAAAATCTGTATTGTTCCCTTTGGAGATGTGTGGATTGCTCAATGAAGTTGCGAAACCATAGCTGCAATAAGCAAGTAGTTTGTTCAAGAGATCAATGTTAAGAGATAGTGAGGTTGCTCAATCGATGCGATGTATGCTCAAAGCTCTGTTAAGTATGCCTGAGAATAAAATCGAAGAGAGAGGCTTAATGAAGGAGATGAGGGGGGTTTATATAGGTTTCAACGAAGATCAATCAATGGTCCAGATAATTTAGAAGAATCAACGGAGGAGAACAGTTGAGGAACGTGCAACGAATAAGAAGCAGCCAAGTGTCTTGCTTTCTTTTGCATGAGAGAAGTTATCAAGAATAGAAGAATGAGTTAAAGCAATTAACAGAATATAACAATCAGTTAAGTGATTTAAAACAAGAAGAAGGGATTTGCATAAGAATAAGAAGATATTTTTCTTTATTGAATATTAGGAATATTTAATTGCATGAGCAAGAAAGCTTGACCTATTTTAGAGATAACTCAATTTAGAAAAAAAAGCAATTTAAATAAATATTTGATTTATTTAAATTTAGAGAAGATATTATGCAAGAAATAATTAAATAATTAGAATTATTTAATTTAGAAGATTTGAAATCAAATTCAATAAATAAATTTATTTAATTGTAGTGCATGATTTTGATTTAATTAAATAATGTAAATTATTTAATTATAGATAAGATAGAATTTGTGATGAATTAATTAAATAATTGGATTTATCTAATTAATGTGGATTTGATTTTTGGAAAGAGGATAATGATCTAATTAAATAATTAAAATTATTTAATTGTGGAAGAATAACAGAGGAATTTAATTTAATTAATTAATTAAAGAGAATTTATTTAATTAATGTCGAAAGTATGTGATTTAGAAGAATTTGGTGAAATTAATTAAATAATTAGATTATTTAATTAACGTTGAAATACAGGTGATTAGATAGATTATGAAATGCAAGTGATTCGACGACACGGTCATTTTAGGGTGTCTACATTTTGCCTCTCTTTGATGCAATGCAGTCTACAGTGTTGCGTCAAAGAAAATGATTGTTGAAGACATGACACAATTTATTGATGCCCCAGTGTAGGTAGTTGCCCTAGTGTATGCCCCCTCAAGAGGAAAGACAAGGAAGTGATAGAAGAACTGTGTTGACGCTCGACCAGACGAGTGTGTGACAAGGTAGGAGGAAAAGCAGAATGGGGTGGGAAGAAAAGAAAACATGAGGGAGGGATGCTATAAATAGGACCCATGGGGACCACAATCCTCATTTGCACCCTAAGATAATCTAAATTTAGAGAGTAGAGCCATTAAGCTTAGGTTGAGAGAGAATTGAGTGGTAGGAGCTGACAGCACAGAGAGATGCTAATTCCAGCGCATAGGCATCGGGCGGAGTTGGTGCGGACATACAGGAGGCTAGCAGGAGCCCCGGCAACAGTAAGTGTTTGAAAACCCCATTTTATTTTGTTGTTTTAGGGTAGTTTAGGGCTAGGTTTAGGGAGGTTGATTAGGTCAGCCAAAAGCACTTTAGGCTAAGATAGCGCTACTGGTAGTCAGTTAGGGCACTTTTAGCGCATCGCAGTGCTCTTGGTAGGAAAGTAGAGCACATATGGTAAAAATAGAGTGCTTTTGGTTTGGCAGTTAGCGCCGCAGCATGGTTGGCAAAATGCCACAGCGCTAATGGTTAGACAGTGCGGTGCATTTGGTAGGATAGGTTAGCGCGGGTGGGAGGGGATAGAAGAAATCAGGTCACCTTTGGTAACACAGAGCGGTGCGGTTGGCTACTTAGCGAGGTGCACTTGTAAAACAAGTCGCCATTGGTATAGGGAGTGCAATGCGTCTGGATAGACAGTGTGGCGCGCTTGGCAGGTAGGTACAACGCCTTTGTATAGAACAAAGCGCTTTTGGTTAGGTAGAAGAAAACAAGAATTGTGGTTGACAAAAGGGGTGCCTATCCTAGTTTACAAAAGGGGAAAGGGGTGGTTGGGGGTTGCACAACATAGAATATGTGTAGATAGGATATGGGGGATACAGTATAGAAGAACTGACAAGTGGTTTGTTGTGGATGCAGAGGATTATGCTGCCACTGATGTCGCAGGAGCGACACCACCCGATAGCACATGAGGTTGTACAACTGACATGGGAGGAGGACATGTTCTTAGAGCATGCAGGATTATGGCATGTGGCCCACTTGACACACATTAGGGCAAATCTTACCCTGGTGATAGCAGTGGTAGAGAGATATCACAGCAAGACCTCGTCATTTCACTTTCCGATGGGGGAGGCGACAGTGACACTAGAGGATGTGTACTGCATCCTGAGGATTTAGATTGATGGAGAGATAGTGGATTTTGACCTGGCACGGGGCAAGGTAGGCTTGGTGGAGGTCTTCTGCATAGATGACCTTTGGATAGATGACAGGGAGATTTGATGGGCGGATGTCCCGAGACTCTGTGATAGGATCAGATAGATAGTGGCATCACTGATTGGTGGCTTCTTGTGTCCAGACAGGAGATCCAAAGGATTATCTATTAGCTGGGGTACTGTACTATTGGGGATGTTCACACATGGCCGACAGTATGTGTGGGGCCCATGTGTGTTGGGATAGTTATATCACGACATGCATCACTGCGTGTATAGGAGAGGCAGGAGCCTCTCAGCAGGGGTGACCTTGTTATAGGTATGGGTGTGGGAGCATATCCCAGTGATCCGACCCGTGACACAGTGCCATCGGGATAGAGGCGAGCCATATGCATTCCTATATGAGGGAGTGATTACACATCAGAGGATGGGGTCCGTTAGCCACTGGAGGTGGCAAATCGACGAGATGGACCTGTTTGTTTGGAGGCCATGGTTACTATGTGAGGAGTGGGAGGATGAGCATGAGCAGTTGATGTACTGCAGACAGGCACGTTACCTACTCAGGAAATGGACAGACATGATTGAGAGATACCTGCCAGAGTAGGTACTGAGACAGTTTGGATTACCACAGGGGTTACTAGTGGGGGAGGCGACACATGCCAGGACATGGCAGGAGGTCAGGGACTGGGATGCAAAGATTCCAGTGGTGATAGCCTTAGCAGAGGTACGGGGACTTGTCCCCGTGAGATGGGATTGGGACACAGGACTGGCAAATCCAAGTACACTACCAGAGTATGACAGGTACTGGCAGACACATAAACCAGTGAGATTGACTACACCAGGTGTAGCAGGGGCAGTGGGGGAGGTACTAGTCCCAGGTGTGGAGGCTAGGATAAGACGACAGGCCAGAGCATGTGATGCCCCGTCATGCAACCCTAGAGTGTTAGACAACAAGAGACAAAAATACAAAAATATTTTTTTGTATAGCTAAAATATGCATTATACATTGAAATAACAACACTAATACAACATTAAAATTAATATACAACTAACAGCTCTAGGGCACAAAACTGCATCAGTTAGAATAATAACCATACAAGTGCTATGCAACACCATGCAACATAAGAATAATACCTTATACATTTGCAGAGATAAAATATTACAAGATTTCATACAAGGTTACAAGGCCGATTACATCGGTTACAAAGATACAATTGTGAATGATTACAACAACCCAAAAAGTGTAAGCAAATCTAGAACTGGAACTCTTCTACACTGGACCAAAACTGATTCTCCAAGAAGACCAATGGATAGCTCTACCACCCAACCATGTGGAACCTTGAGGTCCACCCCTCTGAGCTAGGAGATAACATCGAGGCTCCACTAGGCCAAAGTTACAACAATGAATACAACAACAAGATATAGACTCCATGCAAGCAAACAGGATAACAAGGCTACACAGACAAGATAGTACTTGCCAAAACAAGACAATCAAATCATCAAGATAGGATCAACTACCAAGCCAAGACTGCACTCCAGAGGTAACAACAAAAGATAAAACAAGAAGTAACTATGCTACAGTAGGGAGAGTGTCATCGCATGGTCCTATCATGGGTTTTCCAGGCTATCTCTCACTAGAAGCCGGCCCCCATCTATGGTTTTCCTGGTGACCTCTCTATAGGCACCGGCCCCATAGGGTGACACATGCAGAGCCGACACATCCTCTCATGGAGACAAGGAGGTCAACCTTGCCAACCAGGCCTTCTCATCCCATCCTTAGCCTGTGAGAGAACTCAAGGCATGGGTGAGGCATCATACTTATCTTGTTATGTGGATCACTACCCACCCACCTAAATCAATTATTTTAGTTATCACTTGCTTACCACTTCCATGGGGTTTTCCAGGCAGCCACTTTGGGCACCGGCCCCATCATAGAAGCCACTCTACTACATGCAACTAGAAACCCTACAACCTAACCAAAACCATCCATATGACATGCATGCTCTAGCATTGCAAGGCATCTTTTCTCTTGCATAAATCTATAATTACAAAGCTCAATTTTTCAAATTTCAAGGTCCAAAACAACAATTTTCTTAAAACAACAACAAGACCTCATGCCAAGAGAAGAAAACACAAACTCAACCATACTACAATATTACGTAGGATTCAAAAGTAATCTAGCCTCTAGAGCTATTAACCAATGTCAATCTCCTATCTCAATCCTAATTACCTTTCAGAAAATTGTCAACACTACACATGATAACAAGGCACGAATCCCAATTAAGTAAATCAATAAAACTACATTAGTAAAATATCATGATACTATCCAATACAATTTTCAATTTACAACATCTTCTTACTAGGTCCATAAGATTTTAATATAAAGATTTAACGTTTATTTTGCTTATCTAACAATCTCTATGGTTCAATTAATCTTTCAAAACTATAAGTGAATAAAATTAAATAATAATTTAATTTATAACTAATTTTAATCAATATCTAAGATTACACACTATCTAATAATTACACTATAAAACCAATTGGACTAGATTTAGATGAACCACTAATTAACCTCTTATAACAATTAAAAAAAAAAACAATGATATTAAATCATAATATAATATATCATCCTACAAGCTACTATCCTTCCAAAAGACAAGTTTATAAAAAATTTAACTCTATAAGATCTAAAAATATATATACTAATGCTAATTACACATAATTAAAATAGATATTAATATTCCAAAATATAAATATATATATTTTTCTTTTCAAATAACAAAACTAAAATTAACTAACTATTCTAAGAGATTATCACATTCCTTATCCTATAACAATTTTGAAACATTAAATAGATTTATAATATGCCCCATTTCTAATTCAGCCAACATAACAAAATTCAGAAATCTTATTATCCTTATGACATATCTAAGATTTCCTAATATTCTTTATAAAACCAAACTCAAATGTAACCATAGCTAATTAATGAGATAAATAATATTTAAGGTAAGTAGTTTCCTTTTACTTAATTACATCCTATTAACTATAGCTTACTACGTTTTCTAAAACCAAGATGATTAAAAATAGACATATACATATCTAAGACAAAGAGTTTGGATGGGGTAACATCTATTAATTTATTTCTAATTTCAAAATAAAACTTTCTATCACCGCACAATTTACTTGAACCATTACAAATTGCAGCATAGAAACTTACTAAATCTATTGTTTGGTAAGGTTAGAATGCATATGTTTGAAGAAAGAAATGTATCAAAAAAAAAGAATACTAAAACGCTGACCTAAATCATTAGTTTTCTTGAAAATGAAATAAATTCTATGATCTGGTTTTGCCTCTCCCAAATGAGGCCCTACGGCTAGAGGTAGAGAAGTTTCCCTGATAGCAAGCTTTCTTCCAAGCCTTCTAATTGAATTCTATAACAACAACTAACTATTCTATGAATTTTAAATTGAAATTTTGGTTGCAGAGGAAGCACATTCCACCATTTTCATTTGGAAAATTAAAAGAAAAGTTTGAGGTATGGGAATGAAAATTCATCTGAGGTCAATACAGAGAATAACTAGAGCATTCTAATGGATTGGCAGAGGAGAACTAACTCAAGCTTCAGAGGAAAATATAGATGTCACAGGTAAGACAAGATTTTAATAATATATATATTTTTTTATTGAATAAATTTCAGACATCAATCAAAATACAGAGAAGCTAGAAAGAATTCAACAATAACCAGAAGTGCAAACTTAAAGCAATATTGAGAGCTAGAAGAATTTTATTTAAAGCAAGTTTGAGATGTAGAAGGAATTATTTTAAAGCAATTTTTGAGACTAGAAGAAATTCATTCAAAATGCTCCTTGAGAAGGCTGTACGGCTACTGTACAGCGTCCTATATAGAGGCAGAAAATTTTTCAAAAAGAGATGCACCAGATTTTCCCCAATGCCGTATGGTCAATCAAGAGGAAAGAATAGAAATTTAACCAAAGGACAAATGCAGATGGGAGTTACACATCATTCGGTCAAAGGCAAAAATCAGAGATATTTCACCATCTTCAGCAGCAAGATTCAAAAGACTCCCATGAGGTACGGTCGTACGGCCACTTGGGAGAAGAAGTTTCCAAAGAATGTATTCTGGCATCAATCGATTTGATCAAAAATAAATTGAAGGTTAAAGAGTGAGGTCTAGCAGATTTAAATATTTAAGAGGTTAAACCCAACAAAGGTAAAAAGTTTGATAGCATTCTAATTAAAATTTCATTCAACAGATGGCTAAAATTCTCTTTTTCCAAAAATGGGTTCTGAGATTCAAGCTGGATAAGTAATTTGATGGTATAGAGAGCAACATGTAAAATAGGGTCCGTAGGACAATATCAAATGTTCCATATCTTTGATGAGTTTTGCAAAAATCACAAATGGATCAACGGAGATTCTATAAGGCAACAGAGGTTAAAACATTGACAAACATCAAAGTGCAATTCCCAAGATGAAGGTTTGGTCAGGCAACTATAGAATGATTCAAGCTCTAATAAGATTTAAATTCCAAGCCACAAACGCACAGAACGATTATACTACAATAAAGTTTAAATTCCAATCTACATAAATATAAATTTCACACACACAGAGTCAACATAAACATACCCGAATTTCAGTCCCCTTCAGATCTTCTCTGTTTCTTGCAACCAATCCTTTGTTTTTCCCCAAATTTCTATCTTTTTTTCCCCTCCTCCAAAACCCCCAGGTACCATTAAAACCCATAGCCGCAAACATGCATCCGTTACCAAAATCCCACTCTGGAAATTTTAAAATTTTACTAATAATAGAGATTTCACAATCTGAGAATTCACATTCGACAACTCACCACCATAAATTCTTCATAAATTTTTCACTAATAATATCCATAAATCAACTAAATATTTGCATTTTTCTCACAGTCTTTCTTTCCAGCCTGGTTTGTTGGAGGAGTTGCAAGTTCAATATAACCATCAATCACATATCTCCAAACATCATACCATAGAGAGGTCAAATAGGCTTCTATCCTTATACTCCAGAAAACATAGTTAGATCCATTAAAAAGTGGTGCTCTGTTAGAAGACGATCCTTCTTGTCTAGCCATTGTGTTTAATCCAAGATCTACCTTCAGATGTTAAGTTGTAATGAGGAACCAGTGGCTCTGATAGAAATTGTTAGACCACATAGATATACTAAGAAGGGGGTGAATCAATATATAAAAATTTAACTTGAAAACCTACCACAAAATTAATATTTTTACCGCATCTACAATAACATTAAGATATAAACACATTCACACATCCACACAAGAGAACACAAGATTTATGTGGAAATTCAGAAGGGAAAAACCACGATGAGAAGAGTTGCTTGGATCTACTACCCAAATCATATTTATTACCCAAGCCAACAACTTATGACACAAATATTCCTAAATTAACAAATTGATTAATTTTAATCTATTTTAAAACTTTACTAAAGTGTTATTTCAAATTCTAGGCTAAACAAGATACTATCCAATAAAACATATTAAAAGCATTTATTATTTTAATAATAATTCATTAAAGTATTACCAAACTACACATAGGCACAATTAAAACAACACTCGACAATACTCCACAACACATGACGACTAAGAAGGACCACGCGACACATCACAACATATGACTATAATAGGAGACTGGGACTGACCTAGCAGAATAAACCTCGTGTTATCTCCCATCATCGATACCCATTGGTGCAAGAGCCCGCTCAAACCTGCTATATCAGGTGGAGTCGAGGCTCGGTACCTGCAGCCTGCATTAGAATAATAGGTTGTATACAATCAAATGTAGATATATATCAACACACATAGAGACAGAGAATCACGGTGTAGTAGGGTGCTCGAAGCGAGTAGTGCTACACCGTCTCTGCTCTTGAAACAAGACCATAACCACTCTATTTGAAAATAGATATCAATGAATCTAATGAAACATGCAAACATTAATCCATCACTAATCATGTCCAACACATCATAACTGAAGTAATAGTAATGTCATCATAACTCATAACACATGTCCAAATATATCGGTTGAACATAGTCCAACAAGGTCAAAGTAAACATAAACCCTAACTTACTAATCCAAATGTCTCATAAGTGTATAAACGCAATGTAAGCCTAGCAACTGTCTCAGAATAACAAAGAGCAAGGTAAAACTACCAACTATCTCAAGCCAAAAATGAGGGGGCATTACAGAGCAGCCAGGCAGTAGGCAGGTGGAGAGGGTAGCAGCCAGTAGGCAGTTGGAGAGGGCAATGGCCAGCAGGCAGAGGTGGAGATGGTGGAGGTAGAGGACTCAGTCATAGAGACTGATTTACAGAGGGTCGAGCGGCTACTACAGGAGGAGATAGCCCGGAGGACTTGATTAGAGCTCTAGATGGTACGACTGAGGAGGGGCAGGGATGCAGCGTGGGTTGAGGCGAGACAAGCTGAGGCCATAGCCCAGGCACAGACACAGGCAGCATCAGCAACACAGATAGCCCTGGCACACGCACAGGCATAGCTACAGGTCCAGGCACAGGCATAGGCACAGGTCCAGGCACAGGCACAGGCATAGGCATAGATACAGCCACTAGCTGCACCAGTAGCAGATGACAGGTAGCTAGCCCAGATGACAAGGGAGAGAGACACAAAGGTATAGCTATGGTTGACAGCAGAGGCCACACTCCATAGAGTGAGGCGGGAGAGAGATGAGGCACGCCATGCACTAGGTACATATCAGAGGACCCTATACAGTGAGCTCGTCTGGGTGCAGGGAGAGCTAGTATCAGCTGGTAGAGAGGCAAAGTATTACAGGGGTCTATATGCGGGTGTGGTGCCAGCAGCTTAGCAGGCACCAAGTTACAGAGATAGGAGCAGATCCAGGGCATCCGAATCCCGCAGGATGAGGTAGTTAGTGTCCTCAGTGAGAGGACCATCTTTGCCACCAGGGGGAGGAGGAGGACTAGCAGGGGGACCCCCACCGAGCACAGGGGGAGGACAGGGGCCATAGCAAAAGGGGAGCTCTACCCACTAGAGCACATACATTTGTATATTGTATCATGTTGTATCATTTTGGACTGATGCCTGCATGCATCCTGATGTATATTTTGTGGGCTCTTGATAGCCTTGATGTATTATACTGATGTATATATGGACTATTGATGTAGACACATACATTTTGTATATATGATGACCGTTACATGATATTTATGATGAGTATGATTATGGATTTATGTGATGATGTATATTGCTTGTATGATGCTTATAGATGTATGATGATAGAGTTTTATGATGATATGGATGTATGACGATAGAGATGCTATGACTAGTGATATCTAACATGTGGGTTTTGCAGATATGCACCATAGAGAAGACAAAGAGGAGGTGGAAGACAGAGACTGTTGATCAATCATTTGCAGTGAAAATGACATAAAGGTTGTTGGGGATGGATGAAAGATGAGATTGTTGCATTGGTTTCGTAATTGTATATAAAGAGTAATCCTTATTTTTGATATAGCACGTGGATAGTTCACCACCAAGGTATAAAAGACCAAGGTGCAGTAATATCCGAGTGCATGGATATTGACTCTGCAAGCAAGCGGTTTGAACTTAGATCCTCTAGACATAATATAACCTTGTTGGTACATGTGAATGAGCCATAGTCTTGAACATAAAGTAAACTTCAATACATGTAAATGCAAGAAGAATATTAAATATGTAAGATGCTAGGTCATAACACACACAAGATAAATATAATGCTAAGAAAGGTGCTAAAGATCATTCCTCAAACATGGCATACAAAAACAATGACTATGCCCCCAATCCATACTGCATCGCAACATACCAAGATTATAGATAAATCAAGGTAGCCTTGAATAGGTAATGGAAAAGGAACAAAAGATAAACCAAAAAGCAAATTGACTGACTTATGAAGTAAACATACAGCCAACATATTCTCTTGCCAAAGAGGGTGCTCAAGATAGATTGGATAGGAAAGATAATAGCCTTATCGTAGGAGCGATGTGTCCGTTAAAGGGGGCTATCTACCTAAAAAGACAATGTCTCGCTACAAGAGATGCTACATGTCGCAGGAGATGCGTGTGTTGGTCTCAACAATGGAACACTATGCAGAAGACAAGCTTGTTGATCGAAGGCTTTGGTTAAGTGGGACTTAGCTGATGTTGGCAATCAGAACAGTAGGACAGTAGATGACTCTGGAAGAAAGCTACTTTGCTTCAGGTTTGTTAAGAACGTTTTCTTGGAAAGGATGCACTTTGTTTGTTGTTTTGCTACCCGAGTTAGTCAAGTCGAGGTGAATGGGTTTTGATAAACAGAAGACTAGAAAGGTGACAATGCTAATGGACTGAAATGGGTGGAGAATGATGAATCATATGTGCCTGAGTACTGGATACATCCTTCGTATTCTAGACTACCTACATACCCTGTATCCATGAGATCAAGGCACATTACGAGGAAAGATGAAAGATGATAATATGTAGTTCTAGATAGAGTGATGAGATGGATCGAGGTGGGGAGGAGAGGAAGAGGAAATGATGAGATCTTATGTACCTGAGTACTGGAAATGTCCTTCATATTCTGACTGCCTACATACCCATATCCATGGGATCAAGGTACCTTAAGATTGAAAAGAAATGATATGTAGTTCTAGTTGATGTGATGATGTAGGAAAAGGGTTGAGAAGATAACAGCCTTATCGTAGGAGCAATGTGTCCGTTAAAGGGTGTTATCTGTGAGAAGGAGAAAGATTGATGTGATTGTTGTGAACTACGAATGAGGAACCTCCCCTAGACCTAAGTTAAGGAAAGAGTTGCCCCCATTCTAGTAGAGGAATTTGTATAGATGACTGACGAAGAAGACACAAAAAGCTTGACCTAGGACAAGACAGTGTTAACTGTAGACATAGACCAAGACGTGGGATGACGATGATGGACATTGACAAATTTCCAAGCTATACTAGATAGGGAGATGGAAATGCAAACAAGGTCAATGGTTTTATTATGGATGGGTGAAGGGCATTGTGACATGGAAATGGAATGAATGGGACTTGATAGAAGATGGATGCTAACTCTACACATAGCGCCTGTTTTCCAAGTTTTCACTATGGTACTTATCCAAGGTGCCTGTTTACCAAGTTTTCACTAGAGGACGGATTTTTTTTTTTTGTGTGTTTTTTTTTTTTGGAATACTCTGAGGATCAGGCATAGAACTTCTTGAGATGGACACTACTAAGTGGCCCATCTAGAGGAATGCCGTCAGGTGTAGCTAAAGTATACGCTCCAGATCCATATGCTGTTATCATAATGAAGGGACCTAACCAGTTAGGCTCAAACTTTCCCTTCTTTTCTCGATCTGCTTGATTTCTCTGATTCTCTTTGAGGACAAGGTCACCAACTTGAAACCATCTTTCTTTGATCTTTTTTTTGTAATTACGTTGGAGGCAGTTTTGATAGACATGGAGGTGATTAAGCTCTGCAAGGTGCCTCTCATCTAGTAGCTCTAGCTCAACTAATTTGGAAGTGCGATACTCCTCTCCATTAATCAGGTCCTGCATGGATACTCTGAGGGATGGGATTTCAACCTCTATAGGTAGGATGGCTTCAGAGCCATAGACCAAGGCATATGATGTGGCACCAGTGGGTGTTCAGATACTAGTGTGGTAGGCCCATAGGGCGGGATTGAGTTACAAGTGCCAATCACGACCAGCTTCATTGACCATTTTCTTGAGAATCTTGAGAATGGTTTTATTGGAAGCCTCAGCTTGGCCATTACTCTGCGGATAGTAGGGAGTTGAGAAGCGATGTTGGATATTGTATTGTATGCACAAGGCACGGACATCCTGGTTCTTAAATGGTCTCCCATTATCAGTGACAATAGCTTGGGGAATACGATACTGGCATATAAGGTAGTTAAGAATAAACTTGGCTATTTGCTTACCGGTGATATAGGTCATGGGAATGGCTTCAACCCACTTCGTGAAATACTCAGTGGTGGTAATGATAAATTTGTGGCCATTGGAAGAGGATGGGTGGATCTGTCCTACGAGGTCGAGACCCCATTGAGAAAAAGGCCATGGTGTTGTCACAGGCTATAGTTCATGAGCTGGTGCGTGAATCAAATCTCCATGTTGCTGGCATTGTAGGCACTTCTTAGCAAACTATACAACATCTTGCTCTATTGTAGGCCAGTAGTAACCTATTCTGAGTATCTTCTTAGTGAGATTAGGAATGGTAGAATGTGCGCCATAGACACCTTCATGTATGTCTCGTAAGGTAACTTCAACTTCTTCACGTTAAGACATCGTAAGAGGACACCATCGAGACTCCGGTGAAATAGTGTATCACCCAGAATGGTGTAACAGGAGGATCGACGGATAAAGGTTTTGCATTGGGTGGAGGAAAGGTCAGAGGGAAAGGTATTGTTTTTAAGGTATTCATAGATATCTTCATACCATGGGGAATTGGGACCAACAAGTTAGCAGATAATTTTAGTAACTAGAATATTGACGGCGGGTATCAACAATTGCTCGATCAAGAATTCACATTTCTGTGTATTAGCAGGCATGTCAATCAGTGACCCTACAGAAGCCATAGAATCTACAGCTTTGTTATGCTCTCTTGGAATTTACTCAAATGTGATGCTAGAGAAGTGTGGTTTGTAGGCATCCACTAGTTGCTTGTAGGGGACCAACTTTTCATCCTTTGTTTGGTACTCATCTGTGACTTGGCGAATGACTAGTTGTGAGTCTCCATATACTTGTAATTCTGTGATGTCCCATTGAACTGCTGTATTGAGACCTATGAGGAGTGCTTCATACTCAACTATGTTGTTGGTGCAAGGGAATGCAAGCCGATATGACTTTGGAATATAGTCATTTGAGGTGTGACAAACAAGATGTCGGCCCTTGATCAATGCTGTGTAGGAACCATCAAAGTATAACTTCCACATTATTGAGTTGGAAAGAGTAAAGAGATTCTCATCAGGAAAATCTGCTACCATAGGATGTGTATCTCTCATGGGTGCTTCTGCTAGTTGATCGGCGAGGGCTTGTCCTTTGATTACTTTATGGTCCGTGTACTCAATGTCGAACTCACTAAGGGTCATGACCCATTTAGCTAGTCTACCTGTGAGAGCTACTTTTGCTAGTAGATACTTCAAGGGATCAATCTTGGCTATCAGATTTGTGTGTTGGTTCAACATGTAATGCCACAACTTTTGAGAAGCAAACACTACTGCTAAACAAGCCCTTTCCATTGGTGAATAATTGAGCTCATATCCCACCAAGGTTCTACTGATATAATAAATTGCATGCTCCTTTCCTGATTCATCATTTTGTGCTAGCAGGGCCCCCAGGGCCGAATTTGTAGTGGAGATATATAATATCAAAGGTTTGTCCACGACTGGTGGAAACAATATAGGAGGTGTAGCTAGATACTCTTTAAGTTGATCAAATGCTACCTGACACTTGTTGTCCCATTGAAATGAGACATCCTTTCAGAGCAAGTGTTGAAATGGTTTACATTTATCTGCTAGCTATGAGATGAAACGCTAAATGGACTGTAAACTTCCCTAAAGGCTCCTTAGTGCTTTAGGGTGGAGGCATCTCCACTATAGCCTTTACTTTCGCTGGATCTACTTCAATGCCTCTACAAGATACTATGTATCCCAATAGCTTCCCTGATGTTACACCGAATACACACTTCTTTGGATTGAGTCTTACTTGGTATTTTTCGAGCCTGTCGAAGATCTGTCCTAGAACCTATATGTGATCTGCCCTAGAAGATTTAGCCAGTATATCATCCACATAGTCCTCCATGATGTGATGAAAGAGATCGTGGAATATCACTATCATTGCTCTCTGATAGGTTGCTCCTACATTCTTCAGACCAAACGGCATGACACACCAACAATAATTGCCCCACAGATAAGTAAAGGTTGTTTTATGTTGATCTTCCTCTACTATCCTTATCTGGTTGTAGCCCGAGAATCCGTCCATGAGAGAAAGCATCTCGTGACCTGCTATCAAGTCCACTATAATGTCAATGTTTGGTAGTGGAAAGTCATCTTTGGGACATGCCTTGTTGAGATCTCTAAAATCATTGCACATGCGGATGTGCCCATTGGGTTTAGACACAGGTACAATGTTTGAGACCCAATTTGAATAGTCAATGGGTCACATGAACTTTGCATCTAATAATTTCTGTATTTCCACTTTTACCAAGAGAGCTATCTGTGGGTGCATCTTTCTCAACTTCTGTTTGACTGGTTTCACTTTGGGATCAACTATGAGATAATGAACTACTAGCTTAGGGTCTAGCCCTGGCATATCCGCATAGGTCTGATGGTTCATTGCAAGAAGAAGTTGTTAATATTTCTGTGCTCTGTTTCAGATAATGATGATGCTAGGAATGTGGTCTTTGGATTTTGTTCTGTGCCAAGGTTTATCTCTGTAGAATCTTCCACCAAGAGCGCTGACTTCTCTTGGTACTTAGATGGTAGGGGAAGGTCAAATCCTCCATCCTCAGGTGCCACAGTTGGGTTTTTACCTTTGGATACGTCCTTTGTTTTTACTATTTTGTGATCGGGAGGTGCCACAGTGTGGTTTTCACCTAGAGATCTTTCTTTATTTGTACTTTTGTGACTGGAGGATTTGGCATTCTCACCAAAATAAGTTGTTGGCTCTAGTTCCATTACAAAACCTTCTTTATGATCACCAAGAGGGATACCTTCCCAAAGTCCCATGAACTTAGCTATAGCTTCGTCATTCTGAAATACATCTATAACGGGGGACCCTTGTTGGTCCCAATCGATAAGTTCAGGGTAGACAAGTGTGACATTTTGGGTGTTTGTGGTGGAGGTTAAGGATACAGAGGATAGCGTAAAAATGGAGGATTCTGCGAATAGGTTGGTCATATGGAGGGAAGAGTCATCGATGATATCCTTTGTAGACGTTGAATCAGCGGGAAAAGTGTCAGCTACCTCATCGAGGATATACTCAATGTCCAAGGCGTGTGGTACCTTCTTATCAAATCCTAATCCCTTCTTGTCTAGCTTCTTTGTCACAACAATGGGTTCCATAGTTCCTTGATTCTATTTCCCAAGGCCACCTTTGCCTTTATAGCCCATGTTTTTTACTATCCTTAAGCCATTGCCATATTGCTTGACTGGTATTGTGACTGGTTCTTTCTCCCTATAGAGCCAAGAAGAAATGTCCTCAATAGTTTCTTCCTCCAATAACTTTCCCTGTTGGAACTGGGTTAGGAATGCTGGGGGAGGAATAGCCACTTTTTTAGTTACTTTGGCAATGGGTGGTTGGCCGTAAGATTTTGGAGATAAAGGCATCCGCCTTACACAACAAGATTTTGAGATATCATATGTTCCAAAGCCTATATCACGGATGTGAGCTTTGATTTCAGGAAGAGGATTAGGGTTACTTGTAGAGGCTGGAGTTAGTGTTGCAGGGTCAACATATAGTGGGGATTCAAGGGCTTTTTCATTGTTAGGCACTTGGTTGCAATTGTTATAACTGCCTTGCAAGACATGACAGAATTCAAAAGGATTGGGGTCTCCTGGGATAGTTATCTCCATACCATTGTATGGGAATTTTAGAGATTGATGGTATGTGGAGGGAACAGCTTTCATTGCATGGATCCATGGGCGGCCTAGGATAATGTTGTAAGGCAGCTCAATATCAAGGACTTGACACCTGGTTTCAAGCATGACAGGGCCCAGTTGTATAGGCAAGTGGATAACACCTTCTGAGCAGCGTTCAGCATCATCATATCCCTTGATTATAATACTATGATCAAAGTTGACATGATCCTTAGAGTATCCCAATTGCTTAAGTAACTTTAAAGAATAGATGTTGAGACCAGCACCACCATCTATGAGTATATGTTTGATTTTGTGCTTAGGGATGAGAACCTCAATATAAAGGGTATCATTGTGATAAGGATCATGGGATGGGAGATCTTTCTCAGAGAAGACCACATTGTAGGGCGAAGCAATGTTACCCACTATAGCTTGGAAATCTGCGACTGCTATGTTGTTAGGAACCGATGACTCTTGGAGGGCTTTTTCTAGCATGAATTTATGTGCAGGTGATGACCACAGAAGGTCCAAGATAGAGATCTATGCTGGCATTTTCCCTAGATGTTCAACAAGATTATAATCAGATTGAGCTGGAAGACTAGGTGTAGGACCACGAATGGTGAGACGACCACGGTGAGTGGTAACAATGCAATCCATAGATTTACCTTTAATTGTGAGGGTAGACACTCGACTCTCTTCAAAACAACCCACAATGGAGTCAAAAGATGTGGAAGCATGATTGATACCTTTACCTCTATCCTGAGGAGGAGGTGGACCATGTTGAGGGAATGGTTCCTTGTACATATCGAGGTCTTGTTCGTGTGTTGAGCTGGTGGTTCATTTTCAACAGTGATTTGGTTGCCTTCGATGAGATTTTGGATTAGGTGCTTGAGTTTCATGCACGATGCGGTTCTGTGCCCTTTGCTCCTATGGAACTCACAATATTCATTGTCTCTGTAACGTGCAGTTTTGTAAACAGGTTCTCCATATGGGGGAGCATCAGGTAAGGTGATGAGTCCTTTTTGCAAAATTTGTTGTAAGACTGATTCGATGGGCACTCCCAAGGGAGTGAATTGACATTGCGGAGGGTAATCTTGTTGAGGTCGCTCCTGCTATCTTTGTTGTTGATTTTGATATGGTTGCCGCTGTTGTCGCTATTTTTGAGGTGGAGCTTGACTTGGTTTGGAGAGCTACATTGGTGTTTGCAACGTTTGGACCTGTTTAGAATCGACCACACCGTCGTTGACCACATTTTTGTTTTTGTTCCAATATTTGGGTTTATCACTTGATTGTTGATGAGGAGCATTTTCTTTCATTTCTTTGAAGATTTTGACCACACCCTTAGCAATGAGGGCTTTTTCAATGTTGATTCCCTTGTATGTAATTTCATCAAAGGTTGTAGCACTAAGAATTTGCAAATGGAAACCTAACTCTTGGTTAAGGTTCTGCACAAATATGCTAAAAAGCTGTTTCTCAGGGATGTTGAAAGGGAATTTGCTAGCCATTTGCCTCCATCTTTGAAGGAAAGAAATGAAAGTTTCACCATTTTTCTGTTTATTGTTGCATAGATCGGTCATGGAAATCTCATGCTCCGCATTTTAAGAAAAGTGGGTGGCAAACTTCTCTACTAGCTCGTTGAAAGACTTGATACCCATGGGTAAGTGTGAGAACCATTCTATAGCTTGACCTCCTAGACTGTGAGGAAAGAGACGCATAAGATATGTGTCATTATGTGAGACCTTGAAGCAAGCAAGATAGAATTCCCTAAGATGGTCTTTTGGGTCACCTTTTCCTTTGTATTTATCAAACTTAGGAATAGTAAAATTTTGAGGAAAAGGGATCATTGGTAATGACCGATCAAAAGGATAAGGACACACTTCCTCTAAAGAGAAGGTTTTCTTGGTGTGGCTAAACGTAAGATCAGATAGTTGTTGTTGAACTTCCACAGGTTTTAGCTCCATCGATGTGGGAGGGGTTGGAAACATCTCCTATTGTCCTAGAAGTGGTTGTTGTTGTCCATATGGAAGATTGTAGTGTAAGCCATGAGCATTGGTGTTATAAGGGTCATAAGATTGGGTGGGATCAAATGCGTTGTATGTTGGGTTGAGATTGGTTTAGAATTGGACATTTTGATTTGGAAGAGGTGGAGGTGGAGCTAGGTAAGAATGTTGGCTTTGTGATGGTTGAAGGAAAGAATTGGGTGGAGGAAAGCTAAAGTGTGTTGGATTGGGTTGCGATGGCGGCACATAGCTTTGGGAAACTTGATGCTGGGAATGTTGAGGGTGGATAGGTAAGGTGTTGAAGAAATTTAGCGTAGATGAATGTTGTGGAGGAGGGACATAGGTAGATGTGATTTGCGATGGTTGAGGTTGATTGGTGATGAGAGTAGAAGAATGTTGTGGTTGGGGTTACATGACTCTAATTGGTTGAGAGACATGAAGGTTTGATGATATATGAGGTGGTATTTGTTGAGACCCTTGTTGCATGGCTACATAGTTGTTCCCCAGATTGTAATTTGGTGGGAAACCTATTCATGATGGAGTAACCAAGATTCCACTTGCGATTGGTGTGGACACTTTAGGAGGTTGTTGCATATTTGATCGAGTTAAGGTGGCTTTCTTAGCTAGCTCCGCTTGACATTGGAGAGTTTCTTGCTAATTTTTGTAGATCTCCATAGGAGTCAGAAGCGGTGATATAGGTCTCTCTCTTGTTGGATTTTGATAAAGGGGATTCCTATACTGCGAGCTTTATTCAGGTAAGGGTGTGGTCACTGTTGACATGGTTTGGACCACCTGTATGGCACTCAACATGTTATTTGTCTCCTTGAGAGTGGATAAATCAAAATCTTGAGGTAACTTGGCTCCTTGCTCTACAAGTAAGCGAAAGAAATGATCCTGGTTCTCAATAAGGATTTTGTCAAAGGCGGCCATGACTCTAGGCTCTTGTATGAATTCATCAAGATCTTGCCCATCTTCTTGAGAGGATTGACCTATTTCAAAGTGTCGCTCTTCTTGAGATGGGGCTAGATCTGCAGTATAACCTTCAGGGACAAAATCCAGAGGCATGATGGTGGTGTATTGAGGTGTACTTACCAAAGGGACCCTACCTTCTTGAGGATTGTTAGGTTGGTCAAGCTGTGGCATGTTTGGAGAATTGGTAGATCTTTCTGCAGGTATTCTAGGAGTGACCTTGGGAGTAATGTTGAGATGACCCGATTGCGGTGTGTGAGGAGGCAGCTTGCACTTCCTAGGGACAACTTGCTTGGACTTCATAGTTTGTTGGAGCCTAGCGGTTACCATGGAATACACTAGGACAAAAGGACTATTGAGATTCTGCTTGTGATTTGGAAAAGACAAAATCTGATGCACAATTAAACTGGACCAAAGGTGCTATACTGTTTGACTAGAGGCACAGGACTGTGTACTGCTATACCAAAGGCAAGCTATGGTGACCAAAAGTGAGCTACTACTATACCAAGGGCATTGAAGTAGTTTTAGCTAGAGGCGAGGTACTGTTATACCAAAGGCGAGCTACTATTATACCAAAGGCGAGCTGCTATAATACCAGAGGTGTCGAAGTAGTGTTTGATGCTTAAAAGGGCAAAATTTTGATAGATCTGGTCTGTTTCTGATTGGATTTGATTTGGCAAGAGAAAACACAACAAACAAAGTCGGCAAAGAAGGACTGACACAACAGATAGTGTATGTTCGAGGCTCACAAAAATGCCCAATGTTTCCATAGGTATGAGACAATTGTAAACAAATATCAAGCACTTTTTATCTCTAGAGACAAGGTTTCATTGCAGTAGATCAGCTCACAGCTTAATACTCCATCGATAAAAATATCATTCCATAAAGGTATCGAATATTTAGTATCTTTGCGAGAGACGATAGGTAGGGATATCTCACCCTCCCCTTAGAAAGCTCAAGTAGGTCACAAGAGCTATATGGCCAAGGGAATACTATCTCTTCTCAAAGGAGCCAATGGTGAGTATCTTAAGGGCTTAAATAGATTCCCCTTGCACTGATGATTACCGCAATGTTCAGAGGTAGGTCAGGTAGTCTCTATCTAGAATGGGTCTTAGTAACTTTGAGGGACCAACGCCTTACGAGCAATGCAACAAGCTACTAAAAGCTTTAACCAATCCTACTAAGAGTATCAAACACTTCGTTCAATGTGAAAATTATTTCCACAAAGAGCTAGTACACCTCTTTTCAGTTTGGCACCACAAGGTAAGGCTGACGTCGGTTAGGACTTGGCTTTCGCCTTATCCCTCTTATATAGCGGTTCAAAGGAAAACTCCACTTAGGGTCGTCCCTTTTGGATGAAGCGCAATCCAAAAGCAGGCCCTTCTAAAGGAAGTACTGAAATGTAAGAGCAAGCATGTCAAACAAAGGTTCAATTGTCCTATTATAAGAAAAATAAAGTGCAACTAAACTAGGCACACACACATTTCTAGTTGTCAATTGTCCCTTATGAAATTGAAGTGTTTGGCATTCATGTCCATTGTCCCTTAGAAAATTGAGGTGTTTTTGCATACATGTCCATTGTCCCTCAAGAAAAGCAGTATGTTCCTAAGACTTAAATTGGTGAAATGATTTGTTAAATTATCCTTTAAGAAGGCAATATGTTTCTAAGACTTAGTGAGATAAATCAAGATTTCTTCAATGCTCATCCTACATGAACCTATTAGAAAAAACCTTTTTGCTCTGTGTGAGTGATAAGAAGTTGTAACAAGTCAATTAGTTCCACACAAACTCACAAGTTAGCAAGAATAAATCAATTTGACCAACAGTGAGTTACTGTCATACCGAAGGCATTGCACTGTATTTTTGAAAGCGATGTGATGTAGACCAGAAGCATCTTACTGTATTGCCAGAAGCATGGCATAAAATCCAGAAGTGCTGTTATGTTTTGCCAAAAGCGCTATCGAATATAGCCAAAAGCACTGCATAGTCTTAGATCAAAAAAAAGTTAGGTTTTTGCCAAAATAACTAGACCCAAATAAGATTTCATGATTGATCCCCTATTCTAAGAAGTAATATCTACTAGATCTATATCCTGCAAGCAACCAAACTCAAAAAAGGTGTTGCGAATAGATGGGTTAACACAAATACTAAAAATACCCCTAAATAAGTTAGCTTAGGAAGTATCAAAAGATAGTTTGAAAGACAAATACAACAGCTTGTCAAACAAATCAAAAGATATGCAATGAATAAAAACCCTGTGAACACCGAACAAAATCAGAAAACCTAATTAGCCGAAAGCGCTTAACAATACTACCAAAAGTGCCATTCTATATTACCATAAGCGCTTCTCTGCGTTACCAGAAGCACTGCATAATTAGATGAGGGCACTGCACTATGCCACCAAAAGCGCTGTAGGATACCTCCAAAAGTGATTTTCTGTGTAGTTTGCACTGTACCATACTGTAACTTCAAAAAAAATCAATTTCTCAAAGAAAAAGAGGGATTAGTGGGTCCCACCGGGCATGCCAGAATGTGTATGAGGAAAAATTGATTAAATCAAAACTAATAAAACCAAAAACCAATCACATAAAGCGAACCAATCTAAGTAAAAGCCATTATCATAAAATCAAAGACAAATGAAAGATCTTACCAAAATCTGTATTGTTCCCTTTGGAGATGTGTGGATTGCTTAATGAAGTTGCGAAACCATAGCTGTAACAAGCAAGTAGTGTGTTCAAGATATCAATGTTAAGAGATCGTGAGTTTGCTCAATCGATGCGATGTATGCTCAAAGCTCTGTTAAGTATGCCTGAGAGTAAAATCGAAGAGAGAGGCTTAATGAAGGAGATGAGGGGGGTTTATATAGGTTTCAACGAAGATCAATCAATGGTCTAGATAATTTAGAAGAATCAACGGAGGAGAACAATTGAGGAACGTGCAACGAATAAGAAGAAGCCAAGTGTCTTGCTTTCTTTTGCATGAGAGGTGTTATCAAGAATAGAAGAATGAGTTAAAACAATTAACAGAATATAATAATCAGTTAAGTGATTTAAAACAAGAAGAAGGGATTTGCATGAGAATAAGAAGATATTTTGCTTTATTAAATATTAGAAATATTTAATTGCATGAGCAAGAAAGCTTGAGTTATATTAGAGATAACTCAATTTTAAAAAAAAAGCAATTTAAATAAATATTTGATTTATTTAAATTTAGAGAAGATATTATGGAAGAAATAATTAAATAATTAGAATTATTTAATTTAGAAGATTTGAAATCAAATTAAATAAATAAATTTATTTAATTGTTGTGCATGATTTTGGAAGAATAATTTTGATTTAATTAAATAATGTAAATTATTTAATTATAGATAAAGATAGAATTTGTGATGAATTAATTAAATAATTGGATTTATCTAATTAATGTGGATTTGATTTTTGGAAAGAGGATAATGATCAAATTAAATAATTAAAATTATTTAATTGTGGAAGAATAATAGAGGAATTTAATTTAATTAATTAAATAAAGAGAATTTATTTAATTAATGTCGAAAGTATGTGATTTAGAAGAATTTGGTGAAATTAATTAAATAATTAGATTATTTAATTAACGTTGAAATACAGGTGATTAGATAGATTATGAAATGCAAGTGATTCGATGACACGGTCATTTTAGGGTGTCTACACAAACAACTCAACACCTTTTTGACATCAATGACAATCAATCTCCATCAATCTCCCCCTTTGTCATTGATGGCAAAACTACATGATGCATTCTCTTTCTCTCCCCCTTTTTGACATTGGATGACAGAGGCATAAAACCTCCCCTTGCAAAAGGATTGAGAAAGGATGCTTGATACATAATGAAGCTCCTCCATCAACATACTCACTATCCAAGAAACAAAACATAAACACTACTACTGTCAAAATACAACACTGTCTCAATGCAGAGCATTGTATTTCCTTGAAGTCACCAAGTATCAACTTGTCAAAGAGATAACATCTTTTGATCTATCATAAAGCAACTCTATGCAACAAGTGCCAACATTTGGACATTCATTATGAAGTTAACCAGTCACACATCATGTCCTCTTCTTCAAGCATTATGTTGTCCCATATCACTGTCATGAACCAAACCTCAATCACTAATGCATGAAATCTGTCCTCTCTTATCTCTTTATACTATTTTATTGGACTTTATGTCACCTTTCAAAACAACATCAAAGTAACACTGTCAAGATCATCTTTCAAAACCTCTGTCAACTATGACAACAATTATCATGAGGATCACTAATATGTAGCTTACAAATAGTACTATCCTTTTCAACTATATGATCACACAAACATTGTCAAAGTTATGGTGAATAGAGGTGGAACTTTTAACTACAACAACTGCTACACCTCTGCATTGTACATATCATTAATAATCTTTGATACCAAATCATAGGAAACCATGTTATGTGATGGAGTGTTAAGATAGGACAAGTACAACACTGTCACTTCAATGTCATGAATTTCAATATTGTTGGAATACTACAAAACAAGAATGTTGAGAAGAATCACTATTATCACAAGAGGATGGAATACTTGTCAAGACTATCAAGATCTAGATGCCATATCTACAACACCCTCTAAGCAATGCACTATTCTAAATACCAACTCTGTCCTATTATACAGTCCAAAGACTATTCTACCTAATACAGTACTCATATCAAACTTATCAAACTCTTCAAATGCTTATTACTATTCTATGTTGAAAGCCAAAAGTAAAACAAGTAAATTATATGACTGTCCTTAATGCATAACAAACACTTTCATGACTGATTTTACCTTGTTTTTGAATGCCATACCCTGTTCTAAATATTGCAGATTCTGAAAATACTCCTATCCAACTAAAATTTCTAATTTTACATAATGACAAATGACAAATCAAAACTAAAGACTGTTATGGTGTAGTTAACACACCAAAAGACAACCAAGTGCATACAAATACCACTGTCATATTAGGTCAATTACTTTTGAAGGATATCTCTATCTCTTCTTACTCCTAATGTCTTTTGAAAGTCACCGATCATCAGATTCAATACAAACGAACACTGCCATATGAACTATCCATAGTGCCATGACAACTAATAACAAACTTAGATGAATATCTTAACATTCTCATCTCCAAATCACAACATGAAGAAGCAAGACTAATCAACATGAGGACTAGCAACACTTACAAACTCAAATGAACATCTATAGATGAACCTGATTAACTGAAGAACTTGATGAGATACAAGGCACTACCATCAATGACATAATCATCTCTAGATTGTCATAGCTTGAAGCACATACCTAATACCACCTTCATAACTAGAAGCACACAACTTGCACATGCCTTCCTGAAGCCTATTAATGAAGAAACCCATCAAAGAAACATGTCAAACTATCATACCAAGAACTCTTCTGAATGATCATGAATTTACATCTCCAGTTCACCATCTTCTTTTGACATTATCTCCAATCCACATGAAAGCTCCACCTCTCATGCATGACAAATAGATCAAAACACATGATGATCAACACTTCACATTCTCACTAACATATCAAGAACATTCTGAACCCTGAACAACTTATCAACATCTTGTTTGCACTGATCACCTGTATTACTAACATACACTGAAGATCGACATAGTTATCAACACCATCATCAACTACATGAACTTCATTTCATAAGACTGATATGAGTAGCATCTTAACATAAAACATTCTAGCAAACATTATCAAGCATGAATCCAATAGCATGATATACAAAACAAAATCATCATATTGACAAGCACCAAATAATCTCCTCCTGAAAATTCTTGGGGATAATTGATAGGACATGGACAAATCCCCCTTACTTCATGTTATATCTCATGTAATAGATGATGTGTCTTGTGCATTATGCACAAGTTTAGGATCTATCTTTTCTTGACTTTGTTTCTATCTCCAAACTTTCATAGGTTCTTTCTTTTGTTCAGGTTTCTTCTTCCAAACCTTTTTAGCCTCTTTCCTTTTCCAACTTTTCAAACCAAGAGATGCTTTCCTAAAACTATATGCTTTGTGACCAAGAGAGTTGCACTTGAAACATACAAGATTAGCATTCCTTATTGAAGTAGATTGATTTCTTCTGCAATCAATTGCTTTGTGTCCAAAATGATTATAGGTATAACAATAACTAAAAAATGAATAATTATACATTTACATATATGCTTGCCTTGTTGGAGCAGCTCTTCTTAGATTTCTTATTTGGTGGTGCATTTTGATAAACTCATCTTTAGTTTTCACCTCATCTTCAATCTTCTTTTTGCCTTCAGGAGAGCAACATGATAACTTAGATCAATTTTCCTTCTAGGAGTCTCTCTAACTTTGGAACACTCTCCTTCTTCATAACCTAGACCAGTAGTGTCCTTATGATGCTTTTGTTTGCCCAACATTTCATACAACTTGTTTGTGCTTTCTTCAAACTCTTGATATTTCTTGGACAGAACCTTGAGACCTTCATAATCTCTTCTCAGATTGACAATTTCAGCCTCTAATTTTAGATATTCAATTATTTTCACCTCAAGGTCAGATTTTGTTACATCTATTATTCTTTTGGCTTCCTCAATTTCAGTCTTTAGACTGATAATCAATTTGTCAGATTCATCAACATGACTCTTTAAGTCTATAATCTATTTTCTTGCTTCTTCAAGATCTGAAGATACTCTTTCAAGGTTTGAAAGTGCTTTGTCTTTAGAATTATTTTCTTGTTGTAGTTGTAACTCTAATCTCTGGTTCTCATTTTTGTATTTCTTGATCTCACCTAGAGAACACATGAGTTCTCCTTCTATATCAATCTCACCCTCATGTTCATCATATTCATGTTCATAGTCACTTATAATGTGATCTTCTTCTTCTAAATCAGATTGGATCTCATCTCCTTCATGTGAATATCTCCTTTCATTGTCAATTTTCTCAGACACCAAGTTCTTCTCTCCTTCCAGTGCATTACCTTGAAAGATTCTAATTAACTCCTTCCACACATCCTGAGTAGTTTCACAATGTATAACTTTACAAGAATTTTCATTACATAATCTAGACAGAATAGCTTTCTTTGTTATATGATTACATTGATAAGCCTCTTTGTTATTTGTAGTATTAGGTGATTGAGAGGAAATAAAATAACCATTCTCAACTAACATCCACACACCATACCCTAAAGAAGATAGATAGAGTTGCAATCTAATATACCAAATAGAGAAATCTAAACCATTAAAGAAAGGAACTCTAGAAAACTCTTCCTCTAATTTAATATCTGACTCAACTTGTGAAACACTTCTATCAAATGATTGTATATCAATATTTGAATTTGATAAAGGGGTAAGTGCAGGAAGATGGGGGGCCAAAAAGGGGTCTTAAGTGGCCACTTTTTTTTCTGAAATCAGGAAATACTAGCCTTGGATGAGAAATTGAGCATAGTTACACTCAAAAATTGGAGATGTAACCAAAACAATGTTCGTAGTGCTCCAAGTCTACTTTCTAAACTACTATTTTGTTTTGAAAATGGCATAGATTAAGGGGTTCAAAAGAGGGAGCCACAGAAATTGGTGTTGTTTCTGTCAAAAAAACATAACATAGCATGTTTTGTGGCTCCCTCAAAAGGTCAACTTTTTTTGGGTATTTTTAAAATCGCTTCAGTGAGAAATTAGCTAATAGCATGTAGTTTATGCCTGATTTTTCTGATAATTTTTTGATGAATATTTGATTTTTTACTAATTTTTAAAGTGGACACATCCTAAAAAATAGAATTTTGGCTGTGCTACCCCTATAAATTTTGAAAACTAATTGAAAATCATTTTTTTATTTTTTTAATATTTGTAGAATGGAGTCTAGTTTCTAAATATGTAATTTTTTTGAAATTTGAATGAATAGTTATTTTACAATGAAAAAAAGACCAAACAGTAGTTTTCGCCTAAAAACGGACACACAAACAAAAGAAATTAAAGATGAAAGGCTTAACATTGTTAAAATGTGAAAAAAATCACATCATCAAATAGCTAAGAGAAAGCCTAACATTACCCATGTGTTTGATTTGTTTGACCTTGAAACACGTGTAAATCTAAGGGTTAGCATGAACGAAATTATGTGAAATTTTGAAGAATATAGAAAAACACGTCTGTGACTGTTCATAAGGCACTCCAAGCCTTTGGGTTGGAAATCCAAAGCAAATCCCAAGCCCAAGGCTTGGGATTCCCAATGCAAGAAATAACGTGCTCACGTTATAACACGCTCGCGTTATGTTTTGCCTTGCATTTTTCTTTCCCACAAGTCTATTTTTTGTCATGTTTGACATAATGCGAGTGCGTTATAATGCGCTCGCGTTATGTCCCCCTCAAATTTTTTTACGTTCAAGGCTATTAATCATGAGGGTTAAGGGATAAGGGATAGAGTTGGAGGGTTTAGGGATAAGGGATTAGTGTTTAAGGTATAGTATCGAGCCCGTTAAGGGTCGAGGAATAGGGATAGCGTTTAAGGTTTAGGGATGAGGGATGACAGATTACGGTTGAGGGTTGAGGGTTTAGGGTTTAGGGATAGGGTTGAGGGTTGAGGGATCAAAGTTAAGGGTTGAGGGATTAGGGTTTGACATTGAGGGTTGAGGGTTGAGGTTCAAGGGTCAAGGGTTTAGGGATAGGGTTTAGGGTCGAGGGATTAGGGTTAAAGTAGAGTGTGGAGGGTGTAAGGATTAGGGATAGGGTTAGAGGGTTTAGGGATAAGGGATTAGGGTTTAAGGTATAGTATCGAGTCTGTTGAGGGTTTAGGAATAGGGATAGCATTTAGGGTTTAGGGATGAGGGATTATAGTTGAGGGATGATGGATTAGGGTTGAGGGTTGAGGGATTAGGGTTTAGGGATAAGGTTTAGGGTTGAGGGTTGAGGGATTAGGGTTTAAGGTATAGTGTTGAGGGTTGAGGGTTGAGGGTTTAGGATTAGGGTTTAGGGTTGACAGATTAGCATTTAATGTTGAGGTTAGGGTTAGAGTGTCGAGGGTAGAGGGATTAGGGATAGGGTTTAGGGTTGAAGGTTTAAGGATTGAGGGTTGAGGCTTTAGGGATGAGGGTTTAAGGCTTAAGATATAGTGTCAAGTGTTGAGGGTGTAGGGATAGGGTTTAAGTTTTAAGGGTTAAGGGTTGAGGGATAGGGATTAGGGTTTAAGGTATAGTGTTGAGGGTCGAGGGATCAGAGTTAAGGGTTGAGAGATTAGGGTTTGACGTTGAGGGCTGAGGGTTGAGGTTGGAGGGTCAAGGGTTTAGGGATAGGGTTGAGGGTCGAGGAATTAGGGTTAAAGTAGAGTGTGGAGGGTATAAGGATTAGGGATAGGGTTGGAGGGTTTAGGGATAAGGGATTAGGGTTTAAGGTATAGTATCGATTATGTTGAGGGTGTAGAAATAGGGATAGCATTTAAGGTTTAGGGATGAGGGATTAGAGTTGAAGGATGACGGATTAGGGTTGAGGGTTGAGGGATTAGGGTTTAGGGATAAGGTTTAGGGTTGAGGGCTGAGGGATTAGGGTTTAAGGTATAGTGTTGAGGGTTTAGGGTTGAGGGATTAGGATTTGACGTTGTGGGTTGAGGGTTTAGGGTTTAGAGTTTAGGGTTAGGGTTGAGAGATGAGGGATCAGAGTTAAGGGTTCAGGGAATAGGGTTTGACATCGAGGGTTGAGGGTTGAGGTTCGAGGGTCAAGGGTTTAGGGATAGGGTTGAGGTTGAAGAGATTAGAGTTAAAGTAGAGTGTGGAGGGTGTAAGGATTAGGGATAGGGTTGGAGGGTTTAGGGATAAGGGATTAGAGTTTAAGGTATAGTATCGAGTTTGTTGAGGGTTTAGGAATAGGGATAGCATTTAGGGTTTAGGGATGAGGGATTAGGGTTGAGGGATGAGGGATTAGGGTTGAGGGATAAGGTTTAGGGTTGAGGGTTGAGGGATTAGGGTTTAAGGTATAGTGTTGAGGGTTGATGGTTTAGGGATAGGGTTTAGGTTTAAGGGATTAGGGTTTAGGGTTGATGAATTAGGGTTTAATGTTGAGAGTTGAGGGTTAAGGGTTGAGGGTTGAGGTTGATGGATAGGGTTAATGGTCAAGGGATTAGGGTTAAATAAGAGTGTCGAGGGTAGAGGGATTAGGGTTTAAGGTATAGTATCGAGCCTATTGAGGGTCTAGGAATAGGGATAGTGTTTAGGGTTTGGGAATGAGGGATTAGAGTTGAGGGATGACGGATGACAGATTAGGGTTGAGGGTTGAGGGATTAGGGTTTAGGGACAAGGTTTAGGGTTAGGGTTGAGGGATTAGGGTTTAAGGTATACTGTTGAGGGTTTAGGGATAGGGTTTAGGGTTGAGGGATTAGAGTGAAGGGTTGAGGGATTAGAATTTGATGTTGAGGGTTGAGGGTTTAGGGATAGGGTTGAAGGTCGAGGGATCAGAGTTAAGGGTTGAGGGATTAGGGTTTGATGTTGAGGGTTGAGGGTTGAGGTTCAAGGGTTAAGGGTTTAAGGATAGGGTTGAGGATCGAGGAATTAGGGTTAAAGTAGAGTGTGGAGGGTATAAGGATTAGGGATAGGGTTGGAGGGTTTAGGGATAAGGGATTAGAGTTTAAGGTATAGTATCGAGTCTGTTGAGGGTTTAGGAATAGGGATAGCATTTAGGGTTTAGGGATGAGGGATTAGAGTTAAGGGATGAGGGATTAGGGTTGAGGGTTGAGGGATTAGGGTTTAGGGATAAGGTTTAGGGTTGAGGGTTGAGGGATTAGGGTTTAAGGTATAGTGTTGAGGGTTGATGGTTTAGGGATAGGGTTTAGGTTTGAGGGATTAGGGTTTAGGGTTGATGAATTAGGGTTTAATGTTGAGAGTTGAGGGTTGAGGGTTGAGGTTGAGGGATAGGGTTAATGGTCAAGGGATTAGGGTTAAATAAGAGTGTCGAGGGTAGAGGGATTAGGGTTTAAGGTATAGTATTGAGCCTGTTGAGGGTCTAGGAATAGGGATATCATTTAGGGTTTAGGAATGAGGGATTAGAGTTGAGGGATGACGGATGACAGATTAGGGTTGAGGGTTGAGGGATTAGGGTTTAGGGACAAGGTTTAGGGTTAGGGTTGAGGGATTAGGGTTTAAGGTATACTGTTGAGGGTTTAGGGATAGGGTTTAGGGTTGAGGGATTAGAGTGAAGGGTTGAGGGATTAGAATTTGACGTTGAGGGTTGAGGGTTTAGGGTTAGGGTTGAAGGTCGAGGGATCAGAGTTAAGGGTTGAGGGATTAGGGTTTGAGGTTGAGGGTTAAGGGTTGAGGTTCAAGGGTCAAGGGTTTAGGGATAGGGTTGAGGGTCAAGGAATTAGGGTTAAAGTAGAGTGTGGAGGGTATAAGGATTAGGGATAGGGTTGGAGGGTTTAGTGATAAGGGGTTAGAGTTTAAGGTATAGTATCAAGTCTGTTGAGGGTTTAGGAATAGGGATAGCATTTAGGGTTTAGGAATGAGGGATTAGAGTTGAGGGATGATGGATTAGGGTTGAGGGTTGAGGGATTAGGGTTTAGGGATAAGGTTTAGGGTTGAGGGTTGAGGGATTAGGGTTTAAGGTATAGTGTTGAGGGTTGATGGTTTAGGGATAGGGTTTAGGTTTGAGGGATTAGGGTTTAGGGTTGATTAATTAGGGTTTAATGTTGAGAGTTGAGGGTTGAGGGTTGAGGTTGAGGGATAGGGTTAATGGTCAAGGGATTAGGGTTAAATAAGAGTGTTGAGGGTAGAGGGATTAGGGTTTAAGGTATAGTATCGAGCATGTTGAGGGTCTAGGAATAGGGATAGCATTTAGGGTTTAGGAATGAGGGATTAGAGTTGAGGGATGACGGATGACAGATTAGGGTTGAGGGTTGAGGGATTAGGGTTTAGGGACAAGGCTTAGGGTTAGGCTTGAGGGATTAGGGTTTAAGGTATAGTGTTGAGGGTTTAGGGATAGGGTTTAGGGTTGAGGGATTAGAGTGAAGGGTTGAGGGATTAGAATTTGACGTTGAGGGTTGAGGGTTTAGGGTTAGGGTTGAAGGTCGAGGGATTAGAGTTAAGGGTTGAGGGATTAGGGTTTGATGTTGAGGGTTAAGGGTTGAGGTTCAAGGGTCAAGGGTTTAGGGATAGGGTTGAGGGTCGAGGAATTAGGGTTAAAGTAGAGTGTGGAGGGTATAAGGATTAGGGATAGGGTTGGAGGGTTTAGGGATAAGGGATTAGAGTTTAAGGTATAGTATCAAGTCTGTTGAGGGTTTAGGAATAGGGATAGCATTTAGGGTTTAGGGATGAGGGATTAGAGTTAAGGGATGATGGATTAGGGTTGAGGGTTGAGGGATTAGGGTTTAGGGATAAGGTTTAGGGTTGAGGGTTGAAGGATTAGGGTTTAAGGTATAGTGTTGAGGGTTGAGGGTTGAGGGTTTAGGATTAGGGTTTAGGGTCGATGGATTAGCATTTAATGTCGAGGTTAGGGTTAGAGTGTCAAGGGTAGAGGGATTAGGGATAGGGTTTAGGGTTGAAGGTTTAAGGATTGAGGGTTGAGGCTTTAGGGATGAGGGTTTAAGGCTTAAGATATAGTGTCAAGTGTTGAGGGCATAGGGATAGGGTTTAAGTTTTAAGGGTTAAGGGTTGAGGGGTAGGGATTAGGGTTTAAGGTATAGTATCGAGTCTGTTGAGATGTAGGATTAGGGATAGCATTTAGGGATTAGGGATAGGGTTGGAGGGTTTAGGGATAAGGGATTAGGGTTTAAGGTATAGTATCAATTTTGTTGAGGGTGTCAGAATAGGGATAGCATTTAGGGTTTAGGGATGAGGGATTAGAGTTGAGGGATGACGGATTAGGGTTGACGGTTGAGGGATTAGGGTTTAGGGATAAGGTTTAGGGTTGAGGGCTGAGGGATTAGGGTTTAAGGTATAGTGTTGAGGGTTTAGGGATAGGGTTTAGGGTTGAGGGATTAGAGTGAAGGGTTGAGGGATTAGGATTTGATGTTGAGGGTTGAGGGTTGAGGGTTTAGGGTTTAGGGTTAGGGTTGAGAGATGAGGGATCAAAGTTAAGGGTTGAGGGATTAGGGTTTGACGTCGAGGGTTGAGGGTTGAGGTTTGAGGGTCAAGGGTTTAGGGATAGGGTTGAGGTTGAAGGGATTAGGGTTTAAGGTATAGTGTTAAGGGTTGATGGATCAGAGTTAAGGGTTGAGGGATTAGGGTTGAGGGTTGTAAGGATTAGGGATAGGGTTGGAGGGTTTAGGGATAAGGGATTAGAGTTTAAGGTATAGTATCGAGTCTGTTGAGGGTGTAGGATTAGGGATAGCATTTAGGGTTTAGGGATGAGGGATTAGAGTTGAGGGATGATGGATTAGGGTTGAGGGATTAGGATTTGATGTTGAGGGTTGAGGGTTTAGGGATTAGGATTTGACGTTGAGGGTTGAGGGATTAGGATTTGACATTGAGGGTTGAGGGTCGAGGGATCATAGTTGAGGGTTTAGGGATTAGGGTTTGACATTAAGGGTTGAGGGCATTTTCTATCAAGAACTTGATTATGAGGGCTTGCTCCTTCATTGTTATGCCTATCATATGGTAGAGCATCTGGCAAGCCCTTGCAGGAAAAAGATGTGATCAATGCAAAGGATGTGATGAATCTATAGAAGGACAAAACGCGAGCACGTTATAGCGCGCTCACATTTTGTATTTCTATTGAAATGGTAAAAAGTGGTTACCCCCGTGATCCAGGCCCACATGCTCTATTTTCTTACTGATTCTACGCGTACTCCGATAAAAAAGAAGTGCTTTCATGCTATTAGGAAGTTCACATGCACATTTGACACATTGTACCACCTTTGCATGATCTTTCCACCACCTTTTCTACTTTGCCAACTTGAGAAGGAGGAAATAACATAGTTTTCACACCAAGTTTGATATATATCTATTCAAGTTTCAATTTTGTAGTGTTGCAATGTTAATTGTGATTCAATTTTAGGAATTTAACATTGGAAAGGAAGCAAGTGGTGAAGAACTCAAATTGTTGAGGAGTTTGATGCAAGAAGATAAAAACACTACATAATTGGGTACTCTCTCCATTCAAATCTTCATTTTTTAGGTATGTCAAGTCTTTACATGCATGTTCTTTACATTTTCCTTATTTCGGATTGAATTACTTTATCATGCTTTATCATACATGTTTAAAATAGACACATTCTCAATCAAGAAAGCAACCTACAATCTCACATGATGCCATGTATATTTTCTACACTTGGGCTCTTTAATAATTATGTGTAATAAACAAACCTTAGTTCATACCATGATGTCAAACTATACAAGAATAAATCCTTACAACATAAAAAAAATACAATCCCACTATTATCTTGTATTCATTTCTTAGGAACTAATATTGGTCTCTTTATCATGCTACAGGCAAATTCTCTGTCATGCTGAGGAAACGATCAAGAATTAAACCAACACAGGAAGAGATAGAAGCTAAGAATGCAAAGAAAGCAATGGCTATGAGGGAACTTCGTGAGAAGAGGAAATTGGACACGATAAATGAAGACATACCAATTGAAGAGGAACCACAACCATCACAAAGAGATATGGTATTGGTGGCACAAAGAGAACGAATGCAAAAACCTCGTGGTACGAGAGATTTGAATACCATAGTTGGAGACATGTCCTTTACCGCAAGTCAACATGTAGGGACACCATCTACCACATCTCAATTTGAGAGTACATCATCACTCACATGTGATGAAGGAGGTACGCCATCATTCCCACCTCAACCTCAAGGTATGTCATCTATTCCATCTTCGATCGAAGGTAAGCCATCTAACCCATCTCATTTAAATATTGATGAAATTCCTAATGTTGAGATGAATTTACCTAACTTGACACCACCTAAAATTTTACATAGAAAGCCAAAGTATTTGATTGATATTGATGAGAATATTTTGTAGCCAATGGAAGGTAAGATTCCAAAATGCACTTGTAGAAGATATGCTAATAAGATTTGGAGATTGTTCTTTGAAAAGTTAAATGAGACTGCAAGATGTCAACTATTCGTTGAAATGATGTGAAGTATAAAGTATAGGTCTATCATGAAGATTCTTGGATTGAGAACATCAGAGGCTTCAAGTGAAAAATCTATTGTCAAGAATCTAATGAGTGCGTATGAGAGTGTGGGTAACACCTCACGCACAAAAGATAGTAATGCAACATGGCGTGTGATTACATCGACTATAGTAAGTAGTCAAATGAGGAAAGCTCATCTCATTAGAAAGACAAGTCAAGAATTGAGAATTAATAGGAAAACTTTATCAAGAGCCATTGGAAGACGCCAAAGAATTGAGGACACTAATGCCAATGAATTATGGGCGTTCTCGAGGAGACTACCATGAAAAGATAAACCAATTGTTGAAGCATTGAGATCACTAATTGAAGACTTTTGGAAGAATTACACAAGGATATCTTTGAATCAAAGGGATGTGGTAAGAAGGAGAATCGGTAGTCAGAACCGTGAGCCACATCCAAAGTATTTTTTGGATGAGACTCAAACATAGTTTTATGGTAAATTTCTAGAGAAGTATCCTCAAATTAAAATTTGTCAAAGATATTTTGAATTGCTAAAACCTTTCTATGTTAAGATAAATCACACACGCACTACTTGTTGTTGTAGATTACATATTGAATTTTCTAACCATTTTGATGCTTATAGGTCTATATGTTTAGATTTGCATACTAACAATGATTTGCAAGGTTGTGCCATATGTGCCCCACAAACATCTTCAAGAGACTTCATATCAAAAATTTTATGTGAAAGAGAGGAAGGTCAAATATTCTACAAGAAATTATGCTTGGATGGCACATGTCATCATTGCGGTGGCTTGCAACATTTGCCAATATGTGAACATATGGAAATAACACATGCGGTTGGAAATGAACTAGTAGAGTTTGGCAAGTATAAAATAGTGGCATACAATACAAAAGATGGTAAAGAAGCAAAGAGGTATGAATTAGTTATTGAAAAGATTCCAGTGTATCAGTTTATGCCTATATTTTGTGACAGCATAGTGTATGAGTATGCAAGACATGCCCATAGAGCTCGATGGTTGGACTTGCAATTCAAGTTATGCAAGGACACATTTTCGGTTGGTAGCATTGTTTCAGTCGTCGACTTTGCAGAGAACTACAGTCTATAGCCACAGCGTGAGGTGCAATCACAATTTTACAACTCCACACAGGTTTCTATATTTGTGCACATCGCATTCATTCATGCGAATGATAGTACAGAGGATGACAGAAAGATCATAAAGGAGTATAATTTCTATATTAGTGATGATCACACACATTCTATGGATTTCGTGCAAGGTTACTTTCAGGTGTTCTACAATGATTTGTCTTGAAGGGGCATATCATTCAGTCAGCATATCATATGGTCGGATAATTGTGCGTGACAATTCAAGAACTCGCAGAATTTCTATTGGCTGAGTAGGAGGCATAATTTTACAAGTATTTAACATATGTGGAACTTTTGTGAGGCCGGGCATGGAAAGGGGGAGCATGATGGTGCAAGAGCATGTATCAAAAGAGCCATAGCACGAGAAGAGTTAAAGTATAAAGACAATGCAAAGTTGACAGATGCAAAATCAATTGTCGAGTGGTGTAATGCTTCCATGGGTCCAGGTAATGAAGGTAAGTCTTTAGTTCGTAGATTTTTTTGGTTGATAGATGATACTAACATTGCACCATATGAGGATTGTTGTACACTGACAGGATCAAATGAGATGCACTCTTTCAGAAGCTCAATTGCAGGTTCATGGAGTATCCATACACGAAAGATGTCATGCTTTTGTTCTTCCTGTATAATTCAAGTCTGGGATGAGTGCGAGTCAAAGGAGTGGGTTGACGAATGGCAGTTAAGTTATCTTAGCCCACTTGACACGTATCGACCCCCAACGGCACTAGAACTAACATAGATGGAATCGTCAGTTGACTTTGACCACATATCAGATTTAGTTCAACCAGGTAATATAGGGCACGTATATGCATCTAATTTCATCTAGTTCAACCAGGTAATGTCATCTTACTGTGTAGTATTTTTGTAATGTTGACTAATTTCATCTAATTTGCTACACATATCAATGTAGGGCACGTATATGCAGTTATTGCAGATGAAGATAATGAAGAGGGAATAGATTATTACTTATGTCATTGTGTTGAGGCCAAAAAGAAATTGGAGGCCCCTGTTATAGATGGAGAAAACATCGAATACCCTACAGGATCAGTGGTTATTACTGGAACATGGCTTAGAAGGTACCCACATAAGAGTGTTAATATTTGGCTATTTCAGGACTTTGCCATGCATCGAAATATTCTTCATTACTCGAACCTTGTTGTGGCATTCAATGTTCATTTGATAAAGTATCAGGGTAGACCTTTGAACAAAATATTGTGGAAGGTGCGTGAGTCTGACCATGAAGTAATACTTGACACAATAAAGAGTAGAGCAGACTTGGATGGTTCATTGGATTAATTTGTAAGTATTCACATTGATTTTGTAAAGTTATGTTACATTGAGTTGTAAGTATGCACATTAATTTGTAAGGTTTGTCTTTTTTTATTTCCTCCTGCATTTTTACACATATGTACACATTTTTACATCATCATGTTATACATTTTTGGTGTCCTGCTCCTGATGCGACCAAACTCATAACTCACCCTACTAGACACCATTTGATGATCTCTCCAACACTTTGGATCTAGGGTGCCCAATCATGATGATGACCTATATACCATTCTCCCGAGGTGCTCATAATGAATGAAAAGAAGACCAAGGGTGCCCAAGCTTAATAGACTTATTTCTTTCAATTTTGATGATCCAAACTCTTGCAATATGACATCCACTTTCATGCTTTTAGAACTTCCTTCACATATAGGGCACGAAATCAAGTTAAAAAATCTACATAAGGGCGCCAAACTAGATGAAAGGAGACATGAAATGTACCTTAGGACTCCATGCTAAGGTTTGAGCCATTAAAGTCTCTTGATATTAGGCGCTCATGATGATGAAACTTAGAGCTTTTTCCTTTTCTATGCACTCATCTAAGATGTTTGAATGATAAGGAGTGCCTCGACCTCTATAATGTACATTGGGCACCAAATCAAGGTGATTTTAAGTCACTTTGAGTCATTTGGGGTCAGTTTGAGTCTTTGAGTCATGTTGCAAAAAAGTGTCAATGTTGTCAAGTTGCACAAAGCAACTTTTGCATTTTTGGTGTCCTTCTCGTGATGTGACCAAACTGACTATTCCAACGTGTCTGGATGGGTACATTTACGCTAGGCATGGTCCTATTTTTCACCCAAACATGTCAAAACAGTCTGAGCTACATTGTACCAACGATATCCCTAAAGAGTCCAAAGTGCAAAAAGGTAGCAATCTTTGATGAGATGTTACTCAAAAACCATGTCACTTAGAAACATTCTGTCTGAGGCAACGCGATCACATAAAGTGTCTCTACAATAACCTCTCTCAATTTTTTATATCTCTGAGGCATTTGCCCGTGGTGAAAGGTTTTCTACTACCCCAAAAATCATCAGAAGGAGGCAATGTAAAGTTGCAAAAGGGTGTAACTTTCATCCTGCTCTTGATGTGACCAAACTGACTATTCCAATGCGTCCGAATGGGTACATTTACACTAGGCATGGTCCTATTTTTCACCCAAACATGTCGAAACAGTTGGAGCTACATTGTACCAACGATATCCCTGAAGAGTCCAAAGTGCAAAAAGGCAGCAATCTTTGACGAGATGTTACTCAAAAATTGTGTCACTTAGAAACATTCTGTCTAAGGCAACATGATCATGTAGAGTGCCTCTACAATAACCTCTCTTGGTTTTTGATAGCTCTGATGCATTTGCCCGTGGTGAAAGGTTTTCTGCTGCCCCAAAAATCGTCAGAAGGAGGTAGTGTAAAGTTGCAAAGGGGTGTAACTTTCATCCTGCTCCTGATGTGACCAAACTGACTATTCCAACGTGTCTGAATGGGTACATTTACGTTAGGCATGGTCCTATTTTTCACCCAAACATGTCGAAACAGTTGGAGCTATATTGTACCGACGATATCCCTAAAGAGTCCAAAGTGCAAAAAGGTAGCAATCTTTGATAAGATGTTACTCAAAAATTGTGTCACTTAGAAACATTCTGTCTAAGGAAACATGATCATGTAGAGTGCCTCTACAATAACCTCTCTTGGTTTTTTATAGCTCTGAGGCATTTGCCCGTGGTGAAAGGTTTTCTGCTGCCCCAAAAATCGTCAGAAGGAGGCAGTGTAAAGTTGCAAAGGGGTGTAACTTTTGTCCTGCTCCTGATGCCACCAAATTGACTGTTCCAACGTGTCTAAATGGGTACATTTATGCTAGGCATGGTCCTATTTTTCACCCAAACATGTCGAAACAATCGGAGCTACATTGTACCGATGATATCCCTGAAGAGTCCAAAGTGCAAAAAGGCAACAATCTTTAACGAGATGTTACTTGAAAACTGTGTCACTTAGAAACATTCCGTCTAAGGCAATGTGATTAGGTAGAGTGCCTCTACAATAACCTCTCTCAATTTTTTATAGCTCTGAGGCATTTGCTTGTGGTGAAAGGTTTTCGGCTGCCCCAAAAATCGTCAGAAGGAGGCAATGTAAAGTTGCAAAGGGGTGTAACTTTCGTCCTGCTCCTGATGCGACCAAACTAACTATTCCAACGCGTCTGAATGGGTACATTTACACTAGGCATGGTCTTGTTTTTCACCCAAACATGTCAAAACAGTCCGAGCTACATTGTACCCACGATATCCCTGAAGAGTCCAAAGTGCAAAAAGGTAGCAATCTTTGACGAGATGTTACTCGAAAACCATGTCACTTAGAAACATTCCATCTAAGGCAACACGATCATGTAGAGTGCCTCTACAATAACCTCTCTCAATTTTTTATAGCTCTGAGGCATTTGCCCGTGGTGAAAGGTTTTCTGCTACCCCAAAAATTGTCAGAAGGAGGCAGTGTATTAAGTCAAGATGAAGGCCTATTCACTCTAGGTGCCTATTTTTGACCAAATCACACATGCACCTTGAATAAGTGATGCTACAAGTGGTGAACAAAATGGGCGCCTTGAAGAATTGAGCCCTCCAAGACATCTTGTGATTGCCTAAAAGTCTAAAATTTACATAAGTGAGTTAAGGCGCCATTTTCCATCTCCAGAGCCTCCTTTGAGCACCTTAACATGGAGTGAATTTTTTAGTCTATGAAAGATTGTGCCTAAATAATATAACAACCCCTTGAGTCACTAGGATAAACTAAGTTAACAAAAGGAACTTCATTGAGGGAGGTGCACTTGTGCATCTAGACAACTCTAGTTTAGTGCCTGAGAAAAAGCATGTTTAGAGACACCCCTCAAATGAACCCTCTAGAACCAATAACCATAGCTCAAGATCCATAACCATGAGAAGATAAAGCATTAAAAAAATTCATCTAAAGGATGGGAAATACCTCTTAGATGATAGTCTGCCGAGTAGACCAAGAGTGAGAATGAGAATGCTCGTCGAAGATACACCAAGCCACAATGACTCTCTCCAATAAGAATCTTCTCTAGGTCCATAATTAACTCACGCCCATATCCAAGTGAAAGTCTCCTTGGTCTTCCTGCTAAAACCTCTAAAGGGTAACCATCTCAACAAGTGTCTCTAATCCCAAGAGAACTCTAGCCTCACCCAAGTCTCGAAGTATGTATGAGAACCTACAACCAATCAATCCATGTTAAGCTCCAAATGCAACACCACATTATCATGAAGCTCCCATGCACATGACCAATGTACTCAATACCAAGAGAACCAACAAGACCACTGTCAAAACTCCAACTACAAAATTAGGTATCCAAACATGACATCATGATCTAACATCTCCTCCTAGAAGATCACATGCACCAATACAGACATCCTAGTCTCAAGAGAACTTGTATCATGCTAATACTCTAATCTAGAATCAAGAGTCCACCAAGACACACTACCAAACACCTCTAAACCAAGGATCAACATCTACAACCACATGAAGATAACCATTACACCCAACCACTATATAAGATCATCCATCACTAGGTGACGAATACACATCACTATCAAAGCAACATCCATCCTCTCATCCCAATGCAACATACCAATGCGCAAATGAGCATAGACAAGGAAAAATAACAAAGTCATCCCGTGGATATAGGCAATATGCATTCAAGTCATCCCACTACAATCAATGAGGTGTGCATCCCAAAAAAATGCATAACTTGTAGATCCCAACCATTGAAAACATGCAAAATCATCATCGCATTAGTAATCATCATCACATTAGTAAACATCATCACATTAGTAAACTAGTAAACATCATTTGCATCCATACTTAAACCAATCTTATTGTTGTGTTTGATGTGTCCTCTTTCAAACAACCATTTAACAAAATTTGTGTCCAAACAATAAATATTTACAACAATAAACATCTCAAAGTCCAAAATCCAAACATTCTATCATCCTTAATCATTTCCATCATGGACCCTTGGTTTGAAAAAATCATTATGCAAGATAAAAACCCTATGCCTATTACCTTGTCTGAGGCTCATGCAAAACCCAAAATGATTAGCCTAGTACCATGTGTCATGTCCTCGTTCCGGGCTTGACCATCAAGTGTATAATGGATTAGCCTATTCCTCATTCCCGGAGGCTAATTCCAAATGATGAGGGAATGAAATGGTTTTGGACTAACTCTATCTGTTTGTTTTGCAGGAACAAGGTCAGAACCCTGAAATTTGACTAAGTATGGAAGCTTGGGAGCCTAGGCGCCCATTTCACTCCAGTTTTCCTTACTAAGTGCCTAGCACAAGGATCATCCAAATTAAGTGCCTAAGAACCTCAAGGCACCTATACATGTTTCTATGGATCCTCCAATTGAGCGCCTAGCATAGATGGATGAAGATTGAAAGTTTTCAAGTTAAAGATGTCCTTTGGGTGAACTCATAGCACTAGGCGCATGTGTTGGTTGGAACTCCTTGGATCTGGTGCCTAGGATTAAAAGCCTTTGATGAGGAGAGAAGTCTCAAGGCCTGGTCTAGCACCCTCACTTGCCTACCCCACCCTCAGAATGTGCCTAATCTTCATAAGGCATTAACACTCTATTTTGAGCGCCTAGCAGGGGGTAATGGATAGATTGAAGGCTTGGGAGCTAAGGAAAGTCACTTAGATGAATAATCAAGATTGAAATGAGAAACTCCTAGCCAAGGCGCAAAATTCCTCAATTCTAGCATCCAGAAATCAAATCTAAGTAAGGCGCTCTTTCCATTTGCCAAAGGCTCTATTAGCGCCCTTGGTTGATGATCTCTCCAGACACCTAAAATGGTGCCCAGTGGATCTTTCAACTTGTATCAGGAAGAAGGGAAGCATTCTCAGTGTTGTTTAGATAATCTAAGTTGTAAAGTTAACAAGGAATAGAGCCAGAGGACAAGGCACACTTATTGGTCTCCATCACCTCAGAAATGTGCCTAATGCAGTTGGTGTCAACTTCCCTCTTTCTAGCCTCCAAATGGTGCCTAGAGTCAAAAAAAGATTTCACTGAATAATGTTAATGTTTTGAGCATCAAACTCTACTTGGCACATACCTATGCTCTTGCAACCTCAAATTGGCGCCTAGGGTTTAGTCATCCTCCTAAGGCATAGTTCTGCTCCTCCATAACCCTGTTTTGGCGCCTAAACTTGGAAGTACCTTGAAGACTTGGATTAAGATGGAATTCACCTCCAGAATGTTAGGCACTTGATAGAAGATAAAGGCGCTAGGGTAAAAGAGCTTCAAAAGTTTGATGCCAAGTGTGAATTGAGATAATAGGTGCTAATACCAGTTGACATTACTCCAAACATGCGCCTAAGAGAGATGCAAGTCCCCAAGACCAATTTTGGAACAAGGTGCTCCATTAGAGGGTAAGATGATAATCCTTGGAAGTCAAGTGTTTCAAAGATTCTTTGAGAAATTGACAAGTTGTAACCTAGGTGTCAAAACCCCTGAGAATCCTCCTATCTGGCGCCTAGTTAGAAGAACACTAATATTGCACCTAAGTGAATTTGAGTGTCAATATAGAGTCATCAAACCCCACCAGACGTTCATCCATGTCTCTACCACCTCAAGGAAGTGCCCAGCTTAGGATGGCGCCTAGTCTGGTCTCTACTACCTTCAGTTGGCGCCTAACCCTAAGAGTCTTGCAACTATGACATTCATCCATGCAACAAGCAAGGTGATGCTCCCTTGTGATATTGTGAGGTGTTGACATTCAGTTGACATCATTGAGTTTGATTGAGTTGATCAAGTGTAGATGCCATTGTAAACATCAAGGCTTCAAGGCCTTTCTTTTGTATCTCCATTGAATAAGTTGTAACTTCATGCTATTGAAAGCATTATCCATGTAATAAGACATTGCAAGTTGATTGAGTCAAATAACTAGAAAAGTACCCAACTCTAAGGTTGATTCATTCAAGTAGTTATCTTTGATGTATATCTTTGTGTTGTTGAAGTAGTTGATGAATTGATAGCAAGTAAAATTGTTTAAGAAAAAATTTTCGTAGAGCTAGTTGGGTATCTTACACCATGCCTATCCATCAAACATCACAATGCAATCAAAATCCTAACAACATGCCCATGATCCAAGATCAAGTGCAATCATGCAAAGATATTATCAATCACAAGCCTATTAAGAATGAACTAGAGTCTTCTAGTACCATACTTTTCCATCAAACACCATCATGTAATCCATGGCCTATCAAGCCTATCAAAGAAAATGCAAACATCCTATGTAATACAATCGGACTTTAAATATTTGAAGTAGCCATCTACAAATATCCATTCAAAAGTGGATTTATAATGCAAGTATGGACGCCATCAATAAAAAAGATTTGCATTAACCAAATATCCATATAGGCATACATCAATATCTATCGATATAAGTATAACATATATACAAAATAGCCATATAGGCTTACAAGAATGCCATATAGGCATACAATGTCAACTATGTACAATACAAAATATATGTCCACAAATGCCATATAGGCATACAACAAAGGAACACAATAAAAAGTCATTCCCCTCTGGCTGGTGAAGAGAATAAATCACGAGTAGCCTTTGATCTTCTAGGGGATGGAGACATGCATGTGGGTGGTCTACTACGAACCCGAGGGCTACTCCTCCTATTTAGTTCTTCCTGCACCTTTACCTGTTACAAAAAAAAGTATAGACATTAATATATAGAAATTACATGTTATAAAAAAAATGTTTAACAAAATAATCACTTACCGCTAACATATAATCTGTCTCCTCACTTGCCTCAGTAGCAGGAATAGGCCCTGGTGATGTCATGTCCTATAGAAACCATCCAGATAGAAATTAAACTTCAAATCAATAATCTTTTAATTTTTCAAAAATAGACAACTATAACAATGAATGTAAATTGAAATTGACTAATCTGCCTCATACCCCTGTCAATGCCATGGAGCTATGAATCACAGAGGCCACACCCTGCTCCATTGCCCTATGAACATGGGGAGGTGTCTCCGTAGCCTACATCATCTGAAAATAAAACAACATTATTCAATTACGAAAACTATAATAGTGATGCAAATCATGGCTCCTAACATACACACACGTTCATCTAAACATGGAAGTAGACACAATAAAACACACAAATCACATATAAAAATTTAGTAAGTACAATTCATTCATTAAACTATTTATTTTATTACCTCCATAAAGCTTTGATGTCCACCACCACTGGCAGGTGTTTCCATGAAATCTACAGTATTAACCTATTCAACATCCAAAATCATAAATTAGAATACCATTCATATAACAATGCTATTCACATATAATAGTTATAATTGTTTACTAGTTACATACCTCGACAGTAGATGATCTAGTGAAAAATGTAGGTGGAGAACCACTAAAAAATGCATCGGCACTATGACCCTGAAATTTCATTAAAATCATCAATTTAAATTAGTTAATCTTGTATTTCAAAAATGAAATTTAATAAATTAAATTCAATAAACTTGCTAATATTTACCTAAGTATCAAGGCCGAAAGTCTCACTCAGGAGGGTATCTGTCATCACCATCTGCTCAGCTACAGATGTAGCCTGTGCACCTGCGTCCTGACTGTCCATGGGGTCATAACCACAGGCTAACCCGCAAGCCTGGCAAGTATGCGGTGGGACCCTACTCCTTGCACTGTCTCCCAACCCACTCTGTGTTGCAGGATCGACATGCTCTATGATGCTCTGGGTCAAGGCACTAATCGACCTCAGTGTATCGACCTCAACACTCTCCTTCACAATGGAAGGGATAGAAACATGCTCGTGGGCTGGTCTGCTGATTACTCGTCTCACTACCCGCTGTGAGTCAAGACATGCCCCTGGTCTCTCCTGTGCTGAGCCCCCACCTCTACCCTCGAAGTCCCGCATATCAAAATAGTTTGGCACTTTATTGAGGACAAACTCGCAGTAGAGTTTCCTCAAAAAGTATTGTGGGACCTCATTATTATTGCATGGAGGATGGTCAAAAACCATCCGCCACCTCTACCCGAAATTGTCCCTTATCACTTGGTTGTTGCACCAATGGATAGGGAACCTCTTGCATGTAATGGGTGGAGGTTGATTTGTTTGTGGGTTTGTAAAAATTGAACACAAGTCTAATTTTGTAATTTGTAATTTTTTGACATCTTGGTATGACAACTTGTCTGCATAGTAATCTCTAAACTCTCTCTTTTTATTGGTCCAACTAGTTATTTGCTTGCTAATTGAATTTACATTTGATAACATAGACTCAAGAGATTCAGCAAGTGTGGACCTATGCAAGGTTGAAGTGGAAGGATCTTTCAACCTTGCAATTATATCTTCAATTTGTTTTTTGTTGTTTTTAATTTGCCCCATTATATTATCTTGTGTTCCAGGGGCATGACGAGGAATGAATGGAGGAGGTTGTTGTTCTGCAGGTATTTCCTCCTCAGGATTTTGTGGATTTTGAGGAGGAGGAGGAGGAGGAGGTGCATTAACATTTCCTGACAATTAACGAAATATACATCAAAAATCAACAAAAACCTACCTATTTAGAAAGAAATTCAAACAAAAAAATAAAGATAACTCACCCCTTTGGCATGCTCGACGTCGCGACGGCATTTTGGTGATGAATTGATAAGCTTTTTGTGTTGATTGGCGTTTTGCAGAACGCGAGCGCGTTTTTGAGGGTTTGGAAGCCACGGGCAGAGGAGAAAATGAGAGTGAAATGAAATTCAATTGCTTTTTTTTTCATTTATACTAGGTCATAATGCGAGTGCGTTATAACGTGCTCACGTTATGGCTCGGTAATGACGAGCCTGAGGCTTGTCATTACCAAGCCATAATGCGAGCGCGTTATGACTTAAATTTTTTTGAAATTATTTTGGCCACTTTTTGGGCCCCCATCTTCTTGCACTTACCCAAAGATGGTGCCTTTTGACCAGTATGTGACTTGACATTTCTCCTACCCTTATTTCTTCTACACTTTCCCATGGTACTCCACAATCAAGACCCACCCAAGCCTATTAGACTTCAAAAAGGGAAACTAGGCTCTGATACCACTTGTTGGAGTACAGGACCACTAAGAGGGGGGTGAACTAGTGGTCTATGAATTTCACTATTTCAAAATTGAACTCAAAGATTGTGCAAAGAAACTCATTAAAAACATAATCATCATGATCTGCAAACTAGGATAAAAACAAATAAATAAGAATGACCAAATAGGTACAATATAATCAACCATAAAGAGAAGACATGACACAATTTTTGATGAGTGGAAAACCCTCATAGGGATAAAAAACCACTCTTGAATCCTTCCACTTTATTGTGCCTCACTGGATAGGAAAATCTCACTGATTACAACAAATGTCTACTGACATACATGCCTCACTAGCAACAAATAGATTTCACTAACCATGCAAGCCTCACTGGCAAAATATACAACTTCAGATTAATAAAAAAACATAGAGGGTTTCTCTGTTTCAATACAAAGCTCATAACCACGTATCATTCTTTCTTAGTCTAGAAATCATTTGCTCTACATATGTGCTCCATAATGTCTTCTCAATGTTCTTGAATCACCTGCAATATCATCTCATATATTTCACAATCCTCAGACAAAACATTCTCTCTTCCCCTTCTATTTTTCTCTTAAAAAACCACACGCCTCATAACATTGTTTTCTGCGAAAATATATCTCTTGCTTCATATATCAGTCCTGCAATAATCATTAATCACAATGCACCTGCAATAAAATTAAAATGAAATGACCTTTCATTTTCTTTTTCTCTTCATATTCCTTATTTTAAAAAAAATAAAACCTTCTCTTTGATTAAAAGCCACTCTGCATTTTCATCTTCAAAAATCCATTCACCTATGTAATAAGAATCTTTATAAATCTAATCTTATGACTCCCATAATAAAATAATGTCTTAAAAAAATATTCACTTCACAACAAAACTCCTCGGTCACCTATCCATTTGCATTAAAGAATTTCTTTTCATAGAAACTCTCTTCTTTTAAAAAAATTATTATGGCGTATAAATCTCCTCCTTTGTAGCTTTTAATGCCTCAAGAGGCTCACTGATGAAGTCTTAAAATTAGAAAGAAATCTCCTAAAAATAACCTTTAAATCTCAAAAAATGTTGCCTTTTTAAAATTGTCTAAAAATAGCTTTAAAAAAAACCTTATCTCTACAATTTCAATGTTTATGACGTCCACAAGCACGTCAAAGGTGAACACAAAGAAATGGGAGATAAATTTAAATGAGGACCTTTGATCTTCCATTTTACGCTTCTCATACTTTAAACATAAGACATTGATCTGCTTGTCCCGCTCGAAAGAATGGATGATGACCGATCCTCTTGGTGCCACTATGGAGAGGGGGCCAATCCCCCATAACTTCAAAACCCTTAAAGATGTCACTTAAGTCATAGTGACCTAGAATAGTGGGTCACCTGCTAGTTAAAACAAAAAGTGCAAAAGTCTTCAATGGTTAAGATATGGCCCTAGAAGCTTTAAGGTGTAAATCAAAACCTTAGGATTCACAATAGTTTCAAACTAGAATAATAGACACTGAATATCAGGGGCATTGTCTATGATGAAGACACTTCACAACATAGATGTTAGACACTACATACTATAGGAAAATAGAGACCAAATAAAATCATTTAAACTAAAATATCTTACATAGGGTTTCAAGACATAGAAAGGTATTAGGTCTTTAAAACAACATTACAGTTGAGACCTTGTACTTCAACACTTCAACTGATGAATGAAATACAGAGACACCATTTTTTAATAGCATTGACAACAACAACAAACATCATTACAAAGAAACTCTTGAACAAGGATGGAGAATGTCAACCCTTGAAGGTATTAGGATGATTTGAGAGACAACAAGCTCTCTGTATATTTACAACACTTTGATATGAATAGAGATATTAAAGCATCCTTGTAATGAACCATCCTGAAACATAATATGACAACTTCAAGTACCTTCATCACCTGATATGACAACTTCCTTAACATGAGCATCATGTTATGAAATATGATGAATGAAGATCATACTCTAAAAGCACCAAGCATCTTTGATGCCTTTGATCCTTTGATAATCCTGTAGACCTGAAGCATCATGAAGAAACAACTCCTGAAGATGAGAAATCAAATCTTCTTCAAATCAGGAACATGACTATCATCATAACACATCATGACATGAAACACCAAACCATCAATGGCAAACTAATGATGATCATCTTGATAACCATCACATATGAAGCATGAACACTATGCAACTCCTGAATACCTAAGACTAATGAAAGCATCCTGATCCTGAACCAAGTGAATTCCTGGTATATGAACTCCACACACTTCTAACATCAATGACAAACAACTCAACATCTTTTTGACATCAAGTACAATCAACGTCCATCAGTTTCTATGTCTGTTAGCTTGCACCAACTTGTTGCTATACTAAATGGCAGATTGGCTGATGTAGAATAATCCTAATGATCTTGTGATGTTCCTTATTGCTCTACAAGGTGTTTTCTAGTTTCTGTGGAATAGGTTATTGTCCAGAATGATGGTGTTGTTGGGTTATGCTTTTTCTTGGCCAACTGAGGTATGTTGGAGGTGTGTGCCACAAAGTCTTTGTTGTGTGGAGTTCAATGAGTGTTTGGAAATGTTGTACGGGTCATGCTGACTCATCTAGGAGAAGAATAAGTAATTTTTAATCATCCATGAGTACCACCAAGTTGTAATGACCGATGTGCTACAAGCTTCATGTTTTATTGCTTAAGGGTGACCTAATTCAATTGTGTGAAGTATGTGGATATTATTCTCTAAACGTTGATGATGTGAAGGATGTTTAGGAGCAAGTTAAGTGTGTGTTGGAATCTACAAGGTGTCTTCCTTTTCCTAGTGTTGTGTGGAGTTTGTTTGAGGGTTTTCCCTGTACACATTTCATGTTGTTTGGTCTTTGGTTGACTTGTAATTACAATATTCTTGTTGTCTTTGATTGACATGTAATATAAACAATGTAATATCATGTATATATTGTAAACCTAGTTGATTTAGATGAGGTGTGATTGAGTGTATGTGCAAGGAGTAAAACATGGATATGTAATGCATTATGATGTGCGACTGAAAGAGAAAGTACAAAAGTATTAGACCTTGTTCAGATTCATTTTGAAGATACTTTTGTGATAGATGGAGAGTGAAGAGTGTGCCTAACGGATTGTTGGAGGTAGTGAGCCAGAGGAAAAACTTCTTGAAGGCTAAAAGTAGTAAGTCCAAAGAAGACACTTGAAGAAGTTGCAGAAGTTGTCAAAGTAGAAGAGCAATCATCAAAAGGAGTGAGCTTCATTATCAGTTTCAGATAGTAGAAGGACTCTCATGCTATAATCTTTTCTGAGTTTGTTCTTAGTTTAGGAAGTATTTGATTCCTTGGGTTGAAGCCCTAAAACAAAGTTTGCAAGGAGTTGTAGCTTCCTTGGGAGTGACCCTAAAACCTTTCTTCAAGAAGTAGTAGCTTCCTTGGGTTGTAGCCCTAAAACAAAGTTGTAATAGTGATTCTTTTGTGAGGCTAGATTAGGATAGTAGCTCCTACCATCTTTTCTCATCGTGGTTTTTCCCCTTTGGGGTTTTCCATGTATATCTAGTGTTATGTGGTGTTGTGCATTGTGTTGATCTTTTATGTTTTAGTTAATGCTATAAGAATTAAGTTTAATCTACTCTGGAAGGTTTGAGATTGGCTTATATACTAATTCACCGCCCCTCTCAATGTTCGGGTGTGTTCAACAAATTTAACTTCACTTCTTTGATAATACATATGTTTCCATCTCTTATCAAGTTTAGGCTAGTATTTTCCTAATTCTCTTGCTAAATTTAGTCATGCAATGATGGAGAAGATTCTTCTTGATTTCTTTCATGCATTTTAGAACTAGTTAAGATTTTGAATGAGGGTTTCTTGAGAAACAATCTCTTGAATTTAATTTATTTTAGTTTTCTTAATGTTCTTATACATCATCTTCATGAAATTTTTGATCTATTATGTGATCACATTATTGGCTTTGGAGATATATCTTCGTTGAAACCATTTTCACCTTACAAATTTTTTGTGACAGCCTTCTATTCTAGTTTATTGAACTTTTATTGGAGGAACTTTTTTGAGAACAAGAACAACTTCTATTCACCAATCAAGGAAGACATTCTTTTGAAGGATTCTTGAAGTAGGTGACATTGTTTTGTCTATTTTCTTGTCCTCTATTATTTTTCAACCCTTCATAATCATTCTAAGTTTTATAGTTAATCTTAGCATATTTCTTTTTATGTTATTATTCGCATTGTTAGGGTTACTATTCGCATTGTTATGTTACTCTTTTTTTCTTGAAGAGTTGGTATGTACCCTTTTTCTTACTTATTTGATAAGTTTTTGGTTGACATCTTGGGTTTCCCATCTCCTACACTCCTGTTTCCATGTACATAGAATTCTATTGGCTTTGCGGACCTGAGTTTCCTAGTATTTATTATTACAAGTATTCATTATTCTCAAATTATAGAGATACATAGGTTAAAGACCACACACTATCCAAATTAAATTGATAATTCTATTTGAATACATGTGGAGCTTGAAATACCAAATTGGGAACTTGACCATTTGGAAATCTCGCTCCTATTCTCTATTTTAGCCACATTTATCATTGGTGATTCCTCATGTACTTTACTGTTATTACAATAGGCTAGTTGTTTGTTGTTTAGATTATATATTTTTGGATACATAGTATTAAGTGTGAAAAAAGAGAATGATGACAACTAGAATGCACACTAGATCAAACCTTCTTTCACAATAACATTCAAGGACAAGACTGACACAAATCACTATCAAATGAAGGTGGACTCAACTACAAATCTTGTTCTCATGAGTGTTATAGAAAGGTTAGATTTAATCAAGTCTCTTTATCAAACCCTAGGTCAATAATGCACTAAACCCTAGTTCTATGATGATTTGATTATAACATAATATGTACAATAGATATCCAAAAACTAATTGCATAGGGATGATAAGGAAGATGATAGAACCTATGTCTCGGAAGCAAAGGTTTTGGAGGACTATTTTGGGACCACCCACGTCCTGAAAGATAGAATCTGTAGAAATTGTAAACTAGAGAAATGTTGTAGAAGCTGCCCTAATGCCAGATCTGAAGTCAGTAGAGGCAGAAAGACTAGGGCACCACCGCCCAAGTCTTACACAGAGGGATATTTTGAAACTACTGTCAGATCTTGAAACCTTGATCCTTTCTTAGTCTTCCTATCTCTTCATATTTCCTAGATCTCACTCATGTAACCTACACACAAGAAGAATAGAAGGGGTTTGTAGGTTATGGTGTTTAGGGACTTACCTCAGTCAAATCCTGGGATAGCATTCAAGCTTCCCAACACTGTTGATAGATAAAGAGAGCATGCCCCTATAGGGTAGAGGCTAAATACAATAAGAATATGATGAATCAAATGATGATAAACAATAATGATATCATCTATGTGATGAAACCCTTAGGAGGATGAATGCCCTTCAACTCATAAGGAGAGATAGATGATAACTTCAAACTTCCAACAACACACACACAATAGCAATACAAATCTTCTCTAGAATCACAATGAATGCTTTGAATGCTCTTTGTTCCAATGCTTCAAGTTGGCTATCACTATCCAGGTTCATAATGAATTTAAAAACACACTTATTTATATAATTTAATTTTACACGAACTTTCATGGCTTAGTTTTTGTTTCACAATGTTTCTAGCAAAGATTTAGATTACTTTTTGGCCAACATAAATTTTAGAGCTTTAAAGGAAAGAAAACAAAGAGAAATACTAGCTATTTTAAATTAAAGCTCATCTCATGGTACTAAAAAAATAGACATTGTTAAAATATATAAATTTTGATTACCCATACTAAAGAACATGCATAGATTAGCCATTTCAAACTTTCTTCAATTACAAATAATTTGTTTAAATTTAGAAATGTTCAAATGAAAGTACTATAAAAGAAAGATGGCATGTTATATGATTTTTTTTGTTAATAAAAAATGTTGGTTGCATGTGAAGATAAATAAACATGTCCATACTTCAATTTTTTCAATAGTGAAAATAATTTTTTAAATGACTACCATCTATTTATAGTAACCAAGGACCACAACTTAATAAAAAGAGTTCGCATAAAGAATGTCCTATCAACTAAAATATAAGTCTAAACTATATTCTTTCCTGCTAACATTTGTGAAATTAAACCAAAAGAGTCAACAAAGAGAAACCTTTTGAAAGGTCCCAGGCTGACATAACTTTGATTCTACCCTAACCAATCAAGGAAGACTTGGGCAATGGAACCTAAGTCTTTAAGCCCCTTTTAGGTCTAGGATAAGGTAAAACATGGGCCTCTTATTCCCAATTTACATTGGTGTCAAGCAATTTTGCCTCAGGATGAATATTTAGAATGTATAATGCAATCACAAGGACCTTGGAGCTAAACAAGGAGGTAAAAAGACATGTGGCTACTTTTTACTCCATAACACATAGTACTACAACACATTTGAACATTAGCATAGTTTTAATTGTCATCCATATTATAGTTACTTTCTAAGACCTTCTCCAAGTTCTATCTTACTCTAGATTCTATTTTTTGTATCCACTTTCTAGATTTTATTATTGTATTCTAAGTTTTTCTAGTCTTTCATAGTTCAAAAGAAAACTGAATGTATTTCATCTAGGGAATAAATATAGTTTTAGATTAGGAAAATTATGTTTATCTAAGTGTAAAACACTATATTTGATTGTAAACTAGAAAATAGTAATTTCATGTTTTAAATTCTATCTAAAAGAAGTTAGGAGGTTGAAAATAGAGAAAATCAATATATCCCCATTTTTCAACAAGAAATTAGGAGATAATGATTTTGAGATTAATCTTCCTTCTAACATTGGGTTGCATCTAGTGTTCAACATAGTGTTGTTGTGTCATTACTTTCCACCTCTATTGAATATATTGGATGCTATAGAGACTCTTTAGTAAATGGAGATCAATCTAGAATACAATATTTCCATATGGTTGGATCAAGTCATCAATATTTGGTCAAAAAAGTATGTCAATAAGACATCCCTCTTTTCTAGATCATCAAAGCAAATCAAGTGCCTTTCCAAGGAAATGGTTTATAGAGATTAAAGTTACCAATTTATTTCGACATATTTTGAACTACAATTAGATGCAATAGCAGACCATTCCTCTTTAAGGAGGGGTGATTAATCCAAGAGTATTTAGGTCACTAGTGTTATGTCATAAAATCTCTCCCTAAGACTTTTTCCCTCCTATGTTTAGCTCCCATGTTCTTTAGAAAGTATTTTTATCATCTTGCGTATTCATGTTTACTCCCGATGAGAAAAACCCCTAAGTTTTATGGAAAATAGGACCTAGGGGTTCTATTGTGACAAGTCCTGACTGAAATAGGGAGGGAGCACTTGGGTGTTCTACCCTAATCCTACCCTATTTTAGGTAGGACCTAAATTAAAGTGTTTGTTATGTGACTCTTAATTAGGTCTTATGCCGACACCTTAAGTTTGAATTACAAAATTCTTAGCAAGAATGTGTTTAGTTGCATATATAAGCATGTTTAGGGATTCATTTGTAAACTAGAGAAGATGATTATGAACTTTTAGCACACTTGTGATTTTAGAGCATTAAAGGTATTCATTGCTGCAGAGTAGACTTGTCTTGTTATTGTGTTTGTTATGTAGATTTGGCTTCATCTTCTCATGATGTGAAGGATTTTCATCTATATGCAAGCTACACCTTCGAGGTGACATTTATTTGTGTTGTCAATCATTTATCATTTGGATTTTGCCTCTATCCCGTAGGGATACGCAATCTTTATCTGACAATGGTGTTTAGAAGACTTGAATGTCTCTTTGAGGCTTGACTGAGGCAAGCCTCTAAACACCACAAGCCCCAACCCCTTTTTATGTGCTTGCAGGTTACAAGTTTATGAAGTGGAATAAGTGGAGTTGTAGGGAAGTAGAATAGAGTGTCAAAAGTGTAGAGGAAAATGGAAAAATAGGACTTGGACTAGGGTGCCTGCTCATTAGTCCTCTATATCTTGAAACACAGAAATCCCTAGAATAGTAGAATTAAGTTGCAGACAATCTTCAAAGATCCTGATAGAAACTGGTACATTGGACTCCGGTGCCCGCTCATTAGTCCTTAACTTTTACATATAAGGAATCTAAAAAATTGGTATGTATCTAATTGGTATTTAATATCTCTATATATGAGCATTTGTCGAGATTCATTCGTTTGTTTACCATTTTACAAAATTAAGGTTTTAAACATAATTGGACTTTAATTAATCAATTAGTTAGCAAATTCCAAGTTTCCTCTTTGTTCTAACAGACACTAAATCTGTAGCAAAGCCCTCTTGCAAGAGATTGTGGCTTCACTCAATTTATGTCCTTGAATGTTGTGGTGAAAGGAGGATTTAACCTTGAAATTAAAACCCCTCTTTTTACCCTAAACATTTTGGTGAACTCGATGTGAACTTCTTAACAACACTTTACCTTTATTTCATTCCAATGCTCTACCTAGCCAAGATGAAGCATTAGTGGATAAAATAATAATAACACAATATTATTACGACTACAATGAAATAATTAGTATGATAGAAGTGGATGAGGAGAAAGATGAGAATTTGCCTCATCCATGGAGAGATGGCATCTATGTTGAGGTTCCTCCCCTGCCATCCTTACTATAAGGATGAGGAGTGAGTCATCAAGAATAGAACAATTCATCAAGAAAAATGAGATTTGAACATGGTTCTTCCTCCTCTAACATGCAAAAACCTATGGAAAAATATGACAATACTTTTTAAGATACAAGCAACAAGACAAGAAGAAATAGACAAGCAAGAGAAAGAAGAAGAAGAAGACAAGATTTTTCCCAAAGAAATGCACATCAACAAGAAAACATCCTACCTAAGCTTGAATCAAACCAAGAAGAGCTTAAAAATGAACAACTTGAAGACAAGAATAAAAGTTGGGCTATGGTACCTTATGTCCCACTTTCTTCTAACATTCAGGAGTGAGAAGATGATGATGTGCTTGTCAACAACCATTACTTTGGTTGTGCTACAAATAAGCATTTCTAACCCTTTACCTCTATGTTATGTTTCCCTCGTGATGTGTTATGTGTTGTTTAGGCCTCCTATAATGACCCTTGATACTCTTTTAAGGTCAAGGATACTGGGAGACCGCCCCTATTGTGACCCTTCTTCTATTTGTATCATCATTCTTTTATATTGCATCTCCTCTATTTTCATTGTTGAGTGTTGTGTCCTAGGGGCATAGCATTGCGGTTGGTGACTTGAGGACACCTTCCTACATGACGACCCTAGGGCACTTTTTTCTCCTCTCTTGCATTATTCTTTACCTTCCTCTAGTGGTTCTCTCTAGCTGGCAGATGACAAAAAAACAAATAATACTAATAAGGACCATGTGTCCCTTCAGTGAGTAAGCAAAAATGGACCTAGTCCATACATGACGATGGGGTTGATATATATTATTTTATGCTTAGCTAGTAGAATCACTCCATGTGATATTTTGATGTTGCTTTATCATACTAACAAACCATAACAATACATCTTCTCCATGCACTTTGTTTAACTTTGAATCTTGCCTTGGTTACACTCAGTTTTTGAGATTTCTATGGTATAGCCCCATGGTTATACTTGGATCTTGGACCCATAGTATAACCTTGTCTCTCTATGTGAAATATTACATGCAGTGTTGTTTATCATGATTATGTGGTTTCTAACACCTTTTCTTGTAGGAAATTGTGTGTTTGTGGGAATATTTGGCAATCGTAAAGTACATGTTACCTATGGGGAGCATAGGCATTGCAAGAGCTCGTGTTCCCTTGTGTGTTTTCTTCCTACCTTAACATGCTTGATATCGGTACACAACATCGACCACCTTAAGGTGGGGGCATATATAAGGTAAGTTGTCTGCTGATTTTGATATTGATAGAGTAAATGAGATTGCTTCTAGATTCAACTATGTATATTTTTGTATCAACGTTTCGGATCATGCTTAATGATCCATCATCAGGAATAGGATAGTTGAAAATTGGAAAGCAGACAAGGACTTTATAAATGAGTGAGAGGGAGGAAGGAATGAATAGAGAGGGGTAGAGGTGAGGAGAGAGAAATGAAGTAAAAGAAAGGAAAAGAAGAAAATGATAAAAAAGGGTATTGGGGCACCATATAAACAATCAAACCAATACAAGCTAGGGTTAAAAATGGTTAATAATAGTATAAGATCAAGAGCCTATATAAAAGCTAAGACAATTCATGAATCAATAAATAGAGATATTAAGAAACCAAAGATTTATTGACCCACATCCAAGTAAAATCCTTAAATAAGACCATAATCCTTTGCATGCATACCAATCAAAAAATACAGAATAACAAACTTAAAAAGAAAATAAATGAATAGAAAATAACAAACTTAAAAAGAAATGTAAATCCAATTCAAAAATTAAAGGAGCCTATGAATATTCAACCAAAAATGAAACTAATCTAAAAATGAGCACCTATATGCATAAACTAAATGTCCATACCTGTGTGCATAGATCAAAAGATATATTAGTGAAATGAGGGGTGTGTGTGAGTGTGTGTGTACAATTGAAAAGAAACAATAATACATGTACAAATAAGTTATATATATAACATATAACAATTATATAAGACACAAATACATGCATATAAAAAGGAAAAGAAACAATAATACAAGTACTTATATGCAATGCAAATAACAATAACAAATCTATATAATACATATACACGTATATAATCCATACAATACCCATCTAATATATATACTATATGAATAAAAAAATAACATATATATAATAAACATAAAATAAAAACAAAAGCATACATAACAAGAAGTAAATATAAAACCTTATATATATGTATACATATATATATAGGTATATATATAATATACCTATATGAATACATATATATAACAAAACAATGAAATAAGGTGAGTGAATATATATATATATATATGTATGTATGTATGTATGTATGTATGTATGTATGTATGTATGTATGTACATACATACATACATACATACATACATATATACATACATACATATATATATATACATACATACATACATATATATACATACATACATACATACATACATACATACATATATACACATACATACATACATACATATATATATATATATAAATGTACATATATGTAATATAGATAACAGATAACAAATATATATATAATACATGTATACGTATATAATACTTATAATATATATAACCAACAAGGGGAAAATTATATAATACAAATAACACATAAAAATTATAAATAAAATAAAGCAAATATGATACATAAAATATAGCAAGTGATACATATTTAATACAAATTATACCTATATATATACATCAATATGTGTAAAATCATATATATTTTATATATAATACACATAAATAAATAAAAGTAAGAAAGAGAATGAGACAATCACTCCAAGATGGAAAAGATGCAACAAATCAACAAAGGGGCAAAGACGTAACAAAAAAGAAAGGAAATGAGAAAGTAGGAGCATATAAAGTGGTGAAAGCGTGAAAGAGGGGGCAATGTGTAGGAATATATGTAAGGTGGCCTAAAAGTGGATATGGGGCCCCTCCACAAGTAAAGGAAGCAATAAATAGAGAATAACCCAACATAAATGAAAAAGAGGCAAGGTTACCATACACACAATTAAAACTAAAGAAGGAGACCAAAGCAAACCAAAATGAAGACTATAAAATGCATAACATACAAGAAACCCCATGTAAGCACACATATACAGAAGACAGAAGGTAAAGACAAGAGGAAAAAGGGAGAGGGGAATAGATGGAGTGGGGTGAGTGAGGGAAAAGGTAAAGAGACCAAGGACACTAGATAATGATGAGAAGAGGAGGTAAAGAAAGGGATGGGGGAGGAGGGAGGAAGAGGAAGGGATGGGTGGGGTAAAGTCATCGAGTGAATCAAGCAGGAGAAGGGTGGGGTTGGAGGGAGTTCAATAAAGGTTGCCAGGTTGGGCTAAGATGCCATCCTTCATCACGATTTAGATTGGCGAGGTGACTTTTAATGAATATAGATTCTTGGAGTTTCCTCTTGAAAAAGCAATCTTCTTTGACTAAAACTTGGGTGTCCTCAAGACACATTGTTAGGGATTGCATGTAGAAGATATCAATTAAATGCAAATAAAGATTAAACAGAGAAATGGAAATACACAAAAATAATAACAGTGAGAGACAAGTTTTAACGTGGTTCACCCAAACCTAGGCTACATCCACCAATAGAGAGTCCAATATTATTATCCAGTAAATCAAACTAATTACAACCAGCAATCCTTGTAACTCAATACCACTACAAAATGTTACAATACATCAACAGAAACCCTAACCCTTAGCTGCTTTTATCAATCCTCATGTCAGTTACAAAATAGGGTTTTTTAATGTCAACCAATATAAAAATAGCTCCTAATGCCTTTATAAAATAATAACAGGAGGGGCTCTGCCCCCTGCACTCCCCTATTAAATAATTTGGGGGGAAACTGTGCCGATAAAAGTGCAAAAAATTTAACCTCCGAGTCTGATTAAGCTCCATATAACAACACATATGTGGTATTTGGTATTAAAAGAGTGCTTAGCTAGGGCACATTTGGAGGTATGATCATGTCTAATGTGTGCACTATGTTCTTTGATCCTCGTGCTAATGGATCATCTTGTTTTGCCAATGTATGGAGTCCCACAGGAGCAGATAGTCTTATAGACTCCAGAGTTGATAAGATTATTTCTAGGATCTTTGGTGGAAGGGATTAGATTCCTCAATGTGGAGACAGGTTTGAAAGTACATGTGAGGCCTTTCTTGCATAGAATTTTAGAGATTTTATTTGGGAGGCCTTCTATGTAGGGGAGGGTGGCAACCCAACCTATACTAGGGATATCAGGTTTAGGCTTGGGGTTAACCCATTTTTTTACAAGGTTAAAGGGACGAGAGATAACTCGATTGCGGTACCCATTCTATCATGCCCACTTTTGTCATGTGGACATGACACAGAAAACAACATGTCATGTCCACATTTGTCATGTGGTCATGACATGAACAACCAAAAACTTTTCACCTGTCCCTAAAACCCCGTCGCATAAAGACGGGGAAGGCAACAAGGTGCGGGATACGATATCCTCGACACCTTGTCAGGTAAACCAAACCAAGGAAAAATGACATAAGCATTGAACACAAACATCAATATAGAAGAAGTAACACACACATCTTCCTAATTCTAGTTATGATAAGAGAAACACATACATAGGCAGGTGAGTTACTATTTTGTTCAAGCTTTAAAAGAAAACAACCTTTTGGAGATTAATCAAATTGCCAACATCTTTTACATTTAGTTATTCAATATATTCAATAGATAGTCGAAATCAATCTAATCTCCTTGTCCTCATATTCAAGAGCTTTGATATTCACTTGGGCATATGACTAAGAAGAAGCTCTCATGAGTAGTCTTCTACATCAAGATAGAAAAGACATTTGAGTTTACCAACGCACTCATCTAGATGCTATAGACTAATGCATTAAATTCAAAACTTAAGAAGTTTCAATTATTCGACAGATGTTGGCAATATAGAGTTGAAAAATGTTGTTAAAATTAAAATTTGCTGGTCTTAGACATAAAAGTTAACACAAACAATCTTTTTTGGTATAAGACTTGCACTTTAGACTTATATAAAAAAACAAGTACATCTCTTTCTCATAAAAAGTTTGTTCTATTAAGCCTTACCCTATCCCTTTCAATTGTTTAAGATTTAATAATCAATTTTCTGCCTCCATTCCACTATTGTCAATCCCCACTCTTTTAAATCTAATAACACTGTATGGTAGGGAAACCAAGCACTCAGTTGCTCTTGTTTGCATGCAACTAACTCTTAAAGGCAACTGTAAAATCCAACCCAAGTGAAAGTTTTCACAATAAGAAATCTGAACAAAAGTATCTGACACAACTATATGCCATATGTAGATGGATTGGAATAGTTAACAAGACTTGAGGAGTTATGTGGGATTAGACAAGTGGTGAGCTAGAAGAGAGGGAAATTTAAATATGTGGCAAAAGTAGCCATCTCGTCTTTTTATAAAAAAAAAACTTAAGTATAATAAAATTATTTAAGAATCCAGTATTCCAAAGCACTACTAAGCAAGTGCTAGGACAACTCTACTACTATGAGTTAGGTCAAACAAGGAACCTGAATTAGTTTATAGCACAAACCAATCCATAGAGTTTTGGAATGAATTTAAGTGTTTAATCTAATACATGTATTTCATTCAACATATAAAGAATCCAAACATGGTCACTATTGTTGGCATGTTATATGATTGGGTAGGAGAAAGTGGATGTTCGAAATTATCTCTTTAAACTATGCTTATTACTAAGCATACCCAGATACAATTATAGGCCACCTTTGATTTGAATTAGATGATGACCCTTAAGCTGTCCAAATTGTAGTCTCAATGGGAAGTAAAGTGAAATGGTACATTTGGACTTCTTTGGTTGTCATCTCCATAACATAAGACCATAGCTATTGTTCAAGCCCAAGTGTTTGCAATGACTGTAACTCTGCAACTCTATAAATTAAATCTTCAAAAAAAATGACTTGAGCACATGTTGACATGGATGAATAGCCTCTACAATAGATTTACCTTATGAAAAATATTTTGGGACTGTCAAGGATGTGGGAAAATGGATCACCTCACTTGACACACAAGTCTAGGGAGGATTGAATAAATAGATGCCATTACTTATCAAATGACAAAATACAGTTTTGTAGTCAAAGTATGAATAGATCTATTGTTGTATAATTAATTATGTAACATTAAAACATTAATACTTAATATATATATATATATATATATATATATATATATATATATATATATATATATATATATATATATATATATATATATATATATTACCTTTAGTTTTTTTTTTTATTGGCGTATTCCTTGAAAAGTTGCAGGGTCCACTACTTCATGGAGTCTGACCCTCTACAGCTAAAAAAAAAGTTTACTAAATGAAAAGTAACATGCCTGGAAAGCCTCTTTGATATTTATATAATCAGTCAAAATTTAGTTTAACAATGATGAACTTAACCTATTATAGATGTATCTCTTTGAGATTAACCTTAAGGGTAGTGCTTTATCTGCATGACTTGTGGGATTTGTAAATATGAGCACTAGTTGGCATGTACCCCTACCGATCTTATTAGAATTCTTGTAAGAATTGTAATGTAACTTTGTGAAACATTGGGCACCCTTGTAAGCTGCTTGAGGTCTTAAAATGGTATGCATAAAGAGTTACATTGATTATATTGAATGTGCAGAAATTTATGATGCTACAACAGCAACTATATTATTTCTATAACTATTTTGTGCAGAAATTTATGATGATACAACAACAACTATATTGTTTGCATAACTATTTTGTGCAGAAAATTTGTGATGCTACAGCAGCAACTATATTGTTTGTATAACTATTTTGTGCAGAAATTTATGATGCTACAGCAGCAACTATATTGTTTGTATAACTGTTTTCTATGGGACAAGAATAAAAATTTGTTTGTCATATTGCCTTCACATGTCCTCTAATTTCTGAGATGCATTCTATGAGAAATAATATTTAAACTTGTCAAACAAGCTGCCATATTAAACCAACTCAGGAAATCAGTAAAATAGTACTATGCATGAATGTTTAACAAAATGACAACAATATAAAAAAAATTTAGGAAATGTATTTGTTTAAGAAGATGTAGGTAATGTTAGGGTTAGCTGGCAGAAGATATCAATTAAATGCAAATAAAGATTAAATAGAGGAATGAAAATACACAGAAATAATAACAGTGAGAGATAAGTTTTAACGTGGTTCACCCAAAATTGGGCTACATCCACCAAATAGAGAGTCCAATATTATTATTTAGTAAATCAAACTGATTACAATCAACAATCCCTGCAACTCAATATCGCTGCAAAATGCTACAATACAATATCAAAACCCTAACCCTTAGCCACTTTTAACAAGCTTTTTACTAGTTACAAAATAGAGTTTTTTATATCAGCCAATGAAAAAATAACTCTCGGAGCCTTTATAAAATAATAAAAAACCGTGTGAGGTTTTGGGGGCACTGCCCCCGAGCCCCCGCGAGGGCACTGCCCCTCGAGCCCACCCTGTATTGTGACAGGGAATGCGCCAGGGGTACTGCCCCTAGACCCCGCAAGGGGCGCTGCCCCTTGACCCCGTCTTGGGGGCACTGCCCCTTAACCCCGTAGGAATTTGGGGGGAAACCGCGCTGATAAAAGTGGGGTAAATTTAACCTCTGAGTCTGATTAGGCTACATATAACAACAATCTCCCACTTGGAGACTGATCAGAATCCACACTGTATCATCTCCCACTTGGAGACTAGTCATAACACCACTAACCCTGTAGCTCCCACTAGAAATAAGCACCCTGGACTCTGATGTTTTGTTTTTGTTATTTTCAGTCTAGAAGACCAACCGAAGCTGAAGAGGAGCTCAGCTTCTCCCTTGTCACTGCCTTTGTAAACATATCCGCTGGATTGTCATCTGTATGTATCTTTTCCAACCATAACTATCCATCATCCAACACTGACCGAATGAAGTGATACCTCAACTGTATGTGTTTGGTCTTTGAATGCAAGGCAGAATTCTTTGCAAGATGTATGGCACTCTGGCTATCCGTAAACAAATAATTGTTAACCTGTTGTTTGCCCAATTCTTGCATGAAAGATTGCAGCCATATCATCTCCTTGCTTGCCTCTGTTAGAGCGACATATTCTACATCTGTGGTGGATAAAGCAACCACCTTTTGTAACCTAGAAATCCAACTCACTGCTGTTCAACCTACAATAAAGACAACCTGTAGTACTCCACCTGGTATCAATATCCCCTACCAAATCTGAGTCTACATAACCTGCTAAATTAGTATTAGAGCCCCCAAAACATAAGTGTTTATTGGATGTACCTCTTAAATATCTGAGAATCTATTTTACCGCATTCCAATGCTCTAATCCGGGATGACTCATATACCTGCTAACAACTCCTACAGCATGGGCGATATCTGGTCTTGTGCATACCATGGCATACATTAAACTGCCTACAGTTGAAGCATATGGTACCTTAGAAATTTTCTCTTCCTCCTCTTGTGTCTTAGGACACATCTCCTTGGTCAATTTCAAATGACTAGACAAAGGTTTGTTGACAGCTTTTGCATTCTCCATATGGAATCTCTGCAACACCTTTTCAACATAAGCAGCCTGAGATAGAGTCAATTTTTTGTTCTTCCTATCTCTGCAAATTTTCATACCAAGGATTTGATTTGCTGCCCCCCCAAATCCTTCATATCAAATGACTGTGCTAACTGTTGTTTTAACTCTCTTATGTGATCCATGTTAGACCCAGCTACAAGCATGTCATCAACATATAAACATAGAATAATGTAGCTATCATTATCCAACCTCTTAAAATAAACACAATGGTTAGAATTACACCGGCTGTAGCCTTTCTCAGCCATAAAATTATCAAATTTCAAATACCATTGCCGAGGTGCTTGTTTCAGGCCATACAAACTCTTCTTCAATCTGCACACCTGTTTCTCCTTACCTTTGACCTCAAATCCTTGGGGCTGTTCCATATATATCTCCTCCTCTAAATCATGATGGAGAAAGGCAGTTTTCACATCTAGCTGTTCCAAATGTAAATCTTCAGTAGCCACAATACTTAAAATAGTATGAATAGAAGTCATCTTAACAATCGGAGAAAATATCTCATCAAAATCAATGCCCTTTTTCTGTGTAAATCCTTTTATAACTAACTTGGCCTTAAATCTTTTCTTACCTCCATCTTCCTCTTTTAGTCGGTAAACCCATTTGTTTGGTAAAGCCTTTTTACCTGTAGGTAACTTACATAATTTCCAAGTCTGATTTTTCAGCAAGGAGTCCATTTCTTCTTTCATTGCAAGCTCCCACTGAACCTATGTATCCACTTGCATAGCTTCATCATACCCTTCTGGTTCACCAACATCTATTAACAAAATAGAATACAAAGAGGGAGAAAACCGTTTAGGAGGTCTACTTATCCTTGTTGACTGTCTAACATTCACTGGAGTTTGTGGTATTGCTGGTTGCTGTTGCGGAGCATGAGGAACCACTAGAACATCACTATTTGGAGTATCATCTAGCACCACATAATCCTTTTCTTTCTTCTCATGCTACTGCAACTGATCTTTGTACAACACCTTCTCATTGAATATAACATCCCTGCTTCTCACAATTTTCTGATTTTCAAAATCCCAAAGCCTATAACCAAATTCATCAATGCCATATCCAACGAAGGTACACTTTTTTGATTTTGCATCCAACTTGGTTCTATTTTTAGAATCTATATGTGCAAATGCTTCACAGCTGAAGGTTTTCAAAAAAAAATAACTCACCTTCTTGCCTGTCCATGCTTCCTCTGGAATACCATAGCCCAAAGGAACTAAAGGACCTTTGTTAATTAAATATACAGCTGTGTTGACAGCCTCTACCCACATGTTTAAAGGCAGCCCAAAATGTAATCTCATGGTCCTTGCATGCTCCATTATTGTCCTATTCATGCGTTCAGCCACTCCATTTTCCTGTGGAGTCCCTGGAACCATTTTCTGCCTATGAATTCCATTAAAAGAACAATAATCTTCAAATTCTTTACTACAATACTCACCGCCATTATCAGATCTGAGACATTTTAATCTTTTACCCATTTCATTCTCAACCAAGCTTCTCCATTTCTTAAATGTTTCAAATACATCAAATTTCTGCCTAAGGAAATAAGTCCATACCTTCCTAGTTGCATCATCTATGAATGTAACATAATACCGAGAGCCACCAAGAGAAGATACCTGAGCTGGTCCCCATACATCTATATGCACAAGCTCCAACTTTTCATTTTTCTTTTGTTTCCCATCATTGAGAAAACTGACTTTCTTTTGTTTTCCATACACACAACTTTGATAGAAATCCATATTAATACATTTCAGACTTGGTAAAACTTTCTTAGAATGAAGTAACTTCATACATTTTTCAGTCATATGCCCAAGTTTGTTATGCCACAGTGTTGTGTCAGAACCTGCAGCAACTTTTCTAGTCTCTTCCTGCAAACCTGTAGCAACTGTTCCTGAACCTGTTTGTTTTTTCTCTGTAATAGCTAAAGTAGAAGGAACAGTATGACCTGTACAAAGATATAAAGTGCCTACTTTCACACCTTTTGCTACTACTAAGGCACCTTTTGAAACCTTCCAATTTTTATCAGTAAATATAACAATGCAACCTTGTTCAGCTAGCTGCCCTACTAAAATTAAATTCCTACTGAGACTTGGAACATGCCTTACCTCTTGTAGTAGCCAATGATTCCCATTCTACAACTTAATCTTGATTCTTCCCTTTCCAACAATCTGACAAGGTTCTTTATCTCCCAAATAAACTAGCCCAAAATCCCCTTGGACATAATCAAGAAAATAACTTCTATGGGGCATAGTATGAAATGAGGCCCCTGAATCTAAAACCCATGAATCATCAGCATTATATAGGGAAAGAATCAAAGCATCATCTTCAGATTTATTGCTTACCACATTTGCCTCCGTATTGCCTTCTTTTTTGTCTCCTTTATTTTTTCGAGACCAGTAATCTTTCTTCAGATGACTTGGTTTCCCACAATACCAGCAATCCTTTTGTCCTCTAGTTTGGGATCTTTTGTCCTTTGATTTTCCTTGTGACTTCCCACGACTTCCAAAACCTTTTCCTCTCTCCTTTGATCTACCCCTACTTTCTACATTCAAAACACTGGCTGATGTGGATCCACCTGAGTTTTTCTTATGAATTTCCTCACTCAGAATAACGCCAACATCATCAAATTTTAGGGTATTTGAACCAGAAATAGAGTTACTAACCACCATTACCAAACTATCCCAGCTTTCAAGCAATGAACATAATATCAAAAGAGCTCTAACTTCTTCATCAAATTTTACATTTACAGAAGTTAATTGACTGACAATCATATTAAATTCATTTAAATGATCTGTCACAGATCCACCTTCAACCATTTTTAGATTGAACAAGTGCTTCATGAGAAATACCTTATTTGAGGCTGACGGTTTTTCATACAATTTAGCCAAAGCTTTCATCAGATCATCTATTGTCTTCGCTTCCATTATATCGAATGCCCTAGTTGGTGCCAGGCACAACCGAATCGTTCCCAGTGCCTTTCTGTCAAGAAGATTCCAATCCTCATTAGACATTGTTGCCGATTTCTTGGCTACTCCTTCCAACGGCATCCATAAATCCTTTTGATAGAGGTAATCCTCCATCTGCATCTTCCATAACTGATAGTTCTACCCATTGAATTTATCGACCTTCAATTTACCCTCATCCTCCATTGCTCCCACTCAACTGTGAGACTCCCACTCAACCATGAGACCTTCCTACAGATGATAATCAAACACAACCTGCTCTTATACCACTTGTTAGGGTTAGTCGGCAGAAGATATCAATTAAATTCAAATAAAGATTAAACAGAGGAATGGAAATACACAGAAATAATAATAGTGAGAGACAAGTTTAATGTGGTTCACCCAAACTTAGGCTACATCCACTAAACAGAGAGTCTAATATTATTATCCAGTAAATCAAACCGATTACAATCAACAATCCTTGCAACTCAATACCACTACAAAATGCTACAATACAATATCAAAACCCTAACCCTTAGCCGCTTTTAACAATCTTTTTGTTGGTTACAAAATAGGGTTTTTTTATGTCAGTCAATGAAAAAATAACTCCCGGTGCCTTTATAAAATAATAAAAAACTGTGTGAGGTTTCAGGGCGCTGCCCCTGAGCCCCCACGAGGGCACTACCCCTTGACCCTACCCTATATCGTGATAGGGAATGCACCAGGGGCACTGCCCCTTGACCCCGTCTTGGGGGCGCTACCCCAAACCCCTGCAAGGGGCGTTGCCCCTTGACCCCGTAGGAATTTGGGGGGAAACCGTGCTAATAAAAGTGGGGTAAATTTAACCTCCAAGTCTAATTAGGCTCCATATAACAATAGGTAAAGTCTCCATTAAGATTCAGACTTTGGAGAATAAAGGAAACAAAATTACCTTATGTATCATTTTTAAGCTTTTTCCTTATAGTAATCTGAGCAAAGTGGGAATGTAGATACATTTGCAATATAGATCATAAATATAGTAAGCATGGAATGTAAAAGTCATTTCTACATTTGAGAGATGAACATGAGACATACACGGTCATAAATAAACTGCATGTTTCAAGTTTTTTTTTTTTTAAAGAATCATAGTCCGTAAAATACCAAGAAGGACCATAAGGCTAATACATCCTTTTGAAGACATCTCTTTAAGAAAGAGATTAGCATAATGGCATAATCAAATTACCCATTTTAGGTCTCTTTTTTTTTACAATCTCATATTTCATAAAATCAGACAAGAGCTCAAGGATAAATTGTCTTGTTCCGGCCACCTTTTAAGGGGCAAATTAGTAAGATGGAAACTTGCAAATATATACAAGACTGAATGTATCATCTCTCTGAGGATGAGATTAGGATCTGGGCATATGAAAATGTCCTTCTAGGTGCCCAAAGAAAAAAGATATGTGTATGCACAAGTGTAAGCATAGACCAGGAACGTCGACTGTTTGACAGAATGCTGCCTAGAGATGTTATCTCATGGAAAGCAATGAATGTAGGATATGCACAAAAATGGATTTGTCGAAAGGCTTAGAGATTTTGAGCAAATGTGAATGGCAGTGGTAAACCGAGTTCCACGATCTTTCCAGCATTCTCTCCCTACTTGTGCCATTGAAATTGCCTTGGAATAGGGTATGGACATCCATCAAAATATAACGGAAGAGGGATTTTTGTCAATTATTAAAGCTGGCCATGCTTTGGTATACTTTCATGCAATTGTGGAACACAGACAAGGCACGTGAACAATTTGACAGAGTGCCTCAAGGAAATATGAACTCATGGACAACAACGTTAACAGGATAAGTACTAAATGGGTTTGTTAAACAAGATTTCGAAAGCCATGAGGAAAAATTCATTGGCAGTTGTAAAGCCATTTTCCTAAACCCTTGCCTAATAACAAATAATTTCAAACATATAAATAAATGTTCAGTGGTTTCCATCTACAACAATCTTTAAACAATTAGTATTATAGAGCAAGATAAAAAAAACTGAATAACAACATGAAATCATAAAGCCCACAAAAGAATCATAACACAATATTTTTGATGAGTGGAAAACCCTCAAGAGGACGAAAAACCACAAGGTTAAATGCCTTATTGGCTTAATCAAAGGATTCATTTTTTTACAAATCCTCAGACTGCATTCCCATAAATAATACAAAAGTCTTTTTCAAATTTTTCACAGAAAAACCATATTTCCAATGAATTTCCAATGCTGCAATAATAACAGAAAATAGAACAAGGTTACCTGGATGTTACAACCACCACAGTCACTATTTTGCCACTGTCTCTCCAAGCCGTGGAACCCCCTTAGCTCTGAATGAGTTGCCCAACACTCTTTCTCCTCCCCTCCATTCTCATCACATTCCCCTGCCCTAATCACTTCCAAAAAAACCCTCAAAACCCCCTCTCCACTATACTTAGTAAAGTAATCTAAAATGTCTAACTTACCACCCCCGTAGGTAGGCATAACATATAGAATAAGTACTCACTAATTCAACAAGATAGCAAGGAGATCAACCATGTGAGGACACAACATCATTTTAGGAGGTGAGCATCCTCATCCTAGTCACCTAGAATGAGTTGAATGGGTTGCCATGATTGTCAAAAACAAGTGTTTGCCCCTCTCTAAAACAATTACCCTCTGAAACATAACACGACCATAGCATAAGACCAACCAGATAACCTCGATATTTAAAACATGCAGCATCATACAAAAAGAGAGATTCAACACAATTGTCTTAATTTAAATAGGATAATGATAACATAAATATATTTAGTTTTCTTATAAATTAAACACACTTAAACTCTAGTTCACCTCTACTTCATTTAGCATGAATATATATAAATTTCATAATATATATATAACCCCATAAAGGCTGCAGTATATAAAAAAAGGAGATTTTAGAAATAAATGTCAAATTCTAAATAGGATCATGTTTATAGAATATATAGTCTTCATAGACAAACTAAGCATACTAGGATAAGCCATAGTATTCTAAGGTCACCAAAGAATAGATAAATATTATAAAAGAACTGTTTGACAAGCAAGGTACCCTATCCACCTGCTACTAAAAGAGCACAACCAAACCTAATGAGAACACTCATTTCATAACCGAGTGAAAATTATTATTAGATTAAACTAATCAAGCATGACTAAATTTTAACTCCATAAGCCTTTCAAAATAACTTCACACTAAAAGCCAACGACCCTACTCAAAAACTAGATACACGAAAATGACATCACAACAAAAGTAAGGAGGTTCCCTACAAATGCACTATGAACAACCATAGGGAAAACTAATAAACTGAACAAGAAAAGAAGCCAACTAAACATCATGCAAAGAGCATAGACATTTTACAGGGTTACTCACAACTGTAGGGATCAAACTCGAGAAGGAATCCGGTACAACCTTCAACTCACAACTAAATAGAAAGGCTTAGGTGACCAACATACCACAAGAAGCAAGGTAGATAACTCAACCACTGGCTAGGTAAAGTGGAATAGTCAAATGGTTAAGTGATTCCATGTCTCCTCCTCCACATTCACCCACTGGCCAACACCTGCATATGTATTTCCTGTACACTCAAATCGAAACATCCAACCATGTAATCATAGTTGAAGCAACTTTAAATGTATTAATTAGGATGTATAACCAATCACTACCTATATCCATTTGGCAACCATATTCTATAAAAAATAATCATTTTATCATTTCAATCTAGAACTAGGCAAATAATAGATTACTCACCAGTCAGACAAGGGCAAGCCTTACACATTCAACTTAAAAACCTGGGATAGGTGGGTGAGTTCTTGGTCAATGTGATCCTTATCACAAATGTGATAAGCATGAGTGGAAAGTTTCTTAAGGACACCTACTTTTGGGGTTGGATGCTGGTGAGAAGACACATGAAAGTAAAGGTCTGTGTAGGTGGATTTTCTATAGACACTTCGTGCAAGGGATCCATCTTTTTTCCTCATGATAATGACATCTAAGAAAGGAAGTTGGTTGTCTTTTTTGAGCTCCTTGGTGAATTGAATGCAATCCACCAAATTGTTGAGGTGAGAGTGGAAGAGTTCTAAATTATCATGACCATGTAGCTTGTTGAAAAGGACAGACAACCAAGGGGCGGTGAATCAGTTGTCTCAAAACTTTAGAACTTATTGCAGTTAATTCTTTCACTTAATAACAATTTAATAACTTAACCATGAAAACAACAATCATATGTGTAAGAGCAGAAACACAAAACACACTTGACACCAAGATTTTGATGTGGAAACCCAGTTCAGGGAAAAACCACAGTGGGGGTTAACCCACAAAAAGTAATACCCTGTTAAAAGTATTTTTACAAATGGGAATGCACATGCATTTGGGCTCACTGCCTAGAGCTTACTGCTCAAATGGAGGTTCACTGCCTATAGAAAGATTACAAGGAAATAGCACATATTTTGAACTGATTAAAAGCATCTACCCCTGCAAGAATTTCAGTTCTGGTTAAGTGCAAAAATTGATCTTACACATTTCATCTTCACTCTTCTCTTCTTACTGCTCTGCCTTCATTCGCATCTTAGATGTCTACTCTTCTCACATTTACACCTTATCCACATACCACACACACAAAATCATCCAATTCCATTGGCTATATATATCTGCAACATGATCTACAGTCATTTTACCAGTCGGCTCCAAGAACATTTAGAACTTTGTTGAGTACTCTGCTCAGTCGACTAGATCCATACATAATATGAGATGCAGACCAAAACATGCACTCGCAAATCATCATCAATTGCCCAATAAACAACTTCTATACATCTAGAATTAAGACCATTCACAAGGTCAACCTGTTCTTCTTTTGTCTGATCTGTCAAACTGAAACCTGATACTCAGAAGCTAATATCTTTTGAGTCCTTCATCACTAGAGAATAAAACTCTAGATTTAGAGTGTCTTGACAATACTTACAACTACCTTAGATCTGTAGCAAACCATGCCTTTCCACTGGAGAGATCTAGACCAAGATACTGGACCCTGTCACCTGCTCTATTTCTGACTGCCCAGACTTAGACAAATTCTAATTTTGACTTCCAGTGTGAACAAATTGTGTTATGAAGATGATTGGGATGATCTTAGTTGCCATCAGTGACAACACCTATCAATGCAAAGCAGTGTCTCTTGCCAATAGTGGCCAACATATGTTGGTGTCATTGACATAATGCTTCCACCATCTGGGTTTGAGGGGGAATGAGTTAAGGGCTAATTCCTCAAAATGTTCCATATACAGGTTAGAAACAATAGGGTAAAGTGGAGAGCCCATGGTGACTCCATCAGATTGCTCATGGACCACATCTTGGAAAGTGAAGAATGTGGACTTAAGACACAACTCAACAAGAAAAGCAATCTCATTGTTAGTTTTACATCTAATGAGCTCAATTGAGTCAACCATAGGGACTTTGGTGACCAATAACACCACATCAAAGCTAACTAAGATCTCATTATCCTCAACCTTTTTATCATGTATGAATTTGACAAAATGAGTGGAGTCTTTAATGTAGGAATTTGACTTGCCCACTAGAGGAGAGATCAACTTAGCAAGGAAGGAGGCTAATTTGTATGTGGGGGAATGTGTGGTGTCGACGATAGGTTTGAGAGGAACACCAGGTTTGTGGATTTTAGGGGCCCCGTAGATGTGAGGGGTGATTTCTTTATTATGAAGGAGAAGTTTCTTAGTTAGGTCATCAAGGGAAGAAAGGGAAATAGCTTGTTTGACTTTTTTACTAACCTTTGAGATGGGGTTATGGGGAAGGATGGAGTACCTCCCACTATTGGTGAGGTGTTCAAGCATCTTAGTGATGTAGTCATGCTTGTTGAGGATGATGGTAGCATTCCCTTTGTCAGCTCTGGTAATGACAATATCATCATTCGTCATGAGTTTTTAAAGGAAAAAAACTCATCTTTGGGAACATTCCAAAGGGGGCATTTCACATGGCTTAGTGCCACCGCACAATCCTACCTAATCTCATCATCTATGGCTTCGAGAAGCATGTGGATGACATTTTCAATTTCAATCAAAAAGTCAACCTTGAGGATGGTCAAAGGGGTGATGGTAAAGCACAAACCTCTCTTTAATAAATTGAGTGCAAGAGGGTCAATGCGGAGACTCGAGAGGTTAAGGACCAACTTGTCCTCCAAATTTTTAACAACCTTAATGCTTAGATGTGGATAGGTTTAGAGGAGGCATAGGGCGCAATAAGGGAGTTGGCATGGGCAGGAAGAGATAACATGCAAGGGGAGAGGAAGAAGATGGGAGACCATTCACAAAAGTTATCACATCATCATAAATGCAAGAGGAATAGATGTTGAGAGAAATGGTCATTGGGGACTCACCTGGTGTAGCAGCAAGACTAGAGGAAGATGGATGTTCCTTTGTGTTAGATGCCACATCAATCTAGTTGCCATTGAATGGAGAGTGTTGCTAGATGGACCTCACAAAGCCAACTTCTTGATGCGAGCTCCCTGGAGAGCAGAGTGGTGGTCGATTGGGAGGTGCACATTGAGAAGGAACTGATTTGTTGCTGTCATTTGAAATCAGAGGACTAGAGACGAGATGGTGTGAAGTGAGAGAGAGAGGCAAAGCACTACCAGAAGATGAGGAGTCACCTACTAATGCAGCACTAAGACTAGAGGAACACAGGAGTTCCTTGGCGCATGGTGTAATAATACTATGATAATCCATGATTGGAGGGTACTGTTGGATGGGCAACCAAGAGCAAGCTACTTGTTGCGAACTCTCTAGAGTGCAAAGGGGTGGTGGCATGAGAGAACGGTTCTGTGAAGCAAAATTAGACTTGTTGCTATCTGATAGAACCAAAGAACTATAGGTATGTTGGCGTGAGGGGAATGGATGAGGTGGGGTGCTGCCAGAAGATGAGAGCTCCCTCATTGTAGAAAGAACAGGAGACTCTTATGACAAGGAGGAGGAAGAAGGAAGAGGAGTGTTCTTTGAGAGACCATAAGAAAACCTCCTGGATGCCCAAAATTTCTTGTGAAATAGTTTGGTGAATTTGTTCTTTTGTCTGTCTTCGCATGCCATTTTCAACCCTGAGCTCTGGCATGGGATTGGGTATCGAGCCAAGACCACAAATCTAAGCGTAAAGAAGTTGCAAGCTCAAGGTAAAGGTAGAATAATCTAGTGGAGATCTGGTTGATTAAAGCTCTATTCCCTTGGATAACTGACCTGAGTAGGGAAAGACCCGCGCATTCAAAGATGTGAGAATTGTGTTGGTTTTAGAGATGATGCAGTACTTGTGCAAAGAAGGGGAAGATGCGGTAGCCTCGACATTGCTTTAAGAAGCCCATGTCTGCATTCCTCTTTGAAAGTTTTATCCTCATCTTCTCAAGAAGCTTTGCTCTGAAAACAATTTCCCTCCCATGAAGGGCAGCAATAGAAGGCATGAGTTTTCCACAGTCCATGATAGTAAATGAGATTGCTTCTAGATTCAACTGTGTATCTTTTTACATCAACATTTTGAATCATGCTCAATGATCCATCATCAAGAATAGGATAGTTGAAAATTGGAAAGCAGACAAGGACTTTATAAAGGAGTGAGAGGTAGGAAGGCATGAAGAGCAAGGGGCTAGAGGTGAGGAGAGAGAAATGAAGTAAAAGAAAGGAAAAGAAGAAAATGATAAAAATAGGGTAATGGGGCACCATATAAACAATCAAACCAATACAAGCTAAGGTTTAAAATGGTTAATAATAGTATAAGATCAAGAGCCTGTATAAAAGCTAAGACAATTCATGAATCAATAAATAGAGATATTAAGAACCCAAATACATATTGACCCACATCCAAGTAAAATCCTTAAATAAGACACTAATCCTTTGCCTGCATACCAATCAAGAGATACAGAATAACAAACTTAAAAAGAAAATAAATGAAAAGAAATAACTAACTTAAAAAGAAATGTAAAGCCAATTCAAAAATTAAAGGAGCCTATGAATATTCAACCAAAAATGAAACCGATCTAAAAATGAGCACCTCTATGCATAAACTTTATGTCCATACCTGTGTGCATAGATCAAAAGATATATTAATACATGTACAAATAAGTTATATATATAACATATAACAATTATATAAGACACAAATACATGCATATAAAAAGGAAAAGAAACAATAATACAAGTACTTATATGCAATGCAAATAACAATAACAAATCTATATAATACATATACACGTATATAATCCATATAATACATGTCTAATATATATACTATATGAATTAAATTATAACATATATATAACAAACATAAAATAAAAACAAAAGCATACATAATAAGAAGTAAATATAAAACCTTATATATATGTATACATGTATATAGGTATATATACAATATACCTATATGAATACATATATATAACAAAACAATGAAATAAGGTGAGTGTGTGTGTGTATATATATATTTGTGTGTGTGTATAATACATATATGTACATATAACATATAAATGTACATATATGTAATACATGCAACGGATAATAGATAACAAATATATGTAATACAGGCAATAGATAAAGTGTGTTTGTAAGTCCTCTGCAGAGGCGAGATGTTGTATCTCCCCACGAGTGCACATCTTTATTTTATATTGCAATCATTAAGCCCCCTACATAGGTGGGATATCGTGCATATCCTTTTATTTTAAGCCCTCTGTGGAGGCGGGGATGGTGTATCTCTTGAGCTAGTGCACATCCTTTTTATTCTAAAAGTCCTTCGAGCAGGTAGGTTTGGTGTATCATCTCTTAAGCGTGTCTTTGGCAGTTGTTGTGGTGAAGCCCAATCGTTAGATGTTCTTGTAATGTATCTAAGATTGTTGTGAACCTATCAATAGGCTCCTTCCATTGCTTGTTTGTCATGTTTTCTCTATGTTTTCCATGTGTGTGACTCTTGTATGGTGTGTGTGTTCCCAAGTATAGTCCATAGAGTGTGGAAAAATGCCCCTCCTATTCTTTGGGAGTTGTATGGCATGTTTGTTCTCAAGTGTAGTCCAAAAAGCTTGGAGAAATGCCCCTCCTGCACTCTGAGATTTGTATTGTGTGTCTGTTGTCCCATATGTAGTCCAAAGAGTGTGGTGAAATGCCCCTCCTACATTTTGTGTGGTGTGTTGCATTTTTACTTTCCATGTACTTGAATTTTCATTCATATATATGAAAATGAAAAAGAAATAATCATTGCATTCACTGTATTCACTATGTTTTGCATGTCTTCAATCTTGTCTTCTCCATGTTTTGCATGCCTATTACTATCTTATCCATGTTTTGCATTCCTATTATTATCTTCATTGTGTTTGTCATGTCTGTGGTGTGTCTTGTATAATGTCTACCTGAGATTGGGGGCTATAAATGGTTCTCAATCTTTGTGTATGCATTAGCTCTAAGTACCTAGCATGTTTGTTGTGTTTGTTGACCATACTTTAATGCATGTATGGGCCTTGCGTTCATGCATACATTAAAGTGGGGGCTAAATATTATGTTGGAAAATGTCTCCCTAGGACGTTTTCCCTCACTTTTAGATACTAAGTCCTTTAGAAAGCATTTTTATCATCTTGCATATTCATGTTGACTCCCGATGAGAAAACCCCTAAGTTTTTTGGCAAATAGGACCTAGGGGGTGGTATTGTGACAAGTCCTGACTAAAATAGGGAGGGAGGACTTGGGCACATGTGCCCTAGTCCTACCCTATTTTAGGTAGGACCTGAATTAAAGTGTCAGTTATGTGACTGTTAATTAGGTTCTATGCTGACACCTTAAGCTTGAATTACAAAAATCTTAGGGGGAATGTGTTTAGTTTCATATATAAGCATGTTTAGGGATTCATTTGTAAACTAGAGAAGATGATTATGAACTTTTGGCCTACACTTGTGATTTTAGAGCATTCAAAGTATACATTGTTGCAGAGCAGACTTGTCTTGTTATTGTGTTTGTTATGCAGATTTGGCTTCATCTTCTCATGATGTGAAGGATTTTCATCTATATGCAAGCTACACCTCTGAGGTGACATTCATTTGTGTTGTCAATCATTTATCATTTAGATTTTTCCTCTATCCTGTAGGGATACACACTCTTTATCTGACAACGGTGTTCAAAAGACTTGAATGTCTCTCCAAGGCTTGATCAAGGCAAGCCTCTAAAAACCACAACCCCCAACCCCTTTTCTATGATTTCAGGTTACAGGTTACTGAAGCAGAAGAAGTGGAGTTGCAGGGTAGTAGAACAGAGTGTCAAAAGTGTAGAAGAAAGCGGAAAACTAGGACTTAAACTAGGGTGCTCACTCATTAGTCCTCTAGATCCTGAAACACAGAAATCCCCTGAACAGAAGAATTAAGTTGCAAAAATCTTCAAAGATCCCAATAGAAACTAGTACATTAGACTCTGGTGCCCACTCATTAGTCCCTGACTTTTCTAGATACAAAATCTTGAAATCTAGTATGTATCTAATTGTCATTTAATATCTCTGTGTGCGAGCATTTGTTGAGATTCGTCTATTTGTTTACAATTTTACAAAATTAGGGTTTTAAGCATAATCGAACTTTAATTAATCAATTAGTTAGTAAATTCTAAGTTTCCTCTTCATTCTAAGGGACACTAAATCTGTAGTAGAGCCCTCTTGAAAGAGATTGTGGCTTCACTCAATTTATGTCCTTGAATGTTGTGGTGAAAGGAGGATTTAACCTTGAAATTAAAACCCCTCTTTTTACTCTAAACAACTAGATCAAACAACAAATCTTAGATGTTGCTTGATAGCCCTTTTAGTTTTGTTAGTAGGTTCCATGTCATGTTCAACACCCACATTCTGAATTATAAGTCTTAACTTGACTTCAATGATACCACAAACCTAACCCACCTTTAGCTATTATGAAGTGGTTATGAATGGTTGAGAAGTAGGATATGAAACAATTTGGTTTAAGTGATGTTTCATCTCCCCTTTTTCTCTATATTAATGTACATAGCCATTTTCTAGTTAGACAAGCTAGACAAGAATGAGGAGATAGATGTCACTCATTTAATCTAATAGATACCATATAGAACTGAGCATAATACAACTTTGCTATTCAATTCTACATATGTTGTCCATTGTCTTCTTTGCTTTCCTTGTCAAATTGCACCTTGCATATTTCTAACCTCTTCCATTTAAAAATCATGCCTACACATAACCTATTAAATTCATTTTAAAATGTTATTCACCAAGTCTTCTCCTTGGCCCCAAATCATTCCATTGCTTCATATTGTTAGAAAACGTGATCCTCTACCTCTTTTTATTAACATCTTAGTTTGCTAATTAATAGAATTTGAGAAGATAAAGTATTAAAATTATTGAAATCGAGTATTCCTACATGCTAGAAATGTAGGAAGATAGAATTTCATTGGGCTAACATAGAGGGCAGTACTATAATTTATTAGGCTCAAGGATTTTATCTCCATTTTGATAAGGCTTGGGGACATCTGAGGCCAAAAATTGATCTTTGGTTTGCTAAACTATAACTTCATGAGAGAACATACCAAAAGCTCTATAATTCTTGAGAGAACACACCAATTATGTTTTCTATTTGTTCCATCTCATTAGGATAAGAGGATTTGGGTGGAGGGGTGTATAGTGGGTTTAAGATGTGCATTTGATTATACTAGGTAGCTTCATGAGGGGTAAATTTTGAGGAAACATTGAAATTATAAGAATAGGGGCAACTTTTGGAACTTGTATGAGGTTTTGCTCAACTTGGATAGTTATGCTATAAGATTTCAAAAGGGTTTTTGAACTTAACAACTAAATCATTGAGGCAATATCTGAAACAAAAGATTCAAATAGTAAAGATAAGACAAATTTGGCAAAGGACAACCTTAGCAAGTGTTCTCTCCTATGTCTTATTGAATCTAAGGTTGAAATCAAGAATACTTGGTACATGGAAGCACTCTTCACTGGTGAGATGTTGAAACAATAATAGGTTGCCCACCCTCTACTTGAACTGAATGTGCAAAAAGATCCAATCTTATCCTAGTCTACAATAAAAGAAAGGGGCTAAGTCTTTGAACCAATCATGTGCTTTCCCCTTAAGAGATAAAACTACAAATCTAAGAGAACTATCTAAGGCTATGATATTATGTATTATGCACAAACTTACCACATCATGAATGTAGTCAAAGGCAGATATAGAACCATCCCCGTTTAAAATAATCTATGCTCTTAAAGCAAGTTTTGGAATTGGATTATAGTTTTGATGTTACAAAGGTGGGGTTCCAAGTTATAAAGGGTTGATTCCTAACATTTGGATACAAATTCAAATTAACATAAATTATGGGCTAGACATGGTATGCTAAAATAGGGAATGGGTTTTACAAATAGTTGAGTCGTGAGATGAATGATTCATGCTCCTTTGAGAAAATCTTTCTATGATTATCTAATAGAATCACAAGATATAAAACAAAAATTATAGAACAAAAAATGAAGACCAAAGCCTTGGATTCATGTCCTATTAGGCATGCTAAAAATATTTAATACTCTAATATTACAACCACATCTATGGGGGTTTTAAATGTGTTTAATACATATAGCACATAGAGATTAGCAATGTGGGAGGTATTGCAAACAAGGAAATCTAGCATACAAGGCAACCTCTAAAATTAAAAGATTGGATCCATTATTCTATCTAAACCTAATTTTAATTAGGAGTGAAAAAACAAGAAAACCTAAATACATAAATCATAAAATGGTGATAGAATCCAATAATCAACAACATTAAGTAATAAGCATGACTATAATAAAGTATGACATTTTAGCCATTAATGGACAAATATAGAAGAAGAATAGAAGCAATAATCACATCTTCCACATTAAAATTTTAGGTTCCATTCGAAAGATCCTAGACATGTGAACTAAAGTTACCCTAGGGATTACAAATAAAAATAGTGAAAAGAAAATGAATAAATAAGGCTTGAAGCCAAATCCATACACTTTTGGATTAACAAAACTCCTTACATTTATAAACTTGAACAAGATACAAAGATAGAAAAGACAGAGGAAAAAATATTTGTTAAAGGTTATATTCCCACTAAAACAAAGTCACCTTATTGCAATAAATCTAAAAATATCTACAACCATATTCTTGAATGCTTGTCATTAAAGCTTGCAATAGAGTGATCTAAAATGGCCTATTTTATTTTTTTCCTACTATTCTCCCTTTGCATTCTTACAAGAAACCCTAATATCTATTCTCACCACCTCTTTTATTCTACTTCTCTCTCTCTCTACTTGCTTTCCTTGCTCTCTTTTACATTTTAGGGCAAAGATTTCAAGTCATATGGTCTTTATATTTCCTTTTCTTTATAATTTAGTGACAAAGACTTAATATCGTGGGTAACTCTTTCCCTTTTAGGTTCCCATGACTTATAGATTAAAATGTTATTAAACTTGTGGGCTTTTATTCACTCACTTGGTGGCCTCTTTTGTCAAGTCATTCACCTTGTACCAATCATGTTTCTTTTCAACTGACAACTCTTAAAACTTTCCTTTGAGATTTAGCCCAAACCATACAATCATAAAGATCAAGGTGGGGGCAGCTTGATCTCCCACAAATCCCCTTTAGATCACGGTAAACTCTCAAAACAACTGCGAGTCTAGCAATCACTCTAAAAAAGAAATGCGTTAGGTTATAGGAAAGTCTAAAAGAACCTCAGTCTCCATGGAGCTTTCAAAGACAAAACTCATGAATAAAACCTCTACCACTTATGCAAAATTCTAACTTTACCCCACTTGATAAGTATTACAGGTCTGCCAAGCATGTTGGGAAAACCACCAAGCCAAGTTGTAGAACTAGAAACTCAAACATCAAATTGTAGACATTAGGATTCCCAGGCATGATAGATTCAAAGACTTAGAACTTGATAAAAGGGCCACAAGAAAAGTTATCATTTAGACAATAAATGTGGGTGTGAAAACATTAATACTTGAGCCACAATGGACAAGATAAAAAGCTTGACCCAAGCACATTCAAACTTGGTAGAAAAAGAATATGAAGCTTGATTGAAATATCTCAAATCAGTTAGTTATCCTCAATTGGCCAATGATTTCATTATGAACCTTGATAGAAAAAAGGAAACTGGTGCTTCTAATTACAACCATCCAAATTAACCGAAGCACACACAAAACTTAAATTTTATTGTAGTGTGAACATTGCACTATACACATCATCTCCTTTTTTGCATTAGACACTCATAATTAATTTTAGACACCTCTACATTTATGCATTTCATAAAAATAATTTTAATCTATTTAAATTAATAAACTTAGGTAATTATATTAGACTAAGAAATTGCAATAAAAATAATAAGAGTCTAAAACGTAAACTATTTAATAATTTTGAGATAATGATTGCAAATTATTTTATGATCAATTTGAAAGAGTTGAAAATTTATATTACAAAAACATAATTGATCCTTAAATCAAAGTCATAAAATATCAACAATTAGAAAATTAAAGAACACTCTAAGTTTTGTCTTTGCACTAACACAAATTCAAATAAAACATATAACTACAAGCATATATTAAGCAATTTATGGAATACAAAATATTGAGAAGAAGGGATAAAGAGAACTTGTGTTGTAGATATTAACAAAAGGTGGGTAGAGATTAAAAATCAAAACTAGATTAAAAAAATAATGTCAACAATCATGTTCTAAATGATTTATCAAGTTGTGTGGAAGAAAATTATTGGATTTTTATCAAGTTGTGTGGAAAGACAATTAATGGATTTATCATGGCTTTAAAACCTTTTTTTTTAAAAGGAGTTATGCTTCTAATTTTCTAATTTGTACATGTTAATTATTAAATTACTATATCAAATTTATTAATTTATTTAATTATTAAACTAAATTTACCAAAATAATTAATTATTTAATTAAAATTATTAATTTATTATTTTTTAATGAATAAATGTTTTATATTACTTTTGTAAAAAGATAATATTACACTTAAAAAAAGAGTGGGTGGAAGAAGTCACCCCCAAAATTCAAACAGGGCCTAGTCCAAACTGTCAAAACAAAAAAACAATACACTACCATGCAACCCAAAATATTTTGATGTGCTCTAGAGAGCAATGTGATTCTCATCAAACATAAAAAATATGTTTGTTTGTGTGGTTGCATGCACTTAGATTGGGCTTTGTGCCTCTACAAAATGATATGTGTTCCTACCAAATTAGCATCTCGTTGTTACAATCTCACACAAAAAGTATAGAAATAGGAAGGTATAGAGTGCATAAAAAATGTAGCATGGTGTAGTAGAGATCTTTGCCAACATCAAACAACCACAAAACTTGGCTTTGTCATGACTTTTTCCACTACAAAAAACCTACAAATAACTTGAAAAATCCAAAAACATGCAAATGTGAACTTTAGCCATGATCTTGCACATAAGAGTTAAAAAAAAAACCCTTCATCCAAAACCAATGCCAACACCTCCTTGTATGAGAGACTGACATCAAATTTGAATATCTTCTACCAAAGACTAACATCAAATGGCATAGAATGTGATTTTCAACTTCACACATACACCCACACTTATGATACCATATTTTTAAAGTATACTAAATCATAATCTTGAGACCTATATTATCAAAGGATAGGATGATACACACAAATTAGAACATGTACATTAGATACCTATACTTTACTGATCAAAAACTTTAGGATGAATCACATTGTATAACATCCTCGTTATAAAATGTCACTAGTTTAATGACCTTAGAGGTACAATTAGTGGGATAAATCAACACTTAAATGTTGACTTAATATACCATTATAAAAATATGTTATGCATGTTGGGTAAATCCTTAAATGTATCATTAGCATTCCAATCAATAATCTAATATCAAAAATACATGCAAAGTTAATAGATGAATTCCCTAGATAAAAGGTAACTGATGAAATTGATAATTTGTACCAAGGCATCATCATTCCTTTTTTTGCAATTGGGTTTGGTTCTACATAGAGGTCAATAGAAGAGGTGAGAATAATTGTATAGAGAGTAGACAATAGATCCATTGACATGATTGGCTAGCTGCATATCACACTTTCTACCATTAATTAGTATAAAATAGAAGGATTGCTTATGCCAAGTGGTTACAACCATGTACAAAGATCTTCAATATGCATGAATATACATTTATTATAATAAAGTACATCATGATAATAGATTTGAGAGCCATCCTAGATATTGATATTGCTTAGTGAAACTTGTAATATCATAATCTAACATTGCAATGAGGCCTTAAAGTGATATTTATAAAGAAAAGTGCATATGATAGTGCATCTTTGGAAATTGTAAACTTACAATAACATTGATAACTTCTTTCCCTAGAATGTTAGACTACCTAAATAATTGTTAGGAAAAGTGTCTCAACCTTGCAACTCCAAAATGTTACTATTCTTCCAAGTTTTGGTCTTTTTGAATACCCTTTATCTTGAAGAATGGTCTAGAACTTTCAAAGATTCCAAAAGGGTTGAAAATGGTGGGACTTACTATTTTTAGTAACTCTACATTTGACCTCAGATTGACCTGAAATTTTTCCCAAGAGGTACAGAATTGCTATGTAAACATCTTGGGTGACTTTTGACTCAAAATCATATATGGATTGCGAGATATTAAAGTTTATATTTTTTTAAACTGCCAAAAAAAGTTTTGAACTCAGTTTTGAGGCACTTAAAGGTCCCTAAACACCCTAAAATTTGTTGTAACCGATGAGGTCAGTTATAGCTTGATATATCTCTTCACGATCTTTCTAACGCATTAAAGGATTCATCAATCAGACATCTCGATCAAAATTTATGACCTCCAGAAGTTAGACCTCTTATTTTTGGGAAATGTGAAAATGTGTTAGACACTCAAAATAGCTATAAAGGGGAGAGTTACATGTTTTGGTGTGTGTTTTGGCATATCACAAGACATCTTTGATTGGAGATAATTTGGGCACCACTTTTGGATAGTTTTGGCTCATGATTTTGCAATTACCGTTGACAGTTTACTATATTGTATCTCCTATATATCAAGAGCTTGAGATAGAGGTTGTGTGTAAGAGTCTTATATATGTTAAGTTACCTCTTGGATCTTTGGTTTTATATACTCTTGTGAAAGCTTTCTCTGAAAGTATATTGTAATCTTCTTGATTCCTGAATAATATATTGGGTGGCTTTGGAGTGTGGGGTTTTTTACCTAAAGGGGTTTTCCCCACGTATATCTTGTGTTGTGAGTTTTGCATTTGGATGTTTTTATTATCTTTCTATTAATGTGCATCTTAATCTTAACTGTAAAAGTTAAAATTTGCATAAATCTTTCCTTAGTAGATCAATGTAGGAAGTGTTTTTGCATACCTTGCTTCCTTTCAGTTGGTGTCAGAGCTTGATCAGCTTTGGGTATAGTTGTTGGTAGAGGGTTTTTTGAGTTGATTTTCATTTGAGTGGGAGTTTGTGTAGAGGATTTTGAAATCTTTGTTGCAGGAAAGAGATAGCGAGCACATCTGGGAGGTTTGAGATAAAGAAGTTTAATGGGAGTAATTTCAAGTTGTGGAAACTCAAAATGAAGGACATGCTTGTAGATTAGGATTTATGGGAATCCATATCTAGTATAAAACCAATGATAATGTCTCAAATAGACTAGGATCTCAAAGATCGAAAAGATAAGGGTTTGATAAGACTCTGTTTGGCTGATTCAGTGCTTCTGAATATCCATGAAGAGAAGACTGCAAAGGATCTTTGGAAGAAGCTTGGAGATGTTTATCAGGCTAAATCCCTTGTGAATAAGTTATTCTTGTGAAATAAATCATATTCTCTGAGGATGGAACATGGAAGACTGTCGTTGATCATCTGAATACATTCAATATGCTTGTTGCCCAGTTGGCCTCTGTTGGTGTGAAGATGGAGGAGGAGGATCAATGTATGACATTATTCTGTTCCTTACCGGATTCATGGGATCACCTTGTTATGGCCATTGGGAGTACCACTACCACCTTCAAGATGGATGAAGTGGTTTCTTCGTTGTTGTCTGAAGAGATGTGAAGAAAGTCTTCTGAATTGGCTAAGGAGACTCTTGTAGTTCATGGTAGATCTAAAGAGAAGGGAAAGAAAAAGGATAAGAAGAAGGAAGAAAAATGAAGATTCAAATCCTATGGGAGATCTAAGCCTCCTAGAAAGTCCAAGGCCCTGTGTTAGAACTATGGCAAACCTAGTCAATTCTGTAAGGAGTGCAAGGAGGAGAAAAAGAAAAAGAAGAAGAACTATGATTTAGATTCTGACAAGTCATTTTAGGATGAAGGAGAAACATTTTTCGTAGCCTGGCAACACATGCATATGAGGATGTGTGGCTTATTGACTCTAGTGCATCTTTTCACATGACCTCACATCAGGTTTAGTTTTTGAAGTATGAAGAATATGATGGTGGAAAGGTGTACTTGGGTTATGATTCTCACCTAAAGATTGTTGGTCGTGGAAGAATCTTGATTAGATTCCCTGATGGACAAGTGAACGGGATCAATGGTATTTTACATATCCCTGATTTGGCATGGAACCTCCTTTCTGTAAGTAATTTGAATGATGTGGTTGTGCAAGTTCTTTTCTCAAATGGAGGATGCAAGATGGCTAGAGGATATATGGTGTTGGCTAAGGGTGTTTGGATTGGCACTCTATTTTAGATTGATGCATGTGTAGTTTAGTGCAATAGTGCCTCTGTTTCAAAGAGGAGAGCTTCATAGTCTTCATCCTCACCATTGGAACCAACAACGAAGAGGACTGTTGCATCTACTTCTGATGGTCATGCTTTCTAGGTACCTAAGGGTGCTCATTCTATGGAGATGAAACTTCCAACTAAGAAGACAATGTTATGGCACCAAAGGTTTGGTAACATTAGTGAAAATTGTTTGAGGACACTAAAAAATAAAAATCTTGTTGAGGGTATGAATGACTGTAATGTTGAGTTCAATTTCTATAAACATTACATTTATGGTAAATAAAACCATGTTTAGTTTTATTCTAGTTCTCACAAATCTTTTCAGGTGTTGGACTTGATTCATTCTAATGTGTTCGGTCCTGTTAATGTTCCTTCAATTTTAAAATATGTTTACTTTGTTTCATTCATTGATGGTTACAGTAGAAGGACATGGGTGTATTTCCTTAGAAGAAAATCTAAAGTCTTTAGTAGATTTAAAGAGTTCAAATCTCTTGTAGAGAATTAGAAGGATAGAAAGATTAAGTGTTTGAGAATTGACAACAGTGGTAAATTTTGTTCAACAGATTTTGACAAGTTCTATAAAGTATAGGGCATTAAGAGGCACAAGACAACTCCATATATCCCTCAACTGAATGGAGTTGCAGAGAGAATGATTAGAACATTGATGGAGAGGGCAAGGAGTATGCTAAGTGGAGTTGGCCTTGAACAAAAGTTTTGGGCTAAAGATGTTGCTACCGCTTCTTACCTAGTTAATAGGACTCCTACATCAACACTCATTGATAAGACACCTATGGAGGTGTGTTCTGGTAAAAAGTCTTCATTGAGACACATTCAAGTATTTGGTGGTGAGACATATGCACATGTGCCTAAAGAGAAGAGGTCTAAGTTGGAGAACAAGGTTGTGAAGTGTATCTTCATCAGTTATGGCATTGGTGTGAAAGGGTACAAGCTTTGGGATCCATCGGCTGAGAGAGTTTTGTATAGCAGAAGTGTGATCTTTAGAGAGATCAATCCTTCTATTATCTTGCAGCTAGAGAAAGAAGAGAAGAAAGAGGATGTGATTAAACTTCCTTCCACCCTTGAGGAAGTTGAACCAAAAACATCTATTGGACCTAATAATGAGGAGAGCTCTAGTAGCTCTGAAAGTTTAGAAGAAGATGAAGAATCTCAATTTTTGAGGAGGTCCATGTGGATAAGGTAGAAACTTGATAGGTTTGGTTATTCATTACATGATTCTAGTTGTAGTTTTTCTTTGATTTCTAACATTGATGAGCCTAGAACTATTAAAGAGGCTATGGGTATGAAAGATGTAGGTTCTTGGAAGGAGGAAATGGAAGAAGATATGGCTTCTTTGGAAAAGAATAATACTTGGGACTTGGTGCCTTTTCTTGAAGGATGAAAACATGTTGGATGCAAATGGGTGTTCAAAATGAAATTTGGTGTAGATGGCAGTGTTGAGAAATATAAGGCTAGATTGGTTGCGAAGGGGTATTCTCAAGTGGAGGGAATTGACTATGGTGAGATTTTCTCTCCTCTTGAAAAGCTGACATCTATTTGGTTCATGTTATCTCTTGCAGCAAGGTATGATCTAAAAGTGGAACAAATGGATGTGAAGACAACATTCCTTCATGGTGACTTGGAGGAGGTGGTGTAGGGGCACCATGTTTGTCCAAGTTTTGTGAATAAGGTCATTTGATAGGTTTCTAGGGTGTTGAGTCCTATTTTGTTCAATAAGGTCATAATAGACCATTTTATAATGTAATTAGTCTAGTTGGAGTTATTTGAGTTCATATTGTCATATTTTGTAATGTTGTCATGTAAAGGTGCAAAAATGCACAATGGGGAAGACCAACGTTCATGCAACTCAAAAGTTAGTTTTTGTTGGCTTTGTTAGTTTATTTAGGAGGAAAAAGTTTAAATATTCTAGGGAAACTCGTTGTAGGGGCTTGGAGTTGGTTTTTGTTGAAGAAATAATAAGAAATCTCCATTTTTCTGTGTGTTTACAGTCAATTTTGTTGTTACAGAAAGCTTGAACAGCCTGTACGGACGTGTCAAGCCCTGAAACTGGTGGGAAATGAAATATATGAGAGTCTATTACATTTCATCTTTTGATTTCTTTCAATTTAATTGTGATATAAATAAGTTATAAGTGTTTTGCTAAAGACTAATTTTTGGATTGTCAAACCCTACCTAGGGTAACAGTGAGCAAGAAACATGCATCTCAAGGGGCTGTCATAGGTGGATCCTCATTAAACCTCATGGAATGGTATGTTAGAAGTATGTTTTATTTTTTATGTGTTTTTCAGGAGTAGGGATTTGGGTTTTGTAATATTTTATTGATTGTACAGTCAAGTTTTGAGCCAAGAATGATGGCTAGAGGTTGGAGTTGGGTTAGAATGCAATGGTAAATGTTGGGTGAAGGTTTGTAAAGCATGTGTAGACCTATTTTGACATGTTTGAAGTGTTTATAAGGTGAGAAAAGGTCTGGAGACTGTACTTTCAATAACCCTCTTGTATGCAAGCCTAAATAGGCCAAAAGTGAGATTTTGTGGTTGGGTGAAATTGTAGGAGTTCCCACTGATGAAAATTATTGATTTGATCCATTTGACACTTGATTAAAGCCCTAGAATAGGAATTTGTGTTTTGGAGTGAGTTTTTCTTGTACTTACTTTGTTAAAGTTACCTAATTAGGCTTAGGAAAAGAGGGATGGTCATTTTTTGAGGATTTTGTTTCAAAATAACCTATGCCCATTTTATCATATATTAAAGAACTCCCAAAAGGGTATCTAGAAAGGTGATTGTTTTCTCATTTTGTAGCCTTCTCCAAAATATATGCTGAAAAAACCCTGTTTGGAGGGCTACAAGGTAGTATGAAGGCTTGTGTGAGATACTAGCAAGATTAGGTTTTCAAACTTGTAAAGTGAGTTCTTTTGAGTTGTGTTGACATAATCCTCCATCCTCTACATTAAGAGGAAATCCATATGTCATAGCCAGAGCACTACGTGGTGAAAGGTAAAGAAAATCTGGTTTACAAGTTGAAAAGTCTTTGTATGGTTTGAAACAATCTCCTAGGATGTGGTACCAGAAGTTTGATGCCTTTGTGTTGAGTATTGGACTTCTGAGATCAAAATCAGATCATTCTATTTATTACAAGTTTGACAATGATCACATTCTCATTATTACATTGTATGTCAATAATATGTTACTTCTTGGGAATGGTAAAAGTTTGATTTCATATTTGAACTCTCCATTGTCAGCATAGTTTGAGATGAAAAATCTAGGGTTCATCAATTGGACACCCGGATCAAAAGTTATGACCTCCTATTTTTGAGAAATGTGAAAACATGTTGGACACTCAAAAGAGTTGTAAAGGGAAGAGTTACATGTGTTGGTGTGTATTTTGGCACATCACAAGGCATCTTTGATTGGAGATTATTTGGGCACCACTTTTGGGTGGTTTTGGCTCATGGTTTTGTAATTACTGTTGACCGTTTACTATCTTGTATCTCATATATATCAAGAGCTTGAGATGGAGGTTATGTGTAAGAGTCTTATTAATGTTGAGTTACCTCCTGGATCTCTAGTTTGTTATACTCCTATGAAAGCTTGCTCTGCAAGTATATTGTAATCTTCTTGATTCCTGAATAATATATTGGGCGGCTTTGGAGTGTGGGGATATTTACCTGAAAGGGTTTTCCCCACATATATCTTGTGTTGTGAGTTTTGCATTTGGAAGTTTTTATTATCTTTCTATTAATGTCCATCTTAATTTGTAACTGTAAAAGTTAAATTTTGCATAAATCTTTCCTCGATAGATCAGTGTAGGAAGCATTTTCACATACCTTGCCTCCTTTCAATAATTACTATGCTATGGAGGTTCATTAGTAGGAACTACAACTTATTAGAACATGTATAGGAATGAATTACTTGGCATGGTTACATGATTATAGTGTCCTTAACTTTTCATAACACTAAGTACAACCAATATGAAGTGGTTTCCAAAAATTCAAGGGATGGCTATTGGAAGAGTAACAAAAACTTAATTTTAAATTCTCATATTGTTCCTATATATGTGGAGTATCAATCTAAATTTTCTACCATGAGTTACTCTTAAAATAATTTTGGAGTGAAGGGCGATGTGGTGAAGATGTGAACTCAAATATAATTTATTTGGAAAGAACATATTTTATTTAAGATATTAAATAGCATATGTGTGCATTTAATTTTTTTTAGTTTTATATAAAGGAATGTTTAAATACACATATTTTATTCATGAGTATTTACCAACCTGTGTGGAGGTCACACCTAATGTCAATAGATTGGATTGGACTAAAATAGGTGGGCTTGATTCTATAAAGGAATCATATTGAACATTCCTAAATGTGTGGAATCTACTCTAGGTTCATGAAAGGAATGTCAATTTATCAATATTTGGTGATAAATATCCTTGTTTATTGAGTATAGATATAATTCTAAGCAAAAATCCAATCAACTATTACACTGATTTATTGAATCGTGTTTAGTAACATACTAAGTGCAATGTAGAAACATTTTTGAAGAAGAGGGTGCCATTAATGTTTGTCACTATAGAATTTCTTGGGATTTACAAAGTAATTCTAGATTATTCATTGATAAGAATGACTAAAAATACATGTTGCCTAATAATGATGAGAGAGTAATTTTTCACAATTTTAATATATGTTGTTGATAAAAGAGGGGTAAAAGATAGGTTTTCAAGGGGCCTTGGAAACCCTTTACAAATAGCAAAACATTAGCTAAGAAGAAACTAACCCACAACACAAACCCTAGAAACAAATAACACACAAGCTACAACAAAATAGATAAAGATAAAAAAACAAGAAACAACAGAGGCTAGTTAGAGCTCCTTAAGGGTGTTTATATCTTCCAAGTCCTCCATGTAGATATTGATGCCTTGAAGTGCTCGGGCCTTCTTGTTTCCCTTGTTAATCTTCCTTTTAATGCTTCTAGTCCTCAAACTAGGCCTAGTGTCATTAGTATTCTTTTCCTAAATAGTTAGACTAGCACTTTGGCTCCCCATCTTTTCCCTAGAGTTATCCTTCACAAGTTTGTTGAGATTTTCACTTCTTTTGATGATCTCATGTTCTACAGCAGTAATTCTAGCCTATTGGTTTTTTGGTTCTTTAGTGAATTCCTTCTCAAGGATGGTTATCTTCTCTTTTTTATTAGAGACCTCCACCTATAAGTTGTTCACATGGGGGATTGCCTCCTCGTTTTGAAATATTTCCCTCTCCTGATCCAAAAGTGGATAAGTTTCCCCACTATGTTTCTTGCTAATGATTTCCATTTTTATATTCAACCTACTAATTTCAATGTAGAACCATTTCATTAGTTTGTGTTGCATGTCAAAGGTCCAATGCAGAGTGGACACATTTTGGTTGAGCACATACAAATCATATGCAACCTCCTTTAAGGTTGGAGCAATGGATGTTGGGTTCCTCAACAAGTTAGGGATAAGGGTTATCTATACGAATAAAGGGGACTCCCATGGAAAGTTTAGGGAAAGATTTAGCTTTCCCTTTCTCAAGGAGACTAGGATTGTCATTCTTTTCTAGAGGTGTATTGGAAAGGATCCCCTCTGAGAACTACTCATCACCTATTTTTCTTTTACCAATAACTTTGGTATCCAAGGAATTCTAAAAGCTAGAATCTAAATCTAAATCTGACACAATTTTGTTCCAGCTACTTTCCTACTCCTCTGTTTCCTTAGAAGACGAAATAGATTAGTCCACCACTCATTTCCTTCTTTTTTTCTTGTGAATTGGCCGGTGGATGGGGGTAGAGATTCTTAACATGGATTACAATCAAGAGCATTAACCACTAGTGCATAGGAATAGTCGTTAGGGATTTTTTAAGTCTTTCATTAACTAGTCTAGGGAGGAAATCAAATAGTAGGAGAAGGAGACAAACATATCCTTTCTAAAGAGGTTGAGAAGAACAAAATGGTGTTGATAACTGAGAGGGGGGGGGTGAATTAGTTATCCTAATTATTTCCCTTATTGAACTTTCCTTTTAATTGATGCAGCATAGAATCAAACACAAAAACATTAATCATGAAATAAGAAACACATGACACAGTATTTTTGATGTGGAAACCCTGTTAAGGGAGAAAACCACGGGGTGATTAACCCAAAATTATTCTCTGTTAGAAGAATAGGAAATTACAAAAATGGCACTTGCCAATTAGGGCTCACTGCCCGAGCACACTGCTCACAAGAGGCCCACTGCCTACAAGAAGACACACTGTCTACAAAGTGATGAGAATCACAGTCTTGAACTGATTGGAAGCATCTGCATATGCTGGAGTTCAGTTCCGGTTAGGCTCAGTACACTGATCTGCTGCACTTCATCTTTCCTCTGTTCTTTATTCTGCTATCTTTCACATACCGGATCCTTTTTGCTACCTCTGCTCTTATCTGGACTTATTCGCATATATCTTCACTCCATCACACCCTTCACAACTAAATCCATCCTCTATATATATCCGCACAAGTAATTTCATCACCTTTCTAGTTGGCATCCGGAACAGTCTAGTTTCTTACAAACTTTTGTTCTGTCGGCTGAATCCTTCCTCACCAAGCAATGCGGATCAAGCATATACTTGTAGATATCATTAATCATGTCGGCCAAACATGATTCATGCCTTCACAACCTCTGTCATCAACAGTAACACATCCGGAAAGCAGTTTGATACTCTGCCAGTCAGTTCTTCCTCTGTTTTCACTGTCTCTCAGGAATCCGGTACTCAACCATTCATATCTTTTTCCTTGTCCATCACCGGAGGCTAAATCCTTGGTATATACCACTCAAGGTAGTCCTCTTGACTTCCCCAGATCCGCACTGCACCAAGACACTTCCTCTGAGAGATCCGGACCAATCTGTCGGACCTTGCCACATGCTCTGTTCTTCTTCACCGGACCACAACATTCTTTATTCTGACTTCCGGTAGAGGCACATCATGACTTGCGGATATGTGGGATGACCTTTGTTGCCATCAATGACAACAACCATGAATCCATATAGTGTCTCTTGCCAACAATCTCCCCCTTTGGCATTGATGGCAACACTTAGTGAAAAATGACTAAGTGTTTTCACTCTGCTCCCCCTTTGCTGATGCTCTATCTTTATATACAATTTCCGGAACTCCCCTTTAGTTGGATTCCTCATTTTTCACTACTCCTCACTCCCCCTTTGACATCAATGGCAAAGGGTAGGGTCCGCATATCAAAATTTTCAAAAATTTCTTATACTTAGCCGCATATTTACATACTCACATATACTGAAGAATGTCTGCAAAGGATGTCTGCAATTGGATCATTTCTGTAGCCCAACTTTGCTTCATTCTATCCAAAATTGAAATGTGACCACTTAACAAAAATGCAAAAGCTTCTGCCCGCTTGAGATCTGTCGGATCTTTTGTTTGGGCGGTGGTCTGAGCATCACTGATGGCCTCATGCATAGTTTCCAACTTAGGGATTATAATCCTTCTAAGTTCTCCCATCCGGTTAGTGATGTTCTTTCTTTCCTTCTCAAGATTCTTTATTTCATTCAAGACTGCAATAGTCTGACATTCTTGATTTATTATAGAGGAAGAGAGAGGATCAAAGCTTTGAGATAAGCTTTGTAGCTTATCCTGTTCTTCTTTTATTTTCTTGTCAAATGCTGCTATTGCCTTTGACCAGGATATACAAAATTTATAGATGTCACCGCCATCCTTAAGAGCATTCTCTAAGCTCTTTATTCCAATGCTTACAATCTTCCTATCTTTAGAGATTAATTCTAATATTTCTGAAAATCTCTTATCCAAAAATTCCTTCCGGACCTTTTCTTCAGCTGATTTTTCTAGAGAATCAAAATGTGTATCAATACTGCTGACTAAGGTTTTTAGATTACCGGAAGTGGAGGCTGTTGGATCTATCTGGATTGATGGCATGATCTTTACAAGTACTCCGGAAGCAGCCTCTATCAACTCACAGTCTTCCATATGAGACTTCAGGAGCTTTTCATTTGCCTTGGCATTTGCAAATGAAGCTATCTTCATTGTTTGTACCGGAGAGAGAGAGTCAAAATCAAATGGGCCTTTTAGAAGCTCCAGTTCATCAATCTCTAAAGTTTCTTTGCTCAAAAATTGTTGAACAGTTTGTGCAGTGTCTCTTGCCGGAGACAGATGTTTCTTTTCTTCTGCAGTCTTAGAACTGTCAACCTCTTTGTCTTTCACCACTGCTTCCTTCTCCTGTAATTGCTCTTCTTCTTTGGATCCGGAGACTGTAGGGGAAACCGGAGGAGAGATGCTAGCTTGTTCATGGGCCACTTCTTCTGGAGCAGAGGGTCCCAAGTCCTCAGCTGTTTCTGTACCTAAATCCTCTACAACCGGAAGATTGAACCTTTTGAAGGCCTTCCGGAGGATCTCTTCTGTTTCTTGGGCCACTTTGTCAGTCTCGCCAAGCATGAGTTGATTCATCCTGGCTTTGCTTCTGAACTCATCTTTGCAGTCCTTGAAGATAATGTTCATTGTCTTGGGATCAATTTGAGGATATAGCTGAATAGCTATCTGCTCCCGGATCTCAAGATCTTTAGCATGAGCATTATTCTTTCTTACTTCCAATTCCTTTTCTAGGCTTTTAGGAATAAGAGATATTATTTCAATGAAAGCCTTATTATATATGTTAAGATATTTTACTGTGGCCTCCTGCAGAGTCTTTTGGTCGGCCTCACTGAAGTCATCATATGATTCAGTCATTGGTTGAAGGTTTCCATCCACCGTGACCGACTTGATTATGCTCTCTAGAGACAGAGTGGGCTTTTCAACAGATCCTTCTGCCATTTCATCCTTGTCTTGGCCTGTGGAGGGCTTACCGGATCCTTTCTTCTTCTGTTTCTTTATTTCTTTTACTCCCTCATCTGACTCTGTTTCCTCTTCATCCTTTTGGCTTCCATAAGCCCTTGTGGCTTTTGTCTTGGATCTCTTACCGGATGCCTGGACTTCCAGTTTTGAACTTTTGGTTGTGGGAGGTGCAGGTCTCTTTGATGATCTGGTCCGGGTGGGAGCTTCAACCGGAGCACTTTCTTTACTTTTCTCTTCTTCCTCAGCCTTCCTCCTCTTTTCCCGGCTGGCATCAAGTGCCTCCTTTGAGATGCCTAGGCCTTGAGCAATGTGCTCTACTTCTTTTCTCACCTTCCTTTTAATCTCAGGTTCCCTGAGTTCTACATGTATTTTTACACTCAGCTCCTCAAAGGTTCCAAACCTTTCTGCCTTAGGATCTTTGGGCTGACTTAGCATGTGTTGAACATGCAGCTCCACTATCTGTTCATCCACTTCATACCCCATGGGCATGATCCAGACAGTCCTTGGCTCTACTGCCTCCATTAGGCACTGATCAGTGTCAACCATAAAGCACACTGAGTCTTTGTATTTTTCAACAAGAGACTGGGGAATTCTCTCTCTTGCTTGCATCATGCTCTGAAAGTTTTTGAAGTATCCCCATAGAGCTGAATTTCTCACTTTTGCATCCCCAAGTCCATGCAAATAGTCTCTTATCTGGACTGCAACAGGTTTGTCATTCTGCCATACCCATCCACTTGTTCCGGGTAGCTCATTCATGAAGTAGAAGAATAGACATACAATAAGAGTACCATACTTAAAGGAATTCTTCTTATCCTTCTTGATTTTCTATATATTTTCCATTAATTGGCTTAGCAGTAGTTCACAGAGATCATATTCTGCATTCTTTCTTAGCATTTCATAGGCAGTGTATACTGCAGTTCCGGATACAGAATTCTCCCTGCTGGAGTGATAGATCTTGTATCCTATTATCATTGATGCATATTTGATATCCGGATCCGAAATATCTTCAATGGTCATTGCCCTCTTATCAAATTTTGATCCGGTGGCCTCAGTTACAATGTTGTTCTTGACAGATTTGAGGATAGGTACCCCTCCGGAAGAGTATAGACCAGTTACTGCTCTAATTGCCTCTTTTGTGATCTTGCAGGGTCTATCTAGCCATAGAAAGTTGTCATGCATCCTGCTCAGTACATACCGGACCCATTCATCTTCTTCAAAGCAGGGGAAATGAATAAATTGCTCAAATTGTTTCTTCTGGATATCCTTATTCTCTGGTTTAAGCTCAAAGGCATTGTCTATCAGTTGCTTGTGATAGAGGTCTCTTAATTTGAATTCCCCAAATTCCTCAATGCTTGCATGTATGTAAACCCTAATGTCTTCGGTGTGTAAAACTCCGTGAGGAACACTAGAGAAGGCTCCTAGTGGATCTACCTCCAATGATTTGTAGGGATGTTTCTTGAATGAGGGGCGAGGTCTATCAGAGATCTTAACTATGTTTGGAGTAGCCATTCTTCAAAGATTTGCAGTGAGGTAATGAAAAATGGAGAATACCTTATGCGCCTTCGGTTTGCATGGAGTGGTTGGATTGATTTCTTTATGCAATAACTTCGGCAGGAGATCCTTGGTGTGCTTGATGAACCTTGTTGCAGAGCTCCACTTTTCGCTTCTTCTCGAGTGCAGAATGAGCAAATGACCTTTGAGAAATCCCTTAAATTGCTCCGCGAACCCTAATATCTGTCTGCAATAAATGCTTCACCTACATCATTCTGGTTTGCCTTGTCTGGATAGCTTGGAGTATCCCGGATTAGTCCTGATCTGTGGATATCATCTGGATCTTTCAATCATGAATAAATCGAGGTAACATATTACAAGAACATCCCAAACACTCTGTCCAATCCGCAGAACAAGATAGTGCATTTCTGGATCTTTCCGGACCTTTTTGTAATCCTTTATCATACCGGAGCATCTCCCTGAACAAGTCTTATTTGATCAATCACAGCTTCTTCATAACTCCATGCGGACCTCTGAAAACTTGACTGAAGTATCTCAAGACTCATATCTACAAACCCTTTGATCCGCATCTTGTGCCACATCCGGCACCACTTGTTTGGCTGGGGGAACAAGATTTTCTTTGAGTCTCCCCCTGAGCCTGAGCTCACTTTTTAATTTTCGGAAGAGATATCAGCACCAGAGTCTGGTGCGGATCCAACCTCTACATTCTCTGAACTTTTCTTCACCCAAATCTTGCTCATCTGATTCCTAACCTCATCCGCATTCATCTTTTGTTTACCCTTGTCTTGATTCTGATTATACACCGGACCTCTTTTGTCCTGATTCTTGTTTCTGCAGACTTTAGCATTATGATCGGACCTATTGCAGATTTGGCAAATAACATTTCTTTGCATATTTGACTGATATCCTCTTGATCTGCATTGGTTAGCCATATGACCTACTCTATTGCATGTGAAGCATCTACCTTTGAATGATTTGTTTACTTGCATAATTCTGCATTCATGGGATTTGTGTCCATACCTTTTGCAATTGAAGCACTGTCCGGAGAAGGATGAATTAATCTGATTCATTCTCATTCTGCACTGATCAGCTTTGTGACCAAAGTGGTTGCAGCTGTGGCAATATCCATTGAAGGATGGATACCTTTGAGCATTTGGCTGTCTTACCGGAGGTCTTCTAGGCCTGCTCCTTGGATTTTCTGATCCAAGATTCTTCTGACCGGATCCGGAGCTTTCTCCTTTCTCATATCCCAAACCATACTTGTCATCTGTCCTCTTTTGACTTCCAAGAAGAACTTCAAGTTGAGCAGAACTTATCTTGAATTTCTCTTTATATTCATTTGCTGTTTGAAGGTCTCTTTTGAGAGAGGCAATTTGATCCTCAAGTTTTCCTTCATTATCTTTGGCATCTTCAAGATCAGATTCAAGATGTCTGATAATCCTGTCCATCTGGTGGCATTCTTCTAATTTTTCTTTAAGAGATTGTCTTAGATTGTCTTCAGCCTTTCTTTTTTCTTCAATCTCTTGAGTAAACTTTATAGTTCCTGATTCCATTTCATGTCTTAACATAATGACTTCTTTTGATAACTTTTCACATAACTTGGTTTGCTCAGTCAATTCTTCATTTGTATTGCTTTCTTCACTTTGTCTTGCCAATTGTTGAAGCAGCTCCTTTCTCTTTTTCATAGAGAGACTTAATTTGTCTTTTAATTCTCTCATGAATTCATCAGCCTGTTTGAGTCTTTCCTTTAATTCACTGACTTCAGAATTTGACTGTTCAAGATCCTCAAGAGCAGTCTTGAGTTGCTCCCTTAAACCATATGCATCCATTTGAAATCCCAGATCTTCCTCAAGCTGTTAGGCTCTATTAGGAGGAACTTAGCTCTGATACCAATTGTTGATAACTGAGAGGGGGGGGTGAATCAGTTATCCTAATTATTTCCCTTATTGAACTTTCCTTTTAATTGATGCAGCATAGAATCAAACACAAAAACATTAATCATGAAATAAGAAACACATGACACAGTATTTTTGACGTGGAAACCCTGTTAAGGGAGAAAACCACGGGGTGATTAACCCAAAATTATTCTCTGTTAGAAGAATAGGAAATTACAAAAATGGCACTTGCCAATTAGGGCTCACTGCCCGAGCACACTGCTCACAAGAGGCCCACTGCCTACAAGAAGACACACTGTCTACAAAGTGATGAGAATCACAGTCTTGAACTGATTGGAAGCATCTGCATATGTTGGAGTTCAGTTCCGGTTAGGCTCAGTACACTGATCTGCTGCACTTCATCTTTCCTCTGTTCTTTATTCTGCTATCTTTCACATACCGGATCCTTTTTGCTACCTCTGCTCTTATCTGGACTTATTCGCATATATCTTCACTCCATCACACCCTTCACAACTAAATCCATCCTCTATATATATCCGCACAAGTAATTTCATCACCTTTCTAGTCGGCATCCGGAACAGTCTAGTTTCTTACAAACTTTTGTTCTGTCGGCTAAATCCTTCCTCACCAAGTAATGCGGATCAAGCATATACTTGTAGATATCATTAATCATGTCGGCCAAACATGATTCATGCCTTCACAACCTCTGTCATCAACAGTAACACATCCGGAAAGCAGTTTGATACTCTGCCAGTCAGTTCTTCCTCTGTTTTCACTGTCTCTCAGGAATCCGGTACTCAACCATTCATATCTTTTTCCTTGTCCATCACCGGAGGCTAAATCCTTGGTATATACCACTCAAGGTAGTCCTCTTGACTTCCCCAGATCCGCACTGCACCAAGACACTTCCTCTGAGAGATCCGGACCAATCTGTCGGACCTTGCCACATGCTCTGTTCTTCTTCACCGGACCACAACATTCTTTATTCTGACTTCCGGTAGAGGCACATCATGACTTGCGGATATGTGGGATGACCTTTGTTGCCATCAATGACAACAACCATGAATCCATATAGTGTCTCTTGCCAACAAATGGTACGAATAAATAGATTTGAAATACACTTTGAGGGTAACATACCTCATTATGGACATGGCTATCGCATTCTAGGGAGCCATGATGGTGCTTCTTTCATACCTCGAGTGTAGCTTCCCCAATTTAGTGTCTTTGTTGAGGAAAGTGGATATTGCCTCCTCACCCAATCTCCTATCCTTAAATACTTTATCACCCTCGAGTGAAAGACTGGTAGCTTCAGCCACTAACTCCTTTGTGACCTCTAACTCTAAACCCTTAACCTTCACCCTTCTGTTAATCTAGCTCTTGACAAAATCCTTAGTAAGAACAATGTAATTTCCTATTTTTCTTTCCATGAATCTTGAAAATCTTCCAAATTCTACCCACTTTTTCATTTCCCACAATTGATGGGTTCCACCCTATTCCTATCACCACCCATTATTCTCTCATCATTCTGATTTTTCCACTTGAGTTTCTCAACAGTCCAACCCCAACAAATCTTAGACTTCCCTTCCAATTTTCTAAGGCTCACATCTATGAATAGTCAAGAAAAATCTTCACCAGTTTTATCTCAACAATTTTGATATATGTTGTTCATATGGAGGGTGAAAATATACTATTAGGGTATACTATCTAACATGAAGTTATCCTATATATCACAAAATAAATCTCAAAATAATAAATAAAAATCAAACAAATATAATAAAATGTTAGCTTAGATGTGTGCAACTTGCAATTTAAAAGATTCTACATTGTATGCATATAGAAAATTACTCACTAAAACAATTGTAGATGATGACAAATGATCTCAATAAGCATTTCAAATTCTATTTAAGATACCCATTTTTTAATGCATTAGATCATTCATTTAGTTGCACATAGGGAGAGGAGTATTTCAAGTGTACAAGTGAACAATAATGATGGCTTATTAGAAAAGAAAACTTTATGGATGCATATATGAGTAACCCCATGCATTTGGATAATTTGTGTATGATAGAGGATGCACATTCTTGGTTTTATTATCTATGATGTAAAGGTTATATGTGAAAGGTAAGGACTAAAAGGGGTATTTTCCATGTTTGGATGAGGTATTATTTATTCCTTGTTATTGAATCATGAGAATATAATGAGGATCTTTGCTAGGGTGAGATACTATTGTGTAAACCTTTATGTAATGTGGAAGATATTGGTGTGGAAAAAAAAGTTATTATTCTATATTGGAAGATTATTAAAGACTCATACCATGCATCACATGTAGAGTGTACATATATTTAGTTAGATACAATTTATGATAAGAATGATGGCCTTCCAGATCATTGTAAATGGAATTCCATGCTTTATTTAGGTTAGTTCCATGGAAAGATGTAGAGTTGTCTAATATAAACATTCTTAATTAATGAAATTTTAAAGTGGAGGGTGATTAGAACTAATATACACTACTAGGTTTTTTTGTATGATACAACTTTGTCTTAGAATGTAATTAAATTTGTAGACTTCCCCAAGTAACTTTTGTTAAAAGAAATGCATCATGTTTTTTCCATTTGTGGATCGTTGTCAACATCATGTTAATGATGAACAACTTTGTTGAGAAAAGGTGTCTCAACCTTGCATTCCCAATATTTTTATTTATTAATTAGTTTCATTTATTTATTATGTCATCCTCACATGATGAGCGGGGCATCCTGCTTTGAGGTGGCATACTTTACCAAGTATAGACCATCTTGGAATATGTGTAAGAAGTTGTAAGAGAACCTAAATGTCATTATGATAATGTAAGGTGGGAGTTACTTATGACACACAAAAGCATGATTATAGGGGGGTTACATTGGAATTTTGACCAATATTATAATAGTTTTGTGATGCACATCATAGATCATATCTGAATGCATAATAGAGCTAAATTGGGGTACCCAAGTATGGGTGGTCAAATATGACAAGTTATGACAAAATGAAAATGTGTAAGGAATATGCAAAAAATAGCCTAGAAGGCCAAGACCAAAGGAGGCATTGGAATTTGTGCCATGGGACTTAGGCACCATACCTCCTTTTGGGATTGTACATAGTTTTTCAAAACCATTTGATGGTTTCTATTTTGTTCTTCATCAATTTATTGGTGTTTAGGGATGGAGTAATGGATCGGTTCTATGGTTATTTTGCAAATACTATTGTGCTACCAAAATTACTCCATATTTACATGTTGGTGATACTCCTATAGAGGCACAACCTAGATTTATTGTAATCACTATTGCCAAAAAAATAATTGGTATTTCTTTTGGATTGTGGGGTTTTCCCCATATAAACCTTGTGTTATGGTATATTTTTTTATGTATTCTTTCATATAACTATAAAGATTAAATTTATTTTTGCATACCTCACCTCACATATTATTGTATTAAGTATATTACTCAGGTCAATGCTTCCTTTCATTTGGTATCAAAGCCTAATCACCCTAGGTTATAGGTTTCAGGGACAAGGTTTTTTTTACTAATCTTGGATTAAGTGGGAGCTTATGCAGAAGGATATTTTTTATAGGAAAAATGGAAAGCACATAAAGGATAGATATGGAGAATATCATAGGCACTAACTTTGAGCTTTGGAAGCTCAATATGGAGGATATGCTTGTAGATAGAGATCTATTGGCTACAATAACCAGATCTAAACTTGTTGTAATGTCACAAGAGGACTAGGACAAGTTGGACAAAAAAGCGAAGGGCAGCATTGGGATTTGTTTGGTAGATTGCATATTGTTAAACATACATGAATAAGCCACTATAATAGCTCTTTGGAAGAATTTTGGAGATATTTATTAGGCTAAATACTTGGTAAATAATTTTTTTATGAGAAAGAAGTTGTATACCCTAAAGATGGAGGATGGTGGTTCTATGGCTAAGCATCTAAATGTATTCAATATGATTGTGACCTAGTTATAATCCATTGGAATGAAGATGGAGGAGGACGATCATTGTATGGCACTTTTGTGTTCTTTTCTAGGCTTGTGGATGGTAATTGGGAGCATTTCCCCTATACTCAATATGGATTAGGTAGTTGAATCGTTACTCTCAGAGGAGATGCAAAGAAAAAATTCTAAATATACAGAGTCCCTAGCTATTCATGGAATACCAAAAGAGAAAGCCAAGATAAAGGATGAGAAGAAAGACAAGTCTAGATCCAAATCCCATGGGAGATCCAAATATCCTAGAAAGACCAAGGCTAAGTGTTGGAAATATGGCAAGCATGGACATTTCAAAAGAGACTACGAGGAGAAAATAAAAAGAAAAAATATTCAAAAGATGAGTTCAAAAATTCTTCTCAATATGATGGTGGCATGCTTTTATCATCATCTTGGAAACACATGCAGCAAAATACACATATGATTGATAGAATCTAGAGCTTCCTTCCATATCACCCCACATCAGGGTTGGTTTTCAAAGTATGAAAAATTTGATGGTGGAAACGTATACCTCAGTGATGATTCTCATTTGATCATTATTGGTTAGTAGTGTTTTAATTAGATTCCCTAATAATAGAGTAAAGGGAGTCAATGGAATTATACACATCCCTAGTTTAGGACAAAACCTACTTTTATAATAAAGATCAATGACGTAGGTGTGCAAGTTATTTTTTCTAATGGAGGGTGTAAGATGGTACAACCTGATCTATAGTGCTCACTAAGGGTGTTCGTGTGGGCACCTTTTTTAGTTTGATGCATGCATAGTTTGTTGAAATTGTTGTCATTGATGTCAAAGAAAGGAGCAATCGGTATTTTGTGGAATTTATCAAAGTTGTGTTGAAGCACTATCGGAAAACTATTCTAAACCTGAACCAAGTCAAGTCTGTCAACAAAATATCCTTGATCTAGACCTACTTTATGGAAAAACATCTTATTTTGGAAGAAAATACAAGTACATGTCTTATATTGGCAAAATGTTTTATGTCGGCAAATTGTGCTCAATTCGAACCTATTTAAACTTATATTGACAAAGTTCTTATGTTGTGAACTAGTTCACAAGTTCAGCTTTTGTCAATTTACCAACAAAGCAAGAGGCATACAAGCAAAGGTTTAAAGTGTTCATAGTTAAGCACTATCGGGAAAGTCTCAATCTCTTGAACTATTTTGCAAGTTTGACTTTTCACTAATTTATTGCCTAGCCGACTATGGCTTATGAAGGCAAGTTATAATGTGTTTTGAGAAGGAAAAATCTTTGGGAATTTTTGAAGAGAATAAAAGTGTTTTAAGTAGTTTTCAAGAAAGTGCGTCAAAGACTAACTAGTTTCAAAGTTAGTACTTGTCCCGATTCGCCGACTAGGTGATATTTGGCCAAGATTGGATAGTGTTAGTTTGTGATTTAAGAAAATTACCGATAAAGAGGAGTTGATGAAATGGCCATGTTCGGGATTTTCTACTTTCACCGATAAAGGCGATAGAGGCATTAGTTTGAGTTAGCAAGAATTCGTTGATAGAATGTATGAAGGCTAAAAATAAGGAACATTTGGAGAAGATAGTTTTTGTCGATAGAGGCAACAAATGTGTTCAAAGAGTTGGTTCGTGAAATAGCTACTTTGCTGATAAAGTGTCCTAAAGACCCAAGTTTTGAAAAAGTAATATATGTTGATAAAGGCATAAGGAAGTAAAGTTAAAGGCTGAGGTTCTTACATATGAGAATTCGTCAATAACAAAGGAAACAAGGGTAAGTTCAAAATAGTGTACATTTGCCAATAAAGCATTGAAAGAGATAGTTATGAAAAGTGTAGTTTTGCCAATAAAGAAAGAGATGGCTTTAGTTCGGAAATGTGTGGTTGCACTAGCAAAGGGGGATTAAGGCCAAGTTTTGAAAATGCAACATTTGTCGATAAAATGCATATAAATGCATTTTGGGTGATTGAGGACAAATTTTAAAAAAAAGACAACTTTTGCCTATGAAAGTGACAAAAGGCTAAGTTTGTCATATCGAGTTTTTGCTGATAAACAGCATGTCTAGTGTCAGATTTACAGAGCCATAACAGCATTAGTTTAAATTATAATGTGGATACACTTGGGATGGTCTTACAATTTGTGGTTGACATTCTTTCTAAGGATATTGTGGAGAAGATGAGAAATGTTACCACTATATATTTCTGATCCAGAAGTCAGGTGCATGACAGTTAAACTAATTGTGACCTATTATGAAATGACTTGGAACTATCAATGTGCAATTTTTGAGTGGTTGCTGGCAGTTCAACTGTGGAGAAGGATGTGTTTTTATACACATTGAATCTATGGTGTATATGTTACTCACTGAATTGAATATCTTTCATTCGTAGGTTTAGAGGGTAGAGGTTGCATAAACATACAGATGTTCATAGGCAGATTATATTGAAGGAGGTTTGTAAAAGAGGGCAGAGAATGTAGAGAGCTTAGAAAAGAGGGCAGAGAATGCAGAGAGCTTAGAGAGGAGTATTTTGTGTTAATGACAACACAGAGTGCAAGAGTACAGATGATATTGTATATGAATTGAAGGGTGCATTTCAGGTTAGTGAAGAACCGGTGACTACACATTAGAATTTGTAAGGATTTAGGGGTTGGTGCCTCATTGGGGTTGGTGTCTCATTGTATTGGGTTGGTGCTCAATAGGTGTATAGTGTACCTGAAGGTTGGAGCCTTAAAACATTGTTTTGGGTGTCAATCTACCTGTAAGTTGGTGCTTACAAAACATCTATAAAATCTTTTATTGTGAGGTTGGATTTGAGCAATAGAATCAAGAAACATTCTCATCATGGTTTTTACCATTCTAGGTTTTCCACATAAATCTAGTGTTTTCTTATGTGTGTGTGATTTTTAAGTGTGCTTTTCATTTTTTATTAATGGTTGTATTTTAAAGTTTTAACATACACTGATTCACCCCCCTCACAATGTATTAGTGTTCTTTTAACAATTGGTATTAGATCGTAGGGTTCCTTGAAGAAAATTTCAATCACTTAAGTAAGATCTAGTCTTAAGAACACTATGGCAGGACATGAGGGTTCCTCCTCAAATAAAGTACCATTATTTGATGGATCCAATTATGCTTTCTGGAGCATCAGAATGGATGCGTACCTGACCTCTCTTGGTTATTATATTTGGTAATCTGTTAAATATGGAGACACACCATGAACATCTACTCCCATTGCAGCCAATAAGAAAGATTGTGAAAATGATGCCAAAGCAAAGAATGCTATACTGTGTGGTCTAACCAATACATAATTTGTAAAAGTAATGCATTGTAAATCTTCTCAAGACATATGGGATAAGCTACAAAAAATTTATGAGGGTGATATTAAAGTTAAGCACGAGAAACTGCAAACCCATAGAGGCAAATTTGAGGCTCTAAAGATGAGAGATGATGAGAATATTGCACCCTACATGCTCACAGTAGATGAGGTAGTGAATGCAATCAGAGGTCTTAGAGAAGACATAGAAGATAAGGTAGTTGTAAAGAAGGTTCTAAGGTCTCTCCCACAAAGGTATGATTCTAAAGTCTCTATAATTGAGGAAGCAAAAGATCTAGATACATTTTGTATGGATGAATTATTTGGGTCACTTACAGCACATGAGATGAGAAGTGAAAGTATAGGCTCAACATTGAAGAAAGAAGTGGCATTCAAGACTTCCAAATCCAAGGAGATTGAAGTAGATTCAGAACAAAGTACCAGTTCAAATGAAGAAGAAGCAAATTTTGTTTGAAAATTAAGGAAGGGCTCTGGCAAATAGAAAGGTAAGTTACCTTTCAAGTGTTTTAATTGTGGAAAAATTGGTCACTTTGCCTCTAAATGTCCCTTAGGTGGAAATCAAAAGGGAGATAGTTCTAAGAGTTAAGAAGTTTCTAAATATAAAAGAAGAAACTTTAATAAGAATAAAAAGAGTTTATATGTAGACAAATAAATTAGTTCTTCAGATGATTGTTGTTTTGAAAGTGAAGATTATGAAACAACCTTCATGGCTATTGAAATTAAAGATGAAATACTCCTACAAAATATTAATGTGAAGACTCTGATGAGGAAGAAGAGGGTGAAGTTGATTTGGAAGGTGAATTGATTTCTTCTCTAGATGATCTAAGGTATGAAAGAAAACAAAATGAAAAATACAAGTTAAAGGATGAAGAATCTGATAAACTTGTTGTAGATTTGAAATTGCAGTTAGTGAAGTCTAAAAAAATAGAAGAGGTAACTAGTTTGGATTTGAAGAAAAAACTAGACAAATGTTAGAAATTAGAGGCTGAAGTTGTCTCACTGAGGAAGGAGTTAGAAAAGGTGAATGAATAGTTAAACAGAAGTCACAAGTTTGAGAAGAGCTTAGAAATTATTGAACAAATAATTGGTTCTCAAAGATCCTTCTCCAACACAGTTGGGTTAGGATATCCTGAAAATAAGAGTTTCAAAGATGTCATCTCTGAGAAGAACACAAAAGATAAAAATGTCAAGAATGTTTCTCCCTTCAAAAAGGTAGTTGGAGAATAGGGTGAATCAAGTTGTGCTATGTCTAAGAAACATGTTGATTCTAGGAAGCCTGAATGATTCAGGAAGAATAAAATGACTGTAGATTTTAGGAAGGAAGATGATGGTTTCACCAAAGTCCACAATCTAAAGAGGAGATTCAAGGATCAATTTGTAAGACAAGCCAGGTTCAATTATGCATTTCATGTTTATTGTTTTTCATGTAATCAGTTTGGACATAAAGCAATAGACTACAAAATTAGACCTAGGAGAATGGACAAGCATGATTTTGCAAGAAAAAATTCTTTTTTTCCCCTTTAGTTGATATGAATGATATTTTTTATAATTGTAACAACTATGGGAATATTACCAAGTTTTGTAGAAGTGTGTTTATATAGCCTTCTAGATAGGAGAAAAGGAGATTTACTCCTCCAAGGCAAGACAGACCTACACATGCTTCTATACAAAAATAACAAAAAGAACATTCCTTTGCATGTCACAAGAAAGAGTCTGCACCCCCTACTTAGGAGAAAGAACCAGCAAAGCATTCTGAGGAAAAGGAGAAAAGTTCAAAAAGGCATTGGGTAGAAAAGAAGGATGAAAATTCTACATTAGTTCAAATAGCTTTTCATGCCAAAGGACAAGGCAATCCTAGGGTGATAGACAGTGGATGCACTAGTCATATGACTAGAGATAAGATCAAGTTCACCATTTTGGAGAAATTTAATGGTGGTTCTATCAATTTCGGTCAAACCAATGCACATTATGCATAGATGGTAAAACCAATGCCTAAGATGTGTTGTACATAGAAGGACTACAACATAATTTGTTGAGTGTCAGCCAAATGTGTGGCAAGGGATATAATGTATTATTTCATGTTGAAGGATGTGAGATAAGAAAAGCTAGCTCTAGAAGACTTGTTGCTAAGGCAAATAGAACAAACAACAATCTACACCATATGAAGGAGGTGAAGGGTGAATATGTTTGTTAGGGAAAACTGATAAGATTTGGTTATGGCACAAAAGGATGGGCCACATCAACTTTGACCATCTAGTGAAGGCCAGTAAGAAGAATGCAGTCATACATATGCCCAGTATTGGCAAGCCAAAAAATTCCTTCTATAAAGAATGTCAAGAAGGGAAGAAAATAAGGGTCAATTTTAAGTCAAAGGAATATTCACCTTCAAAACCTCTTGAGCTGATACATATAGACTTGTGTGGACCAACCAGAATGAAAAGCATCAATGGAGAAAGGTATTTCATGTTGTTGATAGATGATTATTCAAGAATGACATGGGTAACTTTTATTAAAGATAAATCTCAAGCTTTAGAAAGATTTAAAATCTTTAAGGCTAGGGTTGAAAATGAGATTGGGTCAAGGATAAAATGCTTAAGGTCTGATAGAGGTGGAGAATTCACTTCTAATGAATTTGATCAATACTGTGAAAAACATGGGACTAAAAGATATTTTTCTATAGCTAGGACTCCTAACAAAATGGTGTTGTTGAGAGATACTGGAAGGAAGCAGTTCATATTATATTTTACATTATTAATAGAGAAGAGTTAAGAGTAAATCATGATAAGACTCCCTATGAGTTGTGGACATGCAAACCTCCACCTGTGAAGTATTTTAATAAAATATTTGGAAACAGGTGCTTTATAAAAAGGGATGAATATACCTTGAGTAAACTTAAGATAAGAGTTTATGAGGGAATATTTCTTGGTTACTCAACTACAAGAAAAACCTATAAATGCTATAGTAAAAGGTTGCAGAAGATTTTTGGAAGTGTGAATGTTAGAGTGGATGAAGACTTCTCTCAGCTATCACATGGAAATGACTTGTATTCAAAGGTTGATGTTTATGACGAAGGAGAAGAAGAAGTTGCAAAAGAAGAGTCAGAAGAGAAGAGTGAGAAGACTGATGTTGATGAAGAAGAGCAACCAAAGTCTACTCCAAAGGCTCCACCCAAGTATGTAAAAAGAAATCATTCTGAGAATCAGATTCTTGGAAATAAATCTAATGGTGTCATGACAAGGAAAAATCTAAAGCTAGCACAACAAGAATAGGTAAACTATGCTTTATTGTCTAAAATAGAACCTAAATCTTATGATGAAGCTAGTAAGGATGAAAGTTGGATTGAAGCCATGAAAGAAACACTTAGTTGAATAGAAAAAAATCAGACTTGGGAACTTGTTCCAAGGCCTACTAATAATTATGCCATTGGCACAAAATGGGTGTTTACAAATAAATAGAATGAAGATAGACAAATAACTAGAAACAAAGCTAGATTAGTCTGCAAGGGCTATGCTCAAGTTGAGAGAATAGATTTTGATGAGATATTTGTACTTGTGGCTAGGCTTGAAGCCATTAGAATGTTTCTTGCATATTCAATTTATAAATGTTTCAAGGTGTACCAGATGGATGTGAAATCTACATTTCTCAACAGCTATTTGGATGAGGAAGTTTATATAGAGCAACCTGAAGGATTCCAAGTGACTAAAAATAAAGACTATGTGTGCAAATTGAAGAAGGCACTATATGGTCTAAAACAAGCTCCTCAGGCTTGGTACTCCAGACTGGACAAATATCTTCAACAACAAGGTTATAAGAAAGGTATAGCTACCAACATTCTATATTTTAAACCTGAAGGTAATCATATTCTAATTGTTATTGTTAATGTTGATGATATAATATTTTGTGGAGATAGTGACAAAATGTGTAGAGAGTTTGTTGACGCTATGTAGAAAGAGTTTGAGATGTCAATGCTAGGAGAATTAACATTTTTCCTTGGTTTATAGGTCAATCAATTAGACACAGGGATTTTCATCTCTTAGACCAAGTATGTGAAGGAAACTCTAAATAAATTCAATATAGAAGATTGCATGCCAATCAGTGCACCTATGGTCACTATGTGTAAGCTAGAAAAGATGACGAATCTTGTTTAGCAGATCAAACTTTGTATAGATTGATGATTGGAAGTCTGTTGTATATCACAGCAACAAGGCCTGACATCATGTAAGTCATTTGCATGGTAGCTAGATTTCAAGCTGCTCCTAAGGAAACACATGTCAATGCTATGAAGAGGATTTTTAGATACTTGAAGAGTACAATAGATTATGGTCTATGGTATCATGTTGGTGATGATTTCACTTTGACTGCATACACAGATGCAGATTGGGCTAGTTGTGTGGATGACATAGAAAGCACTAGTGGTGGTGCATTCTTTCTACGAGATAGATTGCTATCTTGGTTAAGTAAGAAACAAGAATTTGTCTCTTTTCAACAACTAAAGCTGAATATATAGTTGTATCTTGTTGTACTCAGGTGTTATGGATGAACCAAATGTTGCAAGATATTAACGTAGATTTTGATGGGCTAGTTAACATTCTTGGTGATAATACCAGTGTAATAAACATCTCAGAGAATCCAGTTATGCATTCAAGGACCAAGCACATATCCATTAAATATCATTTTTCAGGGAGAAAGTTGTTGTAAAGGAAGGCAAGTTGGAATATGTTTAGACAAAAGAACAATTGCCAGATATCTGTACAAAACCTCTTCCAAAGGAGACATTTGAACAACTCAGACAGAAGTTAGAAGTCATTCCTTCTCCTATCTCTAATTGAATACTAAATGTATTCATCCAGGGGGAGTAGATCAAAGTATTTCTGTATCCTTGGTACCTCAGTTGTCCTGAAGGATGATTGTCCTTAGGAGGAGTAAGTTATCATTGTTATTTTATGAGTCCCTTTGTAATTGATGTCAAAGGGGGAGAATTCTCTAGCGTGTTCACAATAAAGTGCTAATGCATGTTGTAAGGGGGTGAACGGTATGGTTGTCATGATCAATTTAGATTCAGGTTAGATTCAAGTGTTGCCATCAATGACAAGGGAAGATTTTGAAATTGTTGTCATTGATGTCAAAGCAAGGAGCAATTGACATATTAAGGAGCAATCAGCATTTTGTGGAATTTGTCAAAGCTATGTTGAAGCATTGTCAGCAAACTATTCTAAACCTGAACCAAGTCAAGTCTGTTAGCCAAATATCCTTGATCTAAACTTTCTTTATGGCAAAAATTCTTATTTTGGAAGAAAAGACAAGTACATGTCTTATATCGGCAAAATGTGCTTAATGCAAATCTATTTAAACTTATATCCGTAAAGTTCTTATGTTGCGAACTAGTTCACAAGTTCAGCTTTTTTCTAATTTACTGACAAAGTAGGAGGCATAAAAGAAAAGGTTTGAAGGTTCATAGTTAAGCATTGTCAAGAAAGTCTCAATCTCAAACTAGTTTGCAAGTTCAGCTTTTCACTGATTTGCCGACTAGCCGACTATGGCTTATGAAGGTAAGTTATAATGTGTTTTGAGAAGGCAAAGTATTTAGGAAGATTTTGAAGAGATGCAAAGTGTTCTAACAGTTATCAGGAAAGTCCATCAAAGACTAACTATTTTGAAAGTTAGTATTTTTCTCGATTCGTCGACTAGGTGATATTTGGCCAAGATTGGATAGTGTTAGTTTGTGATTTAAGAAAATTACTAATAAAGAGAAGGAGTTGATGAAATGGCCAAGTTCAGGATTTTCTACTTTCACTGATAAAGGCGATAGAGGCATTAGTTTGAGTTAGCAAGAATTCATCGATAGAAGGTATGAAGGATAAAAATAAGGAAAGTTCGGAGAAGATAGTTTTTGTCGATAGAGGTAACAAACGTGTTCAAAGATTTGGTTCGTGAAATAGCTACTTTGCTGATAAAGTGTGCTAAAGGCCCAAGTTTTGAAAAAACAATATTTACCAATAAAGGCATAAGGAGATAAAGTTAAAGGTTGAGCTTCTTACATTTGAGAATTCTCTGATAACAAAGGAAATAAGGGTAAGTTCAAAATAGTGTAATGTTGTTGATAAAGCATTGAAAGAGATAGTTTTTAAAAGTGTATTTTTACCGATAAAGAAGGAGATGGCTTTAGTTTGGAAATGCATGGTTTTGCTGACAAAGGGGGATGAAGGCCAAGTTTTGAAAACACAACATATGCCAATAAAATGCATATACAGGCATTTTGGGTGATTGAGGACAATTTAAAAAAAAAAACTTTTGCCAATGAAAGTGACAAAAGGCTAAGTTTGTCATATCAAGTTTTTGTTGATAAACAACATGTCTAGTGTCACGCCTGCAAAGCCATATCAGCATTAGTTTAAATTACAATGTGGATGCACTTGGGATGGTTTTACAATTTGTGGTGGACATTCTTTCTAAGGATACTATGGAGAAGATGAGAAATGTTGCCACTATATATTTCTGAGCTTTGCTCTCAAACTTTTTATTCAATCTTTCTTCAACTTTCAATGAAAATTGGTAAGCATCCTCAATGGTGAAAGAACTAGAGAAAGGCCTTATGGGGAACAATACAATAATCAAAAAAGTCAAAAATTTGAAGATCAAGGAAGCAGTAGCAAAAATAAAAAATCAGAAAATTTTTACCCTCTGAGAGATCAAAATGCAAGAGGTTGAGAAAGATCGGGTCTAGAGGATCTGGAAGAGGTGGCTTTCTGGGAACTTGTTATAGATGTGGAGAAGAGGGGCATAGAGAATATAAATGTCCTCAAATTCAAGAAAGTAACAATAGGAGGCCTGAGAATCATGCTAGAGTAGCAAATGTGAATGAGGAAGATATAGAGTCATAACACTCCAAAGAAGCCGAAGAAGGAGAAGTACTTGTTACAAGAAGAGCCCTGATGAACAAAGAAAAAGAACCAAATCAAAGGAGAATATTGTTCTGAACAAGATGTAAGTGTGAAGGTAAAGCATGTAACGTGATTGTTGATGGTCGTAGTACTAACAATCTTGTTTCTGAAGAAATGGTGGGTAAATTGCAGCTAGAGAGGAGAAAACACTTGCACCCTATAGGATAGCCTAGCTACAAGATGACAAGAAAGTTTTGGTTAGCAAACAAAGCTTGGTAAAATTTAATATAGGAAATTATTATGATGAGATTTTGTGTGATATTATGCCTATGGATGTTTGCCATATGTTATTGGGAAGACCATGGCAATATGATAGGAAGGTCACACATGATGGGTATGCTCACATACTCACTAATGAAGGATGGAGTTTAACATAAGTTGAAGCCATTCAAAGAGGAAATGCGTAAGATATGTAATAACACTGGTAATTGTTTGACTTATGGAGTTAAAGAGTTAGTGAAAGAGAGTGAGGATGATGATTCTGATTTGCTAATGCAAGTTGTAGCAGTGTTGATTACATTCAAGAGGGATAAAATGGAAGTTTCAGTGGAAAGAGAAAAAGAGGTAAAATCTAATTTGTGTGAGAATTTTGTTGAATTTGATCTCGTCCTCTCTGTTTGCTCTCAAACTTTTTATTCAATCTTTCTTCAACTTTCAATGAAAATTGGTAAGCAAGAAGTCAGGTGCGTGATAGTTAAACTAATTGTGACCTATTATGAAATGACTTGGAACTGTCAATGTGCAATTTTTGAGTGGTTGCTGGAAATTCAACTATGGAGAAGGATTTTTTTTATACACATTGAATCTACGGTGAATAGGTTACTCACTAAATTGAATATCTTTTGTTCATAGGTTTAGAGGGCAAAGGTTGCATGAACATACCAATGTACGTAGGTAGATTATATTGAAGGAGGTTTATAAAAGAGGGTAAAGAATGTTGAGAGAGTAGAGAGAAGTATTTTTTGTTAATAAAAACACATAGTGCATGATTGTAGATGAGATTGTATATGAATTGACGGGTGCATTTCAGGTTAGTGAAGAACCAATTACTGCACATTAGAATTTGTAAGGATTCAGGGGTTAGTGCCTAGTTGGGGTTGGTGTCTCATTGTATTTTGTTGTTGCTCAATAGGTGTATAGTGTACCTAAAGGTTGGAGTCTCAAAACATTGTCTTGGGTATCAATGTACCTATAAGTTGGTGCTCACAAAACATCTGTAAAATCTTTTATTGTGAGGTTGAATTTGAGTAGTAGACTCAAACAACATTCTCACTATGGTTTTTCCCATTCTAGTTTTTCCACGTAAATCTGGTGTTTTCTTATGTGTGTCTTATTTTTATGTGTGCTTGTCATTTTTGATTAATGGTTGCATTTTAAATTTTTAACATACACTAATTCATCCCCCCCTCTCGGTGAATTAGTGTTTCTTCAACATAGTTTAGTGCAATATTTATTTTATTCATATAGAAAAGATACTTATAGAATCTATGTACCCTCAGCACTAGAAATAGTAGCAAAGAGTATTGCATCTACTTCTAATGGTCATGATTAGGCTAGGTAGCTAAGGGTGCTCTTACTTTAGATACCAAGTTAGTTGTAGAGAAGACAATTTTGTGGTACCATAGAATGGGTGACATAAGTGAGAAGGGTCTCAAGACCCTAAAAAGTAAAATTCTTGTAGAGGGTTTAATTGATTGTACTCTTGAGTTTGATTTCTATAAACATTGTGTTACATACAACTTTTGATTTAGCCTAATCTTACTTTAATGTGGTAAATAGGACAATTAATCTTAGATTTATGATTTGATGTTTGTAGAAAATATCAAGTGAAATCATTGATTACATAGATATATATTTATGTTTATATTAAGCATGAGATTACATATTGCTAAGATTATTTTATCATAATGATTTATGAATTAAATGATGATACCCTGATCATGATTATATCCATGGTTGTGAGTGTAACTAGGAAAAGAATCTTTCCTCAAAGATAGAAGGAGAGTATCACCAGGGGAGAAGGAGATAGATGTTCGGAAAAGATTAGAATTCCATCTAAGTATCAAATTGATTATTCATGAACCCATGTAAGACAGGGTGAGTTTAAGTCTGTTTCTTTGCAAGTCAATTTCAATTCAACTATTGTTGGTATAGTTAAATTAAGGTTCCTCAATGTTATTTATGTCAAATCAACTAAGTAATGTTCTCAAAACATTCTTGTAGTCAATAGTATCTTGTGTGGATGTCAAGTTTTCCTATGTTTATGTATCTATTTCTTTATTAGACCTTGTGTTTATCATTTAAATATCTTATCTAAAGTCTAATATAGCAAAGCAGGGGAGTAAGACTCGAACCCATAATTACATGTTAATGTCACCACCTTTACGATGATAACATAACTAGGTAATATCCTAGATTATTTTAATATCCCTATAGTATCATTTCGTTATAAATGATAATATGTGAGACATATCTAATATCTTTTAGTGGTCGAGCACTTTGTGGTATAAGCTTTTATGTTTTGTTACCAACCATACCACTATCCACAATGAGTGGAGAGAGTGATAATGGTGGTAGACCTTATCACAATCTTGAATATTTGACATCGCTCTTGAATGAGACATAATATGGATATCATGGAGTCTTCAAACCCGCAGGTGGCAAGATATGCCCATCGGTAAAACCCACACCCACTTTGAAGGTGGCAGATTACGTGGGTATTAGGATAATAGCATGCAAGAAAGAGTTTAGTTCTCAACAAATGGTTGTTATTGTGGTTTTTGTTTTTGGTTGTCCTTAGATTCGATGGGGGAAAAGCTAAAGAGGATCACAATGCTAGTTGTGAGCTCACGAGAGGTGCTAGCAATGTCCTTGAAAGATATACTCCTAGCTGAACATAGTCGCCTATGAAACCAACTCAGGTAAGACTATTTAATATAGTCTTGTTTATCTACAAAATGCAGATGCATTCATTAGGCCATGAATGGTAGCCAAATCATGGTTAAATATGGTCCATATTATCTTTATTAAGATTTCAATATGTTTGATAATTGTGATAACGCCATCGTGGCTGAATGAATGAAAGATAATGTGATCTTTTTATATGAAAGAACTTTGTGTCTTGTTATTATTGCTTAGGCCAAAAGGCCGAAAGGATTGGAGCACTATTGTAGCAGTCTCATGCTCTCAAAGATGATATGGCTGACATAAAATGATATTACTTGTAATCATTGAAAGATTTGATAACTCCTTCTAGTAGGCTGAGAGCCATACTCATTAATTTTAATATCTTTTGAGTAGGTCAAGTGCCATACTCACTATATATGAATAATATCCTTCGAGCTGGCCGTAGGTAGTGCAAAGCAAACCCATGAACCTATTATTTTGGTTGATGGCCATGCAAAATGAGTGAAATATTATTTATGAAAACCTTAGCTTTGGCAGTGTCTAAGCCATTGAGGCATTTGAGACACTTAAGAGGAAAATAAGCACTTGAGTCTTTATGAAAATTAACATCTTTCTTTCAAGAGTAAACTATTTATATTTATTGGAAGAGTAATATGACTCTATAAACCATGGGGTAAAACCAGTTTAATGATGACAAACTTGCTTAGGCTGCAATAAGTGTACGTCAAATCTTCTATGTCAAGGGGGAACCCTCAACTGTAATTTTGTTTTCATGTAGGAGAGAATTTGAAAATGAGTATGATAATTTTCATTTGTTGAAAATGTATTATCCATGTGTCTCTCTATGGTATGGTAGTGCTTCGTTGATGAGGCATGGGGTTTCAAGAACCCATTTGAACACTTTTGACCAAAGGTCTACCTAACATTGTTGACTTAATAGTATATATCAAGGAATGTGTTATAGTCAATGTGAATCGATGAAAACCTTGAAACAAAGGTAACTGTAAAAATTTAGACCAAGGATGGTCTATTTAAAATTATAACCTTAAACATGCAAAATGAGAAGGAATGAATAAGAATAGAGTGGGGTGGAGTCACAAATTCCCTATTGCAAAAGAAACAAGACATTTAATGCATGCACTCCCGGTATTGGAGTCGAATGTCCAAGATAGATGGACTAGTGGTGAATTGAACCTACCTTTTTGTTTTATGACCAAGAAAGGTCAAAATTGAACATTGTAGGACGGGACAGCTTCTAAGTTGAGTCAAAGTGTGTGAACAATTGACTACATCCATTGTGAAACATCATGTATATAAATCTTTGGCCAAAATAATGTATTTGTCTCTGCATGCATTAGTCAGTTCACTATGCCCAAGATTGCATAATGCTTCCAGTAGTGTCATACATAGTTAGAGTGGATCTATAGTTGTATGACCTTGAAGTATTATGGACACAACACCAGATACTCAGATGGAAAACCAATTGGTTCCTTATATCTATTCCCTTTGTGAAGGGTAGGGCCGCTTCTAGGTAGGAAGTTGTGTGGGGGACCGCCAGTTTGTGGTTGGAGGAAAAGCACTCGGGTGATGCTCTCCTTCCCAAGAAAAAGACATGCTGGGACTTATGAAGACATATGTCAAAGTTCCAAATATAGTACATTCTCTTATATGACTTGATAGTCAATATTATGTGTAATTTATCATTGCTATGAGAAAAACATTGTAAATGTATAGTGAAAGTAAATCACTAACATGATATCTTGGAAATGTAAATTTTAGTTTTAAAATGTCCAGAAAAGATATAAATCAATTTTAATTATGATATTGATTATTACTTGTTTAACTCTGATTATGCTAATCATGACTTTAGTCTTAATGATGATTAAGTTGGTTAATTTTGGGTTAACAAGAGATGTCTTGTTACATATGGTATCGGAGCTACCAGGTTCAATACATGTACCTATACCTATGAGCTCACTACATAATATTTTTTATCCAACAGTAACGATTTCTAATGTTTAGATGTTGTTATGCCAAAATGGCAAGAATAAGAATGACACGCAGAAAGAAGATAACATGAAATGGATGTTGTCTTAAGGCTATGAGGGAGCTAGCCTCAAGAATGAGACACCTTGAACAAACTGGTTACTTGGTAGGCGCATGGTTGAATGATGAAACTTTCACTGATGCTATTAAATGCATCAAGCAGGAGATGGGGAAAGTGGTTAGGGTTACTGCTCCTATCTCTGAAAATGAATTAGTGAAACCCTCTGCACCTAAGGAACCAATCTTGGAAAGTGATCTTAAGGATCCTAATGTTACTTGGGAGGTTGTGGATGAGTACTTGCGAGTACGTCCACCTCCTAAAACTGATTTGATAAATCTCAAGGATGAGAAATGAACTTGGGAAGAAATGCCAATCTAATAATGACTTGCAGTAGCAAGATGTAAACAAAAAAATTTGTAACTATGGATGGATTATATGTAATCCATGGAAACTATAATGCATTTTGAAATTGTGGCAAATTTTTTTTTCTTGTTAAAGATTACATGAATGAGAATGGATTTACATTTATGAATGGATTCAATGCTATGAAAAACTAATTGAATGATTAATCTACAAATTTCAGGAGAAGTAGATTGCAGCTTGGTTCAGACAAGAACCAATATGGGAGATAGCTAGGAAGAAGGGCAGCCTTTAGGCCACTCTGAATCTAAACTCGACTAGATCCTTGCTATGCTCCAAGAGACAAGAGCGATAATTGGAACTCTCGAGTAGGAGGTCAAGGGTCAGTATGGACCCAGGAGGGAAGCCTATCATGGGGGTGATGATGAAGCATGTCATCAAGACACCACCCAAAGTGAACATGAAGAGAATAACTTTGAAGCAAGACAGGAAGAGGATATGAAAAAGGTTATGTCTCCCAAGTTTGATGGGATGGTAAGAGGAGATGTCATGAAGGCATAACTTACTAAAATGGAGAAATACTTTGAAATAAGAAATTACTCTGAAATCACCAAAGCGGTATGGGGAGCATAGCAGATGGTAGGTGAAGCATCCACTTGGTGGATGAATAGGAAAATAGAGTTGGGATTGAGATCCATGAGTCTAACCTGGGAAAGGTTTGTGGAACTCTTTAGGCAAAGATGGTTGCCTCAACTGTATTGTGACCAAAAGCTTATAGATTTTCAAAATCTGAGACAGGGTAATCTAACTATGAAAGAGTATTGGGAAAAGTTCACTTGCCTACTCAAGTATGTTCCACAATATCAATAGGATGAAAGGTTTCACATCTAAAAGTTTATTATGGGATTGAACACCCAAATTGGGGGTGAAGTTGACGTGCACTGTCCCACTACAATGGACCATGTTTATGAGAAAGCCATCAAACAGGAACAAAAATTGAAATCTATGTCTACTTATAGGGAAAGGAATAGAAAAAGGTATAATTGGTCCCAATCCTCCCAATCTTTTAAGAAAAAGGGCAAAAAGTAGGACTTTTATGAGAAAAGTGATAAAGGGTCCAAGAACAAGCAAAATGAATCCAAGGGGGAAAAGAAAGGCAATAATAACTCCAAGAAAAATGGAGATAATTTTGGGAAGCCTTAGGAAAGGAGAGGACCCATGAGAGGTTGTTATACATGTGGTGATGATCATTATGCCAACCAGTGTCTTAACAAGGTGCAATGTACTCAACTGCAAGGGAATCTATTACCCTCTCAGCAGATGACATTCCAACAATGCATACATGTAGCCCTAGATAATAGGCAAGATAAATAACAAATCACTCCCATTGAAGCTATAGGTATTTTATCTGGATTGCCATTTTCAATTTTGATAGATACTGATGCAACATAGTGTTTTGTATCTCCTAAAATTTTAAGTAAAATTCTTAGAAAAGCTGGATATGTGGAAAATACTTGGCCAATTGAATATGCAAATCAGACCAAAGCTCAGGTAGATCAATGCTTTTTTGAGGCTAAGGTCGAACTTCCAAATTTTTCCACTGAAGTGAACCTTTACATAGCCCCATTAGGCTCATATGACGTCATCCTTGGGATAAATTGGTTATGGAGACATTGGGCTAAAGTGGATTGTTATGCCAAAACAATAGAATGTCTAGATGACTTCAAGAATAAGGTCTTCCTATGGGGTAACCCTAGAGAGGTCAAACTAAGACAAATTTCTTCCCTATAGATGAAAAGAGCTCAAAGAAAGGGATGTCATCTTTTTGGTTTTAAAATGGAGAAACTAAATAGTTTTGAGGAAACTAATTTCTAGGATGATTTAATGTTTTATGAATCTCAAAAACTCAAAGGAGTTGAGAAGAGGGAGTCCATAGATCAGGAAAGATTGGATATGGATAGGTACCCTTTTCTTAGAGATTTTGATGATGTGTTTTCGGATGAGCTACTAGGATTACCTCCTAAAAGAGATTTTGATTTCTCTATAGATATAATTCTAGGATCAAAACCTATATCTAGAGATCCATACAGAACGATCACAACTAAGTTAATGGAGCTAAAGGCTCAATTGTAGGAATTGCTTGATAAAAGACTAACTTAAGACCCAGTGTGTCACCTTGGGGAACCAATAATCTTTGTGAAAAAGAAAGATGGTACATTGTGGTTATGTATAGATTACCACATGCTAAATAAAGTAGCAATTAAGAACAAATACCCATTGCCCTGCATTGATGATCTCTTCGATCAAATGAGAGGAGCAACTGTGTTTTCTAAGATCAATCTTTGATTTGGGTACCATAAATTATGGTTAAAAGATTCAAGGATATTCACAAAACAACCTTTAGAACAAGGTATGGACATTACAAGTTCACTATCTTGCCCTTTGTATTAACAAATGTACCTATAGAGTTTATGAACTTAATGAACAATGTGTTTAGAGACTATTTGGACAAGTTTATCCTAGTTTGTCTTGAGGATATTCTAATTACTCTAAGAAGGGGGAAGAACACCTTCAAATTTTAAGGATTTTTCTATAGAGGTTAAGAGAGCATAAATTGTATGGAAAGCTCTCTAAGTGTACTTTCCTTCAAAAGGCAGTACAATAGTTGGGCCATATAATTTCAGCTAAGGGAATAGTTGTGGACCCGGCTAAGATTAAAGCCATATTGGAATGGCCACCCCCAAGAAATGTACATGAGGTATGAAGTTTCATGGGCCTAATAGGTTATTACAGGAAATTTGTGAAAAACTTTTCCAAAATTGCTTATCCTATTCCTTCTTTGAAGAGAAAAGGCAAAAGATTTGCATGGTCATACAAGTGCTAGGAGGCAATTGACCAACTGAAGGAAAGGTTGACTATAGCACCTATCTTGAAGGTACTTGACCTAGAAGGTCATTTTGTAGTCATCGTGTTGATGCCTCCAAGGAAGGCTTAGGTCGTGTACTTGTCTAGGATGGATAGGTTATTGCATATGAATCCAAGAAACTAAAACCTTATGAACAAAACTATGCCCCTCATGATTTTGAATTGGCAGCAGTAATTCACGAATTGCAAATGTGGAGACATTACTTACTGGGAAAGCCTTTTGAACTAAAAATAGACCATCAAGGGCTTAAATATTTGTTCACTCAACCACATCTAAATGCTCACCAAAGAAGATGGTTGGAATTAATCTTAGATTATGATTTTGAGATTAAATATATTCAAGGCAAGGAAAACTGAGTGGTGGATGCCTTAAGTAGGAGAAATCATATCTCCTCAATGATCTCCATACATTCTAATTTTAAGAAACAAGTATTACAAAAGTCTAAGGGAGATGATTTTTACGAGCAGGTCAAATATGCCCCTTTGGAGAATCCCCAAAATCCAAAATATGATGGATTTTACCTTGAACTAGATGGATTATTGAGGTATAAAGGAAGGATATATGTTCTGAACTCCAAGGAGTTAAGGAATATTGTGTGGAATGAGGTTCATTCTACACCTTATTCAGGACATCCTAGAGTAACAAAGTTACTAGCTAATGTGAAACCCTTATATTTCTGCAAAGGAATGAAGAGTGATGCTGAAAGGTTTGTAGCTGCATGTTTAGAATGCTAAAGGGTGAAGGCAGAACACCATCACCTGACAAGACTATTATACCCTCATGAAATTCTAGAATTGAAATGGCAAATCATTAGCATAGACTTTGTGCAATGACTTCCTATGTCAATCAAGCACAATGTTATTCTGGTTGTGGTGGATAGACTCACCAAAGTGGCACATTTTATACTTGGAAATTTGATAGATGGGGAACTAGTCATAGACCACAAATTTGTGCAAGAAATTTTTAGATTGTATGGTATTCCTGAGAAGATTATCTTAGATAGGGACATCCGTATGACATCAAGGTTTTGGCAAACCTTGTTTTCCTCAATTGGAACCTAGTTGAATATAAGCTCTACTTATCATCCTGAGACAGATGGCAAACTGAAAGGGTAAACCAAGTGCTGGAAGATTTTTTAAGAATGTATTGCATGGATCAGAAATACAAATGGGAAGATTACCTTCCTCTTATGGAATTTGCCTATAATAATTCCTATCATTCTACGATTAAGATGGCTCCATTCAAAGCATTATATGGAAGAAAGTACCAAACCCCTATAAGTTGGGATAATCTAGAAGATAGGGTTAGCCTTGGTCCATAAATGTTATCAGAAATGGAAGAACAAGTCCGTCTAATTAAGAAAAGCCTAGTGGAAGCCAATGATAGGTAGAAAAGTTATATAGATGCTAAATGCATCACAAGGCATTTCTCAGTGGGAGAAAAAGTCCTAAGCGTAAAACCCCAAAAGAGCTCCATTAAGTTTGGAAAGACATCCAAATCAACTCATAGATATGTGGGTCCTTTCGAAGTTCTCAAAGAGGTCAACCTAGTTGCATACAGGATTGCTTTGTCGCCAGCTCTTGCCATGATGCATAATGTTTTCCATGTTTCCTATTTGAAAAAGTTTATTTAAGGAGATAATCATGTTCCTATTCTTGATTGGAATGCTATATAGGTGAAGGACTCAGGGGTGGTAGTGATCAATCCCATCAAGGTGCTCAAGACATATAAGCTATACTTACGTAACAAAGAGATAACTCAATGCAAGGTCTTGTGGAGCCAGTATGAAGAAGAGAATGCCACTTGGGAGAGCTATGAGGATATTTATCCAAGATTTCCCCATCTTTTAAAAACTTTTTACTGTGATGAGTAAAAACATTTTCTTTATGTTGGTTTGATCTTTGGAGACGTTAAATCATTAGAAATGATGATTCATATGGGGGGAGATATGTTACATCCCCAACTTTTGGTTTAGGCCAATCTTACCTTTATGTTGTAAACAAGATAATTAATCTTAGATTAATGATTTGATGTTTGTGGAAAAAATTAAGTGAAATCATTGATTACATAGATATTGATATATGTCTATATTAAGCATGAGATTACTTATTGCTAAGATTATTTTATCATAATGATTTATGAATTAAATGATACACTGATCATGATTATATGGTTGTGAGTGTAACTAGGAAAAGAATCTTTCCTCAAAGATGGAAGGAGAGTATCACCAGGGGAGAAGGAAATAGATGTTTAGAAAATATCAGAATGCCATTTGAGTATCGAATTGATTATTAGTGAACCCATATAAGACGAGGTGAGTTTAAGTATTTTTCTTTACAAGTCAATTTCGATTCGACTATTGTCAGTAAAGTCAAATTAAGGTTCCTCGATGTTATTTACATCAAATTGACTAAGTAATGTTCTTAGAATGTTCTTGTAGTCAATAGTATCTTGTGCGGATTTCAAGTTTTCCTACGTTTATGTATCTATTTCTTTATTAGACCTTGTGTTTATCATCTTAATATCTTATGTAAAGTCTAATATAGAGAAGCGGAGGAGTAAGAATCGACCCCACAGTCACATGTTAATGTTACCACCTTTATGATGATAACATAACTAGGTAATATCCTAGATTATTTTACTATCCTTATAGCATCATTTTACTATAAATGATAATATGTGAGACATATCTAATATATTTTAGTGGTTGAGCACTTTATGGTATAATCTTTTATGTTTTGTTACCAACCATACCACTATCCACGATGAGTGGAGAGAGTGGTAACGGTGGTAGAACTTATCACAAGATCAAATATTTGACATGAGTCCTGAATGAAAGGTAATATGGATATCATGGAGTCCTCAAACCCATGGGTGGAAAGATATGCCCATTGGTAAAACCCACACCCACTTCCAAGCTAGCAAATTAGATGGGTATTGGGAGAACAACATGCAAGAAAGAGTTTAGTTCTCGGCAGATGGTTGTTATTGTGGTTTTTTTTGGTTGTCCTTAGAGTCGACGATGGAAAAGCTACAAATGAGCACAATGTTGTTTGTGAGCTTGCGAGAGGCACTAATAGTGTCCTTGAAAGTATACTCCCAGCTGAACATAGTCAGCTATGAAACCAACTCAAGTAAACTTGTTTAATATAGTCATGCTTATCTACAGATTGCAGATGCATTCATTAAGCCATGAATGGTAGCCACACTATAGTTAAATGTGGTCCATATTATCTTTATGAAGATTTCAATATGTTTGATAATTGTGATACAGCCCTCGTGGCTGAATGGATGAAAGATAATGTGATCTTTTTTATGAAAGAACTTCATGTCTTTTTATTATTGCCCAGGCCAAAAGGCTAAAAGGATTGGAGCACTCTTGTAGCAGTCTCATGTTCTCAAAGCTGATATGGCTAAGAGAAAATGATATTACTTGTAATCATTGAAATATTTGATAACTCCTTCAAGTAGGCCAAGAGCCATACTCGTTAATGTTAATATCTTTTGAGCAGGCTGAGTGCAATACTCACTATATATCAATAATATCCTTCAAACTGGTTGTGAGCAGTGCAAAGCAAACATATGAGCCTGTTATTTTGGCTGATGGCCATGCAAAATGAGTGGAAGATTATTCATGAAAACCTTAGCTTTGGCAGTGTCTAAGCCATTGAGGCATTCAAGACACTTAAGAGGAAAAGAACACTTGAGTCTTTATGAAAGATAACATCTTTCTTTCGGGAGTAAACTATTTATATTTATTGGAAGAGTAATATGACTCTTTAAACTATGGGGTAAAACTAGTTTAATGATGACAACCTTTCTTAGGATGCAATAAGTGTATGCCAAATCTTGCATGTCAAGGGGAAACCCTCGACCATTGTTTTTTTTTCATATAGTAGACAATTTGAAAATGAGTATGATAATTCATTTGTTGAAACTGTATTATGCATGTGTCTCTCTATATGGTATGGTAGTGCTTCGTGGATAAGGAATGGGGTTTCAAGAACCCATTTGAATAGTTTTAACTGAATATCTACCTAACATTGTTGACTTAATAGTCTATATTGGCAAGTGTTATAGTTGATGTGAATCAATGAAAACCTTGAAACAAAGTTAACCATAGAAATTTAGACCGGGGATGGTCTATTTAAAACTAAAACCTTGAACATACAAATTGAACAAGAATGATCAAGAATAGAGTGAGGTGGAGTCACAAATTCCCTAATGAAAAATCAATAAGACATTTAATGAATGTACACTCTCAGGATCAGAGTTGAAAGTCCAAGATAGATGGACTAGGGGTGAATTGAACCCACATTTTCTTTTATGACCAAGAAAGGTCAAAATTGAACACTGTAGGATGAGACAACTTCTAAGTCAATTCAAGGTGTGTGAACATTCAACTGCATTCATTGTGAAACATGATGTATATAAATCTTTGGCCAAAGTAAAGCATATGTATCTACATGCATTAGTCAGTTCACTATGCTCTAGATGGCATAATGCTTCTAGTAGTGTCATACATAGTTAGAGTGGATCTATAGTTGTATGACTATGAAGTATTATGAAGGAAACAACACCAGATACTCAAATGGAAAACCAATTGGTTCCTTATATCTATTCCCTTCGTGAAGAGTAGGGCCGCTTCCAAGTAGGAAGTTGTGTGGGAGACTACCAGTTTGTGGTTGGAGGAAAAGCACTCAGGTGATGCTCTCCTTCCCAAGAAAAAGACATGCTGAGACTTATGAAGATAGATGTCAAAGTTCCAGATATAGTACATTCTCTTCTATGACTTGATAGTCAATATTATGTGTAATTTATCATTGATGCTATAAGGAAAACATTGTAAATGTATAGTGAAAGTAAATTAGTAACATGATATCTTGGAAATGTTATAAATTTTAGTTTTGAAATGTCCAGAAAAGATATACATATCAGTTTTGATTATGATATTGATTATTACTTTTTTAACTCTAATTATGCTAATCATGACTTTAGTCTTAATGATGGTTAAGTTGGTTAATTTTGGGTTAACAAGAGATGGCTTGTTACACATTGCATATTTGGTAAAAAATCATGTTCAATTTTACTCAAGTTCTCACAAATCTTCTGGGGTGCTGGATTTAATTCATTTTGATATATTTGGTCTTGTTAATGTTCCTTCTATTTCTAAGTCTATGTACTATGTACATCTTTTATATATGATTATTCTAGAAGGACATGGGTGTATTTCCTCAAAACTAATTTTTGAAGTCTTCATCCATTTTAAGGAATGTAAAGCCCTTATATAAAATCAAACTAGTAAAAAGATTAAGGTTTTGAGGACTAATAATGGTGGTGAGTTTCATTCAGTAACTATTAATAGATTTTGTAAGGAACATGAAATGGAAAGACATAAAGATAGATTCATATACCCCTTAGTACAATGGAGTTGTAGAAAGAATGAATAGGACACTAAAGGAGAGGCCTAGAAGTAAGCTTAGTGGTGTTCTCTTGGAGTAGAATTTCTAGGTAGATTTAGTCGGTACAAATTATTACCCACTTAACAAGTCTCCTACATCATTTTTTGTGGATAAGACTTCTATGGAGGCTTGGATATGTGAAACTCCCTCATTACAACATCTTTGCATTTTTGGTTGTGAGGCATGTGCTCATATGCCTAAGGAGAAGTGGTCAATGTAGAACAAGGTAGTTAATTTTATCATCATTGACTATGGTGTTAGTGTGGAAGAGTACAAGCTACCCTATGACTAAGAAATTTCTATATAGTAGAAGTGTTATTTTTAGATAACTTAAGCCTTCCCCTACAATAATGCATCCATAAGAGGATGGGAATAAAGATGTTTCTCATCTAACCCCAAAGACTGAGAAGGTTGAACTTGAATCCCATAGAGGACCTAAAGAAGATGAGAGATCAGATAGTTTAGAAAGTGCTAAAGAGGAAGTTGTTGATTCAGTTGCCATCCATTCCTCACATAAATTGTCTATAATTTGGAGCCACATCCATGTCATCAAACTAGATAGATTAATGGTGGAATAATGTTCTTAAGTATACATCTCATTTTTTCACATTTATGGGTGCTACTTGGCATGTTTCCACCACTACTCATATGAGGCCACCACTTTGGAGCTCAATTTTTGCACTACTAAGCTAGAAGAGCAACTATTTGCCCCTTCTCTGCAACTATGTGTTATCAAAATCTAGTAGAAGCAAATTATTTACAATCACTCTTCTAACAAAGATCAAATGAAATCCCATCTTCACTAGATTAAAATTGGGGACCAAATTTTTAAGGAATTCTTTTAGCCCTTGAGAGTTCATAAAACTTCATAGATAATCAAGAGTATCAATGAAGGACAACAACTATCAATAGATCTTCTTGCTATTACTTGGTCTTTTGTTCATGATTATGAGGAGGTTTTCAAAGCTCAAGATTTCACCCTTGAAAAAGTTAATACCCTTCAATACTACATCAATGTGATTCCTTGTTGGGTCACCTCTTCTCAAAGAGGTCTATATGTGCAGCTTCTTATCCTAGTTAATCTTCATGAGGTAGTGTTGTCTATGGAAGATGGCAAAGCCCTATAATGTGATGGATTTCCTTATGAATTCTATGAAGCCTTATGGGATATGGTTGGCAATGATTTGTATGAAGTCTACCTAGAAGATTATAATTCAAATTCCTTAGGAAATATTATCAATAAAGGTAGTATAAACTTCATACCTGAGGTTAGAGATCTAGAGGATATCTACAATTGGTTGTTGATCACTTTACTGAATGTCTCCTATAAGATTTTTTCCAAGTTTCTTGTTCTCAAGTTGTGTCATCTTCTCCTCTTGTTTTTTCAACCAAATTAAATTAATTTCATCAAATCTAGGTATATTCTTGATAATATCATTGTTGTGTGGGAATAAATTGAATGGACCATACTTTCTTAATAGAAAGCTATCTTTGTCATAATTGACTTTGCAAAAGCTAATGATTGCATTGAGTGGCCTTCTATCCTTGCTATGCTACAATCATTAGGCTTTGGTCCCAAATTCCTATTAGGATTAAGGTACCATCAACCTCATAAATCCTATGTAATTAATTACTCCTAATACCATTTTTAAATCATTCATAAGGGATGAAGTATTCACCAAGTAGAGATCTTGCTTCAGTCACATGTTTGATCTCGGTACCTGACGAATGTAGGTTATCTGGGGTGGTTACACAGGGATACCTCTATACAAGGTCTGGGGAGATGGTCCCCCATTGGGGGGTCTGGGGGGTGTGTGCCTCGGTGGGGGTCTAGGGGCAATGCCTTGAGAAGCCACATTTTATATATAAGTTACCATTATAAATTTGGAACATTTATCATTAGGTCATAGATCTGACGACAGAGGTTATGTTGGACTTTCTTTCCCTAGAAGGCAACACCTTTATGAGGATATTGTATTATGGCTATGTTTTACTAGAGAATCAAGACTAAAAAAATAGGCACTACTAGATTGAAGACAGAAGAGGAGATTGATAGTGGTGTATTGTAAACTCTATTGAAGTTAATATAGACTGGTGCATCTCTTCTTGTGTGGAGTTTTTTCCTAAAATGGTTTATCCACATAAACACTGTGTTATGTGTTTGATTTTTAGTTGTAATTTGTTTTTCACTTATAGTTGTTTACCTTAATTTCTAACAATTCCTATGGTTTGTTCAAATTATTGTTGTTGATGTTTTTACCTACATCACTATCAATTGCCACCAATCCTCCTTTGTTGTGTTTTTTTATCCATTAAATAGGGATATCCTCCTACTCCTACACTTTATGTGTTGGCTATTGATGTAACATCCATGTTCTAAAAACATAGTAAAACCAAAAAATTTACCATAAAGTAAATCAACAAGGTAAAAATGAGAGAGAGAAAAATTTTCTTTTATTTAACATATAATCAAGTAACAACAAATTGCAAGATTTCTATCCTGAAATAAGCAACAGAATATAATATACAAAGATGACATTTTGTCTTTACAATTACAAATATCTGCAATAGATAATGTTTTACATAGTCTCAATAAACACAAGTCTCAAAAATATACTGCATCCAGAAATCTGACATCTTTATCACAAGCCTCGGCATGTCTTTTGCTAGAGAGAGAGAGTATCTTTCTAGTGATTTAATTCCATCCATAGACCGGTGGTCTCCCACACATATTCCACATAGGAAGTGGCCCTACCCTTCACGAGGAATATAGACCAAAGGTGACTAGTGGTAATTTGCCTTTCTGAGTACATAGTGTTGTATCCTACACAACTCTATCAATCATACAACCCTAGATACCCTCTAGCTAAGTATGATTTCTGATAGGATGTGCAACCTAAATACAATGAACCAACAATGCATGTAGAGGCATATGCATTACTATGGCCATAGTTTCAATATAAATTAATGTTCGCAATGAATGTTGTCGTAATGTTCACCCACCCCAACTCGACTTCAATACTATCATATTCCTATAGTTTGACTTGGTCAAATTATATAGTCTCAGCAACTACAATACATTTGGTCTATCCAACCGTAAGACAAGTTTGCAATAACTATCAATATTTCATAGACCTTATAGATTACATTACATTACTAGGATTCTCATGCATCTTTGCAATACCCAAGATTCTAAGCTTATCAATAATTTAGAACCTAAGTCAATTTATAAACAACTAAGAAGGTTACCTTACCCAAGTCAAGCATCATAGTCTAGGATATTATATCCTTTCTTACAAGTAAGAATAAATAAACATAGTTAGGGCACGTGTCCCTTCATTCATGATCTATAAAATGATCACAAGATTTAATAAATATATTAACCCTATTGGGTCAAGTTAAGGTATTGAACTCCCTATTCCATCATAATGGAATATCAAATCCACAAAATCTTAAAGGTATGTATATCAACCTATAAAATCATAAAGGTACATTAAATATTAATAACCCAATTGGGTCTAAACTTGGGATTAGTCTTCCCATTTCAAAATAATAACCAACCTTCTATTTCAAGTTCAAAAGGGGGTTTTAAGAAATCAATCGTCCCTCTAGTCTTCTTTCCAATAACACAAAAAGTTGTTTCAAAGTCTTCTAAACAAGTTCATTTCCCACTTTCAAGAAATCCTCAGTTAAAGCCAACCAAATGTTCTAATCAAGTTATACATTGACTATAGCCATCTTGATACCACTCATTGCTATCCAAAATACTCATTGTCAAAAGGTTACTCTTCCAACTATACACTATATAGTCGATGAGCCTTGCTATCTAATTTTTGGGCAATTCAAGGAAACTATGATATCAATTCTTGTGCTTTAGCATTCGTTTTGACAAAGTCTTATGCACTAAATCCTATTGAACATAGGTTTATTTAGTCTATTTCGAACCCAATGGAAAAACAAACATACTAAGTTCTAAAAGTAAGAATATTGTAAGAAGATTATCTACTAGCTCATATATGTCTTTCAATCCATGACTAGATCATTAACACAAGTATTTTCTTAGATTTATCTACCCAAGGCTCAAAGAAAATCTAAACTTTTCCAAAGTATAGTTTGACTCCATATTTTGATGGACTAATTCCATTACTATCCAAAAGAATATCCAATCTATGTTTCTCTCTTTAACCTCAAATGAGTTGCAACAAAGCTAACATGCAAATGTACTGGTCTCAACCTACTATAGAGAATTCAACCCACCTCAAAACATCATTAGATGCAAAGTATTCTTCTTAACGTAAATCTTATTACCTAGAACTAAAGTGTTCTTCCTAATAGAACAAAATCTATCACCGTAGTAATCCTAAACATGTTAAACCTGCCTTCGACATAAGTGTTCTTAACATTATGAGGTCATTTGATCTTTATCAACTAGGTTGATCTCCTTTACAATGATAAACTTATTTAGAATTAGCTTTATGACTCCAAAAGAGTAATATATCGACTGAGACGGATTGTCATCAAAGAATGAAATCAAACTAAGATAAGAAACTATTATCTCATGTCTATGACCTATGGAGTTTATCACATAAAGCAATTGCAAACATAAAATTGAAGTTGAATGCCTTTTATCTATTATAAAACTAGAAAGAATGAAGAAATTTAAGCGATGAGTCTTTAAATCGCATAAACTTGTTTTGACTCACTATATCCAGAAATGGTGACAACGATTACAGTGAGATATAAGAGGTGTTCTTTTCTGTTATTAAGGAGTATATATATATCAACAGAGATATTAACAATATGAAACACATAGCCTAATTACAACATATAACTATTTCTTAAAAGTTTTGATAAAAATATATAACTATGTCCTTTCTTAGTTAAGAATTTCCCTATTATCTATATATATAATCACATATACATGCCATAATCGATGGTGTCGGCCATATTGAACATTTAAAATGACTTACAGATCAAGAGAAATCATGGAAGTAAAGAAACTAGTTTTCTACACAATACGAGTTTATTAACTGAGAAATGAACCTGCTACGTTTCTCCTTGTCATAGGTAGCGCGTGGGTTGCAGACTATTCCTTAGATCATTACCACAACATCACCCCCTTCTTGAGAAGAATCCTTGATAGCAAATCCAACCCTAGAGGAGAATGGTTCTCGTCTATAAGTAAGGTTCCACGACTACTGCCATAATGGCCCCACTATCGTTTATTAAAACCTTTTTCCTTTTGGTTATCAGTTCTTCTAATATGATAGAAACAAATTATGACTCCACTATATGCCACTCCTACAAAATAGTCTCCATGACTCTATTTGTGAGTCATCCTTGCCCATGTCTAACTATTTTAAACTCTCCACTACAAATTAGTTAAAACAAATTCCTTTTCATTCGTTGCAACTCCACTTAAGAGAACTTATATGGCTCAAGCATGCCGATGGGAGATAACCATCCCATGGGCTCGTCGAAGGTGGTAGCTAATACCACATTCCTCCCCTTTTAGAAGAGGCCAACACATCACTTAACTATTGTTGATCATTTAATGATCACCAATAAGTGATTTGATTCACCACTACTATTATTGAAGGCTCTCCTATTTGTAAGCCTTCGGCTACTCTAACATAACATTATTGACTTATCATGAGGTATTATCCTCATTTAACACATAAGGATATTCTTATTTGATTATATGAAATATGTTTCACATAACATCGCCTCTATTAGATAGTTATGGTTTAATCACTAAAATGATAATATTTAAACAAAGGATTACAGATAATGTGATTGGGTTGAGCTTGTCCCCCCATCACAATCTGTCGACAAAATCACGGCTTCTAAATGTCTTGACGTTAAGAATCTACAACAAAACCTCAACTACCTTAATAATAATAAGATGACTATTTTATGACAATGACGTTGTAACTTTTATGTTAAACATAAATGGTCATAGTTCTACTCAAACGATGTCATTTAATTCACAAACGACTATGACATCACATTATGACTTGAAAAGATTCGAAAGATATCGACTACCTATCGATTGGGTTCAAAAGTAAACTGACAAGACAAGACTTACCTCTTACAACATTGGTTCACGTTTTCGTTAAACACTAATACTCGTTTGGCAAATCATCACTCGTAAACTGAGGTCTATATCTCTCTCCTAAAAAGATACTCTCTCTCTCTTTTCTCTGAGAGTCATATGAAAACCTATAATCCTATATCACACTTGTAACCAACAAATTATGATCAGTGTGTCATTACTCAAATAATAAATCAAATCTCATAATGCAATATTAAATCAACAACAATAAAATATTCTTTTCCATAATTCCATTTATGACATTCAATATAATCTATGTCATCCCTTGACATTAATCTTAACATCATAATAGATTTACTTATGTTCAAGTAAAAGTAAAAGGTGTTAGCAAGACAAAAATTAGGGATGTAAGATATCCTTCCCTTAAAGATTCATCGTCCTCGATGATATATGTTGGGAATTACGGTGTCTCAACCATGGTAATTCCTTGCATTATTAATGTTTGTATTTATTATTTAATTACCTATGTTGTAAATATTTGTAAATTCCATATTGTCATATTGTGGGATGTGGCACGGTGATGTGTCAATCCTACATGGAATATGACTGATGCAGAGGCATCCACACTATAACCTTCGCAGATAGCATGAATGTCTGCAGACCAACCTCATCATCATCATCTTCGCCATCAGCATCATGTTTCCGAAAACCAACAGCATCATCATAATTCGGACGATCGCAAACATCCGCCTGCCGACTACTGTTCACCTCCGCTTTCCTTCTAACATCATCATCATGATGTTCAGCGGGTGAACACATCCTCCGGTTGCACTGTTCATCGGGCTCCGAACTCCATCATCATCATCATATGCAACACTTCCTTCGTCAGCAGGATATTCAACATCCGGTTGTCCCAAATATCCTGATGACGTTCACCTTCAGCAGCTTACCTTCGATGCTCCGCTACCCGACGATACAAGCAACAGCATCATGATATAATTTATCCGGTTCCCTCAAAACCTCCTGATGACGTTAATACAACTTCCTGCCACGGACTTCTACCGATACCTTATCACTTGACGACGGCAGGATAAACTCGCACAGGGGGATATCTCAATATCCTGATGACGATGACGTCATATCCTGATGACGATGACGTCACCCAATATCCTGATGACCTTCTCAACACTTAGCCAAAAATACGAACTCTCTTCCGCATCTACTCGCGATATGCGGATGTTTGGCACTCCCAATATGATGATCCTGATGCCGATACACTCCTGGGCTCCTCCTGCTGATGATCACCCCGACGAACTCACACTTCATGCGCTCAACTGCATCATGTTCATCTTCACTTATCCGGATGATGATGCCTAACCTGACTGCAGGATATTTGCAGAAATATCCTGATGATGCCGTCTTGACGAATTTCTGTACTTAGCGAAATATCTCTTCGCCGATCCACCAGGGATGACCCGATCCAACTCAGGGTGATCTTCCAACTCAGTCAGCTTATCAACTCGACCTAGCACATGAGGATGCTAGGGTCTTCAACATCTCTTGACCGCGATCCTGCACACCTGCATGCAAACAGAAAACAAACTACAATCTAACCTACTGTACATTGCCATTCCACCGATCAGATGAGTCAACCGGTGGAATGGATCAGGAAATCCATGACACCCTCTCAAACCAGCAGATCAATCAAGTAATGGAATTCACCAGAGGATGAACAATAACAGGATCTCTTTATTCGATTTCAAAAGATGTAAATACAATATACTGCTGCTCACACAGCACACTCGAACTCCTCTGCTTAATGCAAGACTATACTGCTGATCGATGATCTACAATCAACCGATCTGCCTGCTTATAAAGATTTCCCTATGAGTACTACTGACCCAACTCCAAGCGGCTGGGAACTCTCCAGGCGGCTGGGAGATCCCACCGAACATACATCATGACAGCTGTTTTAACTAACTAGCTAAAAATAGCAAAAGCCTGGTCAGCATGATCTTATCATGATCTTATTACATGCAACTGGTCTTAACAGACCTTCTTGGAAACACAAACAAGACCTAAACTACTAACTGCCTTATCATGACCAGCTGTCAGGTAGGTGCTCCTGCACCATACTCCCCAACAGAAAAGAACTCATGTCTCATGAGTTGAGTATGTGGAAGTCTTCCACCTCTACACTTTGCTTTGTCAATAGTCTGACCTGCTCCAGCTTTATCTGCTGCTGTCTCTTGGCTGCTCCAAGAATCTTGCTTTCTGGCAAGTAAATCATCATGCCTGTTGATGTAGGCCTTCTTCTCACATACCCTGTGTTTGTCAGGTTGCCTAACCAGAACCTCTGGCTGAACTGCCTCTGTGGTGTTCAAGTCTATCTTCCTTTCAACTCTTATAGGACAAACAATAGTCCCAACTATGACAACATCCTTGTCATTCTTCTGAACTGGTGGCTGTTTGCACCCCTGTTTCTGAACCTGCTGCTGACCTCTGTCAGTCACAACTGAAACTTTCTTCAGCTTGTTGTCTGTAACAACTCCTTTCTCTGCAGTGTCCTGAACTGCCTTCATGCCTGCTCCTCTAGGCATCTGCACAAACTCCTTCTTTCCCATCAAAATGATTTGAGCTGCCTTCTGTACTGCAGCTTTTGCCTGCAATGGCATCAACTTAATAATCTTCCCATCCTTCTTGATGGTGTAGGTATTAGCATACCCATCATACAGTACCCTTCTGTCAAATTGCCATGGTCTACCTAGCAGTAGGTGACAACATTCCATAGGCAATATATCACACAAAATCCTATCCTGATATGGCCCAATCTGGAAATCCACATATGCCTGTTCAGAGACAAAAAGTGATTGCCTATCACTCACCCAAGATGCCTTGTAAGGGTGTGGATGTGGAATCCTTTCCAGCTTCAGTTTATCCACCATTTCCTGAGATACCATGTTGTCTGTTGAACCAGTATCAATGACAACTTTACATACCTTACCTTTGCTCTTACATGTGGTTTTGAAAAGAGCTCTTCTTTGCATCATATGCTTTGATGCCTGCCAACTAATTCTCCTTAACATCAATGATTCTCCACTCTCTGGATAGCCAAAATTCTCAGGACCTCTGTTTGAACTCTGTGCACTTTCTTCTTCTTTCTCTTCTTGTACCAGTTGTACTCTCTTGTCACTTGTTCTATCATTTCTAGATGATGAACCTTTGTTTTCTGGACATTTGAAAGATGGATGACCAAACTCACCACAGGTGTAACACTTTCCTGAAAATGTAGTAGAACCTCTACCACCTCCAAATCTTCCTCTATTACCTTTCCATCCACCTCTGAAATCAGACTGTCCTTGTCCTTTACCAGTGTCTTCTTGAACCTCATTGGTTTGCTTTTGTGCAGGGGCTGTTCCTCTTCCCCTGTTGTTTCCTTTTCCTCTCATGGACTTATCATGTCCCCTATTCAGCTTTTCTTCAATCCTGATTGCCATTTGATAACAATCCTCCACATTCTTAGGGTTAGCTAAAACTAACTCATCCTGTATGTTAAACCTCAAACCAGCCAAGTACCTAGCCACCTTCTCTACCTCATTCTCATGGTGACCAGATCTCATACTCAACAGGTAAAATTCCTCAGTATATGCCTTCACATCCCTGTCTTTCTGCTTTAAAAATTGCAGCTTCTTAAACATCTGGATTTCATAATCCCTTGGCAAGAATTTACCCTTTATCCTTGCTACCATCTTATCCCAAGAAGTGATCTTAGACTTCCCTTGTTTCCTTCTCTCAGATTGTACATAATCCCACCATACCAAAGCATGACCTCCTAACTTGGTCTTTGCAATCTTGACTTTCTGATCCTCAGCAACATCCTCACATTCAAAGTGATTATCCAGTGCAGCAATCCAGTCCAACAACTCATCTTCATTCAAGCTTCCAGTATACTTGGAAACATCAACCTTTACCTTAGGTTTTTCACTCTGTACTGCCTTTAACAGTTTTGCCAATCTCTGGTCTTCAGCATCCAGATCTTCAGCTACCTCTTCATACTCTTCAACAGTATCTGCCTCTTCTTCAGACTCGCTGTCTTCCACTTCCCTCTTTTTGTTCTTTTCCAGGGCTGTCAGCCTGGCTTGAAGTGCTTCAGCAAGCTCCTTCATCTTCCTCATCTCTCTAGCATGTTTCTCCTTCAGTTCCTGCAACTCCCTTGCAGTACCACTACCTTTAGGAGGCATTTTGTCAACCTCACAATCAACACACAACACACACAACTCTATCTCTACCTCTGCCCTTTCAGTGACAGAATCAACACACAACAGCCCAGACCTTTTGCTGAGCTCTGATACCACTATGATGCAGAGGCATCCACACTATAACCTTCGCAGATAGCATGAATGTCTGCAGACCAACCTCATCATCATCATCTTCACCATCAGCATCATGTTTCCGAAAACCAACAGCATCATCATAATTCGGACGATCGCAAACATCCGCCTGCCGACTACTGTTCACCTCCGCTTTCCTTCTAACATCATCATCATGATGTTCAGCGGGTGAACACATCCTCCGGTTGCACTGTTCATCGGGCTCCGAACTCCATCATCATCATCATATGCAACACTTCCTTCGTCAGCAGGATATTCAACATCCGGTTGTCCCAAATATCCTGATGACGTTCACCTTCAGCAGCTTACCTTCGATGCTCCGCTACCCGACGATACAAGCAACAGCATCATGATATAATTTATCCGGTTCCCTCAAAACCTCCTGATGACGTTAATACAACTTCCTGCCACGGACTTCTACCGATACCTTATCACTTGACGACGGCAGGATAAACTCGCACAGGGGGATATCTCAATATCCTGATGACGATGACGTCATATCCTGATGACGATGACGTCACCCAATATCCTGATGACCTTCTCAACACTTAGCCAAAAATACGAACTCTCTTCCGCATCTACTCGCGATATGCGGATGTTTGGCACTCCCAATATGATGATCCTGATGCCGATACACTCCTGGGCTCCTCCTGCTGATGATCACCCCGACGAACTCACACTTCATGCGCTCAACTGCATCATGTTCATCTTCACTTATCCGGATGATGATGCCTAACCCGACTGCAGGATATTTGCAGAAATATCCTAACGATGCCGTCTTGACGAATTTCTGCACTTAGCGAAATCTCTCTTCGCCGATCCACCAGGGATGACCCGATCCAACTCAGGGTGATCTTCCAACTCAGTCAGCTTATCAACTCGACCTAGCACATGAGGATGCTAGGGTCTTCAACATCTCTTGACCGCGATCCTGCACACCTGCATGCAAACAGAAAACAAACTACAATCTAACCTACTGTACATTGCCATTCCACCGATCAGATGAGTCAACCGGTGGAATGGATCAGGAAATCCATGACACCCTCTCAAACCAGCAGATCAATCAAGTAATGGAATTCACCAGAGGATGAACAATAACAGGATCTCTTTATTCGATTTCAAAAGATGTAAATACAATATACTGCTGCTCACACAGCACACTCGAACTCCTCTGCTTAATGCAAGACTATACTGCTGATCGATGATCTACAATCAACCGATCTGCCTGCTTATAAAGATTTCCCTATGAGTACTACTGACCCAACTCCAAGCGGCTGGGAACTCTCCAGGCGGCTGGGAGATCCCACCGAACATACATCATGACAGCTGTTTTAACTAACTAGCTAAAAATAGCAAAAGCCTGGTCAGCATGATCTTATCATGATCTTATTACATGCAACTGGTCTTAACAGACCTTCTTGGAAACACAAACAAGACCTAAACTACTAACTGCCTTATCATGACCAGCTGTCAGGTAGGTGCTCCTGCACCAATGACAACTTGTAATTTTGTCCTCACATGAAGAGATAGGTGTCCCACTTTGTGGTAGGAGCATTTTGCCATGTGTTGGCATCTTGAATGTTGTGTAAGAGAATCTTGACCGAAATGATTATGACAGATTGCTACGACAAAATCTATGACATGTAAGAGTCAGAAATAGAAGGTTGTAAGACAGGTGAAGACATGTGTCATGAAGCATCTTTGAAAAAGGTATATTTGGATGCCCCAAGGTGGACTATGACATGTTGTAAGATAATATTCTATTTATAGCCTGTGTATGATAGATTCTCTTATAACTGTAAGTTGTAACCGCTATGATAGATTCTATGACGGTCGTAAATGTCGTAAGAGCATCTGTCATAGCCCATTTTGGAAATAGGTGACCTCTTTGGGATGGGAGCTATGGACAAGTGTTAGGCACATTCTACAATGTTGACCAAGTGTCTTTAGGCATGGGTTTTGGTCCATGAAGCCAAGTTGAATGTCCATCCCAAGAAAGGTCCTATATTGCCTTGTATTTTCTATATAAACAGGTGCTTGGAGGAGTAGAGTGATCACAGGTTTTACAAGTACTGTTATTCTTCCGGTTTGACTCTAGACATGAGTGTCGAAGACCATTAAAGCTTGCATTGCAAGTGTATTGTAAACATATTTTAGATTTGTTAATACATTGTGCAGGTTTCTAAGTGTGGGGTTTTTCACCCAATAAGGGTTTTCCCCACCATAAATCTTTGTCTTTCTTCTTCTGTCTTGTTTTCAGTTCATGTGTATTGTTGCAATATCTTGTTTATGTGTTACATATTGCTATAGTTGTAAAGGTTAAATTGAATTTGCATAGCCCTCTCCTATTTAGATTAGTGTAGGAAGTGATTTCTGCACACCTTGGTTTTTTTTAGTTGGTATCAGATCTTGATCACCTTTGGTCCTAGTTTTTGGGTAGGGGTTTTTTGAGCTGATCTTAAGTTGAGTGGGAGCCTATGCAGAGTATTCTGAATCTTATTGTAGCAAGGAGATGGCAAGCACATCTAGAAGGATAGAGGTGGAGAAATTCAATGGCACAAATTTTGAGCTATGGAAGCTCAAAATGAAAGACATGCTTGTAGACTGAGACCTATGGAAAACTGTATCTGGTGTAAAACCAACCGCAATGTCACAAGATGATTAGGATCTAAAGGATCAGAAGGCTAAGGGTCTCATAAGACTCTATTTAGCTGATTCTATCCTGTTGAATGTCCATGAGGAGAAGAGTACAAAAGACCTTTGGAAGAAGTTGAGAGATGTTTATCAGGCTAAATCCCTGGTAAACAAACTTTTCCTAAGAAAGAAGATGTATTCTCTTTGAATGGAGGAACGAGGATCCATTGCTAAGCATATGAATGCCTTTAACATGCTCATTGCACAATTGACATCGGTTGGTGTGAAGATGGAGGAGGAGGATCATTGTATGACCTTGCTTTGTTCTTTGCCAAACTCATGGGATCATCTTGTCATGGCTATTGGAAGCACCATATCCATATTCAAAATGGAAGAAATGGTATCTTCACTATTATCCAAAGAGATGCGGAGAAGGTCTTCTAAGGCAGCCAAAGAGGCTCTTGTGGTTCATGGAAGACCCAAGGAGGAAGGGAAAAAGAAGGACAAGAAAGCTGAGAAGGGTAGATCCAAATCCCGTGGGAGATCCAAATCTCCTTGAAAGTCTAAGGCTCTTTGTTGGAACTGTGGGAAAACTGGGCATTTCTGAAAGGAATGCAAGGAGGAGAAGGAGAAGAAGAAGAAAGCTCCTAATTCAGATTCTGACAAGTAACAAGAAGATGGTGATGCTTTCATTGCAGCACTGGAAACCCATGCATTTGATGATGTGTGGTTGATTGACTTTGGTGCATCATTCCATATGACCTCGCATTGAGACTGGTTTACCAAGTATGAGGAGTTCGATGGTGGAAAGGTGTATCTGAGTGATGACTCTCATCTAAAGATTGTTGGTCATGGAAGAGTCTCTATAGTGAAGGGGATCTCTAGGGTTATGCATATCCCAAGCTTAGCATGGAACCTTCTTTCTATAAGTATGTTGAATGATGCAGGTGTGCAAGTTGTCTTTTTGAAAGAAGGATGTAAGATGACTAGAGGAACTATGGTGCTTGCTAAGGGTACTAGAAGAGGTACTTTGTTTCAGCTAGAAGCATGCATTGCACAATGCAATAGTTCTTCTGACTCAAAGAAGAGGGTAGCAGTCACTTCATCCCCACCATATGAATAAGTAGTGAAGAAATCTGTTGTTTCTACTTCTGATGGTTGTAATCATGCTTTAGAAGTTAAACTTCTTGCTGAAAAGATAATGTTATGGCATAAGAGATTTGGCCACATTGGTGAGAAGGGTATGTGTACCCTAAAAAATAAGAACCTCGTTGAGGGGTTCGATGATTGTAATCTTGAGTTTGACTTTTGCGAACATTGCATTTATGGAAAACAAAACCGTGTTCAATTTTACTCAAGTTCTCACAAGTCTTCTGGCTTATTGGACCTTATTCATTCTGATGTGTTTGGTCCTGTTAATGTTTCTTTGTTATCAAAATCTATATATTTTATATCTTTCATAGATGATTACAGTAGAAGGACATGGATTTATTTTCTCAAAAGCAAATCTGAAGTCTATAGCAAGTTTAAGGAGTTTAAGGCCTTTGCTGAAAAATTGGACTAGTAAAAAGTTTAAATGTTTGAGAACTGACAATGGTGGTGAGTTCTGTTCTACAGAATTTGATAAATATTGCAAGGAACTTGGGATTTAAAGGCAAAAGACAACTCCATACACCCCGCAACAAAATGGAGTTGTAGAGAGGATGAACAAAACATTAATGGAGAAGGCTAGGAGTATGCTTAGTGGAACTGGCCTAGAACAAAAGTTTTGGACTGAAGCTATTTCCACTGCTTGCTATCTAGTAAACATATCTCCTACATCATCTCTTGTTGGAAAGACACCCATAGAGGTGTGATGGTAGAAAGCCTTCAATAAGGCATCTTCGTGTTTTTGGTTCTGAGGTATATGCACATGTGCCTAGGGAGAAGCAGTCAAAGTTGGAGAACAAAGCTGTTAAGTGTATCTTCATTAGCTATGGTGTCGGTGTGAAAGGATACAAGCTTTGGGATCCTGTGGTTGAAAAAGTGTTGTATAGCAGAAGTGTCATCTTCAGAGAGCTTACACCTTCTTCCACTATTTTATAGCTAGAAAAAAAGAAAAGAAAGAGGATGTTGTTTAGTTTCCTTCCACCCCTGAGAAGATTGAACAGAAAGACAATGTTGGACTTGATGATGAGGAGAGCTCAGATAGCTCTAAAAGCTCAGATGAAGAAGCTGAACCTCAACCTCAGCCCTTGAGGAGGTCTATATGAATAAGAAAGCAACCTGAAAGGTTTGGTTTTACATTGCTTGATTCTAGTTGTGCTTATGCTTTACTCACTAATAGTGATGAACCTAGAACTGTATCAGAGGCTTTGGACATGAAAGATGCAGGTTCCTGGAAGGAGGCCATGGAGGATGAAATGGCTTCTTTGGAAAAGAATCAAACTTGGGACTTGGTGCCTTTGCCTCCTGGATGGAAACCCCTTGGATACAAATGGGTGTTCAAGAAGAAAATTGGTGCAAATGGCAGTGTTGAGAAGTATAAGGCCAGATTGGTTGTGAAGGGGTATTCACAAGTGAAGGGCATAGATTATGGTGAGATCTTCTCTCCCATTACAAAGCTGACATCCATTCAATTCCTATTGTCTCTCGCAGCAGCTTATGACTTGGAGGTAGAGAAGATGGATGTGAAGACAACTTTCCTTCATGGTAATTTGGAGGAAGAAATCTACATGTCATAGCCAGAGCATTACATGGTGAAAGGTAAAGAAAATTTAGTTTGCAAAATAAAGAAGTCTTTGTATGGTTTGAAGTAGTCTCCTAGGAGGTGGTACTTGAAGTTTGATGCCTTTGTGTTGTCAATTAGATTTGTGAGATCAAAATCAGATCACTATGTGTACTTTAGGTTTGATGGTGATCGTATTCTCATTGTTGCTTTGTATGTTGATGATATGTTGCTTATTGGGAAGGGTAAGAATATGATTTCTGATTTCAAATCTTAGTTGTCAACACAGTTTGAAATGAAAGATTTAGGGGTAGCTAGGTACATTCTAGGAATGAAAATCAGAAGAGAGAGCTAACAGAAAACTTTGGTTAAGTCAGAGTAAGTATATGAAGACCGTGTTGGATAGGTTTAGCATGGAAGATTGTAGACTATTGTGTGTTCATATTTCTTTTTGGACAAAATTATCTGTTGAGGATTCTTTAAAATCTCGTAGTGAGATGGAGGACATGAGCAGAGTACCTTATGCTAGTGTTCTTGGCAGTTTGATGTATGCTATGGTCTGCACAAGACCAGACATTGCCCAAGAAGTGGGATTCCTTGGTCGATTTATGGCTAATCCTGGACGGTTTCATTGGGATGCAGTTAAACGAGTGTTTAGATATTTGAGGGTTACTTCTGAGTATTCCAAATGCTATCCTGGTAATGTTACAAGACCTCTGCATTCCATTGACATTCATGGATTTGTGGATTCAGATTGGGTAGGTGACATTGATAGCAGTAGATACACCAGTGCTTATGTGTTTACACTATTTGGTGGTGCTATTAGTTGGATGAGTAAGCAACAACCTATGGTTGCTTTGTCCATGATAGAAGCTGAGTATATTGCAGAAACTCATGCTTATAAGGAATCCATTTGGCTTAAGAGATTGTGTTCAGATATTGGTGTTGATGCAGGTTAGATAATGATCAGTTGTGATAGTCAGAGTGCGATTTGTCTTGTGAAGAATCCAACTTTCTATGCTAGAACAAAGCATATTGATGTTTAGTTTCACTTTGTACAAGACATGGTAGAGGATGGGAAAGTAAATTTGGAGAAGGTAGATACCTAGAAGAATGTTGCAGATGCATTGACAAAGCCAATGAGCACATAAAAGTTCAGATGGTGTTTGGAGTCTATGGGCCTCTCGGCCTTGTTGCAAGGTGTGACCCTTGGTCTTCTTGTTTAGCGCTGCACTGTAGTGGTTTGTGACAAGGGCTTAACTGCCTCCCGTGCTTGTTAAGTCAAGTGGTTGTATCAGGCATTAACAGGTCAATCTTTTGGTGCAACAGCAAATAACAGTTGGTATCAGAGCCAAGGTCACGAGTGTTAGTGTAGGTTTTTATTTTCTAGATGGGTTATTTATTTTTCCTATATTCCTAAGTTTTTCCTACACTTCTATTAATCTCACTTAGGTTAATAAAGCATGTCTTATTAGGTGAGTGGTTGCGAGGTGTCACCTTCCTACATGTGAGCATCCATTAGCTATCTTGGGAAGATACTTTGCTATATTTAGTCCAATAGATGGTTGCTCCTCATTGGTCGGTGTTGCCACCTCCTCTCTCTCCTTGGTCTATATAAGCATGCTACCTGGCTTGTATTTTATATCTTTTACTTTTGCATCCTCTTAATGCTATTTTATTTCTAGCATTTGCATTACTCTCTCGGAGACTAACTCTATGTTGCTATTTTGATTTCATATCATTTGCATTCATAGTTTTAATATCTATTCTTTGCACTAGTTTTTTGGGTTATTAATCTTTTCAGATTCTAACATGGTATCAGAGCTATTCTATGTGCAAGAGTAGATTTTAGTTTCCATATTTGAGAGATTTAGGGGGGGCTAATAAATCTTATTACATTTTTTCAAAGAACCCAGTATGCTCTTCTCTTGCATCTTCGAATGATCTTGAGAATCAGAAAAGTTTGATGGGAACCTTTTTAATCTCTAGGGTTTGCACATGTGTTTATGAAATCTGGGTGATTGCAGCATTTCTGGTTATACTGGCAGCATTTCTGGCTGTTCCAACGCGTCTAGGAGGCTTGAGAAAGTCAGATTTGGCTTTCGTTTCACTGAAATCAGAGATCGTCACACACAGTTGCGGAACTGGGGTTTCGAGCTCAAATCTGACAACCAGCTTGCATATTTGGTCTTTTGAATCAATATTGTAGGTTCCAACATCTGATTCAGCCTTTGCATGTCATTTTTTGGTTGTTGGGGTCATTTTTTGTAGCTAAATGCGTTCTATTTACACTGGAGCAACATCTTCTGTGCATTTGCAAGAAAAACACCTTCTGGGTTTTGTTCGCAGCACAGAAAAACCATCTGGGTATTTTTCTATTTTTGCATGCAGTCTGTATATTTTGCAAAAACATGCTCAGAAAGCTATAGCAAGACCCCTCTCCATTGGCAGTTGCAGTTTTGAAGACAGTTTTCAAATGCTCCGTTCTTGCTCATACGAACTCCTTTTCCCACGAATTTTTTTTTGATTTTGGCTATTTTTTCATGATCTATGCACTAGTACAGACATTTTTTTATTTTGATGCCAAAATTTTTTAGAAATTGCAGATTCTCAGTTGTGACATTACACGGTTCTTGTTTTGGAAATTTCAGAGGATCATAACTTTCACATACGACCTTGTATCGAGGTGATTCTTGTTTTGAAAGTGCATGATTTTTCAAGTAGATCGCAGTGGTGCTATTTATTTCTCTGGATATTATGCCAAAGTTGTATTTTCAGCATATGCTCTTCATGAGGGTTTTGTAAATGCATTGAAATCAAAACCACTTAGTATTTATTGCTAGTGGTAGTTGTAAATGCACTAATATAAAGTGCCAAATCATATTTTCTCAGGGGGGTTCTTTGATTGAGTGAAAAGGGGGGGTTGTCTTGGTTGGGTTCTCTTCTTTTCGACACTTCTTCTCTGCATTTCTTCATCATGGATCAAACAAATCTGCCTATCCTAACTCCATACAATTACTTTGAGTGGAAATCATGCATGACAATTCACTTAAGGAAAGCTAGATTAAATAGGATAACTATGGGACTTGAAACTAAACCTGCTAAAGATGAAGATAAGCCTAAGTGGTTTAACAAATGTGATGAGGCATATGGAACATTGTGTTTGTCTATTTCTCCTGATTTGCTCTTTCACATCGAGTCTTTGAATACACCAAATGAAATCTGGACAAAGCTAGAAACACTATTAGGCACACAAGATTCAATGAGGGGTCATATGTTGGAAAATGAACTAATTAGTTTAAGTCCAGGCAATTTCAACACAATCCAGGATTTCTTCACCAAATTGAAATCACTAAGGCTGCAGTTAAAACAATGTGGAATTGAAAAGAAAGATGAACAACTGATTCTTAGTATTCTCTCTAAGCTAAGTTCAGAATATTCTGTGTTTGTTTCTACTTTCTATGCTACTAAGGGTGCACTTGGTACTCAATTCACCATGCCATCTTTAGATGAGTTTGCTGTCAATCTCACTCGGGAATAGGACAAGCTAATCCAGATGGGCACTCTTAAGTCCTCTAAGTCACATGCCTTGGCTACCAACCAAGGCACAAAAGAACAGAAAGGACAAAGTAGTAACAACAATAGTAAGGATAAGAAACAAAAGAATAGCAAGGAGAAGAAGGATCAGATAACGGTTGCTTCAAAAGCAACTAATGAGACCCAATATTCCAAGGGCGACAAGCCTAAAAAAGAGAGGGTCCAATGTGCCTATTGTAAAAGACCTGGTCATGATGAACATAAATGTTTGAAGAAACAAATTGATCACTTGACACACATTCTTGAGAAGAATAATATTAGTGTTCCTGAGTCTGTCAAACAGAGTTCTAATGAGGGGTCTAATAAGGCAAAAGAAAACAGCAAGGGGAAAGGAAAGGGCAAGGACCTTGTTGCAGTTGCTTCTTCACCATCCACTTGGGTTCTTGATTCAGGTGCTTCGCACCACATGGCTTCATCTAAGGAAGAACTTGCATCCTTGGAGCCGTGTACTATGCCTTCTATTTTGATGGGTGATAACACTCCTGTTGAGGTGTGTGGGAGAGGGTCTGTTGATGTGGGGGATGGCACATACCATGATGTTCTTTGTGTGCCCTCATTATCAACTAATCTCCTATCAGTATACCAGATCACTCACATAGGTTCAAGCAAGCGGGTTGAGTTCACTCCTGATTCAGTGGAGATTCATGAGTTGCACAGTGATTCTACAATTGCAGTTGGGAGAGCAAATCATTAGTCACGGCTCTATCTATTTTCTCATTTTGTTCCTGATCCTCCTTTGACTGTTTTGCTCACTCATTCTAATGATGTGAGTAGATTATGGCATGAACGGTTTGGCCATCTTAACTTTCGCTACTTACAGTAGCTCAACCAGCAGAGCATGGTCACAGGGTTGCCTTCAGTTCAGTTTTCAAGCAGTGTTTGCCAAGGTTGCATTCTTGGTAAGCATCCTAAGGAAAAGTTTGACAAAGATAAGGCATGGAGAGCTTCACAGATACTGGAGTTAGTTCATAGTGATTTGGCTGGTCCATTTCAGCATCCTTCTTTCAACAGGGCTAGATATGTCCTCACATTCATTGATGACTTTTCTCGAAATACTTGGGTGTACTTTCTCAAATAGAAGTCAGAGGTATTTGATCATTTTCAGGACTTCAAGACTTTTGTAGAGAAGCAATCCGGGAAAGCCATCAAAGTTTTGCGCACTGACAATAGTGGTGAGTATGTCAACCATCAGTTTGAGAGGTTTTGCACTTCAAAGGGGATTGATTTGCAGCATTCAGTTCCATACAATCCTCAACAGAACGATGTTGCAGAACGGAAGAATAGGTCCTTGAAGGAAATGGCGAACTGCATGATTCACTCCAGATCTCTTGCACCACACTATTGGGCAGAGGCCATTAACTGTGCTTGTTATATCTAGAACCGTGTTCCTCACCGAGCCTTGAAGGGAGTCACTCCTTTTGAAGCTTGGAGCGGTCGGAAACCATCAGTTAAGCACTTTCGAGTTTTTGGTTCTCCTGCATGGGCCCACATTCCTACAGAGAAACGCAAGGCCTTGGATCCACAGAGCAGACCTTGCATATTTGTAGGTCATCCTGATGGTGTGAAGGGTTATCGGTTGCTCCACCCTACTACACATGAGTTATTCATTGAGAGGAGTGTTCAATTTGAGGAGGGCTCTTCGAGCTCACTTTCTATCACTTCTCCAACTCCTACTTTGACATTGGAGTCACTTGGGATACATGACAGATCTTCTGATGAGTTAGATTCACCTGAGCAGTCTTCTACCTCCACTTCTGATGCAGAGAGCGATTCAGAGGACTCACCTCCTTCCTCTCCTAGTCATCATTCAGAGGTTGATGATTCTCCTCCAGATTCTCCATCTTCCGGTCCACTTTGGGCTAGACAGACCTTGCAGTCTGCAGGTGATTGGGTTGGGGATCCATCAGACACTAGGTGGACTTGTTCACAGTTCCAGGATGCTCCACATGTCTTCATTGCTACTGCCTCAGATCCACAATCTTTTCATGAGGCTTCTGGTATTCTTGAGTGGGATATAGCTATGTAGGAGGAGTATAGTTCCTTGATGAGGAACCACACTTGGGATCTTGTCCCTCTTCCTAAGGGAAGAAAACTTGTTCGATGTAAGTGGATCTATCAGACAAAATTTGTAGTAAATGGGTTAGTTGACAAGCATAAGGCTCGCTTGGTCGCTAAAGGATTCTCCCAGGTTACTGGGATTGACTACTCTGAGACTTTTGCGCCAGTTGCCTGAATGAATTCCATCTGACTTGTTCTTGCCATTGCTGCAGCTAATCGTTGGGAAGTACACCAAATGGATGTGAAGAGGGCTTTTCTTCACGATGACCTTCAGGAGGAGATCTACATGGAGCAGCCACAGGGGTTCCTTTAGGATTCTTCACTTGTGTACCTTCTTCGAAAGTCTCTCTATGGCCTCAAACAGGCTCTTCAGGCCTGGTATGCCAAGATGGATTCGTTCCTTCTATCAGTTGGGTTCACTCGGTGCCATTCTGATCCCAATGTCTACATTTTGCAGCAGGATGATTCACTACTATTTCTAGTTCTCTATGTTGATGACTTGTTGATCACAGGGAGTTCTTCATCCACCATTGGGGCTGTCAAAATTACCCTTCATGACAGGTTTTTGATGACTGACTTGGGCTTGTTGCATTACTTTCTCGGGATTGAGATCTACCAGTCTTCTTTCAGGATCACCATCACATAGTCCAAGTATGCTCTAGATTTTCTCTTGAGGTTTCATATGGCTGACTGTAAGCCTACGCTGACTCCCTTTCTTTCTGGAGTCAAACTTGAGGCTCAGTGTTCTTCTCCACTTGTTGATGGCACTTTGTACCGACAGCTTGTTGGGAGTCTCATTTATCTGACTCATACGAGACCTGACATTTCATATGCTATAGGCATGGTTTCATGATTCATGCAGGAGCCTCATGAGCTGCACTGGAAAGTAGCCAAGCGGATCCTTCACTACATTCAAGGTTCTCACAGTTTTGGGATTCACTATGCAGCGGGTATTGAGCTTGACTTGGTGGGCTACACAGATTCAGATTGGGCAGGTGATTCTCAGGATCGCAAGTCTACTTCAGGTTACAGCTTCTCACTTGGTTCAGGTCCTATTTGTTGGTCGAGCAAGAAGCAATCTACTATTGCTCTATCTTCTACTGAGGCCGAGTATCGGGGGGCTGTGAATGCCTCTACTGAGGCCATTTGGCTTCAGAATCTTCTCACTGAGTTTCATATCCAGATCAGGCGGCCATCAGTCATATTTTGTGACAACCAGAGTGCCATTCAAATCTCACAGAATCTGATCCATCATCAACGGACCAAACACATAGAGGTTCACATGCACTACATCCGAGAGCTCATCCATGGCCACGTCATCGACCTTCGCTACTATCTGACTTCTGAGTAGATTGTTGATATCTTCACCTAACCCTTCACTAAGAGCAAGTTCCTTCATTTGCGAGCTTTGTTGGGGGTGCGGGATGCTTCATCTTTTGGGGGGCTTCTTCCTCTCACTTGGAGTCCTGACTCTCTCTACTTTTGGGGGGGTCTCTTTTCTCTCTCTTTGGGGGGAATTTTATGTACATGGGTACCTCATCAGGCTTGATTTATCGAGACCCATTTCTACATCCACCTAAGCTTCGCTTATGGGGGGGTGTTAGTGTAGGTTTTTATTTCCTAGATGGGTTATTTATTTTTCCTATATTCCTAGGTTTTTCCTACACTTCTATTAATCTCGCTTAGGTTAATAAAACATGTCTTATTAGGTGAGTGGTTGTGAGGTGTCACCTTCCTACATGTGAGCATCCATTAGCTATCTTGGGAAGATACTTTGCTATCTTTAGTCCAATAGATGGTTGCTCCTCATTAGTCGATGTTGCCACCTCCTCTCTCTCCTTGGTCTATATAAGCATGCTACCTGGCTTGTATTTTGTATCTTTTACTTTTGCATCCTCTTAATGCTATTTTGCTTCTAGCATTTGCATTACTCTCTCGGAGACTAACTCTATGTTGCTATTTTGATTTCGTATCATTTGCATTCATAGTTTTAATATCTATTCTTTGCACTAGTTTTCTGGGTTATTAATCTTTTCAGATTCTAACAATGGGTTCAAACCCCGTGCTTGAAATGAGGGGGGATTGTTGCAAGGTGTGACCCTTGGCCTTCTTGTTTAGCACTGCACTGCGATGGTTTGTGACAAGGGCTTAACCGCCTCCCGTGCTTGTTAAGTCAAGTGGTTACATATCGGGCATTCACAGGTCGATCTTTTGGTGCAACGACAACTAACAGGCCTATAGTAGTTAAATCATGTTATTCTATTGGCTCTTACAAGGTGTTTGACAAGTGGGAGAATTTTGGGAATTAAGGTGTCTCAACCTTGGTAATTCCTTGCATTATTAATGTTTGTATTTATTATTTAATTGCCTATGTTGTAAATATTTGTAAATTCCATATTGTCATATTGTGGGATGTAGTACGGTGATGTGTCAATCCTACATGGAATATGTCAACTTGTAATTTTGTCCTCACATGAGGAGATAGGTGTCCCACTTTGTGGTAGGAGCATTTTGCCATGTGTCAGCATCTTGAATGTTTTGTAAGGGAATCTTGACCTAAACGGTTATGACGGATTCCTATGACAGAATCTATGACATGTAAGAGTCGAAAATAGAAGGTTGTAAGATAGGTGAAGACATGTTTGGTGCCCCAAGGTGGACTATGACATGTTGTAAGAGAATATGCTATTTATAGCTTGTGTATGATAGATTCTCTTACAACTATAAGTTGTAACCGCTATGACAGATTCTATGATGGTTGTAAATGTCGTAAGAACATCTGTCATAGCCCATTTTAGAAATAGGTGACCTCTTTGGGATGGGAGCTGTGGAGAAGTGTCAGGCACATTCTACAATGTTGACCAAGTGTCCTTAGGTGTGGGTTTTGGTTCATGAAGCCAAGTTGAATGTCCATCCCAAGAAAGGTCCAATATTACCTTGTATTTTCTATATAAACAGGTGCCTGGAGGAGTAGAGTGATCACAAGTTTTACAGGTACTGTTATGCTACTGGTTTGACTCCAGAAACAAGTGTTGAAGACCATTAAAGCTTGCATTGCAAGTGTATTGTAAACATATTTTAGATTTCTTAATACATTGTGTAGGTTTCTGAGTGTGGGGTTTTTCACTCGATAAGGGTTTTCCCCACTGTAAATCTTTGTCTCTCTTCTTCTATCTTCTTTCTGGTTCATGTGTATTGTTGCAATATCTTGTTTATGTGTTACATATTGCTGTATTTGTAAAGGTTAAATTGAATTTGCATAGCCCTCTTCTCTTTAGATTAGTGTAGGAAGCGATTTTCGCACACCTTGCTTCCTTTCAATATAAAGTATCAAAATGTGACTAAAACAAGTTCATTGTTTTCAACTAGTAAAAGCATAAAATAAAATAAATGAGGAAATTTCTGCTAGAATTCATGGTAATCCCCCCCCATGTAGAACTATTCTCTCCATATTGGTCCCACTGGACCTTGCATTGCATAACCTCTTGATACACAAGTAGTGTTTGCAAACCTTAAGCATTTTAGAAGCTTGATCATAACCATTCCTAGGTTCTGTACTTGTAAAACATTCTTAGAATATAGTATTCATGTATTATATAAATATATTTTTCATATATGAATCACAAGAACCATTATGCCTCCTGGCAATAACTGGTAATAAATTAATTCTTGTAATCAATAGAATTGATATCTTTGAGAATTTAAAAGATTCCTTTATGTCTAGAAGCTGGTTTGGAATAAATGCTATCCTCTATGAAACTTTTCTGGGATTCATCTCTCAAAAGAACTTTTCCTTCTCTAACTGTGAATTGTCTTAGTGTATGCTTAACATTAACATAACATTTCTATTTATTATCAATTTTCCACTGATCTTTTCTAATCAGCTAAATGTTTTCATCCATTTCTGATAACATTTCTGGACTAATGATAATCCTATCTTCTAGCTTACCCAACTTATAGGAGTTCAACATCTTTTCTATCCAATGTTTTGATTCAAGCCATCTTAATAGAAAAAAGTTAGGTATTGTTAAAAATTTCACAAGTGATAAGTAGTCTCCCCACTTATATTGTTGATACATGAAATACTTTTGCAACAAGTCTACCCAAACCTGGTTAACTCTCTCAGTTTGCCCATCATTTTCAAGATGATAAGTTGTACTCACATTGAGTTTAGACCTTAGCGCAAAAAACAAAGTTTGCCAAAACCTTGATGTTACACACGCATTTCTATCTGAGATAATCTATAAAGTTGGCAAACCAATACTAGTGCTCCTATAGTTAAATTCCCTCATATGGAATGTACTACCTTGTGAGTTATCAACCATAACTAAAATGGCATCATGTCTATCCCTAGACTTTGGAAGATTCTGAACAAAGTTCATACTTATGACTTGTAGTGCCCCTCCAGTTTCACCTTGGATGTATAGGTGGTTAGACTAAGGAGCATGAAGATGAATGTAAATAATCAGAATACTTAGGTTAGTATATTTTATCAATGAACCTTGTTGCAATACTGATAATTCACATGCTCTGACATTGCCTTGTATTTAGGTGATTATGATGTTCATTTTACTATGATTGTCATATGTTAGAATTGAGTTTTATGCGACTGATTTTGTATCATAGGAGGTTATAATTTTTTGTGTGGATCAATCATATTATGAGTATCATGCGACTATCTGATGATGGTTCTTACTTAGTTGTTTAGTAACTGATTGATATGTGTGTTGTGATTACATTTTTGATGTGTGGGTGAAAGGAACAATGTTGCATTACTCATGCATGAGTACCTTGCTACACTGCGACTTCTGTTCATTGTGTGTATGACTACATGATTGCATATATAAAGATGTTTGACTGTATTATTTCCTGTAGGCCATAGGTACCAGGCATTGACTCCACTTGAATTAACATGTCTAAGCGTGCCTTAACCAATGGAACTATTGAATGGAGATAACATATGGTCCCCTAGCGTAGCCATCATCCTTGAAGAGGATGAGTATCCGATTGTGCACCTTATCAGTGTTGTCGGTTTGGTCATGATAGTCAATCATTGTTGTGGAGGTCTTGCTTTCCAATCTTGCATAGTAATCAGGTATGGTTTGGCAGTTGAGTTATTTTGTTGGTATTGTTTTGGTTATTGTCGCCTTAAAATAAAATAATTAGTTATGAAGTTTTTTTGTTAAATAAATAAATATATAAATGTATTTAAGTAAATTTAGTTTATGAAAAATATATTATTCCAGAAGTTAAGTTAATAAATAATAATAATAATAATAATAATAATAATAATAAATGTAATTCCAACTAGAAATAAATTAATTAATTAATATAATTTAGTGTTGTGTTAATAGCAATAAAATAGATAATATTTGCAACTTGTCATATATATAAATATAGAAAATACTAAAGTAAATAAAATCATAAATGAATCTTGTCTAGTTGTAAATGAAATAAATAGCAAATTCTAAAATAAATAGAATCAGAGAGAAATTATTGTTTCGTTAAAATAACAAATTGTAAGAAAGCAATAAAACAAAATCTTCTGGAAGAAATTGTGGGGGTGGTTATGCATGCTCAACTTTATTTTAAAAGCTCAAGACATAATTTAGGGAAGGAGCATGCATTTCAAATGAAGAATATGTTTTATGTTTTTAGGATCTCTCTCTCAAGAAGTTTTCATTTTCTTTTGGCACCATAAACCATAGCTTCTAGAAAAAAAGACTTGGGAAAATGGATGTGAGCTGAAAATTTTGTGAAGATGTGATAGAAGTAATATTCTAGGTATGGACTTAGATATGAATCTGATTTATTGTTGCATTAGATTTAGTAAAATATTCTATAAATTCTCTTCTACATTTTCTGAACCTAACCTGTTGCGTTAGTCATAAATTTATTTGTATAAACTGGGTTTCTCTAATTTTCTTATATATGGTGCACAACCTGGGTATCTAAATCATATCCAAAAATCAGCCATACCCAGTTTGTCATTTTTGAGATATGAATATTTTGTGACTGTCTACCTCTCACCCATTTTGTCTCTGTTTTAGCAATTTGTTACATTATCCATAAATTTAATTTTATGAACTCGGTTTCTCTAAATTTTTTTATATACGGTGCACGTCCTGGATATCTAAATCATATCTAAAAATTAGCCATACCCAGTTTGTCATTTTTGAGATATGAATATTTTGTGACTATCTACCTCTCACCTGTTTCGTCTCTGTTAAAAAAGTTAGTTGCGTCACCAATAACTATATACTTTCGAACTGGATTTCTCTAGTATTCTTTCAATAGATTTATTTTATGCATATTCTACGATCATTGTTTTCCATCATATGACTCCCTTTGAGGCATTCTACCAATCAGTCTGTGTGCCCTATCTATGCTTTCACATTTTGCATTGTTGGTAGCTTCTAAAGCTTTCTCAACAAATTCATTTTATGATGATCCTATAAATGCATGTGGTTAAAAGTGTGGTAGATTTGATGAAGATGTTAGATCTATAGGAATGCTTTGTTGTTCTATATTCTTTTCCTCTCAATCTAACCTTAGAATTGTAGCTTCAGGTTTTGTATCTTGTGATTCTAACTAGTGTAAGATATTTATAGCATTCTAATATTATAGGCTTTTAGTCTTGCTTATATAGTTATATTTAATAGTATTTCAAAATTGTCCTATTTATTAATGAAATCTACATCAGTGTAAATAGTGTAAACAATTGTTGTGTTTAATTTGTATGCCTTAGAGTTATTTGCATGTTGTTCACAATCATTTTAATTAAATGAAATTAAAAATAAGTCTTGAGAATTATTAGTTAAAATATTGATACTCGTAGATACTTATATCTTATGATCATATTATAACTGCTACTAGTGATTAGAAACTTATAGCTCTGTATTATTGAGATAGATTCACTTTATAATTGTTAGATGATTGATCATGCTTGGATTAATGTTACATTCCTTAAAATATTGTTAAAGGGTATTATTTTATGATGTGCTTTGAGAGTGAATGTGATATGAAACTATTGTGTTTTTAATGGTGTCAAGTGTTGTGTCATTTCGAGAAGTTGTTTCCAAAGGCCTAGGAGGGTGTGATTGTGTGGGGGCTGGCTATGTGTGCATCATGTGAGTTGAATGAAATACATTTTTGAAATATTGTCTCCTATTCATGTTAGTATGATACATGTGCAAGATGGATAATGCCTTGCTCAGTATACATATTCATGTGGTTATGATGACTATGCAAGACGGATAATACCTTGCTTAGTGCACCTATTCATGTGGTTATGATGACTATGCATGATGGATAATGCCTTGCTCTGTGTGATGTGAAATGATGTGTATTCTGTGTTGTAAATGCAACATGATGAGAATGTGGTAGTTCATGCTTGGTTTAGGTTTTGGGACAAGAATTGGTCCCTATGATTATGATTTGTATGCAAGAAGGTAAATGCCTTACATTGTATTTGTTACTTGTCATTGTGATGGTAATTGTCTTGATAGATGGATAGGGTCTTCCAGATGCAGGTAGGGGAGTAGCTTTCAATGTGGGGCCAATGCCCAAAGAGGTTGCCAGGATAACCCATTAGAAGTTTTTAATCCAGTGATAACTTAATAATAAATTTAGAGTGTTAGGTAGTTTCCACACTAAATAAGATAATTGGATGCCTCACCCATGCCTATAGTGCTTGTTCAGGGTAAGGATGGGATGAGAAGGCTGTGGTTGGCAAGATCATCTTCCTTGTCCTCATGAAAGGATTGTTGGTTCCGCATGTGTCACCCTATGGGGCCGAGGCCTAGAGAGAGGCTGCCAGGATAACCATAGATAGGGGCTAATTTCTATGGAGAGATAGCCTGGATAACCCATACTAGGAGCATGTGATGACACTCTTCCCTACTGCAACTTAGCACTCCCTAATGTTTATTTTTCCCTTTCATTGTGTGATTGCCTCTGGAAGTGATGTTTGAGTTACTTGTGTTGTTCATATTGACCCATGTTGTATTGGAGCCATGTGTAGTCCTTGCACCTGTTAGTTTACTCTCTTTCTTGATTATTTTCTTAGTTGGACCTTATTGTTATCTCCTAGCATGAGGGGTGGACCTTAGGGTTCCACATGGTTGGGTGGTTGTGCTTTTCACTCCATTAGTTTCTCTTGTTGTTGATCGTGTGTGAGAAGGATGTACCTTGTATGGCAAATTTTAGATTTTGCTCTAGCTTGAGGAGACAGATACTTATGATCATGTTCCAGTCTTATATATCAGTTGAATCATGTACTGTTATCTTGGTGTATGTACTCCAATGTAATCTGGATAGCGATATTGTAAACAATGTAATGTTGTACTCTCTTGTAAAGGAACTTGTTTATGTACTTTTGATCCTATGTGCAGGATCTTGATGCTTATTTATCTGATAATATAATATGGAATTGTATGTGTTTATTCATCTACTGCAATTAGATATAGAATGAACCATGGTTTTTAGTTAATTCATAATGTTGGTTAGATCTTGTTTTAGTTCATTAGTAATGCAACCATGGGACCCTAGAGGATAAAACTTAATTTAAATGTTATGAATAAATATATGATTGTTGTTATTTCTTTCATTTTGAAATATAGATATATTTGTCTTTTTTGTGAGTTTAGTTGTATTATCCTATGGGTTCCTTGGTGGGGCGTTACATTTGGTATCATAGCCTAGGTTGCAACACTAGGATCTCTGGATTGTTGTTGTTGCTCTAGGTTAAGCATTTTTCTACTTGTGGTGAGTTGGTAATAGTACCTCTCACCTATGTGGCTTAGTATGATGTTAGAAGGGTGATAAATTTATAGACTTGTTCTTTGATTTGGGAAGAAATAAATTCTTTATTGCCTTGTTTTATTTATGTGTTTGCTATGTGTTATCTCTCCTCTTCTAAAAATGTGATGTTACATCTGATAATATATGTTTCTTGAATGTTAGTGCTTGTTGATTTGTTGAGGCCTTGAGTTCCTGTTGTGGCCTCTAGTGCTTTAGAAGAAAGAAGCATGGTTATTGTTAGTGCATGTGATTAGGAGTGTGGTATTTGCCCCTCTAGTGATGTGAATGTCTTGTACCCATTCTGTCTAGGGTATTGTGAAAGGCCAATGGTGTTTGTGTTCCCTAGTTTGGTGAAGTAATGATACATAGGGGTTATGTTTAGCTATGGGTGTGGAAGCACCATACCATCTTTATCTTAATTGCATTATTGTATAAGTATTGGAATGATTTAATCACTCGGTGGCATCATGCATCGCGATACATGTGGATTATGTGGTGTTGTCATGTGTGGGGTATCTTTGCATGGTTACTTGATAATCTGATATCTATTTCTTAGTTGGCCATGACCTCATGTGGAATTTCTATTGTGATCTATGAAAGTTATCATTATGTATCCTTGTGTAAGAAACGTGCAGGAGATCAAATTGGAGCTTGTGTTGGACCCATGAGATCATGAAAGTGATATTGTAAGTCAATTAGAGTTTTGAATTATTCTTGTGTGTGATATCATACATTCCCTTTGTAAATATCTTCTTGCATAAAGAAGTAATTGCATATGTTCATAGCTTGGTAAAATAGAAATTATATTGTATTAATGATAGAAAAAATTTGTATATAAGTAGCGACTGTGTTACCTTAAATTTTTGTATAAAAGTTGTTTAGATATGAAGATGTAGAAAACTTAGTTGTCCATGTGTTCGGTGTACATTCTCTGTGTAGCAGATGCTCCCTTTTGTGCCTAAAATTAGTCACACCATGATGTGGATTTGTTTGTAATATTAGTTGTTTTGAAATTTTTGATAGTTGATTCATGTGTTGTTGGTGAGTTAACAGTGAATTTGTTTTCTTTGAACACTCTTATGATAGGAGTGGTCACCAAAACTCTTTTCTTTATACTTGATTTATTGTTGAAAATTGTCGGCATTTTGTGACTTAAGATTGAATTTGATTATTTTCACACTTGGGTTCGCATTTATTTTTTTATTTTCTATGGTGGCTATTCTGAATGTTTGGTTCTGTTGGCCCCAATTTCTGTTAAGTGTTGTTTCTATCATGTTTATGTCGAACCTCTGATAGTATGTTCAAGGGAGGACTCCATGGAGAGTTGTACTTGCATGGTTGGTAATTAGTGGAAATAAGAGATGAGATGTATTTTTCATTGTTAATATGTGAATGCAATTCTCTAAATCATATGAAATTCTTAAAATATGTGTGATTGGTTATAAGTAGATCACATGATACACCTTAAAGGTAAGGAATTTACGTTCTTCTTATCTTTATTGAATGATTGTACTTGTCTTATGAATAACTTCTTAATATGGAGGCATATGTTGATAATATAAAATTGCAATACTAATATGTTATGTTTTCACCCTAGTCTGTGACTTCCAAGAGTAAGTCAAGTTTTAAGGGGGGAGCATGTAGTGCCCCTCTAGTTTCACCTTGGATCTATAGGTAGTCAGACTAAGGAGCATGAAGATGAATGTAAATAATCAGAATACTTAGGTTAGTATATTTTATCAATGAACCTTCTTGCAATACTAATAATTCACATTCTCTGTCTTTGCCTTGCATTCAGGTGACTATGATGTTGATTTTACTATGATTGTCATATGTTAGAATTAAGTTTTATGTGACTGATTTTGTATCATAGGAGGTTATGATGTTTTGTGTGGATCAATCGTATTATGAGTATCATGCGACTATCTGATGATGGTTCTTACTTAGTCATTTAGTAACTAATTGATATGTGTGTTGTGATTACATGTTTGATGTGTGGGTGAAAAGAATAGTGTTGCACTACTTGTGCATGAGTACCCTGCTACACTGCGACTTCCTTTCACTGTGTGTATGACTACATGATTGCATATATATATATATATATATATATATATATATATATATATATATATATATATATATATATATATATATGTTTGACCGTGTTGTTTGCTGTAGGCCTCAAGTACCAGGCATCGATTCCACTTGAATAAACAGGTCTGAGCGTGCCCTAACCAATGGAACTGTTGAATGGAGATAACATATGGTCCCCTAGCTTAGCCATCATCCTTGAAGAGGATAAGTATCTGATTGTGCACCTTGTCAGTGTTATTAATTTGGTCATGATAGTCAATCATTGTTGTGGTGGTCTTGCTTTTCGATCTTGCATAGTAGTCAGGTATGGTTTGGCATTTGGGTTATTTTGTTGGTATTGTTTTGGTTATTGTTGCCTTAAAATAAAAGAATTAGTTATGAAATTTTTTTGTTAAATAAATAAATATATAAATGTCCTTAAGTAAATTTAGTTTATGAAAAATATATTTTTCTAGAAGTTAAGTTAATAAATAATAATAATAATAGTAATAAATGTAATTCCAACTAGAGATAAATAAATAAATTAATATAATTTAGTGTTGTGCCAATAGCAATAAAATAGATAATATTTGCAAGTTGTCATATATATAAATATAGAAAATACTAAAGTAGATAAAATCATAAATGAATCTTGTCTAGTTGTAAATGAAATAAATAGCAAATTCTAAAATAAATAGAATTAGAGAGAAATTATTGTTTGGTTAAAATAGCAAATTGTAAGAAAGTAATAAAGGAGAATCTTCTGGAAGAAATTGTGGGCATAGTTATGCATGCTCAAGTTTATTTTGAAATCTCAAAACATAATTTGGGGAAGGAGCGTGCATTTCAAATGAAGAATATGTTTTATGTTTTAGGGATCTCTCTCTCAAGAAGTTTTCATTTTCTTTTGGCAACGTAAACCATAGCTTCCAGAAAAAAAGACTTGGGAAAATGGATGCGAACTAGGAATTTTATGAAGATGTGATAGAAGTAATATTCCAAGTATGGACTGAGATATGAATCTAATTTTTTGTTGCATTAGATTTAGTAAAATATTCTGTGAATTCTTTTCTACGTTTTCTAAACCTAGTCTATTGCTTTAGCCATAAATTTATTTTTACAAACTGGGTTTCTCTAATTTTTTAATATACGGTGTGAGACCTGGATATCTAAATCATATCTAAAAATCAGTCATACCCAGTTTGTCATTTTTGAGATATGAATATTTTGTGATTGTCTACCTCTCACCCATTTCGTCTCTGTTTTAGCAGTATGTTGTGTTAGCAATAACTTTAATTTTAGGAACTTGGTTTCTCTAATTTTTTTCATATACGGTGCATGTCTTGGATATCTAAATCATATCCAAAAATTAGCCATACCTAGTTTGTCATTTTTGAGATATGAATATTTTGTGATTGTCTACCTCTCACCCGTTTCTTCTCTGTTAAAATAGTTAGTTGCATCACCAATAACTCTATATTTTCAAACTAAGTTTCTCTGAGATTTTTTCAACAAATTCATTTTATGCATATTCTACGATCATTGCTTTCCATCATATGACTCTCTTTGAGACATTCTACCAATCAATCTATGTGCCCTGTCTATGCTTTCACATTTTGCATTGTTGGTAGCATCTAAAGCCTTCTCAACAAATTCATTTTGTGCTGATACTATCACATGCATGTGGTTAAAAGTGTGGTAGGTTTGATGAAGATGTTAGATCTATAGGAATGCTTTGTTGTTCTGTATTCTTTTCCTCTCAAGCTAACCTTAGAAACAGGTTCTTTCATTGTAGCTTCAGGTTTTGTATCTTGTAATTCTAACTAGTGTAAGATATTTATAGAATTCTAATATTATAGGCTTTAAGTCTTGCTTATACAGTTATATTTAATAGTATTTACAAAATTGTCTTGTTTATTAATGAAATCTACATCAGTGTAAATAGTGTAAACAAATGTTGTGTTTAATTTGTATGCCTTAGGGTTATTTACATGTTGTTCGCAATCATTTTAATTAAATGAAATTAAAAATAAGTCTTGAGAATTATTAGTTAAAATATTGATACTCATGGATACTTATATCTTATGATCATATTATAACTGCTATTGGTGATTAGAAAGTTATAGCTCTGTATTGTTGAGATAGATTCACTTTATAATTGTTAGATGATTGATCATGCCTAGATTAATGTTACATTCCTTAAAATATTGTTGAAGGGTATTAGTTTATGATGTGCTTTAAGAGTGAATGTGATGTGAAACTATTGTGTTTTAAATGGTGTCAATTGTTGTGTCATTTCGGGAAGTTGTTTCCAAAGGCCTAGGAGGGTGTGATTGTGTGGGGCTTGGCTATGTGTACATCATGTGAGTTGAATGAAATGCATTCTTGAAATATTGTCTCCTATTCATGTTAGTATGATACATGTGTAAGATGAATAATGTCTTGCTCAGTGTACCTATTCATGTGGTTATGATGACTATGCAAGATGGATAATGCCTTGCTCTGTGTGATGTGAAATGATGTGTATTCTATGTTGTAAATACAATATGATGAGAATGTGGTAGTTCATGCTTGGTTTATGTTTTGGGACAAGAATTGGTCCCTGTGATTATGATTTGTATGCAAGATGGTAAATGCCTTGCATTGTATATGTTACTTGTCATTGTGATGGTAAATGTCTTGCTTGAAGGATAGGGTCTTCTAGATGCAGGTAGGGGAGTGGATTTTAATGTTGTTATGATGACTATGCAAGATGGATAATGCCTTGCTCAATGTACCTATTCATGTGGTTATGATGATTATGCAAGATGGATAATGCCTTGCTTTGTGTGATGTGAAATGATGTGTATTCTATGTTGTAAATGCAATATGATAAGAATGTGGTAGTTCATGCTTGGTTTATGTTTTGGGACAAGAATTGGTCCCTGTGATTATGATTTGTATGCAAGAAGGTAAATGCCTTGCATTGTATTTGTTACTTGTCATTGTGATGGTAATTGTCTTTCTAGATGGATAGGGTCTTCTAGATGCAGGTAGGGGAGTGGCTTTCAATGTGGGGCCGGTGCCCAAAGAGGTTGCTAGGATAACCCATTGGAAGTTTTTAATCCAATAATAACTTAATAATAAATTTAGAGGGTTGGGTAGTTTCCACACTAAATAACATAATTGGATGCCTCACTTATGCTTGTAGTGTTCGTTCAGGCTAAGGATGGGATGAGAAGGCCATGGTTGGCAAGATCAACTTCCTTGTCCTCATGAAAGGATTGTTGGTTCTGCATGTGTCACCCTATGGGGCCGGTGCCTAGAGAGAGGCTTCCAGGATAACCATAAATGGGGGATAGTTTGTAGAGAGAGACAACCTGGATAGCCCATGCTCAGACCATGCATTGACACTCTTCCCTACTACAGCCTAGCACTCCCTAATGTGTGTTTTTCTATTTCATTGTGTGATTGCCTCTAGAAGTGATGTTTGAGTTACTTGTGTTGTTCATATTGACCCGTGTTGTATTGGAGCCATATGTAGTCCTTGCACGTATTAGTCTACTCTCTTTCTTGATTGTTTTCTGAGGTGGATCTTATTGTTATCTCCTAACACGAGGGGTGGACCTTAGGGTTCCACATAGTCGGGTGGTTGTCCTTTTCTCTCCATTGATTTCCCTTGTTGTTGATTATGTGTGAGAAGGATGTACCTTATATGGTAGATTTTAAATCTTTCTCTAGCTTAAGGACATAGATACTTATGATCATGTTCTAGTCTTGTATATCAGTTGAATCATGTACTGTTATCTTGATGTATGTACTCCAATGTAATATGGATAGCGATATTGTAAGCAATGTAATGTTGTACTCTCTTGTAAAGGAACTTGTTTATGTACTTGTGATTCTATGTGCAGGATCTTGATGCTTATTTATCTGATAATATAATATGGAATTGTATGTGTTTATTCATTTGATGCAATTAGATATAGAATGAACCATGGTTGTTAGTTAATTCTTAATGTTGTTTAGATCTTGTTTTAGTTCGTTAGTAATGCAGCCATGGAACCCTAGAGGATAAAGCTTAATTTAAATGTTTTGAATAAATATATGATTGTTGTTATTTCTTTCATTTTAATATATATATATATATTTGTCTTTTTTGTAAGTTTATTTGTATTATCCTCTAGGTTCCTTGGCGGGGTGTTACATTTGGTATCAAAGCCTAGGTTGGAATTGATGAAGGGGGTAAACCATAAAACACACAATAGAAATTGCACATAGAAAATAGAAGTTTCTTTATTGATTTGGACAACTTATTACATTACAGAAGCTCAAATACAATTAGAGAAATCAACCCTCCACAGGTTGTAACACATTACAGTTTCCTATCACAAGACTCTAGAATCATCAGTCTTCTGTAACCCCAAATCAGCTAAGATTTCTATTTTTCTACCTATTATTGACTCTAATCTCCCCCTTAACTCTCTACTACTGCCTAGGGTTCCCAAAAATGGTTATTAATAACCTTTTTGGCGGCCAACAACCTAATTTTGAGATTTGCATCTCCCTCCAAAAATAGGTCAACTTCTGGGAGCCATAACTTTTGATCTGGGTGTCTGATTGATGAACCGTTTTATGCATCAAAAAGGTCGCGGAATGCTCTATTCGCTAAGAACTTCTCTGTCAGTTCTAGCCATTTTCAGGCCCGTACGGGGCCATTTAGTGCCTCAAAACTCAGTTTGAATAATTTTCAGGCATTTTTCGAGAAATGAAAACTTTAATATCTTTCATCTTGCAAATGATCTTTGCATGATTCCTTCGCCAAAGGTCTTATTTTTCAGTTATGAAGCTTCCTATAAAATTTTACTTCATTCCGTGCCCAAATGCAAACTTTCTAAAAATAGCAAGTTGTTATTTTTAGCAGTTTCAAAAAACTAAAAGTTCTACATCATTATTCAAGTGATTATGGAACCAGTGTTAGATTCAGGACAAACAACTGAGAGGGGGGGTGAATTATTTGTTTAAAACTTTCTTCCTAATAATCACTTAAATCCTTCTTGCAATTTATTAGCATAACAATGAATCAATCATGGAAACATAATGCAGTAATTCAAGAGCAGAAACACATTAACACCTATGACACCAAGATTTTAATGTGGAAAACCTGGTTAAGGGAAAAACCATGGGGTGACTAACCCAAGATTGTATTCTCTGTTAAAAGAATAAGAAGAATAAATGGCACATGCCAATTAGGGCTCGCTACCCAAGTACATTGCTCACAAGAGGCCCACTGCCTACAGGAGACACACTGTCTACAGAATGGTAAATATTACATACTTGAAATGAAGAATAGCATCTTCACCATGCTTGAGTCAGTTCCATTTAAGCCCAATACTTTTGCTCTGTCTTTCTCTCTGTTCCTCTCTACCACACTCTCATCTCCTTTAAGATACCTTTGAAATGACTTCACAACCTCTTATTTATACAAGACATTTGACTTTGAGATAATCATCCAAGTCAGCATACATTATAGAGTAAATACATAAATACAACATGACTAATTACAAAAGGCTTCATGCGGATCACCACACTGTCGGCTACACAGATCTGGGACTTCAATCTTCTTATAGGAACATGCCATGCTTCATAGAACATCTTCAAGATCATCTACAAATGTGTAACTCATCTAGTCAGCCAGACATAGGAAGAACATCATCATCTAGAAGTAATTCTTTAATTACGAGCTCAATCTTTAATGCGGACCACCAACACAAACTGGACACAATCCAAAGACCTCCACAATCTTGCTTGAATCACCAAGAACATCCATACTACTTCTGCTTACTAAAATCATCCTCTCCATCCAGAACCTCAAGAATACAGTCTGTCATCACTGTTATATTGGAATAGATGCTTACGGACCTCCAAACCATGAACCAATTGAGTTGTCAATTCTCATTGACTCCCTAAACATTCCACAAAATCTATAGAACAAGATATTGTATTTCCAGATCTCACCGAACCCATCTGTGTTACTATCACCTCTGAACATCTGCCAAAACCAATTTTACTCAAGTGGCCATAGCTTCTTCGAATCTACATGCAGACCTCTCAAATATTTACTGGATCAACTTAAGACACAAATATACAAAACTTTTGATCCCCATCCTCTTATCTTAATCTTAGCTGGTATCTTTACCTTACTGTCTTCACTATTCTTCTCTATTCCCGATAGAACTAATTTTCTCAATATCCTCAACATACAACTCATCCAATCCTTATCATTAATGCAACAAGAGTATGTTGACATCAATGACAACACCGGTTAGGTCCATACTTGCAACAATCTCCCCCTTTGTCATTGATGGCAACATATGATGTGAAAAACTATTTTAATCACCAAGACAAGGACTTCTCCTTACTGACATAACTCCCCCTATCAACAACAACCATCCACATGTCTTCTCTTTCTTTACTACTCCCCCTTTGATTAGCAACCACTTATTTTTCACATGTCTTCTCTCCCCCTTTGACATCAATGGCAAAGGGCACATACTTGCATCATTTCAGAATCATACCAGCTGCTCCCCCTGAGTAGCAGCTCTGGACCACAAGATATGAATGTGAGTTCCACCAGACTGATGCACATTAGTGCACCTTAATTCAGAACCGGAGGGGTAATAACCCCTAACTTCTCCCTGAGATACTCAAAAGAGTCCTTAGGTAGAGGTTTAGTAAAAATGTCTGTAATTTGATCCTTGGAAGGCACAAACTCCAATCTGACTTCATTTTTGTTCACTTTCTCTCTCAAAAAGTGAAACTTGATGGATATATGTTTTATCTTTGAATGCAATACCAGATTTTTTGATATATTTATTGCACTTGAATTATCACAGAAGATTGTGCTAGGTTCCTCATACTCCACTCTGATGTCTCTTAGCATTTGTCTCATCCACAAAACTTGAGTACAATGACCTGCTACTGCAATATATTCTGCTTCTGTAGTGGATAGAGATATTGCCTCTTATTTCTTGCTCAATCAGGAAACCAATCTCTTCCCCAAAAAGAATGCTCCACCAGTGGTACTCTTACGGTCATCCACATCTCCTGCCTAATCCACATCTGTATATGCATGAAGAGAGAAATCATGATCTCTAGGATACAACAAACCATACTCAACTATCCCTTTTAGATATCTAATAATCCTCTTGATTGCCATGACATGAGATTCTCTAGGATCAGCTTGGAATCTAGCAACAAGACCAATAGCATTCATTATATCAGGTCTAGTTTGAGTGAGATATAATAATCCTCCAATCATTGACCTATACTTTTTCTAATCAGCCATAGGAGAGTCATCATCTTTGCTTAATTTACATCCGGTTGCCATGGGAGTAGTCATTGGTTTTGAGTCTTCCATCCCAAATTTCTTCAACAATTCTTTCACATATTTGGTCTAAGAAATGAAGATTCCTTTCTTTGTTTGAATGATTTGCAGACCCAAGAAGAAATTCATTTCCCCAAACATGGACATATCAAATTCACTTTTCATTTGATTTGCAAAAGTTTTGCACATACTATCTCCTCCAAAAATGATATCATCAACAAACACTTCAACAATCAAGATATTTTCATGATTAATTTTGAAGTACAAGTTACTGTCAATAGTACCTTTGTTGAAACCAATCTTCAAAAGATGTTTATCTAGTCTTTCATACCAAGCTCTTGGGGCTCGTTTGAGAGTCCATACAGTGCTTTCTTCAACTTGCATACCATATCACCATGATCACACAATTGAAATCCATCCAGTTGCTCAATGTATACTTCTTCTTCCAAGTCACCATTCAGGAAGACAGACTTGACATCCATTTGATATACTTTGAAGTCCTTAAAGGTAGCAAAGGCAAGAAATAATCTGACTGCTTCAATTCTTGCCACTGGAGCAAAAGTTTCTTCAAAACCAACTCCTTCTACTTGAGAGTAACCCTTGTAGACCAATCTAGCTTTGTTTTTGACTACTTCACCATCTTCATTCAGTTTGTTCTGGAAGACCCATTTAGTTCCAATCACATTCTTGTTTCTAGGTCTGGGAACAAGATCCCAAGTGTGATTTTTCTCAATTTGCATCAGCTCTTCCTCCATTGCTTTAGTCCAGCTTTCATCATTGCATGCTTCATTCACTATCTTTGGTTCAATCTTTGAAATCAGACAATACTCTTCTGAGTCTTGAGCAATTTTTCTTCTTGTTTGAACACATTTGCTTTTATCACCTATGATTTGGTCTTCAGAGTGATTCAGTTTTACATACCTGAGAATTTTGAGACTTTCTTGCACTTCTATTTCTTGCACAGGTTCACTCAAACTTATCTCTTCTTCCTGATTCACCGGATCAGTCTAGATCTAAATTTTAGAAGGGGCTTGGAATCCTTAGACCAAAACATCATTCTGATCATCTTCATCATATTCATAAAACCTTGAGGGTTTTTCAATACCTTAATAAACCTTTACATTTGCACTTTCTATAATCTCTTGTTATAACACCGGTATACTTTTTTTTAGTAGAATAACCCAAGAATATTCCTTCATCACCTCTAGCATCAAATTTGCCTAGATCTTCATCTCTTTTGATGTAGCATTTGCTACCAAAGACTTTGAAATGCTTCATAGTGGGAGTGATGCCAAACCAGAGTTCATAAGGAGTCTTACCAGTATTGTTTCTAATTTATACTCGATTAAAAGTATAGACTGCAGTGCTTACAGCTTCTCTCTAGTAGATCTGAGGAATCTTTGCTTCCATCATCATGGTTCTAGATGCTTCCTAGATGGTCTGGTTCTTTCTCTCCACTACTTCATTCTACTGTGGAGTCTTTGGAGCAGACAAGTATCTTTTTATCCCATGTTTCTCACAAAATTCTATGAACTCACCAGATGTGAATTCTCCACCTCTATCAAACCTTAGACATTTTATGTTCAATCCAGTTTCATTCTCTACCATAGCCTTGAATATTTTGAATTTTTCAAGAGCCTCTGATTTCTCTTTCAGAAAAATCACCCACATAATCTAAGAGTGGTCATCAATTAATAACATGAGGTATCTATCACCGTGCACACTCCTAATTCTTGCCGGACCATATAGATTAGTATGAACTAAGTCCAATTATCTGGTACAAGACTATTTCTTGCTTTTAAATGTGATTATGCTCTGCTTACCCAACTGACATTCTTTGCACAAACTATTTGTAGGTTTCACCAGTCTTGGAAGATCTCTTACAGCCTGAGTGTTGCTTATCGTGATGATATTATCAAAATTCACATGACACATTCTCCTATGTCACAACCAACTCTGATCAACTTGAGAAAATAAACATTTTTTACTAGTACCAACCAAGTGGAAGATATTACCTTTTGTTTGAGTACCGAATGCAATCTCTATTTTGGAACTTTCAAAGATCTTGCATTTTCTATTTTTGAATCAGAGATCATAGCCTTTGTCCACCAATTATCCAACACTGAGAAGATTGTACTTTAGGCCTTCAACATATAGTACATTACTGGTTTTGTTCTTTCCATCAAAATAAATGGTTCCTCTACATCTGATTCTGCCAGCAAAATTATCACCAAATTTTACCACTCCTCCTTCATATCTTTCCAAATCTATGAACTTATTTTTGTCACCTGTCATATGGTGGGAGCATCCACTGTCAATGACCCAATCATCCTTTTCTTCAACTTGGGCAGCCAGAGCTCTTTCTACCATTTTATGATTGATAGATTCATAAGGCATTGGATCTTCTTCCTTGATGGCAATAAACACCCAGTCACTTCCGGATTTGTTTCCTATCTCTGATTCATCGTCTGTTACTCCTTCAACATCATCATCTTCATGAACATAGTAGCATTTCTTTTGCAATCTTGATCTGTTAGGATTTGGTCTTGAAAATCTTTCTGGACACCTTGAGGCAAAATGACCAATCTTATTGTAGTTAAAACATTTAAAAGGCAATTTCCCTTCATACTTATCGGATCCTCTTGGCAGTCTTTTTACAATAAGGGCTTCAAATTGAGTAGCTTCTGCTTCATCTTCTTCCAAATCTTTTCTTTCTTTTTCATATCATGATAGTTTCCTTGAAGAGTTCTCTCCTGGATCAAACCTTTGTTTCCCTTTTACAGAGCCACTAGCTTTGAATGCAGATTCTGTCTTGGGGGGGCATCTCCAAACTCAAACAATTCAAATGCAGCTAATTTACCAACCAATTGATCTCTTGTGATATTTGAAAAGGATCTGAATTTTTCAATAGCAGCAACCTTATACTCGTAAGAATTAGGAAGGGATCTGAGAACTTTGGCAACAATCTCATCTTCATCCAAGATTCCACTAGCACATCTAATGCCACAAACAAGCTCATTTACTCTTGGCATAAACGTAGTGATATTTTCATCTTCTCTCATTTTTAGGTTTTCAAATTTTCCTTTCAGACTCTATAGCTTGGCACATTTGACATACTTGTCTCCTTCATGCAGAAGTTCCAATTTTTCCCAAATCACATATGCAGTTTTTAGGTCAATAACATTTGTCAGCTCTGAATCAGATAAGGCACATAATAGAGCTTCTTTAGCCTAAAGATTGTTTTCAACATTGTTGTGCCTCGCGCACACACCCCATTCAAAATGGGGACCCCCTCTTTTGATTTGGCTTAGAGTGTCAATTAGATCTTTTCATCTCCTAAGTGCTTAAGTGGTCAAAGTGCATTTTGACCTTGATTGAACGATGATATTAAGAAATCACTTCAAGAATTTGTTGGGTTGGATTTTTATATTCCCTTTGATGGCCTTGAATTACCCTTTTGCGCTAAATCACCTTCCATCTGACCTTTGTGCTAAATTGCTAACTATTTGACCGTTGCGCTGATTTGCCTTCCAACCAACCTAGTGCTAAAATTCTTTGTCACCGACTTCAGCACTGATTTTACTTTCGATAGATTTCTGCGCTAAAATCAGCCATCTCTGACTTGCACCATATCGATTGATCACTGACTAAGTCGGATGAGGCCAAAATATACGAAAGTCGGAAGGACCCTAAAAGCCTGCAAAATACACAAATTGAGCCTGTAGGTCACATCATTGAAAGAGCCTCCTCCGACCAAGTCCGTCACATCTTATTTCCCCACCAGGTCTGAGTATAGGAGAATTTGTGCCGAAACCCTAAAATCTGACAATCGTATGCTGTGCATTAATGGCAATTTCACCGGGGAATAAAATGGGCAAATCCCTCCATTTTAACAATCTTTCACATTTCGATCGGGATTTCCAGAGCTCTGTTGGGATTTTGAAAAACTTTTACTGCCGATTCACCCGAGTTCAAGACCACGACCACCTCCATGCTTGCATAGTTTGAACATGCCTTCCACATTAACCAGGTAGGGTTCCAAAATTTGTCTTTTGAGCCTTTGCTACATGCAATTAGGGTTTGGTTGAATGTTTATCTTTCTAAAACAAGCATTTTAAAGGTTTCTAGCTAGGGTTTCTGTGCATGAATTATTTGTTCTTTGTTGAAACCCCGTTAAGATTTCCTGTTGAAAGCATAAATGGATTATCATAAGTGAAAAAGATAAAAACTTAGACAAATTTTGCCATGGACACATTCATTTCTTTAGTGCCAAAATGAGGTCCGACCGACCTGTAAACTTGTCAATTCTCTTAGTCGGTCGGTGACCTCTAAAACCTGCGTTGCACTTTCAAAACTGTTGTGCGCTAAAAACATCAACCTCCAACCTAAATACCTATGTCACATTTCTCTAATTAAGTCAGACAGACCTCAAAACCCCGCAAGCCTTGAAAAGTACTTTTGCACCAAAAACCCCTTGCACCGACCTTGCACTAAAAGACCTCGTCTCTGACTCAGACGGACACCTCAAATTTCTCCACAAAGTTGGTGACATCTTGAGGTCCCGCTGATAACAAGATATCAGTTTTGCGCTAAAAATGATCCCTTCTGACCCTGCGTTGTAACACTCTCCCACTGACTCGGTCAATCAACTTCAAAACCCATGCAAGTCGAACCAAGCTGAAATCCATGCAAATATGATACAAATTATTTCAAAAGGACTTGCACTAAATCACAACCAAATGACTGAACGACCGATGAAGGTCGGTGACCTTTAAAACCTACGCAAGTTGGTAACCATCAAAATCTGCGCAAACGTTGAAAATCATGAATAGTCATAAACCTTAAGTCAAACAAGCCCATTTCTCACGCTGAGGTTGGTAGACCCTAAATTTAGTGCTTTTCTGTCTGCAAGTCAGATGACCCTCAAAATATCGCAAATCATGCAAAATGACTATGTTTTAAAGAAATTTCAAAAGGAGAGTGCCAAAAATAATAGAGTTAATGTTGTAATGCATAAATAATGATGATTTTCATGAGATTTCTTGCAACATTAAATGTTTCTTTGCATGTATTAATGATGATTGTTATAAGTGTAATGGTGATAACTATTAGATTTGAGTTTCTTTAAAAGAGCATATCAGTAGTACTAGTAGATTCATTAAGGTTCATTTTAAACTTAGAAGTGTGTTAAAGATTTCTTAGGGTATCAAACTCATAAGGTCCAGTCCTGCAGACTAAATAACTGGTCGAGCCCAAGCTATGAAGTATGAATTCAAGGGAATCCCTCCAGAGACCAAGATTCACTCCAGGTGGAGTGATGTAGGAGATATAGACCTAGGTGACATAGACCTAGATGACTTCAGATTGAGGGTCTTCGGTCTGAACCCAACTCCTAGGGCAAGAATACTCAAAGACAATGGTATTTCACAAGCTGTTGCCTTCCCCACTTCAGTGCAATGTGCAGAATTATGGCAACCTATGCAGATAGGTATGATACCATGACAAGAATAATCCAAACAACCAATGGGGATATCTTGGCTGATTTAAGCCCACCCTCTCTTGCTGAGACCTTTGATATTCCTTGGCACAAGGTTATGACTATGCCAGATAAACAAGGATCAGAGGAGACCTATAACAAAGATGTAGAAGGATGCAGAAAGTACATGAATGATAATTGGGCCAAAAATAGAAGGTCTTCTCTCATTAAATTTCCCTGAATACTATACAGGAGTGATTTCCATGATGAAATTAGAGACTTAGTAACTTTCTTGAGTAGGATATATGTATTACCCATAGCCTCCACTTTTGAGGAGTGGATGTTTGTTATCATCATTGAGATATTGAAAGTGACTAAGTTCCAGTGGGCCCAAATCCTTAGCAACAATATTCATGAGGCCTTTAGCAATTTCAAGGACAAAAGGTACTTCAGGTGGACCTCTTACATTGTTTATGTATTGCCAAGAAGAAATCACTATGTAGGGTTATCCAAGGTTGGAGAAGTTGGGAATGATGAGCAAACATAGATAAAGGTATATGAATGCTACCCATAGCTGACCTCATCTCAATCTTTGATACATTTCAAAAGGGTGAATGATGCTTTCACAATGTATATATCTAGAATGTTACAGGGTAACATAGCCTTGAGGATTTCCACTGAAGCAATGAATGAAATAACTAAGTATGGTGAATGGTACATCTAATTCAAGAAATTCACATATTTAAAGGTGCAAGGCTTCACTGGGATGGCCCAATGACAAGACAGTGCTTCTGGAGCTGTCTAGATAGTTAATACCCTGTGCCAAGAAGCTCAAACACTTACACAAAACCAATGTTTAGTTTCCTATTAGGTTCGGCAAGGGGAACTATGCATGCCCTTCTTTGGCATCTGCAAAGCATTCTGATAAAGAGCTTCAACTCCTCAACTTACACTACTACAATGCAAGGGATCATTTTGATCGAAATAAGGTGATGAAAAGATTTGTGAGTAAGAAGCTATTTCACAAGATGCATATTGAAGATTTCTGGGCCAATTGCCCTAATGATTATGAGATTATGAAGAAGGTACATTCAAGGTTGCCTCTGGATTTTATTAAGAAGTTCAACATTATGGTAGTACTACACCAGTTACAGGATGATGAAAATATTATGGTTAGAGGGCCATGGGAGGCTCAATACCATCAGCCTATTCCATTACCAAATTGGGTGAATGCAGAAGAAATCTCCTTGGATACTATTATGAGAGAACCTATTAGATTGAGCAAAGCCTGGGTAAGAGGTCAAGTAGCTGCTCTACAAGGACAGGGAATACAACTCACTTATACAGCACCAAAATTAGATAAGCACTCTAGAGGAGAGGAAGATGAACCAATCAATGTTACAGATAAGGCAGAGCCAGCTGAGAGACAGAAGTCAGATAGTGAAGAACATACATCTTTGGCTAAGAAAGCAAAGAAGATTAAGAAGCCATCTATATGACTTCTTCTAAAGAAAGATCAACCCCCTTCTACCAAGACAAGGGCCTCTAAGAAAAGAGACATGCTAATGTAGGAGCATCCAGTGGTGTAAGAGCAATCTTACATCACCCAAAAAAATGTGTTTCAAAATTGTTGTTGTTCTTTCCATTTCCTTTCAAAATTTGTGGTTCTGGTTCCATAATCGCTTGAATAATAATGTAGAACTTTCAGTTTTTCCAAACTGCTAAAAATAGTAACCTACTATTTTTAGAAAGTTTGCATTTGGGCACAGATTGAAGTCAAAATTTATAGGAAGTTACATAAATTAAATATAAGACCTTTAGCGAAGGAAACACACGAAGATCATTTGCGAGCTAAAAGATATTAAAGTTTCTATTTTTCAAAAAATGCCTGAAAATTATTCAAATTCAGGTTTGAGGCACTAAATGGTAGGAGATCCTATAGAAGTTAGGTTGTTGAGGGCCATTTCAAAGATTGGAAAAAAGCCCAAGATCAAAGTTTCTACATATTTTGGAGATTTGAATCTAGAACAGTCTATTGATTGGATCAATGACATGGAGGGATACTTTGAGTATGAAGATGTAGAAGATCCAGATCGAGTCAAGTTTGCAAAAACAAAATTGAAGGGCCATGCCAATATTTGGTGGAAGGAGGTCCAGTCAGAGAGGAATAGAAGAGGAAAAGGAAAGATCACCAGATGGGATCGAATGGTGGAGAAACTGAAGAAGCAGTTCATTCCTCTGGACTATGAGATGGAGTTGCTGAAGAAGTTGCAAGGACTGAAGCAAGGTAACAAGTCTGTTAAGGAGTATACAGAAGAATTTTATAAGATTACTATCAGAACCAGTCATGCAGAGCCCAACAAGGAGAAGGTAGCCCATTACATTAATGGGTTGAGGCTGAGTATTCAAGAGGAGCTGAGCCTAGTAAGAATGACCACCATAGAAGATGCATACCAATTTTCCCTAAAGGTGGAAGAGAAGCTGAATAAAAGATTTGATGACAAGCAAAGGGGAAGAGGTCAAGACAGAACGACTGGTGGAAGGCCCTATGGAGGCCGTAATGAAGATCAAAAGAAAAGTGAAGAAATTGGCACCAGTAGAAATCAGAGAGGGGATAATGCCTACCGCCCTTGTGACCAGAACAATGGTGAGCAAAGAGGAAGAGGAAGAGGTAGACCTGGGCAAGGACCCAGAAGAGGAGGTTTCAGAGGAACCTATTTCCAATGTGGGGAAGAAGGCCATCGAGCATATGTGTGTGTGTAACATCAAGGAAGGACAAATAGAAGACTTGAAGGCAATGCATGAGTTGCACATGTAAATTAAGATGCACATTCTGAACATTTTGAAGATGCTAAAAGGGGAGAAACCCTAGTTGTCAGAAGAACCTTGCTAAATGAGGAGAAAGAACCCAATCATAGGAAGAGTTTATTCCACACAAGGTGCAAATGTGAAGGTAAGTGTTGTGATATTATTATTGATAGTGGAAGCATTGATAATCTTGTTTTAGAGGAGATGGTTGACAAGAAGAAAGCATTTGCATCCATATCAGATTGCATGGTTGCAGAAGGACCATAGAGCTTTGGTCAATGAGCAGTGTTTAGTGAAGTTCAAGATTGGTGACTACCATGATGAGGTGCTGTGTGATATCATACCGATGGATGCATGTCATATGTTGTTGGGGAGGCCATGGCAGTATGATAGGAGTGCTATCCATGATGGCCACACAAACACATATTCCCTAACAAAGGATGGAGTTCATCATAAGTTGAAGCCCTTGAAGGAGGTGGAAGAAAAGGTATGTAGTACTGCCAGAATTTGCTTGGTAGATGGTAGGCAATTTTTGGAGGGTATGAAGCATGAGCGTCATTGCTTTGCATTAATTCCTAAGATTAGTCAAGAGAACTGTGAAGATGTACCAGCAGAAGTTTTAGATATGTTGGAAGAGTTCCAAGACATTATCTCTAATAATGTACCAGAAGGTTTACCACCAGTAAGAAAGATAAGTCATCAAATGGATTTGATACCAGGAGCCAATTTGCCAAACAAGGCAGCCCATAAAATGACCCCTACAGAGAATGAAGAGCTGAATAGACAAGTTCAGGAGTTGTTGAGAAAGGGCCTGATAAGGGAGAGCCTAAGTCCATGTATGGTACCTGCAGTACTAGCACCAAAGAAAGATGGAGAATGGAGGATGTGTACAAACTCTCAAGCCATCAATAAGATAACGATCAAGTATAGATTTCCATTGCCAAGAATGGATGACATCATGGATTGTTTGAGTGGAGCAAAGTACTTCATGAAAATTGACCTGAAGAGTGGGTATCACCAGATCCATATCAGAGAAGAAGATGAATGGAAGATACAAAAGAAGGTTGTATGAGTGGTTAGTCATGCCATTTGGGCTAACCAATGCACTGAGCACATTCATACAGCTCATGAACGAGGTACTGAAAGAATTTTTGGGAAGTTTTGTTATTGTTTATTTAGATGATATTTTGATTTTTAGTAAGACTTGGGATGAGCATCTGATGCATATTAGAAGAGTTCTAGAGAAGCTGAGGGAGGAGAAGTTGCTGATTAATCTGAAGAAATGTAGTTTTACAAATAAGGAGTTGGTATACCTGGGATTTGTTGTCTAAGAGAAAGGTCTTAAGATGGACCCAGAAAAAGTAAGGGCTATCATTGAATGGCCTACGCCAAGGAGTGCAACGGAGGTAAGATCTTTTCATGGTTTGGCAAGTTTTTATAGAAAGTTTATCAGGAATTTTAGTAGCATTTGTGCACCCCTAACTAAGACAATGAGAGGGGATAGAAAAGAGTTTAGATGGACTAAAGGAGTAAACAAGAGCTTTGATACATTAAAGCAGAAAGTCATAGAACAACCTGTTTTGGCACTTCCAGATTTTAATAAGGTATTTCAGGTAGATTGTGATGCTAGTGGTAGTGGTATAGGAGTTGTTTTGAGCCAAGAAGGTAAGCCCATTGCCTATTTTAGTGAGAAGCTTAATGATGCCAATAAAAAGTATTCTGTTTATGATCAGGAATTTTGTGCAATAGTTCTGACTTTAAAGAAATGGAGAGATTATTTGTTGCCAAAAGTGTTTGTTTTATATACTGATCATTAGGCTTTGTAGTATCTTAATAGTCAAGGGAAGTTAAACCAAAAGCACTTAAAATGGGTTGAGTTTTTGCAGAGCTATACTTTTGTTTTGAAGCACAGGAGTGGGAAGTCCAACAGAGTTGCAGATGCCTTAAGCAGAAGGCAAAATTTGTTGACAGAAATGAAGATAGAGCTTGTTGGGTTCGATGAGCTCAAAATTTTATATCCTGAAGATCCAAATTTTGCAGAGGCCTAGAAAGCTTGTTTGGAACGTGTTACTTTGGATAAGACAAAATGGTTGGATTTCATAATCCAAGATGGCATGTTGTTTAGAGGAAGCCAGTTGTGCATTTAAGGGAGTTCTATGAAAGAGAACCTGATTAAGGAGAAGCATAGTGGAGGATTGGTCGAACACTTTGGTCGAGATAAGACCCTTGCTATTGTTGGTGAAAATTATTATTGGCCACAATTGCAGCAGGATGTGAGTTAATTTGTGTAGAGTTGCAAAGTATGTCAGATGGCAAAAGGAGCAAGTCAGAACACAGGTCTATATCAGCGATTACCTGTACCAGAGAAGCCATGGGATGATATCAATATGGATTTTGTTCTTAGTTTACCAAGGACACAGAGAGGATATGATTCCATTTTTGTGGTGGTGGATAGATTCTCAAAGATGGCACATTTTATTCCTTGCAGGAAGACTAATGATGCTATTCATATTGCTGAATTATTTTTCAGGGAGGTGGTGAGATTACATGGTCTACCAAAGAGCATAGTTTCAGATCGAGATACCAAGTTTGTTGGTTATTTCTAGAGGACATTATGGAAGAAGTTGAAGACAGATTTGAAATTCAGTTCTGTACACCATCCATAAATTGATGGATAGATAGAAGTGGTGAATAGGAGTTTGGGTAACCTGCTACGATGCTTAGTAGGAGATAAGCCCAAGGGATGGGATTTAATTTTACCATAGGCAGAATTTGCTTACAACAATTCTGTCAATAGGAGTATTGGTAAATCACCATTCTAGATTGTATATGGCAATAGCCCAAGAAATGCTTTTGAGTTAAGGAAGCTGGACAAAGAAGAAAAGATAAGTGCTGAAGCTGAAGACTTTGCAGAACATCTAAAGAATTTGCATGAAGAGGTGAGAAAGCACATTAATAAGATGAATATTCAATACAAGGCTAAGGCAAATCAGAAGAGGAGGCATAAGAAGTTCCAGGTAGGAGATGAAGTCATGGTTCACTTGAGAAAAGAAAGGTTCCCAATTGGAACATACAATAAGTTGAAAATGAAGAAATTTGGACCGTGCAAAATCTTGAAGAAGCATGATTCAGGAAATGCATATGAGGTAGAGTTGCCTGAAAGGAAGCTAGGTGTGTGAAAAATGCTTCCTACACTAATCTAATGAGGAGAGGGCTATGCAAATTCAAAACTATCCTAACTATTACAGCAATGTTAAACCACTAACATGAGATATTGCAGTAAAACACAAGAACCAGAAAGAAGACAAAAGAAGAGAGACAAGATATATGTGGGGAAAACCCTTATGGGTGAAAAACCCCACACTCCAAAACACAGCTCAAATGTATTACAGTAAACAATAACAGATTACAATACAGTTTCAGAGCCAATGCTCTTTTAGGAGTCTTCGAATGTCAAATCTGGAGATATTCCAGCAACATAACAGTACTTCTACCAAAGTTATCTATCTCCCATCCAAGCACCTGTTTATATAGAGTTTACAAGGCAAATATGGAACCTTCTAGAGATGGGCGTCCATCTTGGACTCATGCCCCAAAACCCATGCCTAAGGACACTTGTCCAACATCCCATCCTGAAGTGGGTGCCTGGTCCCAAGATAGGTTATGACAAATGCTCTTACGTACCTTACAGTTGTAAGAGAATCTGTCATACATTGACTAAAAATATCATATTCCTCTTACATGTCATAACCTCCCTTGACCGCCCAAAGATGCCTTTCTCTCGTGCAAAGATACCCCCATTAATTATTCAAGGGGGAAACCGCGGCTGCCAAAGTCATCAAAATTTACCCTGCTGCATATACACAAGGTGCTGACTATGCCAACTCAACATGGGATAAATAAATACAACATTAGGAATTTGCAAAGGTTGAGACACCTTAATTCCCAACATTCTCCCACTTGTCAAACACCTTGCAAGGACCAAAAGCAATGACAAGATTTAACTGCTAGGGGCCAAGAGGCCCATAGACTCTGAACACCATCTAAACTTCTCTGTGCCCACTAGTTTCATCAATGCATCTGCAACATTCTTCAAAGTATCTACCTTCTCCAAATTTACCTTTCCATCCTCAAGCATGTCTCACACGAAGTGAAACTGAACATCAATGTGCTTTGTTCTAGCATGGAAAGTTGGATTCTTTGCAAGGTAAATTGCACTCTGACTGTCACAACTGATCGTGATCTGTCCTGCATCAACACCAATATCTGAACACAATATCTTAAGCTAAATGGCTTCCTTACAAGCATGAGTTGCTGCCATATACTCAGCTTCTATCATGGACAAAGCAACAACAGGTTGTCGCTTAATCATCCAACTAATAGCACCACCAAATAGTGTAAAAACATAAGCATTGGTGGATCTCCTGCTATCAATGTCACCTACCCAATCTAAATCCACAAATCCATGAATATCAACAGAATGTGGAGGTCCTAAAATATTACCATGATAACAAATGGAATACTCATTAGTACCCCTCAGATATCTGAACACTCACTTAACTACATCCCAATGAACCCGCTCAAGATTAGCCATAAATTGACTAAGGACTCCCACTGCTTGGGCAATGTCTGGTCTTGTGCAAACCATAGCATACATCAAATTGCCAACAGCACTAGCATAAGGTACTCTGCTCATGTCCTCCACCTCACTAGGAGATTTTGGACAATCCTCAATAGACAACTTTGTCCCCAAGGGAATAGGAACACACAATGGTCTACAATCTCCCATGCTGAATCTGTCCAACATGGTCTTAACATACTTACTCTGACTTAACCAAAGTTTTATGTTAGTTCTGTCTCTTTTGATTTCCTTCCTAGAATGTACCTGGCTGCCCCTAACTCATTCATTTCAAACTGAGCTGACAACTGAGATTTAAAATTAGAAATCATGTTCTTACCCTTCCCAATGAGCAACATATCATCAACATATAGTGCAACAATGAGAATACGATCACCATCTAACTTATAATAAACACACTGATCTGATTTTGATCTCACAAATCCAATTGACAACACAAAGGCATCAAACTTCATGTACCATATCCTAGGGGATTGCTTCAAACCATATAAAGACTTCTTAAGTTTGCAAACCAAATTTTCTTTACCTTTCACCATGTAATGCTCTGGCTATGACATGTAGATTTCTTCCTCCAAGTCACCATGAAGGAAAGATGTCTTCACATCGATCTGTTCTACCTTTGAGTCATAAGCTGCTACAAGAGACAACAAGAATCGAATGGATGTCAGCTTTACAATAGGAGAGAAGATCTCACCATAATCTATACCCTCCACTTGTGAATACCCCTTCGCAACCAATTTGGCCTTATACTTCTCAACACTGCCATTTGTACCAATCTTCTTCTTGAACACCCATTTGCATCCAATAGGTTTCCATCCAGGAGGCAAAGGCACCAAGTCCCAAGTTTGATTCTTTTCCAAAGAAGCCATTTCTTCCTCCATGGCCTCCTTCCAGGAACCTGTATCCTTCATATCTAAAGCCTCTATTTAGTTCTAGGTTCATCACTATTAGTGAGCAAAGCATATGCACAACTAGAATCAAGCAATGTAAAACCACACCTTTCAGGTTGCTTCCTTATCCGTGTAGACCTCCTCAAGAGCTGAGGTTGAGGTTCAGCTTCTTCTTCTTCTGAGCTTTCAGAGCTGCTAGAGCTCTCCTCATCATTAGGTCCAACATTGTCTTTCTATTCAGTCTTCTTAGGGGTGAGAGGAAACTGAACAACATCCTCTTTCTTTTCCTTTTCTTCTAGCTGCAAAACAGTGGAAGAAGGTGTAAGCTCTCTGAAGATGACATTTTTGTTGTACAACACTTTTTTAGCCACGGGATCCCAAAGCTTGTATCCTTTCACACCAACCCCATAGCTGATGAAGATACACTTAACAGCTTTGTTCTCCAACTTTGACTGCTTCTCCCTAGGCACATGTGCATATGCCTCACAACCAAAAACATGAAGATGCCTTACTGAAAGCTTTCTACCAGACCACACCTCCATAGGTGTCTTTCCAACAAGAGCTGATGTAGGAGATCTGTTTACAAGATAGCAAGCAGTGGCAATAGCTTCAGCCCAAAACTTTTGTTTTAGACCAGCTCCACTAAGCATACTCCTAGCCTTCTCCATCAGTGTCCTATTCATCCTCTCTGTAACTCTATTTTGCTATGGTGTGTATTGAGTTGTCTTATGTCTTTCAATCCCAAGTTCCTTGCAATACTTATCAAATTCTGTAGAATAGAACTCACCATTGTTGTCAGTTCTCAAACATTTAATCTTTTTACTAGTCTGATTTTCAGCAAAGGCTTTAAACTCCTTAAACTTGCTATAGACTTCAGATTTGCTTCTGAGAAAATAAATCCATGTCCTTCTACTGTAATCATATATAAAAGATACAAAGTATACAAATTTTGATAATGAAGGAACATTAACAAGACCAAACACATCAAAATGAATGAGGTCCAACACACCAAAAGATTTATGAGAACTCGAGTAAAACTGAACACAGTTTTGTTTTCCATAAATGCAATGTTCGCAAAAGTCAAACTCAAGATTACAATCATTTAACCCCTCAACAAGGTTCTTATTTTTTAGGGTATGCAAACCCTTTTCACCAATGTGGCCAAATCTCTTATGCCATAACATTGTCTTTTCTGTAGGAAGTTTAACTTCCAATGCATGATTACAACCATCAGGACTAGAAACAACAGATTTCTTCACTACTCGTTCAGATGGTGGGGATGAAGTGACTACTGCCCTCTTCCTTGAGTCAGAAGAACTATTGCATTGTGTAATGCATGCTTCCAGCTGAAACAGAGCACCTCTCTGAGTACCCTTAGCAAGCACCATAGATCCTCTAGTCATCTTGCATCCTTCTTTCGAAAAAACAACTTGCACACCTGCATCATTCAAACTACTTACAAAAAGTAGGTTCCGTGCTAAGCCTGGGATGTGCATAACCCTAGAGATCCCCTTCACTTGACCATCAGGGAATCAGATAGAGACCCTTCCACAGCTAATGATCTTCAGATGAGAGTCGTCACCCAGATACACCTTTCCACCATCAAACTCCTCATACTTAGTGAATGAGTCTTGATGCAAGGTTATGTGGAATGATGCACCAGAGTCGATTAGCCACACATCATCAGATGCATGGGTTGCTAGGGCTGCGATGAAGGCATCACCATCATCTTGAGATTTGTCAGAATCTGAATTAGGAGCTTTCTTCCTTTTCTTCTTCTCCTCTTTGCATTCCTTTCAGAAATGCCCGATCTTTCCACAGTTCCAACAAAGAACCTTGAACTTTCTAGGAGATTTGGATCTCCCACAGGATTTGGATCTACCCTTCTCAGCTTTCTTGTCCTTCTTCTTCCCTTTCTCCTTAGGTCTTCCACGAACTGCAAGGGCTTCTTTGGCTGCCTTAGAAGACTTTCTCCGCATCTCTTCAGATAACATCGAAGAAACCACCTCTTCCATTTTGAATGTGGATGTGGTGCTCCCGATTGCCATGACAAGATGATCCCATGAGTCCGGCAGAGAACAAAGCAGGGTCATACACTAATCCTCCTCCTCCATCTTTACACCAATAGATGTTAATTGTGCAACCAACATGTTAAAGGCATTCATATGCTTAACTACAGATCCTCCATCCTCCATTCGAAGAGAATACAACTTCTTTCTCAGGAAAAGTTTATTGACTAGGGATTTGGCTAGATACACATCCCCCAACTTCTTCCAAAGGAGTTTTGCAGTGGTCTCTTCATGGACATTTAACAACACAGAATCTGCAAGACTAAGTCTTATGAGACCTTTAGCCTTCTGATCCTTTTGATCCCAGTCAGCTTGTGACATTGCAGCTGGTTTAGTTCCATTCACACTATCCCAAAGGTCTCGGTCAACTAACAAGTCTTCCATCTTTAGCTTCCATAGCTTGAAATTACTGTCGTTGAACTTCTCTACTTCAAACCCTCCTGATGTGCCTGCCATCTCCTTGTTGCAATAAGATACAGAATGCTCTGCATAGACTCCCACTCAACCTAAGATTAGCTCAAAAAACCCCTACCCAACAACTAGGACCAAAGGTGATCAAGCTCTGATACCAACTGAAAGGAAGCTAGGTGTGTGGAAAACGCTTCCTACACTAATCTAATGAGTAGAGGGCTATGCAAATTCAAAACTATCCTAACTATTACAATAATGTTAAACCACTAACATGAGATATTGCAGTAAAACACAAGAACCAAAAAGAAGACAAAAGAAGAGAGACAAGATATACATGGGGAAAACCCTTACGGGTGAAAAACCCCACACTCCAAAACACAACTCAAATGTATTACAATAAACAATAACAGATTACAATACAGTTTCAGAGCTAATGCTCTTTCAAGAGTCTTCGAATGTCGAATCTGGAGATATTCCGGCAAAATAATAGTACTTCTACCAAAGTTATATATCTCCCATCCAAGCACCTGTTTATATAGAGTTTACAAGTCAAATATGGAACCTTCTAGAGATGGGTGTCCATCTTGGACTCATGCCCCAAAACCCACGCCTAAGGACACTTGTCCAACATCCCATCCTGAAGTCAGTGCCTGGTCCCAATATAGGTTACGACAGATGCTCTTACGCACCTTACAGCTACAAGAGAATCTATCATACATTGATTAAAAATATCATATTCCTCTTACATGTCATAACCTCCCTTGACCGCCCAAATATGCCTTTCTCTCATGCAAAAGTAAAAGAGGTAAGTAAGGAGGATGATACAACCAAGAAAGATTCTAGTCCTCCAACTTCCCTGTCTCTTGCTACTCAAAGCATAAGCACTGCTGTCATAACCCCTACCACTTCTTCTTCAACCACTTCTTCTTCAATCACTTCTTTCGCTGCTGCATCCACTTCACCTGTAACCTCAACTTCCATAACTTAAGAAACATCTCCTGCCACCTCTCTTACCTCTAGCATTGCAGCTACTTCTTGCCCATTGGCAATTTCCTCCAATACCTCTAGCAATCCTATTTCTTCCACTGTCGCCATCTCATGCCCTTCCACTATCACTACACTTGAATCTTCTACTTCTTCCACTCAATTACCATTACCTCCCATTTCTACCATCCTTTCACCCCCTCTCCCTCTACCTTCACTACCCTTTCCTTCACCTCTTGTCATCTCTTCTTCCTTATCAACAGTTTTAGCTAATCTGACATAGGTTGGTGTGCCTCCCCTAGCCATATCCTCTACTGTCCCTATTTCACAAATGCCTATAGATTCTTTGGTTGTACCACTACTACCTAGAATTGAGAAAGTACGTGTAGAGTTGGGATTGCATGAGCCTAAAACAGCACCTGAGGAGGAGAAAGAAGTGTTGGCTGAAGTAAGTGATAAAGACTCCCATGAACCTTTGGTCAATATTGGAATCATTGATGTATTTGATAGTCCTCCAGATAAAGGCCAAACAGAAGAAGTATTCAAGTCAGCTCAAGAAACTACAGTGGCAAATCTAGAAAACTTGGCCCAAGAAGAAGAAAAGGAAGAGGAGATAAACATGGAAAAGAATGAAGAACCAGAGCAAGAACATAAATCACCCAAAGAGCTGGTTGTAATTGATGGTGATGGAGCCACTGAACTAAATAAATCTTCTGCACCTAAATGGCTACAAAGTAGAATAGCATATCCTGAGCCACAAGTGGAGATAATGCAGCTTGATTTGAGTACAATTCTATCATAGGCTCAGAAGCCTAAAATGTAAAAGAAGGCCAAAATACAGTCCAGGATATATAAAGATGAGTCAGGATCAAGAATCACAGAGATAGCAGTCCCACCAATTGATGTAGCAAAAGAACAAGTTAGGGTGAAAGATTACATAATATCTGCAGTTGATCTGGGACCAGCCACTCATAATCAAAGAGTGCATGATTTTAAAGATTCAGTTACATCAATTTTGGAATAGCTAGACAAGGACAAGAAGTCTAAGAAGGATTTGAAGTAGCAAAATGAAGAACCTTGTGCGTGCCTTCAGTTTTTGGTTAAGACAGTAGATACAAGAGGAGATATAAGGATGATACCCGCTTTCCTGTTTATTGATGAAATGGCCAGATTGGGCAAAGTAAGATCCAAATCCCAAAGTACAGAAAATTGGCTATCAAAAGTTTTTGAGATAGGATGTGAAATTATTAACGCCTCTGTTCAAGCACATAAGAAGCTAGTAGAATTGCATAAGAAATGGAAGGATTTGCATGAGGAATGTGATTCCTTCGATGAATATTATTCACATATGTATCCTTGAATAAAAAGCATTAGGGAATTGCCTACCCAGACTCTAGTCGTAGAGAATATTTTGACTAGGAATCAGCTACCTAAGGCCATTGAATGGTATCAATAGCTGCTTTTGAGAAAAGAAACTTTTGAAAATATAAAAGAAGGATATAAGCTAGCTGATGAGGAGCTAAGATCAATCATATATGATATCAATGACTCTTTAAAGGAGTGCTGGGAAGCCTCCTATGATGACTACGCCCCATTTGATATCGAAAAGTGTAAAGATAAGTTACATAAGGTGATTTTTGAAGATGCCACGCTTAGTATGGAGGATAGGTTAGACAAGGTAAGCGACCTCAGGGCCGAATTCAAGGCATTTCAGAAGGTAGGAGCAGAGATAGAGAAAATATACAATAAATTTAGTCAGGAACTAAAGATGTTTGACTTTTGGATAAATCATTTGAAGGATCCAGATCCATCAGAAATTAATCCTGCACTTGACGCGTGGCTAGCTTACCATAATAAGCTGGCTGGCGAAGACAAAATTGGCTTAAATAAAGAATCCTGATATTATTTTGAATATTCTAAGGATGTAATCCCATCATAATTGTAAATTGTTGTATTCAGGGTAGCATGTGACTCTATTTTGTCTTTTCTATACTTCTAAGATGTTCTTTTCTACTAATATATTGAGTTGGCTAGTCAAATTGACTAGATTCAATGTATCTAGAGGTTGTTTTCATCTTTTTCATAGAAGACAAAATGTAATCCAAGAATTGATGTGAGCTATTATAATTGTATTTATTGATGTAATTTGGACCATCAGTGTTAAGTTAATCTCCATCATTCATTTAAAAACTCGGTATGCTACTTTTCTATATAAAGGGCTGCCATTTCCTTTGTTTGTAAGAGATATTTTTGAGGCCGAATTGTTGATTCTATGCCATTTGAAGTAATGCAAAGAAAGTTTCTATAGTAATTCTAAGAATTTGTATCTTGTATTGGCTCATTTTGGTTTTTCATGGTTCACTTCTTGCTCTTCCATAGTTAGTTAGTTGTGCCTTTATAATGTTTATGGTTTGCTAAAGTATCTAATGAATACTCTAAGTCCATACTTTTAGTTAGTTGCTGATAGTAGATATCTATGTAAAGTTAGTCTGAACTAATCATTTGTGCTAAAGTTTAATTGCATTTCATAAGTTAAGTTGCGTCGTTTATGGGTATTTAACAAATGAATGTAATCTGAAAATCTATTGACTTCCATTGAAGATAGCACCATTTTCTACAGTACTGTAACACCTCTTTCAGTTTGGTAACTTAGGAAACTAGTTAAAAGTTTAGAGTATTTGTCTACTAAAGGTAACCTATGCATCATGAATGTCACTTAGGATTCTTCTAAAAAACCCTAACCTTTTGCATTTTTTTTAAAACCATTGTTAGTTGTTAGATTAGGAATTCCAGCAGTGTTTTACATTGTTTATCAGCTGAAATCATAAAGGGTTTATGTGTATTTGGTGTCCCAACTTGAAAATCTATAGATTGCATGTAAGACCCCTTGTAGGCACAGCTAGAACATACCAACTGAGAGATTCCAAGCAAGCTAAGACCTAGCTGTATTATTCTTGAGTAGTCTTACCTAGGGTAGGATACTTTTCAAGAGAGGTGTGAAACCAACAATCACACCTACATTGTTGTGTGCTACAACCACCATCAATAGAATTGGCACTAGAAGGAGGGCAGGGTATTTTTTCCTCTATTTAAAAATCAGCAAGTCTGGGGACTAGACAGACACACACTAGATCCAGCTTAGCTAGAGAAGAGTTGATGTCCCTGACAAAATTTAGACAAACAAGAAGAGATCAAGGGATACCATGAGCCCCAAGAGCTCAGTCAGCCCCAAGGAACACAGCTGCAACTCCCATTAATCCTCCCAACATGGCCTTCTTTGCAGGAAATAACCAGTCTCCTTTTCTATTCAACAATTACCATGATATACCAAAGAACCTAGATAAGTTCTATTCAAAGTTTAGAGTAAATGATCTAGATAGGACTGTAGATGAGCACATTAAAATCTTTGAAGCTAACATTTTCATGTTGCAAGTACAGTATGAGGATGTGATATGCAAGTTATTCCCTTATTCATCGCAGGATGAAGCTTATTATTGGTTTGCTAGCCTCCCTGCAACATCCATAAATTCATGGCTGAACCTGAAGACTGCATTTCTGGATAGGTTTCATATGCCTACCACCCCAGCAGACCGTTATCGATCCTTTGTAGAAATTCGTCGAGGTGAAGGAGAGTTGATAAGTTCCTTTAACAATAGGTTTCAAAAATCTTTTAGTCACTTGCAAGCCCCTTACACTGTAGAATAGGCCGCTACCCTACTCATTTACTATGCTACTCTAGATAAACTTACCTCCATGTGTGCTAGGAAAGCTAACCCAATCCCTACTACTTTAGCTCAAGCATATTTTGCTGCTATCATTGTGAGTGCCCAGCTAGGACAAATAGCCTCTGGTCCATTGAACCATATGGGACCTATTACCATGCCAAATCAAATACCTATGATAAATCATGCATTGGCCAATAATACTCTTGTGATGAATCTGATTCCAAACCTAGCTGCAACACAAGCTTTAGTGATCCACCCAGGCAATCCAGTAGCTGAGATGCCTCTAGCACAAATGTGTTTCCTACAATCTTCAGAAATAGCCAAGGCCAAAGAGGATAGAGAAGACATCAAAGAACTGGTTGAGCAAATGAAGAAGCTAACTACCGAAGTTATCCACCTCAAGAACCAGAATGCATATCTACAATAGAGGGGACAAAATCAACAACATTTTTAGAATCAGTAGTACTCCCAGAATCAAAATCAGAACTTTCAACAGTGACCAAACCGATCCTTGAACACCAGACCAAACAATGGAGGAGTGCCATCACCCTTGGAAAATCAGAACAATGATACCAGACCCCCGGGTCGTGTGATGTTAGCTGAAGCAGCTTTATCCACTTGGTACAGACTACATAACACAAATGCTCACTCCAAACTAGACTGCCCAGAATTTCAAATTGCATCTAGTATCTTCTAGATGGAGATTCAAAATGCTGAAACTCAGGAGACTCTACCGACAGGGTATGAAATTGTTCCTTCTCAGAGGTACGACACTGCTCTAGTTCTTGATAGTTATACATTTCCATTTCAAGATGATAATCAACCGGAAGAAGAAGAATCTGAAGAAGTCAATGCCTATCAACAGTATAATAAAACTCCTTACAACTTGAGAAGTAGCAAGCCTAAAGGCCCGTTCACCACCTCCGTCCCTACAAACATCTATCAGATTCCACCTGACCCAAAAGCTACCAATAACCCTGAACCCCCGAAGTTACCCATCAACCAATACATCAATGTGCTACTATTGCAGAAAATTCTCAACGATCTGACATAGTGAAAATAGGGAAGTATGTAGCTGAGGAACTTAAGAAAATGAAGGTTAGTCATTCTATGTATGAGTTACTTAAAATACATGAGGTCAAGACATCTTTCTTTCAAGATATGGGTGCTGGAACCAAAACCAATTATGTACCAAAGGATAATGTCACCAAGGATAGCATTGATAAAGGGAAAGAAAGAATACATGTGACTGATGTGGAACAAAAGATAACACTATATAAAGACAAGAGGAAAAGTCCTCCTTTCCTCTTAACACTCAGGATATTCAATACGAACCTTCATAACTGTCTAGTAGATTCTGGTGCTTCCATGAATGTAATGCCATTATCAGTCTGTAAAGCACTTGGGTTCACTTTGGCCAAGTCTTCCAGAAAAGTGACACAATTAGATAAGACTGAAGTGAATGTAGTGGGATACACATACAGCTGGCTTCTGATCCTAGGGTGCAGCAATATATAGATATTCAAGTGGTGGACATTCCAAACTAATATGGCATGCTTCTGAGTAGAGATTGGTCTAGGACGTTGAATGGTTATATGGCAACCGACTTTTCTCATATGTGGCTGCCATGGAAAGGGTTGGCCAATTAAATACGTATTGAAAGAGAACCCAAGATGAAGCATATGATTACAGAGTACAATCAACCCAATGAGATTTTATTCTTAGAAGTTGATTTGGGAGTTTATCTCCCACACATTATCCAATCAAAAGAAGTCCTTATGCTGAGTTGCTTAAGACCTAAATCACTTACAGAAGAATCAAAAAGTACAGAAGCATACGTTCAATCAATTTTAGGAGATTCCTCCGAAGAGGATGAACCGGGGATATTTGAAGGGTTCCACGACTTTGTGGCCAAGTTTGTGCAGGATCAAACTATTGTTGGAAAGCAGGTTCAAATGGAGGAGTTATTACTACCCAACTAGTGCCGCATACATGATACATCGCATTCTAAATTTACTTGCCAGTTGTGTCAAGAGGTAGTCAAATAAGTACAAAGATAACTGAATATCTCTATACTTCTGAAGAAGGTACTAGCTGTTGAAAAGAAGGAAGAACTAGAACCTCTGATTGATATAAAGAAATCAATAAAATAGAATGATAGCAGCAAAGATTTTCGCTTATGGACATTAAGATTTGATGGCTCAAGATGCAGACAAGGGTCTGGTGCAGGGGTCGAATTGATCAGCCCCATTGGGAGCTCATATCTAGCGTCACAGAGACTGCAATTTCCATGCACAAACAACGCCACTGAATATGAAGCATTAGTGCAAGGGTTACTATTGGCACTACAGAAGAAGGTTAAAATTATCCAAGTGTTTGGTGATTCTGAATTAGTGGTGAAATAGGTAAGAAAGAAGTACTCGTGTAATGATAAGAGGCTGAATAGGTACAGGAATAGAGTCTGGGATTTGATAGAATGCTTTGATGGTTTTAACATCCAATTGATCCCAAAAAGATAGAATCATGTTGCAAATGCTCTAGCTCAGACAGCAAGTACATTAGAGCCAACATCCATGGCAGGATTAAAGAAGTTTTCTGTTGAGTTTGTTGGTACCCCATCTGTACCTAATAATGTTACCAATTTCAAAGTTTCTGAAGATGATCATCACATACTTAACTTCCTTACTTCATCTGATGTTTTCACTGCTTAGATAATAGATGAAGAAGAAATGGAGCCTGCTAAACTAGATTTAGAATGAGTACTAAACTTGAAAACAAATACGATTCCACAGAGAATGGTAGAATTGGAAAGATTGTTTGATGTAGATAATTTAGGAAGCCAAAGGAAAGAAGGAGAATCTCCAGGGGGAAAGTGTGACCCATTTAACTTGGGAATAGAAGAAGATGTTAAGAATGTGTTTATTGTAAAAGCTAGTACTGAAGAAGAAAAGACAAGAATCATACATGCATTGAGAGATTACCATGAGGTTATAGCATGGAGCTATGAAGATCTAGACATATGATACATCGATCATCACGCACACCATCCCGTAGAAGCCAGGAGCAAAGCCATTCAAACAAAGGCAGTGACCAGTGTATGCTCTGCTGGAACCACTGATTGTCAAAGAAGTCTAGAAACTACTATCAGCAAGGATAATATTTCCAGTCAGACATTCCGCATGGGTAGCAAATTTAGTTCCAGTCTGAAAGAAAAATAGAGAAATTAGGCTTTGTGTTGACTTTCGTAACTTAAATAGAGCATCTGAAAAGGATAATTAGCCACTACCTTCTTTGGACAAAGTATTACAAATTGTTAATGGGTCTCAAATGATGTCATTCTTGGATGGGTATTCTGGTTATAACCAGGTGATGGTAGAATATGAAGACAAATTGAAGACATCCTTCACCTGCAAATGGGGCATCTATGCATATTGCTGCATGCCATTTGGTTTAATAAACACTGATGCAACTTTTTAGCATACAATGGATGTTGCTTTTAAAGGATTGGTTGGAAAATGTATTATCATTTATGTGGATGACCTCACAGTATTTTCTAAGAGGCGAGAAGATCATGTAGCAGATTTGAGAAAGATGTTGCAGTGATGCAAGGATTATGGCATATCACTCAATCCCAAGAAGTGCATTTTTGGAGTAACTGAGGGGAAGTTGCTGGGACATGTAATATCTGAGCAAGGAATATCTATCAACCCAGACTGGATCCAATAAATACTCAAAGTAGCTCCCCCAGCCAGGAAGAAGGAACTTAAGTCATATTTTGGTAAGATCAATTTTGTACGTAAATTCATCATGAGATTTGCTGAGATTATTCGACCTCTTAATGCCATGCTAAAGAAGGATGCTAAAATGGATTGGACTCTAGAAGCCAAGGCTGCCTTCATAAAAATCAAACAAGCTATAGCCAATGCACCTATCTTGGTAAGTCCCAATTATACTTTACCATTTCAGATCTACTTGTTTGCTTCCGAGCACACTTGTGCTGCAATGTTAACACAGAAAAGATTAGGTGACGATGAAAGGCCCATCACTTTCATTAGTACTCCATTAAAAGATGCATAATTAATGTATCCCAATGTGGAGAAACAAGCATATGCTCTGGTAAAGGCAGTCAAGAAATTATGCCATTACATCTTGAGAAGTCAAGTAATTGCCATAGTCCCGGATGCAGCAGTCAAAGCCTTACTGATGCAAAGTGAATTAGGAGAAAGAAGAAGGAAGTGGGTCACCATCTTGCAAGAGTTTGACATAGATATCCAACCTATGAAATTGGTAAGAGGTCAAGCCCTGACTAGAACAATGGCTGAAGTGGGACCAGACCTAGTTTCCCAGCAATACCTATTAGAAGATGTTTCAAAAGATGAGTGGTACAGAGATATCATATTTTACTTACTTAATCAAAACTGTCCACCACAGCTGAATTTAGTTCAAAGGAGAGGACTTAGACTAAAGAGCAGTAGTTACATGATAAAGGGATCAGTCCTTTACAGGAAGAATCATGAAGGCATCTATCTAAGGTGTTTGGATAAGTCAGAAGTCAATCAAGTATTAACTAGTTTTCATGAGAAATTCAGGACGGGTTATGGATCAGCCCACTCAATGGCTAATTAGGTTCTTTATGCTGGATATTACTAGCCAACTTTGTTCAAAGATGCATATTCACATGTAAGAACCTATCATATATGCCAAACAGCTACACACAGAGAGCAACACGTAGCCATGCCCTTGCAACCAGTGGTGGAGGTACGACCATTTGCTCAGTGGGGCCTCGACTTTATCAGTATGATCAATCCACCTTCCTTTGCAGGCCACAGGTATATTCTGACCGCTACTGATTACTGTACCTAATGGTCTGAAGCAATAGCTTGTAAGCAATGCACCATAGAGGTAGTTATTGAATTTGTTGAAAAGCATATTATCACTAGATTCGGTTGCCCATTTGCTTTGGTTTGTTATAATGGCCCTGCCTTTTCATCATTACGTTTTTCTAAGTGGGCATTTGATTATGGTATCACTCTTAAGTTCTCATCTAATTACTATCCACAAGGGAATGGGGTAGCTGAATCAACGAACAAAAATTTGCTTGAGGTTATTAAGAAACTATTAGACAAAAACCCTAGAGACTGGCATACCCAGCTTAAGTTCGCCTTGTGGGTTGATAGAATCTGACACAAAGCAGCCCTGAACACATCACCTTATCACCTGGTCTATGGAATTGAACCCATCTTTCCCATCCATTTGAGGATTCTCATACAGCAATTCATGCAAGACTACCTTGAAATTGACGACCAATTGTCATCTAGATTAGCCCAATTACTGCACCTTGAGGAGAAATGCAATGTTGCTATAGAAAATGCTAAACATCAGGGAGTTGTAAAATGATGGTTTGACAAAAGATCCAAGGTCAAAGCCTTCCACATTTCTGATTTGGTCCTATGTTGGGATAAAGCACATGAGAAGAAAGGAGAGCATGGTAAATTTGATAAAGTTTGGTTGGGTCCCTATTAGATCTATGAGATCCTTAGAGATAACTGTAAGGAAAGTAGAGGTGTGGAATACAGCTTCCCTAATGTTAATTCAGAGAGGATGATGTAGACAGGTAGCTTTCAATTCAAAATATTACAGATGAATACACTAGAAAAACAAAATAACAAATTTGACAACATAAAATGACACCAGTTTTAAGTGGGAAAATCCTTTCGAGTAAAAAACCCACCACCACAATAGAAGCTATCTTTATTACAGAAAATTGAAAGATTACAATAAAGATTCCCAACTCTAATGTTCAGGTATCAATCCTTTTTACAATTGTACAAAGTCATTTATATCATCTGCACATTCTACAGAAATAAACAATACAAATTAAATCGTTTCATCATCAAACAACAATGTCAGAAGATTAGTTTTATATCTCCAGTATGTAAGAGCAAAGACAGTTACTCGATTGTTGCCCTAACTAATCGATCTAACTTCCCATCATCACTTCTATTCAATAGTCATAACTGTTCACATTCCCGTGAGATGTTTAATCCCACATGCACCGTGTCGCAGACAACTCTATAGTTTATATTGCCAAGCACTCGGTCATACTATCATCGGCAATTTTGTTGCTGATGATATCAAACCAAAGACCTATCAACCTAACTTGCTCCATCGGTGATCACATCGCTTCCTTCCCATAGTCACCGTGATCCCCAAGTTCATCACCCTTCACCGAACAGATCTTCGCCATCGGTCCAAATGCTTTCCATTGTTTCGATGAACAATCTCTTGCCGATACAGTTAGCGATGAACCTTGAACCTATTAAACCATGAACCCATTGAACTCATGAAAGGTTCAATGAACCATTGAACCCAACGAACTCATGAAAGGTTCAACATCTTCAAAATCCCATCGATAGAGCTCTGTCACAGCGATGAACCTTAAACCCATTGAACTCTCGAATGGTTCAATGAACCATTGAACTCAACACTTGAACAGTTCATTAAACCATTGAACCCAATGAACTCGTGAAAGGTTCAACGACGAACAACTTTGAAACATGAGGTTCAAGCAGTAAAATTGAGACACAAGTTCTCTTCAATCTCCCACTTGTCGAAGATATTACTTCTACCTCTTAGTCTTCTTTCAATTATTGAGAACTATGAGCCCATAGACCCATTTCATTTGAACACCATTGGAACTTGGCTGTGCTCACTGGTTTAGTTAAGGCATCAAAAACATTTTCCAAAGTGTCAACCTTTTCTAGCTTCACCTCCCTGTCTTCCACCATGTCATGAACAAAGTGATATTGGACATCAATATCTTTTGTCCTAGCATGGAAAGTAGGATTTTTCACCAAACATATAGCACTTTGACTGTCACAATGAATTTGTATCTGCCTTGCATTAAAAACAACATTAGAACACAACCTCTTCAACCAAACAGCTTCTTGGCATGCACGAGTAGCTGCCATGTATTATGCCCCTATTGTGGACAAAGAGACTACAGCTTGCCACTTACTCATCCAACTAATGGCACCACCATTTAACGTGAATACATATCCACTGGTGGATCTTCTACTGTCAATATCCCCTACCCAATCAGAATCAACATATCCCTATATGCAGATAGATCTCTGAGATCCAACTGAGTTTCCATGATAGCAAATAGCATAGTCAGAAGTTCCTTTCAAATACCTCATAACTCTTTTCACAGCATCCCAATGTGATCTTCCTGGATTCGCCATAAACCAGCTCAACACTCCCACTACTTGGGCAATGTCTGGTCTGGTACAGACCATTGCATACATTAAACTGCCAACAACACTTGCATAAGGAACTTTTTTCATATTGTCTATTTCATTTGAAGATTCTGGACAATCTTCAACAGATAGTTTTGTTCCCTGCAAAACTGGAACAACTAACTATTTGCAATCAAAAATATTAAATTTATCAAGAACATTGGTAATATACTTGCTCTGGCTGAGCCAAAGATTTCTCTTTGATCTATCCCTTTTGATTTCCATTCCCAGAATGTACTTCGCTGACCCCAGAATCTTCATTTCAAATTTCAAGGACAACTGAGATTTTAATTCTGAGATCATTCCCTTACCATTGCTAATGAATAACATGTCATCCACATACAGTGCAATTATAAGAATCCGATCACCATCAGTTTTATAATAAACACAATGATCAGATTTAGATCTCACATATCCCAAAGATAAAACATACGTATCAAATTTCTGATACCACATTCTAGGAGATTGCTTCAAAAAATAAAGAGACTTTTTAAGTTTACATACCAGATGTTCTTTACCTTTTTCCACAAAATGCTCTGGCTGGGACATAAATTTCTTCTTCAAGATCCCCATGAAGAAACGATGTTGTCATAACCATCTATTCAATTTCAAAGTCATATGCTGCTACAAGTGACAACAGAAATCTAATGGATGTCAGCTTAGCTACAGGAGAAAAGATTTCTCCATAATCTATACTTTCCTTTTGGGAATACCCCGTAGCAACCAGTCTTGCCTTGTACTTTTCAATATGACCATCTGGACCATATTTCTTTTTAATTACCCACTTATAGCCCATAGGTTTTCTACCTTTAGGTAAGGGTACCAAATCCCAGGTTCCATTTTTCTCTAATGATGACATTTCATTATCCATGGCTTCCAAACAAGAATCTGAATCAGGTAAACTAATAGCTTCTTTCACAGCCCTAGGTTCATCAATATTAGTAAACAAAGCATAGGCACAACTTGAATCAAGTACTGAAAAACCATACCTATCTGGTTGTCTTCTTTCACATGTAGATCACCTCAATGGCTAAGATGCTGGTTCAGGTTCTTGCTCTTGATCTAAATCTTTGGAGCTACCTAAACTCACATCTGAATCATCTACATTTGGTGATTGTTGTTCCTCCTTTATAGGGGTTAGAGGAATATTAACAAAATTCTTTTCTTTCTTCTCTTCTGTCTTCTCCAGCTGAGGATCAATAGACAAAGGTTTCAGCTCTCTAAAAATTACATTCCTGATGTAAATGACCTTTTCAGTTTCAAGATTCCAAAGATTGTACCCTTTAACACTGACTCCATAGCCAATAAAGATACATTTGACTACTTTTTAATCTAGCTTAGATCTTTTTACCTCAGGAATATGAGCATATGCCTCACAACCAAAGACATGAATATGTCTTAGAAAGGGCTTCTTTCCATACCATGCTCCCATAGGCGTCTTATCAACCAATGCTGAAGTAGGAGAATAATTTAGCAAGTAACAAGTTGTAGCAACTGCCTCAGTCCAGAACCTTTGTTTAAGACCAGCATAACTCAACATACTTCTTGCTTTCTCCATCAACGATTGATTTAACCTTTCAGCAACTCCATTTTGCTGCGGAGTATAAGGTGTAGTCTTATGCCTTTTTATTCCATGATCAAGATAGAACTTATCAAAATCTGCTTTGCAATATTCACCACCGTTATCCATTCTCAAACACTTTATTTTTCTACCAATCTGATTCTCCACAAGATTTTTAAATTCTTTAAAACGACTAAACACTTCTGATTTATTTTTCAAAAAATATACAAATGCCCTCCTCAAATAATCATCAATAAATGACACATAGTATCTTGATTTAGACAGAGAAGGAACATCAACTGGACCAAAAACATCAGAATGTACATAGTCCAGAACACCAGAAGATTTATGAGAACTAGAGTAAAATAAAACACGGTTCTGTTTTCCATATATGCAATGTTCGTAGAAATTAAATTCCAGATTACAATCAATCAATCCATCTACCAAGTTTTTGTTCTTCAAGGTCTTTAAATCTTTTTCACCTATGTGACCAAGTCTATGATGCCAGAGCATTGTTTTCTCTACAGAAAGTTTGACTTCCATAGAGTTTGCATCATGTGTTACAATAGTAGCTTTTTCAGATTTTACAGAGGCATTATTACAGCACACTGGTTTAGCATCTAACCTATACAAAGTCCCAATGCGTTCACCCTTTGCCAGAACAATAGAACCTCTAGTCATCTTACAGCTACCATTCACAAAAGTAACTTGCACTCCAACATCATTAAGCTTACTAATAGAAAGTAAATTTCGAGCCAAACCTGGTATGTGTAGTACTCCATTCATTCCCTTTATTCTTCCATCTAGGAACTAGATTCTGACTCTTCCTCGGCCAACAATTTCCAGTGTCGAATCACTTGCCAGGAACACCTTCCCACTAGCATATGGTTCATATTTAGTGAACCACTCTCTGTGAGATGTCATATGAAAAGATGCTCCTGAATCCACCAGCCATACATCTTCAGATGCAGGTGTTGCCAAGACAACAATGAAGGCATCAGCATCACTCTGAGAAGAATCAGTGCCAGAGAAGTTCTTCTTTTTCTTTTTCTCCTCTTTACAGTCTTTCCTGATGTGTCCTTTCAGCCCACAATTCCAGCACTTCACCTTAGACTAATTTCCAGGAGATTTTGATCTCCCCTCAGATTTGGACTTAGACTTATTGTCCTTCTTGTCTCTTTCCTTTGATCTACCTCGAATAGATAGGGCTTCTTTGGTTGTCTCAGAAGATTTCCTCTACATCTCTTCAGATAACAGTGAGGCAACAATTGCTTCAGTTGAAAACGTGGTTGTTGTACTTCCAATAGCCATCACAAGATGATCCCATGAATTAGGTAAGGAACATAGCAAAAGCATACAGTGGTCCTCTTCTATTTATACACCTACAAAAGTCAACTGTGCAACAATTGTATTAAATGTGTTCAGATGATCTGCTACAGATGCTCCTTAATCCATCTTTAGAGAGTACAACTTATTTCTGAGGAATAGTTTATTTACCAAGGACTTGCCCTGATAAATATCTCCCAACTTCTTCCATAGATCCTTTGCTATCTTCTCTTCATGAACGTTCAATAGAACAGAATCTGCTAGACTCAATCTTATCAGTCCTCTGGCTTTTCTATCTACCAGATCCCAATCTTCTTGCTTCATGCCTGAAGGTTTCACCCCAGACACAACAACCCAAAGAACTCTGTCAACCAGCACATCTTCAACCTTAAGTTTCCACAACTCAAAGTTTGTGCCATTGAACTTATCAATGTCTATTTTTCCTGATGTACTTGCCATCTGATTTAGAAAAATAGACCTCTATAGAACTCCTACTCACAGAACTAACACAAAAAACCCAACCTACCAACAATGATAACACAACTGGCTAGGCTCTGATACCACTTGTAACGAAAGTAGAGGTGCAGATTACAGCTTCCCTAATGTTAATTCAGAGAGGATGATGTAGATATGTAGCTTTCAATTCAAAATATTACAGATGAATACACTAGAAAAACAAAATAAACAAATTTGACAACATAAAATGACACCAATTTTACGTGGGAAAACCCTTTCGGGTAAAAAAACCCACCACCACAATAGAAGCTATCTTTATTACAGCAAACTAAAAGATTACAATAAAGATTCCTAGCTCTAATGTTCAGGTATCGATCCTTTTTACAATTGTACAAAGTCGTTTATATCATCTGCACATTCTATAGAAATAAACAGTACAAATTAAATCATTTCATCATCAAACAACGATGTCAGAAGATCAATTTTATATCTCCAGTCTGCAAGAGCAAAGACAGTTACTCTACTATTGCCCTAACTGATCGATCTAACTTCCCATCATTGCTTCTATTCAACAATCGTAACTGTTCACATTCCTGTGAGATGTTTAATCCCACATGCACCAGGTCGCATACAACTCTGCAGTTTATATTGCCAAGCACTCGGTCGTACTATCATCGGCAATTTTGTTGCTGACGATATCAAACCAAAGACCTATCGACCTAACCTGCTCCATCGGTGATCACATTGCTTCCTTCCCATAGTCACTACAATCCCCAAGTTCATCACCCTTCACCATTGGTCCAAATGCTTTCCATTATTCCGATGAACAATGCCGATACAGTTAGCGATGAACCTTGAACCCGTTGAACCATGAACCCATTGAACTCACAAAAGGTTCAATGAACCATTGAACCCAACAAACTTGTGAAAGGTTTAACGTCTTCAAAATCCCGCCGATAGAGCTCCATCACAGAGATGAACCTTAAACCCATTGAACTCTCGAATGGTTCAATGAACCATTGAACTCAACACTTGAATAGTTCATTGAACCATTGAACCCAATGAACTCATGAAAGGTTCAACGACGAACAACTTTGAAACATGAGGTTCATGCAGTAAAATTGAGACACAAGTTCTCTTCAATAACATGTATCGACTCAAGAGTTTTACTGGTGAGGAGCTCTCATTGCCTATCAATGGCCAGTTCCTAAAGTACTACTTCCAAGCCTGAGAGGCAGTCATGCCTCGTTTTAGTGTACATAGTTAGGGGTTTGTTTGCTTTGGTTAGTTTAGGTTGCCTTTAGTTTTTCTTTCCTTCTTTTGCTTTCCTTAGTTGTTAGGTGCTTTGCTTAGATTAGTCGTCCTTCTGGTTTTGCTTGTTGTGCTTGCTTTTTCACGGAGTCTTTATGTTTGATGTGGTGGTAGTTGTGTGGACCTGCAAGTGCATCTTTGATGGGTGAATGATTGTGAATCTTCCTTCAAGAAGCCAAGGTTTCCACTTAGTTTTGCTGTGGGTTCCACTATTATGCCAGGGAGTATGGTGTCTGTTCATTAGAAATGAGTCATTAGTTGGTGCACCTGAAGTATTTTCTAACCATATATCTCTCACACTTTAAATGATCCTAAAGTAGCTAGGAGAGTCTGAGTGATCTTGTGTCAAGTAAAAGGGTTGACTTCTTCTTCTACCACATGCACTATCAATCAAATAAAAGGCGGGTGATACTAAGTGTTGCTAGCCTATATTGGATAAAAATAAAAGGTGTTTTTCAAGACCAGATCCGTTACAATGCAAATAAAAGAGACCACCAATTAAAAATTCTCACAAAAGTATTGTCTATAAATGATTACCATCAAATGCCATCATACCAGAAAACATTATCTGTCATTTGTTCTTCTCAAAGCTCATCACATTTCAAAAAATTTGAGCATTTCTTGGTGGTGGAACGATCTCAGCTCCCTAACTTGTCAAAGGAGATCTTGGATGAACTTAGTTGCCAAGGGATGGGAATGAATACAATTGCACACAGTCAGGTTTTCAGGATGTGGATGGTTGCACTAGTCAGTGATATTGGATTCTTTGATAAGGTACCTTACTTTTTCATTTAATATGTGGGGAACACAAAAATTCTGGGTTTGAATTGAATGTTTATCGTTGGAATGCTTGGGAGCATTTCCCAGTAGACTCAACATTTGTTGTGCCTTGCACACATGCCCCATTCAAAATGGGGACACCCTCTTTTGATTTGGCTTAGAGTGTCAATTAGATCTTTTCATCTCCCAAGTGGTTAAGTGGTCAAAGTGCATTTTGACCTTGATTGAATGATGATATTAAGAAATCACTTCAAGAATCTGCTGGGTTGGATTTTTATATTCCCTTTGACGGCCTTGAATTGCCCTTTTGCACTAAATCACCTTCCATTTGACCTTTGCACTAAATTGCTATTTGTCCGACCATTGCACTAATTTGCCTTCCAACTGACCTAGCACTAAAATCAGCCATCTCTGACTTGCGCTATATTGATTGATCACCGACTAAGTTGGATGAGGCCAAAATCTCCACAAGTCAGAAGGACCTTAAAAGCCCGCAAAATACGCAAATTGAGCATACAGGTCATAGTGCTGAAAAGAGCTGCCTCCGACCAAGTCCGTCACATCCTATTTCCCCGCCAGGTCTGAGCATAGGAGAATTCACGTTGAAACCCTAAAATCTGACAATCAGATGCTGTGCATTAATGGTGATTTTTTCAGGGAATAAAAGGGGTAAATCCCTCCATTTTAACTGTCTTTTACATTTTGATCAGGATTACCAGAGCTCTATTGGGATTTTGAAAAACTTTTGTTGTTGATTCACCTGAGTTCAAAACCACGACCACCTCCCTGCTTGCACAGTCCGAAGATGCCTTCCACATTAACCAGGTAGGGTTCCAAACTTTGTCTTTTGAGCCTTCGCTACATACAATTAAGGTTTACTTGAATGTTTGTCTTTCTAAAACGAGCATTTTTAGGGTTTCTAGCTAGGGTTTATGTGCATGAATTATTTGTTCTTCGTTGAAACCCCATTAAGATTTCCTATTGAAAGCATAAACAGATTATCATGAGTGAAAAAGACAAAAACTTAGACAAATTTTGCCATGGACACATTCATTTTTTTGGTGCCAAAATGAGGCCCGACCAACTTGTAAACTTGTCAATTCTCTCAGTCAGTTGGTGACCTCTAAAACCCATGCTGCACTTTCAAAACCATTGTGCACTAAAAACATCAACCTATGACCTACATGACTATGTCATGTTTCTTTGATTAACTCAGACAGACCTCAAAACCCCGCAAGCCTTGAAAACTACTTTTGCACTGAAAACCCCTTGCGCCAACCTTGAGCTAAAAGACCTCGTCTCTGACTCGGACGAACACCTCAAATTTCTCAGCAAATTTGGTGACATCCCGAAGTCCCACTGATAACAAGATATTAGTTTTGTGCTAAAAATGATCCCTTCCGACCCTGCACTGTAACGCTCTCCGACCGACTTGGTCGGTCAACTTCAAAACTCAGGCAAGTCAGACCAAGCTGAAATATGTGCAAATGTGATACAAACAATTTCAAAAGGACTTGCGCTAAATCACAACCGACTAACTGAACGAACGATGAAGGTCAGTGACCTTTAAAACCCGCGCAAGTCGGTAACCATCAAAATCTACGCAAATGTTGAAAATCAATAATAGTCATAAACCTTAAGTTGGACAAGCCCATTTCTCCCACTGAGGTCGGTAGACCCTAAATTCAACACTTTTCTGTTTGCAAGTTGAATGACCCTCAAAATAGTGTAAATCATTGTGTTTTAAAGAAATTTCAAAAGGACAGTGCCAAAAATGATAGAGTTAATGTTGTAATGCATAGATAATGATGATTTTCATGAGATTTCTTGCAACATTAAATGTTTCTTTGCATGTATTAATGATGATTGTTATAAGTACAATGGTGATAATTGTTAGATTTGAGTTTCTTTAAAAGGGTATATCAGTAGTACTAGCAGATTCACTAAGGTTCATTTTAAACTTAGGAGTGTGTTAAAGATTTCTCAAGGTATCAAACTCATAAGGTCCATTCCTGCAGACTAAATGACTGCCCGAGCCCAAGCTATGAAGTACGAATTCAAGGGAATCCCTCTAGAGACCAAGATTCACTCCGGGTGGAGTGATGTAGGAGATATAGACCTAGGTCACATAGACCTAGATGACTTCAGATTGAGGGTCTTCAGTCCAAACGCAACTCCTAGGGCCAGAATACTCAAAGACAGTGGTATTTCACAAGCTGCTGCCTTCCCCACTTTAGTGCAATGTGTAGAATTGATGGCAACCTGTGCAGATAGGCATGATACCATGACAAGAAGAATCCAAACAACCAATGGGGATATCTTAGCTGATTTAAGCCCACCCTCTCTTGCTAAGACCTTTGATATTCCTTGGCACAAGGTTATGACTATGCCAGATAAACAAGGATCAGAGGAGACCTATAACAAAGATGTAGAAGGATGCAGAAAGTACATGAATTCTAATTGGGCCAAAAATATAAGGTCTGCTCTCATTAAATTTCCCCGAATACTATACAAGAGTGATTTCCATGATGAAATTGGAGACTTAGTAACTTTCTTGAGCGGGATATATGGATTACCCATAGCCTCCATAGGAGTGGATGTTTGTTATCATCATTGAGATATTGAAAGGGACTAAGTTCCACTAGGCCCAAATCCTAAGCTACAATATTCATGAGGCCTTTAGCAATTTCAAGGACAAAAGGTACTTCAGGAGGACATCTTCCATTGTTTATGCATTGGCAAGAAGAAATCACTATGTGGGGTTGTCCAAAATTGGAGAAGTCAGGAATAATGAGCAAACCTAGATAAAGGTATATGAATGCTACCCACAGCTGACCTCATCTCAATCTTTGATACATTTCAAAAGGGTGAATGATGTTTTCACAATGTATATATCGAGAATGCTACAGGGTAACATAGCCTTGAGGATTTCCACTGAAGCAATGAATGAAATAACTAAGTATGGTAGATGGTACATCTAGTTTGAGAAATTCACATATTTAAGGGTGCAAGGCTTCACTGGGATGGCCTACAAACTTCCCAGGTATCATGATGACAAGATAGTGCTTCTGGAGCTGTCTAGATAGTTAATACCATGTGCCGAGAAGCTCAAACTCTTGAACAAAACTAATGTTTAGTTTCCTATCAGGTTCGGCAAGGGGAACTATGCATGTCCTTCTTTGGCATCTGCAGAGTATTCTGATAAAGCGCTTCAACTCCTCAACTTACACTACTACAATGCAAGGGATCATTTTGATCCAAATAAGGTGATGGAAAGATTCGTGAGTAAGAAGCTATTTCACAAGATGCATATTGAAGATTTCTGGGCCAATTGCCCTGATGATTATGAGATTATGAAGAAGGCACATTCAAGGCTGCCTCTGGATTTTATTAAGAAGTTCCACATTATGGCAGTACCGGACCAGTTAGAGGATGATGAAAATGTTATGGTCAGAGGGCCATGGGAGGCTCAATACCATCAGCCTAGTCCATTACCAAATTGGGCAAGTGCAGAAGAAAGCTCCTTGGATACTATTATGAAAGAACCTATCAGATTGAGCAAAGCATGGATAAGAGATCAAGTAGCTGCTCTAGAAGGACAGGGAATACAACTCACTTATACAGCACCAGAATCAGATAAGGACTCTGGAGGAGAGGAAGATGAACCAATAATGTTACAGATGAGGTAGAGCCAACTGAGAGACAGAAGTTAGATACTGAAGAACATACATCTTTGGCTGAGAAAGCAAAGAAGATTAAGAAGCCATCTGTAAGACTTCCTCTAAAGAAAGATCAACCCCCTTCTACCAGGACAAGGGCCTCTAAGAAAAGAGACATACCAAGTGGCCCTAGAGAAGGTTCTAAGGCAAAGAAAGTAAAAGTAAAAGAGGTAAATAAGGAGGATGATATAACCAAGAAAGATTCTAGTCCTCCAACTTCCCTGTCTCTTGCTACTCAAAGCATAAGCACTATTGTCATAACCCCTACCACTTCTTCTTCAATCACTTCTTCCGTTGCTGGATCCACTTCACCTATAACCTCAACTTCCATAACTCAAGAAACATCCCCTGACCTCTCTTACCTCTACCATTGTAGCTACTTCTTGCTCATTGGCAATTTCCTCCAATACCTCTAGCAGTCCTATTTCTTCCACTATCGCCATCTCATGCCCTTCCACTATCACTACACTTGCATCTTCTGCTTCTTCCACTTAGTTACCATTACCTCCCATTTCTACCATCCTTTCACCCCCTCTCCATATACCTTCACTACCCTTTCCTTCACCTCTTGTCATCTCTTCTTCCTTATCGACAGTTTTAGCTAATCTGACGCAGGTTAGTGTGCCTCCCCTAGCCATATCCTCTACTATCCCTATTTCACAAATGCCTATAGATTCTTTATCCACACCACTACTGCCTGGAATTGAGAAAGTATGTGCAGATTTGGGATTGCATGAACCTGAAACAGCACCTGAGGAGGAGAAAGAAGTGTTGGCTAAAGTAAGTGATAAAGACTCCCATGAACCTTCAGTCAATATTGGAATCATTGATGTATTTGATAGTCCTCTAGATAAAGGCCAAATGGAAGAAGTCTTCAAGTTAGCTCAAGAAACTACAGTGGCAATTCTGGAAAACTTGGCCCAAGAAGAAGAAAAGCAAGAGGAGATAAACATGGAAAAGAATGAAGAACCAAAGCAAGAATGGAAATCACCCAAAGAGCTGGCTGTAATTGATGGTGATGGACCCACTGAACTAAATAAATCTTCTGCGCCTAAATGGTTGTAAAGTAGAATAGAATATCCTGAGCCACAAGTGGAGATAATACATCTTGATTTGAGTACAATTCTATCATAGGCTCAGAAGCCCAAAAAGCAAAAGAAGGCCAAAATACAGTCTGGGGTATATGAAGATGAGTCAGGATCAAGAATCATAAAGATAGCAGTCCCGCCAGCTGATTTAGCAAAAGAACAAGTCAGGATGGAAGATTACATAATATCTACAGTTGATCTGGGACCAGCCAATCATGCTCAAAGAGTGGATGATTTTAAAGATTCAATTACATCAATTTTGGAATAGCTAGACAAGGACGAGATGTCCAAGAAGGATTTGAAGCAACAAAATGAAGAACTTCACGCGTCCATTCATTTTTTAGTTAAGCTAGTAGAGACAGGAGGAGATATAAGGACAATACCCACTTTCCTGTCTACTAATGAAATGGCCAGATTAGGTGAGGAAAGATCCAAATCCCAAGGTAAAGAAAATTGGCTATCAAAAGGTTTTGAGATGGGATGTGAAACTATTAACGGCTCTGTTCAAGTGCATAAGAAGCTGGTAGAATTGCATAAGAAATGGAAGGATTTATGTGCGAGGAATGTGATTCCTTCAATGAATATTATTCACATATGTATCCTCAGATAAAAAGCATCACGAATTGCCTACCCAAACTCTGGTTGTAGAGAATATTTTGATTGGGAATCAGCTACCTAAGGCCATTGAATGGTATCAATAGCTGCTTTTGAGAAAAGAAACTTTTGAAAATATAAAAGAAGCATATAAGCCAGCCGATGAGGAGCTAAGATCAATCATATATGATATCAATGACTCTTTAAAGGAGTGTCGGGAAGCCTCCTATGATGACTATGCCCCATTTGATATCGAAAAGTGTAAAGATAAGTTACATCAGGTGATTTTTGAAGATGCCACGCTTAGTATGGAGGATAGGTTAGACAATGTAAGCGACCTCAGGGCTGAATTCAAGGCATTTCAAAAGGCAAGAATAGAGATAGAGAAAATATATAGTAAATTCAGTTAGGAATTGGAGATGTTCAACTATCGGATAAATCATTTGAAGGATCCAAATCTGTCAGAAATTAATCCTGCACTTGACGCGTGGCTGGCTTACCATAATAAGCTGGTTGGCGAAGACAAAATTGGCTTAGATGAAGAATCCTGATATTATTTTGAATATTTTAAGGATGTAATCCCATCATAATTGTAAATTGTTGTATTTGGGGTAGCATGGGACTCTATTTTGTCTTTTCTATGCTTTTCAAATGTTCTTTTCTACTAATATATTGAGTTGGCTAGTCAAATTGACTAGATTCAATGTATCTAGATGCTATTTTTTATCTTTTTCATAGAAGACGAAATGTAATCCAAGAATTGATGTGAGTTGTTACAATTGTATTTATTGATGTAATCTAGACCGTCAGTGTCGAGTTAATCTCCATCATTCATTTGAAAACTTGGTATGCTACTTTTCTATATAAAGGGCTGCCATTTCCTTTGTTTGTAAAAGATATTTTTTTGGCCAAATTGTTGACTCTATGCCATTTGAAGTAATGCAAAGCAAGTTTCTGCAGTGATTCTAAGAATTTGTATCTTGTGTTAGCTCATTTTAGTTTTTCATGGTTCGCTTCTTGCTCTTCCATAGTTAGTTAGTTGTGCCTTTATAATGTTTATGGTTTGTTGAAGTATCTAATGAATACTCTAAGTCCATACTTTTAGTTATTTGCTAATAGTAGATAGCTCTGTAAAGTTAGTCTGGACTAATTGTTTGTGCTAAAGTTCAATTGCATTTCATAAGTTAAGTTGCATCGTTTATTGGGTATTTAACAAATGAATGTAATCTAAAAATCTATTGACTTCCATTGAAGATAGCACTATTTTCTACAGTACTGTAACACCTATTTTAGTTTGGTAACTCAGGAAACTAGTTAAAAGTTTAGAGTATTTGTCTACTAAAGGTAACATATGCATCATGAATGTCACTTAGGATTCTTCTAAAAAGTCCTAACCTTTTGCATTTTTTTAAAAACCATTGTTAGTTGTTAGATTAGGAATTCCAGTAGCGTTTTACATTGTTTATCAGCTAAAATCATATTGGGTTTATGCATATTTGTTGTCCCAACTTGTAAATCTACAGATTGCATGTAAGACCCCTTGCAATCACAGCTAGAACATACCAACTAAGAGATTACAAGCAAACTAAGACCTAGCTGTATTATCCTTGGAGTAGTCTTACCTAGGGCAAGATACTTTTCAAGAGAGGTGTGAAACTAGCAATCACACCTGCATTGTTGTGTGCTAAAACCACCATCAACAAGCATCTCTGATTTCATCTATAGTTCTCAAACCATTCTGTGGAGGAACATACTTCTTTGAAGTTATGATCCAATATTGCATTCCCATACATTGCAAGTGACATTCCATGCGGCTTTTCCAAAGAGTGTAAATTGTTCCATCAAACCTCAGACTATCCTTCTTATAGGATGACATCTTGGATCTCCTCAAGCGGTTAAGCTCTTTTAGAAGAACTTAGCTCTGATATAAATTTTTAGATTTAGGACAAACAACTGAGAGGGGGGGTGAATCAGTTGTTTAAAACTTTCTTCCTAATAATCACTTAAATCCTTCTTGCAATTTATCAGCATAATAATGAATCAATCATAGAAACATAATGCAGCAATTCACGAGCAGAAACACATTAACACTTATGACACCAAGATTTTAATGTGGAAAACCTGATTAAGGGAAAAATCATGGGGTGACTAAACCCTTTGATAGGACTAATTTTCTCAATATCCTCAGCATACAACTTATCCAATCCTTATCATTAATGCAATAGGAGTATGTTGACATCAATGACAACACTGGTTACGTCCATACTTGCAACAACCAGAACCACAAATTTTGAAAAGAAATGGAAAGAACATCAACAATTTTGAAATACATCTTTTTTTTGGGTGATGCAAGATTTCCCTTACACCACTAGATGCTCCTACATTAGACACCCAGGGTAATTTAAGAAATGACCCTGTCATGTCTCAGGTGTTTGTGAGAGGAAAACCCAAACGGTCAACCTCTTGCTTAGACAACCAAGAAGAATCTTCAACAAGTCTTCATTTCCATTTCACTAGATATTCTTCATATTGTCTATTCTGAGTACTTCTTCCCACACGGCTATCCAAGATCTCTTCTATCTCCTCCATTGAAGTAGATGCTAGAATACTCCATTATTCTTCTATTGTTCCATCCTTTGTGCCACCCTCATGATATTCTATTAAATCAGCAATGTTGAACACAAGGTAAATATTAATCCCACTCGGTAGCTCTACCTCATATGCATTTCTTGAATCATGCTTCTTTAGGATTCTGCACAGTCCAAATTTCTTCATTTTCAACTTATTTTATGTTCCAATTGGGAACCTTTCTTTTCTCAAATGAACCATGACTTTATCTCCTACCTGGAACTCCTTATACCTCCTCTTCTGATCTTCCTTAGCCTTGTACTAAATATTCATCTTATTAATGTGCTTTCTCACCTCTTCATGCAAATTCTTGAGATGTTCTGCAAAGTCTTTAGCCTCAACACTTGTCTTTTCTCCTTTGTCCAGAGTCCTTAACTCTGAAGCATTTCTTGGACTATTCCCATATACAATTTGGAATGGTGATTTACTAGTACTCCTATTGATAGAATTGTTGTAAGCAAGTTCTGCCTGTGGTAAAATCAAATCCCATCCCTTGGGCTTATCTCCTACTAAGCATCGTAGCAGGTTACCCGAACTCCTATTCACCACTTTTGTCTATCCATCAATCTATGGATGGTGTGCAGAACTAAACTTCAAATCTATTTTCAACTTCTTCCACAATGTCCTCTAGAAATAACCAACAAACTTGGTATCTCAATCTGAAACTATGCTCTTTGGTAGACCATGTAATCTCACCACCTCCATGAAAAATAACTTTGCAATATGAACATCGTTATTCTTCTTGCAAGGAATAAAATGTGTCATCTTCAAGAATCTCTCCACCACCACAAAAATGGAATCATGTCCTCTCTGTGTCATTGGTAAACCTAGAACAAAATTCATACTAATATCATCCCATGGCTTCTCTGGTATAGGTAGTGGCTGATATAGACCTATATTCTGACTTGCTCCTTTTGCCATCTAACATACTCTGCAACTCTACACAAATTTCCTCACATGTTATTGCAACTGTGGCCAATAATAATTTTTTCCAACAATAGCAATGGTGTTATCTTGACCAAAGTGTCCAGCCAATCCTCCACTATGCTTCTCCTTAATCAGGTTCTCTCTCATGGAACTGCTCGGAATGCACAATTGGCTTCCTCTACACAACATGCCATCTTGGATTATGAAATCCAACCATTTTGTCCTGTCCAAAGTAACAGGTTCCAAACAAGCTTTCCAGGCCTCTATAAAATCTAGATCTTTAGGATACAAACTTTTGAGGTCATTGAACCCAACAACCTTTATCTTCATTTCTGTCAACAAATTTTGCCTTCTGCTCAAGGCATCTACAACTCTGTTGGACTTCCCACTCCTGTGCTTCAAAACAAAAGTATAGCTCTACAAAAAGTCAACCTATTTTAAATGCCTTTGTTTCAACTTTCCTTGACTATTAAGATACTGCAAAGCCTGATGATCAGTATATAAAACAAACTCTTTTGGCAACAAATAATATCTCCATTTCTTTAAAGCCTGAACTATTGCATAAAATTCCTGATCATAAACAAAATATTTTTTCTTGGCATCATTAAACTTCTCACTAAAATAGGCAATGGGCTTACCTTCTTGGCTCAAAATAGCTCCTATACCACTACCACTAGCATCACAATCTACCTGAAATACCTTATTGAAACCTAGAAGTGCCAAAATAGGTTGTTCTACAACTTTCTGCTTCAATGTATCAAAGCTCTTGTCTACTCCTTTAGTCCATCTAAACTCTTTTCTATCCCCTCTCATTGTCTCGGTTAGGGGTGCAAAAATGCTACTAAAATTCTTGATGAACTTTTTTGTAAAAACTTGCCAAACCATGAAAACAGCATACCTTCGTTGCACTCCTTGGTGTAGGCCATTCAATAATAGCCCTCACTTTTTTGGGGTCCATCTTAAGACCTTCCATTGAGACAACAAATCCCAAGTATACCAACTCCTTTGCAAAACTACATTTCTTCAAATTAATCCACAACTTCTCTTCTCTTAGCTTCTTTAAAACTCTTCTGATATGCATCAAATGCTCATCCCAAGTCTTACTAAAAATCAAAATATCATCCAAATAAACAATAACAAAACTTCCCAAAAATTCTTTCAGTACCTCATTCATGAGCCGCATGAATGTGCTCAATACATTGGTTAGCCCAAATGGCATGACTAACCACTCATACAAACCTTCCTTTGTCTTGAAGGTTGTCTTCCACTCATCTCCTTCTATGATACAGATTTGGTGATACCCACTCTTCAGGTCAATCTTCGTGAAGTACTTGGCTCCACTCAAACACTCCATTATGTCATCCATTCTGGGCAATGGAAATCTATACTTGATTGTGATCTTATTGATGGCTTGAGAGTCTGTACACATTCTCCACTCTCCATCTTTCTTTGGTGCTAGTACTGCATGTACCGCACATGGACTTAGGCTCTCTCTTATCAATCCCTTCCTCAACAACTCCTGAACTTGTATGTTCAACTCTTCACTATCTGTTGGAGTCATTCTATGGGCAGCCTTATTCGGCAAACTAGCTCTTGGTATCAAATCTATTTGATGACTTATCTTCCTCACTGGTGGTAAACCCTCTAGTACATTATCAGAGATAATGTCCTAAAATTCTTCCAACTTATATGAAACTTCTACTGGTACATCTTCACAATTTTCTTGACTAATCTTAGGAATCAATGCAAAACAATGATGCTCATGCTTCATAGCCTCCAAATATTTTCTACCATCTACCAAGCAAATTCTGACAATACTACATACCTTTTCTTCCACCTCTTTCAAGGGCTTTAATTTATGATGAACTCCATCTTTTGTTAGGGAATATGTGTTTGCACGGCAATCATGGACAGAGCTCCTACCATACTACCATGGCCTCCCCAACCACATATGACATGCGTCCATTGGTATGATATCAAACAACACCTCATCATGGTAGTCTCCAATCTTGAACTTCACTAAACACTACTCATTGACTAAAGCTCTACGGTCCTTCTGTAACCATGCAATCTGATATGGATGTGGATGCTTTCTTCTTGTCAACTTCATCTTGTCAACCATCTCCTCTAAAACAAGATTATCAGTGCTTCCACTGTCAATAATAATATCACAAAACTTACCTTCACATTTGCACCTTGTGTGAAATAAACTCTTCCTCTAATTTGGTTCTTTCTCCTCATTCAACAAGGTTCTTCTGACCACTAGGGTTTCTCTCCTTTGAGCATCTTTAGAATGCTCAGATTACACATCTTTATCTACATGTGCAACTTGTGCATTACCTTCAAGTCTTCTATTTGTCCTTCCTTGATGTTGAGGACACTCATATGCTCAATGCCCTTCTTCGCCACATTGGAAACAAGTTCCTCTAAAACCTCCTCTTCTGGGTCGTTGCCCAGGTCTGCCTTTTCCTCTTCCTCTTTGCTCAACACTATTCTGGTCATGAGGGCGGTATGCATTATCTCCTTTTTGATTTCGACTGGTGCTAGCTTCTGCACTTCTCTTTGGATCTTCATTTTGGTCTCCATATGACATTCCACCAGTCCTTCCACCTTGACCTCTTCCCCTTTGTTTGTTGTCAAATCTTTTATTTAGCTTCTCTTCCACCTTCAGGGAAAATAGGTATGTATCTTCTATGGTGGTCATTCTAAGTAGGATCAGCTCCTCTTGAATACTCAGCCTCAACCCATTAATGTAGCAGGCTACCTTCTCCTTGTTGGGCTCTGCATGATCGGTTCTGATAGTAATATTATAAAATTATTCTGTATACTCCTTAATAGACTTGTTGCCTTGCTTCAATCCTTTCAACTTCTTCAATAGCTCCATCTCATAGTCCACAGGAATGAACTACTTCAGTTTCTCCACCATCTGATTCCATCTGGTGATCTTTCCTTTTCCTCTTCTGGTCCTCTCTAATTGGACATCCTTCCACCAAATACTGGCGTGGCCCTTCAGCTTTGTTTTTGCAAACTTGACCTGATCTGGGTCCTCCACATCTTCATATTCGAAATACTCCTCCATGTCATTGATCTAATCAATAAGCTTTTCTAGGTTCAAATCTCCTGAATATGTAGAAACTTTGATCCTGGGCCACTTTCCAATCTTTGAAATGGCCGTCAACAACCTAACTTCTATAGGATCTCCTGCAGCTTCTTGTTCTTCCTCAGATAACTCTTCTTCAGCTTCATCCTCGCTTTCTTCTTTTGTTCTCGGATCAAACCCTCTTCGTAGCTCCTCTTGTAATGCATCGATCTGCCTTTGTAGGGCTCTAAAACCCTCTTTTGTCAAAGCATTCCTCCCAACATGATATCTTTGTGGAGGCATCTTGGTCTTCACAGCAAACCCACAACCTTAGGTCCTAGTGCAAACTACCTCATGTTCGGTGATCTGTCTACACACTCAGGAACCCTTGTTCTGATACCACTTCATGAAGGGTGTAAACCATAAAACACACAACAACAAAAATTGCACACAGAAAATAGAACTTTCTGTATTGATTTGGACAACTTATTACATTACAGAAGTTCAAATACAATTAGAGGAATCAACCCTCCACAGGCTGCAACACATTACAACTTCCTATCACAAGACTGTAGAATCATCGGGCTTTTGTAACCCCAAATCAGCTAAGGTTTCTATTTTCCCACCTATTCTTGACTCTATACTCCCCCTTAACTCTCTACTACTACCTAGGGTTCCCAAAAATAGTTATTAATAACCTTTTTGGTGGCCAACAACCTAATTTCAAAATTTGCATCTCCCTCCAAAAATAGGTCAACTTCCGGGAGCCATAACTTTTGATTCGGGTGTCCAATTGACAAACTGGTTTATACGTCGGAAGGCTTGCAGAGTGCTCTATGCACTAAGAACCTGTTCTACCATTTTCGGCCATTTTCGGGCCCGTACGGGGTCTTTTAGTGCCTCAAACCTAAGTTTGAATAATTTTTAGGCATTTTTTAGGAAACAAAAACTTTAATAGTTTTTAGCTTGCAAATGATCTTTGCATGATTCCTTCACCAAATATCTTATTTTTCAATTATGAAGCTTCCTATAAAATTTCACTTCATTCCGTACCCAAATACAAACTTTCTAAAAATAGCAGGTTGCTATTTTTAGCAGTTTCGAAAAACTGAAAGTTCTACATCATTATTCAAGCAATTATGGAACCAAAACCACAAATTTTGAAAAGAAATGGAACGAACATCAACAATTTTGAAATATATCTTTTTTTTGGGTGATGTTGTTAGTAATAATTTATGTTTGGGGTTTTGAGTCAGGTCTCCTCCCAAAAATCCAAAAATCCTGACACATTTTGGCCTCTGCAGTTGTTAAAAATGCCAGAAATTAGTTGAGGTGCAAGTCAAAATATGTTGTGGCGGGTCAGAAATCTCCATCGGCCCCTGAAAATTGATAAAAAATGGGTCAAATGCATAAGAATGCATATCGGGTCACTGCTTCGGGTCACAGTTTTCAGTGTCTGTGAATGTTTCCAAGTGTGGCTAGAAAGGTCAAAATATGCCACAGCCGCAGGACTGCCAAGTATTGAGCCCTAGTTTAAATTTGTGCCTTTGTTTTTGTTTCCCGCGGAGCGTGCCATGTGTCTGCAGCGGAGGCGGCCCTTAAAGTTTCAAGAATGCGTGGAAGGTGCCACATGTCAGCTTCTGCTGAAGTTTCAATAAGGTTTCTTTTATGTTCTAGGAGTGCCGCGGATGGCACCACATGGAGGCACTGAAAGACCCTAAAAGTTTCACAGTTTCTACCAAGTTTCTGAAAGACCCGTATTGTTTCTCAAGGGTAGCGTGGATGGTGACACATGTCGGCCTCCGCTTATGTTTCAGGAAAGTTTCAAAAAGTTTCTAAGTTGCTACAGAAGCTGACAAGTGTCAGCTTCCGCGTAAGTTTCTATTTTGTTTCCTACAATGCAAGTAGTGGCGGGGTGGGTCCCAGTGAAGGGTCTAAGAGCTGCAGATCGTGCCACATATTTTTAATGTTTCCGACAGAGTTTCTAGTTTCTTCGCACAGAAAGTGCCGCGTGTCACTTGTGGAGGCATGTTTCAAAAGGTTTCTAAGTCGCAGCGGAAGCTGCCACGTGCCCCTGGTTGTGACTGTGGAAGCCGACACATGTCAGCCTCCGCGCAGTTTCTATTTGTTTTATAGTGTGGCACAGATGAGATGGTTCCCAGTTAACAGTTGCTGTTGCGGATGGTGCCAAGTGGTGACTTCTGCCTAAGTTTCAAAAAGCCCCTCTTTAATGTTTCTGCAAGCGCGGAAGGTGCCAAGTGTCAAACGACAGGGGCACTTTCTGTTTGTTTCAACGAGCGCACGGAATGCGCCATCTGTCCCTTATGCTTCCCACGAAGTGTGACACGTGTCAGCTTCTGCAGGACTTTTCTTTATGTTGCATTGTTAAATGAAACATTGAGGTGGGTCCCAGCATATGTATCAAATGTGTCGGAAGGTGACGCGTGGCAGAGGATCCCAGAACTTAGGGACTGTTTCTCATAATAGTTTCTATGTGTTTCAAGGTTAATACGGAGCCCGCCAAGTGTTTGCTCCTGCGGAGTTTCATTAGACCCTTTTGTGTCCCTCGGTAGCGACACGGAACCTGCCACGTGTTGGTTTCTGCCTGTGTTTTGTAGGGAGTTTCTATGCGCTTCAAGGATGCCGCGGAGCTTGCCACGTGGCAGCTTCCGCACATGTTTCCGGCAGAGGGCTCTCGACAGGGAAGATAAAGGAAAAAAAAGGAGTCAACAGTTGAATCTTCAAGTGTCTACGTGGCACAGTATTATTGGCGCCAATCTTGCAGCATGATTTAAGCCATGAGTCTCAGTGGGAAGAAAGGTTTTCATAGCTACACTTAAGCAAATAGTTTCTTCTGTGACCCTGCGTTTGCATCTTGGTAGGAGTGGTTTGCAAGGCACGCAACTGCTACATCCCAATGCTGCGAGCTGGTATTCCATTAATGGAAAAATTGCACAGAGGAATGGGTCAAAAGGACACGCCAGCTACTTGATTTAGATTGAAAATCATGACAAGGCGATGCAGGTCAAGATCTCACCTGCCCCTTCCTTCCTGTCTATGCAGCTGCATTGAATGTTTGTAGTGCCCCCTGGCAATGCACTGTACCTGGTAATGTCTTGGGGACTGCCATGTGATTAATGAGGGAGTACATCATCCTGCTTTATAAGCAGAAGATGCTACTCAATTAGTGGTTGTGGAAAATTGAACATTTTGGTTCTATAATAAGATACAACTAGTTTTGGTTGCTCTATACAGGAAGTCTTGTGAGTTTATGTATCACTTATTGTATGTTTCATGCATGAATCTATTGATTTCATGATTGGTTTTATATGATTAATGCTATATGTGCATGTGTTTTGTTAATTATGTCTCCAGTATTGCATGTGTTCTTCTTCTAAATCTAGATATCTAAGGGGTGTCTGGTATTCTAGAATATAGAATTCCTGTATTGAATGCTTGATCTTTCAACTTCTGCTCAAGGGGTAGATTAAAGTATTTTTAGATTAAGTATTGGGAAGGGTATACTGCAATAGGGATGCGATAAGTAGAGATAACTTAACACTCTGTATTGGGAGGTATCTGTAAGGCAGATATCACACAAATCCCCTTGAAATCCAATTTTATTGTGTTCATGCTGATCATTCATAGGTGTATGTCTACTGACTCCAAGCCCTAGATAGGCACCAATCTAGCTTTGTGTTGAGGTTATACACTAGGTCCAGGTTTGCATCCAAACATCAAATCAAATCATTTCATATCTTCCACCTGTTAGTTGTAGGAGTAGGATTAGGAACCCCCTGCATACTCTCATACCCAACCAGACACATATGTCCAAGAATGTTGCAAACCTTGTGATCTATCATGCAGATCTTGGTCCACACATGAGAGTGTTTTGCCTGTTATTGTAAAACTAAATCATTGTGTTATTGGTCTAGTCAAGGTTATATCTTTAGTTATAGGGATACCCCCCTTGGTGCGGCAGAACCAGAAGTGAAGGGGAGGTAGCTCACGCAACCTCTTGTACTAGTTGGCTGAATCTGCCTGTGCATTAGAAGTGGCAAACCCTAATGCTGATTCAGAAGAAAAACTAACAAAATGGCGACTCTGCTGGGGATGAACAGAAAAAGTGATATCTTACAGCCTTTGGTGAAGTTTTGCCTGGCTCTGCTGGTGGAATGAACCTGGAAAAGTAGCTTTCAGCTATTGAAAATTTTGTCCTCTCTGGAGAGGTGGCGACTCTGCAAAAAAGGATTTGAATGCACATGAAAGATAGATGTATGTGATGTGACAAAGATGTTCATATTTCTACATCTAGATGAGAAAAGGTACCTAACTTCTTCCCCTTTATATTTTTTGTTTACTGCATAAGTTAGATGCCAGTGGAAACCTTAGGTCTTAGGCAATCATAGGATGTCTAAGATGGAAAATTTTATGAATCCAAATATGTATTATCCCATACTCAATCAAAAGGGGGATGATCTGTTGACTAAAAGAATAGAAGAGATAAAAAATAGGTTGATATTCTTAGAGGCTAGGCAGACCCAATTAAATAGTGAGAATCCTATTGTGTCTGCCAGTCAGAAAGCTAAATCTCTTGTCAGCCCTTTTGATCCTTTGTATGACCAATTAGATTTGTCATGGGTTGATTATAAAGTAGAAAGTATGCCTGCTAGGATATACAGTCAGATGCCTAGATTTAGTGGTCAAAATGTGTGTGATGGGGGTGCACATATCCAAAAATTTTGTAGTTTTATGGAAAGACATTCTTTTAGAGATGAGGATATGTGGATGAGGTTTTTTGTTAGATCCTTTGATACAAAAGCTAGAGATTGGTATCTGAGCTTTCCAAAGAGATCCTTTGCCTGTTGGGATGAGCTTGCTGACTGTTTCAAAAAAGAATTTGTAAAAGAACCTGCTGATCTTGTTGCAGAATTGATGAAAATCAGAAAACAAGATGAAGAGCCATGTGTTGTTTTCAGTCATAAATTTGCATTAGCCCTTTCACAAGTCCCTGAAAGTTTCAAACCTGATACTTCAGCCTATGTTGGCATATTCTTTGAAGCTTTTGAGGAGGGCTCTAGTGCACTACTGAAGGATTTCAAGGTGACAAGTATGCAGATGGCATACAAATTTTTAGAAAATGTAGAAGAAATGAGAAATGAGCACCTGCAGAGATCTCTGTCCCCAGGCTTTGGTGTGAATATTGGTTATAAAGCTGCAAATGACCAAATGATTAAGGCATCATATGAAGATGAAAAAGTAAATGTTGAGGATGCCAATGAAAGGATCAATGATGACTCCCATTCAAATGTTGAGGCATTTGCCATGAAAATAATGATGGGGTTGTGGACAGCAATGAGCAACTTTTTGAATCAATTTGTGGAGATAATTGTGGGTATTGTACTCAAGACAGAGAAGATATAAGCAAACAGAGAAATAGTTCCATGTGTGAACCATTGCCTTCTTTTCAAACACATGGAGATGATGAAGAGCAATCAGAGATTGAAACAAGTGCTAGTGCAGAGCATGATTGTTCTTTATTTGATGACTGTTTTGCTTAAGACACACAGGCTGATACTCCTCCACAAAATGAATCCATTGGTGATGAAGATGCATGTTCTGCTGCCCATGAACCAGTGGCATACTATGATGAAACTGATGCACCTGGATCACCCATTTATGACACATGTGGTGTTGAGGATCTATCTGAGTATGGTGAGGATCTAGACATTGTTTTTGGTTTGGATTCTATTTCTCATCCTGATGAAAGAGAAACCCACATACATCAGGTAAGTGATTGTAAAAATGTGCCTGATTGTACAGAGGTGTCAAAGCCTGATCTTTTCTAGCCTGGTGTACCAGATGGTTGTGTACATGTTGTGCACAATTGTGAATTTGAAAGCTTTTCTTTTGATAGGCCAGCTGATGTAATGAGCCCTGATCTTCCTAGCTGTGTGGTGGACTTTGAGTGCTTTCATTTTTCAGTCCAGCTAGGAGATCATCTTACAATGCATATTGCTGATGTAGATGATAGGTGCTATATTCCATATGAATATGCATTGCTTAATAAATTTGACACCCACATGTCATATAATGCTGAGGGTTGTCTGCATAGGGGTGATAGTGACAAGCTAGATCAGAGGGTTAAATATGCAGATGGCAAGGTTTATTTGTGGGTAAGTCTTGACAGTATCTCCAGGCTTGATCCAATGAATGCAGATGGAAACAAAGTGTTTGACAAGGGGAGATATAGGTTTTTCTTTTCTTGGTGGCCTTAGGCCATCAAGTGTGTTTGGTGTTGTAGGTCAGTGTAGTATTTGACTCTGTGCCCAATGAATAAGTGACTAGTCTGCATCCCAGAGATCTGAGGTTCTCGCTGCAATCTTGCGTCTACACGTCCCCAATCGGAGCCTATGTTAGTAATAATTTATGTTTGGGGTTTTGAGTCAGGTCTCCTCCCAAAAATCCAAAAATCCTAACACATTTTGGCCTCTGCAGTTCTTAAAAATGCCAGAAATCAGTTGAGGTGCAAGTTAAAATATGTTGTGGCGGGTCAGAAATCTCCATCGGCCCCTGAAAATTAATAAAAAATGGGTCAAATGCATAAGAATGCATATCGGGTCACTACTTCGGGTCACAATTTTTAGTGTCTGTGAATGTTTCTAAGTGTGGCTAGAAGGGTCAAAATATGCCACAGCCGCGGGACTGCCAAGTATTGAGCCCCAGTTTAAATTTGCGCCTTTGTTTTTGTTTTCCGCGGAGCGTGCCACGTGTCTGCAGTAGAGGCGGCCCCTTAAAGTTTTAAGAATGAGCAGAAGGCGCCACGTGTCAGCTTCCGCTGAAGTTTTAATAAGGTTTCTTTTATGTTCCAAGAGTGCCACGGATGGCACCACGTGGAGGCACCTGAAAGACCCTAAAAGTTTCACAGTTTCTGCCAAGTTTCTGAAAGACCCTTATTATTTCTCAAGGGTAGCGCGGACGGTAACAAGTGTCAGCCTTCGCTTATGTTTCAGGAAAGTTTCAAAAAGTTTCTAAGTTGCTGCGGAAGCTGACAAGTGTCAGCTTCTGCGTAAGTTTCTATTTTGTTTCCTGCAATGCAAGTAGTGGCAGGGTGGGTCCCACTGAAGGGTTTGAGAGCTGCGGATCGTGCCACATATTTTTAATGTTTCTGACAGAGTTTCTAGTTTCTTCGCATGGAAAGTACCGCGTGTCACTTGCGGAGGCATGTTTCAAAAGGTTTCTAAGTCACAGCGGAAGCTGCCATGTGCCCCTAGTTGTGACTGCAGAAGTTGACACGTGTCGGCCTCCACGTAGTTTCAATTTGTTTCATAGTATGACACAGACGAGATGGGTCCTAGTTAACAGTTGCTGCCGTGGATGGTGCCAAGTGGCAACTTCCACCTGAGTTTCAAAAAGCCTCTCTTCTCTAATGTTTCTGCAAGCGCGGAAGGCGCCAAGTGTCAAACGGCAGGGGCACTTTCTGTTTGTTTCAATGAGCACGCAGAATGTGCCATTTGTCCCTTATGCTTCCTGTGGAGCGTGACACATGTCAACTTCCGCGGGACTTTTCTTTATGTTGCATTGTTAAACGAAACATTAAGGTGGGCCCCAGCATATGTATCAAATGTGTCAGAAGGTGACGCGTGGCAGAGGATCCTAGAACTTAGGGACTATTTCTCATAATAGTTTCTATGTGTTTCAAGGTTAATGCAGAGCCTGCCAAGTGTCTGCTCCCGCGGAATTTCATTAGACCTTTTTGTGTCCTTCGGTAGCGACGTGGAACCTGCCATGTGTTGGCTTCTGCCTGTGTTTCGCAGGGAGTTTCTATGCGCTTCAAGGATGCCATGGAGCTTGCCACGTGGCAGCTTCTGCACATGTTTCCGGTAGAGGGCTCTCGGCAGGGAAGATAAAGGAAAAAGGAGTCAATAGTTGAATCTTCAAGTGTCTACGTGGCACAGTATTATTGGCGCCAATCTTGCAGTGCGATTTAAGCCATGAGTCTTGGCAGGAAGAAAGGTTTTCATAGCTACACTTAAGCAAATAGTTTCTTCTGTGACCCTGCGTTTGCATCTTGGTAGGAGTGGTTTGCAAGGCACGCAACTGCTGCATCCCGATGCTGCGAGCTGGTATGCCATTAATGGTAAAATTGCACAGAGGTATGGGTAGAAAGGACATGCCAGCTACTCAATTTAGATTGAAAATCATGACAAGGCGATGCAGGTCAAGATCTCACCTACCCCTTCCTTCCTATCTATGCAACCGCATTGAATGTTTCTAGCACCCCCTGGTGATGCACTGTACCTAGTAATGTCTTGGGGACTGCCATGTGATTAATGAGGGAGTACATCATCCTGCTTTATAAGCAGATGATGCTACTCAATTCGTGGTTGTGGAAAACTGGACATTTTGGCTCAGTAATAAGATACAACTAGTTTTGGTTGCTCTGTATAGGAATTCTTGTGAGTTTATGTATCACTTATTGTATGTTTCATGCATGAATCTACTGATTTCATGATTGGTTTTATATGAGTAATGCTATATTTGCATGTGTTTTGTTAATTCTGTCTCCAATATTGCATGTGTTCTTCTTCTGAATCTAGATATCTAAGGGGTGTCTGGTATTCTAGAATATAGAATTCTTGTATTGAATGCTTGATCTTTCAACTTCTGCTCAAGGGGTAGATTAAAGTGTTTTTAGATTAAGTATTGGGAAGGGTATACTGCAATAGGGATGCCATAAGTAGAGATAACTTAACACTCTGTATTGGGAGGTATCTGTAAGGCAGATATCACACAAATCCCCTTGAAATCTAGTTTTATTGTGTTCATGTTGATCATTCATAGGTGTATGTCTGCTGACTCCAAGCCTTGGATAGGCACCAATCTAACTCTGTGTTGAGGTTATACACCAGGTCCAGGTTTGCATCTAAACATCAAATCAAATCATTTCATATCTTCCACCTGTTAGTTGTAGGAGTAGGATTAGGAACCCCCTGCATACTCTCATACCCAACCAGACACATATGTCCAAGAATGTTGCCAACCTTGTGATCTATCATGCAGACTTTGGTCCACACATGAGAGTATTCTACCTGTTATTGTAAAACTAAATCATTGTGTTATTGGTCTAGTCAAGGTTATATCTTTAGTTATAGGGATACCCCCTTGGTACGGTAGAACCAGAAGTGAAGGGGAGGCAGCTCACGCAACCTCTTGTATTAGTTGGCTGAATCTGCCTGTGCATTAGAAGTGGGAAACCCTAATGCTGATTCAGAAGAAAAACCAATAGATGCAAGATTTCCCTTACACCACTAGATGCTCCTGCATCAACAACACTAGGATCTCTACATTGTTGTTGTTGCTCTAGGTTAAACATTTTTCTTCTTGTGGTGAGTTGGTAATAGTACCTCTCACCTATGTGCCTTAGTATGATGTTAGTGTTGCAAGTATGGGTTTAACCGATGTTGTCATTGATGTCAACATACTCATGTTGCATTAATGAGAAGGATTGGATGAGCTATATGCTGAGGATATTGAGAAAATTAGTCTCAATCAGGAACAGTGAAGAACAATGATGACAACAAGGTAAAAGACCAAGATAGGTTGCGGATCAGAGGATGCAGATTAAAGGGTTTGTAGATATGTGTCTTAAGATGTTCCAATAGAGATTTCAGAGGTCCACATGAAGATATGAAGAAGTTATGGTAGTTCAAGTGGAACTGGTTCTGATAGTTGTTCAGTAGTGATAGAGTGATACAGATAGGTCAGGTGAGATCCAAAAATGCATTCTCTAGTTCTGCAGATTTGAGGAAATATTGGGGAAGTCTGTATGGTGTGTCAACTCAATTGGTTCAAGGTTTGAAGGTTTGGAAGTATCTATTCCTTTGTGACAGTAATGGTAGATTGTGTTCTTGAGGTTCTGGATGAAGGAGAGAAGGGTTTCAGTAAGTAGAGGAAGTGCAGATGTTCTTGGTATTTCAGGAAAGTTTGTGGAGGTCCTTGGATCATGCTCAGTTCGTGTTTATGGTCCACATTAGAATTGGGATCCTGAAAATGAGGAATAACTTCTAGATGATGGTGTTCTTTCTGTGATAGGCCGACTGGATGAATTATACATCTTGTGGATGGTCTTATGGATGTTTGCCGACTTAGATGGTTGTTCTTAAGTTGATGTCATGTATAAATAATGGTTTGTGAAGTCATTTTGAAGTGTGTGGTGTGGAGATGAGTATGTGATAGCAAGTAGAAGAGCAAAAGGCAGAGTAGAAGGTTTGGGCTTAAATGGAACTGACTCAAGCATGATGAAGATGCTATTTACCATTTCAAGTATGTGATACTTATTCTTTTTTAGACAGTGTGTCTCTTGTAGGTAGTGAGCCTCTTGTGAGCAGTGTGCTCGAGCAATGAGCCCTAATTGGCATGTGCCATTTTGTTCTTTCTATTCTTCTAACAGAGAATACAATCTTGGGTTAGTCACCCTATGGTTTTTCCCTTAACTAGGTTTTCTACATCAAAATCTTGGTGTCTCATGTGTTGATGTATTTCTACTCTTGATTAAATGTATTAAGTTTCATGTTTGATTTATTGTTATACTGCTAAGTAAATATAAGTGTTGAAAATAAAGAAAGTTTTGGACAATTGATTCACCCCCCCTCTCAGTTGTTTGCCCTAAAACTAACAATTGGTATCAGAGCTAAGTTCCTCTAAAAGGAGCTTAACTGCTCGAGGAGATCCAAGATGTCATCCTACAAGAAGGATAGTCCGAAGTTTGATGGAACTAATTTTTCTCTTTGGAAAGGTCGCATGAAATGTCACTTGTAGTGTATGTGATTTGCATACTGGTCCATGGTTACAAAAGCTTATGTACCTCCACAGGGTGGTCCGACAACCCTAAATGAAATCACAAATGCTGAAAACAATCTACAGACCAAAGAGGCTCTTTTAAATGCATTATCTGACTCAAAACTCTCAAATGTTATTGATCTACCAACTACCTTTGAGATTTGGAATAAACTGGAACTTTTGCATGAAGGAGACCAATATGTTAAATGTGCAAGGTTACAAAGTCTAAAAGGGAAATTTGAAAAACTAAAGATGAGAAATGATGAAAATATTACCTCTTTTATGCCAAGAGTGAATGAGCTAGTTTGTGGAATTAGAAATGCAGGTGGAACCTTGAGTGAAGATGAGATCGTTAGCAAAGTTCTCAGATCCCTCCCCAAGTCTTATAAAATCAAGGCTTTTACAATTGAAGAATTCAGAGCTCACACAACAGTCACAAGAGATCAATTGGTTGGTAAACTGGCTGCTTTTGAAATGGCCAAGTTTGGAGATGATCCTCCAAAGACTGAATCTGCATTCAAAGCCAGTGCCTCTGTAAAAGGAAAACAAGGGTTTGATCTGGGAGAAAATTCTTCAAGGAACCCATCATGGTATGAAAAAGCAAGAAAAGACTTGGAAGAAGAAGAAGCTAAAACTGCTCATCTTGAAGCTCTTATTGCAAAAAGACTACCAAGAGGATCCGGTAAGTATGAAGGGAAATTACCTTTTAAGTGTTTTAACTGCAATAAAATTGGTCATTTTGCCTCAAGATGTCTGGAAAGATTTTCAAGACCAAATCCTAACAGACCAAGGTTTCAAAAGAATTGTTACTATGTTCATGAAGAAGATGACAATGAAGGAGTAACAGATGATGAATCAGAGACAGGAAACAAATCCGGTAATGAATGGGTGTTTATTGCCATCAAAGAAGAGGAACAAATAGCCTCTGTATCTGTCAATCATAAAGTTGAAGAAAGACCTCTGGCTGCCCAAGTTGAAACAAAGGATGATTGGGTCATTGACAGTGGATGCTCTCACCATATGACAGGTGACAAGAATAAGTTCTTAAGTTTGGAAAAGTATGAAGGAGGAATTGTAAAGTTTGGAGATAATTCTGCTGGCAGAATCAGAGGTAGAGGAACTATTTATCTTCATGGAAAGAACAAAACCGGTAATGTATTGTATGTTGAAGGATTAAAGCACAATCTTCTCAGTGTTGAACAGCTGGTGGACAAAGGCTATGATCTCAGATTCAGGAATAGAAAGTGCAAGATCTTTGAAAGTTCTGAAATAGAGATTGCATCCGGTACTCAAACTAAAGGTAATATCTTCCACTTGGTTGGTATTGGTAAAAGTTGCTTATTTGCTCAAACTGATCAGAGTTGGTTATGGCATAGGAGGATGTGTCATGTGAATTTTGATAATATCATCAAGATAAGCAATACTCAGGCTGTGAGAGATCTTCCAAAATTAGTGAAACCTACTAATAGCTTGTGCAAAGAATGTCAGTTGGGCAAATTCAGTAGAGTCACATTCAAAAGTAAGGAATTGTCTTCTATCAGACTGTTGGACTTAGTTCATACTAATCTTTGTGGTTCGGCAAGAGTTAGGAGTATCCAAGGTGATAAGTACTTCATGTTGCTAATTGATGACTATTCCTAGATGATGTGGGTAACTTTTCTGAAAGAAAAATCAAAAGCACTTGAGAAATTCAAAATATTTAAGGCCATGGTGGAGAATGAAACCGGATTAAAATTGAAATGTCTGAGGTCTGATAGAGGTGGAGAATTCACATCTGGTGAGTTCATAGACTTCTGTGAGAAACATGGAATAAAGAGATAGTTGTCTGCCCCTAGAACTCTATAGCAGAATGGAGTAGTTGAGAGAAAGAACCGGACCATCCAGGAAGCATCCAGGACCATGATGATGGAAGCAAATGTTCCTCAGATCTATTGGAGAGAAGCTGTCAGTACTACAGTCTACACTCTCAATTGAGTTCAAATTAGAAACAATACCGGTAAGACTCCTTATGAACTTTGGTTTGGCATTACTCCCATTGTGAGATATTTCAGAGTTTTTGGTAGCAGATGTTACATTAAAAGGGATGAAGATCTAGGAAAGTTTGATGCTAGAAGTGATGAAGGAATATTCTTGGGTTACTCTACTCAAAGCAAAGCATACCAGTGTTACAACAAGAGACTGAGAAAGATTGTAGAAAGTGTAAATGTGAAGGTTGATGAAGAAGTTGAAAGACCCTCAAGAATTCATGAGTATGATGAAGATAATCAGAATGATGTTCAAATTCAAAGTATCCAATCCTCTTCTGAGAAACAAAGTCAAGTTGATCCGGTAAGTCCGGAAGAAGAGATAAATCTCAATGAGACTGATCAAGAGTTAGTGGTGCAAGAAACTCCCAAAGTTCCAAGGTATGTAACTCTAAACCATTCTGAAGATTAGATCATAGGTGACAAAAGCAAAGGAGTGCAAACAAGGAGGAGAATTGCTCAAAATTCAGATGAGTATTGCCTAATTTCAAAGATTGAACCTAAGATAGTGAATGAAGCTTGCAATGATGAAAATTGGTCAAAAGCAATGGAGGAAGAACTAATGCAATTTGAGAAAAATCACACTTGGGATCTTGTTCCTAGACCTAGAAACAAGAATGTGATTGGAACCAAATGGGTCTTCCAGAACAAACTGAATGAAGCTAGTGAAGTAATCAGAAATAAAGCTAGATTGGTCTGCAAGGGTTACTCTAAGATTGAAGGAGTTGATTTTGAAGAGACTTTTGCTCCGGTGGCAAGAATTGAAGCAGTCAGATTATTTATTGCATTTACTGCCTTTAAGGATTTCAAGGTGTATCAGATGGATGTCAAATCTACCTTCCTAAATGGTAATTTGGAAGAAGTGTACATTGAGCAACCGGATGGATTTCAATTGTCTGATCATGGTGACATGGTCTGCAAATTGAAAAAGGCACTATATGGACTAAAGCAAGCCCCAAGAGCCTAGTATGAAAGATTGGATAAGCATCTCTTGAAGATTGGTTTCAACAAAGGTACTGCTGACAGTAACTTGTATTTCAAAATTGATCATGAAAATATCTTAATTGTTGAAGTATTTGTTGATGATATCATTTTTGGAGGAAGAGATAGTATGTGTAAAACTTTTGCAAGTCAAATGAAAAGTGAGTTTGAGATGTCCATGCTTGGAGAAATAAATTTCTTTTTGGGTCTACAAATTACTCAAACAAAGAAAGGAATCTTCATTTCTCAGTCAAAATATGTGAAAGAATTGTTGAGGAAATTTGGGATGGAAGACTCAAAGCCAATGAACACTCCAATGGCAACCAGATACAAGTTGAGCAAAGATGATGACTCTCCCAAAGTTGATCAGACAAAATATAGGTCAATGATTGGAGGGTTGTTGTATCTCACTCAAACTAGACTAGACATTATGCAGGATGTTGGTCTTGTTGCTAGATTCCAAGCTGATCCTAGAGAATCTCGTGTTATGGCAATCAAGAGGATTTTTAGATATCTAAAGAGGACAGTTGAGTATGGGTTGTGGTATCCTAAAGATCATGATTTCTCTCTTCATGCATATACAGATGCTAATTGGGCAGGAGATGTGGATGACTGGAAGAGTACCAGTGGTGGAGCATTCTTTTTGGGGAAGAGATTGGTTTCTTGGCTAAGCAAGAAATAAGAGACAATATCCCTATCTACAACTAAAGCAGAATACATTGTAGCAGTAGGTAGTTGCACTCAAGTTTTGTAGATGAAGCAGATGCTAAGAGATATTAAAGTAGACTATGAGGAGCCTATCACAATTTTTTGTGATAATTCAAGTGCAATAAATATTTCTAAGAATCCGGTGTTGCATTCTAAGACTAAGCATATATCTATCAAGTTTCACTTTCTGAGAGAGCAAGTGAACAAGGATGAAGTCAGACTGGAGTATGTGCCCTCCAAGGATCAGATTGCAGATATCTTTACTAAACCTCTTCCCAAGGACTCTTTTGAGTATCTCAGGGAGAAGTTAGGGGTTATTGCCCCTCTGGTGGTGAACTAAAATGCACTGATGTGCATCAATCCAGTGGATATCACAGTCATAATCTTGTGATCCAGATTGATGATGGGGAGCTACTACTCAAGGGGAGCAGCAGGTGTGATTCTGAAGTTGCAAGTATGCGCCCTTTTCCATTGATGTCAAAGGGGGAGAGAAGACATGTGAAAAACAAGTGGTTGATGACCAAAGGGGGAGCAGTACAAGAAGAGAAGACATGTGAATAGTTATTGTTGATAGGGGGAGTTGTAATAGTAAGGAGAAGTTCTTGTCTTGATGGTTTTTCAAATCATATGTTGCCATCAATGACAAAGGGGGAGATTGTTGCATGTATGGGTTTAACCGGTGTTGTCATTGATGTCAACATACTCATGTTGCATTAATGAGAAGGATTGGATGAGCTGTATGCTGAGGATATTGAGAAAATTAGTCTCAATCAGGAACAGTGAAGAATAGTGATGACAACAAGGTAAAAGACCAAGATAGGTTGCAGATCAGAGGATGCAGATTAAAGGGTTTGTAGATATGTGTCTTAAGATGTTTCAAGTAAGATTTCAGAGGTCCACATGAAGATATGAAGAAGTTATGGCAATTCAAGTGGAACTAGTTCCAGCAGTTGTTTAGTAGTGACAGAGTGATACAGATAGGTCCGGTGAGATCCAGAAATGCATTCTCCAGTTCTGTGGATTTGAGGAAATATTGGGGAAGTCTGTGTGGTGTGGCAACTCGATTGGTTTGAGGTTTGAAGGTACAGAAGTATCTATTCCTTTGTGACAGTAATGGTAGACTATGTTCTTGAGGTTCTGGATGAAGGAGAGAAGGGTTTCAGTAAGTAGAGGAAGTGCGGATGTTCTTGGTGTTTCAGTCAAGTTTGTGGAGGTCCTTGGATCGTGCTTAGTTCATGTTTATGGTCTGCATTAGAATTAGGATCCCAAAAATGAGGAATAACTTCCAGATGATGATGTTCTTTCTGTAACAGGCCAACTAGATGAATTATACATCTTGCGGATGGTCTTATGGATGTTTTCCAACTTAGATGGTTGGTCCTAAGTTGATGTCATGTATAAATAAGGGATTGTGAAGTCATTTCGAAGTGTGTGGTGTGGAGATGAGTATGTGATAGTGAGGAGAAGAGAAAAAGGTAGAGCAGAAGGTTTGGGCTTAAATGGAACTGACTTAAGCATAATGAAGATGCTATTTACTAGTTCAAGTATGTGATACTTATTCTTTTGTAGACAGTGAGCCTCTTGTGAGCAGTGTGCTCAGGTAGTGAGCCCTAATTGGCATGTGCCATTTTGTTCTTTTTATTCTTCTAACAGAGAATACAATCTTGGGTTAGTCACCCCATGGTTTTTCCCTTAACCAAGTTTTTCACATCAAAATCTTGGTGTCTCATGTGTTGATGTGTTTCTACTCTTGATTAAATGCATTAAGTTTCATGTTTGATTTATTGTTATACTGCTAAGTAAATATAAGTGTTGAAAATGAAGAAAGTTTTGGACAACTGATTCATCCCCCCTCTCAGTTGTCTACCCTAAAACTAACAGTTAGAAGGTTGATAAATTTATAGACTTGTTCTTTGATTCAGGAAGAAATAAATTCTCTATGCCTTATTTTATTTATATGTCTGCTATGAGTTCTCTCTCCTTTTCTGAAAATGTGATGTTATATCTGACAATATATGTTTCTTGAATGTTAGTGCTTGTTGATTTGTTGAGGCCTTGAGTTCTTGTTGTGGTCTCTAGTGCTTTACAAGAAAGAAGCATGGTTATTGTTAGTGCATGTGATTAGGAGTGTGGTATTTGCCCCTCTAGTGATGTGAATGTCCTGTACCTATTCTGTGTGGGGTATTGTGAAAGACCAATGGTGTTTGTGCTCCCTGGTCTGGTGAAATAATCATACATAGGTGTTATGTTTAGCTATGGGTGTGGAAGCACCATACCATCTTTATGTTAATTGCATTATATGTGTTAATCACTCGGTGGCATCATGCATCGTGAGACATGTGGATTATGTGGTGTTGTCATGTGTGGGGTATCTTTGTGTGGTTGCTTGATAATTTGATATCTATTTCATAGTTGGCCATGAGCTCATGTGGAAGTTCTGTTGTGATTTATGAAAGTTATCATTGTGTATGCTTGTGTAAGAAACGTGTGCAGGAGATCAAATTGGAGCTTGTGTTGGACCCATGAGATCGTGAATGTGATACTATAAGTCAATTAGAGTTTTGAATTATTCTTGTGTGTGATATCATACATTCCCTTTATAAATATCCTCTTTCATAAGGAAGTAATTGCATAGGTTCATAGCTTGGTAAAATAGAAATTGTACTGCATTAATGATAGAAAATTTTTGTATATAAGTAGCGACTGTGTTACCTTAATTTTTTGTATAAAAGTTGTTTAGATATGAAGATGTAGAAAACATAGTTGTCCATGTGTTTGGCATACATTCTCTAACGTATTCTAGACTTTGAGTCTTGGGGTGTTGTGTAGCGGATACTCCCTTTTGTGGCTAAAATTAGTCACACCGTGATGTGGATTTGTTTGTAATATTGGTTGTTTTAAAATTTTTGATAGTTGCTTCATGTGTTGTTGGTGGGTTAATAGTGAATTTATTTTCTTTGAACTCTCTTATGACAGGAGTGGTCACCAAAACTCTTTTCTTTATACTTGATTTATTGTTGAAAATTGCTAGCATTTTGTGACTTAAGATTGAATTTGATTATTTTCCCACTTGGGTTCGCATTTATTTTTTTATTTTCTATGGTGGCTATTTCGAATGTTTGGTTCTCTTGGCCCCGATTTGTCTTTAAGTGTTGTTTCTATTATGTTCATGTCGAACCTTTGATAGTATGTTCAAGGGAGGACTCCACAGAGAATTGTACTTGCATGGTTGGTAATTAGTGGAAATAAGAGATGAGATGTATTTTTCCTTGTTAATATGTGAATGCAATTCTCTAAATCGTATGAAATTCTCAAAATATGTGTGATTTGTTATAAGTAGATCACATGATATGCCTTAAAGGTAAGGAATTTATGTTCTTATCTTTATTGAACGACTGCACTTGTTTTATGAACAACTGCTTAATATGGAGCCATATGTTGATAATAGAAAATTGCAATACTAATATGTTATGTTTACACCCTAGTCTATGAATTCTAAGAGTAAGTCAAGTTTTAGGGGGGAAGGATGTAGTGCCCCTCCAGTTTCACCTTGGATGTACAAGTGGTCAGACTAAGGAGAGTGAAGATGAATGTAAATAATCAAAATACTTAAGTTAGTATATTTTATCAATGAACCTTTTTGCAATATTGATAATTCACATGCTCTGACATTTACTTGCATTTAGGTGATTATGATGTTGATTTTACTATGATTGTCATATTTTAGAATTGAGTTTTATGCAACTGATTCTGTATCATAGGAGGTTATGATGTTTTGTGTGAATCAATCATATTATGAGTATCATGTGACTATTTGATGATGGTTCTTACTTAGTCATTCAGTAACTGATTGATATGTGCGTTGTGATTACATGTTTGATATGTGGGTAAAAGGAACAGTGTCGCATTACTCATGCATGAGTACCCTGCTACACTACGACTTCCTTTCATTGTGTGTATGACTACATGATTGCATATATATACATGTTCGACCCTATTGTTTTGTTGTAGGCTGCAGGTACCAGGCATCGACTCCACTTGAATTAATAGGTCTGAGCGTGACTTAACCAATGGAACTGTTGAATGGAGATAACATATGCTCCCCTAGCTTAGCCATCATCCTTGAAGAGGATGAGTATTCGGTTGTGCACCCTGTCAGTGTTGTCCATTTGGTCATGATAGTCAGTCTTTGTTGTGGTGGTCTTGCTTTCCAATCTTGCATAGTAGTCAGGTATGGTTTGGCAGTTGGGTTATTTTGTTGGTATTGTTTTGGTTATTGTTGCCTTAAAATAAAATAATTAATTATGAAGTTTTTTTGTTAAATAAATAAATATATAAATGTCCTTAAGTAAATTTAGTTTATGAAAAGTATATTATTCTAGAAGTTAAGTTAATAAATAATAATAATAGTAATAAATGTAATTCCAACTAGAGATAAATAAATAAATTAATATAATTTAGTGTTGTGTTAATGGCAATAAAATAGATAATATTTGCAAGTTGTCATATATATAAATATAGAAAATACTAAAATAGATAAAATCAGAAATAAATCTTGTCTAGTTGTAAATGAAATAAATAGCAAATTCTAAAATAAATAGAATCAGAGAGAAATTATTGTTCTCTTAAAGTAGCAAATTGTAAGAAAGTAATAAAGGAGAATCTTCTAGAAGAAATTGTGGGGGTGGTTATGCATGCTTAACTTTATTTTGAAATCTCAAGACATAATTTGGGGAAGGAGCATGCATTTCAAATGAAGAATATGTTTTATGTTTTGGGGATCTCTCTCTCTTAGGAAGTTTTTATTTTCTTTTGGCACCGTAAACCATAGCTTCCTGAAGAAAAGACTTGGGAAAATGGATGTGCGCTGGGAATTTTATGAAGATGTGATTGAAGTAATATTCCAGGTATGGACTGAGATATGAATCTGATTTATTGTTGCATTAGATTTAGTAAAATATTATGTGAATTCTCTTCTACATTTTCTAAACCTAGTCTATTGCGTTAGCCATAACTTTATTTTTACAAACTGGGTTTCTCTAATTTTTTATATACGGTGCACGACTTGGATATCTAAATCATATCAAAAAATCAGCGATACCTAGTTTGTCATTTTTAGATATGAATATTTTTTGACTGTCTACCTCTCACCCATTTTGTCTCTGTTTAGCAGTCTATTGAGTTAGCCATAACTTTAATTTTACGAACTGGGTTTCTCTAATTTTTTCATATACGGTGTACGTCCTGGATATCTAAATCAAATCTGAAAGTCAGCCATATCGAGTTTGTCAATTTTGAGATATGAATATTTTGTGACTATCTACCTCTCACCCATTTCATCTCTGTTAAAATAGTTAGTTGCATCACCAATAACTCTATATTTTCGAATTGGGTTTCTCTAAGATTTTTTCAACAAATTTATTTTATGCATATTCTATGATCGTTGCTTTCCATCATATGACTCTCTTTGAGGTATTCTACCAATCAGTTTGCATGCCCTATCTATGCTTTCACATTTTGCATTGTTGGTAGCTTCTAAAGCCTTCTCAACAAATTCATTTTGTTCTGATCCTATCACATGCATGTGGTTAAAAGTGTGGTAGATTTGATAAAGATGTTAGATCTATAGGAATGCTTTGTTCTTCTATATTCTTTTCCTCTCAAGCTAACCTTAGAACAAGGTCTTTCATTGTAGCTTCAGGTTTTGTATCTTGTGATTATAACTATAGAATTCTAATATTATAGAATTTTAGTCTTGTTTACATAGTTATATTTAATAGTATTTACAAAATTGTCCTATTTATTAATGAAATCTACATTAGTGTAAATAGTGTAAACAATTGTTGTGTTTAATTTGTCTGCCTTAGGGTTATTTGCATCTTGTTTGTAATCATTTTAATTAAATAAAATTAAAAATAAGTCTTGAGAATTATTAGTTAAAATATTGATACTCATGGATACTTATATCTTATGATCATATTATAACTACTACTAGTGATTAGAAAGTATAGCTCTATATTATTGAGATAGATTCATTTTATAATTGTTAGATTCATTTTATAATTGTTAGATGATTGATCATGCTTGGATTAATGTTAAATTCCTTAAAATATTGTTAAAGGGTATTAGTTTATGATGTTCTTTGAGAGTGAATGTGTGATGCAGAGGCATCCACACTAAAACCTTGACATACAGCATGTATGTCTACAACCTTTCATCATCATCATCATATTTCCCTTAACACTGTTAGCATCATCATATTTTCTCTGTCGACCGATATCCTCCTGCAGACAAACCTTCGACCTTTCACCTGTCAGCAGCATCATCATATTCAGCTATCAGCAGCATCATCACATTCGGCAAGTGCAAACATCCTCCTGATGTTCACTGTTCATCTTACCGCCAAACACTTTCTGCAGCATCATGATGTTCAACATCATGTTCATCAGCAGGATATAAAATATCCGGTTCCCTCCATATATCCTGATGACAACACTTCACGCACCTTTCCTTCGATGCTTATGTCACCCCGATATCCGACTACTCAAACAAACAGCATCAAGATATGACTTATCCGGTCAAATGAAACATCCTGATGTTGATACTCAACTTTATACTGATGACGAATATTCTGCCGAATATCCTCCTCCCAATCCACTTAACTCCTTGATGCCTTATGCCGATACCAAAACACTTAGGGTCAGCAGGATAAACCTTTATCGGGTGATATTTCGGAATGTCCTGATGACGATTATCCTGATGACGATGATGTCATATGCAGTTCCTTCAATATCCTGCTGTCGGCCAAACTTAACATTATTGGCCCGCGATGATTTTATCAACCCGATCGACTAACTTATGCCGATATACCCTTCCTCGGCAACACCTGATGATGATCACCCCGAAACGCATTCACCTTATGCAAACGATTGCATCATGCTCACCTCCATCTACTCAGATGACGCCCGAAGTAACTGCAGGATATACACAGAAATATCCTGATGATGCCGTTGTGACGAATTTCCAACCTTAGCAAATTTCGGTCTGCTGAACCTCCTGAGGTGACCCGATCTACTTTCAGGGCGATCTTCCAGACTCAAACTATCAGCACGACCTAGCACATACCCATGCTAGGGTTCTCAACACATCTCGACCATGATCCTGCACACATACATGCGAACAAACAGAAAATGCAAACTAAATCCTAAACTATTGTACATAGCCATTCCACCGATTCGACGAATCAACCGGTGGAATGGATCAGCGAATCCATGCAACCACCAAAACAGCAACACGATTACATAGAGAATTGACACAACAAGATCTCTTTATTAATTTCAAAAGATGCAAGTACAATATTCTATCTCTCCTTTGCAATCTAACTCCTCAATCTGCCTAAAACCAACTGATCCTAATGCATAAATAGGAATTCTCGCGAGTACTACCGACCTGACTCCAAGCGGTTGGGAGCTTCCAAGTGGCTGGGAGATCTCTCCAGGTGGCTGGGAGATCCAACCGGACATACAGCATAACAGCTGTCCTAACAACCTAGCTAAAAATAGTAAAGTCTGGTCAACATGACCTTATTACATGCATTGGTCTTACAAGACCTTCTTGGAAACATCAACAAGACCTAAAACAAACTAACTACCTCATGGAGGCCAGCTGTCAGGTAGGTGCTCCTGCACCATACTCCCCAACAGAAAAGAACTCATGTCCCATGAGTTAGGATGTGGAAGTCCTCCACCTTTGCACTTTGTCATGTCAGTGTTCTACCTGTTCTAGCTTTATCCTCTGTTGTATCTTGGCTGCTCCAAAACGTCTGAACTGTAACTTGCTGTCTTGCAAGTAAACCCTCATGCCTGGCAATGTAGGCCCTTCTCACACATACCTTGTGTTTGTCAGGTTGTCTTACCAGAACCTCTGTCTGAATACCTACCTCTTGAAATTTTGAAATGTTCAATCCTATCTTCCTTTCAACTCTTATAGGACAAACAATAGTCCCAACTATGACAACATCCTTGTCACCCCTCTCAACTGGTGGTTGTTTGTAAACCTGTTTCTGAACCTGCTGCTGACCTCTGTCAGTCAAAACTGAAACTATCTTCAAACTGTTGTCCTTAACAACTCCTTTCCCTGCAATGTCCTCAACTGCCTTTATGCCTGCTGCTATAGGCATATGCACAAACTCCTTCTTTCCCACTAAAATGATTTTTGCTGCCTTCTGTGCTGTAGCTGCTTCCTGTAATGGCATCAACACAATAGTTTTCCCATCTTTCTTGATGGTGTAGGTATTAGCATACCCATCATACACTACTCTCCTATCAAATTGCCATGGTCTACCCAACAGTAGGTGACAACATTCCATGGGCAAAATGTCACACAAAACTCTATCATGATATGCTCCAATCTGAAAATCAACATATGCCTGTTCATATACCCAAAGTGATTGACTATCACTCACCCAAGATGCCTTGTAAGGTTGATGGTGTGGAATCCTTTCCAAATTCAGTTTATCCACCATTTCCTGAGAGACCATGTTGTCTGTTGAACCAGTATCAATGACAACCTTACATACTTTACCTTTGCTCTTGCATGTGGTCTTGAAAAGAGCTCTTCTTTGCATCATATCCTTTGATGCCTGCAAACTAATTCTCCTAAGCATCAATGCTTCTCCCTCCTCAGGATACCCATAATTGTTAGGAACTCTATCTTGATAAGTGTTTAAACTTTGCACACTTTGCTCTACTTTCTCTTCTTGCACAAGTTGTACTCTCTTGTCATTCGTTCTATCATCTCTAGATGATGAACCCTTGTTTTCTGGGCATTTGAGAAATGGATGACCAAACTCACCACAGGTGTAACACTTTCCTGAAAATGTAGTAGAACCTCTACCACCTCCAAATCTGCCTCTATTACCTTTCCATCCACCTCTGAAATTAGACTGTCCCTATCCTTTACCAGTATCTTCTTGACCCTCATTGGTTTGCCTTGTTGTAGGGGCTGATCCTCTTCCCCTCACATTGTTTCCTCTTCCTCTCATGGACTTATCTTGTCTTCTATTCACCTTTTCTTCAATCTTGATTGCCATTTGATAACAATCTTCCACATTCTTAGGGTTAGCTAAAACTAACTCATCCTGTATGTTTAATCTCAAACCAGCCAAGTACCTAGCCACCTTTTCTACCTCATTCTCATGATGACCAGATCTCATACTCAACTTATAAAACTCCTCAGTATATGCCTTCACATCCATTTCCTTCTGCCTTAAAAATTGCAGCTTCTTAAACATCTGAATTTCATAATCCTTGGGCAAGAATTTACCTTTGATCCTTGCTACCATTTTATCCCATGAAGTGATCTTTGACTTTCCTTGTTTCCTTCTCTCAGATTGTAGATAATCCCACCATACCAAAGCATGACCTTCTAACTTGGTCTTTGCAATCTTTACCTTCTGATCCTCAGCAACATCTTCACATTCAAAGTGATTATCAAGTGCAGCAATCCAATCCAGTAACTCATCTTCATTCAAACTTCCATTATACTTGGAAACATCAACCTTTACCTTAGGTTTATCACTCTGTACTGCCTTTAACAGTTTTGCAAATCTCTGGTCTTCAGCATCCAGACCTTCAGCTACCTCTTCATACTCTTCAACAGCATCTTCATCTTCTTCTGACTCACTGTCTTCCACTTCCCTCTTTTTGTTCTTTTCCAGGGCTACAAGCCTGGCTTGAAGTGCTTCAGCAAGCTCCTTCATCTTCCTCATCTCTCTGGCATGTTTTTCCTTCATCTCCTGCAACTCCCTTGCAGTACCATTACCTTTCGGAGGCATTTTGTCAACCTCTCACTCCTCTACCTCTATCTTTTCAGTGACAGAATCAACACACAACAGCCCAGACCTTTTGCTGAGCTCTGATACCACTATGATGCAGAGGCATCCACACTAAAACCTTGACATACAGCATGTATGTCTACAACCTTTCATCATCATCATCATATTTCCCTTAACACTGTTAGCATCATCATATTTTCTCTGTCGACCGATATCCTCCTGCAGACAAACCTTCGACCTTTCGCCTGTCAGCAGCATCATCATATTCGGCTATCAGCAGCATCATCACATTCGGCAAGCGCAAACATCCTCCTGATGTTCACTGTTCATCTTACCGCCAAACGCTTTCTGTAGCATCATGATGTTCAACATCATGTTCATCAGCAGGATATAAAATATCTGGTTCCCTCCATATATCCTAATGATGACACTTCACGCACCTTTCCTTCGATGCTTACGTCACCCCGATATCTGACTACTCAAACAAACAGCATCAAGATATGACTTATCCGGTCAAATGAAACATCCTGATGTTGATACTCAACTTTATACTGATGACGAATATTCTGCCGAATATCCTCCTCCCGATCCACTTAACTCCTTGATGCCTTATGCCGATACCAAAACACTTAGGGTCAGCAGGATAAACCTTTATCGGGTGATATTTCAGAATGTCCTGATGACGATTATCCTGATGACGATGACATCATATGCAGTTCCTTTAATATCCTGCTGTTGGCCAAACTTAACATTATCGGCCCGCGATGATTTTATCAACCCGATCGACTAACTTATGCCGATATACCCTTCCTCGGCAACACCTGATGATGATCACCCCGAAACACATTCACCTTATGCAAACGATTGCATCATGCTCACCTCCATCTACTCGGATGACGCTCGAAGTAACTGCAGGATATACACAGAAATATCCTGATGATGCCATTGTGACGAATTTCCAACCTTAGGAAATTTCAGTCCACCGAACCTCCTGAGGTGACCCGATCTGCTTTCAGGGCGATCTTCCAGACTCAAACTATCAGCACGACGTAGCACATACCCATGCTAGGGTTCTCAACACATCTCGACCGTGATCCTGCACACATACATGCAAACAAACAGAAAATGCAAACTAAATCCTAAACTATTGTACATAGCCATTCCACCGATTCGATGAATCAACCGGTGGAATGGATCAGCGAATCCATGCAACCACCAAAACACCAACACAATTACACAGAGAATTGACACAATAGGATCTCTTTATTGATTTCAAAATATGCAAGTACAATATTATGTCTCTCCTCTGCAATCTAACTCCTCAATCTGCCTAAAACCAACCGATCCTAATGCATAAATAGGAATTCTCGCGAGTACTACCGACCTGACTCCAAGTGGCTGGGAGCTTCCAAGCGGCTGGGAGATCTCTCCAGGTGGCTGGGAGATCCAACCGAACATACAGCATAACAGCTGTCCTAACAACCTAGCTAAAAATAGTAAAGTCTGGTCAACATGACCTTATTACATGCATTGGTCTTACAAGACATTCTTGGAAACATCAACAAGACCTAAAACAAACTAACTGCCTCATGGAGGCCAGCTGTCAGGTAGGTGCTTCTGCACCAATGTGATGTGAAACTATTGTGCTTTTAATGGTGTCAAATGTTGTGTCATTTTGGGAAGTTGTTTCCAAAAGCCTAGGATGGTGTGATTGTGTGGGGGTTGGCTATGTGTGCATCATGTGAGTTGAATAAAATGCATTCTTGAAATATTGTCTCCTATTCATGTTAGTATGAACATCTGCAAGATGGATAATGCATTACTCAGTGTGCCTATTTATGTGGTTATGATGACTGCAAGATGGATAATACCTTGCTCAGTGTACCTATTCATGTGGTTATGATAACTATGCAAGATGGATAATGCCTTGCTCTGTGTGATGTGAAATGATGTGTATTCTGTGTTGTAAATGCAACATGATGAGAATGTGGGAGTTCATGCTTGGTTTATGTTTTGGGACAAGAATTGGTCCCTGTGATTATGATTTGTATGCAAGAAGGTAAATGCCTTGCATTGTATTTGTTACTTGTCATTGTGATGGTAATTGTCTTTCTAGATGGATAGGGTCTTCTAGATGCAAGTAGGGGAGTGGCTTTCAATATGGGGTCAGTGCCCAAAGAGGCTACTAGGATAACCCATTGGAAGTTTTTAATCTAGTGATAACTTAATAATAAATTTAGAGGGTTGGGTAGTTTCCACACTAAATAAGATAATTGGATGTCTCACCCATGCCTGTAGTGCTTGTTCAGGCTAATGATGGGATGAGAAGGCTGTGGTTGGTAAGATCAACTTCCTTGTCCTTATGAAAAGATTGTTGGTTTCGCATGTGTCACCCTATGGGGCTGGTGCCTAGAGAGAGGCTGCCAGGATAACCATAGATGGGGGCTGGTTTCTAGTGAGAGATAGCCTTGATAACCCATGCTAGGACCATGTGATGACACTCTTCCCTACTATAGCCTTGCACTCCCTAATGTGTGTGTTTCCATTTCATTGTGTGATTGCCTCTAGAAGTGATACGTGAGTTACTTGTGTTGTTCATATTGACCCATGTTGTATTGGAGCCATGTGTAGTCCTTGCACCTATTAGTCTTCTCTCTTTCTTGATTGGTTTCTTAGTTGGACCTTATTGTTATCTCCTAACACGGGGGGTGGACCTTAGGGTTCCACATGGTCGGGTGGTTGTGCTTTTCTCTCCATTGGTTTCCCTTGTTGTAGATCATGTGCAAGAAGGATGTACCTTGTATAGCATATTTCAGATCTTGCTCTAGCTTGAGGAGACAGATACTTATGATCATGTTCCAGTCTTGTATATCAGTTGAATCATGTGTACTATTATCTTGATGTATGTACTCCAATGTAGTCTAGATAGTGATATTGTAAATAATGTAATGTTGTACTCTCTTGTAAAGGAACTTGTTTATGTACTTGTGATCCTATGTGTGGTATCTTGATGCTTGTTTATCTGATAATATAATATGGAATTATATGTGTTTATTCATGTGATGCAATTAGATATAGAATGAACTATGGTTGTTAGTTAATTCATAATGTTGGTTAGATCTTGTTTTAGTTTGTTAGTGATGCAGCCATGGAACCCTAGAGGATAAATCTTAATTTAAATGTTATGAATAAATATATGATACAAAAGTTCTACAGGGTATTTATATTCTAGTTTTTCCCTCTGGCACTCTAGACAACTTGCTACAAATTTCTCAGCATCACTCTTCATTCTTTCATGAAATTAAGAGGTTTAACATCTACTAGAAGTTTGGTTACTATAGGATGGCCAGAGTATGGTGCGGTAAGAACTTCTTTCCATACTAGATTCCTTAATCCAGTAGAATTAGAAACACATATTCTTCCTCTAAAACTCAATAGTCCATCAGACTTAAAATGAAATCTATCATACCTTGGATCTTTAGGATTTACCATAAGAGCTTGTTTGAATTGGTCATAATATTCATCACCTAATTAATTTTGCAACACTTAATCTTTAAAGTTTACATGAATAGAGACAATTGATGTAGAGCATTAGTTATTTTGTTCTCTTAATAAATCAATTGCCTCTTAGCATTTATCTATCCACTAAAAACCGCTTCCCTTAACCATTGCAGAACCACTTACAAATGTTGCTAATGTTTTCCTTCATTCTTAGAATAAATAATTATATCCTCCAGAAAGACTAGAATAAACATGTCTAAACAATCTCTAAACACACTGTTCATGAGATTCATGAATGCGACAAGGCATTTGTAAGTCCAAAAGACAACACTGCAAACTCACAGTGCCCATTTCTTGTCCTAAAAGTTGTTTTACGGGTATCATCATCCTTCAATCTTAATTGATGATATATTGATCACCAATCGATCTTTGAAAATGCTACAACTCCATGCATCTAATCGAAGAGATCATCAATACATGGTAAACAATATTTGTTCTTTATCATTGCTTTAAAGAGCATACAATACTAAATACACAATTGTAGAGTTACGTCTTTTTTCTTGACAAAAATAACTAGTACATCCCATGATGAAATATTGAATCTAATCAAACCTTTAGCCAATAATTATTGTAATGGGGCTTCTGATTCCATTGATTTTGTAATTGTTATACAATAAGGTACTTTTCTAGGTATCTTATCCAAAACTCTAGGAGGAACAAAAAATTTTAGTTGCTCCAATCACTTGTTCTATCAAACCTTGGTGGAATGACTTTCTTCATATCTAGGAAAGTTCTAAGGAAAGCCTATCCTTTGCTACTTTTTAGGGTCTATGTGTTGAGACATGGACCAGCTAGGACTTGAACCTAGGACCTTCCATTCACTGCTGGAGTGCTCTACCACTGAGCTACTGGCCCCTGTTGGACTAGTCTATCGTCAGTCCAGGTGTGGCTTATTTCCAACACCAACACCCCCCCTTAAGCCACACCTCTCATGTGCTTGGGGCTCCTACCCTGGGCCTGGCTCTGATACCATGTTGAGACATGGACCAACTAGTACTCGAACCTAGGACCTTCCATTCGCTACTGGAGTGCTCTACCACTGAGCTACTAGCCCCTCTTAGACCAGTCCATCGTCGATCCGGGTGTGGCTTATTTCCAACACCAACACTATGGTTTCCAGATTTTCATTATTTACACTATAATCTTAGTGATTTTTCTTTCTTATCCCATGAGTAATCTCATTTTCCCCTTCTGGTTTCCTTGACCTCTTACTTTCTTTTCCAAAATACCAGATCTTTCCTTGTTTTTTACAAACATGGTTAGGATTGCTCCAATTTATCCAAGAGATTAACTAGTGGTTTATTCTCTTCTAGACTTTCACCCTTGTTTGGTTCTTGTATGAAACATGTTGTCATTTTTCTCATGCCAGAAAAATAAGTTATCTAATAGTTTTCTGAATTCTAATGTGACTCAAAACATCAAAACATATTTAACTCATAACAATCAATAGATTGGTACAAAATATTGTCATTTTTATTATAATTTATTCAGGAGTAACTACATCCTTATTTATATAGTTGATATGACAAGACTACATGTCACTGTCAATTTAACAATCTTCCAATTAAACAAACATAGAGGGTGGATGTATACACAAGTACTCCTCCAACACATTTTTCCTAAAACAGAAGCATCATAGTAACCCCCAAGTGACATGTCGTGACTGGCTACAGTTTACTAGGGTTTGCTACACAAGTAGAAATAGTAGGATTCTTGGCTAGTTCAAAACGTTGATTTCTTTCTAGCTGGATATGCTTGAGTGCATCAGTAAAAGTCTTTGAATCCTCTAGCCATGCACCCTAAGAGTAATTAATATACTCTTTAAGTTTCTCTTCCTCGATAGGTTCCTTCTTAACTACTAATTCAGGAAAATACTAGGGAACTAAATTTCTAGCAGTTTTCTTGGTTCTTCTCCACACCATTTTGGCACAAGAAAATTCAAACATTAGCTAACTACATAATGTTGACTACAGGTTAGCATAGTGGACTCATTAGCCCTAGTGTTGAACCTGGTAGCTGTGATACCATATGTAAATTCCACGATCTAAAAACATAGTAAAACCAAAAAATTTACCATAAAGTAAATCAACAAGGTAAAAATGAGAGAAAATTTTTCTTTTATTTAACATATAATCAAGTAACAACAAATTGCAAGATTTCTATCCTAAAATAAGTAACAGAATATAATATACAAAGATGACATTTTGTCTTTACAATTACAAATGTCTGTAATAGATAATGTTTTACATAGTCTCAATCAACACAAGTCTCAAAGATATACTGCATTCAAAAATTTGACATCTTTATCACAAGCCTTGGCATGTCTTCTACTAGAGAGAGAGTATCTTTCCAGTGCTTTACCTCCATCCACAAACCGGCAATTTCCCACACATATTCCACATAAGAAGTGGCCCTACCCTTCATGAGGAATATAGACCAAAGGTGACCAATGGTAATTTTCCTTTCTGAGTACATAGTGTTGTATCCTACACAACTCTATCAATCATACAACCCTAGATACCCTCTAGCTAAGTATGATTTTTGATAGGATGTGCAATCTAGATACAGTGAACCGACAATGCATGTAGAGACATGCATTACTATGGCCATAGTTTCAATATAAATTGACGTTCGCAATGAACGTTGTTGTAATGTTCACCCACCCCAACTCGACTTGGATACTATCATATTCATATAGTTTGACTTGGTCAACTTATTAGTCTCAGCATCTACAATACATTTGGTCTATCCAACGGTAAGACAAGTTTGCAATAACTATCAATATTCCATAGACCTTATAGATTACATTACATTACTAGGTTTCTCATTGCATCTTTGCAATACCCGAGATCCTAAGCTTATCGATACTTAAGAACCTAAGTTGATTTATAAACAACTAAGAAGATTACCTTACCCAGGTTAAGCATCATAGTCTAGGATATTATATCCTTTTTTACAAGTAAGAATAAATAAACATAGGTAGGGTACATGTCCCTTCATTCATGATCTAAAAAATGATCACAAGATTTAATAAATATATTAACCCTATTGGGTCAAGTTAAGGTATTGACCTCCCTATTCCATCATAATGGAATATCAAATCCACAAAATTTTAAAGGTACATATCAACCTATAAAATCATAAAGGTACATTAAATATTAATAACCCAATTGGGTCTAAACTTGGGTTTAGTCTTCCCATTTCAAAATAATAACCAACCTTCTATTTCAAGCTCAAAAGGGGGTTTTAAGAAATTGATCATCCCTCTAGTATTCTTTCCTCTAGCACAAAAAGTTGTTTCAAACTCTTCTAAACAAGATCATTTCCCATTTTCAAGAAATCCTCAATTAAGTCCAACCAAATGTTCTAATCAAGTTATACATTGACTATAGTCATCTTGATACCACTTGTTTCTATCCAAAATACTCATTGTCAAAAGGTTACTCTTCCAACTATATACTATATAGTCGATGAGCCTTGCTATCTAATTTTTGGGCAATTCAAGGAAACTATGATATCAGTTCTTGTGCTTTAGCATTCATTTTGATAAAACCTTATGTACTAAATCCTATTAAACATAGGTTTATTTAGCCTATTTCCAACCCAATGGAAAAATAAACATACTAAGTCCTGAAAGTAAGAATATTGTAAGAAGATTATCTACTAGCTCATATATGTCTTTCAATCCATGACTAGATCATTAACACAAGTATTTCCTTAGATTTATCTACCCAAGGCTCAAAACAAATCTAAACTTCACCAAAGTATAGTTTGACTCCATATTTTGATGGACTAATTCCATTACTATCCAAAAGAATATCCAATCTATGTTTCTCTCTTTAACCTCAAATGAGTTGTAACAAAGCTAACATGCAAATGTACTAGTCTCGACCTACTATAGAGAATTCAACCCACCTCGAAACATCATTAGAAGCAAAGTATTCTTCTTAAGGTAAAGCTTAAATTACCTAGAACTAAAGTGTTCTTCCTAATAGAAGGAAATCTATCACCATAGTTATCCTAAACATGTTAAACCTCCATTCGACATAAACTTTCTTAATATTACGAGGTCATTCAATCTTTATCAACCAGGTTGATTTCCTTTACAATGATAAACTTATGTAGAATTAGCTTTATGACTCCAAAAGAGTAAGATATTGACTGAGATGGATTGTCATCAAAGAATGAAATCAAACTGAGATAAGAAACTATTATCTCATGTCTATGACGTACGAAGTTTATCACATAACGCAGTCACAAACATAAAATTGAAGTTGAAGGCCTTTTATCTATTATAAAATTAGAAAGAATGAAGTCATTTAAGCGATGAGTCTTTAAATCGCATAAACTTATTTTGACTCACTATATCCAAAAATGGTGACAATGATTACAGTGAGATATAAGATGTGTTCTTATCCATTATTAAGGAGTATATATATAAAAATATCAATAGAGATATTAACAATATGAAACACACAACCTTATTACAACATTTAACTATTCCTTAAAAATTTTGATAAAAAGATATAACTGTGTCCTTTCTTAGTTAACAACTTCCCTATTATCTATATATATAATCACATATACCTGTCATTCATATATCTACCATAATCGATGGTGTTGACCATTCATATATCTGCCATAATTGATGGTGTCGGCCATATTGAACACTTAAAATAGCTTATAGATCATGAGAAATCATGGAAGTAAAGAAACTAGTTTTCTACACAATACGAGTTTATTAACTGAGAAAAGAACCTACTATGTTTCACCTTGTCACAGGTAGCACGTGGGTTTCAGGCTATTCCTTAGGTCATTACCACAATGTCGCCCCCTCTTGAGAAGAATCTTTGATAGCAAATCCAACCCTAGAGGAGAATGGTTCCCATCTATAAGTATGGTTCCACGACTACTGTCATAATGGCCCCACTATCGTTTATTAAAATATTTTTCCATTTAGTTTTCAGTTCTTCTAATATGATAGCTACAAATTATGACTCCACTATATACCGCTCCTTCAAAATGGTCTCCACAACTCTATTTGTGAATCATCCTTGCCCACGTCTAACTATTTTAAACTCTCCACTACAAATTAGTTAAAATAAATTCCTTTTCATTCGTTGCAACTCCACTTAAGAGAACTCATGTGGCTCGAGCATGCTAATGGGAGATAACCATCCCATGGGCTCTGTTGGGACTGAAATTCCCAAGCTACTTTTTGGCCAATATTAATTGTCAATCCTCTAAAGATTTCATTATGTGAGCATATATGCAAAGATCCACAATTGTTTTCATGAAGAAATTAATAATTGAATTGATAGAAATATTTGGATTCGATCTATTCTGATTCCTAAACATTTAATATAACATGGTTGAAGCACTCATTAAAAGATGAACCGTAAACAAGGAAGTGAAAACTTACAAACTTTGTTGAAAATAAAGGAAAAATGGCATTAAGTACCAGAGCTAAATATGGGTGAATTCCTTGTTGAAAATGAATAGGGGTTGCTTTTTGAACCATCTTAAAATTCCCTATATTTTGCAAATTATGTGTGTTCCTGATAAAATACATTGTGGTATGGGTTTGTATGTTTGTATATACAAAGTCTCTCATATACAAAGTGGTTTGTATGTTGCATATGCGAAGTCCCTTGTATAGCGGGTCGTCTAAGAGAGTCATCAGTTTGATACATTGTTTACTTGTATGCATTGGGCTAATGTTTTATTATTACATACAAAGTGGACCCAACGAGGTTGAAAATTGAAATGTATTTTTTGTTGGATCCGTTGCTTGTATGTTATGTTTGTATGTTTGGCAGAACGCAACATACATTGTAGTAAATATACAAGGCTAATATACATACCATGGAACCGAAACAATTATGAATTAACATTAAGTCCTTGTATGTTGTGCACTTTGTATGTATGTTGCGGTATACATACATTGCGATATGCATAGCGCGGAATTAAAAGATTATGAAATATGGTAAAATCATTGTATATTCTGTGCTTTGTATGTTTCGAACATACATTGCATTTGATACATACAAGCTAGAATCTAGAGAAATTTAAATCAAGTATATATACAATATGCATTCGGCGAAACAATGCAAAACTCATGCCGATGCACAGTAATATACAACACCGTACATACAACACAATATACATTGCCTAGAACTGAAACAATTATAAATAAATGTTAAGTCACACTTTGTATGTATGTTGTGATATACATACATTTCAGGTTATACAAGGCTAATATACATACCGCAGATTCAAAAAAATATGAAATAAAGTTAAGTTGTTGTATATGTATGCTTTCGGTATACATACATTGCGATATGCATTGCACTTATACAAGTGATGGAACCGAAAGCGATGTTAAAATTGGTTTTATCCTTATATGTCTCGGGCCTTGTATATATGTTTCGGATACATACATTGCAATACATACAAGCCAGAACTCAAAAGAAGTTAAAATGTGGTTAAACCAATGCATTAGGACTTAAAGTATATCAGAGGATGCATATACAAGTCAGAATTGAAAGCAGCTACATAATGCGATTTATAAATCTGCCAGGAAGATACAATTGAAATTGTATGTTTCGGGCTTTGTATAAGATGGTTAGATACAAGTAGTGGCTCCCGCCGCTTGCACACTTGGCTTGTATAATATCAATGTATATTTTTGACATACAAGCCAATATACAAACAAAGATACATTCTAAAGATGCAAGCCGTAGAACCAAAGGTTTATTAAAGTTGAAACATTCGTTGTATGTTTGTGCTTTGTGTATATTTGACATACATTGCCAATATACAATGCATTTCATGCAAGTGGCAGAACCGAAAGGTTATTTAAAAGAGTTAAGTGCTTGTATATTCAGTGCCTTGTATGTTTTGAACATACATTCTTAAAGATACAAGCGATAGATACAAAAGGATATACAAGAACTGGATGCGGAGAAAAAATTAAATATTAAAAACTCCTTGTATGTTTTAGTGATTGTATGTTTGCAATGAGCATATCCAATGTACAAAGAAATTGAAAGCATCAAAAGGGAAGGTTTGTATGGGTCGTTTGTATATGCGCTCATACAAGAGGATATACAAGAGCGATATATAAGAGAAAGATACAAGAATGTACGGAAAGCGAAAAGGTGGGAAGTCTTTGGATCAACTTGACTGTGAGGTTACGCCGACAAAGGAAACCCTAAAATGACATTAAAATCAGATTGGTTAAGATATCTTTCTGACAGTTAAAATATTTGTTTTTTGCAGGATATACACAATGGTGATCAAATTGTATAAACACCCGCGAAAGGATCTTAAGAAATTGATAAATTGTCGATAAGGGAAGTAATTATTTGAGTAAATATATATGTTTAAATAAATTTGTTTTGATCATTTGATCAGAGACTAATTTGTGTTTTATCTAGTCTTTTTAGGAATAATAAAACCCTCAAAGGATATTAAGCAAAATTACAACTAAAGATTTTGTTCAACCCTAAAATGGTTATCCATTTGATGATTAGGGGTGAGCATTAAATTTTCCTAAATTTGTTTATTAAGACAAATATTGTTGTTTGGTTATCAACCGTCACAACTGTTGTAACTGGTCTGAAGCTTGTATGCCTCTCTTTATAAGAGATGACCAAGACCAGAAGAAAGAAATGAGATTTGGGGGAAAGAACATAGACATAGAATAGGAGATACTATAGATTAGATTTGAACAGCAATGCTAGTTCACTTTTAATATATTTTATTTCTGGTAGACCATGTGCAAGCATTTCCTGATGAAGTCAAGTCTGTAAGCATGAAGTAGTGACCACAAATTTTGGTATCAACTATCTGTTAAATTTATTCAATTATATGACTGTCTCCTTTCAAAGTTTTCTCTGTTATTCAATTTGAGTTATCAAGTATATCTTCAAGTTGTCTATGCACATTTGCTATTATAGTGTGATAAGATTAATTGGTTTCTACTTTCAGAATTAAATCTTTTAAATCTATCACAATAACTTAGAAGACATTGTCATGGATCTGTAAAAAGAGTCATATAGTTAGGGTTTGTATTCTGTCTCTAGTTTCTGATAAATCTGTTACAATTGCAGTATTATTCTAATAGGTTCCTTCAAGTAAGGATTAAATCCTTTCAGATGAATGCAGGTAATTTGATTTTGTCAATTGGATATATAAGTATGGAATATTAACTACTTCCTTGCAGGGTTGTACAAGTTACATACCTATTCTTTCATGCCAAGTAGTTCGAGTTTTTACCAAATAAATAGTCATTTATTTCATGATCATACTGACTATATATTCAATAAGGCACTAGTCTAATATTTTCATTTTTACTTATCCAAATTCATTTTAGATTTACTTAGTTAGATTGCATTATTGTTTTAGCATTACAATTTAGATCATTTAGAATTAACTTGCTGTCTTTTTATCTGTTTTATAACTTGTGCCATTATCAATAGTTAAATTAATTCTAAACTTTATCTTCTTTATTAATTAGAGGTTTACCCACCTAGGTCTACCAGAGCCTGAAGTGAAGGGGGTTTAGCCATATCTACCCCATGTCAGTTAGCCAAAAATGTCAAGAGAGCCTAGCACCCTCTTAGGGTTAACGACCTACATTTTTTAGACCTAACAGGCTCATCGAAGGTGGTAGTTAATATCACAGTCCTCCCCTTTTAGAAGAGGCTAACACATCACTTAACTATTGTTGATCATTTAATGATCACCAATAAGTGATTCGATTCACCACTACTATTATTGAAGGATCTCCTATTTGTAAGCCTTCGGCTACTCTAGCATAACATTTTTAACTTATCATGAGGTATTATCCTCATTCGACACATAAGCATATTCTTATTTGATTATATGAAATATGTTTCACATAACATCGCCTCTATTAGATAGTTATAGTTTAATCAATAAAATGATAATATTTAAACAAAGGATTACAGATAACATGATTGGGTTGAGCTTGTCTCCCCATCACAATCTGTCAACAAAATTGTGCGGCTTCTTAACTTGATGGAAATGTCTTGATGTTAAGAACCGACAACAAAACCTCTAGTGCCTTAATAATAATAAGACGACCCCGTGAGCCATCTAGACTCGACCTTGTGATGGGGATTGCTCATACTTTCCTGTCAAGGGATTGAAGATCTTGGGATCTTCTTTTGACATTAGGGATGCACCTTCATACTGTGCCTGCAAATATCCTTGGGCACTGTTAGGAAAATGTTTAACCTTAGATTTTCGAACCACTGATTCATTTGTGACAGTAGACTGGATTTTTCCAGACTCTGTTTGAATCAAATCTTTCACTTCAACATATTGCTGTCGCAATAAGCTGAAATCTTCACTTAGCTCATTAGCTCTTTGACCATTGTGTTTCACATGTAGGTCCACAGTATTTATCTGTGTTCCTAAAACATCAGTTTCTAACTTAATGGCATTTCAAGCTGTATTGGTGGCTTGGAGCTGCTCTTGTCTCCAAACATCAACTTGCGTTCTGAACTGTTCATATTGAGTCTTTAGTTCAGAAAGCTCTTTTCTCACAATCTGTGTCCATTCATCAGAGAGTCTCTTTTCTAGTTTTTCTAGAAGTTGGACCACAGTATGAAAATTCTCTTGATGGCTCAGATGAGCCTTCTGGCTCTTTACAGCTCTATTTCTGCCCATTTCTTTCTATCTTCTAGAAGAAGCATTGTTTTCCTCATACACAAATTATTCCAATTCAGCAAGTTACTTTGGCTACTACTACTTGCTCCTATTGGGAAAACATGAACTGGCCAACACTGAACTTTGTAATGACCTTTAGATTCAATAACCATGAAATCCTTGAATGGGGGCAGACGACCGGGAACAGTACATGAACCGCCAGGGGTACCCACAATTTTGGCTTCCTCGGCTTCTAGGTCTTGTTCTGGAAAATCAAACACTGTCTGAGACATCATCATTCTAACATTTCCGGATGCTGGTGGGAAGACGAATGAACAGTCTTCACATTTAAACAAACCATTCTCTAACTCAGAATACTTCTGGTGCTGACACCTGACCATGACATTGGGTATAGGTGGTGTAACCATAGTTGGTAAAGATCTTTGGTGTACAGTCTGAACAGAAGGTTTAGGTACCTTAAACAAACTTTCAAATCCTTTACTGGGTTGTAACTTTACAGACTGAGATCTAGGCAATACAGAGGGATCTGCATATATTTGATCATTAAATGAAGTTTCTCTACTTAAAGCAGGGGAATAGGCACTGCTACGAAAACTACTAGAAGCATGACTTGCTTGAGTATTTCCAAACTTTATAACTGCCTGATCATCTAGTTCTTCAATTGAGATTCCTCTCAATCTACTTGACGTTCCACAGTCTGGTTCTTGTGTTTCTGAATCCCAAAGTTCCATAGCCCATTCTTCAGGCATTTTAATATCCTTATGTCGAACAATCTTTGGGGCTGTCAATTGAGTACTGTCACTACTAGAGGTCCAAATGGTAGACAATCCTTCTAATCCACGACTCTGTCTAGGATTTATCATTAAAGGCATCACCTTATTATACAGACGGTAGTGGACAAGAAAAACCAGGGAGTGATCTACTGAATTCTTTTTCATAAATAGATTCATGGTTTTGAACTTATATTCTAATACATCCCTGAGGTTTTCATCTTTCAGACTTACAGGAAAGTCTAACAAACAATCTACAAAAATGGGACCTTTGGCCATGGAGTCACAACCGGCTCCAAGCAGTGAATGAGACAGTTTCAGAAACCTAGCATCTTTGAGCATCATTAAAACTATGATTGGCAAACCTTTTCGGTAATGACCACATACTCCAATTCTAACATATGAAAGATGCATAAACTGAGGATTTGACTTACTCTCATAAGCTTTCTTCCTAAACTTCTTAATCAACTCATCTGAGAAAATATTCAATCGACCTTGATTTCCACCTTTTACAACATGTTGCAATTCAGCGACATGACAATTCTGAGAAGACTTATAACCAAACCAATCACGCAAACCTATATCCTTATTATTTATCATATCTATGATACCTTTAGGGATATCTCTATAAATTTCATGAGGAGGGATTCTAGGAACTTTAAATGGTTTTTCTGGTTCCGACCCAACTGCTGAAATTTCATCTAAAGCATTACCACTATCTTCACTAGTATGGAACATAGACTCATTGTTTGCAAAGAAATTGGTAAACCTAACCTCTTGGTTTCGATCTGCCGTGAGATCGATGCTGCCTGCGGACTGAGAACTGGAAGAAGGTTGAGAATCCATCTGTGCTCGAATCTGCGCTCGGAACCTGCGCTTGAAAGACCTGATAACCGCCCAAACTGCCCTTCAACGCCTACCACGGCTTAACACGGGACTTACTCCTGGGACTTACAACACAGTGTGACGGCCTGAGACAATACAGGGAGCATATACATAGAGCAGTACAGATATTAAGAAAGAGATTATGATGAAGTGATCGTTAGGCAACAACGATAACATACAGCAATAATATCATCTCCTAAGGCTCTGATACCATATTTGAGCTTAACAAACAGGAAGCTTACATGCATGTTCATCTATATCAATGCTCGCTTTTACAGAGCTAGAGCTATAAAAGCACATTACTGCAAACTGCTAGCTATGGACTTCTACTAAGCTTGGGACTCAAGCTTTTACAACACTTCAAAGCTGGACTAGCTTGACTACTGAAAACTCTAGACTCTATACTTCTCAGAACTCTTGCTGCACTTAGACTTGCGCCGAATTGCTTGTGAAATGCAGGTGGCCCTGGGATCCTTTTATAGGAAGCTGAGGGCAGATCTTTTTACCCCGATCACATAATTCTTTGGAGTCCGACCACAGCAGAGTGACACGAAGACAAACCTTATCCGAAGAGCATCCCGAGAAGGCGGGACCCAATTGCTCGTGAACAAGATAAGGTCGGCGACCGACACTTCCTTTTACAAACGAGTGGAATAACTCGTACACGCTCTAAGGCGACGTGTTAACCCCTTTTCAACCATGGTAGGGTCCATGCCTTTCATTTCTTAACGAGGTGAAAGATTCCCTCGATGAGTGACATGCCCACTCATTAGCCTTAATGGGACCCCGTGCTGTGAGTGGAGGTACTGGACTCCCAAGGAGCCCACCCGATGCAACCTTCGCATAATTCTCCTTCTGGATGCGTACAATCAGGCGCACGATAGAAACCTCTGGAATCATACTGAGGTACTCTGGGGTCATCTTCTGAGAAGTCGTGACAGTTGGCACAATCCTGCGTAGAAGAGTGTGGAATACATCCTAGCAAAGAATCATCTTCACGCCACATGATTGTCATAACTTTGATTTTATGGGGATGTGCCAAGATAGCATTACTGGCGTATGGAATACCACGGGCAACTCTGTAGGTCTTGGTGTGTAACCAGATGGGAGTTTGATGCTGGGTGAAGTAATTCAAACGATTCCCAACAGTCCAATTGTTGAATCTGGATGTGGATCCGCCCGGTCCATACATTTGGCAAACATGTCTGCTGATAGCATTCTCAGCAGCTGATCTGAACTGGAGTTTGAAAATACATCCGGTGTAAGCTGTGGTGCCATTAAACTGCAACTGGTCAGCTTGAGGATATGGACCAGAAAACATCTTTCGGATGGTGGAGACACCAAACTCATTGTGCAACCATTGGAAAGGATTTCCAATATCCGAATTCAGGAATCTAACAGGGAGAACAAAGTCTCCACACCAGTTCTGAAGAGCATGTCCAATATCTGGATCAATAGGTTCGGCTTCTGCAGAGAACTCAAAGAATGGAGTTTCGGTCCATAAACCGGGAGTGGTTAACTGCTGTTTAGATATAAGCATTTGAAATCTATCATAAAGAAAATCAGCAGCCATTTGGTGATTATGTAAATCCCTATGAGGAAAAGGATTACAACTCCATTGCTCACAACTTGGTTCATTCCAACGTTGTTCTCTGATTCTTATAACTCTTACCTTACCTTTCAGAGCTCTTACCTTCTTCTTCTTCTCTGATTCTTCTTCTACATTGGCTTCAAGCTTAGACTTTATCCAGAAACCTTCCCTTGATTCAAAATCTGCAAAAATATTATCAACACCAGGTAAGTGTACAAAATCAAATTCATAGGTGTTGAGCTGCTGTGCCCATCTAAGAAGGCGGCCACGAGTTATCTTATTTCTAGACTCCTTCTTAAAGAATCCTCTTAAATGCTGCAAATCACTTTTCAACAGAAACCGTTTGTCAGCTATAAACATTTGGAAAGCCTGAAAAGTATTCACAACAGCAAGTATTTCCTTATGGGTGCTATGATAATCCTTCTCAGCATTCTTGAATGCTCCGGAAACTGTTCTGACAATTTCACCCTTATCCTTGGGATCATAAACAGGAGTCTTCTGTTCTCTCAGAATACCAGACCATGCAAACTCACTTGCATCTGTTTCAACTATTTTATAACCTGGTCCTGGTAACTTCAATGGTGGCAACTGAGCACACTTGTTCTTAATATTTTGAATCAGCTTATCATGAAAGCTTGTCCATGGAGGAGGTTTCTTACTGAGGAGTTTGTTCAGATCAAGACGATCTTCAGCAAGCTTGTGGTAAAAACTAGCAATGTAATTTACCAACCCTAAGAACCTTTGCAACTCCTTGACATTAGTAACAGGCAAATGGGCAATTTTTCTCAAAATGTGTTGTTGTGCCTCCATCTTCCCCCCGGGAGAAGTTTGATGCCAATGAAGACTATTGACGCTTGAGCAAAGACAGACTTGGTAGGATTGACAGCTAGACCATGGTGCTTACAGATTTCCAAAAACTGTCTAAGGTGCTGTAAATGCAACTTCATTTCAGGACTAAAGACTAAAATATCATCTATGTATGGCTGAATGAATTTAGCATAGGGTCGAAATAAAGCGTCCATTCTCTGTTGAAAAATGGAGGGAGCTGTTTTGATACCAAATGGAAGGACTTTCCATTCATACAGACCCTGTGGCACCGAGAATGCAGTTTTGTAATAATCCTGGGGCTTGAGTTTAATTTGCCAATACCCTTTAGTTAGATCAAATTTTGAATAAACATTACTACCCTGGATGGACTGCCAGATATGGTCTTTGCTAGGTAAGGGATGACGATGATCTACCAGACATTCATTCAAAGGCTTATAATTAACCACTAATCTCTTTTCAGGTAACTCATTTCCATTTTCATCTACTTTAGGAACATACATGGCATGACAGGAAAATGGTGACTCTGAAATCTGAATGAGATTTTGTTCTAAAAGAGAGGTTATCTCTTTGGCACAAGTTTCTGTTTCAGAAGCAGTCATAAGAAAATAATTAGCTTTACCTTTTGGTAGAAGTTCTTCACCATTAGCATCTCTTTTGAGTGGAAGGTCACAAGTGATCCTCCGCTGGTGCTTGGACAAATCTTTGGTGAACACTGCTTCTTCATATTCTTTCTTCATGTCTTCAATATCTTTCTGACCTTGTGCATACTGCTGAATCAGATAAGCATGACTGACATCACGCTTCTTCTTTGCTCCTGGCTTTTGCTGCTTATGAGTAAAAGACAAAGGCTGATAAACTCTGGGAATTTGATAGAGATCCCTAAATGTTAGGAATGTCTTGTCAATGATAAATGGTTCCCAATCCTTTATGGCATTACTTCCAAGGATGCCATCATAGTCTTCTACTTCATACTGCACAAAGAGCACTTGAGTAGGATGATCTTCTGTTCCAAGACGAACAGGAGCTACACAGTAGGCTTTGCTACCTTCCTGGTTCTGATTAGCAAAAGTAATATTGGTGTTTCCCTCTGTCCATGCATCTTCAGTGAAACAGTTCTTTCGTGCTAGATTTAAATCTGCACCGGTGTCAATCAGAAAGGATAGAGGATAGGCCTGAATACCTCTAAAGTGAATTGTAAGGATCACAGCAGGACAAATGGATGCAATTTTAGCACTGCGAACATACTTGTGATCATTAAGCATATTGACATGATGAGTACTAGGCTCAAGATTGATAACTTCTCTAGGAGGTGAACCTTCAAAAGCTTCATCAGTCAAGTATCTAAATGGATCTTCTTCCTGTAGTTCAGCTTTAGGAATTTGTACAGGAGTTACTGGTTGAGGCTTCGGAGGAGGCCTATGAGACAAAGATCCTTCAGAGGGTCTTAGAGACACACTTGAGGATGCCTTACTTGGAGAGGCCTGGATATCACTGATTGACCTCTGGACAATAGGACTGTAAGATTCTTCACCACAGAGGAACTGGGCTTCTCTAGGGCTAACAGATCTAGTAGTAATCCTATTGATATACTTTTCCAATTCAACAGACTTTTCTAATTCTTCATGCAAATTGAAATTTTCTTCTTCATCAAGTTCTTGAATTTCATCTCGAGCTTGAGCAATTACCTTGTGAAGAAATTCTTTGTGATGACGCCGCCAGAGACATCTTGCCATGCTTCCAGGTGCTGGAGCTTCTAGGATTCCACGCTGAGAGAGAGGCAAGGTGGATGCAAAACTTTGTTGTGCTGCAGTAGTAAGAACAGATGCTGGAGGAGGTGTCTCAGGAGGAGAACTCCTCTTTTGCCATGGAGCTGGCCTGTATCCATGAGACTCATGGAAAGTGTTAGTTCTTTGAAACGGCCGACTCTGCACCTTGGGCTGCAATAGGTACAGCTTTCTTGCTTTTAGCTGCTCCAACTGGGCATTCAGCTTTTTCCACGTTTCTGGACCCATGTCCATTTTATTGAGTCGAGCTTCAATCTCCACTATCTGCTCAATGATCTTATTGAGCTCATCTTGGACTGGGGCACTTCTGAACATACGACAGTAGAAAGATATCTCATTGTCGGATGAATCTTCAGAATCTGACATTTCTTGATCTGGTGACTCTTTCTTAGAAATTGAAATTTGATTCAATTTCGTTTCTACTTCTTCAATAGCAGACTGATATTCTTCTTCAGAGCTTGACTCAGAAGATGAACTTAGAATTATGTCCTCAGAGTCTGACGGATAGTCATTTATATAGATGTAGTCAGGTTCTGTAATACCTTGCTCTTGCATTGCACGCATCTTGCCACGTCCTTTCTTTTTCTTTCTTTCCAGACACTTATTGGCAAAATGATTCCCTTTACAGATGTAGCAGGTTGGCTTCCACTTGCTACCTTTATTTTTATCCTTCTTTCTGAAGAAACCTTTCTTTCCTTTCGGATACTTATTTTTGATCTTTCGGTCCTTGACATCTAGTGCTTTGAATCTTTTACGAAACCTTTTGTCAGGCTTTTCTTTATAGCAGCCTGCACACGCATCTCCTTTATCGTCATCAATGCGGTGGCAGATGGTAGTCGACAAAATTGGTTGAACTTTCTTTATCTCCTTTTTAGCTTTAGCCTCATCACAGATGTCTGAATTAATCTGTTCTAAAAACTGGACCAGCTGAGGAAAGGTTACTTCTTTCATTTCAATGCCATCGGCAACCATATTCTCTAATACTTTCTTGTGATAGAATTCTCCTATCGGATTACCAAAACTTTTCAAGAAAGTAGTATACATCAAATCATGTTTATGTTCATGACCAGAGAGATAGAAATGCTCATACTGTTTCTTACAGTAACTTTTGAAATCTCTCAAATCTTTACATTTTCCTTTGATGAACTTATTGTATTCCAACTTTTCCATTACATCCCGTTTTCCAACAAACATTCTTAGAAGTTGAGCACATACCTGATCAGTTCCTTTATCTAATAGATTTTCTCTATAATCATCAGGCAATCTTTCCCACACATGCTTTGCAGTTCCAGTCATAGCATTCAAAGCTTGCTTGATAACTTCTTTTTCATCTGCATCAGTGTTAGTGGACATATAATTTGTTATCCATGATCTCATAGCATCAATACCTCTAGTATTCTCTAACACTTCAAGCTTATCAAAATTCACCAATGGAGGTGTATCAGCTTTATATGACTGTATATTTTTAAATGGATCCTCCTTGGGAGAAGTTCCATTTCCTCCGCGAGCCATCTGGACTCGACCTTGTGATGGGGATTGCTCATACTTTCCTGTCAAGGGATTGAAGATCTTGGGATCTTCTTTTGACATTAGGGATGCACCTTCATACTGTGCCTGCAAATATCCTTGGGCACTGTTAGGAAAATGTTTAACCTTAGATTTTCGAACCACTGATTCATTTGTGACAGTAGACTGGATTTTTCCAGACTCTGTTTGAATCAAATCTTTCACTTCAACATATTGCTGCCGCAATAAGCTGAAATCTTCACTTAGCTCATTAGCTCTTTGACCATTGTGTTTCACATGTAGGTCCACAGTATTTATCTGTGTTCCTAAAACATCAGTTTCTAACTTAATGGCATTTCGAGCTGTATTGGTGGCTTGGAGCTACTCTTGTCTCCAAACATCAACTTGCGTTCTAAACTGTTCATATTGAGTCTTTAGTTCAGAAAGCTCTTTTCTCACAATCTGTGTCCATTCATCAGAGAGTCTCTTTTCTAGTTTTTCTAGAAGTTGGACCACAGTATGAAAATTCTCTTGATGGCTCAGATGAGCCTTCTGGCTCTTTACAGCCTCTATTTCTGCCCATTTATTTCTATCTTCTAGAAGAAGCATTGTTTTCCTCATACACAAATTATTCCAATTCAGCAAGTTACTTTGGCTACTATTACTTGCTCCTATTGGGAAAACATGAACTGGCCAACACTGAACTTTGTAATGACCTTTAGATTCAATAACCATGAAATCCTTGAATGGGGGCAGACGACCGGGAACAGTACATGAACCGCTAGGGGTATCCACAATTTTGGCTTCCTCGGCTTCTAGGTCTTGTTCTGGAAAATTAAACACTGTCTGAGACATCATCATTCTAACATTTCCGGATGCTGGTGGGAAGACGAATGAACAGTCTTCACATTTAAACAAACCATTCTCTAACTCAGAATACTTCTGGTGCTGACACCTGACCATGACATTGGGTATAGGTGGTGTAACCATAGTTGGTAAAGATCTTTGGTGTACAGTCTGAACAGAAGGTTTAGGTACCTTAAACAAACTTTCAAATCCTTTACTGGGTTGTAACTTTACAGACTGAGATCTAGGCAATACAGAGGGATCTGCATATATTTGATCATTAAAGGAAGTTTCTCTACTTAAAGCAGGGGAATAGGCACTGCTACGAAAACTACTAGAAGCATGACTTGCTTGAGTATTTCCAAACTTTATAACTGCCTGATCATCTAGTTCTTCAATTGAGATTCCTCTCAATCTACTTGACGTTCCACAGTCTGGTTCTTGTGTTTCTGAATCCCAAAGTTCCATAGCCCATTCTTCAGGCATTTTAATATCCTTATGTCGAACAATCTTTGGGGCTGTCAATTGAGTACTGTCACTACTAGAGGTCCAAATGGTAGACAATCCTTCTAATCCACGACTCTGTCTAGGATTTATCATTAAAGGCATCACCTTATTATACAGACGGTAGTGGACAAGAAAAACCAGGGAGTGATCTACTGAATTCTTTTTCATAAATAGATTCATGGTTTTGAACTTATATTCTAATACATCCCTGAGGTTTTCATCTTTTAGACTTACAGGAAAGTCTAACAAACAATCTACAAAAATGGGACCTTTGGCCATGGAGTCACAACCGGCTCCAAGCAGTGAATGAGACAGTTTCAGAAACCTAGCATCTTTGAGCATCATTAAAACTATGATTGGCAAACCTTTTCGGTAATGACCACATACTCCAATTCTAACATATGAAAGATGCATAAACTGAGGATTTGACTTACTCTCATAAGCTTTCTTCCTAAACTTCTTAATCAACTCATCTGAGAAAATATTCAATCGACCTTGATTTCCACCTTTTACAACATGTTGCAATTCAGCGACATGACAATTCTGAGAAGACTTATAACCAAACCAATCACGCAAACCTATATCCTTATTATTTATCATATCTATGATACCTTTAGGGATATCTCTATAAATTTCATGAGGAGGGATTCTAGGAACTTTAAATGGTTTTTCTGGTTCCGACCCAACTGCTGAAATTTCATCTAAAGCATTACCACTATCTTCACTAGTATGGAACATAGACTCATTCTTTGCAAAGAAATTGGTAAACCTAACCTCTTGGTTTCGATCTGCCGTGAGATCGATGCTGCCTGCGGACTGAGAACTGGAAGAAGGTTGAGAATCCATCTGTGCTCGAATCTACGCTTGGAACCTGCGCTCAAAAGACCTGATAACCACCCAAACTGCCCTTCAACGCCTACCACAGCTTAACACGGGACTTACTCCTGGGACTTACAACACAGTGTGACGGCCTGAGACAATACAGGGAGCATATACAGAGAGCAGTACAGATATTAAGAAAGAGATTATGATGAAGTGATCGTTAGGCAACAACGATAACATACAGCAATAATATCGTCTCCTAAGGCTCTGATACCATATTTGAGCTGCAACAGACAAACATATGGAACACCATAAACTGGTACTACCAAATAGCGCACACGAATACTCAATAGATTATTATTAACAAACAGGAAGCTTACATGCATGTTCATCTATATCAATGCTCGCTTTTACAGAGCTAGAGCTATAAAAGCACATTACTGCAAACTGCTAGCTATGGACTTCTACTAAGCTTGGGACTCAAGCTTTTACAACACTTCAAACTTTTATGTTAAATGTAAACGATCACAGTTCTACTCAGACAACATCATTTACTTCACAAATGACTATGACGTCACACTACAACTTGAAAAGATTCGAAAGATATCGACTACCTGTCGATTGGGTTCAAAAGTAAACTGACAAGACAAGACTTACCTCTTATGACACTGGTTCATGTTTTTGTTAAACACTAATACTCATTTGGAAAATCATCACTCGTAACCCGAGGTCTATATCTCTCTCCTCGAAAGATACTCTCTCTTTTCTCTGAGAGTCATCTGGAAACCTGTAATCCTGTATCAAACTTGTAACCAACAAATTATGATCAGTGCATCATTACTCAAATAATAAATCATTTATCTCATAATGCAATATTAAATCAACAACAATAAAATATTCTTTTCCATAATTCCATATATGACATTCAATATAATCTATGTCATCCCTTAACATTAATCTTAACATCATAATAGACTTACTTATGTTCAAGTAAAAGTAAAAAGTGTTAGCAAGACAAAAATTGGGGATGTAATAATTGAAGTCCATTTGGTTTTCTCTTGGCTCATGTTGTTTCACAAAACCTAGTTATTAAAGGTATCCCTTCCCAATTTTTCCCAACAACTTGCTAATGGTCATTTTGTCAATAATTATTTTCTTATGCTTCTATAAAATGAAGATACTATCAAATAGGCTCTCTAGTGTTTGAATACTTTTTATTTATCCTTTGGTTCTAGAATTCAATAAAAAATGCAATGTTATAGGCAATCATTTTTGTTAAAGCCTAATTGGCTCAAATCTTTTGGCTAGAAATAGATAGATCATGGAGAGGTTTATGGGTTTCTAGGTATTGCCTTTGCCCTGCAAGCATCTCCCTTCTCTTTATGGTAGGTTGTCATTACCTACGTGGAAAAATAGTTTTTCTATTGGATCACCAAGCCACTTTTCCTTGTAGGAAAATTCCATGGTTGTTCTAAAGTTCTTGCTACTACCCACGTCTACTATTCTTCCTATTGGGTGCCTTCTAAGGCTTCTTTGTAAAATCTTGAAAAACTCCTAATGAATTTCTTATGGGCTTCTTCAAAACAAGTAAATGGGTTTCATAGAGTTTCTTAGGATTTTTATTGTCTCCCTCATGACTCTAGTGGGCTTGTGCTTATTGAAATTCAATGCCAACATATAGCCTTGTGTGCTAAATGGAAAATAAGAGATCTTGAGGGAAATGAAGCCTAGAAAAATCTTTTTAGACTAATGAGGGTATTCTCAACCCAACACATTCACAATAACAAATTAACACAAGAAAAACATCTGAAGTCAAAAAAGTAAGAAATTTCATTCATTGAACATTAAACGTCTTGTTACAAATTCCTAGGATGTTAGATAATAGCAGATTTAGACCCAATGGTCTTAGAATTTATATATGACAATCCTTAAAAAATGCTACAATGGTCTATAACTTAAAGTATCCTGGTCTCTAGAGTTTTTTCTCAATCTAGAACTTCAAAAATAGCTCTATATCTTCCTATATTTCATCTTCTAACTCCTTTGCATAATCCATAGCTACCAAAATAACTCCTAACCACCACTACAGCTATGTCCACACTCCCTTGGGTGTTCAAAACTTATAGCTCACTTTATTTTAACTCCCCTCCACTTTAATCCCACCTTTTGGGCCATTAATTTTCACCAGCAAAAAATAACTCAAAATAGCACAACTCCTAGGAGCCATAATTTTTTATCCGAGTACCTGATTGGGCCATCATTTTTTAAACTGAAGATCTCGGAGTGCTCTATGTCCTAGAAATTTAACTTAATCAATTTCCCTAAATAATTTCATATATTTTCTAATACCATTGGATCTAAAACTATTGTTATCTAACAACCCAAAAATTTGTAACAAGATGTTTCATGTACAATTAATTAAATTGCTTGCTTTTTTTACTTTCATATGTTTTTATTTTGTTAATTTGTTTTTTTGAGTGTGTTGGGTGGAGAACACCCTCATCAATAAAATAAAAAATAAAACAACATTATTTTTTTGGGTGATGCAAGATTGCTCTTACACCTCTAGATGCTCCTACATCATTGACATTACATTATTGTTGGTGAAAAGCATATGGAAAGATAGGAAGCTATCAAACCATGGATTATGTTGAAAAATGACTTCCAAAATGGGTTATATATCAATCAATAGTCCATTTGGTGGTCTCCTATAATCATTTTCTATGATTTAGACCTCTTTCTAAGGTTTGATGGGTCTATGCTTTGAAATTTTACAACAAAGGCATTAGGACCCTTCTAGATCTTTTCTCAAGGACTACCAAAAATCTTATTTCTTTAATTAAATAAAAATTAAAGTCTATACTCACTAATTTGTATTTTGAATCCTCCTAGACTATCGTTGATTATATTCCTATAGAGATGCTACATAAAGTTGGGGTGAGGAATTTTAAACCCTAGTGGAAATATTGAAAATGGTATCCTGATACACCATTTTACAACTACGAACATTGCAAAGGCTATGTATGGATCTCTTTGCATTTGCATATGGTGCAAAAGCTCAATGACAAATGGGCTTTATAGTCCTTAATTATAGTTCTTGGCAATGTAGATTTCAGACTATTTAGTCAACCATTCAAGTGAGTTCAATCTTGCTCACTTTGTTTGATGTATTATTTATTGAGATCTCCATATTGGTTCAAGATTAATTTATTTGGGATTTTTCAATCCCCATTATCATTTGTGGACACCAAGAGCCTCTCAAGAATTTCTTCTAGTTTTTATCTAGAGACCAAACTACTTGGAATTGGATTCATGAGTTCTTCAAGTCTTTCAAACTTGAGCCTTTTTCCTAGCATATATGGTTCTTTTAAGTAATTGTCCTAGAATTCCTACTAAGTTTAAACCCATGTATAGCATGCTTTCAAGGTAGAAATCTTCTTTAATAATTGTAAAGATTTAAAAAAATAGTTTTTGGTTATTTTCTTGATGTTCATTTTTCCATGTATATAAGTCTATGATTTGTTCCAATGTTCTCATGTAGATACAAGTAAAATATAATAAAGATACACCTAAATTTGCCCACCTATAGGTGCTTCCTGACTATTGGGGTAATGCACCTTGTATAGATGCCAAAGTTCCACTGACGTTTCCTTCCAATAGGGTTAATCATCTCCTCAAGGGTGTTGGCATGGATGTAGTGATAATAACCATGAGCATGAATCTCATGATTCACATGTTTCTTAGATGCCTTAGTGCAAAGCCTAGGATCACAATACTTGTGATTGGTCATTACATTCCCATTCACCTTCAATTTCTTATTAGCCTCTTGATAGAGGTGCTCTTGGTTGGCCATGTTGTTATATGGAACCTAATCAGACTTGGGGGCTAAAGTTTCCCCACTTTTGTTGGCGCGGTTCATCCCCCCCCCCCAAGTATTTAATGGGGGAGTACAGGGTGGCAGAGCCCCTCTTGTTTTATAAAGGCATCGATAGTTATTTTTTATATTGATCAACATATAAAACCCTATTTTTGAAACTGACATAAGTCTTGATAAAAATGGTTGGGGAAGGTGAAAAGGCTTAGGGTTATGGTTTCCGTTGATATTGTATTGTAGCATATTATAGTAGTATTGAGTTGTAAGAGATTGTTGGTTGTAATCAGTTCTATTTTTGCTAGAAAATAATATTGGACTCTTTGTTCGTGGATGTAACCCGAGTTTGGGTGAACCACATTAAAATTGTCTCTCGTTGTTTTATTTCTATGTATTTTCATTCCTCTGTTTAATCTCTAATTATCTATATTTAATTGATATCTTATGCCTTCTATTCCTAATAGGCCAAACAACAATAATCTTCCTCACTTTTCTCTAGCTATTTCTATAGCCAAGAATGAAACTCAAGCCCCTAATGAATAGGTTAATGATGATTGTGCTATTACAAGTTGGGACCCTATTCCAAATGGTCAAGGACCTTTCTATTGGCTAAGACAAACCTGATGATCATGACCCACCTCCTTATCACATCCCAACAAACTCAATGTTCTTATTGACACTCAAAGTCTTGATGTAATTTGGACCTGGTTAGAGACTTTACTAGTTCAATATCTAATTACATCTTGACAACTTTGTTGCTTATGATGCTTAAGATTGTAACTATTATAATCCTAATAGTTTTTATATCTAATTGTACTTTGTTTCTTGTGATGATTAATATTATGATTATTATGATTCTAATAGTGATGAGTTCTAACGGTACGTCATAGTTAAATTCAATGTTTTTACATTTATTACTAACTAGATACTAATGCTCTTTTTATGAACTGTGTGTGAGGAATCTTGGCTTGTCTTATATGTACAGAGGTGCAAGGTGAGGAAAATTGTGGTTTTTTCAATGAGAGATTATCCCATTTCTAAACTAACCCTACCTCCATACTTGTGTACATCGAGTATCAATTGGAGGTTTGACCAACAATAAGTACTTTGCATGTACTTGTGTCTTTTAGCAAGGACCATGTTTAGTCATTATAACTAGGAATCTTTGTCATTTGCACACCCATACCCTAGAGGTTATATGAGGTCAATGAAATAAGGGATCATATGTAAATCGTATTAAATATCTAAATGGTATAATTTAGGTGATGGTTAGGATGGTCAATTGGTAGCTAATTGTGAGGTTAGTTGCATTAGCCGAAATCCTACACTTACTACTAACCGAGCTATTTATGCTAAATTAAATAATTGGTTAAGTCATGAACCTAGCCCAATATTAAAATCATAGTGAAAATATTAAGTAAAAGAAATAAATAAGCATATTAATCTATTGTTTCTAGCACCAAAATCCTAAAAGTATGTTCCTTAAAGAAAATATTACAAAGGATAGAAAATTTATTGCAAAGGCATGGTTGTAGTAGTGAGAAGAAGTCACTTTCCTTGCCATGAATAAGCATATGGCATGCCTCTATAGCCATTAAATCTTTGAAGGATAAGTAGGAGTTGGATGCAAGGGAGAAACAAAGAAATAATAGGCATGCAAAACAGAGAAAAAAACATGTGGAGATGGTAGGAAAAATTAGAGAGATAGAAACTAGGGAGACCTAAGGAAGTGGTGGCCCTTTTGGGTGATTTTATCTAGATGGAGAGTATAATGTAGGGGTAAATGAGGGAACACAATTAGGGATGTGGGATATGTAGTCTCAAAGGATCTTGAGGGTAATGAACAAGGTAGGTGTCCCTCTTTTCTTTTCTATGAATTCATACATGTGTAATAGATACATGTGCACCTTGGTAACTATCCATTGTGTGGTTGATCTTGAGTCTATCTGAAAGTAGTGATTTGAAATAAATAATTACAACTAGTGCTACAAGGGTAGGTCATTTATCTATTGTTATGCTTGAAATCCTAACCCTTCATGAAAAATATTGGCCTCTATTTGACCCCATCTCTCAACAATATAGTTTGAGAATTTTGTGCAACATAACCCAACACTTTCTAGTATATAAATTTCACTTAGATCCATAGTATTGGAGCTCAATCTAACTCTACTAGGCTAAATGTGCATGTGCATAGTGAAGTCATATTTTACATCAATTGTTTGACAAAATATCTCCATGAAATGTTTACTATCATACATCAATCATTGTTGAAAATAAACCATTTGGGTTTTCAAATGCAAAAATGTTTGGCTTATGTTTGTTCCCAACCTTGATAGCTTTTCTTATCATCCTTTGAACATAACAAAAATAGTGGCTCTAAAATCAAGATATATGAATGTAGATTTTACCAAAAGTTTGATTGTGACTAATTTTACTAAAATTATGGTAAAAATAGGTATGCATATAAATAAAACACCTATTATTTGGTAAAATGCCACAATAAAATGCAATCTCATTTCTTGGCAAAAATGGTTTGTAATTTACCAATTCTTCAAATGGAAAGGAATCTTATTCCTTAAGTTTCTATCTGAGGTAGACTCTTGGAGTAAACAATTTGAAAATCATTTTGAACATATTAATCTTGGTCAAAATTTAACTTCAAGAAAAGTTAGCATAGATTTAGAGAGCCTAGCAGCCTGGCTTGTGCTAAATGCATGGTATTTGTATGAAAAATGCTAGTTTACAAATTATATTTGATTATATAAAACTTGTAAACAAAGTGATTGATAATTATTGAACATAATGACAATAAACAAAATATTATGCATTTGTTGACATAATGTGTACTTGGCATCTATTTGAAAAATGCTTGCATTACTAAAAGTATGCTACTTGTCGGATAATAATTTTGCATTATCTAATACTTGTTATAGGTTTTATAAACACTTGTATGAAATGTAGCATAATGGAAGGATCTAAAATTTAGAAAAGGAATTGAGTAGACTTGATACTAAATGGTTAGTACTAGATATGTGACCACCTCTAAATTTAAAACTTCTAAAAATTTATAAATCCTAGAGACTCTTACTTGATTAAATTGCAACCTTTAACTATCAACTAATTAGCATTCACTCAACAAGTGCTCATTTCATCATGGAATAAGGACTATTTGAAATCTATTTTTAACAAAAAGAATAGATGATGTCAGTTAATACACCATGATTTAAGAAATAGGCTTGGTAGAAGGCAGAATATAGATCTAATAACCTTGTGTTGGTCTGAGGAATAAAATTATACCTTATGAACCTACAAATTGAAGGAATCCACAAATTGAGAATTATCCATATATATGGTTGATTTACAACCATATATGTTGTGATGGTCTAGCATGTAACTCCTTGGTAATAGGATTAAGGGCATGGTCCTTGGTAGAAATTAATTGAAGGTCTATATATGGTTCTCCACGTTCTTGTTGTTAAAAATGTCTAAGTGATTGATTGTTAGAAATATGAAATAGTTGAATAACCCAAGAACTTTTTAAGAGAGATCCTAAGCTACAAAAGTTGTAAATGCATAAACAAAATAAAAATAATGATTTCAAGAGATATGCAAGTGTCAAAATGATAGAATTGCATTAAGATCTCAAGAAGAAGATACACAAAATATTGGTAAAACATTACCATCTAAGATGCAAAATACAATCTAGGTAGTGAGTTTATATAGACCAGGGAGAGGGGTGGAGATGCTAAAACTGACCAATAGGGAGAGACCACTAAATGATCTAAACATAGTAAATGTAACTCCCTCATAGGATGGTGACACCTCAAACTACCAATTCACCTAATTAAACTCACTTTATTAACCTAAGAAAGATTAATAAAAGTGTAGGAAAAACCTAGGAAATAGGAAAATAAATACCTACACTAACACCCCCTCTTAAGTGTAGCTTAGGTGGGTGAAAAGATGAGTCCCGATTAATAAATCATAATGAGGTACCCATGTACAAAAATTCCCCCCATAAATAGAGAGAGAGAACACCCCCCAAAATAGAGAGAGAGAGAGAGAGAAAATAAGGACTAAGAAGCCCATACAAAGTGGACACCTATCATACCCTCAACAAATCTTGCAAATGACAGAACTTGCTCTCAATAAAGGGTTTGGTGAAGATGTACGTGATTTTCTCTAATGTCGGATAGTACCTAAGATAAATGACTTGCTCATGAATCAACTCTTGAATGTAGTGCATGTGGATCTCAATGTGTTTGGTCTACTAGTGATAGACTAGATTGTGAGACATCTGTATTGCACTTTGGTTGTCATAAAAGATGACTACAAGATTCTAGAAGAGAATACCAAACTCAGTGAGAATTTTCTGAAGCTAAATGGCCTTAGTAGTAGCGTTAACTGCTCCTCAATACTCATCTTATGTAGATGAAAGAGAAATTGTAGACTACTTCTTGCTCGATAAAGAAATTGGACTCGAACCAAGTGAGAAGCAATACCCTAAACTAGACTTGTGATCCTAAGAATAGCCTGCCAAATCTAAATCTATGTGTCCCACCAATTCAATATCCATGCATATTGCATAGTTAATCCCATAACTATGAGTGCCCTATACATAGTGAAGAATCTATTTAGCTACTTTCTAATGTAGCTCATATGGGTCCTGCATGAACTTAGAGACTAGGCCCACAACATATGATAGATCAGGCCTCCTGTGAGTCAAGTATATGAGACTCTGAACTAATTGGTGATAAAAAGTAGCATCTACCAATGGTTAAGAATAGTGGTCCTCAAGTTTGACTCCTAGTAGAAATGGAGTCAGTGCAGGCTTATGGTCAAACATGCAAAATTTGGAGAGGATATCAAGTGTGTACTTAGGATGTGTAATGAAGATACCAAATGAGGACTAAGTGATCTCAATCCCCAAAAAGTAATACAAAAGGCCCAAGTTTGGCATCAACAAATGATCATGAAGGTAAATTTTCACTTCCTTGATGGTGGATGAGTGACTCCCTATCAGCAACAAGTCATCAACATAGAGAACATGGAAAGTGGGAGTATCATCATGTTGCATAATATAAACAATCCGTCAAAATGGCACCAAGTGAACCTAAATGATAGAAGGAAGGACTCCATCTTGGTATGTCAAGCTTGAGGGGCATGTTTGAGGCTGTAGAGAGACTTTCAAAGATGGGAAACAAGTGAAGGATCTTGTATGAAACCCTGTGGTTGCTCCATATATATCTCCTCCTGAAAGTCAATGTGAAGAAAAGCACTCTTCACATCCATCTAATGAACTTACCAATGAAGGGTTCAACAATAGAAAGGACAAGTTGGATGGAACTCATTTTGGCAACTAGCGCAAAAGTCTCAAAGTTAGCAATCCTAGGAACCTAGGAGAATCCTTTAGCAATCAAGTGAGCCTTATGCTTATCAATCGAACCATTTCTAGCAAATTTCATGTGATAGATCCAATTGCATTGAACAAGTTTCCTTCCCTTAGGAAGGGGGACTAAATCCCAAGTATGGTTCCTCTCCAAGAAACTAAACTCTTCCTACATAGAAACATCCCACTCGAGGAGACCAGAAGCTTCTCAAAAAGACGACGGATCAAAAGTTAAATCAATTAAGATATGTGGAGCCTACTGAAACTATGACCTTGATCTTCTAGCATGTGAAGGATCACCAATCCAATCACTTTCTGACTCCAATGTTTGAGAAGCCCAAAGAGGCCCAATGGCTAGAGAATTAGGAGAATCTAGAGGAGATTCATCACCCTCTAAATGATGACTACAAGAGGAGGAAGATGAATCATCATCATCACTGTCTCCATATAAAGTGGAGGAGGAGGACTCCTCATTAAGATCATATCCTCAGAAGAACTATCATCATGTTCTAATGTCTCCAAAGTTATGGTTGAAGGAAAAGTGGTAGGAGAAGACCTAGAAACATCCTCCTCAAAATGAACACTCCTCTCAATGAATAGCTCATGAGTGTAACATCCATGTTCTAAAAACATAGTAAAACCAAAAATTTACCATAGAGTAAATAAACAAGGTAAAAATAAGATAGAGAAAATTTTTCTTTTATTCAACATATAATCAAGTAACTACAATTACAAGATTTCTTTTTACAAAATACAATAAACCATATTGTCTTTCTCATTTACAATGTTTACGAATGTAAATCCATTACATATACAAATTTTGGGAATAAATACTACTTCTAAATATCTGACATCTTTATCACAAGTCCTGGCATGTTTCCTACTTGGAAAGAGAGCATCTTTCTAGTGATTTACCTCCATCCACAGACCAGCGGTCTCCCACACATCTTCCACATAGGAAGTGGCTGTACCTTCATGAGGAATATAGACCTTAGGTGACCAGTAGTAATTTGCCTTTCCTGAGTACATAGTGTTGTATTCTACTCAACTCTATCAACCATACAACCCCAGATACCCTCTAGCTAAGTATGATTTTTGATAGGATGAGCAATCTGAATACAGTGAACCAACAATGCATGTAAAAAACAAATGTATTACTTTGGCGAAAGTTTTTAATATCAATATCGTTCATAATGAACATAGTTGTTAAGTTCACCCACCCCTACTCGACTTGGATATTGTCGTATTCTCACATTTTAATTCTCTTACCAACCTTAATCATGTAATAGTTTAATCTATGAGTCATAATAATAATACCTTTTGACTTAAATAAGTCTATATGACATAACCATACAATTGGTCTGTAATCGACTCTAGGGTTTTCTTAATATCCTTTGTTAATATGATATAACAATAAAACCATATCTTATATCTAGGAGTTCTAGACTCACAAATAACCCTTGATTAACTCAACCAAGGTTAAGAATACTATAGATCTTAAATAATTAATATCTCCTATACAAAGGAACGTAGAATAACTTTGGTAATGTGTTATATATAAAACATACCCTAAATATATAACCCTACAAGGTCATTCTCTAATAGACTTAGCCTATTCCATTGCATTGGTTCTCTTCATGAATAATAAAGACAAATAGTCTTAAATGAGATTCTCATAACAACCTTATTCCATCTTTCATAGTATCTCTAAGTTATTCTCGTTTGATGTGATATAATAGTTTACTAAAGATTCTTATGAATCTAGTTCTCATGGGTAGATAACATTATCTATTACACATATATATAGCCTATACAAGACAATATGTTAAATCCTTTTAACCTCAATACTATATGGTTCAAGTTGAAAGTATGAAAACAAGGTTCATTCATTTCTTTAATATTCGAGAGCCTACTGTTTGGTTAACTCACAATCATTCCATATGACTTGCTACAAACTTATTCGATAAGAGAACTGGTTTCAAAGCCAAAGATAGCTATAATAATCTTTCACTATGATGGTCTTTTATCCTCTAATCTATACATTGATATGATTATTGATTTATAAATGAAATAGCAAATGGTCGATGTAGTATACTGTAACATACTACTCACTTGAATTACCAAGAATCATCCATACGATTTGCATTCGTTGTCTCATCGATTATAGAGATAGATCAACATAGTTTTCTTATAATGTTATCTACATTTTCCTAATGTTGATACATAATAGTTTTTTTTACTGTTACACCATAAATACAGAAGGTTTAACCTTACTAGCGAGCTCATATAATTGCCCATAATACAACGATGTTCAATCTAAAAGAACTATTTGATTTCCTCAGGATTACATGAACTGAGAAATACCTAACAATGGACAAACTTGAGTTGGAAGAGACGTACAAACTAGACACAGGGTTGATGCCTCTTGACTACATATTACCTCTCTATACTTCTCTGCATAGTTCAATCCTCCCTGCCTATGTTTTCCCCTCCCCTCAAGTTTTTAACTTTGTTAATAAATAGACACCACGACTCAGCTGAGTGATTCCTCATTATGACCCAAGGATGACTCCTAGAGAGTTGCCTTATTTCACACCTCAACAGTGATTTAATTGCAAACTTAATGGCATCTTAACAGACCTAGGTGACTTAGTCTTTAACTGAAATCGATTTCTAAGCAAAATTCCACATGTCGATTGTGGAAGGCTGCCATATGGTTCATTTGATTAGGTAGTTTGAAAAAATAGTCATCCCCATAAGGATGAGGCCGACACTTATTAAAATATGAAACTGATCTTCTACTAATCAAAACATGTGGTTTGATCCACCACTTACACTAATGAAGGCTCTACTATATTTTAGCCTATGGCTTCTACAATACCATCGACTCATTAAGACGTATTATCCTCTTACGATGCTAAGGCATTAATATATTTGTTTACATCAAATATACTTCTTATAACATTGCCACTATATTAGATAATCTCAGTTTAATCAATAATAATAATAATATTTAAACAAGGAATTGCGGATAATGTGGTTGGGTTGAGCTTGTCTCCCCATCACAATCTATTAGCAATAATCACATGTTGTTAACTTGATGAAAATGTCTTAATGTTAAGAATTGTTTATAACACCTCAAGGGTCTTAATAATATTATGATAACCATTTTACGAAACTAACGTTGTAATATTTACATTAAACGTAAATAGTCACAATCAAACTCAAATGACATCGTTAACGTTATTAACGACTATGACGTCTTACTACGACTTAGAAAGATATGAAAACAATATCGACTATCTATCGATTAGGTTCAGAAGTAAACTAACAAGACAAGGCTTACCTCTTATGACACATTGGTTCACATTTTTGTTACACACTTATACCTGATTTGGAAAATAAACCGCTCGTAACCTGAGGTCTATATCTCTCTCCTAGAAAGATACTCTCTCTCTCTCTCTCTTTTATCTGAGAGTCATCTAAAAATCTATAAACCTGTATCAAACTTGTTACCAAAGAAATTACGATCAATGCATCATTATTCAAATAATAGATCAAATCTCATAATACCAATATTAAATCAATAATAACATAATCATTCCCATAATTTCATAAATGACATTCAAAATAATCCATGTTTTTCCTTGTCATTAATCTAAACATCATAATAAATTTACTTATGCCCAAGTAAAAAGTAAAAGTATAACAAGATAAAAATTGGGGATGTAACATATCCTTCCCCTAAAGATTCATCGTCCTTGATGATATAAAGTATTTAAAAAGTAACTAAAAAGCAAGTTCATTGTTTTCAACTAGTAACATTATTAAATAAATGAGGAAACTTTTGATAAAAGTCATGGTAATCCTCCCATGTAGCATTTTCCTCAGCATATTGGTCCCATTGGACCTTACATTGCAAGACCTCTCTATTACGCAAGCGGAGCTTGCGCGTTTCTAACACCTTGAGTGGCTCGATCGTGACCACCCTTGGGTCTTGCATCTACAGAGAATTCCAAGTCAAAATATGATTATTACCTGCAATATATTTCTTCAAATAAGACACATGAAAAACATTGTGCATTCTAGATAAGGCTGGTGGTAGAGCAATTCTGTAGGCAACCAGATTGACTACTTCAAGCACTTCAAAGGGTCCCGCATATCAAGGGGCTAGCTTAGAAGACTTCCCAAACTTAATAGAACTTTTCTAGGGTTTGACCCTCAAAAGAACTTTTTCTCCAACGGTGAATTGCCTTGGAACACATTTTGCATCCGCATAGCTCTTTTGCCTATCATTGGCTTTTGCCAATCTTTTTTTTTTATCAGCTTAACTTTCTCTTCCATTTCAGCTAGCATTTCTGGCCCGATGCTAATCCTATCTTGTAGCTTATCCCAGCTTATAGGAGTTTGGCATCTTCTTCCATACAATGCTTCTAATGGCACCATCCTAATAGCAAAATGATAGGAATTGTTGTAAGCAAATTTCACAAGTGGTAAGTATTCTTACCACTTATATTGCTGATCCATGCAATACATTCATAACAAGTCTTCCAAGACTTGATTAACTCTCTCAGTTTGCTCATCAATTTTAGGATGTTAAGCTATACTCACATTGAGCTTAGTCCCTAGCATAGAAAACAAAGTTTGCCAAAACCTTGATGTTACATGCACATCTCTATCTGAGATAATCTTTTCAGGGAAGCCATGCAATCTAAACACCTCTTGCACAAATTTGCGAGCTAACATAGGTGCTCCATCAGTCAAATTCCCTAGTATGAAATATGTTACCTTTGTGAGTTTATCAACCACCACTAAAATGGCATCATGTCTATTCCTTGACATAGGAAGACCTTGAACAAAATCAATGCTAATAACTTGCCATTTGCACTCTGGCACATCATGTGGGTACAACAATCTTGCGAGATGTTGATGCTCTGCTTTTACTCTTTGACATTCCAAACAACTTGCTACAAATCTTGTAGCATCATTCTTCATTCCTTTCCAGAAATAAAGAGGTTTAACATCCGCTAGAAGTTTGGTCACTCCTGGATGTCCCGAATATAGTGTAGTATGAACTTCTTTCCATACTAGATCCCTTAATCCAGCTAAATCAGGAACATAAATTCTATCTTTATACCTCAATAATCCATCTGACTCAAACAGAAAACCATCATACCTTGGATCTCCAGGATTATCTTTTAGAGCTTGCTTAACCTGCTCATAAAACTCATCACTAGACAAATTTTGCAACACCAAATCCTTGAAATTTCCATGAATAGAAATAATAGAAGCTATATGTCTTCTATGACTCAAAGAATCAGCTACTCTATTCTCTTTTCCTTTGATGTAATTTATCTCAAAGTCATAGTTAGATATCAATTCTAACCATCTCCTTTGTTGAGCATTCAAATGCGGTTGAGAGAAAATATACTTAAGACTTTGATGGTCTGATTTAAGTACAAAAGTCTTCCCCAAAAAATAATGTCTCCACATCTGTAAGGCATGGGTTACTACTACCAATTCCAGATCATACAATGCATAATTTTTCTCATAGGATTTCAATTTCCTTGACTTATATGCTATAACTCTTCCATCTTGCATAAGCACTCCTCCTAATCCTTCTCCCGAGGTATCTATAATTACCTCAAATTGTCCTTCGGGGTCAAGAACTTTCAAGATAGGAGTTGTACTTAACTTTTCCTTTAAGAGATCAAATGCTTCCTGACATTTGTCTGTCCATCCAAATCTCTTTCCTTTCCTCTATAAGGAAGTGATTGGACTAGCAACATTGGAGAAGTTTAGAAAAAACTTTCTATAATAGCCTGCCAGGTCCATGAAACTACACACCTCATGCATATTTGTTGGTACAGGCCAATCCAGAATAGCTATGATTTTTGCAGGATCAATAGATATTCCATTAGCTGATATAATATGCCCTAAGTATTGAATCTCCTTCTGGATGAATGTACACTTTGACAATTTCCCATATAACTTATGTTCTCTTAACATTTGCAAAACTATTTGCAAGTGCCATTGATGTTCTTCTTCATTCTTAGAATAAATGAGTATATCATCCAGAAAGATTAAAACAAACTTGTCCAAACAATCTCGAATATACTATTCATGAGATTCATGAATACAGTAGGTGCATTTGTTAAACCAAATGGCAACACTGTGAACTCATAGTGTCCATATCTGGTTCTAAAAGTTATCTTATGGATATCTTCATCCTTCAGTCTTAACTGATGATATCCTGATGGCAAATCAATCTTTGAAAACACAACAGCTTCACGCATCTAATCAAAAAGATCATCAATACATGGCAAAGGATGTTTGTTCTTTATCGTTGCTTTATTAAGCATACAATAATCTATACACAATCGAAGGGTTCCATCCTTCTTCTTAACAAAAATAACTGGAGCACCCCAAGGTGAAACACTAAGTCTGATCATACCTTTTGCCAATAATTCTTGTAATTGTGCTTTCAATTCTATTAACTTTGTTGTTGTCATACGATGGGGTGCTTTTGATATAGGCTCAGATCCTAGTTTAATGTCAATAGCAAAATCAAAAACCCTCTTGGGAGGCAATCCTAAAAGTTCTTCTAGAAACACATCCTAAAATTCCTAAAGAAAAGGATACTTTTCCCCAAAAGACAAACTAGGGTTTTCTACCCCTTCCTCCACTTGTTCCATTTTGACTGCAAATAACTGATAACCTTTCCTTCTAGCCCTTTTTAATTGCTTGGCAGAAATAGGTCTGATTTTAACTTCTCTTTAAATCCCTTGGAATTGGGTTAGATTTCCCAAATCATCTAAGCATTCAACTATTTTTGAAAAATAGTCAACCTTAGCTCTATGTTTCCATAACCAACTTATTCCTAGGATTACATCATAGGAACCTAAGGGAGCTACATACAGATTTACTTTAGTTGAGAAAATAGGAAGGTCAATTTTGGCTTCAAACAAACATTTCTCTACATGAGCCTTAGATTGGTTAGCATATTCTACTGACTAGGGTTTGGACAGGTAACCAACTTTCTAGAAAATTTATTCAAAATTCTAGGAGAAACAAAGTTTTCAATGTCTCCTGTATCAATCAAAATAGATATAGGGACTCCAAACAAAGTACCTGTCATCTCAATGGGTGTGATTTGATACTCTACTTGACAATTGTTGAGAGATGCATGAATCCTTTACTGGAATGCTTCTCGCTGAGTTGGTAGTGCAATACCTCTTTGTTAACCATTTTGATTCTTGTTAGGGCAACATTTTGCTTAATGGTTGCCCCCACAAGTAAAGCATCCTCCAATGGGTCCTTTCTTATCTAAAGTCTTCCCATTGTTATCCTCATTTCTTTTGTAGTTACCATTTTTCTTCTCATTACCAGATCCACCTTTGTTCTTCTGAGGTCCTTTATCTTTTCTCTTGTTATCATAGCTCTTTTCATATCTTTTCTTGTAGGGTTGATTGTTAGGAGTTCCATTAAATCTCTTATGGCTTCTATCGTGATAAGCCAAGATGGATTTCAGCTTTTTCTCTTGCTTGATTGCCTTCTTGTACACTTGATCCATTGTTGTGGGACCATGCACATCCACTTCACCACTAATTTGAGCATTTAATCCAATGATGAATTTTTTGATCCTAAATCTCTCATCTTTTTGATACTATGGCACATATTTCAAGAGTCAAGTGAATTTTTCTCCATATTCCACCACTGTCATATCTCCTTGTCGAAGATTCTAAAAATCAGCCAACTTCTAATCAAAATAGAGTTGTTGTAACTATCTCTTGCGAAAGAGTTCCACAAACTCATCCCAAGTTATCCTTAGAGAGATTAAATTCAATTCCATTTTCTTAATCATCCACCAAGTGGATGCTTCTCCTGCCAGTTGGAATGCTCCCCATACTGCCTTGGTCACCTCTAAGTAATTTCTTATCTCAAAGTACTTTTCCATCTCTATTAACCAAGCTTTTGCAGCATCTTCGGTCTCTGTCCCATCAAATTTTGGTGGGGTAACCATCTTCATATCCTTTGAGAGCTCCAAGGTTAATCTATCCCTTGCCTCTGTATGAGGTTCAGTACTCTTACTTTGATCTTCACGATTTTCTCTTATTTCACCATGAGAGTTTTCACCTCCTCCCTCAGTATTCCATTTATCATCCACCTTCTTTTCCAAATCACCCAATCTTTTCTTAGTTTCCTCAAGCATGGTTATGATTTGGTCTAGCTTATTATTTGGCGGGTGGTTTTCCTCTTCACTTTCTCCTTGGTTAGTTCTTGTCCGCACCATGTTTATCGATTTCTCACACCTGAGAATATTGAGTTGTCCATTAGTTCAAGATTATAATATATCCCATTAAATCTTAACATAATACTCAATTTAAACAATAGTTTGGCACAAAAATAACTCTTTTTTTTATTTCATTTCAAAAGTAAAGAGTATTCTTCTTTTATACAAGAAATGACTTTAAAAGTCGTGCTCCAAAGGAGCATATCCTTCAAACTCATTTACAGATACATAATTTCAAGGTATATAACCCTTTGACTCACTATCAGACTTAACTTCTATGATCTCAATAGTTGGGGGTATGTAGGGATTTTGCCTAACCATAGTTGTTTCCTCATCTGACATATACTCTATGATTTTGGCAATGATCTTAACTCTTTCCTTATTTTTCCTTCTCACTCGCTTGATTCGAGTTAAGGCAATCGCCAGAGTTTCAGTATCACTTAACCCAATGTCACTCTCATCATTGGTTCCCTTAAAGGTTTTGATAATGGCCTCATGTTCTTTTTGTTTTAAGAAAATGCTAACTCAAACTAATAGACTTTCTTGTTGTCTTCTTAAAACATACCATGCTAGCACAGAAATTTTCAAACATTAGCTAACCACATAATGTTGACTACAGGCAAGCATAGTGGTCTCATAAGCCCTAGTGTTGAACTTGGTAGCTCTCATACCATATGTAACATCCATGTTCTAAAAACATAGTAAAATAAGATATTTACCATAGAGTTTAAATAAACAAGGTAAAAATAAGATAGAGAAAAAATTTCTTTTGTTCAACATATAATAAAGTAACTACAATTACAAGATTTCTTTCTACAAAATACAATAAACCATATTGTCTTTCTCATTTACAATGTTTACAAATGTGAATCCATTACATATACAAATTTTGGGAATAAACACTTATTCTAAATATCTGACATCTTTCTCACAAGTCTTGGCATGTTTCCTACTTGGAGAAAGAGTATCTTTCCAGTGATTAACCTCCATCCATAGACTAGCGGTCTCCCACACATCTTCCACATAGGAAGTGGCCCTACCCTTCACAAGGAATATAGACCTTAGGTGACCAGTGGTAATTTGCCTTTCCTGAGTACATAGTGTTGTATTCTACTCAACTCTATCAACCATACAACCCTAGATACCCTCTAGCTAAGTATGATTTCTGATAGGATGAGAAATCTGAATACAGTGAACCGACAATGCATGCAGAAAACAAATGTATTACTTTGGCCAAAGTTTTTAATATCAATATCATTCATAATGAACATAGTTGTTAAGTTCACCCACCCCTACTCGACTTGGATATTGTCATATTCTCACAATTTAATTCTCTTACCAACCCTAATCATATAATAGTTTAATCTATGAGTCATAATAATAATACATTTTGACTTAAATAAGTCTATATGACATAACCATACAATTGGTTTGTAATTGACTCTAGGGTTTTCTTAATATTCTTTGTTAATACGATATAACAATAAAACCATATCTTATATCTAGGAGTTCTAGACTCACAAATAACCCCTGATTAACTCAACCAAGGTTAAGAATACTATAGATCTTAAAGAATTAATATCTCCTATACAAAGGAATGTAGAATAACTTTGGTAATGTGTTATAAACAAAACATACCCTAAATATATAACCCTACAAGGTCATTCTCTAATAGACTTAGCCTATTCCATTGCATTGGTTCTCTTCATGAATAATAAAGACAAATAGTCTTAAATGAGATTCTCATAATAACCTTATTCCATCTTTCATAGTATCTCTAAGTTATTCTCATTTGATGTGATATAATAGTTTACTAAAGATTCCTATGAATCTAGTTCTCATGGGTAGATAACATTATCCGTTATACATATATATAGCCTATACAAGATAATATGTTAAATCCTTTTAACCTCAATACTATATGGTTCAAGTTGAAAGTATGAAAACAAGGTTCATTCATTTCTTTAATATTCGAGAGCCTACAGTTTGGTTAACTCAAATCATTCCATATGACTTGCTACAAACTTATTCGATAAGAGAACTGTCTTCAAAGCCAAAGATAGCTATGATAATCTTTCACTATGATGGTCTTTTATCCTCTAATCTATGCATTGATATGATTATTGATTTATAAATGAAATAGCAAATGGTCGATGTAGTATACTGTAACATACTACTCACTTGAATTACCAAGAATCATCCATACGATTTGCATTCATTGTCTCATCAATTACAGAGATAGATCAGCATAGTTTTCTTAGAATGTTATCTACATTTTCCTAATGTTGATACATAATAGTTTTATTTACTGTTACACCATAAATATAGAAGGTTTAACCTTGCTGGCTAGCTCATATAATCACCCATAATACAACGATGTTCAATCTAAAAGAACTATTCGATTTCCTTATGATTACATGAACTGAGAAATACCTAACAATGGATGAACTTGAGTTGGCAGAGACATGCAAACTAGACATAGGGTCAATGCCTCTTGACTGTGTATTCCCTCTCTATACTTCTCTGCATATGTTCGATCTTCCCTGCCTATGTTTTCCCCTCCCCTCAAGATTTAAACTTTGTTAATAAATAGACACCACGGCTCAGTTGAGTCATTCCTCATTATGACCCAGGAACAACTCCTAAAGAGTTGCCTTATTTCGCACCTCAACAATGATTCAGTTGCAAACTTAATGACATCTTAGCAGACCTAGGTGACTTAATCTTTAACTGAAATCAATTTCTAAGCAAAAGTCCACATGTAGATTGTGGAAGGCTACCATATGGTTCATTCGGTTGGGTAGTTTGAAAACACAATCATCCCCATAAGGATGAGGCCGACACTTATTAAAATATGAAACTGATCTTTTAATGATCAAAACATGTGGTTCGATCCACCACTTACACTAATGAAGGCTCTACTATATTTTAGCCTATGGCTCCTACAATACCATCGACTCATTAAGAGGTATTATCCTCTTACGATGCTAAGGCATTAATATATTTGTTTACATCAAATATACTTCTTATAACATTGCCACTATATTAGATAATCTGAGTTTAATCAATAATAATAATAATATTTAAAAATGGAATTATGGATGATGTGGTTGGGTTGAGCTTGTCTCCCCATCACAATCTGTCGGCAATAATCACATGTTCTTAACTTGATGAAAATATCTTAACATTAAGAATCATTTATAACACCTCAAGGGTCTTAATAATATTATGACAACCATTTTACGACACTAACATTGTAATATTTACGTTAAACATAAATAGTCACAATCAAACTCAAATGACTTCGTTAACGTTATTAACGACTAAGATGTCTTACTACAACTTAGAAAGATATGAAAACAATATCGACTATCTATCGATTAGGTTCAGAAGTAAACTAACAAGACAAGGCTTACCTCTTACGACACATTGGTTCACATTTTTGTTAAACACTTATACCCGATTTGGCAAATAAACTACTCGTAACCCAAGGTCTATATCTCTCTCTTGGAAAGATACTCTCTCTTTTATCTGAGAGTCATCTGAAAACTTGTAAACCTGTATCAAACTTGATACCAAAGAAATTATGATTAGTGCATCATTATTGAAATAACATATCAAATCTCATAATACCAATATTAAATCGATAATAACATAATCATTCCCATAATTTCATTAATGACATTCAATATAATCCATGTTTTCCTTGTCGTTAATCTAAACATCATAATAAATTTACTTATGCCCAAGTAAAAAGTAAAAGTATAGCAAGACAAAATTTGGGGATGTAACAATGAGTGGTGGGGTAGAGAACCCTATAGCCTTTGACACCATCTAGGTATTTGATAAATACGTAAGGCTTGCTCTATGGATCCATAGCCTTGCATTTATCTATTGAAATGTGGGCCCATGCAATAGAACAAACACTCGAAAGGGATTTACTATGGGATTCCAACTAGTCCAAGCTTGAAAAGGAGTGAGCCCCTTCATTTCTCGATGAGGAACTCAATTCTAGATGTAACATGCACAATTGATTGCCTCCACCCAATATTGAGGTGTCGTTGACTTAGAGTGAATCATATAGTTGGCCATTTATTTCAAGGACATGTTCTTTTGTTCTGCAACATCGTTCTATTGTGGACTATAGCGAACTATTTTGCTAAAGATTAATGCCTTCAGAAGTACAAAACTACTCAAACTTCTAGTTGACATATTCCCCTCATTGTCTATTCATAGAATCTTGATGGCATTCCTTGATCGTTTCTCTAAAAAATATTTGAAGTCCTAAAAAGACTAAAAAACCTTAGACTTATATTTGAGAAAGTATACCCAAGTGTATCTAGAAAGATCATCAATGAAAGTTAGAATATATCAAGCCCTGCTAAAAGAAGGATGTGCAAATGGTCCTACCAAGTCACTATGTACTAACACTAAAATTTGTGTGGCCTCCGTACTTTGCCTTTTATCATATTTCTCTTCAAGATACTTACCAAGAATGCACCCTTGGAAAGCTCCATTAGAAAATCAAATAGAAGGCAACCCTAAAACCTTGTCATATTAACTGAGGTACAACAAGTAATAGTAGTTCAAGTTCCCAAACTGTTGATGCCACAAACAACTCACCTCACTTGAGTGAGTGAGAAAATCAAGTGAAGGAGAATTAGGAATAAAATATGAAAAGTGATATAGTTTGGATTGATGATCATCTTTCCCCATAGCAACTGTAGACCTACTATGTAGCTCATTAATTACCACTATATCTAGAGTGAACTCAACCCGCTTTCCAAATTCAATGTGAGTGATTTGATAGATAGATAGGAGATTAGTTGAAAAAATGGAACACAAATAAAATCCTGAAATGTTCCTTCACCCACTTCAACATACCCTCTCCCATGCACTTCAACAAGAGTGTCATCACCCATTAGTATAAATGGCATAGAAAATGGCTCCAAAGAGGTAAAACCATCTTATGATGAAGCCATGTGGTGCGAAGCAACTAAGTCAATGATCTAGGTATCAAGATATGAAGAAATAGTAACTAGGGCCATGCCCTTTCCTTTCCTCTTTTATCTATGTCCTTTGAATATTCTTGATATGAACTCTATTTGATAGAATCAGGTACCTCAATATTATTCTTTTCAAGAAGATGTGTAAGGTGATCTTTCTATTTCTTTAAACACTTATGTTCATCATGACCAAGTTTCTTACAATAGGTACACTTTTCCTTCTCCTTCTTAGGCTTGCCACCTTTGGAACAAGAGGCATGATTAGCTACATTAGAGATAGCCAATTTTTGATCTTGCTTCTTTTCTCCTTGGTTTTGTTGTTTCTTGTTCTACTTACTAGACCCTTTTCCATCTTTAGTGTCCTAATTTGTAGCCAATTCATGAGATTTAGAGGTCTTAATTGTGGCCATTTGAACTAATTCATCTTTCTCCTTTATGAGTTCATTTGTAAAATCATCAAGAGAAGGCATTTTATATGTGGTTACTAAGGCACTTTTAGTAGCATAAAATGCAGAAACAAAAATTAATTAGTTAGGACCAAGTTTGGAAAGAATGTTCTTGATATCAATTGATTATCCTTCTTCTCAATCCCACACTATTTCAACTATAATCTAATGGTCTTAAAATTTGTGAAGAAATATTGAATTATATCAAAATTAGATGAATTGAACCCTATGAGCTCATTCTCCAATAGGTGTGCCCTTAATTCATCTTGTTTACCAAAGAGCCCTTCCAAGATTGTCCAAACTTCATTTGGAGTTGATGTAGATTCAACATAAAAAATAAGATCAAGAGAAACATACATACATAGAGTACCATATGCTTCATCACATTTGTTAAACCATTTTGGTTTTTCTGCAATTAATGTTTGCTTAGTTTAATACCCATTATTACTCGATGCAACCCTTTGCTTCTTAAGATAGACATTTTGGACTTCCACTCATAGTAGTTATAGGGTGTGCATATTGGTATTGTTGTTTGATCCATTTTAATGCAAAAAAATATATTATTATTGTTGTTGTTGTGCAAAAATGAAAATGCTGAAACTCAAAGAGAGCACATTGAACACCCCCCTTTTCACTAGATCAGAAATCATCCCCCCTAGAGATTACAAGTTTGGCACTTTATAGATTAGTGCATTTATAATGCTTTTGCTAGATTACAATAATCACAAGGCCCACAAATGGCCAAAAGTTTAATTTTGATAAAAATGGTCCTGGTGAAAAATCTACAAAAAATATGCATATATTTGTGTAGTTCTCTCCAAGAGCTTTGCAACACCTATTTGTTTTCAAAAAATAGTGATCCGAGGTGCAAGATATGACCTGTCAAAAAAAATGTGACTACCAACTTCAACTTGCACTATCTAGAGAAAAATGGAAAAAATACTAATCAACACATCTGTGGCTAGAAAGATCACGTCTCCAAATTTTTGGTACCTATTCATTTGCAAAATTTCAACTCAGTGGGCAAAAGTTCTGCTATTTTTAAAAATGCCCTTTTATGGTAAAAATGGGCCTTGGTGGCCTATGGACAGAGCTACCTATACAAGAGGCCGCAAGGGTGGCAAACCAATGGAGGAGGGGTGGTGGTCTATGATAAAATCGCTTAGGTGGTTCTTGAAGAGGTGGTGGTTTATATAACTACAAGGGGTTAAAGAGGAGGTTGCTAGCTAATATAAGGAGCTCGTGGGCCTAAAAAGGGTAGGAGCCCCTTTAATATTATGCTTAAAGTGCTTAAGAACTTAGCGCTAATAAATAGTTCTTTAGTACTTAAAGTGCTAAGCATTTTTTTTTTTTTTGAAAAATTTTACCTCGATTCGCATGTTGGGGTCATACAACCCTCTTGACAAAAAAAATTGCCTTGAATGCTCCTGACACCTAAATTGGGCAAATTTTATATGAATATAGGGGTTTTGGGGCCTTCTAGATGCAATTATGAGGTCCTTTTGGCCTAAAAATTCCCTATATGACAATTGATCACTAGATCTAGGATTCAGACCCTTATTTGCAATTATGTCAAATGATCTCCAAATCAGATGAAACGAGAGCCAGTCTTGACTTTCTCAAGCCTCTTGGACATGTTGGAATAGTCAAAAATATTGCTAGTATAACCAGAATAGTTGAAATCACCCAAATCTCACAAAACACATGCAAAATGAAGAGGTTAATGAGTCTTGATAAATCCTTTTTGATTCTCCAAATTGTTGAAAAATACAAGAGAATAGCATACAGGATTTACAAGATCTCACAAGGAACTCAATCTCTCTATCAGGAATCTAAGAACTCAAAACTATCAAAACAAAATCTCTAATACCATGTTAGAAATATGAAACAAATAAATAATCCAAGAACTTTTTAAGAGAGATTCTAAGCTACAAAAGTTGTAAATACATAAACAAAAGAAAACCAATGATTCTAAGAGATATACAAATGTAAGAATGACATAATTGCATTATGAGCTCAAGAAGAAGCTACACAAAAGATTAGCAAAAGATTACCATCTAAGATGTAAAATACAAGCTAGATAGTGAGTTTATATAGACCAAGGAGAGGGGTGGAGGTGGAAAAACCAACAAATAGGGAGAGACAACCAAATGATCTATACATAGTAAATGTAACTCCCTCATAGGATGGTGACACCTCAAACTACCCATTCACCTAATTAAACTCACTTTATTAACCTAAGTAGGCTTAATAAAAGTGTAGGAAAACCTACGAAATAAGAAAATAAATAACCCACTACGAAAATAAAAACCTACGCTAACATTGATATCACAACCACTAGACCTAGGTGAAGTAAGACCATAAGACCACCTTTCTATGTTATTTGGCTATTAGATGACCTAGGCTAGGTGATCCCACAATAGTGTGTACTACTTTTTGGCCTAAGCGGGATGCTCAAAATCAGTATTTTTAAGCATTTTTCAATTTGTATCAATTATAAGGAACAAATGGCCAAGAATTTACGGATGATTTAAACTAATAATTTGTGGAATTTTATAAGGCTATTCAGGTTATAATTTTTTTATATTTTTTAAAGAATTATTTCTATCTTTTTTTATTTATTATTTTTTATCATTTTTTATTTTTTCTATCATTTTAATGAGTGACATTATTCCATAACTCATAAATTTCATCAAAAATAAAAAATTTCCATAATTTATTGGAATTAGACCATTAACTCCACTATCCAGTGCATGGATATTTTTTTGTAATTTTTCATTAAATATTTTATTTATTATTAATTTTTGAATTAGTACTAACAAAAATTTCAGACCAATATTATTCTGTAACACATTTCTCTTAGCTTATATATCAAAATTTAATTCTTATTTTTCATTGAAATAAGGACATATATGTGGAGTGTAGTGCATTTTTTAAGATTTTTCTAATAAAATTTGTTATTTTTCCTAGTGTCTTGAATAAAGGTCATATTTTTTCGTAATGGACCTATATTCACTATAAAAATTTAAAAAGTATAATATTAAAGAAAACATAATACATATTATAATTTTTGGAAATGTAATACTAAGGGCTACATACTTACAAAATGGAATTTCCAAATAACTTCACTTGATCCCCCAAAAGGTGAAGCAAATTTACCTTTTTATCAGCATTTTGATAGGTGCGAAGGAGACTTTGTTGGGGGGTTTGATTTAAGCCTAGGGATTCTATCCAATGGGGGTTTGATCTAACCCCCTTCAATTGAACCCCTTTAGATGGATCCCTTGTAGTCTTAAATCATTATTTTTCTAAAATATATATGATTTTAGGCAAAAAAAATTAGGATGTCCCACAAGTGGGACACACTATTGTGTGATTAGCCCCCCACATGTTGAAATCAAGTCTAACATAGGTGCAGTGTAGTTGACTATCACTAGTAGCATGTAGGTGATGGATGTTGGGAGCTGACTACAATAACCTATGGATTAGTCAACTATCACTAGTGGCATGTAGATGATAGATGCTAGGATCTACCCATGATATGATAGAGCTTAGTTAGTTTCACTAATAGCATGTAGGTGAAGACTAGGAGCTACCTCATACAAGGTTGGACTAGCTTTTACTAGTAGCATGCAAGTGATAGATGTCAGATCCACTAACTCAAAAGGTTTAGTAAGTCATGGAACATTATTAACAACCATATGTGTTGTGCATTGTTACACTTACAACCTAGCCAATGATGACTATGAGCAATATGGGATGTTTATCTTGTCATCAGAGTTGGCAATGAACCAGAGATAGGAAAGAGCAATGGTGTAGTATGGGATGCACCTTCATTTCTCTTTCCAATCAAGATGTACTTAAGGGGATAAGTGTAAGTGATCAAATTAATGGGAAGAGGTATGCATTAGGGTTTCATCCCCTTCCTATTGCTAATTGGTCACTATGTTTGTATGAGTCAATCATTATATGTATATATAATTATGGATGGTGGTAACCTAATGAGCTTAAGTAACTAAGAAGAGTTACCCCCATGCACCTTGGGTCATCGACATTATGATCTTCCTCATTAATAGGCTAATAGAGTCCACTTGGTTGGGGTGGATGGAGATTCATGTTCATGTGGTTGTGATTGTATTACACCCTTGCACATAAAACCAAGATCCAAGCAGCCTTATAAGGGGATTGTACAACTCAATGTTATCATCCATGAATGGGGTTCTACTTATCTACATTGTCGATGTTTAAGCATATGGTACATGTTCATCATTTTATATGTTTTACCACTAAAATGCAATACTAATCTTGATGTATTAACTCTTAGATGTAGTTGTAACTAGATTTGTCACAACTTTTGAAATGATCCATGTTAAGATTTCTCTATTTGGTATTGTTGTCACAAATCAGTCATGATATCATAGTGTAATACTAGATGACCTACATTTGAATGAACTTAGTGTACCTATATACTTCTAGCATAAATTGTGTGTATCCCTCTTTTAGCTGTGATGTTAATAGGGAATTGTTCCATTTATAGAATGTCAATAATGATTATATTCAATTAGAAGGTAACAATTGTATATAGCATTATAAAGATTACATTGGTACAACATGATTGTAAAACAAACATAGTAACCATGACTAGTTACTACGCTTCTACTACTAGTAGTTTCATAGCTCTTGTTGTTTAGTAACTTGTCACTTATTATTTTATTTTATTCAAATATGTTGTTTAAAACTTGGTCTTGCTTAAATTATGAGGTGTAACTTTTTCCACCACCTTTTTAATATATTGTATTATTAATATTATATAAAGTAATATAAATAGCTAATTCATCAAAAAACTATTTAATAAATAGAAAACAAATATGTCATATCCTTAAACAAACCTAATTATACATAATTACTCATTGACATGTTTTTAAACCCATCCCATAAAATTTATGAATAATATCTTAACTAGTTGTAAAAATAATTACCATTAACATTTAAAAACCATTTAATAAATGAACACTCATTACCGGTAAATAAAATTTTTAAAAAAAAAACAATACCTATTATTTACCATCCTTCTAAAACCATCATATTGAGTAAAAAGTTGTGAATAGAATAAACATGTGAAAGAAGTAAACACTTTCAAGATACCCAATCATTTTAATTTTGTACCAATCCATAATTAACATTGATTCAAAGATGAATCTTCCATCAAATTAAACTATTAAAGAACATGGGGCTTGAACTTAAATCTTTTAATGGAATGAAATTCTCAATGAAAGGTATGTCACTCACCTCTTAGAGAGAAGAGACTTTTCGCCATTAGGCCCAATAGATAATAGAAGATATTTTATACCTGTGAGTTTTAACTTCAATTTTAAATGAGTCACTTTCAAGATTGTCAAAGAAAATTAAGTCACGCAACTTTTATTGAATTTGACATTAGAAAGTAAAGTTAAACAACCACTTGCATGACTTCACATGGGTTGCATAAGGTGGAGGCAATTCTTTTTATAAAAAATCAACAGTACCAATTAACTGTTTTTTAAATATATTGAGATTTGAATATACATATGTATAGTAGTTTTAGGCCGTACTCAAGGGAACCTTGATTGAGAGAGACTCCATCAAAATTTTATAAATTTTACATTATTAATCATTTATTTTAATTTTTTATTTATTATTAAAAAGTTAAATTTTAAAAAATTAGTCAATGTATTTTTTAAAATATTAATATATAAAATAGAATTTAAATAAAAATAAAATGTTTTTAGATAATAATTTAATATATCAAATTGATGTGTAGATTTTTTATACAAATATTTAGCAGTTTAATTTTTTATTGAATTTATATATTATAATATTGTAATGGTGAAATTAGCTGTCCATTTTGATGGGAATGTCTTAATATAATAACATATTAATAAGTAGCATATTCTTGTATTATGTTTGGTACATGGCTTGATTTCTATTTTATAGTTTCACCTTCATTTGTAACATTTCCTATAATTTGCCATTTACTTATTATTATTTCACCTTTATTCACACCCTCAAAATTATCACTTAAACATGGAGCTTAATTCTAAATGGCTTGGGATTGACTTGGTTCAATGCTAAGGTGCATCAAAATGACCTTGAAACTCAAATCATCAAATTCAAATTTTAACTTTCCCTCTCACAGATCTACATCAACATCATATAGGCCATCTACATGTTTACATACATTAATGTCAATATCGCTTATCATTGTTAATTCAGAGTGCCAAAGAGGTCTGACCTAGGAGAACTCATTCACCTATCAAGATGACAAACTCCTAAATGGTATCCTTAGACACCACCTTGACAAGTTTAACTATTTAAAAGATGATGGTGAACATGTTTTCAAGCACATATACTATTAGCTCAATCCTGGACAATATAGATCAAATCTATGTGGCAAATCAACTCCACAGCACTTGGGATCAAACTTGCAACAATAAAAAATAAACTGTAAAATTTCCTAAAATCGCACAAAACCTGAGACAATGATCATTTAGTTGCAATTAATGGTGAATCCATTCTTCACAACTAACACCACTCAATCAATTTTAAAATCAAATACCCCATTTCATTACATTAAATTAATTAAATCGTCTTTGACACCATATTTCCTTTAAAAATAAAAAGTAGAAAAATAATTCATTAGGCAGCAAACTAATTTGACAGGGAAATTGCCCTTTGCATTTGGAACGTTTCGAAAGCTGCATAGTCTCTTTCTACAATTAATACCATCTTTGATTGCCCAATTTTGAGGTTGCTCCATGCGTTCGAATGGAAATAAGCTTGATTTCCTATAATGCTCCCCTCAATTAAACTATGATTTAAGTGGCATAATGATGTAGACACATATAGCATAAAGAATGCTCCAGTTGCATTATTTGAACAAAAAAAATAATAAATGTATGAAGGATTTATACATCTTGTTAACAATCAACTTACCTAGTTTCACTGTGTTGACTTATTGAAAGCCACCCATTAGCACTAATAGTAAACCCAATGACAGATGACAATCGTTCTCATCCTATACATGTGTGAGCCATTGCTTTCCCCATTAATATTCATTGAATTTCATGTACATGTATGTCTACAATTGTCTTGTCATAGTATCCCCTAGTTGCTTCATATCACATGACCTGTCACAGGTTCACCTTCAACTTTTCAAAAAGCAATGACTTGAAACCAAAGGCACACAAGACCACCACAAAAATCATATGTACAACGATCCTTCTCTAGCCGACCAACGCCATCCATGTCTTTCCTCTGCTATAAATAATTCAACCAAACCCAAAAAGTATAGTTTCAATCTATGCATTTTCCTTGTCATAGATCTGATACAAAGAATACTAAATTATCATTATCATCACCCACAAGCTCTTTAGTTCATTGAAGCCTGCATGGCTATAGGCTCTACAACAGTAGAGGTGATAGCCTCTGTTGAACCCAAGAGACTTTGGATGGCCCTTGCTAAGGACAGCACAAATTTTCTTCCCAAAGCACTGCCCAATATCTTCTCTAGTGCTTCCATCATTGAAGGAGATGGAGGAGTGGGATCCATCAAAAAATTCAACTTCACAGATGGTATCCAATTCACAGAAAGCAACTTTCAGTTGTTTTACATTTTTCTGGTTTCCTAGATCTTGGGAGAGGTTAAGGGTGGACCCCATTGTTAAGATTTGTACCAAGGATCATGCTAAGACAGCATCCATCCACTTCATTTCTTTTTATGTTTGGTAAATCTTTTTATGAGGCTACTAGTGGAAAACATTTTTAGAATTTGTATGTGTGTCATTTCAGTTTTTTTTTTGCCCTTAGTATATCTTATGAGGATATGGGTGGATCACATTTTAAGACATAAAAAATGGGTTATGTATAATAATTTTCTTTTGTTTATTTGATCTTGCTTTCAGCATAAGAGCCCACCACATTCTTAAGATTCATAATCCTGCATTATTATTATATTGCATCCGTACAGATAATGCCCACTCCACAAAAACCAGTTTTCAGCTGTTTTTTCTTTTTTGTTTGGTATATCTTCAATGAAAGTATAGGTTGATTACATTCTTAAAGATGAGTGAACATGGGTCGTGGGAGAATGTATCCCTTGGCAGATGAGATCAATTTCATAAAAACTAATTTTCAGTTGTATTTAATTTTTCACTATCTTCGCTGAGATTACAGATGGACTTCATTCATAAACATGGGTCATTTTAGGATATATCTCTTGGAAACCCAAAACTAAATTTTTTTTTTTTTTTTTTTGTAACATGGTAAATCTTAGGTGGGATTATTGGTAAACCCCGTTTTTGACATTGGTAAACATCATGTCAGAATATACAGCTCACACATGAACTCATTCGTAAGCTTTGTTAATCTAGGTTACTTTTGAAATGCACCTATAATCTTTATACCACAGGGTATGGCCTACCTTATTGCTGATGGCTTATTAGGCATTTATATTTCCATTACACCACAACCTTTCAGATAAGTTTTTCTTTTTACTACATGGGTTTTTTCAGGGACAAGTAGGCATATAGCTGAGACCTGCATGGATTCTTGGAACATTCTATCTCTGTTATTATGATTACAGGAGTAAAAAGTTGATAATTTTGTTTTATTGGTTACACAATTTAGAGCATTGTACTTTTTTTTTTTGTTTTTTGGATACGGTGTTTACGCTTTCTTGCTGTTTTGCAGCAAACAAGGATCTGCGGTATGACAAGGAAAGGGTGGAAGAAGTCAACGAGGAGGAGCTGTTATACCGATATACTACACTGGGAAAGGGAGTGCTGATGGATGAAAAACTCAAAAGGGGCAAATTTGAGATGAAGTTCAATCCAATAAAAATTGATGATGGTGATGATGAGTGCCTGCTTGTATGGACTTCTGATTTTGAGACATTCTCTGAGTCACCACCCTCAGAGGCCAAGATTCAAGAGCTTAGGGCTGAAATTGTTGCTATGGTGAAGATGGTGGAGTCATATCTTTTATCAAATCCTGAAATGTATCACTGAATCAGCTTAAATCTGTTAATTATATATTGTTTGTATACCATGCCAAGCCAGGTTTTCTATTACAGAAAGTTTTGCCATGTTAGTGTGTGTTTGTATCTTTTCAGAACAGTGTTTTGTTCGGTTTACCTTTTCCTAAGAAATGATTATATTCTGATCATTTAAGTGGATGTGCAAAACCGTGAAAGATGCAGAAATATAAGTGTAACTGGTTGATTGTTGACTAAATATAATTGTGAAACACCATGAATAATGCAGAAATATAAAATCCAAATGATAGAATGTTTACTAAATATAATTGATCTTACAAGGTCAAAACACTTGAGGCTCATTATTAAGCATCATTAATCATTAAGATGGGGATATTATAGTTGCAATAGTCTTATGAATTTGCTGTTGAATAAAGTTCTAGCATACCAGAATACCCAAATGTTAATTGAATAAAGCTCCAGTATACTGAATAGCTATAGCATTCATCCAATAACTCGAAAAGGAAGAGGACAAGGATGATGAACGGGATAACAGTTAGGATAAAGAATTTGAAAGTGGAGGAGTAAGAGGAAGAGGATGAGGACGGTGAAGACGATGGTGGGAGGAACGCTTTCCTGGGTACTACAGTGCTACTGAGGATGAGCTCTTGGTCTAACTCCAGTATACATCTTACAATTATGCATAAATAGCAATCAATCAGTGTTTACTTATACATCTGACAATTATGCATATATAGCAATCAATCAGTGTTTACTTTAAGAAATGACCTTTTGAAAATTATATAGAATGACAAATCTACTATAAAAAAGCATAATATCTTAGACTATTTTCTTTCATATTAGAAATCAAATTTTAGAGTGGATGGGAATTTCTTCCTTGTATAATATTTTCCAATTTAGTGACTAATTTTTTCTATTCAAGATATCACTTTATAGTGATTCAATTTCTAAATTTTCTATCAATATATGAATTTTAACTAAAGATGTTGAAATGGGATGGATATAGAAAATTAAAAATGGCCTTGAATAAAATGAGGAGATTAGGGTTCCAATTTTTATATATAATAGTATGATATGTGTCCATCCTGAAAGTTTCTAATACAAGGCAATTTTATTGTAGGACCAAGGAAAATCTATCAAATATGAGCAAATTGGAAACTTTTGATGAACCTAAAAATAGCCAAACTTAGGGAATACAAATAGAAAATATATCCAACTGGTGACATATAGCCACCAAAAAATTCCTTGATAGCAATAGAGTTTACAACCAACCTCTTAGGTATAGGGGATAGCTTTCATAACACATAGAGAAGCCACATAAGATCAACATTAAACATTGTCATTATTAGCACAATTTGACATAGGTGAAAGCACTTGGAAGATAGAGAAAATCCACCTTGGATATGCATATTAGTACAAGGAATGGGGGATAATATCTTCCACCAAGGATACAAGTCAATTAGAATCATGAATTAGATCTCCAAGGATACAAATCTGTGTATGCATTAAATGCATTCAAATTGCAAATTTACACTAAAATGCAACACTACAGCCAAATGCAAATTTGAATGAGTGTCTAAGATCAGTAGAAAAATCTGAAACAAGATTTTACCAACAAACCCTAGTTTTTGAAATTACTGGGTTATATGAAAAAAAAATTCAAAATTTCCAACAAAGCCCTAGCAATTTTATGATGAAAATGCAATGCAAGTAGTTGAATTTTTGTAATTTTCTACAATTTAGCTTAGATCTAATGCAAAAATTAGAAATTTAATAAAATTCAAATTAATTGATGAAAATTATATGAAATGCAAAGCCTAGAATACAATTTTTTTCAAACTTTTCTAATTTTTCAATTTTTTTGTAATTTTTCCAATGCAATAAGATGAAATGATAATATGAATGAATAAAATGACTACAAATCTGAAGCAAAAAACTCAGCAAAGTTGCAACAAGTTCAACAACACGGGTTCACCAAAATGTTTAATGTAAAATTTGGATAGAGGGTTTTTGATAGTTTATGTCTATCTTCCTTTCACCACTAAACATTCAAGGACCTTGGGTCGAGTAGGAATCTACCATCAGGCCCTTGATCACTCAGAATGTAGGGAAAATTAGATTTGTGTGATTTGATTGCTTGATTATGCCTAATTATACTCAAAGCTCTAATTATGCAAATACGGAAGCAAACGGACAAATTACTAAAAATGCTGCTACAGAAAGATATAGAATAATAGACAAATGTGTGCCAGTTTTTGAAGTTCAGGAAGCGGAACAGTTAGGGACTAATGAGTGGTTGCCCTACTCCAGTGCCCTGCTTTTTGTTGGGATCTGGGAACTATATCTACAACATGTTCCTGTTGTCTCAGAGATTCTTTTGATGCGGGATCCAGAGGACTAATGAGCGGGCGCCCAAGTCCAGGTCCCTATTTTCAGCTCTAATCTGCAATTCTGACACTCTGCAACCCTTCTCTACAACTCCACTTTTCCTGCTTCTTCAACCTGTAACCTACAATCATGGGAAAATGGGGAGGGGGTTGAGGTGTTTAGAGGCTTGCCTTAGTCAAGCCCCGGAGAGACATTCAAGTCTTCCGAACACCATTGTTAGATAGAGAGTGTGTGTCCTTGAAGGATAGAAGCAAAAACTAAATGATAAAAGCTTGCAAACACAAATGATATCACCTTGTAGTGAAGATCTCATGGAAGGAAGAATCTCTTCATGCCATGAGGAGATGGATGCTCAAATCTGCAAATACAAACACATAAACAACACAAAATTTGCTCTTCCACACAATGAATGCCTTGAATCACTTTCAAAAAACCAATGCTCATAAAATTTCCATCTAGTTTACAAATGAATGCCTAAACATGCTTATATATGCAACTACAAACATTCTTGCTAAGAATTTCATAATTCAAACTTACCGTATCAACCTAGGGACCAAATAACGGTCATAAACTGACACTTAAAATTTGGACCTGACCCAAAATAGGGCAGGACTAGGGTGCAGGTGCCCAAGTCCTCCCCCCTATTTTGGGCAGGGTCTATCTCAAGGGATCCCCCTAGGTCCCATTCATTATGAAACTTAAGAGTTTTCTCATTGGGATGCCAAAATATGATACAAGATGTCCTAAATGCAGATCAAAGACCTAGGAGCTAAACCTTAAGAGGGAAAAGCCCCCAAGGGGACATTTTCTGATGTTACAATTTGATATTGTTATGATTATTAAATTTGTTTCAGCATTATTAGCTATGGTTGATTATGCATCTTTGTTCCCTGAATCATGCTAGTCGTAGGTGATTTATAGTTAGATGTGATGATTTGATATCATGTTATGATTTATACCGCATTGGTTGGATTATGTTTCTTTGACTATTATTATGTGGAGCTAATACACCTAATTTTTTACTTGAGTGTGTAGGAAATTTATAGGTGTTAGACCAATGGTTGGTGTGTGGATAAGTTAACATGGATTACACTTATCCATCTCACCTTAGTCCTTATGATGTTGAAACTTGTGAAACCATATCTGAATTGACTATGGTTCTGCATCCCCTTGTGTTAGACCTATGAATATATCTTCTTGGGTGATTTTAATTATCGCTATGCATTTGTTTGGTATTGTACAAAAGATTTAATAGCTCTTTCAAAATATTAATTATGTTATTAATTTCATAAAAGAGAAAAGTATTTTTGAGTTAAGTTAAATGAATTAGGATTATTTCCTAGTGTGTGAAATGCATTTTAATTAATTGTTAGTGATTAAGGGATATAGGATTACATTCTAAGTTAAGAAAAATTTCATTTTAAAATATTAGCTTTGAGTGAAAAGTGAATTGTAAAATAGAAAAAGAAGCTTATATGGAAAAAGGGAATTATTATTTTTCATTATGCCATGTTATGAGGAAAAAGATAGCTAAAATGGAGAAAAAAAGTTATTTCCAAATCTTTTAAAATTTGATTTGCATTCACCTAGAGATCACTTGGATACTTGGATGCATTGGATTTGCTTGTAGAGGGAAAAAGATTCATCTTGCAATTGCCTTCAAATTCATTGAGGTAATTCTTAGTTTTGTTTGTTGTAGAATTTTATTTTCCAATTTTAAAGTTATAGGAAAAATATTTTGGAAAGTCAATTTCTTACCCAAATGTTGGATTTTTTTAAAGTCATTATGTGATTGAAAAAGTGTGTTATTGGGTAGATTTAGACCAAGAGGGTATTCTTGAAATTTTGATATAATGTGTTTTCAATTTTCATGAAAAATTAGTAAATTTGCTCTCTAAACCCTGTCAAAATCTTATGAAAAAATTATGTTTTTGTAAAAATGTGGTGTAGGGTGGATTGAGAAAAAAAAGGCTATTTTTATAATTTTTATATTTTAATTTTTCTAAAATTTAATAAATTTGGAAAAAAATTTGGGAAGGAAGCTTCAAGATCCATTAATGGTAGAACTTGGATGTTTTTGAAATTAAATCATTTTAATTTTTTTGAAGATTTGAAAATTCTGGAATGTCATTATTTTGTGAAATTATGACATTCTTCCACAAATAAATTTGTGTGCATTGGGAAGCATGTTTTTGTGGGAAAGTGAATCTTACCTATTCTTGGGCTTTCTAAAGAAGAGATGACCCTTGGATTGTTTAGGATTGAGGTATAGAGTAGGAGAGGAGTGGGCTCTCATTGTTCACCATAGTTCAAAATGACTACCTAGATGACATCAATGGAGAGTCTTAAACAAGTGAAAACATAATACTATTAGGTAATTAAAACATGATAATTAAGATTTTTATGCCATGACTGAATGCCTTAAGTGGGTTAAATATTAGTCACATAGGACATGTCACAACTCTAGGAGTTGGTGATGTCAGTGACTACCTTCATGGAGGAAGTACTACCCCCAAAATTTTGCATGGTCATCATGCTACTATGTTGACACTCATCATCTGACCTCTAGGATCCTCATCCTTATCTTTAATTAGATTTTGTATTTGACGCGATTATGATCATGTATATTTATGTGTATGTGATTGTCGTGTGTTTATGTATTCATGTGGATGAGATATATATCATATGTGATGAATGATGTGTGTGAGGCCAACTTTATGTGATTCTTGTGTGAGTGTTGATGATTTTCTTGAGACTCCTTGTATGTGTGTGAGCCTTAGCCTTGATAGCAGTGTATTCATGATCTTCTTCATAGCTCAAGGGTTCCCTGTTGGTGTAATTAAATATTTAATTACACTTTATTAAGTTTACATAGGGCTAATTTTAGTCTTAAGTTATTCTTAAGTCATATTAGGGTTTTATTTTAACTTGCAAATATAAAAGCAAGTTGTCACATGTAATTCTCAATCCATTTCATTAATTCATCTAATATTGTGCAAATTATTCCTCTTTGCTTTTTTCTCTTGTGGAAGGTAAATCTTAGGTTTTGCAGGTAATCTTGGTGTTATGAGTTAATTATCAACTTCAATATGGTATCAGAGCAAATCTGCAAGCCCCTTCTTAGATTTAGAGAAAAATTCAAGCAAGAGCCATTTGTTGGGTGTGTTTCTATGTAAAATGGAGTATTCCATTGGACTTAGAGCAGTCGGAAAAGGTGGATTTGTCTTTTAGGCCAGATCTGTGATGATTTTAGCGAGTTTTTTTTGGGATCCAAAGGAAAGCTATTTTTCAAAGCATTTTAGGCCCAAATGGACCTCACCATTGCGTTCAGAAGGCCCAAAAAGCTTAAAATCAATTGTCAAATTGTCAAAATCGTCCTCAGACTCATCTAGGGCAAAAATTTTACCAAGCAAACTATACAACCTACCCAGCATGCAAATCGAGGTAAAATTTACAAAAAAAAATTATCGTATTTTTTTCCTGCTTAGAAAAAAAAAATTCAAAAAAAAATTATTAAAAACATACGTTTTTTAATTGTAAAAAGTTTTTTTTTTAAAAGAAGGTTGAAAAAAAACAAATCAAAAAAATCTTGTAGTAGGCATGCGCATGTGCAGGCCCGTACCCTGTATCACAAGGTACTGCAGGTCGTGCCCTCTTTGGCCAGCGGACCCCTTAATGGGGTTATGCTTGTTTTAGTGGAAAGCTTTTCATTAAAACCAAAAAATTGACCCCTTTCATATTTTTTTTTTAAATCTTTTTTTTAACAAAAACACCAATTCATTTTTTTTATAGTTTTTTTAAAATTTTAAAAAAAAAAATTTATTATTTTATTCTTTTCTGTACCTGCTCAGGATCCGTGCCATGCCAAGTTACCAGCTCCACCAGATTTAGCAGTGTCTCCTTTTTTGGCAATTCCGCCAACTTTAGCAGTAGGGGGCCATTTTTTGCCCTAAATTTGTGCTTCAGAGGGGTCTTCTTATTTTTGCCATATCTTGAGCAAACGGAGTTAGATTTTCATAAACAAATAGGCATTGGAAAACTGGTTCTGAGAACAATCAAGTGGTATAGGTGTTTTTTCTAGATTTTTCTACTGGTACAATTTATTGTTGTTTGAAGTACAGATACCATTTTTAGCCTCCGAGCTCGTATCTTTTTGCCACGATCTCCAATTTTCACGATTCTTGCGGCATTGGAAACGTATTGAGGAGATCTACACAGAAATTTGTGCACTTTTTCTAGATTTAGCTCTAGGTATTCTTTATTTATTTTGTTAGTTTTATGGCTTCTATTTTGATATTTTGGACATTTTGGCACCTGGAGAAGTTCTGTTTGTTTTGTTGGGCTTCATTTATTAGCAGTAATACATATTCAGATTGTTGATATCTGATCTAATTTATTTGAGGAGATATCATGGGTTTTGCTATTCACCCTTTTGTGATAACATTAGGTAAGGATAATTATGAGTCTTGGCAAAAGGGCATCTTGACACAACTTAGGTGGCTTAATCTTTTGCCTTATCTTTATGGACTCATACCTAAACTAGATACACCTGGAAGGAAATTTACATGGGGAAATTATGTTGACCATATAGTAGGATTGATTGGTTCTAGTGTTGATTATGACATTATGTGTTCTATCTCACATATTGAGTGCCCAAACGCTCTCTGGACTAGCATTTGGGAGATCTATGGAGAACCACATATCTCTCCATTCCCAGATGATCTTGCTATGGATTGCCACATACCCCTTGATGATGTAGATTGCATACCTTTTGATGATGATACAGTTGAGGAGCTTGTGCATATTTGAGAGGTCTTGCTAGTTCAGATGACACAGGGTCTTCACTTGCTTCTCCTTCTCCTCTTATTGAGACCACATCTTTATTACCTGTTGCTACATCAGATTCTTTGCAATAGGACATTATCAGTCTTCCAGAGATAGTTGATTAGGACACATATCTACTAGACATATCATTGTTGTTTGTAGAGTCTCATCTTACAACTTTGGAGGACCACATTGAGGACATTTGTCTTCTATGTGATGACAGCTTCTATGGAGTTGCATCACCATCATCTACTTCTGAGATTGTTCTTCATCCTCCTCTTCTTCAGTCACAATTTGGTAGTGGATTGGAGACATTTAAGCAGTTTTTAGGAGCATCATTGTTGTCTTTGGATCATGTGCAGAGTTTAAAGACATTTATTCTTCTTCCTATATATTCCTATCTGGAAGGGGAAGACATTATGAACACATCTGCAGTTCTATTTCTTCCCAAGGGGAGAAATGTTGCTTGACGCTCATGGGTCTTCATCTTTATTCTGTGTCGAGTATCTTCCAGCACTGTAGGAGTCATCTTGAGGAGCGGCTGCATGGTCTCTCTTCTCATCTCTATTTTGGGAGGGAGCATTTCCTTGCATGGGGTTTCATTCTTCTCATTTCTGCAGGGGTCATCTAACCTTCTCTCTTCTTCCTCTCTTATAGGGGTGCATTCATGATTGTACTTTTGTATAACATGCCACTTGTTATGCCAACTAAGATTTACCAAGTTTAATTTTGAAAGTAAATAAATCAAGCTACTGATAGCGGAAGCAATAAAAATTTTCCTCAAAATTCCTTCGATTAAATGCACATTTGAAACACCAAACTCCCATTGCATAAATCAAATTTTATTTCCTCAATAAAAGAATTGAATAATCATCTTTACAATTTTTTCATAATATACATACAAGCTTCAAGAGCTTAATTGATAAATAGAGATATGTGATTGTATACTTGTCTATCTTCATTATTCCCAGCGGCCAACTGCATGAGAAGAAGCATCACTCAAGCAATTTACCTCCAACCACAGACTAACTGCAGACCCCCGCACATTTACTAAACTAGTAAACAGCCCTACCCTTTGACGAAGGGATTGGTATGGTAACCCTAAATAAAATAGGACTAATTTGAGAAAGGTGTTGTGTCCTACATTAACTAGTACTATCATACTATGACTACAACCATCAAAATATGAAATCCCTACTAGAAATACAAACCTGGATCACAATGAACCTAGACAATGTAAACGTTGATAATTAACACCACTTTGGCCAAAGTTTTCTTGTCTCATATTCACCCACCCTTCTATCTTGATTGGGAAAGATGACAATCTCTATACAAAAGTTATTCCCTTACCCATGGATCAACAAATCCCAGGAATAACCCCACTTAACAATTACATCAAACTCTATTCTAGGTTATTCCCCCTCTTCCATGGATCACATATCCCAAGGGTAACCTATCCCAAGTTTCATCATGACACCTATGTCAAAATAACTCTACTTGCAAAATTACAGTTTACTGTCTTTCCCCTTATACAATCAACTAATCATACTTAAACTGATAAATATACTGTAATGAAATAACTTGCACAATGGAAGAAGATAATATGAAATATTCTGCAAATACTTGATAATAACTGAGAATAATAGGCCACTTCAAGGGGGCAACCTCCAAATATCTCCAATGAGAACACACTTCACAATATGATGATGAAATAAGACTCACATCCTCCTATATATACCTAATTATGCTTAGGATGAATAGACACACCCCAATATAACACCTAGGCTGACCTATCTAACTAAATAATAATATAATAATGATAACATGACTAAATTAGGAGTTAAGATAGCCACTAGATGACTATTCATAACCCTATGTACACCAATATTAAGGGCGTAGCATGCCCCCCCTCTTCAAAGAAGCATTGTCCTCAATGCTAACCAAGTGTGGATTCTTTTGAATGAACTCCTCATCCTACCATGTGGACTCTTCAACTAGTAAATTCTTCCATTGGATGAGATACTGGGTGAGGTTTCTATTCCTCAACTTCTTCGTGCGTGTTTGAAGAATGCACTCTAGTTCCAAAATTATTCTTCCTTCTTCATCAAGCTCTGGTAGTACTGTTTGAGTAGGAATATTCTGCCCAATTACCTTCTTCAAACAAGAAACATGAAAAACTGGATGTATCTTTGTTGTTGGTGGCAACTCTAGCTTGTAGGAAACACTACCAATCTTTTGCATGATTTGGTATGGCCCATAATATCTTGGAGACAACTTATTATTCTTTTTTTGTTGCTTCATTGAGATTTGTTTACAAGGCTGCAATCTTAAGAAGACCCAATCCCCAACTTCAAAATTTCTTTCACTATGATGTTGGTCTGCCTGTTGTTTCATTCGATTTTATGTCATAGCTAAATTCTCCTTGAGTCTTGAAAGTACCTGTTGTTGATGAAGCAAGTGATTCTCTACTGCCTGAACTCTTGGTGAAACCTTTAATAATGATGTGATGGAAGGAGGATGATATCCATAAAGTGCCAAAAATGGAGACATTCTTTATGAGCTATGAAAAGAAGTGTTATACCACCATTCTGCAAGTGGTAGCCAATCTACCCATTGAGATTGTTTCTCTAAAGTGAAACAACGTAGATATCCTTCCAAACATTTATTAACAACCTCAGTTTGCCCATCTGATTGAGGATGGTATGAAGAACTATGAGCCAATTGAGTACCCAAACATGAGAATAAATCTTTCCAAAAGTGACTAGTAAAGATAGGATCATGATCACTAACAATAACCTTAGGTGTACCATGTAGCTTTTGGATATTCTCCAAGAAAACTTTTGCCACTGCACTTGCTGTAAAAGGATGTGATAATGTGATGAAATGTGCATATTTAGTGAGGCGATCAACTACTACCATGATGAAATTATGACCTTTAGATTTGGGAAGCCCTGTGATGAAGTCCATGGATACCTCTTCCCAACATTGGCTAGGAATAGATAAGGGCTGCAAGAGACCCAGTGTCTTAATTGTCTCTCCCTTATTTCTTTGACAAACCAAACATTCAGCCACAAATTTTTGAACATCACCTTTTAGCCCTTCCCAAAAAAAATATTGCTTGACCTGATGATATGTCTTCAAAAATCTTGAATGACCACCAACTGGGGACTCATGTAGCTCTGTGAGAATCTTGTCTTTAAGAGTGGAATTCTTGCAGAGATACAAGCGCTCTTTATACCAAAGAATATCCCCCTTCAAACAAAACTTATCTGAACTACTAGGATCACTTTTTAATTGTTGGATGAGATTACTTGTTGCAACATCATTTTGCCACTCTGCTTTGGCTTCTTCCACCAAATTTGCTTGTAATATTGAAAGGGCACACAATAAGGCTTCATCTTTTTCATCCTTCCTAGAAAGTGCATCGGCCACAATATTTTCCTTCCCTTTCTTATATACAATCTCAAAGTCATATCCCAATATCTTAGTGACCCATTTTTTTTTCTCTTCAGAGGATAGTCTTTGTTCCAAAAAATATTTTAGGCTATCATGATCTGTCTTAACCTTGAAGTGTTGACCCATTAAATAAGGCCTCCATTGTTTAACTGCATGAAGGATTGCTAGCATTTCCTTCTCATAAATAGGTTTGAGCTGATTTTACCCTTTAATTGATGACTCTCAAAAGCAATTGGTTGACCTTCTTGCATGAGAATTGCTCCTATCGCATTTCTAGAAGCATCACATTCCACAATGAATTCCTTGGTGAAATTCAAAGTGGCAAGCACTAGATTTGTACACATACCCTCCTTTAATTGCTCAAATGATACATTAGCGGATTCATTCCAATGAAAAGAATCCTTCTTCAATAGAGTGGTGAGGGGTGCTACTATACGACCATAATTCTTCACAAATCTTCTATAGTACCCTGTCAATCCCAAGAAACCCCTCAGTTTCTTAATGGTTTTTGGAATAGGCCATTCCATGATAGCCTTAATTTTGTTAGGGTCCACCTTTACTCCTTCATATGAAACTATGTATCCCAAATACTCCACCTCCTTAAGACCAAAAGCACACTTGGATGGCTTAACATAGAGTTGATGATCTTCGAGTAAATGTAATGCTTGATCTACATGCTGCAAATGTTCTCCCCAAGTCTTGCTATAAATCAATATATCATCAAAGAACACTAACACAAACTTTCTCAAGAACTTCTTAAAAATGGAATTCATCAAACTTTGGAATGTAGATGGTGCATTGGTAAGACCGAATGGCATCACCAAAAATTCATAATGACCCTCATGCATTTGAAATGTTGTCTTGCAAATATCTTCCTCCTTAATCCAAATTTGGTGATAACCAGATCTAAGATCTAATTTGGTAAAATACATAGCTCCATTTAATTCATCTAGCAAATCATCAATGACTGGAATAGGAAACTTATCTTTAATGGTGTACATGTTGAGCACTCTATAATCTAGACACATGTGCCAAGTTTCATCGTTCTTACACACCATCACCACAGGCGAGGAGTAAGCACTTTGGCTATGCCTGATAATTCCTACCTCTAGCATCTCCTCAACAATTTTTTCTATCTCACTTTTTTGTATGTGTGGGTACCTATAAGGCCTGATGTTTGGCGGTTGGCTCCCTGGAACTAGTTGTATGGCATGGTCATGATCCCTCTTAGGAGGAATTCCTTTAGGCGTATCTCCCAGAACCATTAAGTGACAATCAATTATTGCTTGTAAATCTAGATGAGTAGGAGCATTAGATTGAGAGACTTCTAATGAACATAGCTAGGCCACAAATCCATCCACTCCTTTCTTAAGCAACTTTTGCATTTGATGAGAGCTTACCATTGTTGATAACTGAGAGGGGGGGTGAATCAATTATCCTAATTATTTCCCTTATTGAACTTTCCTTTTAATTGATGCAGCATAAAATCAAACACAAAAACATTAACCATGAAATAAGAAACACATGACACAGTATTTTTGACGTGGAAACCCTGTTAAGGGAGAAAACCACGGGGTGATTAACCCAAAATTATTCTCTGTTAGAAGAATAGGAAATTACAAAAATGGCACTTGCCAATTAGGGCTCACTGCCCGAGCACACTGCTCACAAGAGGCCCACTGCCTACAAGAAGACACACTATCTACAAAGTGATGAGAATCACAGTCTTGAACTGATTGGAAGCATCTGCATATGCTGGAGTTCAGTTCCGGTTAGGCTCAGTACACTGATCTGCTGCACTTCATCTTTCCTGTGTTCTTTATTCTGCTATCTTTCACATACCGGATCCTTTTTGCTACCTCTGCTCTTATCTGGACTTATTCGCATATATCTCCACATCACCACACACTTCACAACTAAATCCATCCTCTATATATATCCGCACAAGTAATTTCATCACCTTTCTAGTCGGCATCCGAAACAGTCTAGTTTCTTACAAACTCTCATTCTGTCGGCTGAATCCTTCCTCACCAAGCAATGCGGATCAAGCATGTACTTGTAGATATCATTAATCATGTCGGCCAAACATGATTCATGCCTTCACAAGCTCTGTCATCAACAGTAACCCATCCGGAAAGCAGTCTGATACTCTGCCAGTCAGTTCTTCCTCTGTTTTCACTGTCTCTCAGGAATCCGGTACTCAACCATTCATATCTTTTTCCTTGTCCATCACCGGAGGCTAAATCCTTGGAATATACCACTCAAGGTAGTCCTCTTGACTTCCCCAAATCCGTACTGCACCAAGACACTTCCTCTGAGAGATCCGGACCAATCTGTCGGACCTTGCCACATGCTTTGTTCTTCTTCACCGGACCACAACATTCTTTATTCTGACTTCCGGTAGAGACACATTATGACTTGCGGATATGTGGGATGACCTTTGTTGCCATCAATGACAACAACCATGAATCCATATAGTGTCTCTTGCCAACAATCTCCCCCTTTGGCATTGATGGCAACACTTAGTGAAAAATGACTAAGTGTTTTCACTATGCTCCCCCTTTGCTGATGCTCTGTCCTTATATACAATTTCCGGAACTCCCCCTTAGTTGGATTCCTCATTTTTCACTGCTCCTCACTCCCCCTTTGACATCAATGGCAAAGGGTAGGATCCGCACACCAAAATTTTCAAAAATTTTCTATATATAGCCGCATATTTACATACTCACATGTACTGAAGAATGTCTGCAAAGGATGTCTGCAATTGGATCATTTCTGTAGCCCAACTTTGCTTCATTCTATCCAAAATTGAAATGTGACCACTTAACAAAAATGCAAAAGCTTCTGCCCGCTTGAGATCTGTCGGATCTTTTGTTTGGGCGGTGGTCTGAGCATCACTGATGGCCTCATGCATAGTTTCCAACTTAGGGATTATAATCCTTCTAAGTTCTCCCATCCGGTTAGTGATGTTCTTTCTTTCCTTCTCAAGATTCTTTATTTCATTCAAGACTGCAATAGTCTGACATTCTTGATTTATTATAGAGGAAGAGAGAGGATCAAAACTTTGAGATAAGCTTTGTAGCTTATCCTGTTCCTCTTTTATTTTCTTGTCAAATGCTGCTGTTGCCTTTGACCAGGATATACAAAATTTATAGATGTCACCGCCATCCTTAAGAGCATTCTCTAAGCTCTTTATTCCAATGCTTACAATCTTCCTATCTTTAGAGATTAATTCTAATATTTCTGAAAATCTCTTATCCAAAAATTCCTTCCGGACCTTTTCTTCAGCTGATTTTTCTAGAGAATCAAAATGTGTATCAATACTGCTGACTAAGGTTTTTAGATTACCGGAAGTGGAGGCTGTCGGATCTATCTGAATTGATGGCATGATCTTTACAAGTACTCCGGAAGCAGCCTCTATCAACTCACAGTCTTCCATATGAGACTTCAGGAGCTTTTCATTTGCCTTGGCATTTGCAAATGAAGCTATCTTCATTGTTTGTACCGGAGAGAGAGAGTCAAAATCAAATGGGCCTTTTAGAAGCTCCGGTTCATCAATCTCTAAAGTTTCTTTGCTCAAAAATTGTTGAACAGTTTGTGCAGTGTCTCTTGCCGGAGACAGATGTTTCTTTTCTTCTGCAGTCTTAGAACTGTCAACCTCTTTGTCTTTCACCACTGCTTCCTTCTCCTGTAATTGCTCTTCTTCTTTGGATCCGGAGACTGTAGGGGAAACCAGAGGAGAGATATTTGTCTGTTCAGGGCTCACTTCTTCTGGAACAGAAGATTCCAAATCAGCAGCTGTTTCTGCACCTAAATCCTCTACAACAGGAAGATTGAACCTTTTGAAGGCCTTCCGGAGGATCTCTTCTGTTTCTTGGGCCACTTTGTCAGTCTCACCAAGCATGAGTTGATTCATCCTGGCTTTGCTTCTGAACTCATCTTTGCAGTCCTTGAAGATAATGTTCATTGTCTTGGGATCAATTTGAGGATATAGCTGAATAGCTATCTGCTCCCGGATCTCAAGATCTTTAGCATGAGCATTATTCTTTCTTACTTCCAATTCCTTTTCTAGGCTTTTAGGAATAAGAGATATTATTTCAATGAAAGCCTTATTATATATGTTAAGATATTTTACTGTGGCCTCCTGCAGAGTCTTTTGGTCGGCCTCACTGAAGTCATCATAGGATTCAGTCATTGGTTGAAGGTTTCCATCCACCATGACCAACTTGATTATGCTCTCTAGAGACAGAGTGGGCTTTTCAACAGTTACCTCTGCCGTTTCATCCTTGTCTTGGCCTGTGGAGGGCTTACCGGATCCTTTCTTCTTCTGTTTCTTTATTTCTCTTACTCCCTCATCTGATTCTGTTTCCTCTTCATCCTTTTGGCTTCCATAAGCCCTTGTGGCTTTTGTCTTGGATCTCTTACCGGATGCCTGAACTTCCGGTTTTGAACTTTTGGTTGTGGGAGGTGCAGATCTCTTTGATGATCTGGTCCGGGTGGGAGCTTCAACCGGAGCACTTTCTTTACTTTTCTCTTCTTCCTCAGCCTTCCTCCTCTTTTCCCGGCTGGCATCAAGTGCCTCCTTTGAGATGCCTAGGCCTTGAGCAATGTGCTCTACTTCTTTTCTCACCTTTCTTTTAATCTCAGGTTCCCTGAGTTCTACATGTATTTTTACACTCAGCTCCTCAAAGGTTCCAAACCTTTCTGCCTTAGGATCTTTGGGCTGACTTAGCATGTGTTGAACATGTAGCTCCACTATCTGTTCATCCACTTCATACCCCATGGGCATGATCCAGACAGTCCTTGGTTCTACTGCCTCCATTAGGCACTGATCAGTGTCAACCATAAAGCACACTGAGTCTTTGTATTTTTCAACAAGAGACTGGGGAATTCTCTCTCTTGCTTGCATCATGCTCTGAAAGTTTTTGAAGTATCCCCATAGAGCTGTATTTCTCGCTTTTGCATCCCCAAGTCCATGCAAATAGTCTCTTATCTGGACTGCAACAGGTTTGTCATTCTGCCATACCCATCCACTTGTTCCGGGTAGCTCATTCATGAAGTAGAAGAATAGACATACAATAAGAGTACCATACTTAAAGGAATTCTTCTTATCCTTCTTGATTTTCTGTATATTTTCCATTAATTGGCTTAGCAGTAGTTCGCAGAGATCATAATCTGCATTCTTTCTTAGCATTTCATAGGCAGTGTATACTGCAGTTCCGGATACAGAATTCTCCCTGCTGGAGTGATAGATCTTGTATCCTATTATCATTGATGCATATTTGATATCCGGATCCGAAATGTCTTCAATGGTCATTGCCCTCTTATCAAATTTTGATCCGGTGGCCTCAGTTACAATGTTGTTCTTGACAGATTTGAGGATAGGTACCCCTCCGGAAGAGTATAGACCAGTTACTGCTCTAATTGCCTCTTTTGTGATCTTGCAGGGTCTATCTAGCCATAGAAAGTTGTCATGCATCCTGCTCAGTACATACCGGACCCATTCATCTTCTTCAAAGCAGGGGAAATGAATAAATTGCTCAAATTGTTTCTTCTGGATATCCTTATACTCTGGTTTAAGCTCAAAAGCATTGTCTATCAGTTGCTTGTGATAGAGGTCTCTTAATTTGAATTCCCCAAATTCCTCAATGCTTGCATGTATGTAAACCCTAATGTCTTCGGTATGTAAAACTCCGTGAGGAACACTAGAGAAGGCTCCTAGTGGATCTACCTCCAATGATTTGTAGGGATGTTTCTTGAATGAGGGGCGAGGTCTATCAGAGATCTTAACTATGTTTGGAGTAGCCATTCTTCAAAGATTTGCAGTGAGGTAATGAAAAACGGAGAATACCTTATGCACCTTCGGTTTGCATGGAGTGGTTGGATTGATTTCTTTATGCAATAACTTCGGCAGGAGATCCTTGGTGTGCTTGATGAACCTTGTTGCAGAGCTCCACTTTTCGCTTCTTCTCGAGTGCAGAATGAGCAAATGACCTTTGAGAAATCCCTTAAATTGCTCCGCGAACCCTAATATCTATCTGCAATAAATGCTTCACCTACATCATTCCGGTTTGCCTTGTCTGGATAGCTTGGAGTATCCCGGATTAGTCCTGATCTGTGGATATCATCCGGATCTTTCAATCATGAATAAATCGAGGTAACATATTACAAGAACATCCCAAACACTCTGTCCAATCCGCAGAACAAGATAGTGCATTTCTGGATCTTTCCGGACCTTTTTGTAATCCTTTATCATACCGGAGCATCTCCCTGAACAGGTCTTATTTGATCGATCACAGCTTCTTCATAACTCCATGCGGACCTCTGAAAACTTGACTGAAGTATCTCAAGACTCATATCTACAAACCCTTTGATCCGCATCTTGTGCCACATCCGGCACCACTTGTTTGGCTGGGGGAACAAGATTTTCTTTGAGTCTCCCCCTGAGCCTGAGCTCACTTTTTAATTTTCGGAAGAAATATCAGCACCAGAGTCTGGTGCGGATCCAACCTCTACATTCTCTGAACTTTTCTTCACCCAAATCTTGCTCATCTGATTCCTAACCTCATCCGCATTCATCTTTTGTTTACCCTTGTCTTGATTCTGATTATACACCGGACCTCTTTTTTCCTGATTCTTGTTTCTGCAGACTTTAGCATTATGACCGGACCTATTGCAGATTTGGCAAATAACATTTCTTTGCATATTTGACTGATATCCTCTTGATCTGCATTGATTAGCCATATGACCTACTCTATTGCATGTGAAGCATCTACCTTTGAATGATTTGTTTACTTGCATAATTCTGCATTCATGGGATTTGTGTCCATACCTTTTGCAGTTGAAGCACTGTCCGGAGAAGGATGAATTAATCTGATTCATTCTCATTCTGCACTGATCAGCTTTGTGACCAAAGTGGTTGCAGCTGTGGCAGTATCCATTGAAGGATGGATATCTTTGAGCATTTGGCTGTCTTACCGGAGGTCTTCTAGGCCTGCTCCTTGGATTTTCTGATCCAAGATTCTTCTGACCGGATCCAGAGCTTTCTCCTTTCTCATATCCCAAACCATACTTGTCATCTGTCCTCTTTTGACTTCCAAGAAGAACTTCAAGTTGAGCAGAACTTATCTTGAATTTCTCTTTATATTCATTTGCTGTTTGAAGGTCTCTTTTGAGAGAGGCAATTTGATCCTCAAGTTTTCCTTCATTATCTTTGGCATCTTCAAGATCAGATTCAAGATGTCTGATAATCCTGTCCATCTGGTGGCATTCTTCTGATTTTTCTTTAAGAGATTGTCTTAGATTGTCTTCAGCCTTTCTTTTTTCTTCAATCTCTTGAGTAAACTTTATAGTTCCTGATTCCATTTCATGTCTTAACATAATGACTTCTTTTGATAACTTTTCACATAACTTGGTTTGCTCAGTTAATTCTTCATTTGTATTGCTTTCTTCACTTTGTCTTGCCAACTGTTGAAGCAGCTCCTTTCTCTTTTTCATAGAGAGACTTAATTTGTCTTTTAATTCTCTCATGAATTCATCAGCCTGTTTGAGTCTTTCCTTTAATTCACTGACTTCAGAATTTGACTGTTCAAGATCCTTAAGAGCAGTCTTGAGTTGCTCCCTTAAACCATATGCATCCATTTGAAATCCCAGATCTTCCTCAAGCTGTTAGGCTCTATTAGGAGGAACTTAGCTCTGATACCAATTGTTGATAACTGAGAGGGGGGGTGAATCAGTTATCCTAATTATTTCCCTTATTGAACTTTCCTTTTAATTGATGCAGCATAAAATCAAACACAAAAACATTAACCATGAAATAAGAAACACATGACACAGTATTTTTGACGTGGAAACCCTGTTAAAGGAGAAAACCACGGGGTGATTAACCCAAAATTATTCTCTGTTAGAAGAATAGGAAATTACAAAAATGGCACTTGCCAATTAGGGCTCACTGCCCGAGCACACTGCTCACAAGAGGCCCACTGCCTACAAGAAGACACACTGTCTACAAAGTGATGAGAATCACAGTCTTGAACTGATTGGAAGCATCTGCATATGCTGGAGTTCAGTTCCGGTTAGGCTCAGTACACTGATCTGCTGCACTTCATCTTTCCTGTGTTCTTTATTCTGCTATCTTTCACATACCGGATCCTTTTTGCTACCTCTGCTCTTATCTGGACTTATTCGCATATATCTCCACATCACCACACACTTCACAACTAAATCCATCCTCTATATATATCCGCACAAGTAATTTCATCACCTTTCTAGTCGGCATCCGGAACAGTCTAGTTTCTTACAAACTCTCATTCTGTCGGCTGAATCCTTCCTCACCAAGCAATGCGGATCAAGCATGTACTTGTAGATATCATTAATCATGTCGGCCAAACATGATTCATGCCTTCACAAGCTCTGTCATCAACAGTAACCCATCCGGAAAGCAGTCTGATACTCTGCCAGTCAGTTCTTCCTCTGTTTTCACTGTCTCTCAGGAATCCAGTACTCAACCATTCATATCTTTTTCCTTGTCCATCACCGGAGGCTAAATCCTTGGAATATACCACTCAAGGTAGTCCTCTTGACTTCCCCAAATCCGCACTGCACCAAGACACTTCCTCTGAGAGATCCGGACCAATCTGTCGGACCTTGCCACATGCTCTGTTCTTCTTCACCGGACCACAACATTCTTTATTCTGACTTCCGGTAGAGACACATTATGACTTGCGGATATGTGGGATGACCTTTGTTGCCATCAATGACAACAACCATGAATCCATATAGTGTCTCTTGCCAACAACCATCTGTGGGGATTTTGCCTTCAACCCCCTTAGCTCCACTACCTTTCCTTCTGATTGAAATCTTATGAATAGTTCTTGGAAGTTCATCTCAATTGTTCCCAATGTAATAAGCCATTGTACTCCCAAAACAATATCTGCTGCACCCATGGATATCACATACATTGGGGTATCAAGTTGATAATCTCCCATGGATAATTTAATGCTATGACAGTTCCCCGAACAACTAACTGTACCCCCATCTGCAATCAAAACCTGAAACTTTGGGGCTAGATATATAAAATAATTTAGACGAGTTGCCAACTTTTTGTTGATGAAATTATGAGTACTACCTGAGTCGATCAACACTGTTACTTTCTGCTTCTTTAAGAAACCCACTACCTTGAGAGTTTGTGGTGCACTGAAACCTGAAAGTGCATGACAAGAAATGATTGGTTGAGAATCATGTGATTCCTCACTTGACTCCCTATCCTCCTCTAATATGGGTTCCTCCTCTTCTTCCTCACTTGGACCTTCAATATAGAACAATTTCTTTTCACTACATTTATGTCCTCGACTGTATTTGCTATCACAATTGAAACACAACCCTTTTGCTCTTTTCTTCTTAATCTGCTATGGCGTCAACCTAGTAGGTTGAGGAAGAGAAGGTGTCGAATATCATTTCTCTCTTGTCACATTAGCCCCTTGCTTTCTAGGAAACAAATACATCTCCTCTACCCTGCATGCCAATATAAAAGACTCATTTACTGAGCTAGGACTAAACATGCGTACCTCATGTTGAATGTGATCCTTGAGACCACCCAAGAATAAATCATTCAAGTTCTTCTTTGTAATTGTATCCACTCTTAAGGATAGATTTTGGAATTTTTTAATATAATCCTTAACTGATCCTGTTTGTTGAAGTTTAGCAAGGTGGCTGAAGAAGTTGTCTGTCACACTATTGCTATATTGTGCTTGGAGTTCTTCTGTAAAAATTGACCATGAGACGGTGAGACCCTTTTTCCTCCGATAAGTACAAAGCCAACAATACCAAATGAATTGATCTGGTTCTAGATATAGGGAAGCCATCGTGAACTTTTGTCCATATGGGATTTGATGTACTTCAAAAAAATTCTCCATTTGGTTTATCTATGTTAGAGGATCCTTACCATCGAACTTGCGCATTTCCACCTTTGGAAAAAAATTCCTAGATCCCATAGCAGTATTAAAATTTGTGTCATTATTAGCCGACTTGAAGGTTTCACCTTGGTTGCTTGAGAACTCCTTTCTTGGTTCATTCATATAGGTGCTTAACATGCTTCGTATATCTGATATATCTCCTCTTAGGTCACACATATCCCTCTTAACCTCTTCCTTGAACTTACTTATTTCCTCATTGGGATTACTATCCTTTATTGTTTCCCCATCCTTATTAGAGGATTTCCCTGGTGTGGCAGCATTCTTTTTACCTCTTGTTGCAGGCCCCGTCATGATGGAAACCAATATTTTAAAAATAAATCACACAAATAAAATTTAAATTCTCTAAAATTTTTACTATAACTTACTAGGCCCAAGATACCACTTACCCAGAAAAAAATCCAAACAATTAGCAAATTTGCTGCCTTGAGAGTGAATTTATTAGAAACCCTAATTTTGCAATACTTGCTTATTTTTGCTTCAATTTCTCCAAGCTTTGGACTGTAGGTTCCTCTACTATGTCTTCAAAAACCCAATACAAATTATACTCCAATTCAGAAGGATGTGAGAGATATGTAGATCTCAAATAAATTGTGTAGAAATTGTAATTCTATAATAATTTGCTCAAATCTACTCCAATTCTTTTGAAATCTTGACTGTAGCTTCTTTAATATGGTCTTCAAAAACCCTTTAAAAATATTTTAAAAATTCTCTAAAATCTTAAAGTTATGCTCTTCCCAAAATCGCGTCCAATGTTGAGAAAAAATCTTGCCTCTACGGTGCCAAGATCATGCTCTGATACCACTTGTAATGAAATAACTTGCACAATGGAAGAAGATAATATGAAATATTTTGCAAATACTTGGTAATAACTAAGAATAATAGGCCACTTTGAGGGGGCAACCTCCAAATATCTCCAATGAGAACACACTTCACAATATGATGATGAAATAAGACTCACATCCTCCTATATATACCTAATTATGCTTAGGATAAATAGACACACCCCAATATAACACCTAGGCTAACCTATCTAACTAAATAATAATATAATAATGATAACATGACTAAATTAGGAGTTAAGATAGCCACAAGATGACTATTCATAACCCTATGTACACCAATATTAAGGGCGTAGCATATACATAAAGTCCCATATAGACACAAATCTCTATTACTGAGATTAATTTTACTTTCACAACACAATTTTCACTTACTTAGATATATATAAATATAAAGGCTATTATATAATCAAATTGACAATCACATTGATAAACAACAATGCATTTGACACAAAATGCCTTCAAAATAGAAAAGCATAATAAAAGAGAAATCCACATGCCTGTGATATAAGCTCCCAAATGAATCAACAAAATTCCCTTGCTTAAGCTCCTTTCAATGAGCTAAAACCTCCTTCCAAGTAAAACAATTCTCTTTCTACACTTCCAAAACCTTTCCTCACAATTTCAAAGCAAAAATGGCAAAAACTCTCAATGCTACTTCAAAAATAAAAATAGCAGAATATGAATGGTCTCAACAAAACTTGTGTGTATTCGAATGAGAAAGAGAGCTCCTCTAAATAGAACAACTCACAAAAAGCAATATGACAAACTTTCGACACTAATGCAAAACTCAAAATGAAAAACGAAGGCTCTTGATTTCAAGAATGTGCGTGCAAAAATGAGGGAGAGCACCCTCTTTTATACTAAAATCTAAGGTTTGGTTTTGCCAAAAATAAGTAAAGAAATGTCGATACAATGGCGACATTCTTAACAAAAATCTAAAATTAGTAAAAATGTCGACACAAAGGCGACATTCTTAACAAAAATCTAAAATTAGTAATAATGTTGACACAATGGCGACATTCTTAACAAAAATCTAAAATTAGTAAAAATGTCGACACAATGACGACATGCTTTAACAAAATCTGCAATTAATTTCATTTCTAACTTTCCAAAAAAATAAAAGAGTTTGTTTTGAAAATCATAAAATAAAACATGTTAATCCTACCACCTAAGTGCATCATGAATATTTTATAAGGCATGCATTATAAAAGGTAAAAAGTGAATGAGATAAAGTGGTCTAAGTCTTATCCACTACCTCCTTCAAGTGGCCACCACACGAGCTGCATAAGGGTGGCATTTACTTTTATCTCACCTTTGACAAGTCATGTGCCCCCTCATAAGCCTAGGCCATGTCCTTCTTATAAGGAGCACTTACCATATAACATGCCTTATTAAACTCTATAACGTGCCTCTTTATTTATTTTTAAAACTTTATAACTTTTAATAAAGTTCCTCCCCTTTTTAAGGGATAGGTGACTTTTAACTTTTTATAAACTATATAAATAATATATAAATATTCAATAAATGGATAATATTTAATAAAACAATATCATTTTTCCAAAGTATTATAAAATTATATATTTTTAAAAAACATAGGAGTATAATAATTATATATATATATATAACTTAAATTAAATGAGAGTTACCGAATATGCCGAACTTCCCAAAATTGCCAAACGATTGTAGCACTAGGATTTCGTTGAATGCTATTGTTTCTAATGGAAATCCCATTTTTGGGGCTGCCATGGCTAGGAAATCTTCTATGGAAACCACAAGTGACATGGGATTTCAGGATACTTCACGACCAAGGGGTTTGATGGGAGTTTTGGCAGGGCATTCTGCTTCCAATAGGGACTCTACAATGCCAACGGATGCCTCTCTCATCGGTCGGGAAATCAAGAAGGTGAGCCCTCCACTCCTCAACTCCATTCTGCTGCAGAACAACTCCCTTTCAAAATTAGGGCACCCAATCTCTCCTTCGTTGGTCAATTCCCTACAAATTGCAGCGGACAATCCAATCATTCAGTTTGGCGATGTACTTGGAAGGGAAGTCAAAGAAAATGAAAAATTATTCGCTGAGAAAGGCTTAATTGGGCGTTTTGTCAAGTACTGGCCTAGCCTAGCTGTTCTGTACAAATGGATCTTTGATACCTGAGGTTCAATTATGAAAGCGGATCTCCAAATTTATCCCTGCAACTGAGGTTTTTTCATTGTTATCTTTGATAATATCTAGGATAGAAAGACGATTCTTTATGATTATAAGTGGAGCTGCAACAAACATCTACTTATGCTCAAACCCTGGCACCCTGAATTTAATCCAAATTCTGAATCATTTGCGGTTACTCCTACCTAGATCCGACTTCCGAACCTTCCACTTTAGTTTTGGTCTGAAGAATGTTTTGCAGCTATAGGCAACAAGCTGGGCAAATTTCTACTTGTGGACAAAAACTCCTCTAATTTCTACCACTCTACCTTCACTCGCATTCTAGTGGATATTGATACTAGTAAAGACCTTCCGGCTGAGATTTCTTTAAAAACAATGAATTACAATTGGAGCCAGATTTTAGATTATGAGGGCCTTCCTTTTAGATGCCACAGATGCTTCAGCACTAGTCACATAGTAGCAAAGTGCCTTAAACCTATGTCTGATAGTCATGCATCTTGGTGGAAAGATTCCTCAATTCATCATTACTCTATGGAAAAAAAAGGTTTCATCACAGCCCCTTGATTGCAAAGAAAACTCAGCTACAAAGGTAAGGAAATCTCCTTCATCCCCCCCTCTTGAGGCAAGAAGTGCTCACATTCCAAACAGGGAAGTTAATAAATTAGGAAATGAACTTCCTTCCCCTTCTGAGACTACAAAATCACCAAGTATTATTGCCTCAGACTACAAGGAGTTTATTTCACCTTCAAGAGTGAAGGAGGCAGATGAAACATCAATTCCAAAAGAGGTTTTCGGGGAGGATAATAGCTAGATAGAGGTAAAACGGAAAAAGAAAATTACTGTAAGTGAGAAATACAACATGCAAAAATGATTAAGCAATATTGTAGTTCTTAGAAAGCCTAGGTTTGTAAATCGAATGTCAAAATTATAATCTGTGTTTGTGTCCATGCTTTAATGGGCTGTTAGGGTTTGTTAATGATTGTCCTCGGATTGATGCAAGCATTGTCGCTTGCTTTCTGCACCCCTATTCTTAGGGCATGCATTTAGTTTAATTTTAATTTTATTTTTAATTTTATGGGGTACGGCTCCCTTATGCCTACATTACGGATCAAAAAAATAATATATATATATATATATATCACAAAAAAATTACTTATAACATATTATTCATAAATTTTATTTATTGCCATAGCAACTTTATAGACAAAATATCATAACATGCATATACAGCAAAAGGATGATAAATCTCGCAAATCATAAATAACTACACACACACACACACACACACACACACACACACACACACACACACACACACACACACACACACACACACACATATATATAAAATAGCAATAGCTATCATATATATATATATATATATATCAAATTCACTCAAAACCAAATAAACTCATGACCCACATACTAATGACACAAATGAATGGAATCCACACATACATTGGTGACATGAACGACTACCACATAAACACATGCATAACATAAAATCATTTCACAATAAAATTTTGTCTATGCAATCGTAAACTTATCAACATGCAGATTAAATCACAGTTCTCACACAATCATCAAACATGCACCCAAGATTCACAACAAACACCACTTACCGCTAACCAACTGACTTGACACAACCTAGGTCAAGATAGGGTTATGAGTGTGTGATTGCTCAATATAGGTTTTACTAAAGTTACCAAACCAAGTCCTTCTCCTGAGTGATACCTTCCCTCCCTTTCGGAGGGACAACCTATTCTTGCATCCACTTAGATCATCATCACATTAGTTAGCTGATCAAAATATCGTCATTAATTAACAATAACTACATTAAATACAAGACATTGTATATTTTTTTCTCATCATATTGCATTCAAGATAGATAACACACATAGATGCAAAGATTCATAAATACTTCAATTTTCACAAAATATCCAATCTATAGTAAATGGATAAAAACACATATATAGATGTAGAAATCCATAATCACTCACTTTCTAAACAAATTAACCAATCTAGGTAAATAGTAAGTAGATAGAAACACATGGTGTGTAACATACTTCCCCCCTTGTGAATCATCGTCCCTGATGATTTTTAAGTATCAAGTATTATCACCACATACATAAGTCATAAAAATTATCATACTACAAAACATATTTATATCAAGAGCTTTCATAATTCATATTAACTTATAGAAACTTTTGCTTCATCTCAGCATAATCTTTCCAAGTGGCAGAACCTTCTGCATACATATCCAATTGGACCTTGCACTGCATAACCTTTCTATTTATGCAAGCAGAGCTTGCGAACTTCAAGCATTTCAAATGCTTGATCAAAACCATACCTGGTTTCTGTACTTGTATACATTCTATGAGTATAATAATCATCAGTTAAATATATAAATATATCAAATTTGAATCATTAAGAGCATTGTGCCTCCTGGCAATAGCTATTATCAAAATGATTCTGCAATCAATTGATTTGTTAACTTCGAGAACTTCAAAGAGCTCTTAACATCTAGGAGCTTGTTTGGAATACATTCCAAACATAATAAAACTTTTTCTGGGGTTGGACCCTCAATAGAACTTTTACTCTCTACTTGAGAATTGTCTCCGTATATACTTAGCATCAGCGTAACTTTTCTATTCCTTATTGGTTCTCTGCCAATCTTTTCTAATCAGCATGATCTATTCATCCATTTCTGACAACATTTCTAGACTAATGTTAATCCTATCTTCTAACTTACTCAGCTTATAGGAGTTTGACATCTTCTTCTGTCCAATGTTTCAAGCAGAAAGATAGGAATTTTTCTAATTAAAATCCCACCAATGGTAGATATTCTTCCCCACTTATAATGTTGATCCATACAATATATTCAAACAGTTCTTCCAAAACTTGGTTAACTCTCACATTTTAACCATCTATTCCTTGAATGATAAGTTATACTTACATTAGGTTACCCAAACCTTATTGTCACATGCGCATGTCTCTATCTAAGATATTCTCCTCAAGATCTCTGTGTAAACTAAATAATTCCTACATAATTTTATGAGCTAAAACTAGTGTTCCACCAAATAAATTCTCTGATATAAAAGATGTTACCTTTACTCTTTAACATTCTAATCAACTTGCCACAAATCTTGTGGCATTCCTTTTCATTCTTGTACAGAAATATAACAGTTTTACATCCACTAATATCTTGGTGACACTTGGATGTCTTGAATATGGTGCATTATGTACTTCCTCCCATACCAGATTCCTTAATTCACCAGAATTAGGTACACAAATTCTTCCATTAAATCTCAATAATCCATTAGGTTTAAAACAAAAACCTTCATACTTTTTATCTTGCCATTTACCTAAGAGTGCTTGCTTAGTTTGTTCATGGAACTCATCACCCTTTAATTCTTGCAATACTTAATTTTGGAAGCCAATTTGGATAGTTGCCAATGAAGATATATTCCATCCTCAGCTTAAAGCATTAGCAACTCTATTCTCATTTCCTTTGATATAGTTAATGTTGAAATATTAATCCAATATCAGTTCTAACCACCTCCTTTGCCTTGCATCTAGATTAGGTTGAATAAATAAATACTTTAAACCATGATGGTCTGTTTTCAATTCAAATGATTTTTCCAACAGATAATGTCTCCTTATCTATAATTTATGAACAACTGTTGCTAACTCCAAATCCTACGAATCATATTTTTGTTTGTAAGGTTTTTGCTTCTTGAATTATAGGCTATGACTTGCCCTTCCCGTTTTAATACTCCACCTTCACCTGAGGCATTTGGTACTTCCTTCGAACATAGGAGGTGTAATTTTTCTCATGTCCTTAGATAACCCTCTTGCCATTCTCCTCCAAATCCTTTCCTTGTTCTAATATTTTGACTCTCTCTCTTGTATTGATAAACATCGTTAGGATTTGATCTAACTTAGTATCCATATTCTCAACTCCTTGTCCTACTTCTTTGCTTCCCCACAAAGTTAATTCTTGCTCTAACCATCTTAACAAGATAGTTCACCCTGTGGGTTTCTATAAAGATTTAAATTCTACAAATGTTATCCAATGTTCTAAAAAACATTTAACATTTCCAAATAGAATTTCCCATTCTTTATTCAAAACTTTTCCCAATAAAGATTTCTTATACATAAGCTTTTGATAAAACACTTTTCTTTCCTTTATATCAAAAGGATTTGAATACCCTCTCAGCTACAACTGAGTGGAGTATATCCCTCAGATTCTAGTCCATGATTATCCTCGAATGGGTAATAACCTTCAACTTTATCCTCAGATACATAATTTTAGGGAAACATATTCTTTCGAATCATCACTTAAATAAATTACAATTACTTCTACCAAAGGAGGAACATACAGATTCCTAAATAGCATGGCGGAGCTCACACTATACTCTAAGAACATATCCTTAGAAAGTGGTAAGGCTTATAATTTAGTTGGAGAGACCAAAAGCAAACAGTTAAAGTTGACAGCCTTTCTCAAAATGATAAGCCGAGTTATAAAAAGCTAAGCTTCTAACGCTAAAGACTTTACAAAGTTCAGGCTAATGATCCACCACTTCCACTCTTGGAATATCGTATAGATACCAATTCACTATAGAGTGCTTGTAATCATCCTTGACTCTCACATTCTAAACAACTTGCTATCAATCTTTATTCTCTTTCAGAAATAAAGAGATTTCACATTGACTAGGAATTTAGTTACTCCTAGATGACCTGATTATGATTAAAAAGAATTTCCTACCTCACAAGGTTTCTAAAATCTATAGAGTTAGGAATATACCAAGTGCATTTTCTACAATTTACTCCCTTATACAATCCATAAAAGGCCCATCCAGGACATGATAGAGGTGAACAACCAAAAATATTCTAGTATAGCCACCTCAATAATTTAAATCAATGTCAAAGAATAAGCAATTTCATTTTCAACAATAAGTCAAAAGTTTGAGCTCAATAAATCAAATTTTGACCAACTGGTCATAAAATAAATAATCTTCAAAATTTGGTGGCTAGACCATTCCAAAAATTAAAGAATAAAATAATAAAAAATTCATGCAAATATTTAAAAAGGAATTTCTCCAAAAATTCAAGAAGTGTCAAAAGTCAAAAGATACACTAACTATGTACTACGTGACTGTCTAAGTCACTAACAAGGGAGTAGATTGTTGTATTACACTCGAGTTTTCCAAAAAAAACTTATAATGGTTTAGAGACCATGCTACTAGCACAATAAATAAATAAGTCCTTTAAGACTTTCTCTATACTCAAAATCAAAAGATTAAAACACATCCACCCTTACATCATGGAAAATTTATCGTTCATCACATAAATGATATTCAAAGATGGTGATACAACGACACACACGAACTTCAGTTGGAACACACTTCTTTTTTTTCATTTACAAAACTCTATTCCCAACCTCTCGGAATAGTTTAGTTAATCAAACTGGTCTAAATATCTCGGTGATGATCTCATTCTTCATTGTAATTATTCTTTCTATCTCCACCAAGAGACAAATACATAGCTCTCAACTTTTGTCGAAATGCTATGAAATAACTAATAACTTCTCCTGCAACTGCTACGAATTATCTTGCAAACTTCATGCAAACTCTTAACAAAAGCATGATACTAATCCCAATCTTTTCATCAAAATATTGCCCGAGAGGATCCTCTTCATTTACGTCCTTAACTACACATTGTCACCTTTTTCCAATAGGATTCATGAGTTATTAAGGGACTCTTATTCTCCTCCAATTATGCACAATTCTTATATATGGTAAATGGTTTTCTCATAAATCTTAGAAATCAAAAAGCATTTTCCAAGTCTTGTATGATTTTTCCAAGCATTAAATGCCAATACATCACTACTTGTCCTTTATTGATCCTTTTATCTCTCTTGACTCATTCCAACCCATCTAGGGTTAGACAAGAGCCCAATTTATCTACGTATCATTGCTACACTTTCTAGAATTTTCCAAACTCAGTTACTTTTGCACCTGGTTGATTATTTTAGGATCTTCCCATCCTTAATTTATTGAGATATAAAAGTGATCTTGAATTCACATAGACATTGCTCTTCCTAAGCTCTTAGTCTAATAACATTGATCAAGGTTTTATCTTTTTTAATCCAAGTCTCAGAATCTTTCTGTTCTACATCCTCAATAGAGTTAAATTGACTCATGGATTCCTCAGTTGGTCTACTCTTAACCACTGACTTGATAAGTGTTGGATAATAGTCCTTCTAATAATTTTCTTGGTTAGTCTATTATGTCATTCTCGCATAAAACCAATTTCAATTTTGGACTCTAATAGCATAGTGAGCACATAGGCTCCAGAGCTGAACTTGGTTAGCTTCGATACCACATGTAACATGCCACTTGGTCTACCAACTAAGATTTACCAAGTTTAACTTTGAAAGTAAATAAATCAAGATACTGATAGCGGAAGCAATAAAAATTTTCCTTAAATTCCTTCGATTAAATGCACATTTGAAACACATTCCAAACTCCCATTGCATAAATCAAATTTCATTTCCTCAATAAAAGAATTGAATAATCATCTTTACAACCTTTTTCATAATATACATACAAGCTTCAAGAGCTTAACTGATAAATAGAGATAAATGATTGTATACTTGTTTGTCTTCGTTATTCCTGGCTACCAACTGCATGAGGGGAAGCATCACTCAAGTGATTTACCTCCAACCATGGACTAACTGCGGTCCCCCGCACATTTACTAAATTGGTAAACGGCCCTACCATTTGACAAAGGGATTGGTATGGTAACCCCAAATAAAATAGGCCTAATTTGAGCAAGGTGTTGTGTCCTACATTAACTAGTACTATCATACTATGACTATAACCATCAAAATATGAAATCCCTACTAGAAATGCAAACCTGGATCATAATGAATCTAGACAATGTAAACGTTGGCAATTCACGCCACTTTGGCCAAAGTTTTCTTGTCTCATATTCACCCACCCTTCTATCTTGATTAGGAAAGACGACAATCTCTATACAAAAGTTATTCCCTTACCCATGGATCAACAAATCCCAGGAATAATCCCACTTAACAATTACATCAAACTCTATTCTAGGTTATTCCCCCTCTTCCATGGATCACATATCCCAAGGTTAACCTATCCCAAGTTTCATCATGACACCTATGTCGAAATGACTCTACTTGCAAAATTACAGTTTACTGTCTTTCCCCTTATACAATCAAATAATCATACTCAAACTGATAAATACACATAAAGTCTCATATAGACACAAATCTCTATTACTGAGATTAATTTTACTTTCACAACACAATTTTCACTTAGATATATATAAATATAAAGGCTATTATATAATCAAGTTGATAATCACATTGATAAACAACAATGCATTCGACACAAAATGCCTTCAAAATAGAAAAGCATAATAAAAGAGAAATCCACATGCCTATGATATAAGCTCCCAAATGAATCAACAAGATTCCCTTGCTTAAGCTCCTTCCAATGAGCTAAAACCTCCTTCCAAGTAAAACAATTCTCTTTCTAAACTTCCAAAACCTTTCCTCACAATTTCAAAGAAAAAATGGCAAAAACTCTCAATGCTAATTCAAAAATGAAAATAGAGAATAAGAATGCTCTCAACAAAAATTGTGTGTATTCAAATGAGAGAGAGAGCTCCTCTAAATAGAACAACTCACAAAAAGCAATATGAAAAACTTTTGACACTAATGCAAAACTCAAAATGAAAAGAGAAGGCTCTTGATTTCAAGAATGTGCATGCAAAAATGAGGGAGAGCACCCCCTTTTATACTAAAACCTAAGGTGTGGTCTTGCCAAAAATAAGTAAAGAAATGTTGACACAATGGCGACATTGTTAACAAAAATCTAAAATTAGTAGAAATGTCGACACAATGGCGACATTCTTAACAAAAATCTAAAATTAGTAATAATGTCGACACAATGGCGACATTCTTAACAAAAATCTAAAATTAGTAAAAATGTCGACACAATAACAACATGCTTTAACAAAATCTGCAATTAATTTCATTTCTAACTTTCCAAAAAAAATAAAAGAGTTTGTTTTGAAAATCATAAAATAAAACATATTAATCCTACCACCTAAGCGCATCATGAATATTTTATAAAGCATGCATTATAAAAGGTAAAAAGTGAATGAGATAAAGTGGTCTAGGTCTTATCCACTACCTCCTTCAAGCGGCCACCACATGAGCTACATAAGGGTGGCATTTACTTTTATCTCACCTTTAACAAGTCACGTGCCCCCTCATAAGCCTAGGCTGCGTCCTTCTTATAAAGAGCGCTTACCATATAACATGCCTTATTAAACTCTATAACGTGCCTCTTTATTTATTTTTAAAACTTTATAAATTTTAATAAAGTTCCTCCCCTTTTTAAGGGATATGTGACTTTTAACTTTTGATAAAGTATAAAAATAATATATATATATATATATTCAATAAATGGATAATATTTAATAAAACAATATCATTTTTCCAAAGTATTATAATTATATATTTTTTAAAAAACATAGGAGTATAATAATAATTATATATATATATATATATATATATATATATATATATATCACAAAAAATTATTTATAACATATTATTCGTAAATTTTATTTATTGCCATAGCAACTTTATAGACAAAATATCATAACATGCATATACAGCAAAAGGATGATAAATCTCGCAAATCATAAATACCTATATATACACATGTATATATATATATATATATATATATATATATATATATATATATATATATATATATATATATATATCGACTTCACTCAAAAGCAAATAAACTCATGACCCACATACTGACAGCACAAATGAATGGAATCCACACATACATTGGTGACATGAATGACTACCACATAAACACATGCATAACATAAAATTATTTCACGATAAAACTTTGTCTATGCAATCGTAAACTTATCAACATGCAGATTAAATCACAGTTCTCACACGATCATCAAACATGCAACCAAGATTCACAACAAACACCACTTACCACTACCCAACTGACTTGACACAACCTAGGTCAAGATAGGGCTGTGAGTGTGTGATTTCTCAATATAGGTTTTACTAAAGTTACTAGACCAAGTCCTTCTCCTGAGTGATACCTCCCCTCCCTTTCTGAGGGACAATTTGTTCCTACATCCACTTAGATCATTGCCACAGTAGTTAGCTAATCAAAATATCATCATTAATTAACAATAACTACATTAAATACAAGACATTGCATTATTCTTTTTCTCATCATATTGCATTCAAGATAGATAATACACATAGATGCAAAGATTCATAACTACTTCAATTTTCACAAAATATCCAATCTAGAGTAAATGGATAAAAACACATATATAGATGCAGAAATCCATAATCACTCACTTTCCAAACAAATTAACCAATCTAGGTAAATAGTAAGTAGATAGAAACACATGGGGTGTAACATTTTGTGATGGATTCTGTTCTTGGGGGGTCTTACCTTTAGTCCTTCTTCCATCACATGTTCATGTACTTGTTGTATTTTCTCTCTTTTGGAGAGGAGTTTTCTTCTACTGGGTTTTTTCTCCTTTTCTCTACTTTATGCGATATTCTTATTGTTCATGGGTACCTAACATGGCCTTGTAGCCAGGACCCATCATTCTTGCATTAGTTGCATGGTTTTCATTTCTCCCTAAGTTGCACTTATGGCGTTGTTGGTGTAATTAAATATTTAATTACACTTTATTAAGTTTACTTAGGGCTAATTTTAATCTTAGGTTATTCTTAAGTCATATTAGGGTTTTATTTAACTTGCAAATATAAAAGCAAGTTGTCACATGTAATTCTCATTCCATTTCATTAATTCATCCAATATCATTGTGCAAATTATTCCTCTTTGCTTTTTTCGAGCTTATGGAAGGTAAATCTTAGGTTTTGCAAGTGATCTTGGTGTTATGAGTTAATTATCAACTTCAACGTTGCCTAGAGCTACATAGACATCTATTGCACTTGACGATGGTAATATGGTTGGGAGATGGGTAACATTTCCCATTTGTCCATTATAAAGATCTCTTGAGAGCTACAAGAGTTCCTAGTTTATCATTTCATGTTGTAATTTGTGGTTATTGGAGCATCTTTGATGTGGTTCATTATTGATGTAATAATATGATTGGTATCATTTATGTATTAGAGTGTGATCCTTCCATGTTTGGGAAGTAGCCGCTAACTTGTAATCATGCTATGTTCTCATTTGGTTGGAATCTGATCCTTGTATTGGACGAAAATTGTTATATTGTGGAAATTATCCAATTTATTGAAATGGCTAAATTGGGACATTGGAGTCCTTTTTTGCTTATGCAAAATTTACTTTATGTTATGTGTGTGTGTGTGGTGTGCCCACATAATCAGTGAGAGACTTATCTTTTCCTTTGGCCTATCTCAATGTTGGTCTCAAACAAGTATGGCATTATGTATCATTTTCCTCATGTTTAGCTATGTGCTAGTATAATGATTTGGAAAATGTATCTCCTTTATTCTTGTATTATTCTCTTTCTTTCTTGGAGATTATCATGTTGTTTAGCTTTTGATGTTAGCTTACTTTAAGTTATGGAAGTGAGATTCACTTTCCATCTTTTAGTAGGGCTTGATATGTCTTGACTTTCATTGATGATCTTTCAAAATACACATGGGAATTTTTCCTCAAATAGAAGTCTAAGGTCTTTGAGTCTTTTCAAGACTTCAAAGATTTTATAGAGAAATAATCAAGGAAGGCCATAAAGATTTTATGCACAGACAATGAGGGGAATATGTGAACCATCAATTTGAGCAATTTTGTGCTTCTAAGGGTATTGATTTGTAGTGTACAATTCCCTACAGTCCTCAACATAATGGTCTTGTAGAATGCAAGAACATGTCCTTAAAAGAGATGGAAAATTGTATGATTCACTTTAGGTCAGTATCACCTCAATATTGGGTGGAGGCCATCAATTGTGAATGTTATATCCATAACTGAGTTCCTCACTAAGTTGTGAAGGGATAACTCCTTTCCAAGATTGGACTAGTCATAATCCCATAGTAAGGTACTAGCCCCACATTCCAATAAAGAAACACAAGACTATGGATCTACAAAGCAAGTCTTACATATTTTTTAGGTACCTAGCTGGTGTCAAAGGCTATAGGCTTCTCCATCCAACCACTCATGAGTTTTTCATCAAGAAGACTGTTCATTTTGAGGAGGATGGTTATAGTTCTTCTATTGATTCTCCATCTAACATCACATTGGAGACATAGTGGCATGATGATAGTTCTTCAAAGGATCTTAATCCTCTTCACCTTGATGAGGAGTCTTCTTCCCCCAGTTTAGATTGTGATGATGATGATGAGGATTCATCTTCCTCCTCTCCTAGATATCATTTAAAGGATGATTATTCCCTTGCAGGTTCACTCGACTCTCCAGCAACACATTATAGTAAACAGGTGATTGGGTAGGTGATCTTTCTAATACTAGAAGGAAAAGGTCATAGTTTAAATAGGCTCCACATCTCTTCATTACTTTATCTTTCACTCCACAATCCTTTTGGGAAGATTTTGGTGTCCCCAAGTGGAGTGTTGTTATGCAATAAGTGTTTAGCTCCTTAGAGACGAACTATACTTTGGATTTACTCCCCCTTCCTAAGGAAAGGAAACTTGTTTGATGCAAGTGGATCTATTAGAAAAAAAAAATTTATAGATTGGGTGACTAATAGTCATAAGGCTCACCTAGTCACCAAAGGAATCCCCTGAGTTCCTGAGATTGACTACTCTAAGACTTTTGTGCTAGTTGCCAAAATGAATTCCATTTGACTTGTCCTTATTATTACTATAGACCGCCATTAGGAAGTTCATTAGATGGATTTGAAGAGTGCTTTTTCTTTTTTTTAAGAAAAAGGTGATAAACACCCATACCATTACTGTAACGAGTTTATACAGAGTTGAAAAAATACACCAAAACAACATGAAGTTCATCAAAAGATTACAAAAAAAAGGCACTATATTGGCCAGATAAAGCAAAAACATCTTGAAGCTAAAAAAAACAAAAGATGACCACCGCTAACTGAGAGGACCAGAAACCAATGCACACGTACAAGCCACCTCCCCAACCTTCAGGAAAAGAGTGCTTTTTTTTCATGGTGACCTTCAAGAGGAATTTTATATGGAGCAACCATAAGGGTTTGTATAGGATCCTTCACTTGTTTTCCATCTTCAAAATTCTCTCTATGGCCTCAAATAGTCCCCTTGGGCCAGGTATGCCAAGATGGACTTATTCCTTTTGTTAGTTGGGTTCACTAAGGGCTATTTTGATTCAAAAGTCTACATTTTATAGAAAGATGATGCTCTCACAAGTTCCTTGTTCTTTATGTTGATAACTTGTTGATCATGTGAAGTCACTGATCCACCAAATTAATGTAGTCAAAAATACCCTTCATGATTATTTCTTGATGTCAGACTTAAGCCTTCTACACTACTTCTTGGGGATTGAGATCACTCGGTCTTCTACTAGTATCTTCATTACTCAAGCCAAGTATGCTCTTGATAAGCTCTCTAGATTTTGCATGGTTGACTATAAGCCTACTTTGACTCTATTTCTGTCAAGGCTCAAATTAAGGCTCACTATTATTCACCATTGGTGGATGCTACTTTGTATCACCGATTAGTTTGGAGCCTCATCTATTTGACTCACACAAGGCTTTATCTTTCTTATGCGATGGGCTTGGTTCCTCAATTCATGCAAGAGCCCCACGAGCTACATTAGGAAGCAGCTAAGCAAATTCTCCACTATTTCTAGGGCACTCATAGTTATGCGATTCATTATGTAGCAAGTGTGCATGTATTGACTTGGTAGGACATAGATTCAGATTGGGTGGGTGATTCTTAGGATTGCAAGTCTACATCAGGGTATTGCTTCTCGCTTGGTTCTAATCTATTTTCTTGGTTGAGCAAGAAGCAATCTATAATTGCTCTTTCATCTACAAAGATTGAGTATCGAGGAGTAGTTAATGCTACTACTAAGGCCATCTGTCTTTAGAACATTCTCACTAAGTTTGGAATTCCCTTTTGGAAGCCTATAGTCATCTTTTATGATAATTAAAGTGTGATATAGATCTCTCTCATTCTGGTCCATCACCATTGGACCATACACATTAAGATCCACATGCACTACATTTGGGAGTTGATTCATCAATAACCCATTGATTTTTGGTACTATCCAACATCAAATCAGATCATAGATATCTTCACCAAACCCTTCATAAAAAGAAAGTTCCTTCATTTGTGAGCTTTGTTGGGGGTGGAATAGGTGTCCACTTTGGAGGGCTTCTAAGTCCTTTTTCTCTCCCTATTTGGGGGGCTTCTATTCCTTTATTAAGCTTTCTTAGGTTAATAAATTGAGTTTAATTAGGTGAGTGCATAGTTGAGGTGTCACCATCCTACAAGGGAGTTACATTTGGTATTTTTAGCCTACTTGGTGGTCACTCCCTATTGGCTAGTTTTGTCACCGCCACCCTCTCTCTAGACTATATAAACTCACTACCTAGCTTGTATTTGGTAATCTTTTTCCAATGACTTCTCTTTGTGAGCTCTTAATGTAGATTTGTTATCTTGAAATTTTACACATCTCTCAAAATCTCTAGTTTACTTTTGTTTATTCATTTATAGTTTTCATAACTTAAAATCTCTCTTAAGAAGTTCTTGGGTTATACATTTGTTTTAGATTTCTAACATGGTATTAGAAAGTTTATCTTGAGAGTTTTAAGTATTAGGGTTCTTGATTGAGAGATTAGAGTTTACTTTTGTAAGATCTTGCAAGATCATGTATGCTCTTCTCTTGCATTTATAAATGATCTAGAGAATCAAAAAGGATTTATAAAGATCTAATAACCTCTATATTTTTCATATGTGTTCTGTAAGATTTGGGTGATTATAGTTTTTTGGTTATACTGGTAGCATTCCATTGTTCCATAACATCTAGGAGGCTCGAGAAAGTCAAGATTAGCTTTCATTTCACTCAATTTGGAGATCCTATGACACAGTAACAAATGGGTGTTCAAATCTCAAAACCTAGCAAAAAACTTTTGTTTGGGGTATTTTCAGGGTAAAAGGACCTCACCATTAAGTCTAAAATGCCCCAAAACCCATTTTCATATACAATTTGTCTAGTTTTGGTGACAAGAGTTTTCAAGGCAAATTTATTTTGCCAAGAAGGTTGTATGGCCTCCCCAACATGTAGTTCAAGGTAAATTTTCAAAAATAAAAATAAAAAATATATATTAGGTATCGCCTAGACCAAAGGCTAAGTGGTACCTACGCCTTGAGCTAAGCACTTCACCCTATTCATAGGGATTTAGGTCCTTTAGTCCCCACAGGCTTCTTTCAACCCCACTCCTGCTCATAGTCTGTCAACCACTAGTGGCTAAGTAGACTTCCAACCTCTTACACTTTGCCCTCTAGCCACTTCACTAGCAGCTCTGCCCAATGACCACTAGAGCACCACCTCTGTGCCTAGGGGGAATTTTTGCCTTTTGTGAAGCCTATAAAGGGGTATTGTTTTCATTGTGGCATAACTTTTGCCCTAGGAGTTAGATTTTTTGCAAACAAATAGGTGATGGAAAGATGGTGAAGTGAACTTTTCATTCATAGTGGTTTTGATCAAAGTTTTTGTTGATTTTCTCTAGATATTGTGGGTTGAATATGGTTGTTATTTTTTATTCGACATGCCATATCTTACCCCCTGAATATTCATTTTTTGCAAATGAGTAGGCATTGGAAAGTTTTTGGAGAGCACTACAAAGCCATAAAGTTCTTTTTTCTAGATTTTGTAACAAGTCCACTTTGGATCAAAAGTAAATTTTTGGCCATTTTTGGGCCCTATGACTCTTGTGATCTAGAAAAAGCATTGTAATCACACTAAATTATAAAGTGCCAAACTTGTAAACTCTAGGAGGGTGATTTCTAAGGGGAGTGTCTTGTGTGCCTTCTTTCTTACATTTTATGCACATAAACAACAACTACAATTTACTTTTCTCCACTAAGATGGATCAATTAATAGTTCCTATACTCACACCCTACAACTATTTTGAATGGAAGTCCAAATGAAGTTTGGACTATATTGGAAGGTGTCTTTGGTAAACATGATGAATTTAGGGGTGATCAACTGGAAAATGAACTCATAGGGTTAAACCCATGTAATTTTGATACAATTCAAGACTTGATCACAAATCTAAAAGCCATTAGATTGCAGCTAAAAGAGCATGGGATAGAAAAGAAAGACACACAAGTGATTTTAAGTGTTCTCACTAAACTTGGTCCAAACTATTCAATTTTTGTTTCTACATTTCATACTACTAAATGTGCCCTAGGTTCTGTTGGTTTCCAAAATGGCAGAGGGTTTGCCAGCTCCAATGCATAGGTAGATTCCGCCAACAGATATGAGAGGTTGCATGAGCTGCCTCCCCTTCACTTCTGGTTCTACCGCACCAAGGGGGGTATTCCTATAACTAAAGATGTAACATTGACTAGCTCAATGACAGAAAGGTTTAGCTTGATAGCAACAGACAGAATACTCTCATGTATGGACCAAGATGTACATGATACATCACAAGGTTGGCAACGTTCTTGGACATATTTGTCTGGTTGTGGATGAGAGTATGTAGGGATCCTAATCCTACTCCTACAACTAACAGGTGGAAGATATGAAAAGGTTTATACTTATGCTTTGGATGCAAGACAGGGGTTTTGGATCATAACTACTTCACAAGAACAGACCAGTGCGTATCCCAGGGCAAGGAGTCAACTAAATGTATACATAAGAATGGCTTGCAACTGGCATTCAAGTTTCAAGGGGTTAGAACTGGTATTTGCCTTACAAACACCACCCAAGACTGAGTATTTAGCTACCTCTACTTACAAACATCCCTATTGACATACAATCTTCTCCATACTTAACCTAAAATGATTTAATCCACTCCTTGAATGGAAGTTAGAGATTAGGCATGCAATACAGCAAGTCTGTATTCTAGAATCTGAGAAACCCTTAGCAACTAGATTCACAAGAAGAAATTGCATGCAACAAATGGAGACAAACAGATAAATACATGCAACAATGCATTTTTCATATACAATGACAAGAAATTGAACATATGTGCAAGATACACTCAAATGCAACTCATAAACTCCATAGAGATACAACAAATAGGAAATGCTTTGTATTTCGTTATCTTTCCCCCAAAAAATGCCCAAGTCTTCAACAACCAAAAAATGAGTAACACAGTCTGCTTATATAGTAAGAAAGTGTACTCAGCATATTAATTTCATGGCAACTCAAAATTTCACCAGATACATTGCATCTCCAAATTGGCGCCCAAACTAATCAATGTAGAATGTAGAGGAAGAGGAAAGAGCATGTAGAATCAGGATGTGTGCAACCGCCTGAGGATTTTCTATTAAAATCGGGTGGTTGGCTAGTCAATCATTGGCCCATATCTCTACACTTCCGCCATCAATGCTTCAGCTACTCGCAGCCTCCGAAGACACAGCAACAACGTGCCTCTTGAAGTCTTTCCCGGCTAAACGCGGCCTTAGATGCAAAGAAATCTATTGCTGCTACGAAATTGAAAGATAGCCATCAATCCTCTTTCCATTGCTGAAATCTACGGCCCCAAAATATGCTGGAAAGTTGCCAATCAATCAGAACATGCCACGTAGGCACTTTGCTCCTCTATCGCTAACTTTTCCTATACCTATTTTGCCTTTTTCGCCCTTGCATATGCATGTTCAAATGCATATACAACCGCCTGCTTCTTACCTTTAAAACCCTTGTATATGCGAGAGCATATACATACAACTGTTTAATATACAAGGTGGACCCCAAAAACTATAGAACAAAATGAAATTCAATTCGGGTCCAGCTTGCATCTTCCTTTTGCACCCATTGCCTTGTATATGTGCATATACATTCACCTCATACATACAAGGCGCAGACTTCAAAAATTATGAAACACATTGCATCCACCTTGAAATCCAGCTTGTACCTCACCTTTGCACTTTCCCTTTGTATATCGCACATATACAAGCATACATACAAGCAAGCCGTAGACGCCAAGTACTTATAGAACAAATTTGAAATGATATCGGGTCTGGCTTGCACATTTGCAATGTATATTAGAATATACAAATACGAACATACAAACCCCTTAACATACAAGCAAGGAATCTTTCCTGGAATATGCAATGTAGATTCTCTCTTGTATGTCTCCTTTGTATGCCGAATATAAAAACTCGTTTGTATATACCTGCGGGCCCTACCACATGTATCTCGGCTGCACTGTAGCAAATGTATGTGCGCCCTTGTATATTTTTCCTTGCACCTTCTCATGCAACTCGATATACAAACAGGGAATATTCTTGAGAATCTACGAAATATTCCCCTTTTGTATATGCACCTTCCTGAGCCCGATATGCATCTAAAAATGCACATAACTCACTTTTTCAAAGGCCGATAGAGATTTTGCAAGCCCACCAATATGTATTTGCTCTTGTACATACAAACCTCTTTGTATACATAAAATGACATGCATATAATATATTTTTTGCATTTTTTACAACTGTAGAGGCTGAAAGAGTTAGATATTTTGGACTTTTTGGGAAGGTGCCTGCATATTTAAATGCTTGGAACCTAAATACACATGCAGGCACCAACAGGTTCTACCTACAAAATGCTCTCTCTTGAAGATTTTGTTGTTGAACTCACCAAGGAGTGGGACAAATTGGTTCACATGGGTACAATCAAACCCTATCTTATGCCTTGGCTACAAATCAAGGCACTAAAGATCAAAAAGCGTCTGGTAAGCAAAATAAGAAACAAAAAGAACCAAGGAGGAAAAATAAGATAAAAAATTGACTGCCTCTAATGCAACTAATGAAGGTTCTTCTTCCAAAGGTAACGAGCCTAAGAAGAAAAAGGAAAAATGTGCTTATTGTAAGAAGCCTGGTTGTGATGAACACAAGTGTTTAAAGAAGTAGACTGATCACCTTTCACATCTTCTTGAAAAGAACAACATCAAGGTGCCTCACTCAGTGAAACAAGGTTCATCTCAAGGGTCTTCTAAGGACACAAATAAGAGTAAGGGGAAAGAAATGAGAAGGCCCTATATGTTGTTGCTTCATAGACCAATACCAAGATCTTTGAATTAGGTACGTCGCACCACATGGATTCATCATATGATGGTTTTGCCTCCTTAGAGGCTTACATTATGCAAACTATACTAATGGGTGATGACACTCATGTTGAAGTGCATGGGAGAGGGTCTATTGACATGGGTGAAGAAACATTTCAAGATGTTCTCTACATTCCATCTTTGTCAACTAATCTCATATGTGTTTATCAAATCACTCACAATAGCTCTGGCAAGTGGGTTGAGTTTACACCAGATAGTGGTAATCAGTGAGTTGCATAGTGGGTCTACAGTTGTCATGGGGAAAGATGATCATCAATCTAGACTATATTACTTTCCTCAATTCTCCTTTGATTGCATTTCTCATTCACTCAAATGAGGTGAGTCATTTGTGGCATTAATAGTTTGGCCAATTGAACTACAATGACTTGCAATGACTTAGTCAATGTGACATGGTTTCAGGGTTGCCTTCTATTTAATTTTTTGAAGGAGTTTTCCAAGGGTGCATTCTTGGTAAGCATCTTAAGGAGAAATATGACAAAGGAAAAGCATGGAGAGCCACACAAATTCTGGAGTTAGTACATAATGACTTGGCAGAGCCATTTCCACATCCATCTTTTAGCAAGGCTCAATATGTCTTGACTTTCATTGATGATGTTTCTAGATACACATGGGTATATTTTCTCAAATAAAAGTTTGAGGTCTTTGAATCTTTTCAAGACTTTAAGACTTTTGTAGAGAAATAATTAGGGAAGGCCATTGAGATTCTGCACAAATGGGGGAATATGTGAACCATCAGTTTGAGCAATTTTGTGCTTATAAGGGTATTGACTTGTAGTGCATAGTTCACTACAATCCTTAGTAGAATGGTGTTGTAGAATGTAAGAACATGTCCCTAAAAGATATGGCCAATTCTACGATTCACTCCGGGTCATTGGCACCTCAATACTAGGTGGAGCCCATCAATTATGCATGCTATATCTAGAACTGAGTTCCTTGCCGAGCTGTGAAGGGGGTAACTCCTTTTCAAGCTTGAACCAATCAAAAATCCATAATAAAGAACTTTTAAGTGTTTAGTTCTCCTACATGGGCCCACATTCCAGCAAAGAAATGTAAGGCTATGGATTCATAGAGCAACCCTTGCATATTTGTTGGGTACCTAAATGGTGTTTGTATATAGCAAATGTAAACCAAAAATAAAGGATTCAAATTAAACTTAAAAACTTCAATCTACATTAATTGCAACCTCAATTAGAGCAACACAATCCAAAGAAATGAATAAAATCGACTCATGTTGTACTGTAAAGGTAGTTGTGCCCAAAATTTGATGAAATGTTCAAATGTGGTTGCTCAAACTAACAACATAATGATAAGTGATCAAGGCCTATGAAATGGCTTAGGGAAGGTTGAATTTATAGACTTCTACGTGTCAGAGGGATCATTAGTGGAGATCAATTGAGAGATGAATAGTGAGGATCAAGTTGGTTAGGTAGTTGGGAGATGGATGGTGGAGAATTAAAAGAGATTTTATAATTTCTTTTTGATTTTTGGGAAATAGTTATAAAATGGGAGGTTGAGAATAAAAGAAAATTCCTAGTTCTTTTATTCTTTTTTAGGTGGTTAAAATGAAAAAGAAAGATTTAATTAATAAATTAATTAAATCATGTGAAGTGGGAAGGGGACTAGGTTATTAGGACTAGGAAAATGGTCTAAGACTTAGGAAAATGAGGGAATGATTGGGATAATTTAGTGAATCGGGACATGTCTTTTTTAGGTGTCTACATTTTACACATCTTTGAGATGATGTTACAATTGAGAGAAACAATGTCATTTCAAAGAAGAATAAAATATATTTTGAGGATGTGGAAGGATGAAAAGGATGGGGTTTATAAAAAAGAGGATGAGATAATGCCCTCTTGAGAGGATAGGTAGGTGTAAAGGACACGAGTATGGTCTGGAAAGGAAGAAGGAGATAGAAGGAAGAACATTATGCTAATTAGAGTGTACAACCTAGTGTTTGATATAGCACTTGACATTATGCACCATGATATAAAGACCATGGTGATGATGTGTCTCATGCATAAAGGATTGAAGCTCATAAGCAAGCCTATGCCATATGATATGAAAAGCCATTATGTCATTATGGTAGGTATGTTGCAAGGACCAATGTGGATGCTATAAAAAATGATAATAGACACAAGCAAACCAAGCAAGAATGCACAAATGATACAAAGACAAGCAATATGTTGCCACTAGTCAAGCTAAACATTGATAATTGATTGATGATGATGATAGTGTTGTTGATGAGGGAATGATATATCCCAAAAACAACATGAGAATTAGGAACAATATATCCCAATGGTGATGATTGATTTAAGTTAATTAAGATTTGTAGCAAGGCTAGGAACAAAACTAATGAATACTTTTGGATGATAGGCTAGATTGATCAACAAGATTTGTGTGAATTAGGATTTCTTGTGATGGATTAATTGCTTTGGGATGACCACATTTTAAGGACTTGAGGTGGACATATAAATGCTAGAATAACTAGAAGAAGCATTGCTATAGTAGTCTTAACTTTCACACTCATCATAGTAACTTGAGTTTGAAACATAAGAGGCTGCAAATGAAGGAGTGGCTCTAAGATAGCTTTTAAACCAAGATTCCATGCTCTACAACCTCATAGCATGCAAGACTATTCTTTTCTCTTATATTTAAGAATAAATTTTTTATGAAAGAAACCTTTTTTCATCAAGAAAAGATAGAGTTACTTCACGTATCTTTGAATATCTTACCACACCAGCTTAGAATTTAAATTGAATCACCATAATAGGCCTATGAATACTAGTAGCATATAAACATGATATCTAGACACCATAGTTGCCACCTCTTTGAAAGAGGAATAACTTGAAGCATGACCAATCTCCAAGGAAGAAATTATGCTTTTGGGTTGACTCCAACAATAAAGTCTTCAATGCACTTAGAACCATTAGTTTTCCTCTATAGTGGTGCCATTTGTTGGCTCCTAAAGTTGCAAATTCACATTCCTAAAGTGAAGGCCAATCCTCAAGGCCAAGGAAACATGCCATCAAGAGGACATGGCTAACAATCCATAAAAAAAACATGGAAAACCAAGGACCAATTCATGAAAGTGTGTAAACTTTCCTTCTTTAGGCTCCACCAAGCTAAGGGGATGTTCCTTGAGGTCTTTTTAATATTACAATTAAATTGAAATGAAGAATAGACACAAGGCCTTAACAACCATGCCCAAGGTGCTATGAATGCCTAAGTTTTTCAGTAAGTTCATGTCAGCACTAGTTGTAAATAGACCTATAAGACCTTCTATAAACAAATAGACACACTCTTACATATGCACTAGAAACTAATAGCAATTACATACCCCTACAAATGAATCCATTTAGCAATGCATACACATATGTAAGAATAAACACACTCGCATGATCCTTTACATATTTATCAATATTACCTTGCAGAAGATAAGGCATACGTTACATTACTAGATCACAAGAGCATTGTAGGACCTAACAACTACTCTTACACTACTAAGAAAGATGATTAAATTGAAATTGCATTTGGCCTCTCACCAATTAGAGTAGTGTCTTCTCCAATGGGTAGTAAAGTCAAATATTGCAAGGAGAAAAAGAGCACACATGAAAACCATCAATAGAATTGGACTTTCAAGTATACAAATTAGAAATAATAGACACATGTAGCTAAACATACTTCAACAATCTATATTAGAACTATAACAACCCACATGAAACAAGAAGAGGCCATCATAAGAAAGATTGCAATGCATTATGATGTTGTCATACATTAATCAACCTTGTATTACATTAGGATAGAAAATGTGGCAAGAGAAAACTAGTAGTTGGGCTCAAGGGTTTCCATGAATTGCTAGAATCTACCATAGAGGCATTCAATTATAGATCATTTTTTATTGAAACAACCTTCCTCTATTTTACAAAGTGCATTCTTAGCCATTACAAAACTTGACATGTATCACTTAATGCCCTAAAACAACCTAATCTTAACAATAGTTTAAAATTTTGTTCAAGGACCAACCATAAATACAATTTTCATTCATGTATTAATAGCATTACAAAACCAACTTAGCCACATAACGTAGATAAAAGTGACACATCATATTAAACATTAGTTTAAAATTACTATCACAATCAACATTTTGTTGTAGATAGATTGAAGATACCTACACATGGGAGAAAATCCTTCTTGGATCATAATTTTGTACTTAGGTGCAGGGGAAAAAGATTTTTCCAGCATATACAAGTCAACACATTTTAATTAGTAAATTTGTAACAACATGGATACCCTTGTTGCATACATGGGATGTGGTCATGAAACACCTTACTTGAAGACATCATAGTGACCACCAAGCATTAAATTTACATAGGTAGGACAAGGAAGAAGCCCACAAATCAAGCCACTAATTGTTTGGTTTGTCCAACATAGCCTTGAACTAGAAAGAAGCATTCATGAAACACCTTACTTGAAGACATCATAGTGACCACCCAAGCATTAAATTTACATAGGTAGGACAAGGAAGAAGCCCACAAATCAAGCCACTAATTGTTTGGTTTGTCCAACATAGCCTTGAACTAGAAAGAAGCATGCACATGACCTAATAAAACACAAAGAAATCCCTATACACATGAGCACCTACCAACAATGTCACGCCATAGCTACCCACCATTTATAGGTCATTTGTGTCACCATAGCCCTCAAAGAAGCAAAACTTTGTGAATATTTTCCCTATTGAACAAGAAATAAAATCTCTAACATGGAGATTTGGGCTTCATTTATATGCACAGAAATCAAGAATCTATGTAAGGGACCGCTAAAGGCATGGGGTATCCATAGGGCACCATTATGTTGCAACAACTCTTAGCTACCTATGTGTACACCTCCTGTAGTAGTTGCTTATGGTTGTGGGCAAGAAAAACCCAAAATAATGTGTGCATAGTGTGTTGGCAATGGGCATAGTTGTTAATAAGGAAAAACCACATTGCACATGGGATATGCAAACCACCTTAGAAAGTCTTCACTTTTCCTACAAAGAATTTAGGGCCATTAACATGCCATAGAGGTGCCACATGGTACATAATAATATGTTGCCCCCATGGAGTAGAAACTAGCATGATAAATGCTGTGGCCCACCATTGCCAAAGGTGACATGTGGCATATAAAGAGTCACCAATGAATCCACATAAGCCACATTAGAGACCACACCCATGATAGATGTGTCAGAGCCCACCAATGTCGACATCACTAAGATAACACATGACATGATGTAAATAGTCCTAGTATACTGTATAGATCCATACCAAAAGATATACAAACATTGGGGCATACTTAAAATAGAGGTATATATATATCGAAATGGAAAACAAAAGATAGTGCCAACAAATATTATGTCATGTGTAAGATATGTAAGAGCATCTAATGAGGTTCACTTATGTACCCATTTATCATATATTATAACCTTTTTCCTATGCCATAATGACCACCTTTGTACTCCTTTTTCATATCATATCATGCCTTTTTACTAATTTTGTTGCATATGATTAAATCAAAATAAGATATTTAATTAAGTTTTGAGATAAAATAAGAGAAAAATAGTTATTTGATTGTATTTACTAATAATTGTGGCCATCTTATAGCTATAGCTATTGCTAATAATAGTTCATATAATAATAAATATTCTTTTAACCAATCATGTTGGAACATTAACACCTAGCAAGGAAGTTGTAAAAGTGGGTATACAAACAAAGGGAAGTTGTTGATATTCACATGACTATTACTCATGTTGATAATCGACAATTGATTGAATAACATAATTGAATATCATGAATGATATACCTATTCATGGTGACTACTTGTTTAGGGCTTATTATTTAATAAATTATCTTTTTATGAAGGTCGCTGGTGTGGCTTAACCAACCCCACTATATTAAGTAAATGATTGTTCCTATGATTTTCTTGTTGTAATATGATTTTGTGGAGAGGCCATGAGCCCAAGAAACATTTAGTAAATTATTGTTGCTTGGATTTCTTATATAAGCACCTAAAGAAATGGCATGAAAGGAGAGGATGCATGAAATGGGTAAAGAATGTATTGTTATTTTTCTCCTTTCCATGAAGTGAATATTTTAGTTATGAAACAAGCAGATTTTTTCAAGTTAGAAGACCATCTTCAATGTTGGATTGTGAGGTAGAGCGCATTGACAGGACTGTGCATGTTGATGGTCGGCTATTTGTGTATTTATTTTTGTGTGGTTTGATTTGATTTATGTTTAAGTTTATAGTTTGTCTGAACAAATATTAGCACACTTATATTTATGTTCGAGTGATTAGAAATATAATTAGATGTGTGAATTGCTTTAGTTATTGTGATATCTATGAATGCCTTAGAAATGATAATTTTATCATTTTATAAATTATTTCTATAGCTGCAATTATTTTATGTTCCTATAACATTTATTGTTTTATTTTATGCAAAATGAAATAAATTATCTCCTATAGCTAGCAATTAGAATACAACATTGCCCTTATCATTTTTCCTTTCTAGAATATTTTGCATTCGTTGCATACTCACCTCACCACTTGTAGCCCTTGTGTATATTTTCACCATGTCTTTCACAAGCTTACACTCTATTCTATAACAACATCCCATAATCTACCTTAGTTTCAACCTATCAACATATATGAAATTGCAAAATGTATAAGAGTATATGCAAGATGGAGTTATAAAGTGGACTTGAAAAATGTGGAAGACTTTTGACCAAGTTATGATGCATAAGAGCATCTTGTATGAAGCTAAAATAGTCCAAAATGGAGTGCCCAAGTTTGGTGGAGCAGTCTCTATGACATGGGGAGTTACATTATATTCCTAGAATGTTGACTTATGATTTGGGTGTTGAAATTTGGGCCTTAGATTTGGATGCCCAAAATGAGCTCATGATTTTTACTCATGGTATTAAAAAACTATTTATGGTTTCTAGTTTTGGACTTTACTAAATAATATAGGCTTAGGATGGTGGTTTTAATATACACTTGTATTTGCTAGGGGTTATGTTGCCAAAATTCCTCCATACAAGGTTGTGGATGAAGGAGTTGATAGTTCAATAATGTATTGTAATTTGGCCATTCAGAATAATACATTGGGTGCCCTTTTATTATTGGGTTTTTTCCCAAAAGGGTTTTCCCAAGCTGTATCTTGTGTCATGTCTTCTACTTTGTGTTACATATCCTTTATTTTTGCTAAAATAGTTAGCTTTGTATCAATTTAACATTTCTCTTCTCTATGGATTAAGTAGGAAGCTTTGTAGTTTTACCTAACTTTCTTTTAGAAGGCCTACATAGGAAAGAGGAATCTTGAAAGTTCAAACTACATAGAGATTTTTAGGACCACTTGTTCCAAGACTTTGAAATGTTAGGTCTAATAAGAGCACCAAAAAAGTAGTTCTTATAAACCAATCATTGATTGAAGAGTATGTTGACCTTTTGAAGATCATGAAAGATTAAAAAAAAAACACCATTAGAAATGTTCGTAACCCTTGATTACTTAATATCATGAGCTTTGAAGAATTCTAAACCGAAGAAAGCAAATATCGTTGAGAGAGGGGATATGTCCCTCATAATATACAATAATATAATAAGTCTAATAGCAATTGTAAACAAATTCTACATCATCTACTCACAAAATAACTTCGAGGTCTAAGAAATTACCTTGTCGTAAACATTTAAGGCAATTTTTTTTGTGTATGCTTGGGAGCCATTGTGGTTGTCATATATAACATTAGTTGAAGAGGACACGACTTAAACCATATATGAAGCCTTAAGACGCTCAAAGAACAAGACTAAAGGTGAAATAAATGTATAGGCACTAAAGAAAAAATCGCAAAAGCATCATGATAAAAAAAAACTGCAGAACAACCCTAAAACAGTAAGACAAACCATAAGATGGCGAGTTAACCAAAACACTCTTAACAACACGGCCAAACATATGAAATTTGGTTTCCATTTCTTACTTTTAGATCATCCTTGTGAATGCTAGTGATTCTCACTAGACTCTCATCCGAGTTCAGAGTCTCCCTGCGCAGAGCAAATACTAAACCAAAATCTCCGTTCACCATGTTTGTGAAGTTCTTAGAGCACAAATGTATACAAATAAAAGGTTCAAGGATTTTTAATAGCAAACCTATAGGTGGTCTGCTGTTACAAAAGATATTAATTTATGGTGAGCAGAACTGTGGTTTTCGTTTCTGGTAGAATGAAACTAGAGGTGAGTGCTCTCCTGCAAACTGTATGTTTGATCACTTACAAATATGATTAGACGCTTCTTCATCTCTTCTTTTTCAAGGCCACCAAAATCTTTATCAGTAAAACCATTTACAGTACTGAAAAAACATTTACAGCATTTGCAGAGAGTAAAACAAAATTTAAACACAGTTATAAACCTTGGGAAAACCGAGAATGCAAAAGAAAAACAAATGGCTTTTGTTGAAAACTTATCATTTGGAAAACCCAATGAAATCTTGCAAAAATTGTGTCAGGAAGGGCAGTTGAAAGAGGCCCTGGATGTGGTGTTAAGAATGGATAAATTTGAAACAAGGCTTAATAAACACATGTATGTTTTGCTATTAAAAGCCTGTGGTAATTTGAGAGCATTGACAGAGGGAAAAATTGTGCACGCCCACATGATTTTAAGTGGGATTGAGGCGGAATTTTTTTGGGATACCAAGCTTGTTATAATGTATGTGAAATGCCGGAGTTTGGGTTTTGCACGCCAAGTGTTTGACAAAATGCCTCAGCGAGGCGTGGTTTCTGAAACTGCCTTGATAGCAGGATACGCACAGAGTGGGAGAATTAAGGATGCACGCCAAGTGTTTGACGAAATGCTTGAGCGAAATGTAATTTCGTGGAATGCGATCATTGCGGGGTATGGGCAGGCCGGGTATGGTGCGGAGGCTATAAAACTTTTTAATCATATGGGAGTTGGGGGTGTGAAGGCAAACCACTTCACGTTTTCGAATGTCATCGGCATTTGCGGGGGGTTAAAAACATTGGAGCATGGATTGCAGGTTGGAGGAAAGTTTTAGGAAACAAATTTCGTTTACAAGTGTGAAATAGTTGGTGAAAATTGATTTGAAAAGCATAATGATAAACATTTTAATTTTTAGGCTGTTTCTTGAAGAAAAAACATGAAGTTTACTACTAATACTTGTGAATTTTGGAAAATACATGTACTCAATGTACATTTTATGTTTGATATTTGGAGAATTTCTGAATTCTTATGTACATTTTATATTTTGGAGAACCAATGAATGTACATTTTATATCTGGAGAAGTTGTCAATGCAATGTTCATTTTATAGAAAATAATTTTGAAACAATTGTTAATTGATGGAACTAAGTTTTGAAAACTATGTGCAAAGTTAGTCAATTAGCGAAAAATAGACCATGAAATCTTTCCTGTTGCAGGTTCATGGTCAAATCATCAAGATGGGATTTGAATCAGGTGTTGCTGTAGGGAATGCTCTTATTGATATGTATGCTAAATGTGGGAATGTGGAGGCGGCATGCTCTGTATTTGGTAAAATGCATGACCAAGATGTTGTTTCGTGGACTGCTATGATTGCAGGGTATGCACAGAATGATAGGATAGATGATGCACGCCAACTGTTTGATAGAATCTCTGAAAAAAATGTGGTTTCGTGGAATGCAATGATTGCAGGGTATACTCAGAATGGTCTTGATGAGGAAGCCCTGATGCTGTTTGAGCAAATGCAGCGGGAAGGGAAGAAACCAAATCAGTCCACCTATGTGAGTATTCTGAAGGCATGTGCAAGTTTAAGTGATCTAAGAAAAGGAAATCAGGTCCATGGGTACATCATCAAAATGGGATTTGATTCGGATGTCCATGTGGGGAGTACTCTTATTGACTTGTACGCTAAAGGCAATACCTTGAATGATGCGTGTAAAGTGTTTGACACAATGCCTGCTCGAAATTTGGTCTCGTGGTCTGTTATGGTTACTGGGTATTTGAAGCGTGGAAATATTGATGATGCAGAACAGCTTTTTCAGAAAATGCCAGAACGAAATGCGGTTTCTTGGAACGCAATGATTGCAGGAAACGCTCAGAATGGGCAAGTTGATGTTGCATTAAAACATTTTATACAAATGCAACGTGAAGGCATAGAGCCAGACGAGTTCACCTTTTCAAGTGTCCTCAGTGTATGTGCCATTTCATATGCTTTAGAACAAGGCAAACACGTTCATGCCCTCATCATCAATAAGAAATTTGATTCATATCTCTCCGTTGGGAATTCCCTTATTACAATGTATGCAAAAAATGGAAAAATAGATGATGCATGCAAGGTATTTAACAGAATGTCAAAGCAAGATGTGGTCTCATGGACTGCAATGATTACAGGATATGCTGAAAATGGGAGGACTGAAGAGGCACGACTACTCTTTGATAAAATGCCTATACGTAATGTGGTATCATGGAATGCCATGATTACAGCATATCTCCATAATGGGAGGATGGAAGATGCAATCGAAGTTTTTAGTAAAATGCCCAACCGAAATTTGATTACATGGAATGCCATGACTTCTGTATATGCATGTGAAGAGGCTCTGGGGATCTTCTTTCAAATGCATCAGGCTGGTGTAAGTCCAGACCAGTCCACCTTTACTGGAGTTCTTAGTGTCTGTGCTAACCTAGCAGCTTTAGAGAAGGGTAAGCAGGTCCATGCATACATCGTCAAGAAAGAGCTTGATTTGGATGTTCTTGTAAGCAATGCACTTATATCTATGTATGGGAAATGTGGAGATCTTGACAATGCACGTCAAGTGCTAGACAAAATGCAGGAAAGAGATACAATCTCATGGAATGCAATAATCGCAGGATATGCCCAGCATGGAAGTGGAAATAAGGCACTTGGACTCTTTGAACACATGCAACAGTTAGGTGTAAAGCCTAACCACATCACATTTATTGGTGTTCTAACTGCATGCAGCCATGCAGGCCTAGTCATTGAAGGCTGGTATTATTTTCAATGCATGAGCCAAGATCATCACATCTCACCAACAGCAGATCATTATGCCTGCATGATTGATCTTCTGGGCCGTGCTGGTCACCTTAATGAAGCAAAGAACTTGATCTACGGTATGCCATGTGAACCTGATGCTGTTGTGTGGGGGGCCCTCCTTGGTGCTTGCAAAATATATGCAAACATGGAGCTAGGAAAATTTGCTGCGGAGCACCTTTTTGAATTGGAACCTCAGAATGCAGCTGCATATGTAGCTCTATCAAACCTTTGTGCAATGATTGGTAGGTGGGATGAAGTTGCAAAAGTGAGAATTTTGATGAGACAAAGGGGAATAAAGAAGAAGCCAGGATGCAGCTGGATTGAGATCAAGAACAGGGTGCACATTTTTATTGTTGGAGATAGATCACACTCACAGACAGAAAAAATCTATGCATTGCTTGCAAGTTTGCATAGGCAGATGAAGGCAGCAGGGTATGTGCCTGACACATTTTCTTTGGTGCATGATGTAGAATGGTGAATTGTGAGACATTTTCTGCCTTCACAGTTATGGTTGGTGATTGCTTTCAGCCTTCAGGGTTATCAATCCAAATATGGGACTGCTATTCAGGGTCAACTTCATGAGTGCAGAAACTGCCATGATGCAGCGAAGTTCATCATGCTTATCAATTCAACCTTGGGATTGCTATTTAGTTGTGTAGGAGCTGCTTCCATGTGTTGAGCAAGTGTCATGCTGCAGCAATGCATAGATTGTGTGAAGAGAGAACTAGTTGCGAGAGATGCCAACTGTTTTCATTGCTTTAAAGGTAAGTTTTCTTCTTCTTGAGAGTATTTCTGATAACAAATGAAAAGGGGCTAACCTCTTTCATTAGTTAGCTCTTGTAGGTATGGAATGGCACTGTCACTGGATCTGTCATTGGCTGCAAGGAAAACTCAGCATCTCACTTAGTTAGCTCAGACACAAAGATAACAGCTTCCAGATGAAATAATTGGAGATACACTTGATATTTACATTTGAATCACCTCCAGCACAAAATTTTGAAAGGTTTATTATTCAAATTCCATTTAATATATTGGGTGAGTGATATTTTTATTTCATCCAATAAAGATCATGGAAAGTTTGTGATGCAGGGGCATCTCAAGGGTCAAGCAATCAGCATCATGAAAAAATGATTTTTGTTCCAATTTTTGTTTTTTTGGGTCTAACCTTGTCTTTATGGGTGTCGGAGGCAACATCTTCTCCTCAAATATTCAAATTCAAATGGATTTCTCTCTTTTGGGCATCTCACTTGGTAGAAATCTTGGAGATTCTCTTGACATTTGTTGGCTTGACTATAATATGTTGAAGACACTTCTTCATGAGGAGGGTTACATATGAGAATTATTAATATTTGTAAGAGCATCTATGATGTGTCAGAGAGGAGTTACGAGGCATCTTTAACTTGTCTGGATCACCTTGGAAAATGGAGTTCTTTGTTTGCATGTGGGTGCATGTTTAAGCATTTAACACTATATTATTTATGTTGAAGAGAACACTGCAAATGGCTATTTTTAACTGTTTAGGAGTTAAATTTGATCAAGGGGTGATTCCTCCTTGATTTGGGCACCATATTTGAAGTAATTATTGCTTTGGGAGTTACAATCTTGACCAAGAAGGACCTATATCTTGATTTTGGCACCACACTTAGACAAGAAGCATAAATTTGCTTGTTTGGGATTGAAGGAGGTTGGCTTCCTGGTTGGTTTTTTGCAGGTTGAAGATAAGAGGAGTTATTCATTGTTGCAGGTCATTGGAACTTAGATAAGAGAACTAGAGAATATATAATGGGGTTGAGACTGACGAGTACTCATCACGGTTGCTTTGCAATGGTTGTTGCTTGGTTTGACATTGCAGGGTTGGATTGTGGGTCCTGGTTTACTTTTGCAGGTTGTGTTAGAGCTTTGTAGTTCTTTGTAGAGTTAAAAGTGGATTTTTTACAAGTGGATTCTGTGTCAAAATTTCCTTAAGATTGTGTAGAGTTGTGTAGTGATTTGTGGGATTGGGTTTATCGTTTGGGTGTGTTCTGTAAGAGAAAGAAATCTGATGTACAGTTCCTGGTGCAGGAGCACCCGCACATGATCAGGATATAGGTCCGCATGAGGACATACATGATCAGGATGTAGGATAATTATTAGCATGATGACAGGATAGTCTATTTTTAGTATGTTTGACTTTATCATGTAATAAGGTCCATTGGACCGATGCTATGTATTAGTTCAGCCTAGGAGTATGTGTAGGCAGTTAGAGATCGGGATAAGATAGTCTGAGTTGTCCTCTCTCCCAGCCGCTTGGAAGCTCCCAGCCGCTGGGAAGTGAAGTTGGTAGTACTCGAAGGATTTGTTATATATACCTTCGATCTGTTAGGGTTTAGACAGTTCATATTGATAGTTCATAGATTGATTATTGAGATTGATATTGATGTTGCTAGATGTACTGGTGTTGTGTTGAGTTGAGATTCAGGAGAGCAGTTCAGACATTGTGAATCTGTATTCAGGACTTTTGAATTTCAAGTGAATAAGATCTCATCTTTTGCAGTATCTGGTTGTATCAGTTGTATCTGTGTTGATTTCCTTTTCTGTTTGCAAGTTAATGGGCACTTTCAACCCTTCCACCGGTTGATCCGGCAAATCGGTGGAATGGTCCTGTATCAGAGTTTAATTTGCATTTGTGTTTTCTGTTTGTGCATTGCATTGTTTAGGAGATCAGTTAGGAGCATGCTGTGAATCAGCCTAGCATCCTCATGTGCTAGGTCTAGAAGATAAGTTGTTAGATTTTGGTTTGAAGGTGATCCGGCCCGGTCGTCACATGATCTTTGTGAAATAGAGCGGTTCGGAGTGCTTACATGCAGTGGAAGGATACACAGGAGTCTGCATGTGCGTTTCCAGTCGGAACGAGCCGCATCGTCAACTGCGAATGCATCGCCATCAGGATCGGGTCATGAAGTTGTTGAAGTTTGCATGTTGCAAGTGCATCATGATGTTTTGAGTTGGATATATACTCAGTGTATATATCGCAGTCAGGATCATCTCTCGGGGAAGTTCATCATCCGCATATCGCTAACGGATGCGGGTGTGAAAGTTAAGTTTTTTTGGCTAAGTGTTGAAGAGTTCATCAGGATGATGTGTGACGTCATCGTCATCAGGATATGATGTCATCGTCATCAGGATATTAAGAAATCCCTCAATGCGAGTTTATCCTGTTGTCGCTAAGTGGTTAAGTATCGGCGAAGGCAGGAAGTTGTATTAGCATCATCAGGAGGTTTCGAGGAACCGGATGAACAATATCATGATGCTGTTGCTTGTATCGTCGGGCAGTGGAGCATCGAAGGCAAGGTGTTGAAGTGCAACGTCATCAGGATATTTGGAGCAACCGGATATTTGGATATCCTGCTGACGAAGGTGATATTGAATATCATGATGATGCCGCTTGTATTTGGCACCCGATGAACAGTGCAACTGGAGGATGTTTGCGCCCGTTGATTATCATGATGATGATGATAGGCGACAGGCGGAGGAGGTAAATAGTAGTCGACAGGAGGATATTTGCGATCATCCGAAATATGATGATGCTGTTGAAATGTGATGATGCTGTTGGTGTCTCTAGGAAATATGATGATGATGTTCAGCCGATAGAGAATTTTATCATGCTGTTTGTATCGTTGGCTACTCCTTCCTGTTAGTTAGCCTCCGTTGCGCCCCACTCTGCATCATAGTGGTATCAGAGCAAAGGTTAGGATCTTCTGGAAAGGATAAGCAGGATGTCAGACGAAGAAGGAACATCTGAGGTTCCAGCAAGGATGACCAACGCTGAGTTGGCAGTTCTGGTGAAGAAACAGATTGGAGAAAGCAAGGCCGTGAAGGCTCAGAATCAGGAGTTGAAAGATGAGTTAGCAAAGTTGAGGAGTAGAGTAGGTTCTGGTAGAGAAGATGATAGGGAAGAAGAAGATATCCCTAATTGGAGCGAGGAGGTCGTTCCTGCAGACCAGAGACCGTTGTTGAACGCCCTCAAGGCCATGGAGAGGAGAACCATGGATGTGAAGTTGGATTTGCCAGTATTTACAGGTAAGATGGACCCTGATTCAGTAATGGAATGGATAGACTGTCTGAACAATTTCTTTGTAACAGAGGAGATACCAGAACAGCAGAGAGTGAAGATAGCACAGTCAAAGATGAAAGAAGCTGCCTTGACATGGTGGAACTTTGTTCAGGATGATAGAGTGCAGGAGGGAAAACGTAGAGTTGCCACATGGAAGAAGATGATGGAATTGGTGAAGGAAGCTTATATTCCTTTGGATTACAGTATCCAGTTACACAAGAGGAAGCAGAACCTGAAGCAGAAGGAGCTAGATGTCAGCTCATATACAGAAGAGTTCATGAAACTCTGTATGAAGACCAAGGTGAAAGAAAGTGAAGAAGAAAAGGTAGCCAGATACCTTAATGGATTGAAGTTTAATATTCAGGATGATCTAAGTCTGCATAATCCAGATACAGTGCAGAAATGTTTCCAGTTGGCATTGAAAGTGGAAGAGAGGTTGAAGAGAAAACAAGAACAAAACAATAGAGGAAGAGGATCAGCCCATAGAACAAGGCAAACCAATGAGAGTCAAGAAGACACTGGTAAAGGACAGGGACAGTCTGATTTCAGAGGTGGATGGAAAGGTAATAAAGGCAAATTTGGAGGTGGTAAAGGTTCTACTACATTTTCAGGGAAATGTTACACCTGTGGTGAGTTTGGTCACCCATCTTTCAAATGTCCAGAAAACAAAGGTTCATCATCCAGAAATGATGGAACTAGTGACAAGAGAGTACAACTTGTGCAAGAAGAGAAAGAAGAGAAAAGTGTGCAGAGTCCAAACATTTATCAAAAGGAGCAGGATGCTGATAATGTTGGATATCCAGAGAGTGGAGAATCATTGATGTTAAGGAGAATTAGTTTGCAGGCATCAAAGGATATGATGCAAAGAAGAGCTCTTTTCAAGACCACATGCAAGAGTAAAGGTAAGGTATGTAAGGTTGTCATTGATACTGGTTCAACAGACAACATGGTATCTCAGGAGATGGTGGATAAACTGCATTTGGAAAGGATTCCACATCCACACCCTTACAAGGCATCTTGGGTGAGTGATAGTCATTCACTTTTTGTCTCTGAACAGGCATATGTAGATTTCCAGATTGGAGCATATCAGGATAGAATTTTGTGTGATATATTGCCCATGGAGTGTTGTCACCTACTGTTGGGGAGACCATGGCAATTTGATAGAAGGGTACTATATGATGGGTATGCTAATACCTATACCATCCAAAAAGATGGAAAGACTATTAAGTTGATGCCATTGCAGGCAGATGCTGCAGCACAGAAGGCAGCCAAAGTCATTTTACTGGGAAAGAAGGAATTTGTGCAGATGCCTCGAGGAGTAGGCATAAAGGCAGTTCAGGACACTGCAGGGAAAGAAGTTGTTAAAGACAACAAGCTGAAGAAAGTTTCAGTTGTGACTGACAGAGGTCAGCAGCAGGTTCAGAAACAGGATTGTAAACAGCAACCAGTTGAGAGGAATGACAAGGATGTTGTCATAGTTGGGACTATTGCTTGTCCTATAAAGGTTGACAGGAAGATAGGGTTGAACATTTCAGAAGTTCAAGAGGTAGTTCAGAAAGAGGTTATGGTCAGGCAACCTGACAAACACAAGGTGTGTGAAAAAAAGGCCTACATCAACAGGCATGAGGATTTACTTGCCAGAAAGCAAGTTACAGATCAACAGTCTTGGAGCAGCCAAGAGACAGCAGCAGACAAAGCTGGAACAGGGCAGAACATTACACAGGCAAAGTGTAGAGATGGAGGATTTCCATATTCTAACTCATGGGACATGAGTTATTTTCTTTTGGGGAGTATGGTGCAGGAGCACCCGCACATGATCAGGATATAGGTCCGCATGAGGACATACATGATCAGGATGTAGGATAATTATTAGCATGATGACAGGATAGTCTATTTTTAGTATGTTTGACTTTATCATGTAATAAGGTCCATTGGACCGATGCTATGTATTAGTTCAGCCTAGGAGTATGTGTAGGCAGTTAGAGATCGGGATAAGATAGTCTGAGTTGTCCTCTCTCCCAGCCGCTTGGAAGCTCCCAGCCGCTGGGAAGTGAAGTTGGTAGTACTCGAAGGATTTGTTATATATACCTTCGATCTGTTAGGGTTTAGACAGTTCATATTGATAGTTCATAGATTGATTATTGAGATTGATATTGATGTTGCTAGATGTACTGGTGTTGTGTTGAGTTGAGATTCAGGAGAGCAGTTCAGACATTGTGAATCTGTATTCAGGACTTTTGAATTTCAAGTGAATAAGATCTCATCTTTTGCAGTATCTGGTTGTATCAGTTGTATCTGTGTTGATTTCCTTTTCTGTTTGCAAGTTAATGGGCACTTTCAACCCTTCCACCGGTTGATCCGGCAAATCGGTGGAATGGTCCTGTATCAGAGTTTAGTTTGCATTTGTGTTTTCTGTTTGTGCATTGCATTGTTCAGGAGATCAGTTAGGAGCATGCTGTGAATCAGCCTAGCATCCTCATGTGCTAGGTCTAGAAGATAAGTTGTTAGATTTTGGTTTGAAGGTGATCCGGCCCGGTCGTCACATGATCTTTGTGAAATAGAGCGGTTCGGAGTGCTTACATGCAGTGGAAGGATACACAGGAGTCTGCATGTGCGTTTCCAGTCGGAACGAGCCGCATCGTCAACTGCGAATGCATCGCCATCAGGATCGGGTCATGAAGTTGTTGAAGTTTGCATGTTGCAAGTGCATCATGATGTTTTGAGTTGGATATATACTCAGTGTATATATCGCAGTCAGGATCATCTCTCGGGGAAGTTCATCATCCGCATATCGCTAACGGATGCGGGTGTGAAAGTTAAGTTTTTTTGGCTAAGTGTTGAAGAGTTCATCAGGATGATGTGTGACGTCATCGTCATCAGGATATGACGTCATCGTCATCAGGATATTAAGAAATCCCTCAATGCGAGTTTATCCTGTTGTCGCTAAGTGGTTAAGTATCGGCGAAGGCAGGAAGTTGTATTAGCATCATCAGGAGGTTTCGAGGAACCGGATGAACAATATCATGATGCTGTTGCTTGTATCGTCGGGCAGTGGAGCATCGAAGGCAAGGTGTTGAAGTGCAACGTCATCAGGATATTTGGAGCAACCGGATATTTGGATATCCTGCTGACGAAGGTGATATTGAATATCATGATGATGCCGCTTGTATTTGGCACCCGATGAACAGTGCAACCGGAGGATGTTTGCGCCCGTTGATTATCATGATGATGATGATAGGCGACAGGCGGAGGAGGTAAATAGTAGTCGACAGGAGGATATTTGCGATCATCCGAAATATGATGATGCTGTTGAAATGTGATGATGCTGTTGGTGTCTCTAGGAAATATGATGATGATGTTCAGCCGATAGAGAATTTTATCATGCTGTTTGTATCGTTGGCTACTCCTTCCTGTTAGTTAGCCTCCGTTGCGCCCCACTCTGCATCAGTTCCCATGATTTGTGTAATAAAAAATCAAGTTTGTGTATGTTGTTGAGGTAAAAAATCTGATTAAAATCAGCAAATGGTCTTATGAGTGTAATAAAAAATCAACTTTATTTATGTTGTTGATGTCAAAAATCTGATTGAAATCAGCAAATGATGTTACCGGTATTCTAATGTTGAAATCTGATTTCTATCAGAAAATTGTTGTCTGTTGGGTGTGTTTGTAATCAGGTTTATGTCAATAGGTGGGTTTCTTGGGTGTGTCTAAAAATCAGCAAAACAAATCTATATTTTGGTGTCTTGAAGTTGCATACAAAAGCAAAGAATTTTAATTCTTTAAAGGTGTAATTGGATGTGGTTAAAAATTAGATGGTGTGCGGTTTGTCTAGCCTTTGTGTTGAGTCCAACTGGGTGAGTTGTATGGTGTTGCTGCGAGAAGGTTGCCATTCATTTGGCCCTCTATCCTTGATTGCATCAGTTTGAACTGCATCACTGAATTTAATTATTTATCTATTTGATTTTGTCTGTTTTATTTCCACAGTGCTGTTCAGGTAGAAAGGTCCTTTGTCAGCAAAGATGGAAGAAAGCTGATATCATGGTTCCATTGCATATTACCATTTAAGGATGTGCAATCAGGCTCATTGCAGATTAATAGGGATACACATAATATGAAAAACACAGGCATATAATTGCAAATGTATTCCTCTATCAAAGGTAACGGATCTAGCTTAAACATCTTTAAAGTCAGCAGTCTTGTGATTTCATGGATTATCATCCATCTACTGCACGATTGACCTGGAGGGAGACTTAAGCATGCCATCATGCAGATAGTTTCTCCTTGCAGAAATTGTTACTATTTCCAATAGGGGATCATCTAATCATATCAGGAGGTGAAATCTGAAACTCCAAATGGAATCGGAGAAAAAGTTAGCTGCAAGAATCTTCAACAGTATTATCAGTTCTGTAGCCTGCTAATTTTCTGAATATTGCAAAGCTTACTTTAAGAGTTGATCTAAGTTATGATGACTGTACATAAAAAATAAAACTTCTAAATGGGAGAGACCACTGTTATGGATAGATAGTAATTGCATTAGAATATTCTCTAAATTTGGTACACAGAAAATGCAAAAGGACGAGAGAAATGTGGGCCAAGCCAGACCTTTAATCTTGTGATTTGCTGCAGAGTTGAGTATCGTAAGATGCAATGAGGTATTAACAACTTGATCTGTGATCTCTCAAGTTTCAATGGTTGTTGGAAATTTACAGATCTGTATGCTGCCCTACTTGAATTGTACTTCAAACTGACAGAAATTACAACATAAAAAGCATTGGAGTTAATGTTCTTTGAGTTGCTGGACATTAAACAATACTCTAGTTGCGTGAAACAAAGACGAAAACATCATGAAACAATAAATAACAGCCACGACAAGTATAACACTAATATTTTAATGTGGAAACCCTGGTGTGGGGAAAACGAGATGGAAGTAGCAATCACTCAACTTCCTCTCTATCCTTTGGCCACAATTAAATACAAAGAAAGCATATAGATTAATTTTCCTACTGTCACATTCACTCAACTCCTCTCTGCACCAATTTAATTCTGCTCCTGCAATCAACTGGTGCTCCCTGACTCTCTCTCACACTCTTGTCCTTTATGTGCTGATGCCTCCTTTGGATATATCATCTTGGAAGTGTCATTTTGTGCTCCAAAGGACTTCCAAGTATCAAAAAACATGAAAGCATGTCTTTCTGGCATTACTTTGCCTTTCTGTTTGAAACAAGTATTAGTGCCAGGGGCATCAAGGTGAACCCACCGTACCATATCCACAACCACCACAATCACATGCAAAACTGCCATGAGAACAAGGAAACTGCCACCCTGTTGTTCCTGGTGATTTTGTTTCTGTACAAAATGCTGTGTGTTCTAATTTGAGTTCTTTGTTGTTTGATGAGGCGACTCGTGTTTCTGGATCCTTGTGGATCACAACCTATGTTACCCCAAGTTTCCGGGACAGGGACAGCAGGGGACGGGGTGACAATGTTTTGGGGACGGGGATGGCAGGGGGCCTTTTTTTGGGCACGGCTATGAAAAAAATAGGGAAAATTTAAAAAATATAGAAAATTTCAAATATTCATCTGATAGCATTGATAAGACAATCATCATATACATCATAGAACTTTAGCACATAATATTAGAGCCCTAAGAAATGGTTAGCTAGTCAACTATTTGTATTCCTTTGCAATTTGTAAATTAAGTATATAACCCTTCACCGTGATTTGTTAACATCTACTCTACAATGTCTCTGGGTCTGGCCCATGACCAGTTTTGTCATCAAATTCTTTCTTTTTATTTTTTGATAAAAAGGATAAATACATACACATGCACATACATACATATGTTTTGTCATCAAAGTCATTTGTTTTTTTGTTTTGATAAAAAGGACATGCACATACACACACGTGTGCATACATATATACATTATATATATAGCAAATGTCATAGTACTTATCATACCTTTTCTGTAAGCATATATCGGAATCATTTGTAAATTTCAATTACACAACCTGCACATTTTTCTCTACTAATGTATGAAGACAGTTCTCCTTCTTTGTACCATATTTGTTTAGAAATTTACTAGAGTTCCTCTTTGTTGGTCTGCAGTGAGTCTTGACATTGATAGCTCATCAATAGCCATGTATTTATTGCTGTTCTGCTAATGATCTCCATTATAGAACCTTAATTATATTTGTTATAGATGTTTCTGTTCTACCAATGATCTCCATGATCTCCATGATCTCCGTTATAGAACTTTTGGTTATATTTGTTGCTGTTCTGGTTATACTGAGTTATACTGTTTTTTTACTTGTGTTTTTTTTTTAAATTTCAAACTGATCACACCTGGGCTGTAGGGGACATCTAGACATCCCCGGGACGGTTGGGGGACGGCCAGGCGTCCCCTGAACGTCCCGGGGATGGCTAGACATCCCCAGACATTTCCTATGTTTTTTCAGACCTCCCGATTTTCCTAATTATTTTTTTTTTCGCTGGGAAAAGGGAGGTGGGATATTTCCGACCCGTCCCCGTGTTCCTGAGACGTTTCCAGGATGGGGACAACTCCTTTTAGGCCTCGGATGCATCCCCAGGTTACATAGATGGAAACATAAAGACAATACAAGCAAGACGGACTACAACTGCATGTCGTTAATGAAGTGTTAAGTTTAACATTGTTTGAATCTTTGGGCATAGGAACATCCAAGCTACAGATGTTCCATTTAATCAAATCATGATATTGTAAACTGTTCAAAACAATTGCAAACATCCATTTAACGATATCATTATGTGATTTTATCTTCTCTAACACCTACGGCAGTGAAAATCATGTTCTTGCCTACTAATCATTTGCATCTTTCTAGATTATAACATCTTGATTCTTTCACACTTTCTATATATATTTATGAGCTGTGTAATTATTTTAAATATATTCATTCAATTCTTTGCATGCCATGAGAATATTTCTATAGTAATAATCAAATTAAGACCATAACAATGATATTAACATGTTTACAAGCATCTCAATGTGTTTGGGGCAAGCAATGGAGAACAAAGAGTTTACACACTTGATCAAGGTTCCATTTTCATTGACCCTATGGCACATTTTCATGGGCTCCTATGCACCTCAATGTTGCCATGGGACCACCTGAAGCTAGGGGTCAAACTTATCATACGAAAAAACACAAAACACAGTTTCTAATGTTATGGGACCAAGCCCACTCCCCTGTACACTTAAATCCTTGCGCTAAGATTTACACTAATTTTGTCTGTCAGGATGGGGACTAGTTGAGACAGCATTGTGAAGTGAAAGACCCAGTTTCAAGGCCCGGCAAGCTGAATATCCCTTAGGTTGACCTCTTTAATTACTCAAAAAAGGTTCAATAACAAGTGCCATTTCAATGTTCATTGAAGATGTTAATATTAAGCCCCATGTTCAAGTTTTGACCATAATACATTGCACAGAGCAATAGAAACTTGAGTGCTTCTCTGTGATGAATTACATGTGCAACAGTACCTGCTTCTAGCAAAGCTTAACCAGGAGATTACTCCAGGGCATCTTCAGAAGGGGTTCATAGTTCAACTCATTGAATACATGTGCAAAATTTTAAACAAATGGAAGTTCATTTTTTTCCGAGGCTATATGAAGTCCATAAATCAAAATGTCACTTGTGGTGTCATTGTCCCAACAGAATAATGGGAGGTTATAAGTGAATTACACAAAATGCCAATGAAGCTCATCTCTATCATTGATATCACAGCTTGAGAATAGCTTTGGAGTATGAAGTGATGATTCGATATTGTAACATCTTGCTTAACTAACAAATATGACAAAAAAGGCACAAATTGAAGTATCTACTAACTTTAATTCTTAACATGTCAACTCTCTCTCCTCATTTTTGCATATTTGGGGAAAGAGATGATGATTTAACTTCTTATCGACTGGGATGCCATGATTCTTTACCATGTTTAGTGCTTACCTTTAGGATCCAATACTCTGTGTTGAATTGGATTTCTCTTTATACAAAGAATTTTTTTTTAAAAATTATTATTGTCTTGAAGGCAAAGATTTTGTTGACCATCTTCTCCACGACTATTTATACTTTAAGCAGCATATTTAATCTAACCTGATCATCTTAATGGAGCGGCATCATATAATTTGAAAATATGTCTTGATACAAAAATTTCAATAGCTATTTAAGCTCAAATTGTTTTAACACAAAAATCGTAAGGATTATCAACAAGTTTTTTGGTGTTAACAGTTGACAATATTGTTTTCTATACATTTGTGGTTCCTCACAAAACAATGGCATGTGCTTTATGTTTTAACTTATTGGTAATTACAAAACCTTTTTGCCATCTTCCAGGATTTTTTTAATCTTATTGTATAAATCCATTTGAATTATTTTGCACCAAAACTAGATGGCTTCAAAATAAACTTCCCACTATAACAACTAATTCTTTGGTTTCCATGTTCACTTTAAAAAGTATGGAAATAGTATAAAAAGTAAAAAACAATTCAACCATCATGAACCTCAGATCATTTATCTAGTCTGTGTCCAAATATACAAAGTTACCAGAAACTGCAATCCACAAGAGGATGGACACTCTGCATGACAGGAGAAATTCATAATAATAATTTAGAATGAAGATTGATTTCTTCCAGGGCTAGATAATAATACCATAAAGCGATGCCAAAAGACATCCTTGACACTACAAAAGAAAACACTTTTTTTTAAGCTGTGCCTTGAATGGCTAATGGCCGGTGTTTTGAAAACAAATAAATCACAGAACAAAATAAAAGCCAAAATCTTTTAAAAAAATTACAGGATCCAACCAATGGAATCCAAAATACCCAAGAACTTCAAGGAGTATTACATAATATCGCCTATCCATTTAGAATACATGAATTAAATCTTTTACTTCCTTGAATCTCTTCGCTGCTACAGACTATATTATAAATATCTAGCATACTGAGTTACTCGTTACTGCCTTTCTGACACAATAGAATACAAATTGCCACAAGTAATTGCTATTGGCAGTTTAGGTTCTTTCCTCTATATTCTGCAAAGTAAATAGCAGCTCCTTAGATTCTTCTGCTAGTGCATAGCTCACAGAGATTGCTTTTAAATGTCTCCCACACCCATCCTTAACTAATCTTTAAGTTCAATCATAAATTGGATCAAGGAAAGAGTTCTACATAACCAGTTGCAACAGCTGCTCCTAATATCACAATAGGAGGAAGAATTACAAACAATGCAATGGTTGTGAAAAATGGTATATCATTCCTCTTGGCCACTTTGTCCAAATAGTCCTGTCTTTTGATATTTCGTTTTTGAGATATTGTTAAGGAGTTAAAATTTGGAGGTTTGAAACGTTTGCCGAGTGCTATTGTGGCTTCATCAACATCATTGCTCACCAATTCACTGAGCTGCTCACGAATAGTCTTTTTGGATGGAACCTGAGATTGCCTACTCCCTGTTTAAACATCAATACAGTGCTCATCATTTACAGATTATATCACTATTATAGACATGGAATATTGTCATGGCTCTAGCTATTGAAGAGAACTACAAGAAGCTAGAGATTCAAAATGTTGCGCAGGTGCAGACTGCCTGCTTTTGGTATTAGAATGTAGATTCTATGTGCAGCTAATGATAATCAATTCAGAAGGCTGGAAGGTAGTAGAAAGAAGAATATAATTTAGTTAACTTATGAAAAATGTGCTGAAAAGATTCTTCACAAGCCTTTGATAGGTCATTTGAAGAAAATAAACCTTTTTTCCAAAACGGTACAAAATATTTGTGTTTAATTTTTGCAAATGCTGTTTGTTTTACTACAGATTAAAGAGGATGGGGAATTATTTGATTACCAACCTTCTAGGTTGACAGTGCTGTTAGATGTCAGTCGTTCCAAGAGATCTAATTGAGACTGCACCAATGATCCTGTCCAGAGAGTGAAAAATGATAATGGTATGAGTGGATGAATATGGCTCCAAACCCATAAAAAATGAAAATTTTGAAAGCAAGTCCTGAAGCTTGGAAAGAAAAGGAGACAGAATAAACCATGAAATAAAATGTTCAAGCAGTTCTAAAAAAAAATCAAGCAAGCATAATGTTACTGCTATACAAGTCAATTTTAAGAAACGCAAGTTGCCATGACAATATAAACATAATAAACCTATAAACTGATTGTAATGGGGCCCTATATGATAAGTTTATATAGAAACAGTTGCTTTGCGCAATACAAATACATTCATTAAAAGAAACGAAGACTTAGTTGTGATAGAGGAAATTGATGCAGAAAAGCAGATTGCATTACATTGAATTTTTTTTTATGCTACAAGAATAGGCTTTCAAGAGCTAGTACTCTGCTCAATCATGTGCATTACTTTAGAGAAGTGCATTGGTAATTAGATCAATTTTTTGTGTAGGGATTTAAAAGGAGAGCATCTCTCTCACACTCGCACTCCTGTTTTTACTCATGTTCAAGAGAAGAATAAAAAGTTCAAATAGAACTCTGAGAAATTTTGCCACTTGGTTTTAAACTAAGCTGATTCACAAAGATCAGTGTGTATGAAAGCCTAACAAGTTTTCAACTCAAGCTGCACTCAGACAGATAGAGCTTTTTGAATTACCTTATGTACTTCAACTGCAACGAACAGTAAGGAAGGAAGAATCTTGGGAAGTGTTTATAGAAAACCTGATTAATAGAATCCATAATTCAACTTTGTATGGGGCTTCACGAAACCACAATTTGCATTTAATAATTATTTTAAAGTTAAAAGTGGCATTCAGACATTTCTTCTGTTTAGTTTACAAAATACCTTTATACCTACATGGATAATCCTCTTCTCCACCCAAAGCTGCCAAAATCAACATTTCCATGCTATTTAATACTACAATTGAATTAAGCGTCACAGGTGCACACGCTTCCAGAATCCTGTAAACATACAATGCACCTGCAACCAATCCTGTGCAACCATGCTTCTTAGGTAGTAAGTTAAAGCCTGTTCGACTAATGTATAAACATAGAGTCAATTTCTCTAATTGGATCAGTATGTACTTAATGTTGAAATTTGGAACACCAGTGTTCTTATCTTCAGTATGCCTTAGATGTTCCCATAAATACTTGATTTTGTTAGTATTGAGAGTAGCTGAGGACAGAAAATAAAATTCCATTTCAGTGAATTGCAAACAGTTAAGGTGGTCATTTACCACATAACGGGATTATACAAGAATCCTAGAGGTGCAAATTGTCTTCCACAAGGTTGCCAAGCATGCACATCAATAGTGGATGCAGGCAGCCATTTGGAGTAAGATCATATTATCAACGCTTTGCATTATGAACTTCATGTGGTAACAGGCAGCAAAATGGTAAAATTCATGTCTTTTTTATTCAATTCAACCAATCAAAAATTAAAGCAAATGATCAAACAAAGAAAATATACAAAGCAAAAGCTTATAGTGCTTGTAATTTTCATTGACTAATCAGGTGGGACAATTTTGTCTTGTATGCAAAGGTGATATTCTTAGCCTTTTACCATTCATGGGGCTAGGGTGATTTACTCCTGTGAATAAGTGTAATCACCAGGTCCATAGGATTGCCTGGAATTTGGTGGACGGTGTATATCCCTTTGGATGTAGAAATTTTCCTCAGACAAGATTTGAATTGAAACATCCTGATAAGCATGGGTTACCATTTAAGCTCCGAACCTGACCAACTCAAGTTCAAAAACCGACCAAAACAAAGAAAATGAACCCTGATCAAACTTGTGACTGTCAAATATACGGTACAAAAATCTTGTAGTTCTGTGAAAAATTACATTATCTTTTATCCCTTCCTAAGTTTCGGATCACCTTTGGCAAGATACAACATTGTGCAACTATAAGATTTAAGCACAGAGATCCTATCCCACATCAAGTAACTACACAGCTAAAAACAAAATATGTTGAATATAGTCACACCCTTTCTCATACACCTGTACCTAATTTGAAAAACAACCCCATTTCCATATCTCACATCTCCCAGTGACTAATGTTTAGGCCAACTTCGACTGAGCGGACAATCACCAATAAAACACCGCTCGTCTATTTGTCTATCAATCTATCTATATTTCTGTAAGTTCAACACTCTCTCTATCCAGTCAGGCAAATACTCTTGGTGAGTATGTACCATGTAGAGATTTGGTTATTAGCATAGTTCCACAGAGTTTCGGGGATGGGGACGGGGGGACGGCAGGGGACGCGTTTCGGGGATGGGGGGGGGGGGCAGGGGGTCTAATTTTGGGGACGGTGGGGGAGCAGTGTGTTGAAATACATATAGTACTTGAAAAATTAGTTATAAAAAGATGTATAACTGTAGAAGTCTATAAGATGTATAAATTAGTTATAAATTAGACATGTATGCAAAATGTGGAAGCATAGACAAGGCACATGAATTGTTTGACAGAATGCCTCAAAAAAATGTGGTCTCATGGACTGCAATGATTGCAGGATATGCACAAAATGGATTTGTTGAACAGGCTTTAGAAATTTTAAAGCAAATGCAATTGGCTGGTGTAAAGCCAAATTTCACAACCTTTGCCAGCCCAGCATCCTCCCTGCCTGTGTCAAAATGGGAGCTTTGGAATAGGGTATGGACATCCATCAAAACATAAAGGATAGAGGAATTTTGTCAGATGTTGTAGTTGCAACTGCCCTGTTAGACATGTATGCAAAATGTGGAAGCATAGACAAGGCACGTGAACTGTTTGACAGAATGCCTCAAAGAAATGCATCGGCAAAATTGGGGGACGGCGGGGGACGGCGGGGGGATGGTGGATGGTGGGGACATTTCCCTGAAGTCTCCCCATCTCGGAAATGGGGAGACGTGGGGACGGCTGTATATCGGGGGGGGAGAGGGGGGGGACGCGTCCCTGTGGAACTATGGTTATTAGGCTTTTATCACTAGCAGGGCTGAGGTCATTCCTCCTGCTACTAGGTATGATCCCTGTGTCACCACAATTGCCTGGCTGCAGCTACTAGCGTACACGCCTTCCTAGAGAATTTCTCCACACTGAACTCCGACATCTTAAATTCCTGTAAGTGAAGATTAGTGTTTGAACCTTGAGCCTGGCAAGGTCAAAGTCAAATTGTACATATACACATGTATTTTATGTTTATTCCTGTTTTCATTCATAAGAATATGGGTGGGTGGGCTTATACACGGATTTTTTTCAACTGGTTGCACAAAACTAAATTTCACCGATACTATAGTGGATGATTAATCTTTATAAAACAGTGGAATACTTATAATACTACAGATGATGATAAATTAATTATGTTACATATTTTATTATGATGGTTGGATTCCCCAAGTGCTGATTTTGTTTAACTGAAATTGGTTGTTAAGATGTAAGTGCTTCTGGATTTTTTAACTGCTTAGTGGTTTTTATATTACTGTTTTGGATCATTCTTCTTTCTTGTTCTCTTCATCCTAACGATGGATTATGGAGTGTGATCGGAAAGTTGATGTAAAAACACTACACAATTAAAAAATCCACACGCACTTACATCTTAATATTATGGACTGTGGAAATTTGATGTCTCTAAAATTGTTGTTTTAAGCTAAATTCCAGTAAAATAAAAATGAACTATTGGCAAATTAATGCAACTCACAGACATTATAAAACCCAGCTACTTAAATCCCACGGGATGTGAAAATCGATCAAACAGAAATTTCTATGCAATTGAAAACTCTCAGAGATCAAAAGGAAAAAAATAAAGTATTCAACGCTTGAATTTTAACCATCAGAAGCATTCATGCAACTCTTGTATGTATCTAAACTGTTATTTACCTGCTGACCTGTATTCATCAGGTGATTCTTCTGAAACACCAGACTCTTCTGTCCTGTTTGCTGCAGCAACAGGTGGGCTTGCAGTCCTAATCTTCACGCTGCTGCAAGAATTAAGTCTGCAATGATGACACAATCCAATTAAAAGTGTATCCGTATCTTTTGGGGAAGAAGACACCGCCACATTTTTGTTGTTGTATTTGGGCCTGATGCTGCTGCCTACTGAAATGTCCCGAGCTAGAGAAGTTATAAACCCAAGTTTTAATGCCATTGTATATGCTATGTTGTGTTCAGTATTTCAACTAATGTAGGCATTAGATTACACTGTGAATATATTTCATTTGGGTGTTACAGTGGGCTGTAAGGATTACAAGCTTATTCACACGTATTAAGATTTTAGGAGGAATCTTGTGGCCATTCATTTCTATGCAGATTGCCAAAGGATTGTGATGTAACATTTTTCCATATTGTGTTGAGTTGTGGGGCCATCTTTAAGTGGAGGGTCGTGTCGTGTGCTCGAAATCGCTTATAAATGAGTTGAGTTGTGGGGCTATTTTTAAGTGGAAGAAATTTGCTTAGAAATTGCTTGAAAATGAATTGAAGAAATAACGACCACCAAAATCAATAGATTACAGGGGAACCCACTCAATTGTTATTGGAATAAAGGTCATTAGCGTGTAAGCCTAGGATATTGTGATATCTTTCTTTAGGTTGGATTTATTATTAATTTTGATTATAAATTTTATAGTTTTTATTAATTATTATTACTATGCTAAGATTTGTTTTGAATTCTAACACATATTTTGAAATATTTGAGTTTGAATTTATTAACAACTTTAAATGTTTGAGAAGCTCAATAAGTTTGCATCATATTTTACCGCCTCTAATGTGTGCTATTATAATGATGATATCTAGAATGAATGCAATCTAGTCAACAAAAAATTTGTTCAATCTTAGAAAAATTTAATTTTATCACTTCAAAACTTTTACATGGGAAAATGGATTGCCCTACCCAAAGGGTTTGTAACTAGACACACTATGATGTAGTACCAATTTGTTTATGCCCTCTCCAATGTACATTTTAATCAGATTCTCTATTTCCATTCTTCCTTTCCCATTCCACCCTAAAATGGTGAGAACTAGTTCGAATAAGCTATCAATATTTTTCTATTCATTTATTGTTTTGCCACTAATTATGCTCTCTAAGTAAGTTTATAAGTGGCTTTAACTCCTTAATATAGTGTTATTTCTTCCTAATCTTATATTTCATCCACGTACTTTGCCTTCTAATTAGTTCAAGTCCCATATAACTATTCTTGGCCAACAGTGAGTCTTGATGTCATGTAGATTACAATTGTCATTTGTCATATTGATTACAATGGCTACCTCCAAAGGATGTGTCCTATTACAACCAATAATATTTCATATGGAACTAATAATATGCTATAAAGATTTTAAGACTACTTGTAATTAAATAGTTATAACACCATTATGTCAAAAAATTTACAAGTTTACACATTGTGAATTTAAATTTTGATATAGTTAATGAAATGTGAGCATTATAATGTATATTAGGTCTTTACTTTGCTAGGGTTTCTTATGCATACAACCTATATTTTAATGACTGCTCTTTCCATATTGTATAGTTGTGGGACTACCTAGGTTAATTTAGCATTAAAAAATGCATTAACACCCACCCTTTAGGTATATTTGCTTCAAATACGACCTTCAACCTACTTAATGTCTCTACTGTTATGGAAGGGAGGCAATGAGTATGACACCAAAGTGACTCAAAAAAATTGTTCCAAAGTTTTATGATGAGGTATTGAATATGAAATTATTTTCAACCAAATAATATGCTTGTCTCTAATAGTGTTGTCGATTTTATTTGTAAACGGTATGAAACTAATAGTTTAATTGCTTATTATGTTGTCTGAATCTCCTTAGGGCAATCTCTTACCCCTTGGGTCAAGTATGATAAGAACTCATTGCATTAAGATCAATAATATCCTTAGCATGAACAAAGGATTTTTTGTTTTATTTTGTAGGGGACCAACATGTGCAAGTGTTGTTGTCTAAGTCTTATTGTCAGTTTATGTAGAATACCTCAATGATGCTTTCACAATGTACCCAAGACTTTATGATTTCTAAGCAAGTATCTCTTAAAGCAACTTTCTAAATACAACTACTTAGTTCTCCCATACCATCATGACCCTTCCTTGACCAAATAGTGAAGCCTTTTGGTCTTCTTATCTATCATGAGCCAGATCAATTTTATCAACCCAATTGATTAATAAGTCTACATTGAGCTTAACCTCTTCAAAGACTCAAAAGAATCAATGAACATTCAACTTGGAAGCCATCAATTTCTTATAAAGTGACCTACATTAGTTTCCTAATGCTTTCTTTCAATGTTAAACACATAATCATAATATACATGATTGTCCTCTTCTAGCCCATTTTGAGCCTAAACTAACCTTTATGCTTTCATCGATGGTCACAAAAGAAGCTTAGACTATATTGTTGGTGGAAAAAACCTACTATAGCATTGAAAAACCATAACCCATGGTCTTTGCACCACACTAAAGTTACCATAGAAAGTGTTCAAATTCCTAGAGTTAGGGTTTCCCCTTCAACCTCAACCTTGCAGAGGCAACCTCCAATTTTAATGCATCTCAAACACTACTAGTTTTTAAAAACATATATGAATTGTCCCTTCTTCCTATGTTCCTCCTACTAAGAGCTCTGACAGCCCACTCCACAATGATTGAAACTCTTAGTATTAACAACGTGGGCAAACTTCACTTTGTCTCTCTCAACAATTATTTATTTCCAACACAACACACTTTTTTGGGTAACCACTTTGTTGCAAATGTGGAGTATGAGGAAGATAGAAGAGATTTTTCATGGAGCATTCCTCTACAATAATTTTCTATCTTAGAATATACAAGATCTAAATCTTCAAGGAAGTAATTTGTATGTGCTACATGATGACACCTTAGAACCTTTAGTGTATTTGTTTGCAAGAAATTAGAATCTCATTATTTCTTTTGTAAAATTCCTCAAAGTGCATATTGTCTAATGCTCTTTAGTTTATCATGTCACATGAATAAGCCCGAGGAGGCATCATATCTCTCCTTTCTTTGGCCTTCTCTTCTCAAGTTATTTCTTAGGTCCAATACCCATTACATGTTTCAAACCTAATGATCTTAATTAGTTATTATTAGTCACTACCAAAAGATGTGACTATTACCTTGATAGGATATGTCCTATCAAATGTGCCCCTTGATCTTCATATAAATAACCCAAATCTCCCATTCATTCATTTAGACCTAACTTAGATTATTCCTATTTTATATTTCAATATTTCTATACTTTAGAATGTGTACTTATTAAAGGTATAATACAAGTGGTATCAAAACTAATTAAGGTCCTTTTTTTCTTAGAGAGTAGACATGGTTTAATTTAATTTATAGTCAATGACCAAAAAAATATTCTTTTGACTTGTGCAAATTAGACCCACATAGACAAGAAATAGTATTGTTATAAAATAAAGAAAAACACTAATTTCAAAACAAAACTTTTCAAAATTTACCTAAAGTTAAAAAAGGTATAATAACTTTTTCTAAAATTATTTTATGGGAGGAGAAAAAAGATAAATGCATAATAACATGAACCCTACCTCATAACTTTCATCTCTATTCCATTACTTTCATATCTCATTTTCATACAATCTAGTTCTCCAATATTTTGTAACTTTTTGTCTCCTTGTTCCTGTTGCTATTTCTCCCTTGATTTTTTTTCCTTGTTTCACATTTCTACTACTATACTTACCCAAATGCATGCATTTTTTGAACCCCTTTCTTGCACAACTAATATTTTTATTACTAGTGTTGAATCTATTTTTTGATGGAAACAAGTAGATGACTTAGATATTGACATCTTTGCCTTTATACAATAGATTACAACATTATGAGGGAGCATACATCTATACCATAAACCATCCTTTGGTTGAGTTACCATGAGCAAGGGATCCAATTTATTAAAGTCACTCACGGGTCAAACCTAGCCCAACCACACCTCTAGAGGATTTAAACATTGGTGTATGGTATAATCAAGGAACATACCATCATCCTCAACAATTGAGCTCAATAAGTTGAGTTTCCACCCTTCAATAATGTTGATTATTTTCATTATACTATTACCTTATTTTTCTATGACGCATAATGTTCTTTTTTATATAATTATTCTCTCAACTCCTTTGGGATGCCATCTCTTTCTCTTCACCCATATTTATACCTACATCATGCTTCCCATCCATCCTCATAATAGTGGATGGGACATTTCCTTAAGATCAAAATTAACTTGCAAATTTAATTCAACTTTCATAATGTTCAAAGAGAAAATTCAAAATAAATATCCCACCCATCCTTGTTTATTCCACACATCCATTGGTTAGTGGATGTGAAACTTCCTTAAGAAAGGAAATACTTAACTTATAAATTAATTTGATTTTCATAATGTTTATAGAAAAATTTAGGGATCAAATTTGGCCTTCACTATATTGTGTGTCTCAAGAGATTTTTACCTTAGTATATGGTGTGACACACCATCATCCTCACCAATTAGGCAATTTAGCTAAAGGGTAATTCTAATATAGGTGTAGATTTACTCAACATGTTGTAGCTAGCTACTAAAGGACAAAAATGTCAATATCTATGTAATTAAGATCAAATTCAAAATAAATTCATAAATAAATTCATACTCTTGATACACTTTTCTGATTTGATTTGCCCTTTTTGATCTTAATTCTTACTAAGTTAAGATTGCTTTAACAACTAAATCAAAGACCATCACAATAGTATGAGAATTCAAAATATTAAAATGAAAGCTTTAGATGGAATTCACTACTATGTAGACTTTCATCTCAAGTTGCATGAATGTTGACTCAACATCGTTGAAACAACAACTCATGAAGGCAATAGGGGTTTCCACATTCTCTTTAGAACTCTATGTAAGAATGGTTGAAAAATTGTTATTTGTGGCCCATAGTTGTAAATTATACAATCTTAAAAATTGAAAGCTTTTGGAGAAAATACTGTATCAATTTTTTTAGATCACACTCCGTGATTGCTTATCAAGATGATAAGGCAACAAATAGTAAAACATTTTTTTAAAATGGGACGCATTAACACCAAATCTCTTCTAATGGCCTCTTTGATTGCTAAAAATGTGGTTTTACTTTCCTCACCCCATTTGAAAGTAGATGGAATTTTCATCACTATTGCAACATTTGTAGTCAACTCAACAAAATCAAGAAAAAATCTTCATAGGAAATTGATCTTACTAAATCTTCTAGGATATTCTAGATTTGATACATTCTAATGTTTTTGGTGTGGTTAGTGCTCCTTCAATTTCTAAATCTATTTACTATGTATCTTTCATTGATGACTTCAGTAGAAGGACATGGGTATATTTCATTAGAAGTAAATCTGAAGTCTTTAGTTAGTGTAAAGAGTTTAATGCTCTTGTGGAAAATCAAATTGGTAAAAATATTAAGTATTTAAGGATTGACAATGGTGGTGAGTTTTGTTTGACAAATTTCAAAAGGTTTTGTAAAGATCATGGAATAGAAAGGCACAAGACAACTCCGTATGCCCCTCAGCAGAATGGAGTTGCAGAGAGCATGAAAATGACGTTGATGGAGAGGGCTAGGAGTATGCTTAGTGGGACTAGCCTAGAGCAAAAGTTTTGGGTAGAAGAAGTTGCCACGACTTGTTACCTAGTTAACAGGTCTCCTATATCATCTCTTGTTGATAAGACATCTATGGAGGTGTGGTCAGGAAAAAAATCCCTCATTGAGACATCTTTGAGTCTTTGGTTGCATGGCATATGCACATGTGCCTAGGGAGAAGTAGTCAAAGTTAGATAACAAGGATGTAAAATGTATCTTAATTGGCTATGGTATTGGTGTGAAAGGGTACAAGCTTTGGGATCCTGTGGTTGAGAGAGTTTTGCATAGTAGAAGTGTTATCTTTAGAGAAGTCAACTAAAGGATGGAAAGAAAGATGTGGTTCAACTAACCCCAAAGGCCAAGGAGGTTGAACTAGAAGCCCTTGAAGGACCTGAAGAGGAGGAGAGCTCAAAGAGTTTAGAGAGTTCTGAAGAAGAACTAGAACCTCCACCTTAGTCATTAAGGAGGTCCACTTGGCAAAAATAATAGACAAAAAGGTATACTCCTCTTGATTGGAGATGTACTTTTTCTTTGATTACTAACACTAATGAGCCTAGCATTGTAAATGAGGCTATGGGTATTAATGATGCATATTCTTGGAAGGTGGCCATTAAAGAAGAGATGGTTCCATAGCATATCAATTGTAGACACAATAATAGTTCCATAGACATCCTTGTTTTGTACGATTGCTTTCATCAGCTATATAGGGGTTTTTATAACAACCAATTTTTCTTGGTTCAATGACACATTTGGGGCCAAGAGAGCGATTTGGGTTTAGTTGTTCTATTATTTTTTTGTTGTTCATCTAGTTTTTGAAGTCAATCCCTGCTTAGGTATACCCCTTAGAATATCCCTCCAAAGTCTAAGCTAAGCTTGAAGTGTAGAGGAGTCTACCCACTTTTGTCAGTTGGGCAAAATCGCCCTTGTTGATAAACCTCTTTCAATCACCCCGATGACACCCCTGGCATAGGTGATTTAGAAATGTTTTAGAGTTTTGGGTTGCAGTAATTTTGGGAATAAACATTTTGGATCCATTACTGGGGACCCACTGAATCAATTTAATTTTGGTTACTACAATATTGAAGCGCAGTGTTTGTTCAAATTTTCTTCCCAACAAGGGAAGTGGTGACTCTATTTTTACAACCCAAAAGTTAATTATAATCTGAAAAGATATTTACAATGCATAGAGGAAGGAAACATGAGTAGCTTAGGTGTGAGGAATCCTCTAGCAGTAAAGGAAATAGGAGTAGATGGAGGACAAGAAACCCCAATATGTGCCTCCATTGAATACCCAAGACCAAATTGGTACCTCTAGCAGAAGTGATATATTTGTTGATCTCAGGGGCCACTATCAGTACACTTCTAATGACTCTATAGATAATGTACTCAGAACAAATAGAAGGATGAACAAGATTGAGTATAATGTTAGAAGAAATGAAAATGTTATTGGCAGAGGAAGCAAAGATAGATCACATGGTCCACATTTGGGATGCCCAATGAGGATGAAGAGACATAGAAGAATACAAGGCATCCTAATTCTCTGATAGGATCACTTAGAGGTCAACGTGATAACATTCCCAATGAGGTAGATCAACATCAACAGCTTGGTGATGAGGAAAGAGAGAGGATCATCTAGGATGAGCTTGACATAAGCAAAGAGATGTGTAGGCATTACTTGATCAACAACAAGCCCAAGAAAACCAAAATGCACAGTTGAAGGGCCATAATCAACCACAACCATAGCAACAGCCACGACGATAGCAACAACAACAACCTCAACATCAAAAAATAGGAAAACAAGGTGTGGATAATCAACATTCAAAATATTAACATTCAACCATCACAGAACTAGGCTAACCAACAGTATGGCAAAGTTCAGAATGTTATGGCTGTGCAATAAAGACAAGCACAAAGATTTCCACTACAGAGGCAACCGTTGGGAGATAAAATGTATAAACAACTTGATTTCTTTGGCATACCTGACTTTCCCAATCCAATTCCAAATGAGATTAGGGGAAAGATTCCTAGGTTTCAAGGCAACAATGCTGTCACCTGTGAAGAACATCTTAGACATTTTATTAATATCATTGATGAGTATGAAGTTAAGGATGATGTCATGATGAAATTATTTGTACACTGATTGGAAGAAAGTGCTAAATAATGGTATAACGCTCCCCCTGATAACAATATTGGCTACTAGGAGTTCATGAGAGTATTCAAATTGCAATATGGGGATAGGGTTGACCCCAAGTTTGCCATCCATGAACTCACATCCATCAAAAAGGACATAAATAAGATAGTCACTAACTTTTACAGCCACTTCATCATGACAATGAGAAAGGTACCTCTTCATATGAGACCTAATGAATCTATGTGTTTGGTTTTGTATTGTGGAGCTTTTGACTAAAAATCGGTTATTGTTTGAGGGACAAGAGTCCACAAACATTAAGGGAGGCATATGCTATAGATATGTATTGGCAACTTGTGTATGATGTTTGAAGATATTGCCATTGATGGCAACAAGCAAAGGAACAATATTGGAACAATGTTTTGGTCAGGAGAAGAAGACTTAGCTATTTTGGCTAAGTGTTAGCAGTATACAAGAGATAGCGATAGAGCAGTAGTATAATGGATGGTATTGGTCCATAGTAAAAGATCATATCATATGGATCAAGTATGTTGTTCACAATTAAAAGATGATCATTTTTCCAAGATTTTAGTTCCTGATGAGTTCCAGAAGCCCATCTTCAAGAAGTCTAAGTCCAGTAGTGCAGAGAACAGAGGAAATCAAAACAAAATACTCAATTGAATTGGTCCGCATTCCTTCGTTGTGGCATATATTGTTATGCAATTTTGAGATGTTGTAAACACATGTATGAAGTACCTATATCTAGAGTTATAAGTTCTGAGTCCCACCAGAAAATTAGTTATGAATGTCTAAGTATCGCTACTTGGTATGGTGCAATTTCACTGTGACAAGGTATGTGTTCCAGAGGTTCGCATTCTACCGCAAAAGAATATCTTGCTTTGCGGTTTTGGAGGTGTGATCTATGACATGTGAAGAGTCTTTGATATGGATTTGAGCAAGTCTTGTGGTCCGCAGTGGAAGATGTTGTCTGATAGTTGAACTGAACTAGTGAGCAGTCTGTGGATAAGGCCGACATGACAGCATGATGTGTGTGCGATAAGTTTTGGTGTTTGGAACTCAATCCTAAGTTGTGAAATAGTTGAGGCTGACATGTGTAAAGGTGTTTACAATATTGTTTGGGTCCGCTATAGATTTTGGAGAATGAATTTGGCCGACATAGTACATAATGCATGACTACATGGTTCACTTTATTAGGCCAACCTAATATGAAGATTTTGTTTGTTGCGAATATAAATATGAGATTGAATTCCATGTTGGAGATGTAATTTATGAATTTGAATGTGAGGAATATATGAAAGTGTAGAGTAGGTGAAAAACAAGCAGAAGAAGAGAGATCTTGTCTAATGTAAAAGTAAAGCAGTGAAACAGAGCAGTCAAGATGAAGAGTTTTGAGATAGTATTTTGAGCATTCATTGGAGTTACATTCATGCATGTGTAGATGCAATCTAAGTAGTTCCTTTTGGTAGTAATCCATCTCCTTTCTTCTTTCTTTCTCTAGGAAGTGAGCCTTCTTACAGTGAGCACTTCTTTTGGGCAGTGAGCCCTAAGGCAATGAGCCTTTATTGTAATTCAGTATTGTTCCTACATAATATATTGTGAGCTAACATTCACTGTGGGTTTTTCCCAATTTTGGGTTTTCCACATAAAAATTCTGGTGTTCATGTGTAATGGCTTATGGTTGTTTCTTCTGTGTTTAATTTGCTTTGTTATTGCATGTGGTGAATGGATTACTAGTTCAATAAGTAAGAGGTTTAATGAAATATTGATTCACCCCCCTCTCAGTACCTTGGGTGTTCAACACTATCAATATTGAAAGCAATATAAGAGTTTCAAGAAAACACATTAAAAGGCCTGATGTGAAATTGTCCTAGCTAGATAATCCAACTTTCAATAAGTTCCTCACCATTGATAACAAATTAGATAATCTTATGGGCATTGTGAAATATTTATCTTACAAGGTTGCTAAAAATGACAAAGGGTTTTCGCCCCAGGGTGCTACAACACATTTCAATGAAGGCCAACAACTACATAATAGGCCTTATAATACTGATTGGTCTAAGAGGCCACAACAAAATGACAGACAAGCTGCACCTAGACATGTAAGTTTCAAACAACTTGAAAGAGACACACTTGATCCATTGAGAGAGGATCAAATCAATTTTTAAGATGAGTTCTTATGGTTCTAGGCATGCTTCCTTCCCAATGATCCATCTAATTGTGCAGTGGCTCATTCAGTGAGTACTATAAAGAGGAGATAAATTAGTTTGACACAAATGATTATGAGGGGATGGACCATGATGTCTATTATGACAAATATGAAGAGGACGATCATATTTTCCAATATGATTATGATAAAGGTCCAAAGAGATATCAGCTGCTAGCTCATGATTTTGGGCACTTGAGGGATCTTATGCAAAAGAAATACAAGCCGTCCAAACCTTCCAAAGAAGATATGAAGGCTTTGAATAATGCAACCATCATGCAGGTCCAAGGAGGTTATTAGCTAAGGAATAGGTTAGTGCCTGTACAATACTCTCCTACTATAGAGTCAAGACAATATGAATTGGAACATGAGAAGGAAAAGCGTAAGATGAACATGAATAAGAAGGATGGTGTTGTTCCTAAGAGGAATGTGTCTAAAAAGAAGAAAATTCCAATGCAACCACTAGTAGCAAAGAAAAAATGTGTAGAAAAATCTAGCACAAGTGGCACAACCAGCTGCTGTATCCATTCCCAAAGTTCACAATCCACAAGGCAACGAGAAGCATGATCAACCTCAGGTACAAAAGGAACCAAAGAAGGGTAATGAGAAGATGAAGGAAAAGGGTAAGGATGTTTCATCCAATCAAGTAATACCTTACATTCCTTGTGCAAATGATATTACCATCTCATGTGATGCTCCTTTACCAAATTATAGCCCTATTGACATGGATCAAGTCTTTAGCCAAGCTAGAATTTTAATGCCTGCAGGGGAACTTCTTAGAATCCCTAATCATAGAGATAGGGTGGTGTCATTGGTCACTACTATAGATGCAAAAAAACTTGTTGTTGTTCCTAGTAGTGATGATGAAGGTGAAGGCCATGATGAAACTATAGAGCTATATCTAGGATCAACTGTTGTTAACAACATGATGGGAGTAGACCCTTTTTACACAACACTAATCATAAATGGTTGGCTACTACATAATTGCATGCTTGATTTTGGTGCTTCCAACAATGTTATGCCCTTGGAGATAATGAATGAATTGGGACTGAAAGTGTACAAGTCTTTTTGCAAGGGCTTTGCCATGGATTCCAGGGAGGTTAATGTGATATGTCTAGTTAAAGATGTTGAGGTCAAACTTGTTGCTTACCCAGATAAATCATTCTTGATGGATATAATTGTTGTAGATTACCCTGCTAAGTGGGGTATGTTGTTATCAATAAAATGGACAACCTCTATGGGTGGAAGTATCCAAATGGACCTTTCATTTGCCACTATTCCAGTCCAGGGTGTCGAGGTGAAGTTGTATAGAGAGAAAAAGGTTGAAGATGACAACATTGAAGATAGATATAAAGCATAAGAAGATCACGTTGATTTCTTTGACATTGATATCAACCACTTCATGGGATATTGTAGTGACCATGATCCTGGTCTGGATGTTTTACCTTCCAATCCTATTACACCTACTCATGGCACAACTAATTTGTAGACAATGTATTTTCATGGTGCATATTCAAGAGAAGGCTCGGGTGCTGGTATTGTGTTAATATCACTAGATGGTGAACAGTTTGGAAATTCTTTTAGACTTGATTTTTAGTGTACTAATAACGTAGCTGAGTATGAGGCACTACTACTAGGTCTAAATGTTGCTTATAAGCATGGAGTCCAATGTTTGAAGATACATGGTGATTCAAAATTAGTTGTGCAACATATTAGAAATGCATTTGTTGCAAAGGACAACATGATGAGAGCATATAGGAATGCCATCTGGGACACATTAGAGTTGTTTGATGCCATTGGCATCGAATGGATTGAGATAAACATAAATGAAAAGGAAGATGCCTTGATGGTTTTTGGTTCAAAGTTTGACCCACGACCTGATTCCTATCCCTTTTCCCATTATGCTATTGAAGTTCTCACTAGGTGAACAATCCCTAATAATATTTATAACTGGCAAATTTTCAATGACAACAATCAAATCTATAGTTTCCTGAACTGCATAGATGAGTTTGACAGTCAATTGATAGATTGGAAGCCAATGGTAGAAGTCAAAGATGGTAAGGAAACTCTATTTGGTAGTGAGGTCATGCAGCTAAAGACGAATACCATTCCAAAAGGATTGGTGGCACTTGAAAGAATGTTTGACAATGTTGACCACTAGAAGAGCAAAGGAAAACTAGTTGAGGAAGAAAAGATTGAAGGTGTTAATCTTGGCACTCATGAGGCACCAAGGATGGTCTATATCGGTAAACAACTCAAAAATCATGAAAAGCAAATGCTAATTGCTTTATTAGGAAAATTTAGAAAATGTTTGCATGGTCTTATGATGAGCTAATGGCTTATAGAGAGGATTTATTTCAGCATACTATTCCCCTTTAGCCTGATGCAAAACCCTTTAGGTAGAAACAAAGGCCTATAAATCCCACCATAGCTCCCAATATGCAGAAAGAGTTGACAAAATTAAAAGAGGGAGGTATCATAACACCAATCAAACATTCTAAGTGGGTGTCTAATCTTCTCCTGGTGAGGAAAAAGAATGGGGAGATTAGACTGTGCATAGATTTTAGAAATCTGAACATCAAACCACTTAAGGATAATTATCCTCTTCCAAGTATGGATCATCTTTTGTAGGGGGTTGTTGGTTCATAATTGATGTCTATGATGGATGGCTTCTCATGCTACAATCAGGTGTTGGTCAAGGAGTCAGAATAGTACAAGACAACATTCACTACTCCTTGGGGAACCTATGTTTATTTGAGAATGCTATTCGAGTTGAAGAATGTAGGATCAACGTTTCAAAAAGAAATGGATGTGGCCTTTCTAGGCCTAATTGATGAAATCATGGTTGTATACTAGGATGATCTTACTACATTTTCCAAAGATAGGAATGATCATTGCAAGCATTTGCAACTAATTTTTGATAGATGTTTAGAGTACGAGATTTCTTTGAATCCCAAGAAATGTCAGTTTGGAGTAGAAGAAGGTTGTTGGGACATATTATTTCTAGGGATGGGGTTAAAAAAGACCCTAAAAGAGTTAAGGCCATCAATCTTATCCCTCAGCCTAAAATAGTCAAGGGTGTCCAGTCCTTCTTTCGACAAATCAACTTTGTAAGGTAGTTTGTCCCTAACTTTGCTGAGAAAACTAAAGCAATTTCCAAGATGCTCAAGAAGGGGCAGTCTATTGCATGGGAAAGGAACCAACTATAGATTTCATCAAAATAAAGGAGGCTCTCAAGAATGCACCAGTTTTGGAAAGCCCAGATTATTCCAAGCCTTTCCAACTCTTCTCTTTTGCTTCATATTATACTATTGTTGCTATATTGTTGCAAAAGAATGATGATGGGTTTGAGCAATCAATAGGATTATTTAACAAGTCCTTGTAGGCTACTAAATTGAATTATTCAAACATGGAAAAACATGCATATGCTTTGGTTAAAGCAGTAAAAAACTTGAAGCCATATCTTATGGGTGCAAAGACAATTGCATGTTCCCCATGTTCAATTGTGAAAGATATTTTCATGCAGCAAGAAGTTTTTAGGAGAAGGTGCAGATGGATCAACATGATCCAAGAGCATGACATTAAGGTGCAAGTCACCAAACCTGTTAGAGGCCATGTTTTAGCTAAGTTGATGGCTAATTCCAACTTAGAGGCAACTAAAATAAATGAGGTAGATGTTGTTTCGTCTACTAATGTATGTACGATGACAAATGATCCATGGTACAAATATATTATCTTTTATATTGTCAATATGCATTGCCCCCCAAACATGAATGTAACTTAGCAGAGGACACTTAAGCTCCAGTCACAAAGGTATGCTTTGATTCAAGGTGTTTTAATGTGGAGAAATCACGAGGGACTAATATTGAAGTGTCTAGACCAACAACAATTTGAGGCAGTCATTGAAGAAGATCACCAATGAATATGTGGCAGGCACTTCCATGCTAAAACCACAACACATAAGATTATTATGGTGGGTTTTTGGTGGCCAAGCCTCTTTAGAGATGTTGCAAAACAAGTAAGAAAATGTGATGCTTTCCAATGTTTTCTGGGTAAGATGAAATTTGTTGGAGCAATGCCTCTTTTGTTGGTCACATTTGAGGCACCATTTCAGCAATGGGGAAATTGATTTCATAGGGGAGATTCAAGAGAAATCTAGCAATGGATTCAAATGGATATTGGTGGCAATTGACTATTTTAAAAAATGGGTAGAGGTGGTCCCCACTCGTAATGCAACATCCAAGGTGGTTATTAATTTCATAATCGGTAATATAATCACCAGGTTTGGAGTTCCATCTAGAATTATTGTAGACAATGCCATGTGCTTCAAATCTCAAGCCATAGTAGATATGTGCTCCAAATATGGGATCAGGATTATTCATTCATTACCATACCATCCAAAGAGTAATGGACAAGCTGAGTCCAACAATAAGATCCTCATGAAAATTTTGAAGAGGAATCTAGATCTGAATAAGAAAAGGTGGGACAACAAGCTGAAGCACATAGTTTGCGCTGATCGGATCACCTACAAATGTGCTACAAGAAAGAGCCCTTTTGAACTAGTATGTGGGTTAGAGACCAAAATGCTGATGTCATTAGAATTTCATGTGTATCAACTATTGCAACAAATATGTGAGTGTGGGGATGATGCTTTGGTTTTAAGGATGCATGAACTGACAGAGTTGGATGAAGCTAGAAGACGGTCACATGATAAAAACCTATTGCAACAACAAACGGTTGAGCATTTGATCAATAAGAGAACAGTTAAAAGGTGCTTTTAGATTGGTGATTTGGTTATCCTCTAGAATGCAAGATCAAAAAACAAGGGCAAGCATGGCAAATTTGAACCATTGTGGTTGGGCCCATATCAAATTGATGAAAATGCTAGTTAAGACACCTTCTACATCAGAAATATGGAGGGAGAACTTTTGGAGCTTCCCATTCATGGACAACATCTGAAACTTTACTTCTGGTAAGTAATGTTTCCCTTAAAAATTTGAATGATGCAGTCAAGTTATATCTTTTGATTTTTTTGACCTCGTGTAGTCTTGACCACTATTGGTTTTGATGGTGTTTTGTTTTGTTCCCGTGTGTTGTTTTTGTATGTTTTTTGGTATGACCAGTGATCTAAGGTCCTTGCTATGACAAGTTTGTCACATGTCCCCAACCAGAGCCAACGTTAGCACCTGCAAAGACTAGCTCCTAAACATGCATATTTTTCCTCCAAAATCCATTAAAATTCCCACTTTTTGCCTTTACAGTTCAAACTCATTATTTATACCGAATCTAAGATATTTTCATGGGTTTCTTTAATTTTTTTTAAGTATAATGTTTCCCTTTGTCATTGTGTTTCTTCCCTTTTAAAAATGGTTCATTTGAGGCCTTTGTCGACAAATAGACAAGTTCATGAACTGTCAATTTTGTGACCAGGTTCGTGGTTTTTCTGATTTTCCAATAAAGCGACTAAGGGTCGAAGGAAGAAGCCGGAGAAAAGGAAAAGAAAGTGGTGAAGTCTTTTGGCAAACTTTTGGTTTGTGAACTGTTAAGTTCACTGATGGAAGGTTCTACTGCGAGAAGTAATTTCCTAAGGCCAAGAATAATTTTTTTTCTAAGGCACAAAATGAAGAAAGAAGCATGAAGTCTTTTGTCAACAAAGTCCTTGGTTCGTGAACTTGAAAGTTTGCCGATAAGAATTTTTTTTTATGAAGACTTCACCGATAGCCTGAAGCAACGATAAAGAAGTTGAAAATTTTCAAGGCATAAAAGCTTCAAGTCTTTTTTGGTGAAATTTTTAGTTTGTAAATCACCAAGTTTACTTACTGAAGTGTTTGTCGACAGAGGATTTCACTGATAGGGGGAAGATCCACTGAGGAAAGAGGGGTACAAGAAGAAAATAAAGTTTCTAAGGAAACTGAGGAAATTCAAAAAGGGAAGTTGAAATTTTCTAAGGCAAAAGAGAAAAGACTAAGTCTTTGTCGGTGAATTGGTTGGTTTGCGAACTACCCATTTCACCGACAACAATTTGCCATTTCAAAGTTTTACCAATAAGAAAGACAAAACCAAGGAAATACTTCTAAGGAAAATGAAGAAATGAAGGAAAGCCTTTGTCGGTGAAATGTTTAGTTTGCAAACCTTCATGTTCGTCGATTGAAGGATTTGCTGACAGGAAATTTCCTTGACAACAAACCTGGAGAAATAGAGATAAGTGCAAAGTTAGAAAAGAAGGCAAAAAAATAAGTCAAAGATAGTTCACTAAGTGGTGATTTTGCCGAGAAGGGAGAAATAAAAGAAAAAGATAAAGAAGGAGAAGGCAGGCCTTTGTCAGAATGAATAGCAGTTTGTGAACCCTTTAGTTTGCTGATGAGAGGGTTCTCTGACAAGGAAGATTGCTGATAAAGGCAAAGAGAAAGAAGATGAAGCAAGCATGAGGTTTGCCAATTGAAAGATTCGCTGACAGAAGGAATATCTGCAAAGTAAAAAAGAGAAAAGGAAAAAGCAAGAATAAAGGAGGAGGAAGCGGTAAAATAATAGGTTCATAATGGAGAAAATTCGTCGATAATAAAGATAAGGCAGTAAAAGAAATTATTCTTTTTTTCCTTGGTGTGAAAAGGATGATTCATTGACAAAGTGAACAAAAGAAGGGAAAAGTGAAAGAAAAGAGCATTTGCCAATAAAAGGGATGGTTCATGAACTTGAATGTTTGTCGATATAGCAGTTTGCTGACCAGTCAAAAGGCCATTAGTGAAAAGAAGATGCCTTGTGTAGAGAGAGATAAAATCAAGATTCAACTGGCCTAGTAAGGTAAAAATGAAGATTAATCATGCTAAATTTTAAATTCTTCAAGTACAACTAGATTTGAAGGATGCTTGAAGGAGAAAATTAATGTATAGCACTTTTAAAGTATTGTAAAGGATTTGAGGAGGTGATTTCATGAAATTACACCATGACTATAGGATTATGCAGGTAGGTTGGTACTCAACATTAGTGATTTGTAGAACAAGGCCACACAGGTGGCTAACATAGTGAAATTATTCAATGCACCTAAGACAAAATGGGTGAAATTAATGTTGCAGGTGTCAGGGATAGGATTTGAACCTTCCCTCATAAATGCTCTGGGTACCCATGCATGTGAGTGATCTTCTATTGTAAGTTTTCAGAGTTGTCAGGGAATGGGCACGCTTCCAATGATGAAGATTTTATGATAGGGCCATGGGCCAATTTTTATCAAGCATGGTTGTACTTAATGATTGAGTGCAACACTTAGAATTGTGCAGTGAACCGAATTCCATATATGCATATGTTTTTGATGTTTTAGAGGTTGGTCAATTGGGCAGTTTATCTCACTAGGCATAGAGATCCAGAGGTAGTTAGTAAAAGATCAGTTTATATTGAATCATTGTTCTTCTCCACTGCTATAAGTGTGATTCTTAGGAAAATTTAATTGTAGTTATAATTTTCTCTTGCCACATTTAGTGGTATGAATGTAGAATCTGATTTGAGAGAATGTGGCAATTCCTAATCCATTTTCAACCTCTGTAAATAGTCATTATAGTATTACATGTGGAAGAATGTTGTATGGTGTTGGATTACTAAGTATTCTCATGATTTGATATCAATTTTATGCATTTGAATCTTCAAATAGGTAATCATATATCCCTTTGTTGTTGTGTTCCTTTACTGAATGTGAGACTCTATAGCCCAACAGATAGGCACTGGTTTGAGAAAGCTTGTGATTACCCAAACTTTTAAAATCAAAATAAAATATCAATTGTAGACACAATAGTAGTTCCATAGGCATCCTCATCCTGTAGGATTGCTTTCATTAGCTATATAGGGTTTTTATTTAACAACCAATTGTCCTTGGTTTAGTGACACATTTGGGGCCAAGAGAGTGATTTGGTTTGGTTGTTTGGTTATTTTTTAGTTGTTCATTTGGTTTTTAAAGTCAATACCTTCTTAGGTATACCCCTTGGAATATCCCTTCAGAGTCTAAGCTGAGATTGAAGTGTAGAGGAGTCTACCCACTCCTGTCAGTTGGCCAAAATAACCCTTAATGTGTTGATAAACCTCTTTTGATCACCTGATCACACCCCTAGCATAGGTGATTTACAAATATTTTAGAGTTTTGGGTTGTAGTAATTTTAGGAACCAACACTACATATCAAACACTTTAAGTCAGTTACCTTTGTAGGTTGTACTCTCCCCAAATTCATTGAATACCAATCCATTACAAAGAGATATTATCCCACAACCCTAATGCACTATTGTGATTTAAATTGTTTAATGGTTCATCATGGATATTGATGCATCATAGACTTGCTCCCTAATAGCTTACTTGTGGTTCTAAAACTACTAGAGTATGACTTATAGAAGAAACCAAATAAACAACTTACAGAGTTGGTTTTAAGAGTCATAGATACAAGACTTACCCAGAGTCACCAAGACTCAATGAGTCTTGAGGCAGATAGTGCTAACCAAGGCCAAAAGACCTGGGACCCAAGTATTTAATGAGTCTAGCCAAAACTACCAAACCTGACAAGTCTTGTCATGAATACTCAATATTTTCAAAAAAATACACATGTCCAAATAAATAATGATCCAAACTTTTATGACTTAGTAATGGACCCTTAGTATTAAACTTAAAAAATGACAACAATATTTCCAAAGTCAAATAGCACAATATGTTTGGGATTTCAATTATATTTGCACTTAAGATTGGTTGCATTTTCTTCTACAAGCAAGATGTTCAATGGCTGAGAAGCAGCACTACGTAGCTTCTCCTCTCTTGTGGAATGCAATTAACCTTCTTCCATTTCTTCTGTCATGTCCCCTTCTTAAAGGTAAGCTTTTTAGAAACCCTTAGCCTATATTTTTAAATTTCCCATAGGCTAATGGGGTGGAATTAGGGAAATAAATTAATAATTAAACTTAAGTTGTTTGAAGAGTATCTTTAAGTTATATCTAAAAAAAAATTCTGTTTACTATTAAAAAGGTTGCTTTTAAGAGATGAATTTATAAAGTGTCGCTAAGAGTGGGGTATAAAAGGTAATAACACTCAGTGGAGGGAAATTTGGATAAGTAATTAATAAAAATTATTTATTTCCTCTTAAAAGGTTATTTAAAGGGGTTTTATGCTTAGATCTTCTTCCTGACTAATTCATTTTCATTTTCTTTGTGAGAGAACTTGAGTTTTTTGAAGTTTCCTAATTTTTTGTAATTTGAGCTTGGAAGGGAGCTGGCCCTAGACCCTCGCAAGGGACACTGTCCCTTGATCCTACTTGGGGCTACCACCTTGAAATCCCCACCCTAATTTTTAAAAGCAAAAAAATAAAAAATCATTTTGGGCCAAGCTAAAAGGAAAAGCAATGTTTTTTTTTAAATTTTGTCAACTTTTCCCAAGTAATTGAATTACATTTATAATTTTGGTTTTCCAAGTCAATCCCAATCATGAGTAGTGCTCCTATGGTTCTAGCAACATTATAGGCTTGTCTAAGATGCAAGCATAGGACCCCACATAGAGCTAGTTGATATGGTAAAAAACTGAATGATATTGAATGAAGAGGCAAAAGCCTTTTAAAGAATTACAATATGATGTTTATAATATACAAAACTAAAGTTTCTAAAGAATAGAAAGCTATCCTAATAACAAAAATAGAAATAAACTTATATTACATTATTGACCATTAATATAACTATCTCAATATTACTTTAATAACCTCCCTTAATGGTCAATCTATCAACTACACCAAGGTGACCCCTAAATTTGAGAAACTTATTCAGGCTTAGAGACTTGGTGAGGATATCTATAGTTTGATTCTCAGTTGGAACATACTGTAACATCACTAATCTATCTTCAATAAGTTGGTGAATGAAATGACAATGAAGTCCAACATGCTTGGTTCATTCATGGAAGACTAGATTTTTGGCAAGTTTCAACACCCCTTGATTGTCACAATACAAGGGTGAAGGTCCTGCTTGAGACATTTGGATTTCTGAAAGCATCCTTTGAAGCCAAACTACCTCACACGCTGCTTTAACAACTCCCTGATATTTAGCTTCAGTCAAGGAGAGAGCCATTCCCTACTACTTCTTGCTCATCCATGTGACTGCACGTGTGCCCAAACTAAAAACATACCCAGAAGTAGACTTCTTGTCATTAACATAACCTACCCAATCTGAGTCTATAAAACCAATCAACTTAGGATCTTTGTACCTTCTATACAGAATGCCAAAGTTGGAAGTGCCTCTCACATATCTCAGCACACGTTTCCTTGCAACCCAATGTTCAACTTTAGGGGCTATCATGAAGCGAAAGATGTAGTTCACTGCAAAACTAAGATCAGGTCTAGTGGTAGTTAGATAAATGAGGCTGCCCACTAGTTGCCTAAATGCTGATTCATTCTCCATAAGTGAATCTAAATTGACTGATAGTTTCAACTCTTTTTCCATAGTTGTTGATGCATGTTTGCAATCTATCATCCATAACTTGTCAAGCATACTTCGAGCATAGTTGGACTAAGAGATAAAGATGATATCAGCTGTCTGCCAAACCTCAACACCTAGGCAATAATGCAGAAGTCCCTAATCTATCATGTCAAAGGATTGACTGAGATTATGTTTGATCTCATCAATCAGATGTTCCAAGCTGCCAATAATGATAAGGTCATCAACATAGACAACGAGCAAAATAATATCATCACCATACTTTTTGACATACAAATTTGAATAAGGACTCCATTGAAAACCATGATCAATTAGGCACTTATCAATTTTCATGTACCATGCATGTGGAGCCTATTTAAGGCCATAAAGTGATTTCACCAGTCTGCATACTTGGTGTTCTTTACTAGCAACCTTGAATCCAGGAGGTTGCATCATGTAGACTTCTTCCTGCAAATCCCCATTGAGGAATGCACTCTTGACATCCATTTGATGGACTTTCTATCCAAACTGGGCTGCAATAGTGAGGACAAGCTGAATGGTACTCATTTTGGCTATGTGAGCAAAAGTCTCCTCATAGTCAATACCCTCTTTCTGTGAGAACTCTTTAGCTACTAATCGAGCCTTATACTTATCAAGGGTTCCGTTAGCCTTATATTTCACTTTATACACCTAGTTGTGGCCAATGGGCTTCTTCACTGGTGGAAGACCAGAGAGGACCCAAGTGTTATTCTTCAGAAGACTATGATGCTCAACTTCCATAGCTTGTTCCCACTCAAGTATGCCTTTAGCCTCTGAATGTGTCTGAGGCTCCGAGATGCTGTGAAGGTTGGCCATAAGAGAAAAATTGACTATATTCTACTGCTTGCTCTTTTTTCGAGAAGATCTACCCTCAATAAATTCATCATCATGAAGATCACCTATGGTCTTTTCCCACCATTTAGGTCAGAGAGTAGATGTACCAACATCTAAAATAGGAGGAACAACATCTGTTGGGGTGGCTGGAACAAAATCAACTGGATGAGGATCCAAATTATCCTAAGGAAGGGCAGGTGGTATAATAGGAGGATGAGGTGCCTCTACAACTGTAGAATCCCTCCCATTAGGTGGAGCTAGGGGAAGGTGAACACCCAAATTGAAAGCCTTTAGAGGTTGATCCTTAGGGCTCACAGAAGGAGAAGATAGATGAAATGGCCTAGTAGCTTCATCAACCACTACATCACAACTGAATATGAGATGATCTATGTCTACATCAATCAGCTTGTAAGCCTTATGATTCTCACTGTAACCAATGAACATGAGTTTCTAGATTTTGGAATCCAACTTGGTGCACTTGGCATCTAGAATCCACAAATGAGCAGTAGAGCCAAAAACTTTCAGGTGGCTGACCCTAGGCTTGCGTCCAGACCAGGCTTCTTTAGGAATCATCTTCTTGATGACATAGGTAGGAGACCAGTTCAGAAGATAAACTGCGGTGTAGATTGCTTCAGCCTAGAACTTCTTAGGGACATTTCTATGCTCCAACATAGAATGAGCCATTTCACTAATGGTTCGATTTTGACACTTAATGACACCATTCTACTAAGGGGTGTAAGGTGTGGTAAGCTGGTGCTTGATGCCATGTGCAACATAGAAACTAGAGAAGTCAAAAGAACAAAACTCCCCCTATTATCAGACCTAAGAGTGACTATAGGACAACATGACTCTTTCTCAACTAAGGCCTTATACTACTGAAATATACCAAACACATTTGATTTGTTTTTCAAAAAGTACACCCACATTTTTTGCTGAAATAATCAACAAATAACAAAAAATACTTGCACCCAATAACTGAAGGAGTATTCATTGGGCCACATACATCAGTGTGAACCAACTATAATACCTTGGATGCTCTCCATGAATCCCCATCTAAGAATGGAGTCTGATGTTGCTTTCCAGCCTGACAAGCTTCGTATACTCCATGAATCTAAGTCTAAATCTCAGGAAGACCACCAACTAGATCATCTCTAGATAACTGAGAGAGATAGTGCACGTTCAGGTGCCCATAATGATGATGCTAGAGTTTGCTAATGGAAGAACTCCTGGCTACCATGGTGTGCTCTTGAGAAACACCAGAATCAACAAGTCTATACAGACCATGATCCTCAAGTCCCTGGACAACTGTGGTGCATGTCTCTCTATCAACAATGTTGCATGTGTGCATGTTGAAAACTATATCTAGCTGAGGAGAGTGCCACATGATTTGATTGATTGAAAGAAGGTTGAGATCCATGCTAGGTACAAAGTATACATTGAGAAATATTAAATTTCTCCCTCCAGAGTGAATCTGCATGTTGCCCTTTTTGACAACAATATACTCTTCACCTCCTCCAAAGATAACTGAATCTTTGAATGGCATGTACTTTGTGAACCAATCTCGATGATGAGTGAAGTGTTGAGATGCACCTGAGTCAATGTACCAGGCAGAGGATTTGACATGATCTGCTAGTCTCTTGGCCATAAAGGCATAGAAAGTAATCTCCTTCTGCTCAATGTGCTTTGCAACATAGGCTTTCAGTTTAGATTCTCCTTGCTTGGATTGTTCAGAAGCCAAGCATTTCTGACAATCTTTCTTCATGTGGCCAAACTTGTGGCAGTAGTTGCACTAGATGTTCTTCTTCTTGGAAGGGTCTTGGGATTGACCTTGGCTGGTCTACTGAGAGGGCTGATTTTTGCCCCTTATTTTTTTGAAAGGACTTGGCAGTAAATTCCTGCTATGTGGAGGATGCACTAGCACTACTACCGAACTGCTATTTCCAATGATCTTGTTGTAGAAGTTTGTTGCAAAGCTCAGGAAACTTCAAGTCAACATTAGTTGAGGTAATGTTGAGTGTCTCAATAAAGTGCTCTTAAGACTTTGGTAGACTTTTAAGAGTGATGACCACCATTTCTTCCCCCTCCATATTCTAACTAATAGCCTCCAACTGATCACATATGTCCTTGATTTTTGTCAAGTGCTCCTGTAGAGTTGTCTTCTCATCTATCATGATGGAGAACATGTTCTTCAAAAAGAACGCATGACTTTTGTCATATGTTTCATGCAAGTCCTTCAGATGATCCCAGATTTCTTTGGAAGTTTTACTAGACGAAACCTGAGGCAGCTGGTCATCGGTGATCAATAATTTAATAAGCATTACCACTTCCTAATTTTGCTCATCAAATTTGTCTTGATCTTTACCCACCATTGGAGGATGTGTAGTTTTTCTGAGAACAATCTGGTCAAGGTACCAATACTCGAATATGGTCAACATACATTGCTTCTAGGTGTTTTAGTTGCGGCCGTTGAACTTCTAACTACCCTCCAACATAATGTTGGACAAAGATGCCATTCTTCATGCTTTTTGAGGCATGAAAAATGAGATACAAACCAATGGCACAAAACCTTAGGAATCCGCAGTTGGTCAATATGGCCGTCTGCCAAAAAAATAGTTAGGTTTGCTGAGCGCTAGTCATGGCGGAATAAAAAAGGTAGATATTTTGAGGTGTTATAAGTGCTGATGAGAGAAAACCCTCCAACAACAATAAAAAAACTCTGCAATCCATGACTGAAAAGTGAGACCGTAGTTGACAAAATTTCACTATTGAAGATGCCCTTCTTGGGATCATGATTTCAAAAGAAGCAAAGAAAAGGAAAATCACAACCTTCAGACAAGGAACAAAACATGACTAGAAAGAATGAAGACTACCAACCAGATACTACAACAATTGAAGGGAGCTGATAACGTGGATATGAAACCATGAATCATGTGTCTTACACAGCGACCAAGGAGTCGATACTCATGATCAAACCTCAATCTTGTAGGAAATCCTTCACAAAACTTGACTTCAAGAAAGTGTTAACAATGACCAGGGAAACAAAGCCTAAAAAATGATGTTTAGATAGCTTCAAAACGTGACCCCTAGAAACAAAACATGACTTCCAAGAAAAAGATGTAACCACCAAAGAAAGCTTTCAGTGACCTTGCCAAATGCCAAAACCCTAAGCAGTGATAATAGAGTCTAAAATTGTGACCCAACAAAAAATCACGACTATAGCAAACACGATTTTCAGAGGTCGAAAAAATGCAGAGGATAAATCGCGAACATAGAGCCAGGAAGATGTCATCCGTATGTTGTATGGAAATGCAAAGGGCACCCAAAAATTTAAAAAAATTTCCTCCCGCTCTGATACCAGGATATGGTAAAAAATTGAATGATATTGAATGAAGAGGCAAAAGCCTTTTAAAAAATTACAATATGATGTTTCTAAAATACAAAACTAAAGTTTCTAAAGAATAGAAAGCTATCGTAATAACAGAAATAGAAACAAACTTATATTACATTATTGACCATTAATATAACTATCTAAATATTACTTTAATACAAGTCAATGTTGGGCCAAGTGATATGAGCTCCTCTTTATCATAGTTCATGACTCCATGTTGTGGGTTTTGTTTTTAATGCCATGAATATCATAATCCATGAGTTTTGTACAAGTAAAACACTTGCAAATATTTGTATATTTAAACTCTTGTTTCCTTCAGTTAAAATTCACTTTTGTACTCATGTGACCAATCTATACTTGTGTATGTCATCAAAGTAGCTTTTGTTTGATTAGTTTACTAGCATATTTATATAAAAAATATATATCTAAAGTACACCGACATATATCCTTCTGGAGGTGCCTATTTATAATCAATTTACCATGTTTATGTGAAATAGGCATCTCGAGAAGCGTACTTTAGATATATATATTTTTAAAATAATATGTATTTTAACTTTAAAAATATTCTAAACTTATTAGAATTTAACTATATTTTAATTTTTAACTTCAAAATATATTATATTCCAAAAAAATTAAAGGTAAAAAAAAACTAGTTATTTCAAAATTGAATTGAAAATCAATGAAAAAGGTTCAAAACAATATTGTAAAACGTCATTCAATACAACGATAAAAGAAAAAACCAGTAAGACGGGGACAAAGATTTGTGGGATAATGAAACCACAATTTTTAGGAAATTGCAGCCATGCATAGAAAAATCCATGCTATTCCCAAGAAAATCTATAGCAATATTGTTGATTTTTTTTTTTTCAAAAATGACGAATGATGAAAACCTAGGTTGGCTATTTTCTTGATTTTTTTTGTTTTATTTATTTTAGTTTTTTATTTTTTGGTTTTTTTTACATGGAGAAAATGAGCCCTCTCATCTCCGCCCATAATACAACTATAGAATGCCTCTAGGTGTAATCAAATGTCATAGGGGCTTTCATCTTAATGACTCTACTACTGCAAGCAATAATTCTCAATGCCAAAAACTTAGATGATCCAAATGAAACCTTGAGTGCTCCCTTTATACTCATTTGAATTGATCCAATGATGCTGACCTTGTTTGAATTTGAATCCACTTTATGGTCCTAACCTATTTGAGTTTATTATTTGTTTATTATTGATAATATTAATATTATTATTAAAAATTATAATTTTATTTGTTAGTGTTGAAAAACACTATTTTTAATATTAAAAAATAATAATGTTGATTTAATTAAGTGGAGGAAAGGACATGACATTGGTTAAAAGTGATAAAATTATGAAAAATAACATCCACCCTGGCAAGGGGCACTGCCCCTCGGTCCTACTGGGGGCTACCACCCCTAGACCCCCACTCTAATTTTTAAAAGATAAAAATAAAAAATCATTTTGGGCCATGCTAGAGGGAAATCAATTTTTTTTAAAAAATTCTGTCAACTTTTTCCCAAGTAATTGAATTACATTTATACTTTTGGTTTGCCAAGTCAATCCCAATCCCGAGTAGTGCTGCATTGCAAACTTGTCTGAGATGCGGGCATAGGACCCCACATAGAGCTAGTGATTTTGGGCCAAGTGATACAACCTCCTCTCTACCATAGTTCATGACTCAATGTTGTGGCTTTTGTTTTCAATGCCACATATATCATAATCCATGAGTTTTGTACAACTAAAACACTTGCAAATATTTATATATTTAAAGTTTGTTTACTTCAGTTAAAATCAACTTTTGTACTCATGTGGCCAATATATACTTGTGTATGCCATCAAAGTAGCTTTTGTTTGATTAGTTTACTAACATATTTATATTAAAAACTATATCTAAAATATGTCAACAAATATCCTTGTGGAGGCACCTATTTATAATCAATTTACCACATTGATGTGAAATAGGTGCCTTGAGAATCATACTTTAGATATAATTTTTTAAAAATAATAACATATATTTTTATATTTAAAAAATTTCAAAATTATTAGAATTCAATTATATTTTAATTTCTAAGTTCAAAATATATTATATTCCAAAAAAATAGTAAAAATATAAAAATTAAAAAATAATTATTTTAAATTTGAAATGAAAAATCAATGAAAAAGGTTCAAAATAGTATTGTAGTAAACGTCATTCAATACAATGATAAAAGAGAAAATCAGTCTTATTAAAAGACATGGAAGACTGGGACCAAGATTTGTGGGATAATACAACCATGTTTTTTGGGAAAACGCAACCATGGATAGAAAATCCATCTTATCCCAAAAAAATCTACAACAATATTGTCCATTAAAAGATGTTTCAAAAGACTCATTATTTTTTTGAATTTTTTGTTTTATTTATTTTAGTTTTTTTATTTTTTTGGTTTTTTAGGGTTTTTAATTATTGGGAGAAAATGAGCCCTCTCATTTTCAACCCTACTACAACTGTAGAATGTCTCTCAACATAATAAACTATCATAGGGGTTTTTGTCTTAATGACTTTTCTGTTGCAAGCAATAATTCTCAATGCCAAAAACTTAGATGATCCAAATTAATCCTTGAGTGCTCCCTTTATACCAATTTGAATTGATCCAATGACACTGACCTTGTTTGAATTTGAATCTACTTTATGGTGTCGACCTATTCAATTTATTATTTGTTTATTATTGATAATATTAATAATATTATTAAAATATTATACTTTTATTTGTTAGTGTTGAAAAATACTATTTCTAATATTAAAAAAATAAAGTTGATTTAATTAAGTGGAGGAGGGGACATGACATTGGTTAAAAGTGATAAATTTATGAAAAAAAGCATCCACCATGGTCATCTGTGTGGTCTTGAAGGCCTTAATTTGAGCTTGGTAGGGAGCTAGCTCTAGACCCTTGCAAGGGGCACTACCCCTCAACGCCCTCCTGGGGGCTACCACACCCACACCTCCACTCTATTTTTTAAAAGCAAAAAATAAAAAAAATCATTTTGGGTCATGCCAGAGGGAAAAGCAATGTTTTTTTTAATTCTATCAATTTTTTGCAAGTAATTGAATTACATTTATACTTTTGGTTTGCCAAGTCAATCCCAATCTTGAGTAGTGCTCCTATGGTTGTAACAACATTGTAGACTTGTTTGAGAAATGGGCATAGGACCCTACATAGAGCTAGTGATGTTAGGCCAAGTGATACAAGATGCTTTCTACTATAGTTCATGACTCCATGTTGTGGTTTTGGTGTATTCCATCAAAGTAGCTTCTGTTTAATTAGTATACTAGCATATTAATATTAAAAATATATCTAAAGTACACTGATTGTGGGATAAAAGAAAAAACCAATCTTGTTAAAAGATGGGGACCAAGATTTGTGGGATAACGCAACCATGTTTTTGGGGAAAACACAACCATGGATAGAAAAATCCAAGTGTTCCCAAGAAAATCTACAACAATATTGTCGATTAAAAAATATTTAAAAATGGCCAATGACAGTCGCTATTTTTTTGTTTTATTTATTTTAGTTTTTTGTTTTTTTGAGTTTTTATTTACAGGGATTAAATGACCCCTCTCATCTCAACACCTCCAACTCTAGAAGGCCTCTTAACGTAATTATGTGTTTAAATTTTTTTTATTGAAGGGTGCATAATAAAAAAATTAAATTTACCAGGTCTTAGTTGAGTGTGAATCTGATCCAAAAAATTAACTTGCCAAATCTGAGCGGAGTCCAAGTCTTGTGACACTAATAAGAGTACAACACCTACTAATTACCTTAACCATACACATACTAGCTATAATACTGCATTAAGGCTTTAGCTAGTTTGGTAGTTAAATAGGCCATTGCCATAATGGGGGAGAAATAAGTTAATACTACTAATTAGGCTAATCACTATTGAAAGATTAATACTTATGAATAATCCTGACAAAATAAGATTGCCCTTTCACAAGGAGGTTCAAGAATAACATACAACCCTAGATTTGCCTCTATTATGACGAACATACTGATAACTAAGGAAATGCATAACAACTCATAGGAAATGCAAATATTGAGCTAACAATCTCAGAAACAAAATAGATAAAAGAACAAGAACATTACCATCATTTCCCATTTTGTTAACTTGCCTTTGCCTGCTCTCCTTTTGTTTTCTCTTTGACTATTTGTTTAAATAGAGAAGCCTTCTAGTCCCCTTTTTGTTAACATCATCGCCCAAATCTAAATTCTCTGGGCAATTTTCCTCTGATTCACTATTAGACAATTCAAGGCTAGAGTTCATCTTCTCTAATGCAAAAGTATCTTCTTCAAGATTTTCACAAGGTTTATTGCAGTCCTGTAATTTACTATCAAAGATTTCAATGATAGAGTTCATCTTCTCTAATGCAACAGTATCTCCTTTAAGATTTCCAGAAGATTTATTACAGAAATGCCAATTGAAGGGCCTGTCCCATGCTTGATTGATTGCACATGGGAAGACAACATCTACATCTTTATCATCCAATTGAACTAGTTCATCGCTTTGCCTACCCTTTAGGTCCAAATCCATATCCTCATGAAGCATCTCCTTTTTATCCATGACTTTAGATCTTATAGATTTCTCTCCAACATTACCTGCAGATCCAAAATAGCTATACTTTACAGCTATTATCAATTTGCAAGATGCATCAACCTCCATACCACTAGCATGAACGTTTCTTTGGGCAGGGGGTTTAGAAACCATTTCTTCAACACTGGCGTGTTGGAAACAAGACTCCTCTCTTTTAAGGCATCTTTCAGTCTTGTTATTATCAAGAGATGGAAGTGAAAATGGACTTGAACCTGCTGCGCATAAGTGGTTGCACTCCAAATTTCTGATCACACCTATTAAGCATGTCCCCTTGCCAACCATGCTAGTTGTTCTGCTAGTATCTAATCCAGGATTACCTCTTTTAATCAGGCTTCTCTGTGTATGGTTCTCAGTTGTGTTGTTCCTACCTGTCTGAAATATACTAATGTCAGCAATATATGATTTCTTGCATCCTAGTGATGAGATACTTCAGCTAAGATGAAAACTCTATGCTTGATCAAAATGTCAGTGAAGCATTATCATGATGAGATACTTATCTTCAAGAGAAGGAAACAAAATCCCAAAGAAAATGTAAAGGCAGGTCCAAGCTCAATGCTGATGCCTAACGTTGAACAAAGAAGTAAATGCAAGCCTCAAGAAAGGGTAAAAGCATGCCCAAGCTCAACACTGACACTTGAAGTTGAACAATGAAGAAATGCAATCCTGAAGAAAGGGTAAAAGAAGGTCCATTCTCAACATTGACAACTGGAGCTGAAAGCAAGCTTTGTAAGAAAGTTGAAAGGAAGCGTAAGAAATCAGAGCATGAATTTTTCTACCCCAAATTGGAGAAGAAGGTAAACTTCATCTCAGATGAAAACCTTGTGCTTGATCAAAATGTTAGTGAGTACTATAGTGATGAGATACTTATCTTCAAGAGAAGGAAACATAATCCCAAAGAAAATGTAAAGGCAGGTCCAAGCTCAATGATGATGCCTAACATTAAAGAAAAAAGTAAATGCTACCCTCAAAAAAGGGTAAAAGCATGCTCAAGCTTAATACTGACACCTAAAGTTGAACAAAGTGTTGAGCTTGTGCATGCTTTTACCCTTTTTTGAGGGTTGCATTTACTTCTTTCTTCAACGTTAGGCATCAATATTGAACTTGGACATGCCTTTACATTTTCTTTGGGATTCTGTTTCTTTGTCTTGAAGATAAGCATCTCATCACTATAGTCTTCATTGACATTTTGATCAAGCACAAAGTTTTCATCTGAGCTGAAGTTTACCTTCTTCTCCAATTTGGGATAGAAAAATTCATGCTCTAATTTCTTACGCTTCCTTTCAACTTTCTTACAAAGCTTGCTTTCAACTTTAGTTGTGAGTGTTGAGAATGGACCTACTTTTACCCTTTCTTCAAGATTGCATTTTCTTCCTTGTTCAACTTTAGGTGTCAATGTCAAGCTTGGGCATGATGTTACCCTTTCTTGAGGGTTGCATTTACTTCTTACTTCAACTTTAGGCATCGACATTGAGCTTGGACCTGCCTTTACATTTTCTTTGGGATTCTATTTCCTTCTCTTGAAGGTAAGTATCTTATCACTATACTCTTCACTGACCTTTTGATCAAGCACAGGGTTTTCATCTGAGCTCAAGTTTACCACCTTCTCCAATTTGGGGTAGAAAATTTCAAGCGAGCGAGTTCCTTGTGAGGAAGGACCTGTGACACTTTCCTCCTTTATATGACCTATTACTAAATTGCTCTTATTTAAAAAATAATAATTGCAACTTTTAATTTTTATTTATGTTTATTATAAAATAAATCAAATAATTAAATAATAGATATTAATGTATGTATGTATATATTAATATAAAAAATTAAAGATGTAATTACGAATTTTAAATTTTTATTTATGTTTATTATAAAATAAAATAAATAAATACATAATATATATTAATATAATTTTTTTTAAAATAGTAATTATCACTTTTTAATTTTTATGTAGGTTTATTATAAAATAAAATAAATGAATAAATTAAATATGTATGCATGTATATTAAAATAATAAATTAAAGGAGTCGTTGCAAATTTTTAATTTTTATTTATTTTATATGGAGCAATGGTATATATATATATATATATAAGTTTAATTTTTATTTATTTGTATATTTCATGTTAATTTTTATTTATTTACATGGCAATTTCTTAAATATATAATATACAAAAATAAAAAAATCATCTTTATATTTTGTATTAAAAAAGTTCTAAAAAAAATCTAATTAAAAAGTTTAAAAAAAAATTAGAAACATTTTTTTCTATATCTCTACTTCAAAAACCCCCCAAAAAAGAAACATTTATTTCATATAACTCAACTTAAAAAAAAAATTAACTTGGGTTAGCTTTTGAGTGTTTTTAGTTATTGTCATTTTTAATTTTGTAGAGAGAACATGTGCATATTTTAATGAAATATATATATATTTTTAATTTATTTAAAATCTTAATTTAATTTTTTTAAATAGGAGAGGTTTTGGGGGTGGAAAAACCTTATAGAATTTTGATTTTGTTGAACTAAGGGCTTGGCGCCAATTTCTTCTTTATTAACAAAATGCCATTTACCAAACTTGCCTTTTAATCTTCTTTTTGCTCTTACCTTATCACCTTGTCAGCAAAATGTGAAAAACATGAACTTTTAGAAAGTTTAGCATTTGCCCGATTTGCTGACAAAGTCACTACTTCACTCTTGCCTTAGAGACTATCTCAAACTTCAATCTTTGCCCATATTTGCCTTATCGGTAAAAAGTCACTATGCCAAACCTTGAACAACTTCTCCTTGAGATGTCTTATCACTTAATCAGTGAAACACAAAGAACACGAACTTTGAGGAAAGTTTGGTTTTGAGCAAAATCTTTGACAAAGGCACTGCCTAAATCCTTTTCCTTAGCCTTATCGGTGAAATGGCCATCGGGAAAACTCCCTATCAATGAACTTAAAAAATTTCAAACCAAACCTTTTGCCGATATCTTTCTTCATTTGCCTTTATCCCTTTGCCGCACACTCTCCCTTTCCCCTTTATTGCCTTGTTAGTGAATCAACAGATCTTTGAACTTGAGAAGTTAGGAAGTTAGGGGAAAAGCCAATTTTCTGACCAAGGGAAAATATGAAATTTTTCTAAGGGACAGAAAAGGATAAATACTTAACCATTTTTTTACCAAGGCAAAACACATAAAAACCAAACTTTGAACTAGCACAACTTCTTCATTTCAAGGAATTTTGAGATGGTTCAAAAGCCAAAGTTGCTCAGAATTAAATTCTCTATGCAATGGTGACCTTGGCTAAGACAATTGCACAAGACTTTTGGATTTTCGGGGAAAATTGGCCACAATGGGAACAAATTTTTTGTAGGTGCCAACACTAGCTCTGGTTGGGGACGTGTGACAGACAATGTCACAGTGAGGATTTAGATCTTCGGGTAGACCAAAAAACACAAAACACCACAAAAACACACAAGGAAAACAACACACACAAACATATTTATAGCCACAACATATATACAAGGCAAAATACAGTCATAAATGTTAGAGCACATCATACTATTGATTGTATTCAAAATTCAGGGGAAGCACTTACTCATGAAAAGTAAAGCTTCTGATGCCATCCATGAATGGGTAGCTCTAGAATTTCTCCCTCCATATTTCTGATGTAATATGTATATTGTCCAACTTTTCATCAATCTAGTAAGGGCCCAACTACAATGGCTCAAACTTGCCATGCTTACCCTTGTCTTTTGCCCTTGCATTCCACAGAATAACCAAGTCACCAATGTGAAAGCTCCTCTTTACCATTTTCTTGTTGAACAAATATTTGGCCTTTCACTGTTGATGTTAGTTTTTATCATGTGCCAGCCTTCTAGCCTCATTGAACTCAGCTAACTCATGCATTCTTAGAGTAAAAGCATCATCCCCATCCTCACAATTTTTTTTGTATCAGCTAATATACAAGCAATTCCAATGACATTGGTATTTTTGCTTCTTCTCCATATACCAACTCAAATGGGCTCCTTACAATGGATTTCTTGAATGTTACCTTATTAGCCCATAGAGTATATTTCAATTTATCATCCCAGCTTTTATTATTCTAATCCAACATTCTCTTTATAATCTTCATGAGACTTTTATTGTTGGATTCAGCTTGTACATTACTCTGGGGATGATATGGTGATGAATGAATCAATTTAACTCCATACTTGGAACACATATCAACAATATCATAAGATCTGAAGCACACGACATTGTTTGTAACAATTTTTTATGGTACTCCAAATCTGGTTATTATATTTCTCATAAGAAAATCAATTACCACCTTGGATGTGGCATTGCAAGTGAGGATAACCTCAACCCACTTAGTGAAATAATCAGTGGCCACAAGGATCCATTTAAATCCATTGCTAGATTTCTCTTAAATTTCTCCTATGAAGTCAATGCCCCATTGCTGAAATGGTGCTTCAACTACACCTGGCATAAGAAGTAATGCTCCAACAAATTTCATCTTACCTGAAAAATGTTGGCAAGCATCACATTTTCTGACTTGCTTGTCAACATCCTTGAAAAGACTTGGCCACCAGAAGCCTGCTCTGATGATTTTAAGGCTTGTGGTTTTGGCATGGAAGTGTCCACCACATATTCCTTGATGATATTCATCAACAACATCCTCTGTTTGTTGTTGGTTTAGACACTTTAATAGAATCCCTTCATGGTTTCTCCATATTAATACTCCTTGAATCAAGAAATACCTTTGGGACTGAATTTTAAGGGTCCTCTACTGTGTGACACTCATGCTTAGAGGACAATGCATGTTAACAAGGTAAAAGACAATATATTTATACCATGGATTCTCATCCAATGAACAATGAGGAACTACATCATCTTCCCCTATTTCATTTACCTCTGTTGCTTCAAGATATGAATTTTCCGTTAGCTTGGCTAAGCCTTGGCCTCTTATCAATTTAGTGACTTGTATGTCCATACCATATTCTTGGATCATGTTCATCCATCTGCACCTTTTACTTGAAGCCTCCTGTTGCATGAATATATCTTTCACTATTGTGTGTGGTACATATGCAATAATTTTGGCCCTTGTGAAACATGGTATGAAATTTTTTGTAGCCTTGACCAATGCATAGGCATGCTTCTTCATAATGGAGTAATTCAACTCAGCGGCCTGTAAAGATTTACTGAAAAATCCTATGGGCTTTTCACTTCCATCTTCATTCTTTTGTAGTAACACAGCAGCAACAATGTAAAATAAAGTGAAGGAAAAGAGCTGGAAAGGCTTGGAATAGTCCAAACTTACCAATACTAGCCATTTTTTAGAGCCTCTTTTATTTCAAGAAAAGTTTCAGTTGATTCCTTGTCCCATGTGACGTATTGTCCCTTCTTAAGCATCTTGGAGATGGCTTTTGTCTTTTCGGCAAAATTAGGAATGAATCACCTCACAAAATTAACTTGACCAAGGAAGGACTGAATACCTTTGATCATTTTGGCCTGGGGGATAAGGTATGTTGGACTTATTGTCATTGATGTCAAAGGGTTATAGTGTTTGGACTTACTGTCATTGATGTCAAAAGAGTATTGGTTAGTGAAGGAGTGATATACCATTTGGTTGTTTAGTTTTGGTAGACCATCTTGGTTCGGTTATGATTGGTTATGATGCATGCAACAATGAGATGAGATTAGAAACATATCATACATCAAGAGATTTATTGTCATCTTTAGGAGATCTCAGTTGGATTGGTATATGTCAATGATAGTATATGTTAATGATTAAGGTGAAGGCACTCACATTGATTGTTCACAAGAGGTTATTTGAGTTCCTATATGCAATGAGGCATTACATCAAGATCATTTTTTTTTGTTTTGATGTTATCTTTCACAACATAAGAATTATTATTTTTATTTACTACCTATCTTGAAGCCCTCCTCTGTACATGTATCTCTACAACATATGGATTTGGTAGAACAGGATAGGAGCAGTGGCATCATACCTCAGAGTAACATTGTGGTATGTATATGATCAAGATTTCAAAGTAATGGCATGTGCCGTCATAATACTATAACTTGGTCAAGGTCTCAAAGTAATATGATAAAGATCTTAGAGCAACGTGATCAGGTTTGACAAATATTGAAGTTCAAAATCCTAAATGAGATAAAACCCTAACATCCTAAAAAGAGATTTGCAACTTTGTATTGGTTGATGAGTTCCTTTATGTTATATTTCAAAAGTGACTTATGATCCCTAGTTACCAGGGACTTAAGTGACAACTTAAGCCACTTATCTCATGAGACTATCGGCCCCTTTCCTAGTGGTTACCAGTAAGACCCATTCACTTCGGTGGTTTGGGCACCAATTTAAAGATCAATGATGATAATTAAATCTTCCTTTGGCACAAAACAAAAGATCAATGGTGGAGTTTTGAATGTGTAATAGTCATTTCCTTTGCATTGAATTTGATGAGTGGTTGCCTTGAGAATTAGTTTAAATAGTTTGTTTTAACTATTTTATGGTCCGATTCCTTTATAATTTTAAAGGAAGTTTTTTTTTTTTTTGTATGAATCAAAAAGTGAGACTATTGTGTAATTGAAGCTTATATTTTTTGTGGTTGTAGTAATCTTTGTATACCATTCTTTGGATGTGTTAAAAAGGAAATAGGATGTCATAGTTTTGTATTCTCAGAATAGAAAGAACATAATGACAAGAGTTTATTTTCTTGTTGCAGGGGTTTGTATGGTGTAGGATTCTATTGTAGACAGAATAGTTGTTTATCTATGAAGTTTCCCATGAGTATGTGGTTGGTGAAACTATGGAGAAACATTCTCTGAATAGTTGAAGGAGATGTGTGTTGCAGAGCAGTAGGGATGGTGTTGTAAAGATACACACACACACACACACGAAGGGTTGTATTTTTCATGATAATGATCATTGCAAAGATACTCATAAGTGACAAGATGTGAGGAAGAATATTATGGGATTGATATAGAACATCAAAGATGATAGTGGGTGTATTCAAAGGCAGAATACTATAGTGATTGCAGAGTATACATATGATGGAGATTTTTGTATTGTGTTTACAGATATATGTTATTATTCATTGAAAGAGAGTGATGCAATAGGTGTTGTGGTTTGTGTGAGTAAAGGAGAGGTTTTTTGTTGAATTGTTGACTTGCAGAGATAGAAAAGATGAGTAGTGAATTGTAGTGAAACAGAGTGACCCTCTGTCTTTTTGTTTCCATCTGAAATTATTGAAAGGGATGTATGTGATCTTGTTTGTCAATGAGACATATGTTGTATTGCTAGTGAGGCATTGCCAGTGAGGTATATAATTTGTAACTAGTGAGGTTTTTGATAGTGAAGAATATGTTGTGTAACTAGTGAGGTTTATGGCCAGTGAGGCTCAATAAAATTCATTTTCATAGTGGTTTTTTTACCCTTCTAGGGTTTTCCACTCAAAAACTTGTGTTATGTGTTTTGTTTGTGGATATATTCCTTGATATTTTTGTTTTGAATTATATGATAAGTCATATATGGTGTATTGTTTGGTTGCTATTGAGTGAAGAGTTGTCTTGTTAAAAGATTTATTTTATTGACCTTTGATTCACCCCCCCTCTCAGTGGTTTGAAGTATTCCAACAATTGGTATCAAAGCTACAAGTTCCTTGCAAACTTTAACCAACTTAGGTGATCTTGGTTGTGGAATACATATTATAACAAAAAGAAAAGGACAAAAGAAAAAGGTTAGTGCTAAGCAAAAAGTTGGTCCCTTCCAATTCTTTTATCTCTTTTCCCATAAAAATACATCAGATCTAAGGGACTTTTAAAGGGAGCCAGCTCTTTTGGAGATTCATTCTCATCATAGGCAAAACCATTGCCTAAGAATGTTCCCATGTTGCATGGGATTGCGAAGCTTTTAAAGGCTTAGCATTCAGGATGCAATCCTCCATGACAACAATAGGTCTAAACTATGTTTTATAGATAAAATGGTCCCTTCCATAGTTTTGTCTTTCTTCCCTAACCTCTTCTTGAATTCCTTTGAGTTATGTGATTTCCCTTTAGCATTTGAGATCATTACTATGTTATATCAGTGTAATCCAACACACTAAATCTTTGTGCATCACCTTTTCCCTTTCTGTTTCCTTCTCTCCCTATTTCTTGGTGATCATTAGTGTAGGTTCAGTCTATTACTCTAAGCCTTAAGCTTAAAAAGAGGAACCAACCTTCTCTGGAGTTTGATCTCAAAATTTCAAGGTCCCACACCTTGAGATCATTCCCATTGTGTCATTAGGATGCTTGGACAATCTCCAAGCAAGGTACAATTCTATGTGATAATAGTTAAGAAATAATGCTTCTTCATTAAGAAGGTTGTTATCATTTAAAAACCCATTATCTTCGAACTCCACTCTATGATATTTACCTATTATAATCTAAAAACATAGATATTATCAACAATAGTGACTATAAGAATGCAATGTATACTTACATTGCCTCACATATTAAACACAATATACAAAAATTTTACGTTAAAACCTTCCTCTAAGAAATGCAATTTTAATTTCATCCAACTACATCAATGCAGACATAAACATATTCTCATTTACGATGCAAAGAATGACATTTTGACATAAAGATTACCTTAGTCGCAAAATGACTAATGTTCAACCTTGATGATCTATCAAATTCACAAAATGGCTAAGTTGATGTTAAAACACATTAAAAAGAATCTAACCAACATCGATAACTTGTCAAGTCTAAAAATAAATTTAAACCAACTTGATTAAGCATGAATTACCTTAATCGTCAAGGGTTCACTAATTGAAGGTACACTATACTCAGATGGCAATAGAACTTATTCAAAACCAAATGTCTATTCTCCTCTCCTCTTTCTTGGAGAGTGGCTGAAACCTATTTTCCTAAATACAACTTGCAAACACTAACTTGGATTAGTGCATCATTAGTCCATTCACAAATCTTATGAATAACAAATCAAAACCTCATAACATAAATTTCTGAATTATTCAATCACATATATTATTCTTAATCACATGAAATGATATTTAAGAAATCAATGATTTACTCTAACATTATATCATAACGTCTAAACATTTACCCATAAAATTCACTACTAATCACGTGAAAGTAAATAGTAAAATCAAAACCAAAATTTGGGATGTAACAGGGCCGATTCATAGGAAATAGAGGCTATCAAAAAGGAGTGGCCATAGACCGTTGATACGCAAATAAGAGGTGATCCCAAAGGTAAAGAGGCTAAAAATTCTAGAGCACACTAGATGAAACAAGCCATCAGAGGCCAACGTTAAATTCCATGTCCAAAACAATCACAGATCGAACCATTCTAGGCCGGCTCAACATTCTATGAGCATTACGGTCCAAAGAAGCTGAAGAAGGCAAAGAAAATCATTTAAGAGGTGTTTCCATTGAACAAAGGTGATGAGAAGTCAAGAGGCTATAAAATATTAGCAAAGGATGGAGATGTCAAATAGAGGAATATCAAATGGTAGAAAGGCCAATTCCCCTCTAAGACTGATTCAACGATAAGATAGAATCTGGCATATTCTAGGCAGGCTACTCTAAAATCATAAGCAAAGGTTGCTTACTTTTACCAAGTCAACAATGATACGAAGGAGACTAAAAGCAAAGAATTTGTCAATACAAAATAGTTTTTTTTTAGAAAAAGATAGGGATACCACCCATAGAATTACTAAAAAATATATAAATACAATAATGATAAAAAGTCCAGAGTCAGAAAGGTATAAGGACGTTACAAAAAGGGCCATATGATTGGCTAGAATAACGAAAATAGAAATAATAACTAGAGGTAAAAACCAAAAAAATGAACACACCAAACTACGTAGAGCCTCCCACTTCATCTCAACCCAAAGCACTGACACCATTCACACCATTGTGATTGGCTACCTCGATACCTAGAATCACAACTACCACGATCGGTTCCTCGTCACCCAAATCTTTGTCTACTTGAACATGAGGGTCTGCTAAATCTTCAAAGAAATCTGTGGGAAGTGAGGGAGCCCAATTAGGGGCATGGACCTTGAGGAACCTTATAGAGAGGAAAACCTCCCTAATTTGATTGATTTTCTTCTTAGAGAAATATAAGCTATTTTCCTTCAGTTCTTTATCTATCCCATCCATACATATCATGAGGAGCCCCTCTTGCATAGTTTTATAAACAAAGAGGATGACTAGAGAGTCCCTAAGGCTCTGGGAATTGAACAAACCACCAACCAGGGCATCACCTTTCATAGGGTCATAGTCCTCCAAAGCCTCATTCCATCTATCAACATTGTATATGTGGTTGCAAAATAAACTAGTGGCTAAGGCATGAACAAATGCTCCATCCTAGACTAAGTTTATTATGTTTAACAATATGTGCGAGAGAAGATCCAAATAATTGAGGCATCTCTCATCGTGCCCCTTCATCCATCTGTGCCCCACAATATTGCGTAGAGCAAATTGCATCAACATGCAGTCACGCTCCACCATATTCAGCAAGTCTGTGATTCTAATCCTCCCTCACAGAATTGGTTCCCACTGCATTAGAGGAAAAAGCAATTTCCTATTGATATGGATGTTTGCCATGAAACCTACAAGATCAAGAACAAAGGAAAGAGCTACCAAGAAGAGAGTAAACAAATAATATGGTTTAGGATATTTAATTCTCCCTGGCTTAGGCTATCTTTAATTCTACATAGCCAATTAATTTCTATCCAGCTCACCCAAAATCTAACAAAATATAAGGTAGATCTTTCATTAAGGCAACTAAGAAGTGAGATCGAAAGGACATGATGAGCCTGTCCTAGAAGAAGCTCTAATCCATATGCCTTTGTAACAGTTGCCATCCTTCATAGAGGTGTGTGGCACCACCATGGACATCTTCAATCAATGTTGATGGAGATCTTCAATCAATGTTGTGATAGGTCATCCAATCCTTCACCTCTCAGCAAATAGTTTAAAATATTTCATCTTGTGGGAAAAAGACTAACAAGACAAACATTCCAGTAGTGACATCATTAGGAAGAAAACCATCCAACTTAGGGAGGCGTGAAGAAAGGTATTACACAAGTCTTAATCCAAGACTTAAGATGATGGTGATTGCGATTCAAAAATCCAAGTACGTTAATTAATTCCATACCAGGTGTCACTATAGACAAGCCCCCCCACATGCCCACCCACTATATCATAAGGAACCTGTAGCCACCCTCTAGAGAAGATTTGACATGACAACTTCTCTAAAACTATGAACCTCCCATGTCATTAAGAACTTTAGAATCCAACGATATCTTACTTTAGTAGAGTCACCAGCTGACTAGGCAAATATGGTTGTGCTAGTAGGAAGATCTGCATATCACACTCTTGATTGATAGCGAGATTGGCCAGGCTATTTGCTATCATGTTAGCCTCTCGATAGCAATGAGAAATACAATATTTATCAAATGAATGAAGTAAGGCTATAGCATGTTGGAGAATGTAATTGATCTTCCAATTATCTTAACCCTTAGCCTTCAATGCATTAATTATTATTTTGGAATCACCCTCAATCCATATATTGCTGATACGAGAATCAAATGCCAAGAGAAGTCCATGCACCAAAGCCCGTGCTTCAGCTTCTTTATTTGTCCCCTTCATAATTTTTGTCGACTTCACTATCAATAAACATCTTTCTTCATCCCAAATGACACATCCTGTTCTCGACAAGCTCGGGTTCCCTCTACTCTCCCCATCAAAATTGAGTTTGCAAAAATGTCATGTAGGAGGATGCCATTTGACATTTTTTCTCACTGTAGCTTTCCCCCCTATCTGGATTGACACTTTAAGTTCACTTGGCTTGAGGAGAGGCCAATTCTTTGAAATATCATCATCCCATTTGTTCGATATTGAAGAGCTTACCTCTGATTTCTTAACCTTCACAATAACCACCTCTGAGATGGCTTCCTCTAACTTACTACAAACCATTGAGCATGAAGAAGCTTCTTTTTGAAATACCCTGAGATTTCATTCTCTCCATAAGTGCCACACTATAAGAGAAGGAGCAACCTCCCAAATACATGCAAATCTGGAATCAGAAAAGAACCGCGGCCAATTCTTAAACATGGTCTCCAATGACCTTGATAAATGGGTGATCCAATTGATCTTCCTCAAAAACTAGAGCCAACAATGTCTACTAAAAGAACAATGGAGTAAAATATGATCCAGATTTTCTTCATCCACTCCACATAGAACACACTTGAAGTTCTAACAGAGGCCCAATCTCTTAATCTTGTCCCTAGTTAAAATTTTCTTGTGGAGGGCAAGCCAAGCAAAGGCTCCAGCTTTTGGCAAAATGGCATCATTCCAGCACAACGTAATTTTGTAATAGGTAGCTTTAACGAAGCAACAAGAAAGAGGAAATGTTTAAATCATCGATCTATATTCCACAACTGGTGGTATGACATAAAATGGTCGATCCAATCACAATAGTTACCATTTAACAGCTACACACGCTGATTTATTTGTACACAAAGGTCAATACTTTTAAAGAAGGCTTGACAAAATTAAGGATGAAGGTAGGCACCACAAAGGTCGATTAAATTTTCAATGACATTTACTATAGAAAAAAGGAAAGCATTACAATACATCACGAGGCCGATCTTAGTCTTTGACTCAGGTTGTTCATAAAACAACATGACTATAGGCTGGAAGAAAAAATGCGGAATCTAACATCACTTGGCTAAAAAGAATCAACAAGGCCCAACACAAAAGAGTAAGGTCGATCTAATACACAACAAAAGGATCAGGCCACACAAAATTAATACATAGGTCTTATCAAATATTATAGGCATATATTTATAAAAGAAAGGTCTCAACTTGTTTAGAAATAAAAACACTTAGTACTAAGTTTCAAAAATGAAGACAAATTTTAAATTATGCCAAAGAAAGACAAGGGCGAGGACAACTACACCCAGCAGGGCTAATCTCTGAGAAGATAGAAATGAGGCTTATTAAGATCTCATTAGGCAATTAAAGGAAAGAGAGGCCACTGAACTAAAGACCAGGCCTATTGGTATCAAACACAGGTTGAAAATTAGTACTTTAAAATTTAGGGAGATACATAAGGAAAAAGAGCTGAAAGATCTATCAAGGAGTTGTCCATACCAAGAATATCAAGTAACCTAATAGCCAAAAACATACCCGGCCCTAATGCTATGTAAAATCCTCTCCTTGGTGTCCTCCTTTTCTCTATGTGAGTGTTGTTTTTAGTTTACTTCTCTGCGTAATTCTTCATGGTATCCCTTTTGTTGTGCGCCCTTCCCTTGTTTTTTGTGTCCTCCTGCATTTTTTTTCTATTGCCTCCTCAACTTTCCTGTGTCTCCCATCTTTCCCCCAATTTTTGCCTCTATTAAAGGCGTTGAAAAAATAAAATAGAACTCAAAGTTCTTTGAGTTGACTTTCAGTCATTGCATGGTTCATGGCACCAATTGCCTTTGCTTAATGTATGAACATTCTTATTATAATATGGTTAGAATTATTTACAAATATCTTTAAATCATGTTTATATATATATAATATGAAAAGCTTTATTTATTATAGGTTTCAACTAGAAGTTCAATGAAAGAGCATGATATAACATATAGTTATATATTAAATTTATTATATATAGCTATAATGTTTTAAACACTCATTTATAATATTTTAAATGTATTGCACATATTTATTTACACAATTATATGTATATACACTTAACGTGCATGATTTAATATAATAGCACATTTATAAATAAAACATGAGAGGATTTGTACTTGAATCACTCTATATAATTCTACTAAAGATGGTAAGAGAAATATGGATATTGATGAATTTAAACTCCAGGATCAATGTATTGAAGCAAACAAGAATATGTATACTCTATCTAATCCGCCCAAGCCAAACATGCCACTCAAATACTCAAATAGATTTTGCCAAAGGGATTTTTAATTGAAATCAAACACAAATACAAAATGACATGATGCTATATGCTCTAGATGTGTGTGTGCAGGTATTGGGGTTCCATCTTGTCAGTTCTTGTTGGGTGGCTAGGGCATATCTACCTCATCCATGTTCTTGGCTTTGACATTTCCTACTTTCAGTCACACTCAATTCTGCATTAGTAGGTTAGTCCCAAAATCAATAACTGAATCTCAAGAGCATGTGATCCATAATTATAAACATTTGAATTCATCAATATGACTATGCTCAATACTTGCATTCATAAAATTATGACAATTCACCTGTTATGCTTATGCAATTTAACCAGATAGTTAAAACAATCAAGATAACAATCAATAACTTTCAAGTTGTAAAAGAGTCGAAATGACTGAGACATGAAATTTAATAACATGCTAGGAAGAGTCCTTGCTAAACTATGTAATGTGAATAGGGATGATTGAGAAGAAATATACCAACAATTTTTGGACCTATAAACAAATTGTCATAGGCCAATAGGATAGACACCCTTTCAATTGGTTAACTATATAAACTTGAGACTATGATGCCAATCAAGCATGTGGTTCCCAATTTGTAAATAACCATTGCTACCAAGATGGGTTAAGAGGAGTTATTTTAAAAAAACATTAGAGGACCTCACAAGATTGGATGCACCAAGATTATCTCACATTGAGAACAAAATGTGCAGAAAAAGTAGCACAAGGAATGGCATGAATGCAGCTTAAGATTGAAGGAATTTCATAAAGGCCCACAAGTATTGTCATATGAGAGCATGTATAAGGCACATCTAGGGAAGGTGCAAATTAGATAGCAAGGACTATATAATATTCATACAATCATGGATAAAGGGGTTATAAGCTAAGAGAGTTATCCAAAAAGGTAAAGGAAGGATATGTGATTGTTATGTAGCCTCAAACCTTACCCAAACTAAACTAAAGCATAACAAAGAAGCAAGCAAATTGATAGACAATTAGATGTGAGAAGATAAGAGTAGAGTAGTATAAGGGAATAAAGAGCAAATTAGGGGAAGTATCTTCAGAGTTGAAGTTAGCAACTCATAAAGAGGGTAAATTATCATTTTTTTGAGAGAAAGATAATAGTTGCTCTTATAAGTTTATGGAAAGATGAAAAGTATTTATGCAAAGAAATAGTTCAATCCAATTATTTGCACTTTTGAAAAAATAAAATAAAAAGGAAATATGTATACTATAAAGTTCTAAATTTTAGAAAAAAACAATGGTTGGAATGGTGTTATAAAGGGTATTAGATGAGGAGCGGACAAGTTGACATGCTATGCCAAAGAGCGGGAAGTGAGAAGTCATAGAGAGTAAAGCCTAAAAAGAAAATTCAAAATAGTTAAGAAATTTACTGTTCTCAAAAATGATTGAGCCATGTGAAGGTCTAAAAGTGCTAAACTACCATATTTATAGTTTAAAAAATATATATCTAAAGTACGCAAAAAGACATCCTTCTCAGGGTACCTTTTTTTTAATCAATTTACCATATAGAAATGGAATAAGCACCTCAGGAAGGATATCTCTCGACATACTTTAGATATATATTTTTTACTTTTGGCTGGACAAGATGATTTGAATTGTCTTGCATCCTTTTCTAAAATTTCTAACCGTTGATTTCTAAACATAGATCATCCATTTCAATAATGGAACGCCTTTGGCATAAATATATTTTCTTAACTATTGCTACTATTGTCCCTTCATTTGCAACATTAATCATTGACCATGTTCTATCCAAATGTTTGTATTGGGTTGGATCATTCCTCCAATAATTGATAATTCCATTTTCAATACTTTTAAGGGATTTCTTGAAGATTCCAAACATTTTAGAATAGAGACCCCTAAAACTCCCTTTTAGTTTAAGGGAATCCATAGAATTCAATCATGTGATGACAAAAGTTGCAAGATAAATGATTATTTGAGTCTCTTCAACTATATGGCATAATGGGTATGTTGAAATGAGTGCCAGTCAAAACACTATCAAATAGAACAGGAATCCAATCTGTGCTTTAGCTCATGTAATTGTCAAATAAATTCAAAACAAAGAGGTCATTTTTTTTGGTTTAAAAACCTAAAAAGCATCTTAGTCATCCCCAAAATGCGATGGAGATGGGGATGCCTAGAAAAGACTTGAGAACACATCTCTATGTACATTAATATTATATATGCTAAAGTTCATATGAATCCAAATAATCCCATTGACAATCTCCACTAAAAACATATTAATTATAAATAGAGACAACTATAACAAATAAAATCAACCACAAGAACGTTTATGTCTTATAAATCTGCTTCAACAAGAATAATATGACTAGCAACATATTAAATATTAACTAAGAAAATTAACATTTAAATTGTAAATTGGATTAACTATAATTTTTGCAATTGAAAAGAAGAATACATAGTAGTATATTTACACTAGAATCATTATATGAATGCATATCACCACATTCTAGTAGTACATCATTTATACCTTGTGTAGAATTTAGTTTTACACTTGTCAATTCCATTTGCTTGAAAGTTTCTAAATCCTTTTCAACAAAACCATTTTGTGCATACCTACAATTATGGCATTCCATGAGATCACATTTTCTTTAATGCATTTTGTCAAATAGTTCATGTGCTTTTTCTATGCTTCAACATTTACAACTTCTTCAGGTTCATTAGCATCATCTTTTTTTATTTATTTATATCTTCTTCCTCCTCACCAAAAGATTGAGCTTCTTATTCATAATCTTCATTATTATTGTCCTCACCATCCAAAGATTGAACTTCTTCATCATTTTATGATGGGATAACTTGCTCCTTTCTCGAATGCTCTTCATCAGGTTGCAACCCATTTCTTCTCATTACATAGAGAGACATTTTACAATTGTAGTGGGGTGGAGATGAGAGCCCTCATTTTTCTTGTGTAAATAAAAACATAAAAAATAATAAAAATAAATAAAAAACTAAAATTGATGCAGGAGTACCCTGGGTGAATCGCCAATCAACATCACCCAAAAACATTTCATTTGTTTATTTCAATTTTGGTAAAAACATTTCATTTGTTTATTTCAATTTTGGTTTGCTTGTGTTTTGTTTTTCAATCTCATGGTTTCAGAATTCAAAAGAATAATCCTTGGGATTTATATTAGCAGACTTTGGATTTGATGTTTGGGTTTGAAATGTACATAGAGATCACAACAAGGCCTTCTAAGATTGGAGGAGTTGGCGGGCCTAAGGTTGCCGCTGCTGCTCTTTTAGCCCCATATCTTATGTAGATCACACAACTTCTTATTTTGCCCTCACCACTGTAAACATGCACCTTGAGCAAATGATGATTTCAATAAATCAATTTCAAAATTAAAGATGGCCTTGAGCTAGTGGATTATGTATGTGCACGGTCATTTACTTTGTGGATGGCATAGGGAGAAAATGATTCTTTGGCCGATGTTGTGGATTTTAACCGCAAGCTTTCTGAATTGAAAAGTGAACCAGAGTTGGTCTATTTGGAGTGTTATGGTCATCTTGATTTTATTCTTAGTATACAGGTCAAAGAATGATACTAAAGCCACATTCTTCGAATCATCTGTTCCAAGTTGTTCCCGCCGCAGCCAGGACAAAGAAAGAGTTTCAAAGTATTGTCTCCGCATGAACTCAACGCATCTTTCACATTTCGAAGCAGTCCATTCCTGATCAGATCCTCCATAGCCTTGCTAGAGATTGCCAAAGCCTTGCTCATCAGCAACAACTCACCTACCAAAAAAAAGCTACGTTAGATACACATGACCAACCACACCGGAGGTATTTGAAAATGAATCTACATTGTTTGTATTCCTCAATCTTTATCAAAGACATATCCATAATGGTTTTGGGAAGACATTGAATATGTCGAGTCATATTTACACCAAGAAGACAACAACAGAATATGAGATGGATTACATAGGCATTCGCATATTGTGCAGACCTCTTCATTGGGTGATGTACTGAATGCCTCATTAATGCACCAATCTTGGAGTGCATACGTGTCTGAAACAACTAGCAGTGTTGGGCATAGCATCAAAGAAACACTTCATATTTGAAGGTAAGTCAAGGCCCTGAAATAGAAACTTGATGCCATGGGGAAAAAGATAAACCACGCCAGCCTTTGAAGGGAATCTCTTCGTAGATAAATGTAAATGCCTAATAGGGATCGCGCAAGGAAGTCTAACCATCGTTGCAACGAGTCGTTTTGAATTCCACTTTTGGATTCTGTTCCTTTCCATATTCCGTGCTGTTGAAGGAAATACATAGATATAAAGAGATTGATGAAGAGAGAATGTGGTCGACCTCGGGATAAAGAGAAAAGATATCTGCCATTGTAGACATTGCAGAGTGGAGTCAGGTTAAGACGGTAGGAATCGGCCATTGAAGTAGTAATCCACCGATTGGTTGCAGAGACCATGTTGTGTGAAGCTGGAGAGGAAAAGAGTTTGAATGTGTTACAGACCATTTTTGTAACAATTCAACATAGTGTTTATGAATTGAAGTTAGTTTTATTTCAGTTATTATTATGTTGTTGATTTTTTAAGTCTGTGGGAAACGACTTGCCTGTGGTTTTTGTGTTGGTGAATGTTACTGTAGCAGAGGGTGGTTTGTTTTTTCTTGCGTCGAAAATAAACAAAACAAAAAATATCAAAAAAATATAAAAAGAATCTAGCTGCTTACTTGTCTTTACTTTATATTTAGAATTTGTTAATTAAAAAGATGTTAAAAAAAGTGAAAATTTAAAATTATTTTTTTAATATTTATTATTATTTTTTGATTTATAAATGTGGCTAAGGGAATCATTCCTATAAGAAGTATGCAAAAAAAATATGTCTTATGGGGACAGGGCTGCTCAATCATCAATGTCTTATTAAGACATGGGGTTCGATAATCCCCAAATAGCTGGAGAAGAACCAAAGATCTTGGTGTCAGCCTGCGTGCAAGCAAAGTTTGCTAAGTGATCCGCTTCCTTGTTCGCCTCTTTGTAGCAATAGGTGATGGTGTAATCTACAATGTTAGCAAGACAAATCCAAATAGAATCCATGATGTTCTTCAGTTTTTATAACTTTTTTTTGTTGTGATGGCGTTGATAGAAATATGTGAATCACCTTCAATGTCCAAGCCAAATACTTGATTTTCCCTGCACATTCGGAGGTCAACCAAGAGGGCCTAGAATTTGGCCTCATTGTTTGTTCCTTCTACCAATTGCTTAGACAGTGCCCAGATAATATTCCCCTGATCATCTTTGAGAATATAGCCTGCACCTGAAGTTTCAGGGTTTCCTTTGGAGGATCCGTCAAAAATTAGTTTCAGCCTACCTATGGAAGGGGGTTCCATTTTACTTTAGCTGTTTTGATCCTCTTGATTATGTGTGGACTGCTTGCAGAGTAGGAAGGGGGAGCCTTTAGTAACTTCCATTTTTTCATGATTAAGTCATCCCAACTTGTGAACTCCTTGGGATTTGAGTGTCCTAGCTTCACCATTACCATTTCATAGATACTCATTTCAATCTTCCTTTGTACCTCTACAACCGTAAGTTCTGTTTCTTGAAAAATTATATTGTTCCATTCCCTCCATAGGTGCCAAATCACTAGGGAGGGGGAGGCAATCTAGATGTCTTCCCATAGGGAGTTCCTAAATCTTGGCCATGAGTAGAAAAAAACTAATTAGAAATCTTTTTAAAAATCTTTCAATATTCTTATATTCTTTATAATTTTTTAAACTTATTTGAACTTCATTTTTTTTTAACATTTTTTTAATATTTATAAAACATGATTTAAAATATAAAGAGTTTTTAATAAAAATCTTAAATATAATTTAATGTTTTATATTATAAATAATTTTAAGTGGAACGTATAATTTAAATTTAATATATTAATTGTTATTTATATGTTTTCTTATATTTAGGAGATTTGTATGTTGTGCATGTAAAATGCAAAGCATAGACAAAATATATGAACTGTTTGACAAAATGCCTCAAATAAATGTGGTCTCAGGGAAGGTCATTATTGCAAGATAAACACAAAAAAGTTTTTCTTATTATTATTTTTATGTGTGTATATATTCTCTTATTTAAAAAACTTAGAACCCAACATGAGGATCATTTTTGAGGGGTTTGGAAGGCATTAAGTAGTGACTCCCTACTTGATAAAGCATGTGGATGATTTTTGTAATTTCATTGTCTCTATAGCTTCTTCAAGATAGTGGATTTTAATACCTCATGTTTTTTTGGTAATTTATTCAATTCTCAATATAGTCATTACAATGTTCAAAATAAAAAAGTAAAGAAAATTTCTAAAATTGAAATTCGTTATTCTTATTATAAAAGATTGTTCCACAATTTGAGTGGATGACCCTATTATGGAATATTTCGATTTGTACAATTGAATTCCTCTTATAATAAATTCGTGAATGTGGTAGGATGACTATAGATATATTTTTTTAAAGATAAATATACTAGTAACTATTCTATTCATGATGGATAGTTACCTAGAAAGCATTCTATAGTTACAAGAGGGGTGGAATAGAGGAACCTCAAGATTCTAGATTCCATATTAAAAAAGTAAAAATAGATTAGAATCTAGAAACTTTGTATTAAAAAAATCAAAAAATAAATCAAAATGTAAATGTAGATGTAGATGGCACATCAACAAAGTTGGAGAATGAGGTTTTGAGTGTAAAGCATATGATCTGTGATGAGATAGAGGAATCCAGTGTAGAGTAATTTGTTTCTTCTAGTTGTTTGTTTGGACATGGGTGGGTGTTAGTTTGTGTCTTGAAGGTTTGGAATGTTTGTAATATCTTTTCTGGGCTTGATAATAGAGGAAGCATTGAGCATGTTATATATTTCATACCAGGGGCTTTTATTCACACAATTATCAACTTTGGTTTGTTTGTGCTTACACCCTATATGGAATTCTAGTGTAAAATTTTCACTTTATGAGATTGTAAAAAACATGTTTGGTGACATCTGCAACAAAAAAACATTGAGCGTGTTTTGCAAACAAATTATATTACAATCTGAACAAAATTAAACAAAGATTGCGTAGCATCACTACGAGATGAGGTGCTTAACACCTAGGTAGCAACGAAGTATCCAAACTTGCAGACCTCCCCTTTAATTAAAAAACCAATGAAATTCAATCTAGTTTGGTTGTTAAAAAAAGGAACAAAACATAAAATTTTGCTACTATCTATGGGCCAAACCGCAAGGCTGAGCCTGTTGAAGGGGGCGACGGAATATGATGATGATTAACAAGTTTTTTCTTCAAAGTCAAAATATAATCCTGGCATGCAAAGTATACAAAGCCATGCTTGACGCAGGGATAAAGCTTGATGTTAACAAAATTAACAAGATTTTTGTTAATTATGTTGAGAGGCATTCTACAGTCATAGTGGGGTGGAGATATGAGAGCACTTATTTTTCTGTGAAAAAATAAAAATAAAAACCAAAAAAGAAATTGGAAAAAAAATAAAAAAATGAAAACCATGAAGGATAGAAAGGTGGAGAAAATCACAAAAAATATGGAACCAAAAAAAGAAATCAGAAAAAATAAGAAAAGAAATTGTAAACAATTGAAAAAAAGGTGTAGAATGTAAGGACCCAACTCCTTATTAACAAAATAATATTAAATTCTAAATTTGAAAATATCGCAGAATTTAAAATTTTTGAGCTAACAGATGCCGGAAATGCAGATTCCTGAAATTTTACTATTAATTCTAAGAATTCCTCAATAAATGTTATTGTGGTTAGACAACTAGAGCTTAGTTTTATAAGGTCATCAAGTCCTTGATCTAGTGAAGAGAGATAGTATATTTAACAAGATAACATATAAGAACAACTGAGCAACACATACCTTAAGTTCTTCACTACACCTTGCATTCTTTTCTGACAATCTTGCTTTTTCTCTAGTGACTAGTATCCTTATCATCTGCACAAAACTAACTGGACAATCTCATGTTAACATGACTCAGAAATCACTACACAGAAAGTTAAGATTGCGATGTTAATTATAGAAGAACACCTTATATCCAGGGGACCTGAGTACTAGGGGCATCATTCACCGTCCAGACTGCCTACATACTCTGTATCCACGGGATCAAGGCCCCCTCCAGATGCGATTGATACTAGGTATGTGAATATGTAGTTATATCTTGCACTATGCTTGATGCAACTGTGAGTGGGTAACCAACCCTTTCTAGGGTCATTCCCTGCCCCAGACAATTCTTCGTCGGCTACCACCCACTCAAGTGAAACAGGGATGGAAATTAGTCCACTACCATAACACCTATAGGGGTGTTTGTCAATTAGTCCTAGTGTGGAGGAATCCCTATCAGGTGTCTGCTCATGAAATCTAGTTTACTTCCTCAAGCCAAATTAGGTAATTTCGTGACTAAGTCCGTTCCTGATTCCCTAGTGCTTTTTGATCACCAAGATCCATGAAGGGGAGGTGAGAGCATACGACAGATAGGGTTTCTAGATTGGACTAGTTGCCCTATTTAACATTTTACAAGTCATCTCTGATTTAGACTCGTGTTGTCAATAAGCCCCATTTTTTGTTGATAGTTTGAAAGGTTTTCTAAATGGGCATTTTAGCCTCAATACTAAAAATTCACATGGTAATCATCATACAACTATTTCAATAGACTCATCCTTTAGTTAATCTTTTTAATTTGATATCTGAGGAGATTTTCCCTTCCTGTGGATTTAGATTCAACATGTCCCTTATTACTCCTTGACGCTTTAAAGGGACGGTGCCCAGATGTCGTTGTTATAGCTATGTTAGGCATGAGGTACGTTGTTCAATGTGACGACATTAACCGTAAACGTGACACAGAGGTACCATAAAAACTGAACACTGCAATTTGTTTTATGTTTGGACGTTTGTTTATAAAGTTTACCTATCTAGTTGAAAGGAAAACTTGCATGATAACTAATAAAGAAATTGATAAAGGAAAGATACTTCACTGAATCATAATGCAGATCTAAAAGATGCTTGATCATTATGCTTATACAAAATGACTAGGACTAAAAAGATATTAGTTCAATTTCGTAAAGCATAAAACTAGAAAGATACTTACATCAATTCATAATTAAACTATTCAAAAGATAATGTACGTAAGATTTACTCTAGATCCAAATAAGGAATCCTTGATACCTAAATCAACATGCTAAAACTACTAATTCAATAATATTTCAATAAATTCATTTTATTAAATCAAATTCATTCTTTTAAACAAATCTCATATCCTATTATCTAATAGATTTATCCTTATAAATTACAACTCATTCTATATACAAATTTATTTATGAAGGATACAAACAATATAAAGTAAAATTAGCTTACTCTCATTAGTTGCTAACAATTAATCCTACTCAAATGTTAACACAAATTCAATAATTATAAAATCATACATGTTTAATTGTCAAAATGTTTAATCAAAATCTACTATCTATTTCCATAATTACTTTGAAATGTACAATGCTATTTTTGCTTCTATCAATAATATTATAAATTTGTGCAATAACTACAACATTACTACTAAAAATGTGGCCTTTTGTTCACTTGTTCATAGTTCAATAGTTTGGACCTCAGGTTAATTGAAAGTTGGGTTCACTCGGTTGGCTCTTCTTCAATCAATTTTGAGACAAGGAAGATACCAACTCACTTGTCCAAAACCTCTTCACAATCAAGAGGCTTCCTAAAGAATGCATGGATGATTTCAAGTTATAGTTTGACAAAGGCATGGCAAAGGCTTGAAGTCAACTTTTTACCACCTCTATGTTTCTCACCTCTATATTTTGTGAGAGCTTTAAATTCTCAAATAATTTTTATGACCTAAATCCAATGAGATCAAACTCATCCTAAGTCATATAAGTTCTCTACTAGAGTTGAGATAAGTCTTATAGAAATTGAAAATTCACCTCTTATCAGCCTATAAGAAACTTGTTTTCCCATTGAAGAAGAACATTCAACCCTCTTGAAATTTGAATATCTTAACTTAATATAGTTTCTAGAAATCAAAATGTGAGTCAATGAAGGTCAAATAAAGTTTTATGATAGCATGATATTAAAGAGGAATGCCATTAAAATTTAAATATCATAAATTATCATAAAGTAAAGGATGTTATTACTGTTTGTTAAATATTTTTAGGAATCCATGAACATATGAATATTCATGTTGAAATCATCGAATTATGTACAACATTGAACCCTACTTATTTGAAGAGTTTTCTCATGCTCTTATTGACACAAATATGAGAGGAACATAGTTATCATGTGTAATCAATCAAGAAAAGCCTATGCAAAGTATATATCTCCATAATTTCTTAGCTATTCTAAAGGACACATTCCATTCAATTATTAGTACCTATAGTCAACACTAACAACCTTGAAGTTGCAACTACTAGTTCTAAACTACACAAATACTATCTCAACTATTGGGTTTTAATGTCTCAAATACTATCTCAGCCATTGGAATTATCTTAGCTATCGGGTCTTCTCCCTTCCTTACTGCTGTGGAAAAAGGAAAGAGAATTATTTCTCTATCACTACAGTGAAAAATTTACAATTGCATTTGGTTTGTTAAACATGCTCCATAGAGCTACAATTAGAGTTGTTAAGTACCTTCGAGTATGTGTTGATTGCTAGACTTCAATGAAACTTATCTACAAGATTGTTGCAAGAGAAATTGTTGTGAGAGATTTGAACCCTTTCATCATTTTAAACAGGGGCAATTTTCTTGTGGGGATTATTGGGGGCGCTAAATGAAGAAATCTGAAAGCAGGCTTGCATTATAATAATGTGCAGTGTTAGACCTCAATAATAATGAAGGGACGTCCCTCGAAGCATAGTGGAAAAAGAATTTTGTGAGATATGATAGATGGGAATGCTCTGGTAGACATGGCCGCAAAATGTAGAAGCATAGACTAGGCACGTGAATTGTTTGATAGAATACCTCAAAGAAATGTCATCTCATGGAATACAATGATTGCAAGTTTTCACAAAATGGATTTGTTAAAAAGGTTTTTGAAACTTTCAAGCAAATGCAATCGGTAGGCGTAAAGCCAATTTTCACAACCTTTAGCAGCGTTCTCCCTAAATGGGCGCTCAGGAACAAGGTATGGTCGTCCATCAAAGCATAAAGGTAAGAGGATTTGTGTCAGATATTATGATTGGAAATGCTCAGGTAGACATGTATGCAAATGTGGAATTGTAGCCAAAGCGCATGAAATGATGACAGAATGCCTCAAAGAGCTGTCATCTAATCGATTAGAATGATTACAGGATATGCACATAGATGGATTTGTTAAAAAGGCTTTTGAAACTTTCAAGCAAATGCAATTGGCAGGTGTAAAGCTAAATTTCACAACCTTTGGCAGCGTCCTCCGGCTGATCTTAAATGTCATCCACTTCAATATTTAATGGTAAATTCTGACCAATGAAAATTTTTCCTATATTTAACACTTTTTGTTGTGAATGAAATAGAAAAATGCTATTGGCTGTTTGACCCGTTCAACCTTGAAAGTGGATGACATTTACATAGAGTGGCGTCCTCCTGGCTGTTCCAAAATGGGAGCTGTGGCGCAGGGTATGGACATCCATCAGACATAATGGAAGGTGAATTTTTGTCAGATGCTGTAATTGCAAGTGACCTGGTAGACATGTGTGCAGAATGTGGAAGCATAGACAAGGCACGCGAAATGTTTGACAGACTGCCTCAAGCAGATGTCATTTCGTGGAATACAATGATTGCAAGATTTCACAAAATGGATTTGTTGAAAAGGCTTTAGAAACTTTCAAGCAAATGCAATTGGCAGGCGTAAATCCGAATTCCCAACCTTTGACAGTGTCCTCATGCATATGCGCAAGTTGGAGCCATGTAAGCAAAACGTGGTAGCAGAGACAAATCACGTGAACTGTTTGACAGAATGCCTCAAAGAAAAGTCCTCTAATGAAATAGAATGATTGTAGGATATGCACAAAAATGGATTAGTTGAAAAGGCGATAGAAACTTTTAGGCAACTACAATTTGGCAGGTGTAAAGCCAAATTCAACAACCTTTGACATCGTCCTCTGCATGGGAGAAGGGTATGGACATCCATCAAAGCATAATTGAAAGTGGATTTTTTTGTCAGATGTTGCAGTTGCAGTGCCACTTCTGATTACCATGGCCTTCACAAAAACTTATGCACAAATTCTCTCTTTATTCAAACCGTATCAATTTCTTTGTAGTTTATAATGTGTGGATGAAATTAAATTTTGTTTCCTATGCTAATTCATTAAAGTGGATTAAATCCCCAAACGTATAAGGTGCAGATTCATTTCAGAGAGCTTGGAATGCATAAACATAATTCCATACAATATATATGACAAGAAATTTAAGCTGCTCTAGGTATATATAATACAATTCTCTTTAACATAAATCTAGGCTAGTGAAAAAATGAAATCAACAAGCTTATTTGTCAAACTACCTTAAATCAGGATAGCTTAGCACAATAATAATTCAAGAAATTCTATCAAAATGAGCCCAAAATTAAATAAAAATGTAAAATTTATGAATTTATAAAATCATTTTGATAATGAACTATAGACAATATTTCTAAAAGGAAAGAAACAAAATTAAGGAAAGGAGGATTGATCTTACATATTGCTCCAAGAACTCTCCAAGTGTGTGTCCCTTTTCCTTCACTTCCATGGCTATTTATAGAGAAAATCCATCCCTATTTAGAACATTTTTTTCCAAGCACATGGTGGAAATTTTGAGTCTTTGGAGTCAAGTCTACCCAATTTAATGTCTTCCTCCATTTCCAATTTGCCATAAATTTATGTGGAAAATCCCCATTTCAACATTAAATGTCATTTTTTAAAATTGACTTGGAAATGAGGCCCGAGTTGAATCCTCATTTATTTCTCTTTTTCTAGAAGTGTACTCCCTTCTAGATTTTTAGTTTATTTATTTAAATTGTCTAAAAATCAATTATTTATTTTTATTATGACTTGACAAATTTGTTTCCATTATTTAAGTTTTTTTCTTCGAACTTAAAAAGGTCATTAATATCTTTTATGTGGATTAGCAATATAAAAGATATGATTTGAGTATTTGAATAACGAAATACAATTAAAGTAGTTATTAGATCTATATTAAAATCTGACCAAACTCATATATTTCGTAAACTATACTAGTAGGTCGTGATAGAGAAAATCACAAAATGTATTGAAAAGGCAAAAAACAAATACATAACCTCTAAAAAATATCTCTCCGCATACTATAGATATATTTTTTAAATATAAATATACTAGTGTTAATGCAATGAAATACAACTACACTAGAGAAATGATATTAAGCCTCTTGAAATTTGAAATGCAGCAAGAATGTTGTCATATAAAAATGCATTGCCAATAATCTAGAATAATAGAAAGAAAGGCATAAAAGAGTGTCATAAATGTTGTCATGAAAAATGCATTGTAAGATCTATGAGAATACAACAATGTGAGGCATTCAAAATAGGAATCAAAACCAACAGATTTGGCAATCCCAAAATACCAAGAAAAAACAATGGTTCGAAATAAAAAGAATCCCTAGACAAATTGTTGTTACCATAATGATAAAGTTTGGAAGAAATGGCAAGGAGTATAGCATAGGAAAGAAGTTATGAACTATTTTTATTTTGGAATGAAATGTCCACAATATAAGGATTATGGTATTGGAAAGACCCCAAAAATCAACAACAAATAATGTAATACTAGATTAGAAAGTGAAACACAACATAGAATGGCAAAAAATTTGAGAATAGGCATCTTGCATGCAACAGAAAGACGTTAAAAATAGAAAGAAACGATTTTTATTTTTTAAACTGAAAGAGCTGTTTCAATAGAAATGGAATAGTAATGATGATTTGTCTCCATTTGAATAGAGGCGAGGTGTAAATTTGACAGTCAACCTTGCTTGTCAAGCAATTTTGTTATGACAGTTATCTATTCAATGGTGCCTTTCAAATACTATGACATGCTTTAGTATAAGTAAATTATATAAAAACTATATATATATATATATATATATATATATATATATATATATATATATATATATATATATATATATATATAATCATAATCCTATATAAATTTGGACAGTTTGTCTAAAATCTCTCCTTTCATATGATAGTCTTTTCAAAATTATAGTTGTATTTTATAGTTAAAATGCTTAAATACAACTATACAAGTGTCAAAATTAAGCCTCAAGAGGCATTAAAATATGGAGATGATTTTTGTTTATAAACATTAGGAAGAAGTGATTTTAGAAGTAAATAAAAACATGTTTAGAAAATGTAAGAATTTAATAAAAAGAAAGTTTAAAGATATTTCATGATTAGGAAACATAAGAATTAGGTAAAATGTTAGAATTATATGAGAATTTAGGAAGTTTAGAAAATATATAAGATTTTATAAATGAAATGTATAATAAAGATAATAATTTTTTTAATGAATTATAACTAGCATATTTATATTAAAAAAATGTCTAAAGTAGATTGAGAGATATCTCTTTTAGGCATCTATTTTTTAATCAAGTTAACATATATAATTGGAATAAGCACCTCAAGAAGGATATTTCTCTATGTAATTTAGATATATTTTTTAATATAAATATGCTAGTTTTATGACAATGACCTTCTACCTCTTTAGTTTGTGAAGCCTATCATAGTTTCTTCTTGCATCAAACTTTTTGAATATGTACTCTATAAGCCCCTCTTCATGATATTTAATTTCTCTTTCTCTTTACAAAATTCAATTCTATTTGCTTTAAAATTTCCAAATCCTTCTCAACAAATCCATTTTGTGCATATCCTACAATCACGAAATTCCATGAGACCACATTTCTTTAAGGTATTTTGCCAAATAATTTGCATACCTTATCTATCCTTTTACATTTCACATACATGTCTATTAGGACAATTGCCATAGAACAAATGGACATGAGCATAGACATGGAGAGCTTTGAGATCAATTACCACACTGGATTTAGGTGCGCTATGGAGTTTACATTTACCAATGGCAGGTGCATGACCATAACCCTCAAGATGGACAAACTGTGAATGTCAATTTTAGCGTCAAGAGGAAAGTCCATGTATGCATTGTAGAATGATGCCACGTAGCAATGATGGGGTACATGAGAAGAAGCCTTGACATGTGCCAACAAAGAGACTAATAGTCAAGCATGTAGCATTAAATCTATGGTCCATGCTAGGAGGTTGATAGATCACATAGATAGCGCACAACAATTGATCCAAAACCAAACGACATAAGTTTAGCCACTAACCCATTTTGGAGGTGTCCACCAATCATCAACCACATGGCTTAAACAAATGATGGACATCAGTTATAAAGGATTTAGGCCATCAATATTAATATAAAGGGTGATGCCAAATTAGAACATAAGGCCCACATAACTAGAATGACATCTAATAACTTATGTTGCAAGGATCAAGATCTCATAGATAACGCTTGGTGACTACATTCAAAGCTAGCACAAGAAAAGAAAGAAGCCAAAAAAACATGTCAAGCACACACGACATACCCAATGCTAGTTTTTAAAATTCCAAACATTTATATGAGAATCGCTAGCAACCCAATGCTCCATAAGACAAAAAAAATCTTTACAGAAGTACATGATTTTCCTGAATCTATTCCAAACTCGGGCTTTGTGATGGGGCAAGTTGAATCGACCCTAAGCACATGTACCAATGAATGTTGTCCATGTGTTTAGGTGTAGCCAATAAGATTTAACGACGCAAGCAAATATAGAGGGAAAAATCACTTGAATTCCCATTTGCAGAGTGCTCCACGGAATAATAAAAGAATTGTCAGACACTTGAATTCCAAGGAACATTTCATTTTCATAATATGACTGCCTTTTCTTTAACAAGAATGATAGAATTGAAACGAAAGAAGATGGAAGATGAGAAAAAGATTGAAATGAGAGCGATGATTTTAAAAGCACCTTACTGCATGAAATGATTCATGCATACTCATGGCTCACTGAAGGCAAATAGACAAAACAAGTGATCTGCTAATCACAAAACAACAAATTACAAAAGCCCTCAAATTGCCTTAGAGAAGAATAGGCAGGGCATCAATTTATAGAGATTGAGAATTACAAAAGAGTTATGGCACACAACCACAATGCCAACAACTCAACTACAAAACTAAATGCAAGACCACAAAGTCAAGAAATGTAACTACAAGTTTTAATGAGCCCAATGGGCATTACAAATATGTCAAACAAGGCTGCTGCACATGTTTTGGACTGATGCATATGATAATTGCTATCATTCTCCCCCATAATAACCATTGGGAAGAATTTGGAGTAGATCTCTAAGTGTCTTGAACCTTTCACAAGCTAGAGCCTTCGTGAAGATATCTGCAATCTGATCATCTGTACTATAGTACACAATCTCGAACAATCCCTGTTGAACCAACTCTTTGATGAAGTGATGTTGAATCTCAATATGTTTGGTCCTGCAATGAAACACTGGATTCTTAGTCATTTGTATAGTACTCTTGTTGTCACAATACAACAAAGTAGGTCCATTCTGTATCTGGTGTAAATCCTCCAATAGTCATCTCAACCACACTGTTTGGCATGCTGCAAATGTTGCCACTTTATACTCTGCCTTTGTTGTAGAAAGTGATATAGTCGGCTGTTTCTTGGACTTCCAAGAAAATACTGCAGAACCAAGACTAAAAGTATAAACAAAAGTAGACTTTCGATCATCTATGGAACCTGCCCAATTTGAATCTATATAGCCAATCAATTTACTATCCTCTGAATGCTGAAATCTAAGACCATAACTCAATGTCCCTCTAACATATCTAAGAATCCTCTTAGCTACACTCCAATGTGTTTGCTTAGGCTCTGACATGAACCTAGATACCAAGCTCACTGCATATGTGATATCTGGTCGAGTAGTAGTTAAGTAGATCAAACTACCAATCAACTGCCTGTATATAGTGGGGTCCACTCGATCTGACACATCCAAGTTAGACAACTTAAGTCCAACTTCAATGGGTGTTGCAACTAGTTTGCCACTATTCATCTAAAATTTCTGTAGGATGTCTGAAGCATATTTTTTCTGAGACATGAATATTTCACCTTTGTTTTGCCATACTTTTATACCAAGAAAATAGTGCATCTGTCCCAAATCTGTCATCTCAAATTTAGCAACCATAGTTGCTCTAAACTCTACAAATAAATCTGAATTGTTCCCAGTATAGATAAAATCATCAACATAGAGAACTAAGAAAAAAATATCCTTCACCGAGATCCTAATATAAAGATTTGGATTTGATTGACTTCTTAAGAAACCTTTCTGCTGTAGGTATGAGTCTATCCTTGAATACCATGCTCTTGGCCCCTGCTTAAGACCATACAAGGCCTTCTTTAATATGTAAACATAATGTTCTTTAGAAGGTATTTCAAAACCTCTAGGTTGAGAAACATACACTTCCTCATCAATATATCCATTCAAAAATGCACTCTTTACATCCATTTGATAAACTACCCAACTCTGCTGAGCTGCCAAAGCCAAAACCAATCTGATAATATCCATTCGTGCTACAGGTGCAAATGTTTTAGTGTAATCAATACCTTCCTGTTGAGTATATCCTTTGGCTACCAATCTAGCCTTATGTTTATCAATGCTTCCATCAGATTTATACTTAGTTTTATACACCCATCTTGTACCAACAATTTCCTTACCAGGAGGTAGCTGAACCAAATCCCATGTGTCATTCCTTTCAATTGTTTCTATCGCACTATTCATTGCTTCAACCCACTCTTCTTTTTCTTGAGCTTGTTCAAATGTTTGTGGCTCATTACTTTCCATGATTTGAGTCATCAAAGCATAATTCACTTTTGCTTGTGATCTTGTTGTCATTTTCTCAAGGTTTGAATCCAACATAAGAGTTGATGGATGATTCTTTTCTATCCTCCTTTGATATTTTTGATACTTTCTTGTTCTTGTACTAGAAGACTCAGGTTCATTTTCTTCTTCTTCTTCTTCAACTTCATCAATCATTATCTCTTTTCCCTTTTTTTCATTTTCCTTGGTATATTCTGTTGCTTCATTGAATACCACATCTCTACTTATAACAAGTTTCTTTCCTATTGGGTCATACAATCTATATGCTTTATTTTCTAATCCATACCCAATAAAAATACATTTTAGGCGTTTATCATCTAGTTTAGACCTCTTTTCCTTTGGTATGTGTGCATAACAACCACACCCAAATACTCTCAAATATTCAACACTTGGCTTTACCCCAGACCATGCTTGTTCAGGAGTCATTCCCTTAACTACTTTTGTAGGACTCCTATTGAGAAGATAAACTGTTGTGCATACTGCTTCTGCCCAAAACATTTTATCTAAATTCTTCTCTTTCATCATACTCCTTGCCATTTCAATAATGGTTCTATTCTTTCTTTCAGCAACTCCATTTTGTTGTGAAGTGTAAGAAGTAGTGAACTCTCTCTTGATTCCATAATTTCTACAAAAATCTAGAAACTGGTTTGATTTGTACTCACCCCCATTATCTGACCTTATCACTTTGATGTACTTACCACTTTGTTTTTCAACCAACCTCTTGAATTCTACAAACTTGTCAAACACTTCTGATTTTGAAACCAAACAATATACCCAAGTTTTTCTTGAGTAATCATCAATGAAGGTTAGAAAATACTTTGATTTATTCAAAGAAGGTGTTTCCATAGGACCACACAAATCTGTATGGATTATCTCAAGATGCTGCTTAGCTCTATTGGATTTACCAACTGGAAAGCTAGCTCTATGTTGTTTGCCAACAACACATTCTTCACACACTTCTTTTGTATTTTCAATGAATGGTAGACCCTCAACCATTTTAAATCTCTTGAGTAAAATTAACCCACTAAAGCTAAGGTGGCCATATCTTTGATGTCAAATTCTACTTTCATTCATTTCACTAGACCTGAATGTTTGGTTTCCTTGGGTGAAATCAAGAGGAAACATCCTATCACCTGTCATTTTTGCTCTTGCAACAACTGCATTTCTTTTTAACTTGTCTCTTATTATGCACTCTTTTTCATCAAAGGCCACCTGATAATTTTGCTCTAACTTTTGTCCAACGGACAACAAATTCTTCTTAAGGGTTGGAACCAATAATGTTTCATTGATATGCTTTACCTCACCATATTCTATTGCAACTGCAATAGTACCCTTACCTTTGGTTCCATGAGATTGATTATCTCCTAATACCACTGTACTATGATGGTTTTCATCTAGATTGATAAACTAATTTTCATTAGATGTCATATGCGATGAACATCCAGAATCAATGTACCATACATTATTCTCACTAACATTTGTATTGAAACAAGAAATAAACAAATTTTGCTTATCTTCAATAGTATTGTGAGCATTTCTCTTTTCTGCTTCACCTTGTTTACTCCAACATTCTGATGCATAGTGTCCAAACTTGTTGCAATGAAAGCATTGGACATTCTTTTTATCTCCCCCTTTATTTCTACCTCTTCCTCTTCCTGTTCCTCTGAAATTGCTACTTCTTTCTCTGAAACTATTACCTCTTCCTCTAGAATTGCTAGATTCACCTTTGTATTCATTTTTATTTTGATTTCTGAAAAACATGTTTCTTTTACCTCTTATGCTTGCTTTAGAGGCAAATGCTTGTTCTAGACCTTCCTCATTACTTTTCATTCTTTCTTCAGCAGTTAACAGTATTCCACTTAGTTCATCTATTTGCATAGTTGTGAGATCTTTGGAGATCTCAATTGTAGAAACCACACCATCAAATTTAGGAACTAAACTCCTTAAGATTTTCTCAATGACATGCTTGTCATCCATAGTTTCTCCTAGAACTTTCATTTGACTACCTAGGCCTTCTACCTTTGTTAGAAATTCATTTACACTTTCACTATTGACCATTTTTACATTTTCAAAATTTTTCCTCATAGTTTGCAATTTTGCAGTTTGTGCTCCTTGATAGGAATTATTGAGAATTTGTCATGCTTGCTTAGAATTACTAGCACCACTTATCCTAGGAAAAATAGCCTGATTAATTGCGCCTTGAACTAGGAATAAGGCTTCATTATCTTTCTTTACATTTGCTTTGTATTCTCTCTTCTGTTGATCATTTAATGCATTAAATGCAGCTGTATCTAGTTCTAAATACCTTATTTGTACAATTTTCCACAAATCTTTGGATTTGAGTAGGGTTTGCATTCTAGTACACCAATATGTGAAATTGTCCCCTTCAAACACGGGAATTAACATGTTAGACATAACATTTCCTGCCATATTTGCCATAAGAGGAATATGCAAAGTAACCCAAAGGCTCAACACAAAAAATCTAGAGAGATCTCTGCAAATGGATACTCTCCCTGTCCTTTCAAATAGGACCCACACCAAAAAGATTTTTATATTATTTTGTCTTGGAATAAGTGTCGGTTTCAACCGATAATGCACTTAGTTACAAAGGATTTATTTATCTTTTTACAAAAAGATAATACTTTGAAAGATTTGAACTTGCAACCCTTTCAAAATAAATTTCAATTCCTTAGCATATCTCTATCAACCAATCTTTTATTCACCTCTTTGCTTACAATCACTAAGAAAGGGAGCATAAATATTTAAAACCCTTAACTATACTTCCAATATGACCATGTTGTTTAAGATTTAGAAGAGATCTCACAAAACAATAAAAAAGTATTAAAACATACTTTAATCCTTTTAGAAAATTCCTCTTTCTTTTATTCTTTAAAAAAGGACTATAAAAGAAAGGCTACTCACGTGAGAAGAAAAAGTAAAAGGTTTTCTTTAAAGAAAATCTTAGACAACAAACTTTTTAACTTCTTTTCACACGCTGTTTCTCCTTAGTCATGCCCTGCACACCTCTTCACGTGGATTGCTACACACAACGATCTCCTTTTTTTTTTAACTTTCAAATAGCAGCTTTGAATCTCATTTGAATGAAGTCAACGGACTAGTTACTGGGAGTGGCCTACACGCCTCCTCCCTACTTGCATAGCACAACATAGTTCACAGGCCAGAGCAGTCGTGATTTCTTCTACGGAGTTTGCAGCAACAGTAGCGTCCTTGCCTCCTAATGCCTCTGCTAGACTCTTGAAACCTTTGCTACAAATAACAGAGCTCTCAACTATAGTATGTATCACTGTGTGCTCACTCACAGCCAACACAGAACTCATAACCTTAATAGCAGCTACAAAGGCCTAAGATCTCTCATTCAAATAAACTAGCTCTGATACCAGATGAAGGCAAATAGACAAAGCAAGTGATCTGCTGATCACAAAACAACAAATTACAAAAGCCCTCAAATTGCCTTAGAGAAGAATAGGCAGGGCATCAATTTATAGAGATTGAGAATTACAAAAGAGTTATGGCACACAACCACAATGCCAACAACTCAACTACAAAACTAAATGCAAGACCACAAAGTCAAGAAATGTAACTACAAATTTTAATGAGCCCAATGGGCATTACAAATATGTCAAACAAGGCTGCTGGACATGTTTTGGACCGATGCATATGATAATTGCTGTCACTCACTGATAAGAATAAGGACCACAAGTAAGTGTACTCAATATTTTCATAGAAGTTTTCATTTTTTGTTATAATATTACAGTAGCCTCCTTCTGAGCTATTCTCATCCTCTTGATTTTACATATTATTCATTTGTGATCTTCAAAAAAGTGATCACAGCCCTTCCTTTCAAAAGGTGATGATCGAAATAAATTCTAGCACACTACCCGATCGCTAGGTGAGTAACTAAATTGTTTATGTAGTCTTTGGTTATTTGTTACACATATATATCAAATTGTCTTATGCCAAGTTTTCATCCTTGTTACAGAGCCCTGTATGTGGTTATGCCTTAAGTATTTATCACAACTTCACTGATGAAGTTGACAATTATAGAACTCACCATTGGAGGGTATGCTTGTTTATATATCATAATATCTTGTTTGTAGATATGTTGTAGATGTAAAAGATATTGCAAAATAATTTATGAAATGTTCGATATTCTATCTAAGTTTATTTTGGATTTGGCCTGAAGCCAATATTTATGTTTATGTGATTTGACATTTTTTATTTGATAGTATAAGTATTCACTCTTACTTTGATTCACATAGTATAGCCTACATTGTTTTACTTAGGTATATGGAATCATGACCGAGTTGAAGCTTTCACTAGAAATTGTAGCAGTAACAACTGAGCAAATGAAATTTTCTTCTCATATTGCAGTGTCAAATTTGTGGAGACCTAATAAAGAGGGCAATGGATAGACAACCTTCATCTTTTGGCTGTATGACAAGGGTTATTCGTAATGAAGTTTGTAATGATACTCGTTGCAATTGGCATCAGTAAGAACAGTTGCTTTCATTCGATAGTCTTCTTTAGCTGCATTCTTGTGGGTGATCGATGAATCCTCTCATTAATATTGTATCTTGATGTGAATGAGAAAAGTTATGTATGTATTATCTTGCAGACATCAAAAGAATTGCTATGGGGAATACATAAAGATAGTTGAGCCTGCAGAATATCAGGAGAAGAGAAGACGTATGAAAATTTGTGGTAGGTTAACAATAACTTTTGACAAGATGTATAAAGATTTGTGGAAGTTTAACAATAAATTTTCATGAAGAAATACTTTAATGTCTTTTCAGAAGAATGCGATGTTTCTTTTTCCTTTAGACCTTCTACATTGCGAACCTGTGCATTTCCGGTTGATACATTGCATCAATGCTGCAATGGGGTGAAATTATGTTCCTTAACTTTTAGGCTAGTCAAAATTTTATGGTAACCCAAGCTAATATTCATTTTGATCGTTAATTGCTTATTATATGCAATCAAAAAAATTATAACTAGTTTTCCAACTTTAGTTGCATGAAACAAATAGTTTTGGTGCATGATAGTAGTGTAAACTACTAGTTCATTAGGTGAAAGGGGTTGATATAAAATTGCCATGACATTTGAAGAATACATAGAGTTGAACATCAATCAATTTAAATGGTTTAAATACTATATAATCATGTAAATATGATAGTTCAAAAACTCTGACTTGAAAAAAACTTGGTAGACCCAAAATTTAACTTGAATTTAAGACTTGGCAAACTGAACATTAAAAACATTAAATTTACAAAATAATATTCAAAAACATATATAAAATTGAATTTAGAGAAGTCATAAGTAGTTTTCCTTCATTTATAGATTAGAAAACAAGCTCAATACACATCATAGTGTCATATCTTATAATAACAATTACAAATCCTCATTTACTGCTGAGTTATTGTTAGCTCCCTATTGGGATATTGAGGAATCCTTTGTAAGGGTTGCTCTACTGGTACTAGTTGGTTGTGTTGCATTGGTGTTTTGGTTGATTGATAAATAAGTTTTTGTGGGTATAGATGATTTCTTTGGAATGACCTATATCCTTGATTAGGCTACTGGTTGTGTGTTTGACTTGTAGGATGTTGTCAATTAACATAAGGGGCCTTTGTACATGATGTTGATTTCTTCTCAGGGTAGTGACCTCATTGGACATGGTTTAGAGTAGATTCCTTGTCTCATCCAACTCAAAGGGAGCTAATGGCTTAGAAAAGTGATGCTTCAGTGGTGGCATTGATAGTATTGGGTTCAAGAGTGACTAAGGAATAGATCACTCATTCGCATTTGTTGCTATGGTGGTTGTATATCTGGAAATAGAGACATTAGAAGATAGGGAGCAAATCTATCAATTTAGATTAGATCATTCTCTGTTGCCAGAGCAATATCATATATCATTGGGAGGTTGTTTCCTCTATGTTTCATGACCATAGCTACTTTAGAAATAATAGCTTTTACATAGCATAAATAAGCCATACCTATTGGAGGGCAGATCTCGTCTAGCATGCACTGCCATGTTTTTTGAAATGTGATGTTGAAGTCTTCAAGCATATCGATAGGGGTTCATTTGATAGTACTCAATTGATCAAGTAGAGACAATGATGCAGTGTATTTCATTAAACAACTTATCTATTGCTAAGTCTTTTTGATGTGGTTTATGAACAAATGTGTCTTTCTTGCCTTTAAATAGCCTTGCTTGATGATTCATATTGCCTTGCAAACCTTTCTGAGTCATACCTAGCTCTGCTAATTGCTTTGTCTCTATAACTTCTAACTTTCCCAATGGTTGTTCTTTATGAAGAACAATTTCACCACTCAACTTCGGTCGTGCTACTTTGATATTATCACAAGTTGCAAAACTTGACCTAGGAGATGTCTCTACCTCCATTTCAAAGAGTTGGTTATACCAGTGGATAAATCTCTCTACATCCATCTGAAAAATTGGGTTATCTACAACCCAACAAAAAAATTAAAAATTATTCTTGTTATCAAATTGGAAATCAATTTCCTATTGAGACCATTCATACTATCTTTATTCCAAACAATTATCATTAGTTGTTCATCTAACAATTTCTAGAAAAACTTAAAACCAACGGTAGTAACTATTGAATCCTTTTCTTTAGCTTATGGATTTGATATGTTTACTTCCTCATACTTCACCTTCTTATTTTATAATTCTTCATCAGATTTCCTGGACTTTATTTCTAATATCATTGCTTCTTTGCTCTAACATTTATGGTTTGGATCCCAAGATTCCTTGCAAAGAAGCAATTTTTTTTTTTTAAGTTTGTTTTGGTTGTCATCAGTGTTTCTTGCAATAGGAGAAATCTTCTTTTGTTGATTAGGAGGAGATGCCTTAGAATGGAATTGGGTCCAAGGCATTGACTGTTCTAGTGTTGTAACCCTTTTGATAACTTCTTGGGGTTCTAGTTCTAAATGTTCTTTTTTCTTTTGCCACCAATTATTTACTGAAAATTTCAAAATCCTTGTGAAAGACATTGCCTTTTAGATTTCTGTAGGAATATTTCTATAAACTACATAACTGGCATTGATATCTTCCTATATCAATTTTGAAATTTCACCATCGAAACATCTCTATGAATTAAAGTGGGATGTAGAGGTCTCTTAATAAACCCAATAGTTGTTCTTTGTGTGTGATTGTTATGATTATTGTTATTAGCTATTGAAGTGCTTGCCTTATTATTCTATCTTTTAGAAGCATTTATATCATTTTGCATCATATGGAGCATTTGACCCAACATGTCTATCAACCTTTTTTTCTTTATCAACATCCATCTCCTACTATTAACAATTCTTAATGAGAGAAATCTTAGTTTTTGTATACAAATCCTCTCAAACAATTCATATACCTCTAGATCTCATCTAGTACGCACTGCCATGTTTTTTGAAATTTGATGTTGAAGTCGTCAAGCATATCTATAGGGGCTCATTTGATATTACTCAATTGTTCAATTAGAGACAATGACACGGTGTATTTGCCTTGGGTGGGAGGAAATAAAGTTGATAGCCATTTGGCAAATCCCCTAGGGTTCTAGCCATTTATGAACGCCCTTATCCCAAGGCGAACCTGGGGTTTTCCAGGGTGGGTATAATAGAAAGTTGGTGGGTGGCCTATGCCCCCCACCCAACCCCAACTATCTCCCCTCAAGGGTTTACCTAGAACCTGGAATCTCTGTTCAGATTCTGGTTTTCAAAATCTCCATTCAGATTTTGGGTTTTCCCTCAGATTTTGATTGCAGTGAACCCCTGGTATTGCTAGAATCTAAACGAAGATTCCGGTCGACCCCACTATCCATACCCGCCCTGGGTGGTGAGGTCTTGCCCTAGCTGAACCCAAGTAGAGTGGCAACTATAATAGCTTCCCCATTAATCTACCTCTCGGTGGGGGCCAGATTAAAGTACAAATTTGAGTTCTCCTATTGCCCCCCACCCAAGGCTCAGACCCCACCAGGTGGGGGGGTTTGAGGGGCCTTGGGTGGTGGGGTTTTGAACTATAATAGCTAGGTGGGAGGGAGATATAACTATTCCAAGGTGATCAATAGATTAGTTGTTCCAACTCCAGCATAGATATAGATAGGCTATCAGTCGTATCACATATATAACACGATGTAGAATCATGATGATGTCGACACCCTCTATATCTATATTTATATGGGTTGGGGCCCTCTTCGATCACTCCAAGTTTGATCTGCAGGTTCTGTATCGGGCTATATATGGTATATATAGAATGGGCTAGCTTGGACAAAAAGAAATCCTCTACCTAGCTTCATTTAGTATGTCGCTTGTTGTACGAGTGGGAGGGAGATGTTGTCGATAGAGAGGAACCAAACTATCAGATGGAATGCAAAGATCGAATCTCCACTCGGAACTATAGTTCGTTGGGGTTCTAGCCGACCCCCAGTGGGGAGATACAAGGGGCCTCCCACCCACCCAACTATTATCTCCTGGGTGGGAGGGAGTTCTAGTTTTGGCATTGGTTCTTGAATTGTGACTGGAGATGAAACCAAAGACTCTGCCTCTACCTCAGGCTCTACTACGAGCTCTAGTACTCAAATTGGCTCAGATGTTGGAACAAGCTTTTGAGCTCCAACTAAATCGGAGTAATCATTGATCTATTGATATATTGATCCAGCAGCACCTACATACACTAGCAAAAGAGTAAGCATATCCACCAGTAGCATTTGAGCCAAATTGATAGCCAGCAATGCTATATCCTCCCAGCCACCCCAGCATCAGAGCAGGCAGCACCAGAGAGAGTAGCTTACCCACCACCACTACCAGAAGGTGATTTAGAGGCAGTAGCACCATCAATAGCCTTATAGGACCTAGGAAGACTAGGAAATCTTGTCAGTGTACCTTGGCTAACATCCCTAAGCTACTATAGATACCCAAACAGAAAGCTAGCCACCCATTACTAAATGTACACTTAGGTAGGACCAGGCTCCTACTCTGATAAATCTACCCATGACCTGTTAGAGATCTTCACCCAGATCCTCTAGTCACAGATCCGGTTCCAGGTAAAGATTTAGTAGCAGATCCAGTAGTAGAAAGACCAGCAGCTCCAATACCAATAGTAGACTTAGTAGATCCAGTAGCAAATGCAAAACCACCAGTAGCACTTATAGGCCCAACAACAGTAGAGCTTCTAGTTCCTGATCGAGACCCACTTCCTGTTCGTGTTTGGGTGGATCCAGTAGAGCCAGAGGCAAAGATAGCAGCATCTCAACTAGTTAGCCGATTGAAGCGCTCATTGAATCCCTTGTGCCGAAGTATTTTCTTGGGGTAGAGACAACATAAGTAGTAGGGGTTACAGAAGCCATTGCAATTTCTCCAAAGCCATAAGCAGGTAACCCTATAGCATTAGCGGAGCCAAGTAGGAAGGAAGGACATTTCGAGATCCAACAATAGGAGAAGCAAAAGCATCAACAATTAATTGGAGAAACCTCCAACTATTCGGGGGTGAGTGGGATGTAATAGTTGGGGGGGCTAATCAGAGTGGGTGGGAGACTATATTGCCCACTTGGGCACATCTAGTCCCACCAACCCTAACTATAGTGCTTGAACGAAGTGAATGGAGAGTAATAACCTCCCACCGACCCCTAGATTAGTGTAGTTCCAGGTGGGTGGTCTAACTAGAATTCTTGGGGAACCTTAGCCCCCTAACTGCTAGTATGGTTCTAATTGGAGGCACTTCCCTTGCTATAATGGATCTTGGGCCCCCCCCCACCCCATTTCCCATTAGGGGGGAGATATAGGGTGGGTGGAAAGTAAGTGGCAAATCCCCAGAATAACCCACACACGAAAACCCCCCAGAAGATAAAGGCTTGCTAGCATACAATTAATTACTGCTAGCATAAGGAGTTATAGATGAGGGAGGGTGGGTGGGAATTCTCGTTCCTAAGGGCCCCGGTTGCTAATATAGTTTTCTATGGGCAGTGGCCTACTCTATATAGCTGGGGGAGGGAGAGATAGGAACTCCCCTGCCCAACTATCTATATCTGGGGAGCTCTGCCCTATAGATCTTATCAAAACTTGACTGCAGGAGTTCTTGTTCTTTGGGAAGCCTAGGGCAGCTATCTATATCTATATCTAGATATTCATGTCATGATGCGGTGATCATGCAGAACGATCTGATCTGATCTCTATAGATGGGGATGGGCCATCATCTATCTATGTGTGATTGCCCTAAGAATAGTACGGGTGATCGCGGATTAACAATCTACTAGATGGTCGGGTGACCACCCTTAGAATAGTGGGGCATTCGAGGGGTATTCATCATAGTCTGATCCATGCGATCAGATCATCAAACAAATGTCCCAGAAAGAAATAGTAGGCACCTTTAGATAGTAGGGTGATGGGTGAGTGATTCATGTTACGTGCATAGATATGGACCAGATCTAGCTGTGAGTGCGGAGCTAGCTATATATAGATATAGTCAGGTTGGCACCCCATGCAGGGTCGGTGGATCTATATAGATGGAGATGGAGATGGGAGAGCCAATAATATCTTTTCAACTCCAAACTTTCAAAAGCCTTATAGTTATGGTAGGCATTTCATTTGACCGACATGTTTCCGTCTGTAGTTGTTTCCTAGATTCATTTTTATTGAAACCTTTCAGGGTTTCTGCATGCATCACTGAAACTTTCTTGATTTGAGTGATTCACCTTTGTACTCAACCACCAGGGGAGAGTGAGCCCCTAGGGTAGACAAACCGACCACCGGGAGAGAACGAGTGCACCCTTGGGGGACCTCAACCTGCTAGGCTATTGGATAGTAGGGGCGGGTGGGAATTGAACACAACCCCCCACTTCATAACTATTTAGAAGCCCCCACCCTAACTATGCCCAGGCTAGCAAGCAACATTAATTAGAGGGAGGGAACTATAGTGAATTAATTAGTAAATTAATCAGCCCCTATGGGGATGGGTGGGTGGTTAAGTTTAGTTTCCCAAGGGTTTACCTAGAACCCTTAGTTAAGTTTAGTTTCCCACCCTCGGATTGTCGAATCGATCTATCGGTGGATCTCGATGATATCAAGAGGTTGATCTCGATGATATCAAGAGGTGGATCTCGACGATATCGATCAGCGGCCATAGAATTTTAGGGGGAGACAGATAGGCGGATTGTCGAATCAATCAATCGGTGGATCAACAGATCTTTCATCGATTGGTGGATTGGCAGATCTTTCATCAATCGGCGGATCAACAGATATTTCAAAATTAGAGGAATATAATGTGTGGGTGGGAAGCAATAGTCCCAGGGTGGGAGGAAGATAAAGTAACTTGAACTATAGTTCCCACCCAACCCTTGGAACTAGAATTCCCAACTCTAGAGTTCCCTCCCACCCGGGGGGCATAGGTAGGTGGGATAGAAAGATAGTTAACCTTTCTTGATTCCCTCCTCTCCATAGTTGTAACATGCCCACCCCCAACTACAACAATGACATCTATCGACAATCTATATCCTCCCACCTGATAGGGGTTCTCCCATCACTTTCCTCTAATTATATAGAGGGGGGTATCGTTCCCCCAGATATAATTGGCCCTTCCCCTACTATCTGGTTGGTTCCATCCCTATCTCCCCATCCCCCTATCTATGGAATAATAGCTGCCCTACCAATCAGACTACAGAAAGAAGAGAAGACCAAAGCTGACTATATAACTATATAGAGTTCAGGGAGTTGGGCCCTATCTATATATTCCAACCCAAGCTGAGCTGACTATAGATGGTTCTAGTTCCGATTGTTTCAACCCGAGCTAACTGACTATAGATAGTTCCAGTTGTTCCAACCAGACCGAGGGGCAAATGATACTATTCTAGTTCTAGATTTGGCTAGAGCTCTAAACCCCCCACCCATCGGAACTACTATCTCTGCCCAACAATATGTATATGATTTGATCGTCATGCGATCAATCATAGTTTGACCTAACTTTGATGCATAGGCCATTGCTATGATGCCATGCCATCTATTCCTGTAGAACATACTCCCACCTATTGCATCTTATCTCTGACCCCCGCTATCTATATATCTCAATTTCCAAAGGAACTATAGGGAGGGCCAATCAAGTGGTTCACTACTAACTAGCACTCGACTGCCCGCTCGCCTGTAGAGATAGAAAGAGTGGCGTGCCGCCAACTATGTCTGCCCACCCAACCAACTGTACTGAGGTGGGTGGGAGGTGAAGTTTGAGGGTTTGCCAGCTGGGCACTTCTAGTCCCACCCAACCCCAACTATAGTTGACCCCCCGGGTATATTATTGTGACGGGAGGTTTCTGAAATGTCATTGTTGGGTGGGTGGGGGGAGATAGTTGGAGGTAGATGTTATTGGGGCCCACCCAACCTATTGCTGATAGTTGGTGGGGGGCATTTTAAAGTAGCTCCCCACCCTGGGGATAACCCCCCCCACCCAGCCCCTCCTCCTATCCCGAGGGCCAACCGGAAGAAATTGATGAGAGTTGGTGGCTTGCAACTATAGCTAGAAATGAGAGAAGGGTGGTAAAAAACAATGGCTGAATGATGGATGAATGGAGAAGGGAACAACAGGGATTGGTTCTTAGGTTGGGTTCAACAACCCACCTCATGCTTGGTTGAACAAAGAAGTTCGAAGGAGATCTCCAAATGGCAATAGACGATCGACTAACTATTGGATGGCCAATCTTGACAAAGATCATTTAGGGCCATTTGCTTCTCTCCCTCATACACCAACCATATGATTGATTCTCACCACTCCCTAATGGAATGGAATGACCGGGTTGGAAGGGGCCAATAATGATAGGAAAGGGTTGCCCTTCCTACTATTGTTGGGTGGGTGGGTGGGAGGCCCCTTCTTCCCTATCTCAAACATTGGACCAACCTACCAAAATAGATTCACTCGATACAGATGGATGGGGGATGATCTCCCTTCTATTGATCTTCTTTCCATTCCTCTTCCTATCGATATTCTCTCCATTAGAAAGAGTGGGTTGAGTGCGTTGTGTCAAATCCGATTCCAATTTCTCCTCTCAGAATGGATTTTTCCTTAGCAACATTATGCCTTGTTTCATCGCTCCCACGTCCCCCAGTCCATCTCAACTCAAACCCCCCCATCCCTATCTGCAGGCAAGTGGGTGCTCCTATCTGCCCCTTCTCCTCACACAGTCGAGTCACGCCCCACTCCTTATCCTATTCCCACCCAGGCATCTCACTTCCACCTGGGTCCGAGATCAGTAGTGATCTTGTCCATGAAATACTAATGGATGGCCTCTCGAAATGTCTAATAGCCCCTGGTCTTAAGGGGGGTCTAGTATGGAATGGGATAAGAGTTTCGATAGCCACAGACGGAGGAGTAAACCCATGATCCAGGTGGGTGGCCCCCAAGGATTTGCCTAAAGAAACCCCTGAAGTAATTATCACAATCTCCTATCCCCACCCACCTGACAGGAGGGGTGGAGGGAGAGCATCAAGTGTGGAGACTAGTGGCTCTCATTATGGCTACAGGCAACTCCTCCTTTGAATGGAGTTCTGCGTAACCACCCAGCTGCTAGTATAGTTGGTGGGAAGGATCCCTAGGGAACCAAAATGGAGGGAGGAATTCAGGTGGGGGGCCCAGCTGGAACAAGGGGCCAGGCGTCCACCTCCATGGCATCCCCCAACCACCCGCCCCTTTGAGTAGGACCCTAAATAAGGGGTGTTAGGGGTGGGTGGGAGGATATAGTTCAGGGGCATCCACTGACTCATTACAATATTACTTATGGTGGCGCGATCAACCGCCCACCTATTTTCGCGGTGGGCCAAAGGAAGGACTCTACAAGTTGAAGATAAGATCGCAGCTTCATCCATGTTTATAGAATTGAAGAATTGAAGTCAACCCAACCCACCTATAGGCATGTTACATATAGAATTGAAGTTCCAACCCCACCTAGTCAATTACAGGCAACCCACATGTTCCACCCCCACCTAAAAACCCAACCCACCTACAACAACTGGAATACCAAACACCTTTCCACACAAGAATACCAACTACCAAACCATAGAAACCAATATACTCTATTACCCACAACTAACACTATACTCTATTACCCCTATTCTATTACCCACAACCAACACAAACAATATACTATAGTACCTACTACAGCGCCCCAACTATCTCCTCCCCACCCACCCTAGGAAGGGCTATTGTTCACATACCACCTTATGGATATTCACAGTGACAACTATGGTTAACTGCACTACAAGGGCACTCATCGATGAACAACACAATAGCTCGTACTATCCAACCTAGAACCCACTTCTACAAACACCCACTTCCCAACCTATTTCCTACCCAAACATACCTACACTTCTATTCTACTATATTTGTTTGCACTATTCTCGTGTTGCTATATGTAGTTATATTACATCCCAGCCCTTACACCCACATACAACACTCACCAGGATACTCCCACATAGTCTAGAGGCATACCGCCTAGCACAGCCTATGGAAGCAGTTTATACCTTCAGGCCAGCTACCAACAACCCTTACTATGGAAGGAATGGCTCACCCCAACCATCAGGTAGCACACTCCCAACGATTTTCAACTAATGTCGGGGCACCTTATCCAGAATCTAGGATAGTTCCCCGAACCCAAGATCCAAAAGCAAGTGTCATTAGCCTAGGGATGGAGCCAACCATCCGGTTTCCCAGATCACTTATGGCTTGGTTTATGATGTGAGGAATTCTCAACATATTATAGATGGGAGGATTTAGCCTATTCATGGGAGGTTTTTGCCCAAAATTATTAATGGGAGGATTTGGCCCAGAATATTATTAATGGCATGATTTAGCCTAATAAGGCTCCCTCTCCATAATCAGAAGATTTTATCTGGGATCAAAATCAATATTATGGTGCAAAGCCCATTACTACGCAAGGAATACAGTTAGTCATAAGGCCAGGAATCCGCTAGGATCTATAGTAGGGTACCGCCCCCAGTAATAATATACCTCCTGGGGAGCCCAAGGGAAACTCAGGGGACACCCCCCTTTATCTTTTTCTCTACCGCCAACCCTAACATTCTCTACGCTAGATTAGGCTGTGGGGAAATAAACAAAGATTGGTTCAGTAGGTAGTACAGAGTGATGGCCAGGATAATCCTATCTATTAGTGGTTGGGCCTGATGTACCAACTATAATTCAGGGTGCAGGGTGGGAAACTATAGAAAAACCAGGAATAGTTTCATATCCTACTGCTGTAGCTAGAAGCATTGAGGAGATGATGCTCTCTCCTCATTCACCCCTACTGCCTATGCTAGAATGACTGAACCACCTTCCCACCAGAATTGATTCCCATAACCAGGGGTGGGTGGGAGGATATAGGAATAGTCAAGTGGATCTCATCTAGTTAGTGGAGGAATCGAGCCTATGTTGGTGGATATAGCCGATCGAGAGAACCGGGGGTGGGTGGGAATACTTAGAAATTGGTTCTGTGAAGCCCGGAGTGAAGTGGTATTACATGAAGTGGATCGAGTGAGTGTCCATTCCCCATCCCATACATCCCTTGCTACGAGCAGGCCACCAACTCATATCTATTCACTTCCCCCTTCTGATCCCACTTCCTCAATTCTCGGACTGACCTACACATTCATTAAAGGCCTGAACCCACTTATGAAGGAACCAGTAAGGGCTCCCATGGGTCCAACAAATTCGGGAGCTTCTGGTTGGGCCCTGGCCCCTCTGTTGTTCATTAAGAAACATATGAACTTGATCGACCGCCTCACTACCCGAGCTACCGGTGAGGGAAGGGTGACTCGAAAGTGAACAAGTCATTGAGGGGAACCGGAAGGAGAACACTAGATGGGATCGAGTGAAAGCCTTCACTCCTTTGTTCCTCCACTTTTGCATTAGCCTCCTCTGCCATGGGCATGAACCACTATCATTCGGAATCGATCCCCCACTTTTGCCCTTTCAACAACCAGTCGACAAACAACAGGTTCCCAATCAATTGATAGGGGTCTTGTTTGGAGCACCCTTCGAGTCTGATCTGAGCGATTGGTTGCTCACTTCAAATGGGAAAATAGTGGGCTTCTAGGGCTCTCCGAACCAACCCACCCAACTCTAATCTCCCACAGGGCCCCTACTATCTAGTTGGGGTTCTCCCACCCAACTATACCCCCCACCCTAGGGATGGGTGGGAGGCTATAATTGCTCCCACCCGTTGGGCTACCCTTCCTCTATTCTTGGAATGGATGGATCACTCACCCTTCTCCTGCCTGCCTCAACCCTCTCCAGATCGACTAAAACTCGGCTTTCAGTTAATTCTTCTTTTCAGGGTGGGGTACATTTCTATCCTTAACAGTCGAGTCCCCGCACTACTTATTATTCCCACCCACCCCCTGGGAAGTCGACGGGAGGAGAGGAACCACCCACTCCTCAAATGCATCGATACCCGGTGAGAGAAGAATTCATGAGCTCAGGCTTGGACAAGGCGGTAGAGTGAAATTTTAAGCCCTTTCTCCAGAGGAGCCAGCTTCGACTCTTTGAGCCGTTGACTCCAGGAACCACCCACTAAGAATTACAAGTTGCAGGGTTGGTAGCTAGAATAGTCTGCACCTCAAGCTCTACAAATATACCAACTTCACTTCCCTCCTCTAGATCATACAAGGCGTCCCTAGGGATACGTGGCGCTAGGTCAGGAGCATGAAGCCTGAGGAATCTAATGCCCGTGAAGACATCCTTAATGCATTGAGCCTTCTTGGGGATGAGGAAGCTGTAAGCACTCAACTCATTGTCAATTTCATAACTACTCAGTGACTTGAGACTTGATTGCAGGGCCCTATAGATATCTTGTTGAGGGAGTGAGGTGCACAATGTGTGGAGATTAAACAATCCACCTATCACGGCATTCCCCTGGTCCATGTTATAACCCTTCACTATCATCTCCCATCTTTCCACCATATAGATGTTATTTAGAATAAACCAGAGGCAAGGGCATGGACGTAATCCCCATCTAGAACCAAGTCCATAATGTTAGAAAGAAGCTGAGAGACAATTCAGAATAGTTGAGGATGTGACTCATGTAGCCTTTTATCCATTCGTGGCCTGTTATGCTTCTCACTGAAAACTTCATTAGAATGTAATCCCAATCTAACAGCGTCATTAAGTTAGAAGACTTGACCTTTCCACTAATCTAAGGCTCCTAGTCTAAAGAAGGAAGGAAAAGTCTTTGATTAAGTTGTGTATCCACCATGCTTCCCTGTCACAAGGGAGCTGAAGGAAGCTAAACAAAGGTTAGGAAAATTAAAAAACACAGCTTAAAAATTAAGCAGAAAATGCCTTAAAGACAAGGTGTCATCCACATGATTGGTGAGTCAAGAGCCGTCCTTTGAAGATCCCAAAGTAGCCTAGGTCACACTACTGATTACATCAAGAGATCATGATACTTAAAGGAAATGTCCTCTGTACACATAAATCCATAAACCATAGGGTACGACAGGAGCGATGTGTCAAAATAAGAAGCCTCCCAAAAATAGAAAAGAAGCCCGCCATCCTTTCAAAAAAGCCCGCCTTAAATAACACCATAACTACAGAGCATGTAGAGGAGGTGAAAAGTTGTCTAGAAGAGGTTACCTGATTGCCAATGCTAAGCCACCTATTGTTGAAGTGACATAAATTGGCTAAAAAGCTTAAAAGCTAGCAGAGGCAATGGATCTAATCTACTCCCCTCATGCCAGCTTGAAAAACTATTAATATTCACCCACCAAAGTACAAAAAGGAGCCGCAAGTAAGTTGGAAATGGGGAGAGTGGCCAACAAGAATGATCCACCTGACCAAGGAGATATTACTTGGAAAAAGGTGTGGCCAGGTCATCATTTAGAAGCTTGGTCAAGGAGCTTGGTTGACTCGGATGGCCAAGAAGGAAAGTTTCTGCTCCCGTGTCTTGGTCAATGGCTAGGTTGGCAAGGCCGTCTGCCACCTAATTACCCTCTCTGAAAGTATGAGATATTGAAAAGTTATTGAACTCATTAAGTAGGGAAATAGCCTGTTGGAGAATGTAATTGATTTTCTAGTTATCAGAGCCTTTGGATTTTAGAGCATTGAGTACAATCAGTGAGTCGCCTTCTATCCAAATTGTTTTGAGGCCCACATTGACTTCTAATTGAAGACCATGCACCAGTACCCAAGCTTCAGCTTCATTATTTGACCCCTTGGGGATCTTAGTCACTTTGGCATCTATCAAAGATCCATCCTCCCTCCCGATCACACATCCGGACCCTGATAACCCAGGATTCCCTCGACATGCTCCATCAAAGTTAAGCTTGGAGAAAGGGGTTGTAGGAGGAATCCATTTGACATGGTCTCTCTAGTGGCTGAATTTCGAATCAGAGCCTCCCCACCTACGCCAGCTTTGCCAAGATAAAGCCAGTTTTTAACCAACTCTGCATCCCATTTAGACTAGTTGGGTTGCCTGGAGCCTGAACTTCTAACATTAGCAACAACCCATTTTGATATGGCCTCCTCTAGCTTAGAACAAACCATCTTCAAAGAAGCAACTTCCTTTCTGAAAATACGGCAATTCCTCTCCCTCCACAAATGCCAAGCAATCATAGAGGGGCCCAATTCCCAATTACAAGCGAAGAAAGAATCAGAATATAGGAGGGGCCAATTTTTAAACATAAGAACCAGGGTCCTCAAGATAGGAGTGTGCCAGTTCAACTTCTGCATGAACCATAGACAACATTCTCTACTGAATAGACAGTGCAATAAAATATGATCAACCGATTCTTCTTCTCTACCATAGAGGATGCATAGAAAGTTGGAACCAAAGCCTAACCTTTTAATTCTATCTCCCGTTAAAATTTTGTTATGAAGCACCAGCCAAGAGAAGGCTCCTGCCTTAGGCAATATCAATTTATTCCAACACAGCTTCGACAACCAATTCAAATCCACCTTTTCCATGACAGACCTATAGCCATCTTTAACTTAATAGGAGCCTGTCTTTGCCCCAGTCCAGACCAATTCATCCTCCTTATTGGAGAAGGTAACCACTCTTTTACCCAGAAGTTTTCTCAAAAGCACTTTTTGTTCATAAGGAAAGTTGCAACCCTGAGTGCCTTTCCAAGCTATAGAAATTGTATCGCAAACCCTCAAAACACACCAATAGTGTTTCACCTTATAACCCCCGTTCGTCTGCAAGAAAAATCTAGCTTTTGTAAGATCTTCCCTTCCTGAACGTTTAGGCTCCCCACACAAGGAGTAATTCCAGAAATCTAATTTTTCCCCACTATGAATGACCCATGACAATTTCAGAAGGATGATATCTCTACTTTTTGTAATGAAATTCCAAATTGCTGACCCCTGAGGTAGATTTTTGATTGTGAAGATTCTCTCACTTTCCAGCAAGTTCAAATATTTTACTTTCATTAATTGGGCTCATTTTGAATATGGTTTCTTATACAGACTCCATGCTAATTTAGCCCCTAAAGCCTAATTATGAACATTTAATTCCAGGATTCCTACCCCACCTTCATCCTTCGATTTATAGATTTTGTCCCAAGCCAATAGATGTATTTTTTTATCTTGAAAGGTGCCTTGCCACAAAAACTATTTGCAAATCCTCTCGATCTTTGAATTGATCCCTTTTGGACTTTGGAAGATTGACATCATGTAGGTTGGTAAAATAGCTAACACAACTTTGATCATTACAATTCTACCAGCCAGAGAAAGCTTACGACCTTTCCAAGCTACCATCTTGGAATTCATATTGCCCAAGACATTATTCCAAAGATTGTTCTTATGTCTTTCACTAAAAAGAGGTAGGCCAAGATATCTACCTAGGAGGGATTCTAATTTAAAGTTAAAAACTTTGCTAATCTCATCTTAGATATCCTGAGGCACATTGAAGATGTAGACCATTGACTTATTACAGTCGACGAGTTGCCCAGAAAAAAATTAGTAATTATCCACTGTTTTCATGATGGATCTGGCTTCTTTCACTGAGGCTTGTCCAAACAAGATGGTATCATCTGCAAATAGGGCGTGTGTGAAAGAATCTTGTATGCCTTTAATCCTAATGCCTTGCCATTCAGATTTTCATTAAGCTTCCTTGATAGCCCATGTGAGGGCTTCAGACATGAGAATGAAAAGGTAGGGGGAAATGAGAACCTCTTGCCTCAAGCCTCTTGAAGGTTCAAAGATCTCTGATTCCCTTCCATTAATCAAGATTGAGATCTTGAAACTTGTAATACATGAGGAGATCCATTTGTAGATATCTTTTGAGAAACCTATCTTTTTTAACATGGCTAGAAGGAAATTCCACTCCACTCTATCGTAAGCCTTTAACATATCTAATTTTATGAGCATAGCTGCCTCTTTCTCCTTATTTAGTGAGTGTAGAATTTCATGAGTTAGGATGGCAACCTCTGAGGTTTCTTTACCAGGACCAAAGCCACTTTGTTTCTCTGAGATTAGATCAGGCAGGAAACTAGCTAAATGCAAAGCCAAAGCTTTGGATATAATCTTATAAATGAAGTTGCATAGAGAAATTGGCCTGAACTCTTCGAAGCTTTGAGGGGATTTTGATTTTGGGATAAGCATGAGACAAGTGGTTTTCATTTCTTTAAGCACATTCCTAGATTTCCTGGATTCCTCCACAGCCAAAAAGATGTCCCTACTTACTATATCCTAGCACTTATGGAAGAAAAGCCCAGTCCATCCATCAGGGCCTGACGCTTTCTCACCAAGCATTGAAAAATAACCGCTTTAACTTCCTCCATAGACAATTCTTTCATCATATCCAAGTTGTGTCGCTTAGTAACCAACTTCGAAATGAAGCTAAAACGAAGCTAACTGAGGCGACTTCACCCCCCACGAGTGTTAGGAACACGTGTTTAACCCTTCTCTTTACTTTGTTAGTATATTGTTGTTGGACGCATATGCTTTGTAAGTCGTCCCGTGAGTATATTGTATTATCCCACATTCATGGGGAGTAATAGTTGTTTAGATTAGACTTAGTATAAAGTACGTGTTGAGGCCAATGAAGGCATCCACAAGTTTATGGTATTGAGCTTACTCAAAGGAGATTGCCCCCTTGAAGTGGTCTGCGATCAATAAATTCCTTATGTGTTCTGATATTTCTGTTATTTCATGCATTTTTCATTATATTGTTACAGGAGGTTCCTCTCATCTGGTATCAGAGCACTTTCTTGGGCTTGGTGGGTAGAATTTTTGCTAAATTTTTTTTCACAGTGGCCTCCAGGCGTTGTGATTATTGCAGTAGTTCTTTTTTCTTTGCATCTGTATTGTTCATTTCAATTGCAGGTTCAGATTAGGGAATAATCCCTATCCGCTTAACTATGGGAAGTGCCTGGGCATAGCCCTAAAACTCATTGTGAGGAGTACCACAAGAACCCTGAAGTAGCTGGCCAATTGAGAGGACCTGCTTATGAAAAGGGCAATGGTCCCTACCTGATTAACTAGTTCCCATCCGTGAGGTAAACCAAGAGCTGTCATTTGTGGCAAAGTGGTTATTAGTTTTACCTGAGCCGTGGAGTGAGGGGTACTACCCCAATATGTAAGCCGTTAGACAGCATTGGTAGCTGAGTGAATCCATTGAACCCTTGGAAGCCGAACATACCTAGGGTCCATATCTATTGCCAGCTGATAAATCACAGATTGCATCTGTCTAGAGCCGTTGCAAATCCCGTTGCAAATCGTTTCAAAAAAAAAGAAAAAAAATTATATTTTTTCGCCATATCTTCCTTGCTTTAGCTCCGTTTCCCCTGGAAATTCACTAGAACCCCTGAAATTCCATTCTGCATATTTCCTTCCTTGAGGACCCTATTCCAAATTCCACTTATCGAAGCCAGAAATCCTACATTTGTCTATTTTTAGGGTTTGCCATAACTTCTTCGATTCTTACCCAATCGCCTTCAAATTTTGCCACAGTGTTCATTTCCTATTTCTACTCCTTTGTCCCTCTTGGATAAATTTTTCTATTCTTTCACTCCGCTTCTAAAATCCCCATTTTCTGCTTCCCTATCCCTTAGAAAGTGTCTAAAACCTAGTCAAACCCCAATTACCCATCAGAGTTTTTCCCAAATCCAAATTTTCCTTTACTAAAAAAGTTTTCGTTTTTCTTTTTCTACCCATTCCCCCCAAAAAAAGCATAGTTATGGTTGTCACCCGCGCAGGAGCAAAAAACATGGAGGATGAACTTGCAACCCTCAAGACCAAACTCCAAGATCTAGATGAAACAATTCTCGGCCTCAATCTTTAGTATTCAGCCATGAACAATAGATGGTAGCCAAAATCTTCTATAGACACTGGGTTCTCTTCTCCCAACAATTTTCGTGGGTCGAAGCTTGATTTTCCTCACTTCAATGGTGATGATCCGACTGGATGGATATACCGGGCAGAACAATATTTCAATCTGCATAATACTTTTGATGTCAACAAAGTCCCACTTGCATCCTTTCATTTGGAACATGAAGCCCTTCAATAGTTCCGTTCGTACATCAAGGCTCGTGAAGAGCCAAAATGGATAGATTTTTGCAAACTCATTTTGCAACGATTTGGACCTAGTGCTTTTGATGACTTCACAGGAGCACTCACTAAACTTCACCAAACTGGCACTATGAGAGAATATCAGACAAAATTTGAGAAACTGGCCAATCACATAGAGGGACTGTCTGATGACTTCTTCAGGAATTGTTTTGTCAGTGGTCTAAAGGATGCAATCTGATCTAAGGTTAAAATGTTTCGTCCCAACACAATGATGGAAGCCCTAGGGTTGGCTAAGTTGGTGGAGGACAAGATCACAGCTCAACGGCGCTCCAAATCCACTTTTGTTCCATTTAGAAATATGGTTTCCCATAGACCTCCAATCACGCCAACTCCTAGAACAACTCCTATCAAGCATTTGTTTGAAGTAGAGATGCGGGCGCACAAAGAAAAAGGTCTTTGTTATAACTGTGATGAGAAATTCACTCGGGGACATAGATGTGTTGAGCAAAATCTCTATCTCTTGGATGTGGATTCTCCGCCTGTAACTGAAGTTTATGAAGATGCCCAGGATACAGTAGATGATCACGTCGACATTTAGCAGCCGCCCATTGACCCTCCTTCTTAGGATGACCACCCAAAGATAACTCTCCATGCTTTAGCCAGAGTCACCACCCCACAAACCATGCGGGTCAAGGGTTACTTCAAAAAGCTCCCTCTTACAATACTCATTGATTTTGGTAGCACTCACAACTTCATTGACCCTCGGATTGCCAAATAGGCTGATTGTTTTGTCCATCCTTGCTCCAGCTTTGAAGTCATGATTGCTAATGGGGGCACATTACCTTGCAAAGGGAAATGTCACAATGTGTGTATCTCTATTGGAGATTATAACCTACGCTCTGACATGTTTGCCTTTCCCTTAGGCAGATGTGACGTGGTTTTGGGCACTTAATGGTTACACACACTTGGACCCATCTTATGGGATTTTGCTGAACTTTGGATGCAGTTTTCAGACAATGGGCAAAACACACATTAAAGGGCTTACAACCAGGGTCTCTCAGTATCATTAGTTCACATCACATGGAAAAGCTCCTTAAGAAGAATTCACATGGTGTCATCACTCAGCTCCATTCCATTTAGATGCAACCATCAATGGTCTTCACTACTCCTTCGGATCTACAATGAATTTTGGATAGATATGCATGTGTCTTTGCTAAACCAATGGGATTCCCACCTTCACGACCAGAGGACCATCATATTCAGCTCCTTCCTGGAAGCATTCCTCCCAACATCAGGCCCTACTGCTACCCATTTCACCAAAAGAAAGAGATTGAGATGCTCATTTCAGACTTACTGAAGCAAGGTATTATTCGCCCTAGTACTAGTTCCTTTTCTTCACCAGTTCTTCTTGTCCAGAAAAAAGATGGGTCATGGCGCCTCTGCATTGACTTCCGAGCACTTAATCACATCACAATCAAGGATAAGTTTCTGATTCCTGTTGTTGATGAGCTTCATGGCGCTCATTTTTTCTCCAAGTTGGATCTTCGTTCTGGGTATCACCAAATTCAGGTTCATGAGGATGATATCCCTAAAATAGCTTTCTGCATGCATGATGGCCACTATGAGTTTTTGGTCATGCCCTTGGGCCTCACTAATGCTCCTTCCACATTCTAGGCATTGATGAATAAAATATTCTGGCCCTACTTGCGGAAATTCATTCTGGTCTTCTTTGATGATATCCTCATCTATAGTAAAACATGGGCTGAGCATCTCCAACATCTGGATCTTGTACTACAAATTCTCTCTGATCATCAGCTTTGTGCAAAATAGTCTAAATGTGTTTTTGGGCAGGAGGAAGTGGAGTATCTCAGGCATATTGTTTCAGCCCAAGGGTTTTGAGTGGATCCTACCAAAATAGATGCCATGAAAAATTGGCCACATCCTCAGACACTCAAGAGCCTCCGTGGTTTTTTGGGACTGACTGGCTACTACTACAAGTTTGTCAAGGATTACAGGAAGATTGCAGCTCCATTAATAGCTCTGTTGAAAAAAGATGCTTTTACATGGACACATGTTGCTGAGTGTGCATTTGAAAAATTGAAACAAGCTATGTGCACTACACCTATTCTAGCTATGCCAGATTTTTCCAAGACCTTCACTATTGAGAGTGATGCTTGCGGCAATGGACTTGGTGCTATTGTCCTTCAAGATGAACATCCCATTGCATTCACTAGCAAAGCCCTTTCAGGTAAGAATTTAGTACTCTCTACATATGAGAAGGAAATGATGGTTATTTTGCATGTAGTATAGAAGTGGCAGCGATACCTATTAGGGAATCATTTATGCATCAAGACTGATCACCAGAGTCTGAAATATTCTTTGGAACAACGGGTCTCCTCTCCAACACAATAGAAATGTGTTAGCAAACCCATGGGTTATGACTATGAGATCACTTACAAGAAGGGTAAGGACAATATTGTGGCGGATGCTCGTTCTCGCACATTTGATGATCAAGCTTCTCTTTCAGCTATTTCTATCCCTATTCCAAATTGGTTGGAATCTGTCCAGTAGGGCTATGTCAATGACTCTTCATTATATCAAATCATCCAACAGTTGGCCAATAACCCTTTTATTGTACCTCAATACTCTTGGGATTGTCCTTCTCTGAGATACAAGGGTCGTCTGGTGCTTCCCCAGAGCACAGATCTTCAATAGGCTATCTTCTATGAACTCCATTCTTCTCCATCGGTAGGGCAATCTGGGTTTCTCAAAACTTATGAGCGGGCATGGCATAACTTCTTTTGGAGGTGAATGAAAAGGGTAATTCAACAGATGGTGGCTGAATGTGATACCTGTTAGTGCAATAAGGGTGAAACGGCACTCCTTCTTGGATTGCTCGAACCCTTGCCCATCCCTACACGGATTTGGATAGATATTTCTATGGATTTCATTGAAGGGCTCCCTAAATTTGGAGGGAAGATAGTGATCTTGGTTGTGGTTGATCGCCTCTCCAAATATAGTCATTTTTGTGCCCTCAGCCATCCCTATACTGCCTCCTCAGTTGTACAGATTTTCATGGACCGGATCTTCCGTCTTCATGGAATCCCTTCTTCCATTATCTCAGATTATGATGCAACTTTCACCAGTCATTTTTGGACAGAACTATTTCACCACACTGGCACCAAACTGAAGATGAGTTCCGGGTATCACCCACAAATAGATGGACAGACTAAAGTTATCAACAAATGTTTGGAAACTTATCTTCATTGCTTCACCTCAGAACAACAGCATCAGTGGGCAAAGTGGCTCCCTCTCGCTGAATGGTGGTACAATACCTCCTCCCACACTGCATCTAAAATGACTCCATATGAAGTAGTCTATGGTCAAGCACCACCAGTGCTCCTTCCATACACCCCCAGCAGTTCACCAGTTTAGGCAGTTGACACGGTTCTCTGAACCTGAGATCAAATTCTTTGCATTTTGCAAGACAATCTTCACATGGCAAGAAATCGAATGAAACAACAAGCTGATCAACACCGTTCTGAGTGCACTTTTCAAGTAGGTGATATGGTTTTTCTTCGTCTACAGCCATACAAGCAATCTTCCCTAAAACTCAAAGGGTGTCATAAGCTAGCTCCAAAGTTCTATGGGCCATATAAGGTTCTTCAGAAGATTGGGTCAGTTGCTTATAAATTGGAGCTTCCTCCTTCCCACGTTCATCCAGTATTTCATGTCTCTTGTTTAAAGAAAGTTCTTGGCACCAACATCAGAGCACAAACTATTTTACCAGAACTGGATAACGAAGGATCCATCATTTTGGAGCTAGAGGCAATCCTCAACAGGCGCACTCATCAGCTTCGCTCTCGATCCATCACAGAGGTATTAATTTAGTGGCATAGAATGCAACTAGAGGATGTTACATGGGAACCACTCCAAATTCAACAACAATTTCCACATCTTAAGCTTTGAGGACAAAGCTTTTCTAAGAGAGAGGGTATGTTAGGAACCCATGTTTAACCCTTCTCTTTACTTTGTTAGTATATTGTTGTTGGATGCATATGCTTTGTAAGTCGTCCCGTGAGTATATTGTATTATCCCACATTCATGGGGAGTAATAGTTGTTTAGATTAGACTTAGTATAAAGTATGTGTTGAGGCCAATGAAGGCATCCACGAGTTTATGGTATTGAGCTTGCTCAAAGGAGGTTTCCCCCTCGAAGTGGCCTGCGATCAATAAATTCCTTCTGTGTTCAGCTATTTATATTATTTCGTGCATTTTTCATTATATTGTTACAGGAGGTTCCTCTCAACGAGAACTATCCTTTTGGTGAGGAGATCTCTATAGAAGTTTCTTGCTTCATTTTTATTCTCTTCTAGATCTGTGAGAGAAGTCCCATCTTCTGCCTGAATTGATTTAATGGAATTAGAAACCTTATGGATCTTAGCTGATAGATGAAAAGGGAAGTGTTATCACCTTTTTTGAGCCATATTTCCCTTGATCTTTATCTCCAAAAAAATTCTTCTCTCTTAAGAACCTCCTCCAACTCAAATCTAAGACTTTTTTTCTAGCTAATACGAAGTTGTATCCATTCCATTTCTAATGATCTTTCCTTCAAGGGACCTCAAGTCTTGTTGGAGCATATGTTTCTCTGTAAAGATATTTCTAAACTAGGTTCTATTCCAATCCAAAACCTTCTGTCTCATAAATTTGAGCTTATGCACTAGCTGAAACATGCGGGAACCCTTTCCAAAGGGGCTTGCTTCCACCAGCCCTAGATCTTTTGGATGAAGGAGGGATCCCTAACCCACATAGTCTGGAATCTGAACTTTTTCCTACTTGGCAAGGAGTCCATTCCAATTCTTAGCCTAACCAAAAAAATGATCCGATCCCACCATTTGTAGGATCTCAACCTCATAGTTGGTGTTAAGGTGAAAACATTCCGGCGAGAGAAGAAATATGTCCAACCTTTCGGCTATTTTACAAAAATCTTTTCTTCTATTTGTCCATGTGAATTTTCCATTATTTGGAATGCAGTCTAGCATATAGTTATGATTTATGAACTCTTTAAAATCCTGCTGGGATCTAGGAGGATGTGAGATATCTCCCTTTTTCTCTGAATCATCTAGAATTGCATTAAAATCTCCTCCAAGAAGGATTATTTTCCTTTTAAGAAGATTTAACCATGATGTAAGATTTCCCCAAACCTGCCTCTTCTGAGCCAAGTCGGTAGGGGCGTATACATTAATAACCCAGAGGTCTGAACCTAAAATCAATTCTGGGAACTTGTCAATTAAGAAGTGACTATTTCTCTCAAACACTACCAAGGTTCGGATATGGGCTCTCCAACCGATCGCCTGTCCGCCTGAGGTGCCACATGTTGCCACTGTGTCAAATTGCCATCCCAATCAGCTTTTGAAGAGTTGTTCATTCATTTCAGACGAAATCTTAGTCTCCTGAAAAAAGATGATATCACATTTCTCCTCATCAATTTGAAGCTTGATGAGGCATCTCTTGTTAGAGGCATTTAGACCCCTAACTTTCCACGTGAGGATTCTCATGACTTTCGAGGAGAGCTTTGCACTCTCCTCTTGATTGGACTGTGGGTAGAATCAAAGAGGGGATCATCCTCTTGTCCTTTGGACTTTCTTGATTTTTTCTATCTTGCACTTTTCTTGATGGAGGTAAGTAGATTCTTTTTCAAGGGGCTCCTCATGTTAGTCTGGGAAATTCCTAAAGATATCTTCTCTGACTTGTTGTCATCCTCCAAGATTACCTCGTCAACTATTTCCTCAATCACATTATTTGCCACCTTCAAAACAACTTGATGAAGCAAATCCTTGAGGGTCTCATTGTCTTGAATCAGATCATTTGATTATTTAGGGGAGCCGTTCTCACTGGGATCTTTATCAGGATCTCTATCTCCACCGAGTGAACAAATTTATCTATGTTATCCCTCATAGCCAATAGGTGCTCTTCCCAATTTATCCAATCTTTCAATTCTCTTTGTGGACCTAGCCTCTGAGTTTCAAGTTCCTCTATGGCACCCTCCTGAAACTTCAGTCTTCCTTCCATTTTCCCTTGAAGAGGAGAGACATGCTAGGTCGGGCTAACCAAATCTCCAACTGCCCCATCACCTTCTAGCTCAAGCTGAACCACGTCAATAGCTTTAGCGAGCTCCTCCCAACCCTTATTAAAATCAATGGGAGATGAGAGAACCACTTGTATATCAACAGGAGCATCACCTTTTTTTATAGAGATCCATTTCGTTAGCTTCTTTCTCTATTAGGGGCTCTTCCCCTCTAATTTGGATAAGATTTCTTGACAGAAAATCTAAATCATAAGATCCATTATGAATTCGCAGAAAATTAGAAAATAAGTGCAACTAAAGAAAGTCTACATCTTGTAAACTGCCACCAAGTAGAAAGAAAGAAGGCCACAACCGTCATTTGAAGATATGAAATATTTTTCACTACCAAAGTTTAAATCATCGTTGGAAGAATTAAAAGTCACCATCTAAAGAGTTGCCACCACTTTATACAAAGAGATCGCCATAAAATAAGAAGGTAGCTACTGCTAAAAGAAGTAAAGGAAATAGATTGCTTGTTTTGTAGAAGTTACTACAGGCCCAAGATAAGTCATGCAAATCCAATCAAGGAAAATTGTTTAGCACATAGATTATATTCCATCTCATAGCAAAAGTAACTTGTTTGAAGAAGACATTGCTGCCTCTGCCCCTCCCTCTTCATTGACATCTAATAAGAAAGAGAAGGAATTTTATACGAAGGGCATTGACAGTGATATTTCATCAAATCATGAACCTATAAGAGATGATGTTATCGAGGGGGACAAGCTCGTTGCTCATGATTCGGATAAAAAAGAAAGCGAATAGGAGGAGATGGACATTGAGAAGAAGTCTCATATTTGGATGCAAATTCAAAATCTAGAGGTATATGAATTGTTTGAGAGGAGTTGCCTATAAAAACTAAGATTTCTCTTGTTAGGAATTATTAATAATAGATGGATGTTAATAAAGAAAAAAAGATTGATACATAATGATAGACATGTCAAGGGTCAAATGCTCCATATGATGCAAAATGATATGAATGCTTCTAAAAGGTAGAATAATGAGGCAAGCACTTTAAGAGCCAATAACAATAATCATAACAATTCACACATAGAGAACAACTGTTGGGTTTGTTAAGAGACTTCTACATCCCACTTTCAATCATAGAGAAGACGTTCTGAGGGTGAAATTTCAAAATTGATATAGGAAGGTATTGGTGCCAGTTATGTAGATTATAGAAATATTCCTATGGGTATCCAAAAGGAAATGTCTTTCACAAATTTCATGAATATGAAAAGAACTAGAAATAAAATCAAAACTTGAGCGTAGACCTCACAAAGGTTAATAAAATTTCAGTAAAGACTTGGTGGAGCAAAAGAAAAAAGAACATTTTGAACCAGAACCCCAAGAAGTTATTAAAAGGGTTACAACACTAGAACAATCAATACCTTGGACACAATTCCATTCTAAGGCATCTCCTCCTAATCAATAAAAGAAGATTTCTCCTATTGCAAGAAAGACAGGTGACAACCAAAACAAACTTAAAAGAGAAAATATTTGCTTCTTATGCAAGGAATCTTGGGAGCCAAGCCATAAATGTCAGAGTAAAAAAGCGATGACATTAGAAACAGAGTCAAGGAAATCTGATGAAGAATTAGAAAATAAGGTGTTGTATGAGGAAGTAAACATATCAAAGCCACAAGATGAAGAAAAGGTTTCAACAGTTACTACTGTTGGTTTTAAGTTTTCTAAAATTGTTAGATCAACAACTAATGATAACCAATTTGGGAATACTAACATTGACTAGGAATAAAAAATAATAGTCAGAAGACAATTGTTCAAAATTAGGCCAGTATGAATGGTCTAAATAGGAAACTAGTTTCCAATTTGGTAAAAAGAATATTTTTTAAGTTTTTTGTTGGGTAACCCACTTTTTCAGATGGATGTAGAGATATTTGTCCATTGCTATAACCCACTTTTTGAAAGGGAAGTAGAGACATCTCTTGGGGCAAGTTCTACAACTTAATATAATATTAGAGTAGCATAACGGAACTTGAATGGTGAAATGGTTCTTCATAAAGAACAACCCTTGGGAAACTTAGAAGTTAAAGAGGTAGCGCAATCAACAAAGTTGGGAATGACTCAAAAATATTTGGAAGGCAATATGAATCATCAAGCAAAGCTATTTAAAAACAAGACAAATTTGTTAAGAAACCACATCAACAAGACTTAGTAACAAATAAGCAGTTAATGAAATACACTGCATCATTGTCGCTACTTGAACAATTGACTACTATCAAATGAGCCCCTATAGATATGCTTGAAGACTTCAACATCATATTTTAAAAAACATGGCAGTGCATTCCAAATGAGGTCTAACCTCCAATAGGTATGGCTTATTTATATTATGTAAAAGCTATTGTTTCTAAAGTAGCTATGGTCATGAAACATAGAGGAGGAAACCACCTCCCAATGATATTGTTCTAGCAATAGGGAATGACCTATTCCAAATTGGTAGATTGGCTCCCTATCTTCTAATGCCTCTATTCCCAGATATCCATCCACAACAACAAATGCAAATGAGTGATCTATTCCTCAGTCACTCTTAGAACCCAATACTAACAAGGCCACCGCTGGAGCATCACTTTTCTAAGCCATCAGTTCCCTTTGAGCTAGATAAGACAAGGAATCTACTATGAACCATGTCCAATGAGGTCATTTCCTTGAGAAGAAATTAACATCATGTACAAAGGCCCCTTATGTTAATGGACAACATCCTACAAGTCAAACACACAACTAGCAACCTAATACCCACAAAAACCTACTTATCAATCTGCCAAACCACCAATGCAACACAACCAACTAGTACCAATAGAGAAACTCTTACAAAGGTTTCCTTAATATCCCAATAGGGAGCTAACAATAAATCAACAACAGAATGGATAGCAGACACAACATTAAATGAGGATTTGTAATTTTTATTATTATGATATATGACACTATGATGAGTATTGAACTTATTTTCTAATCTATAAATGAAGGAAAGCTACTTACGAGTTCTCTAAATAAAATTTTATGTATATTTTTTAATATTATTTTGTAAATTTACATGTTTTTAATGTTCAAGAAATTTGCCAAGTCCTATGTTCCAATTAAATTTTGGATATGCCAAGTTTTTGTCAAGTCCAAGTTTTATAACTATGATATTTACAGTATTATATAGTATTAAGCCATTTCAATTGATTGATGTCCAACTCTATGTATTCGTCAAGCAATTTTATATCAACCACTTTCACCTAATGAACTAGCAGTTTACACTACTATCATGCACCAAAACTATTTGTTCCATGCAACTAAAGTTGGAAAACTAGTTATAAGTTTTTTGATTGCATTCAATAAGCAATTAATGATCAAAATGAATATTAACTTGGGTTACCATAAAATTTTGACTAGCTTAAAAGTTAAGGAACATAAGTTCACCCCATTGTAGCATTGATGCAATGTATCAACTGGAAATGCATAGGTTCTCAATGTAGAAGGTCTAAAGGAAAAAGAAATTCCACATTCTTCTGAAAAGACATTAAAGTATCTTCTTCATGAAAATTTATTGTTCAACTACGAGAAATCTTTATACATCTTGTCAAAAATTATTTTTAACCTACCACAAATTTTCATGTCTTCTCTTCTCCTGATACTCTGAAGGCTGAGCTATCTTTATGTATTCCCCACAACAATTCTTTTGATGTCTGCAAGATAATACATACATATAACTCTTCTCATTTACATCAAGATACATTATTAATGAGAGGATTCATCGATCACCCACAAGAATGCAACTAAAGAAGACTATCGAATGAAAGCAACTATTCTTACTGATGCCAATGGCAACAATTATTATAGACTTCATTACAAATAACCCTTGTAATACAGTCAGAAGATGAAGGTTGTTTGTTCATTGTCCTCTTTGTTAGGTCTCCACAAATTTGACACTACAATATGAGAAGAAAATTTCATTTGCCCAGTTGTTTTTTCTTTTTTTTTTTTGCGAAAAGAGGGAGACCCTCAAACTTATATTGATAAAAAAAAATATTTACAAAAAAGATATACCCAACTATATATCATATAGTAATAAGAAGTCGATATGAGCACGACATATCAACAATGAGCTAAAATAACGACGAGAGCGAGGACAAAAAACTAACACCAAGCAACAGCACAGTCCCTAACCAGCACCCATATCCCACAGATCATCCACCACACTTGCCTCAGCCATACTCTCACTACCATCCATCATCTCCTGCTCTTCCTCCGAATCCATGTCTGAATTAGGAGCTGCCCTCGAAGCAAGAAGTTGAGTATACATTTCGTGGAAGTCTCCCGCGGATGAAAAATGCCGCTTGGAATGGGTACCCGTTAAAGATCAGGCTCTCGAAGCAAAACGGGTGCCCATTTTCAAAAAGTTTTTTTTGTTTTTTATACATGCCTATGGCTAATTTTTTTTACTTTTTAGAAACAGGTACCCATTATTTTTAAAATGGGTACCCATTTATAACGGGTACCTGTTTCTAAAATTTTGAAATTTCAAACCCACCAATCTGCATTGGTTTTAGGCTTGGAAACCCAAGCCTTAGCTTTGGACTTGCAACTAGGAGACCATGAAAACAAAAGAAAAAACTAGTTTCACCACTATGGCTAACAGCTTTTTTTTCAGAATATTTTAACGAAATTAAAACCCATTATAGATCTGAAAGTCTAGTTTTCAAATATGTAATTTTTTCTACTATTGAACATAATTTTCTATTTATTATTTATTTTCCAAACAAACTAACTCATAAATTTGAAATAACATAGGTTACTAATTTTTTAAGACTTTTGATTTTGAAAGTTTCTTGAAAAAAAATTATGCCTAACCAAATTAGACATCATTTTTTACATAATAAAAAAAAAAATTGGTGAATTGATTAGTTTAACTCAAATTATATTGGCCGTACACAAGGGGTTTTAAAAAACACTAATTAAGGCCATTAAAAATTAATAAAAAAAAATATTTATCAAAAAATTACAAAAAAATATCCTCACCAAAATTTAGCATCCTAAGAATCTTTCCACAAAAGAAATTAGAAAAAAACATTAATTTAGGTCAAATTATGTTGGCCGTACACATGCGTATTTTTGCAAAAAACAGGGGACTTTTAAAAACCTATTTTTTTGTACATCCAATAAAAAACCAACTTGCATCATCTGGGTATTAGAAAAAATTACATATTTAAAAACTAGAAACAAAATCCTACATTTCTTATTTTTACATCATCTTAATATTTTATGTGCAAGTGCTTCAAATTGTCACTCCAAGTACGAAAAATTTTGAAAACAAGAAAAAACACTTCCACTTTTTGGCCAAAAAATGAACTCATCTTCTTGCACTTACCTCGGGTTCCTTATTAGGTGAGGAGTCTGGTTTGCAGCATGGAGACATAGGAATTTGATAGCCATGAACAAATCTTTGCACCTAGTTCTCAACCTCTTAGACATAGTGAATGAGTGGCCTTTAATGGCCCTCTTTAGCTCGCAAATGCAGCCACACACCAAGCCTCTCTGCATTGTTCTGTAGAGGCATTTATAAGCCTTGTTAGAGTGAAGAAGATGAATTGGAAAGAGCCCTCCAATCCATGCATTGCCTATGATGGTGTTGTAATTTTGTAGGGCCAAATTCCATCGTTCCATGGTAAATAGCTATTTATTCACCCATACCATTGCAATAGGTAACACGTAACCAGCATCCAGAGTAATGTCCATTAAATTTGAGAGGAAAAATGAAAGCACATTTGACCATTTTAGCTCACGGTCAAGAGAACCATATAACCACCTTTGATTGTAGACATTACTGGCATCGAATTGAGATAATGTACAATCTATCTCAAAGATCTAGTTCAAATCTAGAATTGTGACGCTACCCCTAATCACTGTCTCCCAGTTGTGCAGTGGAAAAAGTATTATGTAGTTCGATACTTCATTCTCCATGACACCTAGAAGCCAGTACCAGGAAAACACAAAACATAGTAGACAAAGAAAAAAGATACAATGAGCGGATGTTGAAAGGCTAATGTACAGCCATCGACCTTAGTCACCTATATAGAGATGACAGATCAATAGAAAATAAATGAGAGTATGTGTGGAAATAAAGGCGAGTAACATGGCAAACCGTAAGAGTGCCACCCGCGACCTTTGGCTGACGAATCTATCATTTGAAAGCCCCTTAACTTATGTAGAGAATTAAGAGAGTACGGGCTAGGTAAGAAATAAAGAAGGAAGGACATGTGACAAGAAATGCCAACCAAGTCTACCATTAAGGAGAGCTGGTACCAACAGGTGGAATTTCCTTTGGGATCCAGGACTGCAAAGAAATAAATGCAGAAGGCACATGATATTTAATACATGAACTTCACTTAACAAGAATGTTGTGACGATAGATGCCAGCTTGGATTAGAAAGAAGCCATTTGTCTAAGAGATGCCACCTCAGATTAGATAAAAGCCATTTGTCATCTGCTTTCATAAATGAGATGCTCCCAAAGAAGAACCTGAGAATGTGAGATCATCCGTACCTTGCAATGAATGACACTGAATCCTCCAACAAGAATGAGCCGAAGCAAAAGGTCTTGAGAGATAGCACCCACATTATAGATCTTCTTAAATGAATATTACATCATTGTTGGTCCCACATTCAGCTAGACAACACAAGAGGATGGGGTTAACAGAACCCCCTCCCTATCCGCCACCCAACCCAATCCCATAAAGGGACAATCAAAGGAATGAAAAAGGATTGTTGAAGAACTAAAAAGAATGGACGTTTAACACTGAGGACTGTAGGGGATGGCTACTCCCTCTCTCCACCAATCAATTTGCACTCGGCCCAACACAGGGGTACCAGCGTAATTAAGACCTATCTGCCCCTTAATTGGCCAGTGCTAGATCAAGGCCACCATTGTCAGCAAGAAGCATCGGTTTCAAGTTGTCCGAGTTGGCAAGAGAAGAATGGTCAAAAAAGACCTCCTACTCATCCTGGTCTATGGCCAAATTCGCTAGCCAATTGGCAACTTTGTTACCTTCCCAGTAATAATGAGAAATTTGAAAGGAGTCAAAGAGCTGCAAAGCATTCTAGACTTGCTGGAGAATGTAATAGATATTCTAGTTCTGTGAACGTCTTATTTTCAAAGATGAAACAGTGATCAATGAATCCCCTTCGATCCATATGTTTTTGAAGCCTTTATCTAGTGCTAGTTGGAGACCATGAACTAGGGCGTATGCTTCTGCAACATTATTCTGATGGTGGGTAGAGGCAAAATACAGAAAAGCAAATGTGCTACGACACAATAAAATCAAATTTTTATTGCATTGCCTTAAACATTTACATTCACCTCCTTTTATAGAGGTCTTAGAATACAAAAATCTCTAGAATTTCTTTTTCACGTTTCTTCCTAGACTCTTCTATCACCGACATTTCTAGATGAAGAGTTTTAATGAAGACAGTGGAAGAAGAACCTGGACATTGACTATTGATATTTCTAGATGGCGAATTTATTGTGGATGGTGGTGAAGTTGGAGAATTTACTGCAGACAGTTGGAGGGGATGGAGGCAGTAGAAATTACTAGATAGTTCTAACACTCCCCCCTAATTTCTACTATCAACAACTAATTACATCAATATTTACAATGCCCAAAATTTCTCTCAAATACTCAAATTGTTCTTATTTTAATGCCTTTTGTGAATATGTCTGCAAGTTGCTCCTTTGATCTGCAATGGTGTAAGATGAGTTCTCCATTATTGACCAATTCTTGAATGAAGTGATATCTAGTGTCAATGTGCTTTGTCCTCTTGTGAAAAACATGATTCTTTGATAGTGCAATGGTAGACTTGTTGTCACAATAGATTGTAGTATGCTCCTCTTGCTCATGCATTAGATCCTTCAAGATTCTTCACATCCAAACTGCTTGACATGTTGCTGATGTACTTGCTACATACTCTGCTTCTGCTGATGAGAATGTCACTATTGGCTGTTTCTTTGATGCCCATACTACAACACCTATTCCAAGATGAAATGCATATCCAAATGTGCTCTTTCTATTATCTATACTTCCTACAAAGTCACTATTTGTAAATCCAATCAACCAAAAATCATCCGAAGTAGAATGTACATTATGCCATAATTCATAATTCCTGCAATATTCCTCAATAACCTTTTTCTTGCTTGCCAATGTGAGTTCTTTGGTTAATCCATGAATCTAGAAATCAAACTAACTCACTACATGTTATATCCGACCTAGTTGATGTAAGATACATCAAACTACCCACCAATTTTCTGAATATAGTTGAATCAAAATCCATCTCATTATCTTCTCTACTTAGTTTTGTGCTATTGCCACAGGTGTAAAAACTTGACTGCAATTTATCATTCTAAACCTTCTCAAAACATTTTTTGCATATTTACTTTGACAAATAAAAATGCCTTTATCATTTTGTGTAACTTCAATGCCAAGAAAATATTTCATCAAACCCATATCTGTCATCTCAAATTCTTTCTTCATTGTAGATTTAAATATGTCTATAGAAAGATTTCTTGTAAAGATCAAACCATTAACATATAAGTAAAGAATCAAAATCTAACCTTGTTCATTGACCTTGGTGTATAGTGTAGGCTGACTAGTGCTTCTGTTGAATCCATTCTTTATCATGTATGAATCAATCATATTGTACCAAGCTCTTGGTGCTTGCTTCAATCCATAGAGTGCCTTCTTCAACCTATAAAACTTGTCTTCATATCTTTTTATTTCATACCCTAGTGGCTGCTACACATAAACTTTTTCTTCCAAATATCCATTCAAAAAAGCTGATTTGACATCCATTTGATAAACTTTCTAATTGTTTTGACCTGCAATAGCTAGTACCATCCTAATTGTGTCAAGTCTTGTTACGGGTGTAAATATTTCATTGTAATCAACTCCATATTCTTGTGCAAATCTCTTAGCTACTAATCTTGCCTTATATTTGTCAACTTCTCCATTTGGCTTATATTTAGTTTTATAAACCCATTTCACACCAATGCATTCTTTATCCTTAGGTAAATCAACTAGATCCCATGTATTATTTTTCTAGTAGATTGCATTTCATCATTCAATGCATTAATCCAATGTTCTTCCTTAATTGCATCTTCAAAATATATAGGATCTTGGGCAAATAAAGCAAAATTAGATTGCAAATCTATCCTATCTCCTTGATCATATATTTCTTCCAATCTTCTAGTCTTTTTGTCTCTTAGTCTTGGTCTCAATGATGCAAGTGTAGGATTTGAGTCATTACTTACTTGTGGACTTAATGATTCTCCTTGCTCATTTGATTGTTCTCCTTGTTCCCCTTGTTCTCTTTGACCTTTTTCTTCTTGTTCTTCATATGGTATTGTTGTTGTACCTGTAATTGTCTTGTCTATATTGCCATCCCAAGATTCTTCCTCTTTGAATACATCTCTACTTACAATGACTTTCTTGGTTATAGGATTAAACAACTTATATGCCTTAGATTGTTCATCATAACCAATAAAAATGTATTTTTCACTTTTATCATCTAATTTACTCTTTGTTTCTTTAGGCACACGTGCATATGCAATACAACCAAATACTCTAAAATGAGAAACACTATGATGCTTACCACTCCATACTTGTTGTGGAATCATGTCCCTCACAATCTTTGTTGGACTCCTGTTCAATATATAAACCACACAAGCTACTGCTTCAGCCCAATATTCATTAGATAGACTCTTGTCTTTCAACATGCTCCTTGCCATCTCCGTTATTGTACGATTCTTCCTTTCTGCAACACCATTCTACTGAAGTGTGTAACTTGTAGTAAACTACTTCTTTATTCCATGATACCTACAATAATCTAAAAACTCATTTGACTTGTATTATGCTCTATCTGATCTCAATACCTTGATGGATAGGCCACTTTGTTTCTCAACCAATGCTTTGAATTCCTCGAACTTTCCAAATGCCTCAGATTTATATTTGAGAAAATAAACCCATGTTTTCCTACTATAATCATCAATGAATGTTAGAAAATAAATGCTCCCCCCTAATGATGGTGTTTCCATTGGACCACATATATCTATATGCACAATTCTAAAAGTGCCCAAGCTCTATATGACATTTCCTTTAGAAAACTCTCTCTATGTTACTTAGACAAAATACAACTTTCACATGAACTCAATGGTGTTTCAATGGGGGGTAAACCTCTTACCATTTCCTTTCTTTGCAACAAACACAATGCTTTGAAGTTTAGATGACCATACCTCAAATGCCATACCCATGCTTGATCTTGACTTGATGCCTTAAAACTTGCTCCAATCTCCTCCGTCATTTCACTTTTCATGCAAAGTGGGAACATTTTGTTATTTGTCATTTCAACTTTTGCAATCACCATGTTACTTGGGGAAATATCAAATATAGTGCAAACATTATCCTCAAAAGCAACTCTATAACCCTTTTGAATAAGTTGTCCCACACTTATGAGATTATGCTTTAAACCAGGTACAAAATAAACATCAGGAATAGTCTTCTTGCCAAGTTTTGTTATCACATTAATTGCACCTTTTCCGATGGTTTCAACTATGTTATCATTACCCAATTTGATTTTTGATTTAACTGAAGTATCTAAATTCTCAAACAACTCTTTGTTTCCAGCCATGTGATTACTACAACCACTATCTAGAAACCAAATGTTACTAGAACTTTCCTGAGCTACATGACATGTAATAAATAAAGACCCTAAATTATTTTCAAAAAATTTTGCATTTTGCTTGCTCATATCAGCTTGTTTCTTTCGACATTCATTAGTAAAGTGACCATACTTCTTGCAGTAATAACATTGCACATTTGATTTATCATACCTTTGTAATGTCTGATTGTTATTGCATCCCCTTGAGCTAAAATTTGATTTCTCCTTCCTCCTAGATCCAGACTCTTTCTTTCTTCTCTTTGAAAATTGTTTCTTCCTCTTCCTCTAAATCCTGGATTTCCTCTTCCTCTACCTCTGGCAAATGTTATTTGTGTTTTGAATGCATGCTCCAATGAGGTATTATCATTCCTATTTATCCTGTCTTCATAATTCTTCAAAGAACCAACCAGCTCATCTATAGAATATTTAGTCAAATCCTTGGATTCCTCAATTACCACAACAGTTGCATCAATTTTTTTAGGCAAACATCTTAAAATCTTTTCTATAACCTTTTGATCTGTTAGCTCATCACCAGTCTACCTTATTTGATTAACCAAATCCGTAACACGATATGTGAATTGATCTACTGATTCAGAATATTTCATTTGCTGATTTTCAAATTCTTTTCTGAGTGCTTGTAATCTGGCAATTTTTACCTTACTAGTACCTTGATATGCCATCTCTAGGATGTCCATGCTTGCTTGGTTGTAGTAGCTGGCTTAATCCTTCTAACAGCTGACCCATCCATCCTTGTGCAATGATCTGCAAAGCCCTCTTATTCTTTTGCCTATTTTCTTTAAGAATATTCTTATCATCTGGACTCAGGGTAGACTCATCTTGTGGTTCAGTATAACTATTTATAACTATCTCTGATAATTCACATGAATCAAATGCCAATTTCATTCTAAAAGCCCAATAATCATAATTTTTGATAGAAAATATTGGTATTATAGGTTTAATTATACTTAATGCTATACCTTATGATTTCTTTTCAATACAAAAAATTAGATCTTCTTTCAAAATAAAACCTTACTTGTAAACGACAGCTTTCTCTGATCTCTGTGATCTTCTATGATTTTATAATTCCCCTCTGTGATATGCTAACTAACTCCATCCATTCTAGAATCGGATCTGCAAACGCGCTCTTTTGATTGACTGTGCCTTCGATGCCTTAGTAACAGCAATGCAACTTTCTACCGTCTTCTGTAACCTAACTTTGATCTCTCCTGTGATATGCTCCAATTTGGGAGCCACGATCAATCTACAACCTTGCTTTGATACCACTGATGGTGGGCAGAGGCAAAATACAGAAAAACAAATGTGCTACAGCACAATAAAATCAAATTTTTATTGCATTGCCTTAAACGTTTACATTCACCTCCTTTTATAGAGGTCTTAGAAGAGTACAAAAATCTCTGGAATTTCTTTTTCATGTTTCTTCCTAGACTCTTCTATCACCGACATTTCTAGATGATGAATTTTAATGCAAACAGTGGAAGAAGAACCTGGACATTGACTATCGATATTTCTAGATGGATAATTTATTGCGGACGGTGGTGGAGTTGGAGAATTTACTCAGACAGTTGGAGGGGATGGAGGCGGTAGAAATTACTAGATAGTTCTAACATAATCGTCCCTTCAGGCAGCTTTGCAGATTCTAGTGAAAGTTTCAACTCGGTCATGATTCCATATACCTAAGTAAAACAATGTAGGCTATAATTTGTGAATCAAAGTAAGAGTGAATACTAATACCATCAAATAAAAAATGTCAAATCACATAATAAACATAAAGCTTGGCTCCAGGCCAAATCCAAAATAAACTGAGATGGAATATTGAATATTTCATAAATTATTTTGCAATATCTTTTACATCTACAACATATCTACAAACAAGATATTATGATATATAAACGAGCATACCCTCCAATGGTGAGTTCCATAATTGTCGACTTCATTAGTGAAGTTGTGATAAATACTTAAGGCATAACCACATGCAGGCCTCTGTAACAAATATGAAAACTTAGCATGAGACAATCTGATATATATGTGTAACAAATAACTAAAGACGGCGTAAAAAATTTAGACCCTCACCTGGTGATCGGGTAGTGTGCTAGAATTTGTTTCCATCATCACCTTTTGAAAGGAAGGGCCGTGATCACTTTTTTAAAGATCACAAACGAATATGTAAAAGCAAGAGGATGAGAATAGCTCAGAATATTATGACAAAAAATGAAACTTCTAGGAAAATACTGAGTACACTTACTTGTGGTCCTTATTCCTCTCAGTGAGCCACAAGTATGCATGAATCATTTCATCTAGTAAGGTGTTTTTCAAATCGGTTGAACGAAACTTTAATAAAGGCTCTGAAAGCCGTATAGCACACCATCCCATTTTCATGTACTGGCAAATTCCTGCACACCTGTACCAGAAATGAAATGGATATTAGCTATAGAAAAGCAGAGTTCAAATAATTTAATAAACAGAGTACATGTAAATATAATGTCTAAAGATTAGCTGTAAATTGTTCTAGCATGGTATTAGAGCTCTCGTTAATGTTTAAGACAACATGTTGAATTTGCTGAGAATTCAGACGACAACTAGATAAGTGATTCAATCTCAGAAATGCTTATCTTTAAGCTTAACAGGAGCATATAATATAATAAACAGAATACGTGCAAATATAATGTCTAAAGATTAGCTATAACTTGCTCTAGCATGGTATTAGAGCTCTCATTAATGTCTAAGACAACACGTTGAATTTGCTGAGAATTCAGACGACAACTAGATAAGTGATTCACTCTTGGAAATGCTCAAATTAAACCTTAACAGGAGTTTTGATCTAATACTAGAATGACTAATACTCGTTCCTTTCATTTAGATGTTGCATGTATTCTGCTTAAAGTAAAAACAAAGATTACAGAAAGAGTAGCTACAGTGTACTCCTCTCTTTCACTCTTTTTGTAGCTTCACTGCATCTTAACAAGCTCAAAATATTAATGAACACTTCTGTTCCATGACTTTGACCTTTTACATTACTTCTTATATATTTTTAAGACTATTTTTCCCTCAAACGCACATGGAATAAGTTTCAATGCAGATTCAAGTAGTTGCTACTTTCCATCTAGAAATAGGGCGACTCTTTATCCACAGATGCATTCAGAAAAGGATGTGGTTATCCTTCCCTTCATAGGTGTCACTTAGATTAGTGGTCTTTTTCAAATTTATCTTATACTTTATTTTCTCATATTATCAAAGGCTTTGAAGATCTTCTATAGCCATGACCGCAAATAGGCTTCTTTTCCATTTCGATTATCCCTTACCCAATCTCAAACATAAGCAAGAAAAGGAATGAAAAATCGTTTTCACTTCATAAAGAAATAATTCCTTTTTACATTCCTGTACTCTTACTCCCAAGTTTTTGTACCTATAAATACTGCATGATTCTCAATTTAATTGGCTCAATAAGAAATGATAAATCTTTACGAGGAATTTTTTCCAATGGGTGTAGACTTTCACTAAATCCTCTCAAGACCCAACTTTGTTGGGTATTTACAAGAGATATATAAAACCTTCTCCAGTGAGTCCTTAAAGTATCAGATCTCTTCAAATTTTGTCCTTCCATTTTGCACAGTAGGCATATTCTTGTTTCTTTAAATTTCTTTTCCATTCCATCTGCTGCTTTGACTAGTAAAATCATCTGACCGGCAATAGAAAATGTCTCTGATCTCTCCATAATATGCTAACAAACCTACTATTTCATACACAAGCCCAGATATACCAAAGATAAATTTATTTATCTACAGGTTACACATATTTCCCAATAAAAGTAGATCGTCAATGCTCCCTAGAGGACAGGCAACTTACCCCACCAAGTTCTCTTATTTCTCAAACACTTACAGGATTAATAGCAAAGCAACTTATCTTAAATTACTACAAGTTCCTTATAGAAAATTGAAAATTTATTATCTACCATGAGACAAATATAGATAGCCAATATTCACAGCCCCCTATCAATATTTAAATAACAGTTAGACAATTGAATTTTCTCTTTTATACATCAACGAAGGTCTCTGAAATTTTCATATATTGTCACATAATTGGTGCAAGTGCCTTTAAAAAAACCTGAAACTTACTCATTTAAAATTAGACAATCTATAAGGTCAGCATTTAGAGTTCAAGATGAACACTCTACAAAAGGTCAATGGCAATTGAAATCCCCTTCATTCTACCTTGAAATTAATCATTTACTATGAACAAAAATTCATTGCCCCAGTGTTTATGGTTTGATAAAAATTAACATTTCTGATTTTTCCTTTTCAGACGTTCACATCAGTAAACATGGCAAAAAAAAATTGCATCTTATCAAAAAATTCTGCAATTCCCTTCAAAAGACCTTGAAATTTATCATTTATTGTCGACAAAATTAGGATCCCACTATTTGTAATTTGAAAAATAAAGTCAACATGTCAGAAATTTTCCTTTCTAAATATCACCAGAGAAGAACAAAAAATTTGCGTCTAATAAAAAAATATTGCAATTTCCTTCAAAAACCTTGAACTACTGCAATTTCATTTTTCATGAGACAAATGAAGGACGACAGTTGTTATAGTTTGATGGGAACATGTTTAAAACAGATCAAGCTTGCCTGATATTTCATTTTTAAATATGGGTGTATGTCACTGAATTTTCAAACTTACCAAGAATTGCTGGAAAGAAACCTTTAAATTTAAAATAACTGACTACCATAAGACTGTCCAGTGCAATGAGCTCAAGCGGTAAAAGCATCTGAGCATCCAGAATTGAGATCCAGGTTCAAATACCCAGGAGACAAGATAGCTTTCAAAATGATTGAAATACCACATTCATTTTGGCAGTTGTGGTAATACAACAACAGCAAATTTTATCAAATCAGAAAAAAAACATTCACTGCATGACAAATTTGATGCAGCTATTTATGATTTGCAATGAACACTTACTAAATGATGGACATGGCCCTGCAAGCTTGTCGAGTGGGGTGAGCTCAAGTAAAAGCGTCAAGGCTTCCAGAAGACCTGATAAAATGTTGAAATTAGATAAACTACCACATCCAATTTGCACAGTGTGGCATCCATCAAATGATTTTAACCTAAGAGATACGGCATCTAAACTGAATGTTACCCTGTAAGGGAAACTTTCCAACTCAAAAGTTAGCAAATATTTACCACAAGATAAACATAGGATTTGGCTCTTTATGGTTTGAGATGTACCCATTTTAAGTTTAAACCAAATATCAACACTGCTGAATTTCATTTTTCATTATATAGTTGAATTCTTTTGTTAAATCAAACCTGCAAACTGTAAAGATAAAAAAGTGTAAAAATAAAAAGGTTAATTGGGATGAGCTCAACCAATAAAAGGATTGGGGATTTTAAAATAGAACACCTTGTTCAGATCCCAAGAGATGGGACAACGTACATAAGTAAAAATTAGATAAAATACCCCATCCAACTTCACAAGTGCCTCATACCCCAACGGATGAGGTCGGATGCACATCAGTGAATTTGACATAAAAGAAACCCCTTAGTCATGGTAGGTAAGCAAAAGACAATAAACAAATCAAAAAATTACCTACTGCAAGGCCAACTTTAGGATGCAGTGACAACTGACAAGTTTAGGATGCAGTTGTTTTTAGTTTGAGGTATCATAACTTTTATAACAGAGCCCCTTGTTAAAATGTCAGAGAAGTCGTCATAAAGTGTTGCAACTGGGAAAATTAAAAAAGTGTCATCTAACTTGCTGGGTGTGATGTAGCCCAACCGACTAGACCTGCTAACCAATTTAGGATACAGGCATGAATTAATCTCTTTAAACATTAAAGCTGTATATTAAAAATGGAAAAATAAATGTCTAAAAAGTATGAGATCGAGTGGTAAAAGCATCACAGTTTGATTCAAATACCAGAAAAAATGATGAAGTGTTGAAGTTAAAAAAATGCCTCGGCCATTTTTACTTAACTCTTGGAGCTGTAGTTGGGAGAGGTTCAAGTCAGGGCCTGACACCTCAAGGCAGCGTCCCTTCTCAAGTACTCATAACAAAATTAAACAAAATTAAAAATACCACATCCAACTTGCGAGGTGCAGCTTAAGTTGAGGTCGCACATATATCACCATGTAGATGATCGCACAAAATATTGAAGATTTGAAACCCAATTGTGTTCTTTAAATCGGAAAATTAAAAATTTATGTACTCACGAGTTTGATCACTTAGTTGGATCTCTAATGTCTCATGAAGAGAGACTTAGAGACACATTTGGAGAAAGTGATAAGAAAGTTCTTTTCTCAAAATTGTCTATTATAGAGAATGAGGAGCAAGCTGATTTTGAACCATCATGTTTTGAAGATGCAAGTACTAATGAGGTTTGAGTGGGTGCAAGCAATGCAAGAAGAAATACAAACTCCATCCTCACTTTGATGAATTTCCATTCCTAGGAAATATTGCATGAGACCTAAATCTTTCATTTCAAATTTATTCATCATAGAAATTTTAAGTTCATCCTTCATCTTAGGACTTCTACCCATGTATAGCAAATCATCAACATACAAACTTACAATAAGAATATCATTACCCTTTTGCTTGTAGTAAAGAGTAGGCTCACTCTTGCTCTTCTTGAAGCCATTCTACTGAAAATATCCATCAATCCTAGCATACCATGCTCTAGGTGCTTGCTTGAGGCCATATAAAACTTTCTTCAACTTGTAGACTTCATGTTCTTTTCCTTGCACTTCAAAATCTTGTGGTTGTTCCACATACACGTCCTCTTCTAAGTACCCATTCAAGAAGACACTTTTCACATTCATGTGATGAATGCTCCATTTCTTTTAAGCTGCAAGTGAAATCATCATTCTAATAGTCTCTTGTCTCGGTACTAATGCAAATGTCTCTTCATAATCAATCCCATACCTCTATGTGAAGCCTTTGGCAACCAATCTTGCCTTGTGTCTTTCAACACTCCCATCACTGTTGTACTTAGTCTTGTAAACCCATTTAGTTCTAATCTTTTTCTTGTCATGCGGAAGCTCTGTAAGCTCCCAAGTATCATTCATGTGAATGGAATCTATCTCTTCTTGCATTGCTTGCACCCAAACCTCATTAGTACTTGCATCCTCAAAACATGATGGTTCAAAATCAGCTTGCTTCTCATTCTCTATAATAGACAATTTTGAGAAAAAAACTTTCTTATCACTTTCTCCAAATGTGTATCTAAGTCTCTCTTCATGAAAGATAAGAGATCCAACTAAGTGATCAAACTCGAGAGTACATAAATTTTTACTCTCCTCTATGATTTTTGCAACATGATTCCACCTAGGTGTTTGAGACCTCAACACCTTTTTAACCACAATCTCTTTGTCCACAATTTTTCCAAGAGTATCCATCTTATTGACCACATCCTTTACTCTTACACAATAATCACTCACACTTTTAGCTTCTTCCGCCTTCAAATTCTCAAACTCTCTTTTCACTGCCTTGACTACATTGACTTGATCACTGCCTTGGTAAGCTTCTTGTAGAATCTTCCAGGCATCCTTGGTTGTCTTTGCACTTGCAATTCTTGGAAATAGGCTCTTATCTAGAGCTATTTGAATATGCAATAAAGCTTGAGCATTCATCTTTCCAGTGTCCTTCTTAATTGTTCTATCATTGGTTGCAAGGGTATTCCAATTGGCTAGCTCAACATAACCTATTTCTACAATTTCCCATAAATCCTCCCCTAGGAAAAAAGTCATCATCTGGATGCACCAATAATCATACTCATTTCCATTAAATTCAAGAATGGGCAAATAGTTAGCAATTGACATGATCAATTGTTAAAGAGATCTCAAAGCCAATATCAATAACCCAAAACACAATAACCCGCTCTGATACCAAATGAAGATTTTGAAACTCAATTGTGTTCTTTAAACCAGAAAATTATAACAGCCGAAACAACACTTATAATCAATATTCATTTACAAATCACAACTTACAGCCACGACAGCGATAAGCACATACAGAAAAAAGAAATTATATTATTCCTTCAAAAAATTGCATACAACATTCTCTGTCTTCTTCTCACATATAACTCTGATCAAATTGAGCGACTAGGAAGTTTTCTAACTTATTACAAACAGCACAAAAGCACTCAATTTATAGAGTTTGAAGCCCCAAAAATAACCCAATAAAACTTAAAAACAATACTGGTTTTTTACATGCATTTATCATGCAAACTGGGTGATTAAATAATAGTTCATGCAGTATTAAAAATTAATCTTCCATGCATCTAACATGCAGAAGAAAAAACTCCAACTTATTCTTAAAAATAAAACTGTCATAAAAAAGCTACAAGTTGCATGATTCCAAAGCATCAATTATCAACAAATATTCTGCTAAAATTTTGAAGAAGCTAAAGTTTATGAAAGAGAATACCATCTGCTGGCATTGGGGGTCTATAAATTTGCAGCAGCCAACTAGAAATTTGAAGAAATGTTTATGTCAAATGGTAATCTATATGTGGTCTGCCTTTTATTATAATTTTAAAACCAAATTTCACATTTAAAGTCGTACAAAATCATAGTAGAATAGAAGATTTTGTTTTCTACGGGACGATGTGCCTCTACACATCTCCAAAACTATACTGCAACAGCTGTTGAGAAAACTAGTAGCAGGAGGGTGTATTACAGAGATATAAACTATTGCAAGCAGGGTGAATTTGACAGAAGAGAAACCCCTCAGATGACAAATAAGCTCATTGTTTCCAACAACAAAAACAATTATTAAAAAGAAGAAGAAAAGGATGAAAACAGGGAGGAATTTGTTTAAAGATAAAAATAGTTACAGGGTCATGCGCTTGGAGGCCCAATCGACGGTGCATTGTTGAAATACAATTGATTGTAATGGCAAAAGAGTGCATAAATGTCTGGATTAAGATCCGCTTCATTCATCGCTCTCGTTTCAATCTTTTTCTCCTCTTCCATCTTCTTTCGTTTCAATTCTGTTTAAAGAAAAAAAGGCAGTTATATTAGGAAAATGAAACGTTAGCTGGAATTGAAGTGTCTGACTTCACATCTGAACAATTCTTTTGTTATTCCGCGGAGGACTCTGCAACTGGGAATTCAAGTGATTTTCCTAAACACGTGGACAACATCCATTGGTACACGTGCTTAGGGTCGATTCAACTTGCCCCGTCAGAAAGCCCGAGTTTGGAATAGGGTCCAGGAAAATTGTGTACTTCTGTAAAGAATTTTTCCCTCTTATGCAGCATTGGGTTGCTATCGATTCTCATATCAATGTTTGGAATGTTAAAAAACTAGCAATTGCGCTTCCATGTATAATGGGTATGTCGAGTGTGCTTGAGATGTTTTTTTTTGGCTTCTTTCTTTTCTTGTGCTAGCTTTGAATGTAGTCACCAAGAGTTATCTCTGATATCTTGATCATCGCAACACAAGTTGTTAGATGTGATTCTAGTTATGTGGGCCTTATGTTCTAATTTGGCATTACCCTTTATCTTAATATTGATGGCCTAAATCCTTTATAATTGATGTCCATGATTTGCTTAAGCTATATGGTTGATGAAGCTATATGGTTGATGATTGATGGTGTACCAAAAGGGGCTAGCGGTTAAATTTTTTTTTTTTTTTTTGGTTTTGGAACAATTGTTGTGCATTATCCATGTGATCCATCAACCTCCTGGGGTGCATCATAGATTTAGTGCTACATGTTTGAATGTTAGTCTCTTTGTTAACACATGTTAAAGGCTTCTTTTCATGTACCTTGTCATTGTTACGTGGCATCTTTCTACAATGCATACATGAACTTTCCTCTTGACGTTAAAATTGACATTCACAGTTTTCACCATTGCATGTTTTGGGCATTGTCTTAGGCAATTTTGCCCATCTAGAAGGTTATGGTCATGCACCTGCCATTGATAAATGCAAACTCCATAGTGCACCTAAAACATGTCCATTTATTCCATGACAATTGCCCTAATAGACATGTATGTGAAATGTAGAAGCCTAGATAAGGTACGCAAATTATTTTGCAAAATGCCTTAAAGAAATGTGGTCTCATGGAATTTTGTGACTGTAGGATATGCACAAAATGGATTTGTTGAAAAGGATTTAGAAATTTTAAAGCAAATAGAATTGAATTTTGTAAAGAGAGAGAAAGTTAATTTATTAAAAATGGTAGAGCAAACAAATATATTAAACTGTTGCATAGAAGTATCAAAAATATAGAATAATATATTAATGTCTTCGAATGATGTTGCAATACAATACAATGGCTTTTTAAAGCCTTATTTTCCCAACTAATTTATTACTATCATTTATTTATTTACATTTAACTATAAACTAACAATTACAAATGTAAACCTTATTATTATAACATCCCCTCTTAAAGTTTACATGTAATCAAACCAACATTCCCCCCTTATTACATTAACTTGAACAAAGGACGGAACACTGCAAGAGTTGATAACAACAACCCTTTTGGAGACTTTGATGAAGCACCTTCACCAATCCTCCTCGCTCACCCAGGAAACACCAAACTTATGCTATCAACGAATCTCCTAACTGTAGAACCTGCAACCTCTGCACAACATGAGAGAACATAAAGTGTCCCCAACCTCTTTGCACAATGAGACAACAACTTTCCTTCGAAAGTCCACATCTCCTCCGAGTATGTCAAAATGCCTCTTCTAGTACTGCACATGAGAGAAGGACTCTCCTCCGAGAGTCCACATCTCCTCTGAGTGTGTCAATATCCCTCCTCCAGTGCTTTGGAAACAATCTATCCTCTACTGTACAAAATAACTGAAGCACTATGAATACACTAATCCCACCTATTTTAGAGATTACACTATCCATAAGCTGAGTAAATGTAGATACACTAACTCCACCTATTTCAGAAGTTACACTATCCACACATACTACCACAAACTGCCAAGCCCCCCTTGCTCCATGCAGGGACACAAATAGAAAATGGGTGCTACTCATGCAATAAATCATCTTTGAGTGAGAAGATAGCTCGGGATGGTTGTTTTTAAACATCATCCACTTCAATAGTCAAAAGTCAATTTTGGCCAATAAAAATAGGACAAATATTTAGCACTTTTTGTTATGGATGAGGTGTAAAATTACTATTGACTATTTGACCATTGAAGTGGATGATGTTTAATTAGAGCTGCTTGGGATGATAAAGATCCTCCTACCTCCAATGCCTTCTGCCTCCAATATGATTGTGTTACACTCTATGCATTTGATGTTGCATTAGATTCTTCAATAGCACAAGTATGTCTATCTCCCATATTTCTATCAGGGATAGCATGGATGATATCATGAATACAAGCATAATGTATGGCCATGTTCAAATGCTAAAAAAATTGTAATGTCCCCTTCTGGTAAGCCAAAATTTCTGCAACCTTGCAAACAATTTCAACTTACTAAAAGAGAACATTAGTATTCCACTTTTCATTTCCTTTTAATCATAAACATAACCATATACTAATTACCATTTCATAAATCTATTTTCCCATACAACATGATTCTCCTTGGGTGCGATGATCCTTAGGCCTCTTATTAACCTCACCTTCCACCTTGTGAGAGAAGATTCGTTAGGTAGGTGATGTCATCTCAATCCTATGGGTCCATTAATATAATTCCTTAGTTCGTCAACTAAGGCCCATAATTCCTTAGTTCGTCAACTAAGGCCTATAATTCCTTAGTTCGTCAACTAAGGCCCATTCCTTCGATACTTAAATCGAAGGTCCATAGTAATATCCTTGATTCGTCAATCAAGGCCCATAATATCCTTGATTCGTCAACCAAGGCCCATTATATCCTTGATTCGTCAATCAAGGCCCATTCCCATGGAATGATCCATACCTACCGTAACTATCTACCCCACATTCTTAGTGTTAGGTGGTTTAGTAAGGGGTCTCATATCTAACCCTTGGGTGATCATGCCTTTCTGAATCTATTTTATATTCATAACTATGAACACATAATCTCCTTGCACTCGTATCATTCTTATTTTAATTAGTATTCCTTGTTAAAATCTCATATAAAATCAACATGCGATAATGCCAATACAAAGATCATATATGTAAACATCCACTTTAATTCAATTCTACAACCTATATACTAGATTCTTACCTTATCATTGTATTTTACCAACTGTATATTGACAGTAATAAATTCATATATACTTATTTCTTTTATCCTCTATAATCTTACAAATATTAACTGAATAAGAGAAGAGACTTACCTGCTGGTCTGGTTGAATGTTCTTTATACACTGCAGTTTCCTTCAAGCCCGATGCTGCTCCCTTCCTTATCCACGGACCCCTGCTGCAGATCTGATGTCTTATTTAATTTGCTGATGCCTAATTTATTATTTCTGTTGTATCTTCTGAATGACTTCTGATCCCATGCTTGAACCCTTTATAAAGCATACCGGGGGGGGGTCCCGTTTCATCAAGGGACACAGCGATTCATCGCTGTTTTTTATGTTCTTTCTAATATGGGATCAGGGGGTTAGTTTAGACCCGATCCCCATTTAAACTTATTACATTGTATATTATATTAATATATATATAATTACAATATTTATGAGTATATGCAATTTGTAAAAATACATTGTAATATACTTGAATTGTCATGTATAGCATAATTACAGGGGCTATGACAGTCCCCCCTACTCAAGATTGCTTGTCCTCAAGCAATGAAAAATTTGGATGATTAAGAATATCTTCTTTCTCCCAAGTGGCATCGTCTTCAGTTAATCCTTGCCATTTGATGAGATATTCGGTGACAACTCTATTTCTCAGCTTTCTTTCTCTCTTACTTAATATTTCTTCGGGTTCTAGGACAAGTTGTCCTTCATCATCGAGAGGAGGGAGGTCTTCACATGGAGTAACTTTCTGGCCAAGTACCTTCTTTAACCTGGACACATGGAATACATTGTGGATTTTGCTATTCTCGGGGAGTTCTAGTTCGTATGCAACTTCTCCAATTCTTCTTATTACCTTGTAGGGTCCATAAAACCGGGGTTTGAGCTTTTCTGTACCACTGGATTTTAGAGAGGATTGCTTGTAAGGTTGCAATCTTAAGAATACTAAATCTCCCACTTCAAAGGTTCTTTCTATCCGTTTCCGGTCAGCATAAATCTTTTGTTGATTTTGTGCATGAAGTAGATTATCCTTAAGAGCCCTCATAATGTCTTCATGTTGCTGTATGAAGTCTTTCGCCTTGGGACATTTACTTTCCCTCAAGATCATGCCTCCAAATGAAGGTGGTTCGTAGCCATATAGAGCCTTAAAGGGGCTCATTCCAATAGACATGTGAAATGTTGTGTTGTAGCAATATTCACTAAGATGTAACCATTTAATCCATGCCTTTTGGTGCCCGGTGACATAGTTTCGTAAGTATCCCTCAATCCATTTATTCACAATTTCAGTTTGTCCATCCGTTTGTGGGTGATAGCTTGTACTAGGGGTTAATTCTGTTCCTGATAGTCTAAACAACTCTTGCCAAAAGGAACTCATGAAGCGGCTATCGCGATCACTGACTATGGTGTCGGGTAATCCATGAAGTCTGAAGATGTCTCTAAAGAACACATCTGCTACCTGAGGGGCTTTATATTCAGCCGTCATAGCCATGAAATGAGCATACTTCGTGAGTCTATCCACGACCACATATATACAATCCTTCCCTTGTGCTCTTGGTAGACCAGTTATGAAGTCCATAGATATACTACTCCATTTTTGTTCTGGAATGGGTAAGGGTTGTAGTAGCCCAGCTGAATGGGTTTGTTCCAACTTGTTCCTTTGACAAGTATCACATTCTTGCACATATTTCAATACATCCTTCTTTAGTCCCCTCCATGCAAACTTTTCTCTAATCTGCTTGTAAGTTTTGTAATAACCCTGGTGTCCTGCTAGAGGGTGATCATGGAATTCTCTAAGGATTTTTCCTTTCATTTTGGATATGGCTGCCACATAGACCCTATCTTTGTAGAATATCAATTCATCCTGGATTTTGAATTCATCACTTGGTAAACTACCTTCAAGTATACCAATAGTGAAAGGATCCTTAGCATAATCGACTATGAGGTTGATCTTCCAATCTGGTGAGATGCTGGTCATAGCACATATGAAAGGTTTTCGGGAGAGTGCATCAGCTACCACATTATTTTTCCCTTTCATATAAGTGATGTCAAAGTTATAGGCTTGGAGTTTGCTCACCCACTTTTGCTGCCTATCATTTAAATCACGTTGCCTTAGAAAGTGTTGCAAACTATTATGATCGGTTCGGTCTGCAAACTTCCCACATACCAAGTACTGTCTGAACTTGGCTAGAGCATGCATAATAGCAAGCATTTCTTTGTCATAAGTAGAGTATAATCTCTCTATCGCTGTCAATTTACGACTTTCAAAGGCTATGGGATGTCTGTTTTGCATAAGTACTGCACCAATCCCTTCACCAGAAGCATCGCATTCCAACTCAAAAGGTAGAGAAAAGTCAGGTATAGTTAATACTGGGCAAGTGCTCATGGCATGCTTTAATTCCTCAAAGGCCCTTTCAGCAGCATCATTCCATTTAAACAATCCTTTCTTGGTCAAGTCGGACAAGGGTGCAGCAATCTTGGAAAAGTGTCTTACGAATTTCCGGTAGTAACTGCAAAGACCTAGGAATCCTCGTAATTGAGTTAGGGTTCTTGGTTTGGGCCATTCTTTTATGGCCTTGATTTTCTCTTCATCGACCCTGACTCCTTCTGCACTGATTACATGCCCTAGGTAGAGGATTTCTTCCAATCCAAACTCACATTTGGATGCTTTAGCATACAGGGATTCTTGCTCTAGTATGGACAATACCTCATCTATATGTTGGAGATGTTCTTCCCATGTTTTGCTATAAATTAGAATGTCATCGAAGAAGATGAGCAAAAACTTCCTTAATTGTTTTCGGAAGGTGTGATTCATGCAAGATTGAAAAGTTGCCGGAGCATTTGTTAATCCGAAAGGAAGAACTAGGAACTCGAAGTGTCCATAATGGCATCTAAAAGCTGTCTTTGGTATGTCTTCTTCCCTCATACGGATTGGATGATAGCCCGATCTCAAGTCAATTTTGGAAAAGTATTTTGCCCCATGGAGTTCATCTATTAACTCATCCACCCTCGGTATGGGGTATCTATTTTTGATGGTTTGTTTATTTAGAGCTCTATAATCCACACACATCCTCATTGTCCCATCTTTCTTTTTAACTAATACCACGGATGATGCAAATGGGCTAGAGCTTGGCTGAATATGCCCCATTTCTAATAGCTCATTTATTGTTTTTTCTATTTCCTCCTTGAATTTTTGAGGATGTCTATATGGAGTGGTAATGACGGGTTTTGCACCTGGTTCCATTTCGATCATGTGTTCGAAACCTCGCTTAGGGGGTAAGCCTGGAGGAATGTTATCGAATACCTTCTTATGTTTCCTTAAAAGAGGTTGGATGTCTATGTGAGTGGCTTTACCTTCGGGAGTAGATTTGTCCAAAACCAAACACTGGACTGCCCATTCCACCTGGTTATGCCTAAAGGCTCTTTCCATACGTTTGCATGAAACGACTCGGGGTGACCCATCAGATAGTCCATGAAGGGTGATTCTTTCCCCTTGAGATTCGAAGGAGAGTTCTAGCTTAGGAAAATCTATTGAGACTCTTCCTAGAGAATGCAACCATGGCATGCCCAGGATTATATCCGTGTTTCCCATATTTACCACATAGAAATCATCTTGGATGGGGTGTTTTCCTACAGATAACTCTAATTGGGGTAATAGTTTTGAGCACTCTTTTGTGGAGTCATCAGCTAAGGACACCATGAATCCCTCGAAGGCTTGAGTGTCTAGTTTCAAGCGTTTAGCTAAAGACTCATCTATGAAGTTGTGTGTAGCCCCGCTGTCCATTAGGGCCGTTATTTTATTACCCTTTAGGTGGCATCTAAGCCTAAAAGGATGATGCTTAGATACCTTAGAAATTGCGGCTAAGGTAACCTTCTCCTTATTTTCATATCTTGTTTTCTTGGTTGGACTTTCTTCCTCCTTGTCGGATAAAGCTTCTATGATTTGCATCTGTGCACACTTGTGATCTTTCCCCCATTTTTCCTTGCATTTAAAACATAGTCCCTTTTCTTTTAAATCTCTTAGGTTTTGGCACATATGTCCTAGTTTCCATGGATCTCCACATTTGAAACACGTGGATCTATCTCGTTTTTCTCCTTTTGAGGGAAATGGTTTATCAAATTTACCTTTCTTATGCATAGGTTTGGTGAATGGTTGAGGGGTCTTACTAGTTTCTAATTGAGTTGCCATTTCGATGGCATCATCCATGGTAGAAGGTTTTAGAGCTCCTACCAATCCTCTTAGCTTTTCATCCAAACCTTGAACAAATAGGAATGTGAGTCTTTCATCATCTATTCCAGGGACTCGAATGGCTACTTTCTCAAATTCACTCACATACTCGTCCACGGTTCCATGTTGTCTTATTAAGGTTAAATCTCGGAAGTCTTGTTGGGGATGTCTTCTATCAAATTTTTTGAGGAATTTATTGGAAAATTCCGCATAGGATGTGATGGAATCATGTCCTTGAGTTCTTTTCCCATTATGCCACCACTCATATGCTAAGCCTTCCAAATGTAGGATGGCAAATTGAAGGGCGTCTTTCTCCGTCATGGGGTTAAGAAGAAAATAGTCATTTAGTTTTTGTAACCATGCATGCGGTGATATCTTATGGGTTCCATCATAATGTGGCAAATTTACCTTATTGGCCTTTTGCTTCAAATCCTTATTTGCGGGCCTTCTCTCTCCTCTTGTTAACTCATTCCTTTTTGAGTTGCTATATTCGGTAAAGGACACCATTCTTCTTAGTTCGGGTTCTAAGTTGGCATAAGCTCTCATCATGTCTTCCATGCTCATGCTTTGGGGGGTATCGTTTTCCCTTCTTGGGTTTTCTTCACTTGGTAGGAAGGATGGTAGTGGAATCCTTGAACTTGTCAAAGAGTTGCTATTTTCAGCTTGATTAGAAGCTACTTCCTTCCCATTAGTTGTTTGTGCCTTTAAAGTTTCCATGTCATTTCTCAAGGTTTGCACAGTTTGCAAAAGGACTTGAGTAGCTTGATTTTGATCATTCAAATTCCTTGTGGTTGCTTCAATGAAAGCTCTCAATTCGTTGTTCATCCTTACTTGGCTACTTCTTGGCCTTCTATATGTTTGCATACAGTATCCTCACAGGTTGGCAGGACGTAGGCTCTGATACCACTTGTAATGTCCCCTTCTGGTAAGCCAAAATTTCTGCAACCTTGCAAACAATTTCAACTTACTAAAAGAGAACATTAGTATTCCACTTTTCATTTCCTTTTAATCATAAACATAACCATATACTAATTACCATTTCATAAATCCATTTTCCCATACAACATGATTCTCCTTGGGTGCGATGATCCTTAGGCCTCTTATTAACCTCACCTTCCACCTTGTGAGAGAAGATTCGTTAGGTAGGTGATGTCATCTCAATCCTATGGGTCCATTAATATAATTCCTTAGTTCGTCAACTAAGGCCCATAATTCCTTAGTTCGTCAACTAAGGCCTATAATTCCTTAGTTCGTCAACTAAGGCCCATTCCTTCGATACTTAAATCGAAGGTCCATAGTAATATCCTTGATTCGTCAATCAAGGCCCATAATATCCTTGATTTGTCAACCAAGGCCCATTATATCCTTGATTCGTCAATCAAGGCCCATTCCCATGGAATGATCCATACCTACCGTAACTATCTACCCCACATTCTTAGTGTTAGGTGGTTTAGTAAGGGGTCTCATATCTAACCCTTGGGTGATCATGCCTTTCTGAATCTATTTTATATTCATAACTATGAACACATAATCTCCTTACACTCGTATCATTCTTATTTTAATTAGTATTCCTTGTTAAAATCTCATATAAAATCAACATGTGATAATGCCAATACAAAGATCATATATGTAAACATCCACTTTAATTCAATTCTACAACCTATATACTAGATTCTTACCTTATCATTGTATTTTACCAACTGTATATTGACAGTAATAAATTCATATATACTTATTTCTTTTATCCTCTATAATCTTACAAATATTAACTGAATAAGAGAAGAGACTTACCTGCTGGTCTGGTTGAATGTTCTTTATACACTGCAGTTTCCTTCAAGCCCGATGCTGCTCCCTTCCTTATCCACGGACCCCTGCTGCAGATCTGATGTCTTTTATTTAATTTGCTGATGCCTAATTTATTATTTCCGTTGTATCTTCTGAATGACTTCTGATCCCATGCTTGAACCCTTTATAAAGCATACCGGGGGGGGGGGTCCCGTTTCATCAAGGGACACAGCGATTCATCGCTGTTTTTTATGTTCTTTCTAATATGGGATCAGGGGGTTAGTTTAGACCCGATCCCCATTTAAACTTATTACATTGTATATTATATTAATATATATATAATTACAATATTTATGAGTATATGCAATTTGTAAAAATACATTGTAATATACTTGAATTGTCATGTATAGCATAATTACAGGGGCTATGACAAAAATGATGTCGCTTTTGACTAATAATAGACCCATACACTAGTCAACCTTATACAACTTTTCTAATCACTTCTTCTTTCCCTTTTAACACCAAAATATTTTCAAGAATGTACGCTTACCCAAACATCTTACAAACAAATTCACAAAACAATATACACTTATAAAGCTTGAACCTCTAACCACTTTGAATAATTTAAATATCCTCGCCAATTGATCTATTTGTTGGCTTTTCACCTAATTGCACCACACTATTTCTAATGTGACATTGTAGAAGACAACTAAAACAAACTTCAACATAAATGTGAAATTATGAACTTATATAGGTTGCACTTTTGTTATTGGCTAGCACTAATGAGGGGTGAATGAGTGTATTAGAATATCAAAAAGACAAATTAAAACTAGAGCGAGCGTGATCTTCCTATTCGGATCTAAATGGAATGTTGTTTCAAACTGTTGGTTCCCAAAATTACAACACAAAACTCTAAAACATTCATAAATCACCTAGGCCACGGATTGTTGTCAAGGTGGTAGGAAGAGGTTTATCAACAAGTTTTGGGTGATTTTAGCCAACTATAGGAGTGGGTAAACTCCTTTTCTCTTTGAACTCAACTTAAACTAGATAGAGGGATATTCCAATGGGTATTATACCTAAATAGGTATTAAAACAAAACTAAATGAACAACTAAAAAATGTTAACAACCAAACCCAGATTGTTTCCTCAATCTCAAATCTGTCACTAAACTGAGAAAAGTTAGTTGTTGTATATGACCCCTATATAGCTGATGAGTGCAATCCTACACAATGAGGATGCATTAAGACTATTTCTGCTTCTAAAAGTAAGATGTATAGTTTTTGTTTTGAAGATGGGTGATCTAAGGCTCCTCAAACTGGTGCCTATCCATTGGGCTGCAGAGTCTAATGTAAAACAAAGGAAAATAATCACATAGAAGTGTATAACTGCCTAATTGATGAATCAAATGCAAAGAAATCACTACTAGATTACTGAAAATACTTAACAATCCCACACTATACCATGTTCTTCCCTATGCAATACTGAAATGATCATTCAAAAAACTTGGGAATGAATTAAGAACTGTCACATTCATCAAATCAGAGCTTACAATCATACCACTAAATGTGGCAAAAATAAATTGTAACCGTGATTACAAATTACTAAGAAAAACACCTACAACATTGGAGAAAAACAACAATCTGATACAAAGATTTGAATTATATTTAATACACTTCATGATTGATTCATGTATAAACAAAGCCTATGAAATATCCTTTCTTAATCTACCTCCTGGAGCTCACAACCCTGCTGAGAAATTGCCAAAATGACCAACCCTTAATGCAAATGAAAACCCAGCATATATATGACACTTCAATTCAAATTGATTGCACACAAACCTAGTGCTGCACTTAGTCAATGAGTACACCATACTGCAATAAACTCCAATCCCTAGCCTGTCAGAAGATTTGCACATTGGGGCTAAGAACCCATGTCCTCTACAAACAATCAGAAAAGATTATTTGCACTCTAAATGTACTCTAAGCAATAAAGAGGAAAGCTTCTAATCCTTCCATGCCACCTGTAACATTGACTTCTTTGATTTGTCCTCTGTGCATTGAAGAATTTCATTGTGCCACCCATCTGCACAACACTATTCGGCAATCTCATTAAATTTTAGGTACAAATCAGTTTGTGTATCCTTGCAATCATAGCATGCATTCAGGGAATTACCTACTTCAAGTGTTGACAACATTCCTAGTGTGTCATCCTTCTTTTCTATTTTGAAGCATCTGACTACTGACTGTACCTTTCTGCACTTTCCCACATTAACAACCAATCCTCTTCATTTACTACATTTTCTGTTTGCCATCATCATTTCTTACTATCCAAAGTATCATTTTACCTTATCAACCAATTTGCATTTTCTTAAACTTGGATGACATCCTTTTCTCTATTATTTGGTCTCTTTTACACACTATCGGCAAATCTTGGTTTTTTGGAACTTGGCTTGTGTTGCCTTGTCAGCAAATTTTAGTTTATGCTAACTCTTTTTTATTTTTTCTCATCTCATTTCTTAGTCAACAAAAATCATTTTCTTTTAATTTTGTCATCTTTGTCTTCTGACTGCCTTTGTTGGCAAAAAAATGTTCTTTTTCAAACTTTGGAAGCTTTCCTCTTCATTTTGCCTCTGTCGATAAATTTTTATTTTGCCAAACTTTTCTCTTTTTCTCCTTATCACTCCCATTGGCAAACTTACATTTTTCGGTACTAAGCCTCATTCCCCCTTTAGTTGGCAAAATGTGAAATTTATGAACCAGAGCATCTTTGCCCTCATCGGCAATTCCTTCCTTTTCTAATTTTGCCTTCTCTCTTCTTTGTCGATGAATTCTTCATTTTTTGAATTGAGCTTTATCTTCACATCTTTGCCCTATCAACAAAAATGCCATTTTCCAAACTTTGGCACCTCCTTTGCCTTAGTTGGCAAAAATGAACTTTGTCGAACCTTCAAAACTTTGTCTTTCTTTCCTTGGATGTATTCGGCCTTTTTCCTCTTCGCCAATAAAATGACACTTTAAGAACTTTTGTTTTCTTCTTCATTTTGCCTTATCTCCTACTTTATCGGTGAATTTTGATTTTGCCGAACTAAGGGCTTGGTGCCAATTTATTCTTTATCAGCAAAAATTCCATTTGCTAAACTTGCCTTTTAATCTCCCTTTTGCCCTTACCTTATCACCTTGTCAGTGAAATGTGGAAAACATAAAATTTTAGAAAGTTCGGCATTTGCCCAGTTTCCCAACAAAGACACTACTTTACTCTTGCCTTATAAACTTTCTCAAACTTGAATCTTTGCCCATATTTGCCTTATCAACAAAAAGTCACTATGCCAAACCTTGAACAACTTCTTCTTGAGATGCCTTATCGCTTAATCAGTGAAACACAAAGAACACAAACTTTGAGGAAAGTTTAGTTTTGAACGAAATCTTTGACAAAGGCACTACCTTTCCTTTTCCTTAGCCTTATCGGTGAAATGGCTGTCGGGAGAACTCCCTATCAGTGAACTTAAAAAATTTCAAACCAAATCTTTTGCTGATATCTTTCTTCATTTGCCTTTATCCATTTGCCGCACACTCTCCCTTTGCACTTTATCGCCTTGTCAGTGAATCGACAGATCGTTGAACTTGAGAAGTTAGGAAGTTAGGGGAAAAGCCAATTTGCCAACCAAGGCAAAATATGAAAATTTTCTAAGGTCTGATATAAAAGGATAAAGACTTAACTATTTTTTTGACCAAGGCAAAACACATAAAAACCAAACTTTGAACCAACACAACTTCTTCATTTCAAGGAATTTTAAGATGGTTTAAAAGCCAAAGTTGCTCAGAATTGAATTCTCTATGCAACGGTGACCTTGGCTAAGACAATTGCATAGGACTTTTGGATTTCAAGGGGGAAATGGGCACAATGGGAACAAAATTTTTGCAGGTGCCAACACTGGCTCTGCTTGGGAATGTGTGACAGACAATGTCACAACAAGGATTTAGATCTCTGGGCAAACCGAAAAATACAAAACAATACAAAAACACACAAGGGAAACAACACACACAAACATATTTACAGTCACAACATATATAAAAGGCAAAATACGGTCATAAACATTAAACCACATCATACTATTGATTGTATTCAAAATTCAGGGGAAGCACTTACTCATGAAAAGTAAAGCTTCTGATGTTGTCCATGAATGGGTAGCTCTAGAATTTGTCCCTCCATATTTGTGATGTAATATGTATATTGTCCAACTTTTTCATCAATCTGGTAAGAGCCCAACCACAATGGCTCAAACTTGCCATGCTTACCCTTGTCTTTTGCCCTTGCATTCCTAATGGAGCCTTGCTAATCACAGTTCAGAAAGAAAACACTTACAAAAACTCAAACAAAGAGATATACAAGAATATGATAGGAATCTCAAAGCATTTCCTTCAGCATAACCAAATACCAAAGTGACAGGAGGTTTATAGTGTAGATTCTATTAATATGGGAATCACAAGATAGAAAATAAATCCCAAACCATAGTACTCTATTTCATATTCAAACATTACAAAATTCATCCAAAATGGCCAACAATAATCGGCCTCTATCTAACTGAGCAATCTAACTACGATTTTATGGTTTCTAATTCCCCCCCTTTGTCTCTCATGATCCTTCGACCTCCTCCTCCTATATGCAATGTTGTCCTTCAAGATAAATGAGCTATTGTTCCTGCTGTCATTTATGCTCTGCTGCTTGCACATATGTCTCATGGGTTTCGGCCTTGATCCTCTAGCTGGCATCAAACCATCAACCATGATTTTCCCCTTGCTACAGTTGATTTCTATCCTCTTGTTATAGAATGGTTTCATGCTTAGATTCTTGGGTGTTATTCTCCATTTGTCTTCTAAAACCACTGGTAGAGACTACAACTTCCCGGACTGATTCATATAAATCATGAGCACCTGCGATGCTTGTTATTGGCTCAACAGTCGTTCATTCCAGGTAACCCTTTTGAATTATATAACTGCCAAGAAACTATTGGTGATAGAATGAACCCCTTAGAATATTTCACTTATGTTACTGTCGCACGGGTGACAAGAGCTTCAACCAAAACTTGATTCCCAAGTAAGCGACATGAACTCTTCACAAATTTAGCTTTACATACATATAGGATAAAGATAGAAGGAAAAGGGCACCTAACAAAACTAACCAAAAAAAACAAAAACAATTAAAAAGAAGAAAGCTAAAAACTATAGGGCAAGATGCCTAGGTGCATCAAACTCCCCAGGCGGAAAGGAATCATGAGCTCCTTCTCATGAGGTCTGCAACTGAATGACCCTTCTTGATATCTCCTCCTCAGTGAGCCATGAAGTATCTTCAACCAGATGATTGTTCCATTTGATGAGATACTTGAAGTACTCATGCTTCCGGGTCTTCTTCAGCAATTGTTTATCCAGAATGCATTCAATTTGTGGTGGAGAAGTGACTATCCCATATTGTTCGTCATGTGATGAATCATCTACTTCAGTGTCATCTGTTTCTTTATCTCCTTTGTATGGATATAAATCTGTTACATTAAAAATGGGAGATATATTCAACTCTGCAGGTAGTGATATCTCATATGCATTGGCAGAAAACTTCCTAAGGATTTGGCAAGGACCAATCTTTTTCATTTGAAGTTTGTTGTATGTTCCTATCGGAAATCTCTCCTTCTGAAGATGTGCTAATACAACTGCAACTGCAACTACAACTCTCTTTTCCTTTGATTAGCATGTTTTTTGTACTACAGATTGTTGTCCTCAATGTTATTCTTCACCTTCTCTTGAATGTCACGAATGACTTGAGAAAATTCCTCCCCATCTGCACTCCTCTTCTCCATTCTAGCAAGATCACGAAGTTCAAATACACCTCTTAGATGCATTCCATACACCACATAGAAAGGACTGAAACTTGTGATTTTATTTGGGGAATCATTATATGCAAATTTAGCTTGGACCAACATGAAATCCCAACTTCCAAGTGAACTACCAACAAGGCATCTTAACAAATTGCCAAGGCTTCTATTAACAACCTCAGTTTGTCCATCCATTTGTGGATGATAAGCAGAACTAAAATTCAGAGTTGTACCCAATTTCCTCCATAGAGTCCTCCAAAAATTGCCCACAAATTTTGTATCCCTATTAGAAATTATACTTCTTGGTATACCATGCAGCCTTAAAACTTGTTTAAAGAACAAATTTGCAATGTTAGTGGCATCACTAGTCTTCTTACATGGTATAAAATGCACCATTTTGGAAAATTGATCTACCACAACAAAGATTGAATCATTACCTCTTTCTGTACGAGTGTTGGTTCTCAATCCAACTGAATGCTTATTCCCAGTTATCCCTACAAGGTAGCCATCAATGATCAACAAGATCTCTGGGCCAATGGCCAACAATATAGGAGATAGACTCTATAAATATCTCCTCTTCTTCTTTAGGCTCTGCAGAACCAAGGGGGGTATTCCCTACTCAACATCCATGATATATGCTTGTGGATTGACTAGGATGTTGATACAAAGCAGATAAATCCTCCTTTATGTAGACCAAAACTGTGAGATAAGTGCAAAGGGGCTAGCTTTGGGCCTATTTTTAGTTGTAGACAGAGGATTTGGGTCCTAAACTACTCCTAAATTCCTAAAGGTTTAATTTGAAGTTTAAGTATGATTTTATGTGGATGCAAAACTAGGACCTTGGGTATAAACTCAATACAAGACTAGATTGGTGCCTATCTAGGGCTCGGAGTCAGTAGACGTACACATGTGAATGGCCTGCATGAACATATACCAAAGATTAGATATCAAGGGGTTTTGTAGTATCTGCCTTACAGATACCTCCCAAGATAGGGTATCCTATTATCTCTACTTACAATATCCTCACTGCAATATATTGTTCCCAACCCTTGATCTAAAACATTTATTCTACTCCTTGAGTAGAAGTAAGAAATCAAGCATTCAATACAACAAACCTATATTCTAGAATCATAAACACCCCTTAGATGCTCAGACTCAGAGGAAGAACATACTCAGTTTGGATATAGATGACAGAATACATACAACATAGCATTACTCATTCAGATTAACATGATATCAGTGGATTAATGCAGAAAAACATACAACATGAGACTCATAAAATCACAAGACATCTAGAAAAGGGGCACCAAAGAAGTTGTATTGTGTCACAGCGCCCAAAATTTTGTCCAGTTTTCAACAACCAAAAAATAACCAACACAGCCCACTATATACAGCAAGAAGGTCCTCAGCATTAATTACATGGCAAAAGTCAAAAGTCTACCAGATACAGTTCATTCTAAGGAAATGGCGCTCAAGCATTGAATGCAGAAGGTGGAGGAGGAGACAAGAAGGGGTCTCGAGCCATGCGCCGCCACTTGGGGATCCTCAACTTCAATCAGGTACTAGATCTGTCTATATCATTGCCCATACCCTGTAACATCTGCCATTAATGTCCACCTACCCGCGGTCCTAAGAATGCAGCGGTCGCATGATTCCTTGAAAGCTTTTCCCACCAAGAATCATGATCCTGATATTTTAAAATATGGGGGAACTAAATATCCCACATGTACCCTGCAATGACCTCCTCAATACAATATAAACTGGGCCTAGAGCATACGTAATGTCGGTGCTTTTGCTCCTGACAGCATCAACATATACCTCATCATGATCCTACCGCATGATGCTCTGATGCTCAATATCATCCTGACGTCAACCTCATCGGCACCACCTGATGCATCGGAGGAGAATCCTCCTGCCTTGCCGATACCATATGTCTCGCCGATGATCCACATGATCATGCTTATTGATATCCTGATGACATCACCATCATATTCACATACCATCCTGCGAGAAATATCACCTCTTCCGCAAAATATCCGGCTGCACTATAGCTTCGCTATAATATCGAGGTGATATTTAGAATATGACTGATATTTGGGATATCACCCCCCTCCTTCGCAATATGATGCAGCCATTAAGAAGCAAATATCACCCCCCGCATAAAACTAACGTCAGTAGCATTGGGCGATAAAAGAACATCAGGGTGATCTTAACTAAGATCACCTGATATTTGAAACATGATGATGACCCCCTCCTTTGGAAAATATAGGGTCATGCCGAAATAAGATGAGGAGGCATAAAGACTTAGAACTTTGACAGGGATAACTCCCTCACCAGGTTGAATTTCAGGGTGATGTAAAAGGCAATCCTGCTTGGAATTTTACACTCCTCTACATGGCAGGCCTATTGAAGCAAGATTCAGACTTTGAGTTTTTTAGATTTCAGACCTCAGGATCACAAACATATTTGACATGATGCTCATGCATACTGAAAGATGCAGCATAGACAAAAATCTTGACATGTCATAACATCATGCCTCAGAAACTTTAGGATTTGAATGAAAAATCCTGCAAATGCTCAAGCTCAAAACCCTAGACATAAATGGGTACCAACACAGGCTCTGATTGGGGACGTGCAGGAGCAAGACTGCAGTGAGGACCAAACAACTCTGGGGCAAACCAGACAAAACACAAAATGCAAGACAACACCGACTATACAAGGCATGTACAAAACATTTACATCTAGTTTACAGTGGCACAAAGATGCCCCATTCATGAGAAAAAGGCCTTAAGTAATTTACCGTGCATAGGCAATTCCAGTAGTTCACCATCCAGGGTCTGGAGGAAGTAGGCATCATCCTCATGGGTGTTACTGATTTGATATGGGCCCACCCACAAGGCTCAAATTTACCGTGCTTGCCCCTATCCTGATTCCTTGTATTCCACATAAGGACCAAGTCACCTATCTGAAACCTTCTTTCTGTAGTTCTTTTGTCAAATAGATACTTCACCTTTTGTTGTTTCATGATATTTGTCATGTATGCCTCCCTCCTGATCTCATCTAGTGCAACCAGCTAATTTATTCTTTCTATCATTGAGTCTTCAATTTCCTCATCATTTTCTTGTACGAATTTATAAACTGGTAGGAGGTTGTTCATAGGCAATCTAGCTGCTGCACCATATACTAACTCAAAGGGTGACCTTCCAGTTGCTCTTTTCACTATCACCGTGTCAGCCCATAATGCCAACCTTAACTTTGAATCCCATGCCCTCTTATTTTTATCTATCACCCTCTTGATGATTTTCATGAGGCTTTTGTTGCTTGACTCTGCCTGACCATTTCCTTGTGGATGGTATGGTGATGTATGTGACAAACTAATCCCATAGTTATTGTAGAAATCAACAAACTCACCAGACCTGAAGCACATTGCATTATCTGTGACCAATTTGACTGGTACTCCAAATCTAATAATAATATTTTCTAGGATGAAATCCATCACCACTTTGCTTATAGCCCTTTTAGTTGGAATTACCTCAATCCATTTAGTAAAGTAAGATTCAAATGAAATTCCTCTAGTGAGAAAGAAGAAACAAAGAGAAGTTTCCCCAGAACCATTTGTTCATCCAGATTCCCATAGTCCAACTTCACAACATTCCCCTGCTTTGGAGACACAACATAGAGACACTTTTACTATTTCCTTAGATTCTGAGGATAATATGCCTGCTGCAGAGGCACCTACTCCACCTGTGCTATAGAGAAGAAAGAGAAAAAGGCAACTTACCCACGCTGAAAAAGATACTGCTCTCTTGGCTAAAGTTCTCTTGGGTTTCAGAACTTCTGTAGATGAGGCTAGGCCTTCATCAGCACCAATAATTGTAGAAAGGGATTAAGAGGAAGCTTAGGACAAGGGGAGTGCAGGGGAAGTTAAAACAAGGCAAGTGGATGCAGTTGGCAGTGAAGAACAAAAAGATGTGGAAAACCCTGACAAGGAATAGACTAAAATAGGGACCTATTATCACCCCTCTGATCAGGAGAATATTGAGATTTCAAGGGAAAAATAAATGTTAGAGGAGATAGATAATCTGAAGAGATTATTATGGGGAAAGAACTTAATCATTCCTAACCTCAAGAAGGTCATGGGAGAAACAGAAATGGAGCAAAAATAGGTGATTGAAGGACTGCAAGCAAAGCTCCAGAATAAATAGAAAATAATTCAGGAGAAAGAGGTAGAATTGAGAGAAAAAGAGGTAGAGGCAGCCCAGAGCATCAACGAAAAGGAGGTAGAGGCAGCACAAAATATTGCTGATCTTACAAAAGCTCGAGACAATAGTCTCACAATAATTGTAGCACTTGTTGATAAAGTACAAAGCCAAGCCAAACAATTAACATGGGCCAACAATAAGATAGATGATCAAGAAGAGTACATTCACGAGTTGATTGGCCCAGGGGCAACCATGGAATAGGAGGTGCAAACAGATCCATACTTAGGCCCAATTCCAATAGATATTTCTAAAGCCTTGTTCCATTGGGAAAGAAGATGTAGGGAATATGAGGCTTCTAAACCTATGTTGCAATTACAAAGGGCAGTAACTGCCATGTCAAAAAGAGTACAAACTTTGGAAGAAAAGGTCTTTCAGGTAGCTTCTATTTCATATGAGATCCTATCTTGCAGACCCCCAAGTGGAAGTTATGCTCTGTTTCTACAAGAAAGAATCCTATAGAGAAAAATGTCTTTGGTTTTGTCCAATTTGACTAAGGATACAGAAACAGGAGTAGGGTTCATGGAAGCATACATGAGAAGTTCTGATGAGGAGAAAGATTTTCTGTGTGAGTTTTATTTGCATGGTTTCTGCATTGATGATATTAACTTTATTATCAACTATTATGTAGGGGAATGTCAACTCAGGGCATTCATGTCACTGATGAGAAATCATCAGATTTGGAATGAAAGGATGGAGGCCTATCTAAGAAGGATGCAGAAACAAGTCTTTTTATCATAAAAGAATGTCCAGATCCCAATGCTTTTAAGATCTAGTTCAAGGCATACATTTACCACCCAGACATTAAGACCAAGCTTTTGCCTTTATATCTAAAACATCCACAGGAATGCTCCATTGATTTTGGTCTCCTCATGAATAGTTTATCTAATCAAATGCTTCTAGTGGCAAAGAAAAGGTGGAACATTTTAACTATAGAATAGAAAATGAGGGAAGTGGTGTCCCTTGCCAACCTCAGGTTGTTTATGAGGAAGGCCAGGTTAGTGTCCAAAATGATGGATAAATACCAATAGGAGTAGATAGGTGGCTGGTTCAGACCTCTTCTCATTATCAAGCCACTACCTATCTGGGCTGAACAAATGGAAGATGATAAATTGTAGGAATGGATGAAGTAGGTTGATCAGTTCAAAGGAAATGGTAATACAAACCGCACCACTTGGACTACTTATGAAAAGGACTACAACTTGACTGATAGAATATTCCACCTGAATAAGTCTATATTGTGAAGTGCAGGAGGACCTGCTAACCTTTAAGTACGGGGGGATGATGAGTGACATGTAGCACCCATGAAATACACCTTTTTACCCCTCTTTTTCCTTCCTTCTTATTCCATTGTCATGATGACTGCACCAAAGTAGATTAACAAGATTGTTCTAATTATGATTAATAAGAGATGAATTACTTAAAATCATGATTTCTGATTGAGGGACTATTGTGCACTGAATTAATGGAAATATGCATAAATTATCTCTTTTTGAATCTACAGGTGCAGATGTTCGGGAAAAACCAATTTTGGTCGTCTCCAAAGGTGGTCCTAATAATCTCAGGAGCTAACAGATGGATATTGCACCAGTCTCCAATATTTTCCAATATGATTGGAGAGATTTTGAGATAAAAAGGGAGAATCATCTTTGGAGGTAGACTAAAGTCAAAAGCATATCTCTGGAGTTGCACAAGAGGTCATAAAGCATATCTCTGGAGCTGCAAATAGAAGTACACACCTCCAGAGTCTCCTCAACACAGATGCAGATTTCCAGCACACTGCCAGTCAACACTTCCATTGGTAATTGGGGTGCTCCAAATATTACTCAATCAGCACCTGAGTAATTAGATGAAGACCATAGTTAACTGCTGGAAGTTTTATCTTTCTTTTTGATTTTGCATGAGTTCTTGATAAACTGATTAAGTACCTATATTTCAGGGCCTCGTTGTCCAATTGTACTTGAAACTAAGACTTAGTTTTAGTGAGACTGTTGTTCCACTAAATCTATTTTAATTGCATGAATGTTTACTCTATAGTTAAACAGTTAGTAGAAAAAGAGATTGGTACTATCTCATAGATGAACTAGTAGTTAGGGTAAGTGATATCTCATCATTGGATTAGATATAAACTTATAAAGTAGCATCAGAAAAGGGTAGCGATTTATTGTTATTGTAATCTCATTTTTTATATAGGCATTTTTCTAAATACAAAAGCTGATGGAATTGGACTGAAAGTAAGTTGTGATATTATCTTCTTGTGTTGATTCATTGCTTTGGTCTTCAACCCTAAGGATGTGAAGCAAGGGCCCACTCCCCACCACCAAGGCAGAAGGCTAGTATTGTTGTTTATTATTTTGTTTCAGATTCTTTTATTTACTGTTCTATTTCAGATTCTGCTTAAGGAAATAGTTACTATTTTCTCTTAGATAAATGTATGTTTCAATTGAATGGAATAATATAGATCTACATTAGCAATTCATTGTTTCAGCTTTGTTTTCAATATTCTTAGAATTCATTTTCATAGCAAATAGATCAGTAGCAATAGTTTCTTCAATTAGTAGAGATCATTAGAGTTAGTTAGATAAACTGGCAACTATAAGATTCCTAATTGTAGACAGCCAAGGACATATCCCTAGATTTGACACATGAAAATATGATTAAATGTCGAGGACCAACGACCCTTGTCAATACCCTTGGTGGAGGTCTACACCCAATTATCTGTATGGTCCTATAAATTACCTCTATCAGCTTATCCTCCAACCTTTTTCTCACCAAATTCTTATCTTCTATTGATGTATTGAGATTATGTTTTTCCTTCTCCCAGTTTTCCTTTTCTTGTTTGGATTCATGAGTGAGTTTCATTAATTCAAAACCCAAAGACAAAGTAGTGTGGTATACTAGAGTTCTTGTTACATGAGGTTGTGGAGTGAGTACCCCATTTTCTTCAGCATTTGTTTTACTTACAACCATCTATGCTAACAAATCTAAATTAGTTCCATGGCCATAGGTCTGAATCCTCTCCTCCAACTCTTGTATTCTTTTCTCCTTTTCTTTGTCCTTCTATTCATATCCTTTCACTTGCTCTTCCAAGTGTTTTATTCTATCAAGAGCTTCTTGCAGTTCTTTTTTTATGTTTCTATCCTCCAACAATTCTTTTTCTTTTTCAAAATTTAGACCTTCATCATTATCATTCTTAGTTATATCAAAAATTTCCTTAGTAGAACTGCTAGGAACTGACTTTCCCATTTTCTTTGCAATAATTAAATCCTCTGAATTAGAATCAAAAATCGAAGAAACATACCTTCTCTTTTTAGCAGACACGTTAACATTTTCACAAGCATCAGCAGAGACATCCTCAGGAGCATCAACATGGATATCTTTAGGGGCAATTCCTATTTTATTTGAATCTAAATTCACTGGTGTTGGATCATGATGTTGTTGTCCTTCACCTTTTTTCTTACCCCTGTTCATTAAGAATTCTTTCATTTACACTCTGCCTCTTCAATCTCCTTGAGCGCCTGGGAGTAGCAATCTCTTGTTTGAATTCATTTTCCTTTTCTATTTAGTCTTCTTCTTCTTTTCCCCTATATCTTCTCCCTTCACAGTGCTTTTATGCTTCTCAACACTTTTCTTGCTTTTCTTTTTCTTAACGAGTGTTGAATCAATGCCTCTCATAGGTTTAGGGTTGGAAGACGAGGGCTCCTTTGCTACCACTGGCCTATCCTCTGGAGTGTTTTCCTCCTATGGATCCTCTTTCTCAAGCTCAATTTTAGGTTCAGGCTCATGTTGGGGTTCATCTTCTACTTCAGGTTGTTCCAACAGTGTTGTAATATCTACACAGTGTTTAAAAGCCTCCCAATCAACCTGTGGTTGTTGAATCCTCAGGCTCCTCTTGATCAATAAAACTATTAAACAATGGTGGGACAACATGGTGTCTGATTACTTTTTCTGGTATTCAAATGCCATCCTTTTCAACATATTATACAGGAAATTGGGGGCGTTGACTAGCTTATCATGACATAGATGATTAAGCAACTTAAAATGTACAGTATATAACAAATTATGCCGGCCATCATAGGTAATGTATTTAATGATGTATGAATCATATTTTCCCTATAAAAATGGAAGGAATGATCTTTTTGTACCTTGTGTCGTTGAGTCTAGGTGCTCTCCTCTCTCGAAAAATTCTTTCCTCGTTGTGGCTGCATCAGCACAAGCTGGATACTCGGACCCTATGCGTGGCAATCCTGTGACTTGGGTTATGGCCATCTCTGAAGCATCTACAACTAATCCTCTGACCATTGCCTTGTCATACTACAGTGTGGCTATAAATTCCTTTGTCATTTCGTCATCATATTTTGTCAACTTCAACAAGTAGTCCAACCATCCTACTCTAGTAAAGACTGGTAGCACCAAAACATCCTCTAATATTTCTTTATGTGCAGATGGCTCTCGTCATACTACATCAACCTCCATTATATCTGTATTATGCAATTTATCTATGTATTCTGCAATCTCTTGAAGTCTCAATTTCTCAATTTCTGCTAAACTCCAATTCTACCACCTTGATGAGAACCAACCTACAATTTACTACCCTTTTCTATTCTTCCCACTACAACTTTCTTATGGTAACAAATTCATATTTTGGCGAAACAGGGTAGGTTTACTGTTTTAGAAAATGGCATAGGATGTTCTATCTGGTATCTCAAAAACAAAAATAGCAAAAATGGCGAAAACTAAAAAATTAAACCCCTCCCCCCAACTAAACTGTGAAGTGACCTCACTTCACATGGAAATTGATATGCAAGGAAGAGAAATTATTAATTGGAATGGTGATAAATATTTTTGCATGCATGAAATAAATAAAAAGTAATATTGAATATAAAAAGAAAGCTAAGTTTAATCATTGAGAGTTACCTTATATACACACGTTATGGAAATAAATGATCAGCTCATAATTTGAGAACATGTACTCGACATTTTATTTGATACAAGCAGGATGACATGCATGCAAATGAATGGTAAGGTGGCGGGTATTATGGAGTTGATGTAATGTGATAGCTCGCAATGCTCGAATGAACAACTCATGATCTTGAGTTGACACTTTTGTAGCGGCGTTAGAGTTATTTCATAATGAATGAAGAAATGTGTGGAAGATATGGAATGAGTGGGAAAATGGTGTGCTAAGTGCCAAAGAAGTGCATACATCTGCAAACATTTAGTTGCTACGGGTGCCTCCAACGTAGGTTCTGACTGAATAATTACATATACAATATGTCAGATCCCAACTGTAACAGGCCCCAACTGAAAATGAAAAATAGGTCCCTCTGGAGTTAACTGTGGTCATCTTGGATAGTGTGTTGTGTGTGCATGTGAATTATAAAGCATGAAAATTAAGTCTCAGTGACAGGGGTTGAGTATTGCAACTCAACCTCTACATCACTAGACATGATTGGTGGATCATCTTCTAACGGTGTATCAGCTAGTGTCATAGAACCTTCATCAGGAGTGCTAGGAGTACCATATTGAGTGGCTAGATAAACAAGAAAATCATCCTTTTGTAGTGGTTTCTTATACAATTTCAACATGTGTCTATTTACTAATAATGAAAATCGGACCTCATCAATGGTTTGTAATTGGACTACACCATTAGGGAATACTTGTTTAATCTCATATGGTCCCAACCACCAAGATTGAAGTTTGCCCTTGAAGTCTTTGTATCTCGAATCATAGAGAATGGCCCAATCACCAACAGTGAATTATTTAGTCTTGATATACTTGTCATGCCATTTAACTCTTTATTTCTATATAACCTTTGTGTGGTGGATGGCTTCTAATCTGATTTCATCAAGAGAATTCAAATGTTATAGTCTGTCCTTTTGAGATTTTGTCAAATCCATCCCTAATTCTACTGTTGTCCTGAGGGTTTTGTACTCAAATTCTATAGGTAGGACTGTTGTCTTGCCATAAACCAATTCATAAGGAGTGAACCCTATAGTTGTCTTCCATGTAGTTCTATATGCCCAAACAACTTCTGGTAATCTAGGAACCCAATCTTTGCTTTGAAGATGTACTATTTTTGTAAATATATTCTTAAGCTCCCTGTTTGTGACCTCAACTTGACCATTAGCCTAAGGATGGTAGGGAGTAGACTTCTTGTGTCGAATCTAATATTCCTCCACTAGTTTGGTGATTAAATCTGATGTGAATTGTGGGCCTTGATCAGTCACTATCTCCCTTGGTACACCATATCTAGTGAAGATTTCCTCATACAAAAATTTTGCCACATTGCCATCTCTAGAAAACTATAAGGCTTTAACTTCCACCCATTTGGTTAAGTAGTTAGTACATACCAGTATATATTCCTTTTTGTTTGAAGTAGGCGAGATAGGACCAACAAAATGTAGTCCCCACTTATCAAAAGGGGCTAATGAGATTTGTGGTTACAAAGGCATTTCATCACTTCTTGTAGGTCTCCCCATCCTTTGACACTAATAACAACTTCTAGTATACTTGACAGCATCTTTGTGAAGTGTTGGCCAGTAATATCCTGTTATCAATATTTTGAAGGTTGTCCTCTTGGCTGCAAAATGTCCACCATAGGGTTCATCATGATAGGATTTTAATATATCAAACACCTCATCCTCTCTGATACATCTTCTCAAATTGTTATCCAGGCCAGTGTAGAAGAGGAATCCAAAGATCCAAGAATAAGAGAAATATTTGTGAACTAGTTGTCTCTTCTCCCTTGGAGAAAAGTAACCTGGAATTTGCCCTGAAACCAAATAATTAGCTATGTTTGCATAACATGGAGTGTGTATAGTTAGAGCAAATAGATGCTCATCAAGAAAAGAGTCATCAACCACTCCTTCTAATGATTGTGTGGGCAGTCTAGATAGAAAATCAGTGACTACATTAGCTTTCCCTGGTTTGTCAACAATTGTTATGTCAAATTCTTGTAATAACAACAACCATCTTACAAGTCTACCACCCACTATTGGCTTATTCATCAAATATCTGATTGTTGTATGATCTATATGTATGAACACTTTATAACCAATAATGTAGTGTCTAAATTTGTTAATGGCATAAAAAACTGCCAACATTTCCTTTTTTGTCACAGTGTAGTTCAACTCAGCTCCCTGTAGGTTTTTACTTACATAGTATATTGCATACTCTTTAGTTCCTTCTTGCTGGCCTAGGACTGCTCACATGGCAAAGTCCGATGGATCTATGTGGATGTGAAAAGGCAGTGTCCAATTTGGACCTCTAAGAACTGAGGCTTGTGTCAAGGATTTTTTTAGCTTTTCAAAGGAATTCTGACAGTCTGGTGTCCATTCAAATTCACTATCCTTTGTCAACAAAGTAAACAAAGGTGCAACAATTTTGCTAAAATCTTGAATAAACCTCCTATAATAACCCGCATGTCCCAAGAAGCTCCTTACATCCTTCTGTCTCTGTGGAATAGGAAGGGTAGGGATAATTTCAATCTTCTTTGGGTCAACTTGTATTCCTGCACTTGAGATAAAATGTCCCAAGACTATTCCTTGTGTCATCATCATAAAACATTTTTCATTGCTCAAAGACAGATTGTGCTTTCTGCATCTCTTCAAAACTTTCTCCAAGTTGTGTAAATATTCATCATATGTTTCACCATATATGGTGAAGACATCCATATAAATTTCCATGTTGTCATGGGCAAAATCAGAGAAAATATTGAGGATTGCTCTTTGAAATGTGGCTGGAGTGTTATACAGACCAAAAGGCAAGACATAATATGCATAGGTCCCCCAAGGACACGTAAATGTTGTCTTATCTTGATCCTCTAGTACAATCTTGATTTGGTTATAACCACTAAAACCATCAAGAAATGAGAAATATTTCTTACTTGCTAGAGAGTCAAGAACTTGATCAATGAAGGGCAATGGGAAGTGAACCTTCCTGGTGGTAGCATTTAGTTCTCTATAATCAACACAAACTCTCCATTTGCCACCTTTCTTGGGCACTATGACCAATGGTGAAACCCATTCACTGTCTAAAATGGGGTATATAAACCCTACATCTAAAAGCTTTTGAAGTTTTGCTTTCACTATTTCTCTGAGAGCAGGGTGCATGTGTCTTTGCTACTGTCTTATAGGTCTGTGGCCATCATCAATATAAATTTTATGCATACACAAAATAGGATTTATGCACTTCATATCACTGTAATCCCATGCAAACATTGCTGAGTGGGTTTGTAATACTGCATGCAGGGATTGATGCTGCTCATCAGTCAAAGCATTATTAACAATCAACACTTTTCCTGGCTCGATATCTAATGGCTTAGACATTTCTTGCATAAGGGACAAATCAAGGCTAGGTATTACTGGTAAGCATTGTTGGGGTGGCAAAGTATGAAATATTTGAGATACCTCCTCTGAGGAACTGGTAGGTATTATGCTTCCTAAGGGATCTTGTAAGCAAGATAAATAGTCTTGCTATTGTGGATGCCTTCCACAATCATTTTGTACAATGTGAGCAATCAACTCATCTTCATCTTGAATATCCAGTAAGGGGCTATGCTCAATAGTCATCAAGGTTTGCAAGGAATAGCTGTCCTCATCTTCCAGGGTAGGCCAAATGGTCTGCTCAATCTCATGGTATGGTTGTGCTGGTGGATATAAAACCAATTTCTTGGTCATAGTCGCATTGGATATGATCAAGTTACCAGACCTGCAACCTATAAATGCATCTATTGTGGCAAGCCATGGTCTACTTAGTGTAAGAGGATAACCAGTAAGATTAATCTTTGGTTGTAGGACTATGAAATTAGAAGGGTATCCCCAAGAATCTAATGCAATGACCAAATCCTCAATGATTCCTTCAAGTTTGACTGTAGACCTATCAGCTAATTGCAAGACTGTTTGAGTAGGCCTAAGGTTGTTCAACTGGAGTGTTTGCATCATCTCCTTAGTCATTACATTAATTGCAGCACCCAAATCTATTAGAGTATTCTTAATCAGAGTCCCATTGATTTTGACATCCACCATTGGACTACCTAGATCTGTATATTTGGGAATAGTTATATTTCCCAACATTATGTTAGCAAGGTTACCCAAAACATGAATTGTCTTTGGGTCTATCCTCTTTCTTCCTAGTTTCTTTATGCAGAGATCTCAGATAGTCTTAGTGTAGATGGGAATATCTTTGATGGCTTGGATTAAGGGAATCTTTAGGCTTATATCTTGCAACTAACCTATAAGGTCATTTTTAGATTGTGTTGGTTGTTTCTAGATAGCCAATTGTTCAGGGAAAGGAGGCTTAAGATGTGAAATTGTCTGAGGTTCCTGAGTTGATTTAGGTTCCAAAGATGGTTTATCTGAGGCTTCCTCTGTGGGTTCTTCATCTTTAAGTTCTATAATTTGGGGAGATGAAGGGCCCGCAAGTTGCTTCCCTTATGTGAGATGAACATTACTCACTTCTACCCCATAGGAGAGGTATTGCATCACCTAGTTAGTATAAGCTTGTTGAACATGCTTGTTATTAGGAATAGGTGCAGTTGGGCAAGGATTTGGGTAGGTCTAGGAGGTGGATTTTAAGGTGCTGATGGAGGCATTATTGATGGCTGCTGTGGTTGAGATGGAATCATAGGTTGCTGGTAATTTGCATTTTGTTGCCATTGTTGGTTCTTGTTCCATTGAGGTTGCTGTGTAGGCCACTGGGGATTATAGTTGGAACCTTGAAAGCCTTGTTGGGGCCATGGGTTTGGTTGTTATTGGTTCCAACCAGGTTGTGGAGTAGGCCATTGTGGGTTCTACTAGAGATTTTGATTACTAGGCCATGGCTGACTGTTCTAAGCAAAGAAATTTTGGTTTGCAACAGGAAAGGGTGAACTAAAATTTAGTGGATCAGAGGGCATACCTTGTCTTTGCTGCCAAGGTCTCCTTTGAGCTATGAAGAACAATTGTCCAAGGTCTCCTTCAAATGGCTAAAATTCTAGTCTTTCAACCTTCTCTTGTTGGATGCTTGCCACCCTTTTACATTTACAATTGGCCTTCCTTTGCCTACAACTAGGACAGTACTCAGTAAGTATTGCATCAGCTTCTTCTTATTTCTTCTTGATGTGAAGAGTGTCCACCTGTGTAGCCATATGGCTAATTATGTCCTCCTTCATGTTGGATAGCAAGTTACTGATTTCCACTCTTGAAACTTCATTGGTTGCCTTGTTTGTAATTGATGTCCTTTCTCCCCTTGGTTGTCTAGAGAAAGTCCTTGAATAATTTTGACAAACTTTACAAATTGACCCAAAAGGTACCTGAGAAATATCACCTTTCCCAATGAGATTCAAAGCATCCATGCAATCATCCTTAACCCCTCTCAAGCAAACTAGTTTTAATGATTCTTTAGACAATCTATTTTGGGGGTTTTTCTTCAGAGCAAACTAGAATCTTTCAACATAATCTTCAAGTGGCTCCTCCTCTTTTTGTGACATCCTAAAGATGCCATCTCTCCTTCTATCATGTCCTCGGCAGTAATCTTGGTATTTATCCAAGAATTTCTCCTTCATAGTGTCCCAATCTAGAATGACATCTTTTCCCAACCCCATAAACCATCTCAAAGCTGCATCCTTGAGGGTAGCAGGAAAGAGTTTCAGCCTGTGAACGTCTGAGGTGTAGTCATAGCTCCTACACAAGATATCAAACTCAAACAAGAATGTATTTGGGTCCTCTGTCACTAGGCCATAGAAGACTGGTAATGCTGATGGTGGAATATTTTTCAACACTGTAGCCCTCTCCTGATCAATGATAGGAAACTCAAATGTTGCTTGCTATGGTGGATCCTCCACCACAGCATTTACCATGGTTCTGAAGGTTCATTCTGTAGTTGTGGAAGAAGCTGATGAAGATGTAGAAGGTGTTTATGAAGATGTAAGAGGAAATTCTTCTTCAGCACTTTCTACTGTATAATTGATAAAGTCAGTTGTTTCTTCTCTATCCTAAAAATTTGAAGCGAGGAATCTGCCTCGGTTATCTCTCTGCCTCCGCATACAGTGAATTTGAATTTATATTCCAGCGGTCCTGCACAATGTTAGTATTATTCCTGGTGTTTCTTGAAAAGCAAATTTATTAATCCTAATGTTGGAATCAAACTTTAAACTATGAAAACATGTAAAAATGAGCCTATGAAGGTAGCACCATCCCCAGTAATGGTACTAAAAATGTAGAGGAAAAATAATGTGTCGTAGAATAATTTAGGGGTAAACCTATTTGAACAGTCCACTCTATCATGGCATTCCTACATTAAATTATCAACCAAGGAGTGTAAGCTTATGATGGCATTGCACTGTATGTGCCTTCAAGGCTCATATTCTTCTTAGACTATCTTATCCAAACCTACTCAGGCTATTCTACTCTACTAGAATTCATAGAAATACAAGAATAGTAAAATAGCTACAGAATCTAGTGGCTACGGGTACCTGCAACATAAGTTGTAGATGACTTTTATCAATAGGAAATTACAGAATTAACTCAAAACATCCAAAATGATAAGAGAACTAATTCTAACCTCCAGAGGACTTAAAGTAGACAAAGCATGCATTTGTTCATGAACCATACTACTGTAATTTGACAATCAAAGAAATCTAAGTGACTCATGATGTATCTATATGCAAATGAAAAATAGATTTAACAATCATTCCTACATTAAATTATCAACCAAGGAGTGTAAACTTATGATGGCATTGCACTGTATGTGCCTTCAAGGCTCATATTCTTCCTAGACTATCTTATCCAAACCTACTCAGGCTATTCTACTCTGCTAGAATTCATAGAAATACAAGAACAGTAAAATAGCTACAGAATCTAATGGCTACGGGTACTTGCAACATAAGCTTTAGATGACTTTTATCAACAGGAAATTACAGAATTAACTCAAAAGATCCAAAATGATAAGAGAACTAATGCTAACCTCTAGAGGACTTAAAGTAGACAAAGCATGCATTTGTTCATGAACCATACTACTGTAATTTGATAATCAAAGAAATCTAAGTGACTTGTGATGTATCTATATGCAAATGAAAAACAAATTTAACAATGAATATATAAAGGAACAAGGAAATAAATGAAGTGAGGATCAATACCTTGAGTGGCCGGATTAGGGGACTGATTCACTTAACTGGAAATCAAATCTAATTCAGATACTCACGCATCTTCATAACACACAATTCCATTCATTTCAAATCATAAACAAAATCGCTTTCAGATTGTATTCAATAATGACATTCCTTAATGAAAACATGTCTAGATTTTCCAATATAGAAAAATAGAGTAACAACTAAGTAGCTGGAAAATAAAGTGACTCCCTTGATATCTAACTCATCCCCCCTAACTTATACAGAATCAGGAGAGTTTTATGCAACTACCAACTAACTTCAACCATCAATCCATTCCTAGATACTAGGATACAAGTTCGAGATTGATTTGTTAATCTAACTGAACAGAGGAAAGAGAGTCCTATTCAAACAAGAATTCTTATGCAATGGATCTCATGAAGAACACACATAAGTTAAGTTTGAAACAAGTCTTCTTCTTCTTCTTCTTCTTCTGCATTTATTTTTGTTGATGATGGTTCACATTCATCCTCCAGCTGCCTGCATGTTTGGTATCCTAACTTCACTTCATGTGATTCTCTTGTCTGCAACTTCGCTGCAAATGCTCATTTTCTTGATGACACATTCTTGCTGCATAGGGGTTAATTCACAAAACATATGCACACAAATAACCTTCATGACTAAACCATAGGATCCCATCTATACTGCATGCATACTTCATATTTAAATCATTCAATTGATAATATCATCACCATATTCCATATTAATAACATAGATTTAATGTATTGCAAAGTATATAAAAAGACAACATATAATGATGGTGATGTTGGTAAAGTGTCTAGAGGATCATATGGAAAAGTTCTAAAAGCATATAAAAACAACATAAAAAGAGGTCAATATTTCAACCCACCAATTGCCTAGTTCTATTCTTCTATATTTCTCTTCATTAGCTTTGAAGATAGCAAGGATATTTTTTTCAAGCTTCTTTCTATGGGTGGTGACTTGATCCATATCAAAACTTCATCCTATGAAGAGATTAGGAGGAACACTACCATTTGGAATATCTTATGATGGAGATTGATTGTCATTGATGTCAAAAAGGAGTTGTATTGATCATGGTATTATGATATTGCTTCATGTCATGCTTCTAATATTGGTTTGTCAGTGTGTGTTAGTGATTATAGTGCTATTGATTTTGAGGCACAATGTTGGTACAAAGGTCAAATGAAAAATGAAATTTGACATGATCTATGCAAAAGCCCAGTTTGTATGCAAAGGTTAAAAATGTCTATCATTCAGTTTGTATGATGATATTCACACATCATCTGCATAAAAATTTCAATTCATGATTGAAGTTCATAGTGATGGACTCAAGAAGTTTTATGGTTTGTTGAGTTGATGATATGACTTGATGTTGGTATGACTCAACGCATATGTCTGAGTTAAAGTATGATAAATTGTTCAAGTAAGAGGTATGGGAGGAGTCTTCATAATAGAATGGCAGAGTGGTTTCATTTTAGAGACATTATATTAGTCTTGGCAGATATAATATGGAGCTTTGATAAATCATTTGAATTAAGTTTAAAACACTTAAATCCTTTTACATACTATTTTTCTACCTATCATATAATATTTGCACTTTTCTTTTAATTTGTTTCTAACCTACTATCAGAGGTCATTAGTCACATGCTAAAGGGGGTCTCCTTTTATAATCATGAGCACCAAAAAGAAAGGGTATATTTAAATGTGTGTTGGGAAATATAAGCAAAATGGGGTTTCAAATAAGTCGTATTAATGACTTTATTTTTAGATTTAGAAACTTTGTTTTTAAATCTTCTAATTTGTCAGCCCCCTTTATGTCATCTTTTTATGACATTAAATAAAGTGGTTTTTCATAAGATTTTTGCAAGGAGAAATTTTTGGTTTTTAGAAGGAGATTAAGGCAGATTTTTTTGTGAGATATTTTTTGAAGATTTTTTTTATTCTCCTAACTTGTGGGGGAGAATATTAAGAAGGAGATATTTATTGCATTTTTAAATTGGAATCTTTTTAAAAGGCCATGTTATGTGGAGAAGATGTAGGGTCTTCTATTGGAAGGATAAAAGAGCAAAATGAGACATTTTTTTTGTAGATGGATTTTTTAATGAGGAAGTTGATTTTTGCAGAAAAGATGAAATTTTTGATCTTTATAGATTGTAGAAGATGAATGGTTTCTTTGAAGTATATTGAATATTTTTTCATGGATGGAGAGAAGATTTTTTATATTTCTATATGTAGGATTCAGAGAGGAGAAGAATGTGAATGGATTTTGTTTGAAAATGTTTTATGCAGGGAAGATGAATTGATTGAAGTTTTTTGATGAAATTTTTATTGAAGGCTCCTAAAATATGAAAGTCATTTGGGTAAAGATTTGTTTGAGAGATATGATTTTATTTTTGAAAATTTTTCATGAATGGAAATGGTCATATAGAGAAGTGAAATGATTTTATTTTTATAGATGAAGATGATATTTGCAGAGAGGACAAAAGGGTTCCAAGGAAGAATATTAACAGACACATTTTGTATTGTTTCTTACATATAAATTCTTATGCATCCTAATGAATAAAAAGATAGAGTGAAGAGGATGATAAGAAGTGATATGTAGAGAAAGAAAGGATATACGAGCTGTGTATATAATTTTTGCATTTTGGATTTTGTATGCTAGTGAGGCAATATTGTCAGTGAGACATTGTTGAAAAGACCAGTGAGGCATTTTGAAAAGCTAGTGAAGCTTTCTTGGTTAGTGAGACCTATTTGTAACCAGTGAGGTTTTAATAAGCCAGTGAGGAAATTTTTGAGAGGTTTTTCTACCCCAAGAGGGTTTTCCTCTCGTATAAACTTTTGTGTCTTGGTCTTATATCTTGTGTTAATTCATAATTGTACATTTGTGGTTATCACTTTATATGTCTTTCTCTCTTTTTATTTTATAAGTTAAAAGGTGAAAAAAGATTTTAAAGTTTACACAACACTGCTTCATCCCCCTCTTAGTGTTGTCCTAGACTCCAACATCCTACATAGACAAGGACTAACTCCTTTCTTGGAATGCGTCAAATCGTATGATTTTACTATGTCAAATGATTTTTCTAGGTCTTGGAAGATGATGGTGGTTTTGGTGAGGGTGATTAGCTCAAGGTGATAGAAGAAGACATAACTACAGTCATAGGCTTGCCCATGAAAAGAATGAAAATCCATAAAGCTAGCAAATCAAAAAATAAAGAACATGTGGATGCTTTCCTCAAAGGTGGGAAGAGAATTGAGGAATTCCTAGTTAGTTATATCTAAAGGGCCCTTCCCAAATTGTTGGATGAGGTATGTATAACCCTAATCAAATATTTTACCTTAGAAGGCCATTACAAGTTCATTTTCTCATACCATCTCCCTTTGCTTAATTATTTAAAGTATAAACAAAATCATCAGTTTTCATTTTTATATTCTCATGTCCCTTGAATTGTCTATCCATTATGTGTTTCTAGGGAAAGTTGACCTTCCCCTTCATTAAAGCCTTATCTATAGGCTAGTTGAATTTGAAAAAATCAAATGTACCCTACCTAGACCTATAAAATGGATCCTAGTCATTAAGAATGACAAGCCTAAGAAGGCTTCTTCAAACCTTATCGTGGTTCCCATTAATGTTGGCAAGAGACACTATATGGATTCATGGTTGTTGTCATTGATGGCAACAAAGGTCATCCCACATATCCGCAAGTCATGATGTGTCTCTACCGGAAGTCAGAATAAAGATTATTGTGGTCCAGTGAACAAGAACAGAGCATGTGGCAAGGTCCGACAGATTGGTCCGGATCTCTCAGAGGAAGTGTCTTGGTGCAGTGTGGATTTGGGGAAGTCAAGAGGACTACCTTGAGTGGTATATTCCAAGGATTTAGCCTCCGGTGATGGACAAGGAAAAAGATATGAATAGTTGAGTACCGGATTCCTGAGAGACAGTAAAAACAGAGGATGAACTGACTGACAGAGTATCAGACTACTTTCCGGATGTGTTACTGTTGATGATAAAGGTTGTGAAGGCAGGAATCATGTTTGGCCAACATGATTAATGATATCTACAAGTATATGCTTGATCCGCATTGCTTGGTGAGCAAGGATTCAGCCGACAGAACAGAGTTTGTAAGAAACTAGACTGTTCCGGATGTCGACTAGAAAGGTGATGAAATTACTTGTGCGGATATATATAGAGGATGGATTTAGTTGTGAAGTGTGTGACGATGTCAAGAATATATGCGAAGAAGAGCAGAACAGAGCAGAAGTACCAAGATAGATCCGGTATGTGAAAGTATAGCAGAATAAAGAACAGAGAAAAGATGAAGTGCAGCAGATCAGTGTACTGAGCCTAACTGGAACTGAACTCCAGCATATGCAGATGCTTCCAATCAGTTCAAGACTGTGATTCTTATCACTTTGTAGACAGTGTGTCTTCTTGTAGGCAGTGGGCCTCTTGTGAGCAGTGTGCTCGGGCAGTGAGCCCTAATTGGCAAGTGCCATTTTGTAATTTCCTATTCTTCTAACAGAGAATAATTTTGGGTTAATCACCCCGTGGTTTTCTCCCTTAACAGGGTTTCCACGTCAAAAATACTGTGTCATGTGTTTCTTATTTCATGGTAATGTTTTTGTGTTTGATTCAATGCTGCATTAATTAATAAGAAAACTCAAAAGGAAATAATTAGGATAACTGATTCACCCCCCCCTCTCAGTTATCAACAATTGGTATCAGAGCCAAGTTCCTCCTAATAGAGCCTAACAGCTTGAGGAAGATCTGGGAGTTCAAATGGATGCATATGGTTTAAGGGAGCAACTCAAGACTGCCCTTGAGGATCTTGAACAGTCAAATTCTGAAGTCAATGAATTAAAGGAAAGACTCAAACAGGCTGATGAATTCATGAGAGAATTAAAAGACAAATTAAGTCTCTCTATGAAAAAGAGAAAGGAGCTGCTCCAACAGTTGGCAAGACAAAGTGAAGAAAACAATACAAATGAAGAATTGACTGAGCAAACCAAGTTATGTGAAAAGTTATCAAAAGAAGTCATTATGTTAAGACATGAAATGGAATCAGGAACTATAAAGTTTACTCAAGAGATTGAAGAAAAAAGAAAGGCTGAAGACAATCTAAAACAATCTCTTAAAGAAAAATCAGAAGAATGCCACCAGATGGACAGGATTATCAGACATCTTGAATCTGATCTTGAAGATGCCAAAGATAATGAAGAAAAACTTGAGGATCAAATTGCCTCTCTCAAAAGAGACCTTCAAACAGCAAATGAATATAAAGAGAAATTCAAGATAAGTTCTGCTCAACTTGAAGTTCTTCTTGGAAGTCAAAAAGGGACAGATGACAAGTATGGTTTGGGATATGAGAAAGGAGAAAGCTCCGGATCCGGTCAAAAGAATTTTGCATCAGAAAATCCAAGAAACAGGCCTAGAAGATCTCCGGTAAGACAGCCCAATGCTCAAAGATATTCATCTTTCAATGGATACTGCCACAGCTTCAACCACTTTGGTCACAAAGCTAATCAGTGCAGAAAGAGAATGAATCAGATTAATTCATCCTTCTCCGGACAGTGCTTCAACTGCAAAAGGTATGGACACAAATCCCATGAATGCAGAAATATGCAAGTAAACAAATCATTCAAAGGTAGATGCTTTACATGCAATAGAGTAGGTCATATGGCTAATCAATGCAGATCAAGAGGATATCAGTCAATTATGCAAAGAAATGTTATTTGCCAAATCTGTAATAGGTCCGGTCATAATGCTAAAGTCTGCAGAAGCAAGAATCAGGACAAAAGAGGTCCGGTGTATAATCAGAATCAAGACAAGGGTAAACAAAAGATGAATGCGGATGAAGTTAGGAATCAGATGAGCAAGATTTGGGTGAAGAAAAGTTCAGAGAATGTAGAGGTTGGATCCGCACCAGACTCTGGTGCTGATATTTCTTCCAGAAATTAAAAAGTTAGCTCTGGCTTAGGGGGAGACTCAAAGAAAATCCTGTTCCCCCAGCCAATCAAGTGGTGCCTGATGTGGCACAAGATGCGGAGTAAAAAGTTTAAAGATATAAGTCTTGAGACGATCCAAATAAGATTTCAGAGGTCCGCATGGAGTTATGAAGAAGCTGTGATCGATCAAGTAAGACCTGTTCCGGGAGATGCTTCGGTATGACAGAGGATTACAAAAAGGTCTGAAGAGATCCGGAAGTGCACTATCTTACTCTGCGGATTGGACAGAGTGTTTGGGATGTTCTTGTAATGTGTCACCTCGATTTATTCATGATTGAAAGATCCGGATGATGTTCACAGATCAGGACTGATCCGGGATACTCCAAGCTATCCGGACAAGGCAAACCGGAATAATATAGGTGAAGCATTTATTGCAAACAGATATTAGGGTTTGCGGAGAAATATAAGGGATTTCTCAAAAATCATTTGCTCATTCTGTACTCAAGAAGAAGCGAAAAGTGGAGCTCTGCAACAAAATTCATCAAGCACACCAAAGATCTCCTGCCGAAGTCATTGCATAAAGAAATCAATCCCACCACTCCGTGCAAACCGAAGGCGCATAAGGTATTCTCCGTTTTTCATTATCTCACTGCAAATCTTTGAAGAATGGCTACTCCAAATATAGTTAAGATCTCTGATAGACCTCGCCCCACATTCAAGAAACATCCTTACAAATCATTGGAGGTAGATCCACTAGGAGCCTTCTCTAGTGTTCCTCATGGTGTATTGCATACGGAAGATATTAGGGTTTACATCCATGCGGATCTTGAAGACTTTAGAGAATCAAAGCTGATGGATATCTATCACAAACAATTGATAGATGACTCCTTTGAGATCAAACCTCAGTACAAAGCCATCCGGGACAAACACTTTGCACAGTGCATTCATTTCCCTTGTTTTGAAGAAAATGAATGGGTCCGGTATGTACTAAGTAGAGTACATGACAACTTCCTATGGTTGAACTAGCCCTTCAAGATCACCAAAGATGCAATTAGGGCTGTAACCGGTCTGCACTCATCCGGTGGTTTACCTGTTCTCAAGTCTGTCAAAAATCAGACAGTTAGTGATGCAACCGGATCCAAGTTTGACAAGAGAGCTATGACAGTTGATGACATCACTGAACCGGATGTCAAATTTGCAGCTATGATAATTGGTTACAAAATCTATCATTCCAGTAGGGAAAATTCAGTACCGGGAACTGCAATCTACACAGCTTATCAAATGTTAAAGGAGAATGCAGACTATGACTTGTGTGAGCTTCTTGTGAACCAACTCTTTGAAAATCTGCAGAAGATCAAGAAGGACAAGAAAAACTCCTTCAAGTATGGCAATCTGATCCTTTGTCTCTTCTTCTACTACATGAATGAGCTTCCCGGATCCAGTGGATGGATATGGCAGAATGACAGACCGGTTGCCATCCAAATCAGAGACTATTTGCATGGACTTGGGGATGCTAAAGCAAGAAATACAGCTCTATGGGGATACTTCAAGAACTTCCAAAGCATGATGCATGCAAGAGAAAGAATACCCCAATCCCTTGTAGAAAAGTACAAAGACACAGTATGCTTCATGGTTGAAACAGATCAGTGTCTAATGGAGGCAGTGGAGCCAAGGACTGTTTGGATCATGCCCATGGGGTATGAAGTGGATGAACAGATAGTAGAGCTGCATGTTTCACACATGCTAAGCCAGCCCAAAGATCCTAAGGCAGAAAGGTTTGGAACCTTTGAGGAACTGAGTGTAAAGATACATGTAGAACTCAGGGAACCGGAGATAAAGAGGAAGGTAAGAAAAGAAGTTGAGCATATTGCTCAAGGCCTAGGCATCTCAAAAGAGGCACTAGATGCCAGTCGGGAAAAGAGGAGAAAGGCTGAGGAAGAAGAGAAAAGTAAAGAAAGTGTTCCGGTTGAAACTCCCACCCGGACCAGATCATCAAAAAGATCTGCACCTCCCACAACCAAAAGTTCAAAACCGGAAGTCCAGGCATCCGGTAAAAGATCCAAGACAAAAGCCACAAGGGCTTATGAAAGCCAAAAGGATGAAGAGGAAACAGAGTCAGATGAGGGAGTAAAAGAAATAAAGAAGCAGAAGAAGAAAGGATCCGGTAAACCCTCCACAGGCCAAGACAAGGAGGAAATGGCAGAGGTATCTGTTGAAAAGCCCACTCTGTCTCTAGAGAGTATAATCAAGTCAGTCACGGTGGATGGAAACCTTCAACCAATGACTGAATTTTATGATGACTACAGTGAGGCTGACCAAAAGATTCTGCAGGAAGCCACAGTCAAATATCTGAACATATACAATAAGGCTTTCATTGAGATCATATCTCTTATTCCTAAAAGCCTAGAAAAGGAATTAGAAATAAGAAAGAATAATGCTCATGCAAAAGATCTTGAGATCCGGGAGCAGATAGCTATTCAGCTATATCCTCAAATTGATCCCAAGACAATGAACATAATCTTCAAAGACTGCAAAGATGAGTTCAGAAGTAAAGCCAGGATGAATCAACTCATGCTTGGTGAGACTGACAAAGTGGCCCAAGAGACAGAAGAGATCCTCCGGAAGGCCTTCAAAAGGTTCAATCTTCCTGTTGTAGAGGACTTAGGTGCAGAAACAGCTGCGGATTTGGAATCATCTGTTCCGGAAGAAGTGGGCCCTGAACAGACAAACATCTCTCCTCCGGTTTCCCCTACAGTCTCTGGATCCAAAGAAGAAGAGAAATTACAGGAGAAGGAAGCAGGGGTGAAAGATAAAGAGGTTGACAGTTCCAAGACTGCAGAAGAAAAGAAACATCTGTCTCCGGCAAGAGACACTGCACAAACTGTTCAACAATTTTTGAGCAAAGCCACTATAGAAATTGATGAACCGGACCTGCTGAAAGGACCATTAGATTTTGACTCTTTGTCACCGGTGCAAACAATGAAAATAGCCTCATTTGCAAATGAGAAAGTCAAAGAGAAGTTGCTGAAATCTCACATGGAAGACTGTGAGCTTATGGAGGTAGCATCTGGAGTGCTAGAAAAGATCATGCCATCCTTTCAAAAGGATCCCACAGCCTCCTCTTCCGGTAATCTCAAAACCTTAGTCAGCAGTGTTAGTACACATTTTGAATCTCTAGAAAAATCTGCTGAAGAAAAGGTTCGGAAGGAATTTTTGGATAAAAGATTTTCAGAAATATTAGAATTAATCTCTAAAGATAGGAAGATTGTGAGTATTGGAATAAAGAGCTTAGAGAATGCTCTTAAGGATGGCGGTGACATTTACAAATTTTGTATATCCTAGTCAAAGGCAACAGCAGCAATTGATAAGAAAATAAAAGAGGAACAGGACAAGCTACAAAGCTTATCTCAAAGTTTTGATCCTCTCTCTTCCTCCATAATAAATCAAGAATGTCAGACTATTGCAGTCTTGAATGAAATAAAGAGTCTTGAGAAGGAAAGGAAGAATATCACTAACCGGATGGGAGAACTTAGAAGGATTATAATCCCTAAGTTGGAAACTATGCATGAGGCCATCAGTGATGCTCAGACCACCGCCCAAACAAATGATCCGACAGATCTCAAGCGGGCAGAAGCTTTTGCATTTTTGTTGAGTGGTCACATTTCAATTTTGGATAGAATGAAGCAAAGTTGGGCTACAAAAATGATCCAACTGCAGACATCCTTTGCAGACATTCTTCAGTATATGTGAGTATGTAAATATACGGCTATGTATAGAAAATTTTTGAAAATTTTGATGTGCGGACCCTACCCTTTGCCATTGATGTCAAAGAGGGAGTGAGGAGTAGTGAAAAATGAGAAATCCAATTAAGGGGGAGTTCCGGAAATTGTATATAAAGACAGAGCATCAGCAAAGGGGGAGCATAGTGTAAACACTTAGTCATTTTTCACTAAGTGTTGCCATCAATGCCAAAGGGGGAGATTGTTGGCAAGAGACACTATATGGATTCATGGTTGTTGTCATTGATGGCAACAAAGGTCATCCCACATATCCGCAAGTCATGATGTGTCTCTACCAGAAGTCAGAATAAAGATTATTGTGGTCCGGTGAACAAGAACAGAGCATGTGGCAAGGTCCGACAGATTGGTCCGGATCTCTCAGAGGAAGTGTCTTGGTGCAGTGCGGATTTGGGGAAGTCAAGAGGACTACCTTGAGTGGTATATTCCAAGGATTTAGCCTCCGGTGATGGACAAGGAAAAAGATATGAATAGTTGAGTACCGGATTCCTAAGAGACAGTAAAAACAGAGGATGAACTGACTGACAGAGTATCAGACTACTTTCCGGATGTGTTACTGTTGATGATAAAGGTTGTGAAGGCAGGAATCATGTTTGGCCAACATGATTAATGATATCTACAAGTATATGCTTGATCCGCATTGCTTGGTGAGCAAGGATTCAGCCGACAGAACAGAGTTTGTAAGAAACTAGACTGTTCCGGATGCCGACTAGAAAGGTGATGAAATTACTTGTGCGGATATATATAGAGGATGGATTTAGTTGTGAAGTGTGTGACGATGTCAAGAATATATGCGAAGAAGAGCAGAACAGAGCAGAAGTACCAAGACAGATCCGGTATGTGAAAGTATAGCAGAATAAAGAACAGAGAAAAGATGAAGTGCAGCAGATCAGTGTACTGAGCCTAACCGAAACTGAACTCCAGCATATGCAGATGCTTCCAATCAGTTCAAGACTGTGATTCTTATCACTTTGTAGACAGTGTGTCTTCTTGTAGGCAGTGGGCCTCTTGTGAGCAGTGTGCTCGGGCAGTGAGCCCTAATTGGCAAGTGCTATTTTGTAATTTCCTATTCTTCTAACAGAGAATAATTTTGGGTTAATCACCCCGTGGTTTTCTCCCTTAACAGGGTTTCCACGTCAAAAATACTGTGTCATGTGTTTCTTATTTCATGGTAATGTTTTTGTGTTTGATTCAATGTTGCATTAATTAATAAGAAAACTCAAAAGGAAATAATTAGGATAACTGATTCACCCCCCCCCTCTCAGTTATCAACAATTAATCCTTCCACTAATCCTATCCTCATGCCCTCATTGGTCAAGATTAAAATAGTTTCTATCATTTTTGGCCCTATGAATCCTACCACCTCTAGGGACCACCCTACTCCCTTCCTTGAACTACATATCCCTACTAATGTGGAACCTCTTTCGTAAAGTGTTAAGGATGCTAAGTTTAAAAGAAAGTCCCTTGCAGATGATGTACAACTGAGGAATGCTCTCACTCCCCTAAATTTGAACTTGCTAATGCTACTTTGGAGGAAGCCAAACAAGATAATATGGATAATGACAAGAAGGATAAGACCATCTATAGGAATTATGATCGCTTGGAAACTAAAATCACAAACCTTGAGGAAAAATTTGACTTGCACCATTTTGAGGTAGTTTAGGAATGAAAATGAAAGGTCAAAAGAAAGAATTTCCACTCTTCACAAGAAAATCAAAGGAGAGGAACTAAATTTGATGCCCATGTCAAATTTTTAAAGGAGTGGAAAAATATCAAAAACTCTAGCCTCATGCTCATTGATATCATGAACCTTAAGTAGAAAATGGTGAATATGGAGAAAATGCAAGTGAAATCTTACCCTCCTTGGAGAATGCTATGTAGGTTAGCATAACCATAATAAATAACTCTACTATGAGTATGACCATGCTACATGATTGTATGCTCTAACTTGATCTAAAATAAATAACTTTGAAAAAAGATATGACCTCCGTGGACTATGAGGTTAAGGAGGAACACCTAGGTTTCTTAGGAATGAATGGAATGCTATAAAGAGTCTTAATTTTATGGCTTTGAGATAATATTTCTTTTTGTCTTTGTGCTATTTTTGTGGTGTTAGTGTTGGTTTTGTTGCTGACGTTTGATCTATGTCTTTCCACTTCTCATGGGAATCTATTTTGTGTAAGCTTTGTTTTCAAAATAGGTTGTTCTTTTGAGTCCCATTTGTAAAAGGGTGTGGGCCCTTTCAAAAACCCACCTTTACCCATAATATCAAAAACATTCAATACATCACTTAGTTAACAATAACAATACCAATAAGTTAAATCATAATATCACTTAATTGAATCACACTTTCAAAATACATTAGGAAATGGTCAAAATATTCAAATTATCTTGGTTCAATATGTTGCATTTTTTATATTGATTACTTGAATCACCTTAGTGGTTGTACTTGATTAAGGAGGAATTTATTTATAATAGGTCCATGAGTTAGTTGTTCATTCACACCTTTCTCTTTCTCCTTCACCTTCTCTTTCTCTCTCTTTGTCAAGTCTCTTGTTCTATAGACACGTAAATATATGAATTGGATGGGTTGGTTAGATCATGCAAAAATTCATCATAATTAGGTTTGTATTAGATAAATCCCATAGTGGAGTCACTGATTCAAGTTAATCTTGAATATATCAAGGGTCACATGGAATCCCTTGATTCAAATAAATCTTGAATATATCGAGGGTCACGTGGAATCCCTTGATTTTGCATGTAAATTAAATGTTATGTTTTATGTTATGGTTATGGTTATGTTTATGCTTATGGATATAATGTTTATAAATGTTTATATTAATATTTAAATGGTTATGTTTCCATATATATATATATATATAAAAGAAAATAACTCTTCATAATAAACTATGTTAGTGGAGTTAAAAATAAATTAAGTATAACATTCTTGATTTGAATAAATAATAAAAATATATAAAAAGAAAATCTAATAAGAAAAAGAACTTATGTTTTGTATGGACGCCATGCCAAGCGCATGCACTTAAAAAGAAAAAAAGAAACTGGTAGTTGGAGAAGGGCGACACCATAATTAGAGGCATATGGGGAAATAAAGGAATAAGGGAGAAAGCAAAATATATATACACACACATGAAGAAAAAAGGAAACAAGAAAGGAGGCAACGAGAGATACACAGAGACAGAGAGCAAAAATACACGGGATCAGAGAGGAAAATGGTAGCAACAAGATCGAACCAGAGGATCTACTCTCATCATCCTAGTAGGAATTAGAGGTATTTGTCATTGGGATTGTATTCTACCAGTATTGTAAACTACTTATATTTTAAATGTATAAAAGTATCAGTCTCTATTTTTCTGTTTCAAAGAGCCTGTTAGGCTTTTGTCGGCCTTCTTTCCACTTTCAAAGGCATCATCCCTACTTTTAAGGCATTGGCCTTCCTTATGTAAAATCTACCCATTTTATAAATATTAAATAGCATGAATATGTTTCATTCAACCTTCAAATCCATGTTTCTTAGCCTATTTAAACTTCTTAAAACAATCTTGATCGGCATTATCTTGTTTCCTATCATCCATGTATTACCTTATATCGACCTGCAATCAATATCCTCAACTTTTCATTTCATACGACCTCTCTTCCTTTTTAAATCGGTCCTTCAACCTGCTAGTCAGCCTTGGGTAAGACTTAAACATGTTTCTATTATTGTTTGATAATGAACTCTTCTTATCCCATCATCGTCTATGTCAATGTCTAAATCGTTTCTTTTCTTTTGAATTGATAACATTTCCTTTTTATAAAGCACTTGTTGTAGTTCTTAGCAGTGACCAACATTGTGTAGGATCAGCTTGTTGTGTAAAATATGCAGCCTCTTTCCTTTGGTATTTGTTTTGACACTTCTAAACTTTACAACGACCATTTTTAAAACCTGAAAATGACCAGGATTTATGTTTTTTGGCCTATTTTCTTTCTAGTGAGACAGTTTATCAGGCTTTGAAATTACTTGTTTGGCCTATTGTTGGGCGGCCTACTCTTTACTAAATCACTGTTCTTTTTAAAGACCTTACTATCTATTTTCCCAACAGCTTATATTTTGACCTGTGTTGACATTTCTTCTTAAATCGATCTTGTAACTTTGATTTTATTACCATTGTTATGCATGGTTGTTAAGGCATCTACCTATTAGTAAACTTGGGCATGTACCTGTTTTCAAAGGCACCAACCTATTGATTATGTTGGCCTTTCTTTTGATTATCTTAGCCTCACATACTTAGGGAATTCAACCTTTTCCTTATTTTGACTACCTATATAAACTCTTCTTGGAGTTGTACTAAATTATATTAATTCCTTTGTTTTATCTCTTAAAGTCCACTTCTATTTAATCCTATGGTATCCATAATTATATTACAAAAAGATGATAATTGTTTTAAAAGTAATTATGAATAAATGGAAAGGAATTATATTTATAATTATAGTTATATAGAATTACTCCCATATTTATTATGTAAATGAGTAGATGTTAAATATTCATTATTTGGAACTCTAGTTGTTTTCACATGTTTACTTCATCATAGTTCACCAATCTTAATAGTCATGTAGATTCACTTTAAAATTGTACCAGCGAATAAAATCAGTAAACTGATGTGATGACGGAAGTTGTACTTCAAGGAACTAGTTGTTTTGTTGTTGTGTGTATATGCTTTAGTAACAAGCATTCAAATTTAAAGAATATTTTGTTAGAGTAATAGGTTCTTTACTTAATTAATTTAATTATATTGATTAATTAATTAAGTCACCTTTACTTTATTTCACTTAAGCTAAACTTAGGCACTTTAATAATTAATTATTCATCCTAGGGTTCTCACCTTTAGGGTTTCGATATCCTTTTATAAGGATTGATCTTATTATAATTATTCATTTTTTATGCATTTTGCTTTAGGTTTGCAGAGCACCATTATTATGCCTCTTGGTCTCCTTTGTGTGACAGGTTATTTTCTTGCAGGTGTTCATTGGGATCTGTGAAGTTTTTTTATCAACATCAACATGGTATCAGAGCTCCAGATTTGTAAGCCCCTTCTTAGATCTGGAAAAATTTTAGGAAAGAGCTTTTACAAGATGCATTTTTTAGCAAAACGGACCTCATCATTGCACTCAGAAGGCCCAAAAACCCTTATTTTCATATAAGGTACTCTATATTTTGCTGACAGAAAATTTCTGGGTGTTTTTTTAGGATTTAAAAAAATTGGTTATGTGAAATCCGTACGACATGTACGGAATCCGTATGGCTGTACGACACCTTGATTTCTATGTCACCTTGATTTCTATGTAATTCTCATCTAAGCTGATTTTTTATCTTGGAGCTGCCTTGATTTTCGTGCCACCTTGATTTTCGTGCCATCTCGATTTCTACACACAGGTACAACTGCTTTTTTTTTATTAATTTTTAATAAGAAAGGATTTTTTTTTTGAGGGCTAGCTCCTAGGGTTTAACCCTTGGTTGCATGGGGGACCAGCCCCTAGCTTCCAGGTGCCAGCCCTGAGAGACTCAGCCCCTGGTCACATGGGCGTCCAGGAGTTTCAATAGTGTTTTTTTGCCTCTTTGCCCTAAAGGAGCAGTTTTGGTAATTTAGGCATATCTTGAGCATACGGAGTCGGATTTTCAAAAACAAATAGGCGTTGGAAAGTTGGTTCCGAGAACAATCCATTGGTGTAGGTATTTTTTCCAGATTTTGCTAATTTATACAAGTAATTGTTGTTTGAAGTCCAAATATAGTTTTTGGCCTCCGAGCTCGTATCTTTTTGCCACGATTTCCAATTTTCGTGATTCTTGTAGCATTGGAAATGTATTGAAGAGCTCTACACAGCCATCTATGCACTTTTTCTAGGTTCAACCCTAAGTATTGTTTATTCAATTTGTCAGTTTTATCGCTTATGTTCGATATTCTAGACATTTTAGCACCTGGAGAAGTTCTGTTTGTTTTGTTGGGCTTCATTTATCAGCATTAATACATATTTAGATTGTTGATCTCTGATATGATTTATTTCAGGAGATATCATGAGTTTATCTATTCACCCTTCTGTGATAATATTAGGTAAGGATAATTATGAGTCTTGACAAAAGGGCATCTTGACACATCTCAAGTGGCTTAATCTTTTGCCTTATATTTATGGACTCATACCTGAACCAGATACACCTAGGAGGAAATTTGCATGGGAAAATTATGTTGATCATATTGTAGGATTGATTGGTTCTAGTGTTGATTGTGACACTATGTGTTCTATCTCACATATTGAGTGCCCACGCACTCTTTGGACTAGCATTTGGGAGATCTATGGAGACCCACATATCTCTCCATTCCCAGATGATCTTGCTATGGATTGCCACATACCCTTGATGATGTAGATTGCATACCTTTTGATAATGATACAGTTGAGAAGCTTGCATCTTTGACATGTCTTGCTAGTTCAGATGACACAAAGACTTCACTTGCTTCTCCTTCTCCTTCTCCTCTTATCGAGATTACATCTGTATTACCTATTGCTACATTAGATTCTTTGCAACAGAACATTATCAGTCTTCCAAAGATAGCTCATTGGGACACGTATCTACCAAATATATCATTGTTGCTTGTAGAGTCCCATTTTGCAAATTTGGAGGACCACATTGAGGACATTTGTCTTCTCTTTGATGACAGCTTCGATGGAGTTGCATCACCATCATATTCTTCAGAAATTGTTCTTCATCCTCCTATTCAGTCATAATTTTGCAGTGGATTGGAGACATTTGAGTAGTTTTCAGGAGCATCATTGTTGTCTTTGGATCATGTGCAGAGTTCAGAGACATTTATCTTTCTTCCTTATTTTCCTATCCAGAATGAGAAGATATTATACACACATCTGCAGTTCTATTTCTTCCCAAGGGGAGGAATGTTGTTTAACGTTCATAGGTCTTCATCTTTATTCTGTGTCGAGCATCTTCCAACACTACAAGAGTCATCTTGAGGAGCGGCTACACAGTCACTCTTCTCATCTCTATTTTGGGAGGGAGCATTTCCTCGCATGGGGTTTCATCCTTCTCACTTCTAGGGGGTCTTCAGACCTTCTCTCTTGTTCCTCTCTTATGGGGGGCATTCATGATTGTACTTTTGTGATGGATTCAGTTCTTGGGGGTCTTAGTTTTAGTCCTTCTTCCATCACATGTTCATGTACTTGTTTTTTTCTCTCTTTTGGAGAGGAGTTTTATCCCACTGGGTTTTTCTCAGTTTCTCTACTTTATGAGAGATTCTTGTTGTTCATGGGTACCTAACATAGCCTTGTAGTCGGGACCCCTTCTTGTGCATTAGTTGCATGTTTTTCATTTCTCCCTAAGTTGCACTTATGGGGGGTGAACTGGTGTAATTAAATGTTTAATTACACTTTATTAAGTTGACTTATGGCTAATTTTAGTCTTAGGTTATTTTTAAGTCATATAAGAGTTTTTCTTTAACTTGCAAATATAAAAGCAAGTTCTCACATGTAATTTAATATTTTTTTTAATGCTTTTTTTATTACAAAAAAACACATGCATTTTTTAATGTTTTTTATTTAAAAAAATGCAAACTGTACCTTCTACCTGCCTCAGGATCTATGCCAGCCTTTGGTGGCTTTTTTAGCAAAGGTTCTACATTTGGCCGCTCACCATTTTTAGTGGAGGTTTTGGCACTTCGCCAGATTTAGCTATGACTCCAGATTTGGCTGGAGGTCTCTACATTTAGCGGTGGCTCTATATTTGGCAGAGGTTTCTTTTTGCCAAATTTACCCCTCCATTGGACTTTTCATTTTTGCACTCCATTCCCAAGAGACCATAGCTCGGTCATATGGTATTTTTCAGTGCATTTCATTCTCTTCACAGTGGTGCAGGTGGTTTTCAATTTTGACTTCTATTTTTTTTTTTTTTTAGAAATCAGTTTTCTCAGTGCTGTTGCTGTGCAGTTCTCATTTTGGAGACTTTGACAGGCCATATCTTTTGCATTTAGACTCCTTTTTGGGTCCCATTTTCTTTGAAAGTGCATGTTTTTTTGTGTACATCATCATGGTGCTATTGATTTCATCTATTTCTATTCAAAAATTATATTTTCAGCATGTGGTCCTTTTTTGGACATTGTGAGCTTCCATTGTAAGCACTTCTCATATGTAAATGCACTGAAATAAAGTGCCTCAACAGTGTCCATGTATTCTTGAGATCTTACACATCATTTTGTGCCTTATTATACTCGCACTATGATAAAAAGTGCCATGGGGGGTTGATGTTTGTCTTTTGTTTGTCATCATACCTTTGTCAAATGAGTGTCCCTTCCACGATAGCAGTGAAACACGTTGATTCTTGCCTCATGCATGTGTGCCTTGGTTTGCACACCCTTTATTTGCTGGTACTTTCATGTTTGCACATTCAGATGTTCTTGTTTCTTCTACATGCACTTCTTGGATTCACACAATTTCAGTGTACCTGTCATGGCTCTCCCTTGTCTGCATTATGGGGGGTTTCTACTGTTGGTGCTAATGCTTCCTTGATTTCACGTTGGAGTGAGTTATGTATCTAGTATTTGTTCCTATACATTACTAGGCAGATGTAGCAGTACATCAGTGGTTGTTTACCCATGCATTTCGGTGAGATGGAGCATTTACCATATGGACACTCTTGCATTCCTTTTGTGGTGGCAACCTTCTATTTTCACTTGATCAGTTCTTCAGACTTTTGGTACCTGTGTCATTTGTATCTTCAAGTTCCAGATGTTTTGTCTTTGTTTGCCATCTGATTCGAGTAGTGTCTTTGGGGACAATCATGCAGATTATTGTCTTCTTGATCTTGATCTTCATCTTGTTTTAGAGGAGGTTCTTCTTTCAGCATTATAGCAGCCAGTCTTCGATAGTGTTTGCAGCTTCTTCATACTTCAGTGGAGTTCTTCATGTTCCTATTCTTTTGGGACATCTTTTGTGGAGGCGTCTTAGTCCTTCACTCTTTCTCTCTCTTGTAGGGAGGTTTGTTCTCTCTTTTGGGGAGGAGTTTTTCCCACACGGTTTTCTCCTTTTCTCTATTTTGTGAGAGATTCTTTTGTACATAGGTACCTCATAAGGCCTAGTTGTCGGGACCCATCTTTGCCTTCATGCATGTAGTCCTTAGTTTTTTTAGCTTCTCCCTAAGTTCATCTTAAGGGGGGTGTTAGAGTAATAGGTTCTTTACTTAATTAATTTAATCATATTGATTAATTAATTAAGTCATCTTTACTTTATTTCACTTAAGTTAAACTTGGGCACTTTAATAATTAATTATTAATCCTAGGGTTCTCACCTTTAGGGTTTCGATCTCCTTTTATAAGGATTGATCTTATTGTAATTATTCATTATTTATGCATTTTGCTTTAGGTTTGCAGAGCACCATTATTGTGCCTCTTGGTCTCCTTTGTGTGACAGGTTATTTGCTTGCATGTGTTCATTGGAATTTGTGAGGTTGGTTTATCAACTTCAACATATTTTTCTTCACTGGATGTTTTTTCAGACTACCTCTCTTAACACATTAAAACCATAAGCTTGTGTATGTTATAATGACTGTCAATTTTGGCATCTTTTGGCATCTTCAATGATATTATTGATGTATATGCTTGGGGTATAATTTTTTTTTGTGTGTGATTGGGGTTACTTTCAGGCTAGGATGCCGAATGTTGGTAAATAGAGAAGGCTTTTCCTCTTTTTAGGATTTGACTGTAACTTTTTATAAGTACTTGGGCCAAGCCATGTTCATTGAAATAGATGAAATATTATCTAGCAAAACTTTATTTATATATTTCTCTGTCACATTCTATTGTGAGATATTGCACATCATTGTTAGATTTACATTTAGACATCATGTTGCATTGAGTTTTCCCTCCTGCCAATTGTTTCCAAACTACTTGGCATTTCGTGCAAGGTTGAGTATCCTTAGTGTCATGAAGGATTTTCCAGGGAAGTGTAATTGCTTCATAGTTTGGAGGAAAAGCACCTAGGACATGTTCCTGTCTCTCAACTTGCAGAATACCATGTGGGTTAGTGGCGGTCGGTGACAGTAATTCAATTTATCATTCATTACTTGTACTTGATTATTGTACCTTATTATTCTTTGAGATGACTAATGGCATGAGAGCCTAAGATGTATATCATATATTCTTTTCTAGTGCTAACACCTGGTTATGGCACATGGATTTGTAAGATGTAATGACATTATTGTTGATATTTAGATGATCTATCTCTTTATTTGAGTTAATGTAAATACGTGGATATTTACTTCAATAATTATTGTTTTGGAATGAATACTTTACAATATATGTCAACCAAATAGACTAATCATCCCATGAACATGTTTCCACACAAAATGGAGAAATATATGTCTCAATATCATCCACAAGAGCCTGTTTATCCACATAAACATCACTTTCAGACGAAGATCTAATGTCTTTGTACAACCGTTAGGTGATGGTCCAACAGTGAAAAGGCACTTAGTGTGGCCTATATGATGTAAAATATTCGTAGAAGCAGTAAGACCTATTAGTCCATAGATCATGTCTTTTTTGTTAAACCATTTATTCTTCTATTTATAGTCACTTCGCTTAGGAATGAATCCAAGGAAATAGAGTAATAGATCATGTTCAAGATAGTGATTCTTTATCCCTTGTTTCTAAGACAATTAGTTTTCTGAGGTTAGTTTGACAATAGAAGGGTGGAAATAAATACCAAAATCCATGATGAACCCCCGACTTTGGAACTTATAATTCATTGTTTACAAAATATTGTGAATAATCCATCCAAGAATAATAAATTAAAAGCACCTTATAAGTTTGAGTGCATGTGAATCCTTTCAAATTGAAAATGTGAGAAGTGTTGTAGACATGACACAATACACCCCCCTTGATTCATCATTTTAGATTCTCCATCAATTTTGGCACATTATAATGAGTGTGTAAGCAAAAGTGAATCCAATTTTGGGTTGAAAATGACACTTTATAGAAATAGTACGATCGAGCTCAAATTGTTTTACAAGAGAATCCAATTTTTGACACTCAACCAAGTTTCCAATTACAAGAGATTCAACTTTAGCCTAAAAATAACACTACAATTTATATGCTCATTAGTTTTATTTGTCAAAAATATTTTTTTGGAAAAAAATAACAACTATTAAAAAAAGAGATTTTATCTTTAATTTAGCAAAAAAAAGCTTTTTAAACTAAATTTAAATGTAACTTTTAGCTAAAAAAGAAAAAGCCCCAAATTAAAAAATAATTTAGAGCACAATTATGGGCAGATCTTGCAAAAAACATGCCCTAACTGGGTGAAATCTATAAACACATGACAAAAATCAAATAAAAAATGGGATGTTTCACCTTTATGCAAGTCAATTTTGCTTATTTGTAGGGGGTTTTTCTATTTGAAGGGCAAGTTGCAGTTTTCTAGGCATTTGAAGGTGATTTGAGCATTTTTGGAGAAGAGGCGGCCAAGAAAGAACCAATTTGTAGGTCATTTTGCTAAGTGCGGGCATGAATCGTGCCAAAATAACCCTGATTTGCAGTTTGAAGGAGCTTTAGAGGTCGATCTGTTGTGATTTTCTATTCAAACGTAATGGATTTTGGGCCAAGTTTGGGTCCTTCACAAGGGGTGAGTTGGCAGAGAATAAAAATGCCAAAATTATGCCCTTTGTTCAAGATGGTATTTTTGTGTGAATCATAGTAGCCATGAATCGAACAAACCAAGAAAAACCTATAGATAGGCCCTAGAGGCCAAAAAATATTTACCCAAATCGAACTTTGAAAGTCACGCATTTTGAATGCTATGCTTACTAAATTTTGATAGTGCAAAATACCGGACTAAGCATCCTTAACCCATCCTCTCTCTAATACCATGAAAGAATAATAGGATCAACTAAAAGGATGTGAGTATCGGCTCGATGAGTAACGAAAGATTAAACAAACACACACTCCTATAATGTCAAAAGCACAAGCAATATGCAAGGCAAAAACAGATGATGAGATTAACTCAATAAGCAAGTATATATAGGCATCTAGTCTCTAAGAATAGACATGGCTAAATAGCAAAAGCAAGCCTAAGAATAGTAGTGGCCCAAGAGAGGCATGTAACTACTTCACTTATAATGAGCTAGCCTAGACACCTAGCTAAACATAAACGTGCCAATTAAAGCACAAGAACACCTAATCTTAACATGTGCCTAATTAAGGAATGCATAACTAAATGTAGTCATACCTAAGTGAATTTAATTTACACTAACAACATTTAAGGAAGATGGGGAGAATAGAGCCTTAAATAAAATATGATAAATTACATAATCATATTAATATTAATAGGAGATATTATTAAATTAACTATCAAATTAAATCATACCATATAGCTCAATATTATAGTATATTATGAGAGCTAGTATGGTTCTTAAAGAACTAAGAACCATACATAATTGTTGTGGGCCACTAATACTAACAAACTGCATTATTAGATTTGCAATCATGTCACTTTCCAATTAATGTCAACAAAATTTCTCTTATAACATAAATAAAATACACATATCTAATAATTTGTTTTTATTTTTTTAATTTATATGTTTAAAAAAATTACAATTTATAACAATGGGCTTTAAATAAACAGAAAAATAAAAAATCATAAAACCATTATCTCTACAAAAACTTCTTTAAAAAGTTTAAACAATGACAGCTAAACAAAATATTTTAAGCAGCCACGTGAAACCTCGTCTCAAAAAATTGTTGTGATTAATAGCCATTTTATAATGATCAATCATATGCTACATCCAAGCTTTTGTGTCAGTCTACATAGTAATGAATGTCCGGCTGTTAAAACGAGTTCCACCTTCTAGAAAGCAAAGCTTCTGCGACAAAGAATGGCCAATGTTTATACAATTTTGGCAAACCATGAAAATACTGTCTCAACCATTGATGGTGTAATGTAAACAAATTCATCCTTAATAGCTCAATAACTGACCAACTGACAAGCCTTGTGTAGCTGCTTAAGAACTGACATTTATTTCAGTTGAGTTTCCTGTATCTTCCAAAGAAATCATGGAAGTCTGAAACACCACTTTTTAGCTGTAATTAATCACAAGAGTTAAAAATTGAATCTCACTTTTTAACAATGTTCTACAAGGCTTCTGGGAGAGGGACATCTGGGTATAGGGGATACATTTGGGTATAGGTGATGCATTTCCAAAACAATTTGGATGTGAAGTTATTTTTTAAAGTGTCTTAATTAGAAAAGAAAGGTTTAAAAATATATAAAAAATCGATTATTCACATGAAAGCTTTCATCATATATATCATGGATGATGGAACCATATTTTTAGAATTGAATTGAAAATTTAGAAGAGTATACACAAATAAAACAAATACCCTATTAAAATTACAACATGCTCAAAAGCTACAGTTATAAATACTACAACAAAATGACAAATAAAAAGTTAGAAACACAAATTTATGAGATTGAATAAGTGATGCCTAGATCAGTAATATAAAATTCTTAAATTTTTTGACTACCGTTCTTATTGTCAAAATGGTTGACTCCCTCCCTATTAAAATTACAACATGCTCAAAAGCTACAAGTTATAAATACTACAACAAAATAACAAAATAACAAATAAAAAATTAGAAACAGAAATTTATGAGATTGAATAAGTGATCCCTAAATCAGTAATATAAAATTCGTAAATTTTTTTGACAAAAATGGTCGACTCCCTCTCTAATTATATAGTCATACGTTCGATATCTTGAATAAAATGTAACAATGTTGCTGAACACATTCTATCTCATTAATTTTACATTGCCTTGATTTTAAAAGGAAATAGCATGGTTAAGAGCAGTGTGAACTTTCATCTTTTCCTTGCCATATTCATTTGGATTTCGTTACCAATATCATATTCAAAATTTAGTGCATATTCTTCATTGATATTCATCTAAAATTCAAGGGCAGAGAAATTCATACCATTATCATAAAACAGATGACAGTGAATTATAGCACTATAAAGCCGCTGTTCTATTTATGTGGATCAGTCTAGATTTGAGGTGAATTACATTAACAGTTATGTAATATGCTTTTCCAATTCAATCTGAATTACACAACAGTAATAATTCAATCTAAATTTAAGTCCCTTTTGCTGTGCCATTTCTGAAGCATACCGGAAATATTTCCTTACAAAAAGATTGTAGGGACATTTCCTACCCATCCCATGTCCCCAGTGCGGGGATGGGTAGAAATAAACATAGAAGTTTTTAACTGATTAAAACATCGTGGGCAAATCAATCAACTGAGTTAAAATTGCCTTTACGGACAAAGGAATGTGCCAATTTTACATGCATTTTTACCAGAGTAATTTTCAAATGGAATGAATTCAGAATGAGATGACAGCTAAAATTATAGAAATATCAGAAGCCATCTATTGCATGTATAACCAGTCCAGATACAAAAATGAGATAATAGGAGAGAGACTATTACTTTTACCACGGGGAATATCATCAAAATTTCGAGACCACAAAAATATATGCAGCCCATGTCTTCCCAGTTTCTAAGCATCATAGATGAAATTCCTCAGCTTTCAAAAAACTCATATTAGAGGTACTGACAAACCCTATTCTCTTCTTGTAAGGCTTCTAAAAATCGAAAAAACCAGATTAACAACTCAACCTCGCATGCAAACATTTTCTGGTCAAGCACATGATCCAATACAGCAATCAAGGTGGGCATTAAACTTCTGATTGAAATCCCCTTCACCAATATCTCCTCCAAAAACTATGTTACATACGGGACATGCAACAGAAATCTCTGTTAAGCAGTATAGACAAGACTATTAGTGCATGTACTCTGCTAGAAGTCCATTAGATAAAAATTAATTTAATGATTATTTTCCAGCTACCACAAAAGTGAAGGGAAGAGGCAGAGGGAAACAGAGCAAGGAAATCCAGAAATAAAACACAGACAAGAGATTAACAACAACAGCAAATAATATACTTTCTATTAAATGTTCAAAACATACAAAACGGTTATGCAGTCTCTGCTTTTCTTCATACATATATTTGAAAACAGTGCACAACGTACATATATTTGAAAACAGTGCACAACGAAGACAGCTGTTTCTTGCAATGAACAGCAGCAAAACATGTTCTTTGACTGTTGCTACAACCCCTGTTTTTTTCTCTGTTTTCATACCATACAAAAAGATATTTCAAAAGCATCGTATATGCCCAGCAAAGGAGCAAAAAACAGAAAGGTTATAAATTGCAATTAATTCTCAGTTTGATGGCAGCATGGGAGATGGAGATATGAGATCAAATCTCATTTAATTCTGTCCTGATGCAGAGAATGTGGACTAAGTTGAGTGAAAGAAGTCTTGTACATAAGAACAATTCAGTTGAAATGATGGAATACGGAGGTGTTAAATGCATGTAGTTGGCGATTATTTCCAACAAAAAGCTATTCTCATTCACTACTAACATACAAGTCAACATTACTTGATGCCTTGGCTTTGAAAGAAATCAAAACACACAGTTGTTATTGTTAATATCATAGAAAATCCACCAAATAAGATTGAATATTTGACAAATAACTCAAGGAAATAAGTCACCCAAGGGATTTTTCAAAATTTGACATGTTTACGGCTCAGTTTACTTTTTCTGTGGTAATTTCTGTCTGCAATCTTTTAGGTTTCTTAAGTTACTCAATCTATCAAATTAACTAAAACCATTGCCAAAGAAAATTCCTAATATGCTAAGACACACATTGACAGTTTGACTATAGTATATTCTGCCATCTATATAAAACTGTTTAATAAGGTATAAGGCAAGGCTGGCATGTTCAATTCCGCTAGTAAAATCTTGTATTAAGCAAAGTTGCAAACCACTAATAAAATTTACAAATCTTGAAGGATTTTCTACTGAATTAACTCTAGATTTTAGCTTAATTCAACAAGCTCAAAAGTCCAAACACATCCCTCTCACAAAAAGAAATCATATATTAAAAAAAAACAAAAAAAACACCGAGTTATGTAGCAATTAGTTTTTGACCTAAAATAGAGTTCATAACACAAAAATTTCAAACATAGTATACCATTGAAAACCCATGGTCACCTCGAGACGTGCGATGTGGGAACAGGGACATCATTTTGAAAAAAGGTATGAGATCATATGAATAATGGTATGGCCATATATATTCAGATATAGTCATAAAGAACTATGGGTACAAGCACAGGAACAAAGTCCTTGTTCCTGAATCTGAGTTTCCTGATAACTGTGTCAAAACATATTTGAAGAGAGCACTTTCAAATAACATACCATAAGACTGTTTAATTTGACTAACGAGGTAGACCTAGTACACCACCTTCTCAAGCAAGCATGGGATATGTGAATGAGGATATGTGAATGAGGACAGCACTTCGAAAAAGTGTATGAGAATATATGAATAATTGTGCAGCTATATTACATTTAAATATAGTACATAGCATAGAAGCAGATATCTTTAAAATATTCCAATATATTTCGATATATCTTTTCTCAACAAGGTTCCCGACATTTTCTTGAAAATATCGCGAGTTTTTCAAAATATCTTTGACCATGACTTTGACCAAAATTTTCACCAATATATTGTGAAATTATCGGTGATATATCACTAGTAATATCACAATAAATTAGTTTTTTTTTTCTATATAAACATCAAACCTGCAATTTTTGGATCATTCTTCTCTGGCACTTTCATAAATGGGTTATACACCTTGAATGGTGTAAGTAGCTATTAAGATTTCGTGTCATTACTGTATAGTAGTTAGATTTGTTGCAAAGGGGCAACGCCAATTATTGTCGTTATTTCAAAAATGAACGTAGTTATGTACAATTGTCAAGACACTTGGTATAATCATGTTTGAAAACCTTGTGAATAGGGAATGTGACTATCACTATTGTTATTGTGATTAGTGATAATTATTGTTGCCTTTAACAATAGAAAACACTTATGTCATTATTTATGATTCATGGGCATAATCATTACTAGACAAAACTGCCAAATGATTATGCTATCTTTTGACTTGTCATTATTATTGCATCACAGATGTTAGTGCTATCATTTGTACTTATCAATGGATATTGTTGTCGTTATTTCATTTGTAAAATAGTTGTATTATTGAGGCAATTATTTGGCAACTTTCATTATTACATTGTTGATGTTGATAATGTTGTACCAGTTATGATTGTTGTTGTTATCATGCCTTTTGACATAACTATCCCCTTGTGATTAGTAATCTTCTTATGATCACTAATCGGTAGCATTTTGTCATTATTGTGACCATAGTTGCAATACTTGCCGAGTTTCTAAAATCTTGCAGGTTTTTTTGCCTGGCGGGTTTTTCTTGCACAAACTTGCCATAGCTACTCGTCGAGTTTTTGGCGACTCGGCGAGTTTTTGGCAAAAACTCGGCGAGTCTGTAAAAAAACTTGGCAAAAGGGTTATTTTCGTTTAGCTTAAGTACTGTTCAATCATTGTACTCCTGGGTTTAGTGTAAGCTATGATCCATAGACTTCTATTTGTAGTAATTGTTTAATGTAAAATGAATTTCATTAAGATGTATTTGAAGTTTTGAACATGATAATATTATATCTCAGTATTATGCAGATTGATACTTAATCTGTAGATAATTTTGGATTGCATTGTTTAGGATGGAGATGATCTTCCTATAAATGTATTGCTGAAGCCTAAGACACGAGACCATGAATCAGGAAACTTTATGCCTGATAAAAGCTAGATGAGTTGAAGGTTGTTGCAATCTCAATCTCTAAATTTTGAGAAATAACTCTCAATGATAGATCGCTTATTACCTTCTGATAAACTCCAAGGTTATCATGGTTTGAGGGTGTGGGGTATGAAGGATGTGGACATGGAACATGATTTAAGGAGAATATGACATATGAATTAAGGAGATTTTGTAACTTTCCATTCAACCTTCAAGGAATGTCTAATATCAGTATCAGCGCATTCCACATGAGGATGCCATTTTGTACCCAATTTGCTTTCAAATCAATCAAATACAACTAGAGGTAGCTTGTTTCTTTTATGTACTCATTTATTAACTCATTGGATGCATCTTATCATTGAATTTTGCAAAAAAAATGTGTTTTTAATGGAATTTAAGCAAGTTTTTAAGTTGCTGAGTATTTTGCCGAGTCATGTTTTTTGGGCTTGGTGAGTTTTTCAACTATGATTGAAACCTATACATTCTTGATCAGTACGGTGTTTAGTAGCATCCTTATTAGTACTATGGTCAATTAATATAGGCATGAATATGACAGTCAACATTATAGGAAATATTACTGATGAAAATGATTAATATGAAATGTTGTTGAGATAGGACATTGCTGTCCTGAAATGCTTGCCACTACTGTAAATTTAAGAGGTATTTGAAGAGGTTGGGGAGACTGTTATTATGAACTATACTTCATTTTGTGTATAGATTAGTCTCATTGACTTGATAGTTAAGGAGAACAATAGGGTTAATAGGTTGTATTGACACTAGTTGTGTTCTATTGCATTAAGGGTTCATTATCATTTTTGCAGTCATTTACTAACATTGGTAAAGAGATTTATATTACATTATCTATAATCAATGATCTCAAAATTAATGAGAAAAATCCATATTTCAAAATTCATGTTGTACACTCTCGTTTACTTTCATGCTCACTTTCTATGCAATTAGTATGACTTTAAATGTAAAATAATCAATTATTTCTCTTTTTAAAAAAAATTACTACATTTTTTGGGTTTCTTGTTTTTTCCCAGTTTTTTCCGATAATATCCCGAGAAATTGAAAATTTCTTTAACTTTTGGGATGCCAAGATATTCCCGAGAATGATATTCACTTCTATGGTACATAGTACACCACCTTTAATTTGATTGAAGAGATGGACATAGTACACCATCTTCTCAAGCAAGCACTGGACCTTGAAAGCACAAGGATGGGATAGCAAAATATGCCAACAAATATTTAATCGACAACCTCCAAGCATAAAGTATATGAATACTTGTATGACAATATACCACCACCATAATAGCAATCATACTTTCTCCTTTTCATCCTAGGCAACCACTGCACTAAGAATTGGTGCAACTAACTCAAAAATGCATTTGGTACATGGTTTCCTGAAATAAACTAGTGCATTTAGTAAATGTGAAAATTAATGCTCTATAGTTTCCTGAAATAAACTGGTGCATTTAGTAAATGTGAAAATTAATGTTCTAGAGGAGATATTACAGTTGTGGATGAAATCAAACTTTTCTAAAAGTTCAAGGGTTGAGTTTAATTGGTTAAAATGTTGGGTTCTCATTGTGGAGACCCAAGTTCAAATCTCCATATGTGGAATTCTAAGTTGTGACTCTTGGTCTTCTATAGTTGGCTTCTCATGTGGATATAGTTTCTAAATAAAGTGGATTTCTACATAGTGACTCCTGGTCTTCCATAGGTGATTTCTAATGTGTTTTCTCATATATACTTTTGAGCAAACTTGATAAAATTTTTCTAAAGGATTCAAGGATCTCATCATTATTATAATTTCTTCCAATTTGGTAAATTGGTGGCTTGTTGCTAGAGCAAAGTTGATATACTTTTGAGCAAACTTGATAAAACTTTTTGGAATAGTTTTCTATTTATAATACTTTAGCATCATATTGAGCTTAATAGCTTACAATCCCAATCTTTTTTCTATCTTACTGTTTCACTACTTCCTAAATTATCTCAACCGTGTTGCTGAAATTTTTTAGGAGCATTTTAAAACAAGCAGTCCCAAGAATTTTGTAGTTGTAGGTAGGCTCAAAACTTTAAGCTCCGAAATTTATGTTCTCATGAGGTTTTCAATTTAATGCTAATTGATTTATCAAAGATTTTTTAGGACCTACAAATAAAAAGATTAAAAATCATTAATCAAAAAAATTTCCCTCCAAAATATTTCCTAAATTAAATGGAAAGAATGTAAAAACTAGTAGAAAAATCCCTAAGCTGGTGGAGGAAAGTTTCAGCCCCACCTCAAATGCACTTGCTCAAAATCAACCACCTGAAAAATAGTTGCTCCTATTTTGGAGGAAAAGATTATAATTTATGCCCTAGCAATTACTTTTGAGTTTCATGGGGCCCCTTGCTCCACAAAAATAGATCCTCTAGCAACTCCATGGGAACCTTACCTTGGTAGCTTCAAATTCAAAATCTTTTTTTGTTGTATTACTCTTTCACTACTATCCTAAAAATGATCTAACAATTCTACTTAATCAAAATTTCCAACATTCTCCCCCTTGATGTCAAACACTTGTATCTCAATTTTGTCTTCAATTTTGTGTATTATCTTCCCTAGTCATTTAGTCATAATCTTTGCCAATTATTCTTCTGACTTGGAAAACTAAATGCCTAACTTTCTTGTCTTGTACTCTCTCTTACATAATAATTCTTCAATTCTATAAGTTTTATCCTTGCACGAAATACTATATTCTTTCTTAATTTTATTGCTCCACCATTGTCACAAAATATTATTGTAGGATTTATTTGTTCTTCTCCTAGATTTTCCAAAACTCTTGTTAACAAAATTGTTTTGTATTGAGTGCTTCTGGATTAAACTGTGCTGGAGTTTTTGCCTCAACATTTCGAATCACACTCCGTGATTCATCATCAAGAGAAAAAGATGTAAGAGAAGAGAGAACAATTGAGATACAATTGCAGACCAAGCTCAATAAAAAGAGGGAGAAGGGTGGTGCGGAGCCCAATAGGAGACAAGGGGAAAAAAGAGAAAAAACATACAAATTTGAATAAGAATGTGTATGTGCTATTGTTAATGCAATATACTCTGCTTTTATATTGGATAATGCAATTGTATTCTACTTTGTTGCTTAGTATTTTGTACTACATTTCATGTTTAATTGTAATCCAGATGGTAATATCACCATAAGTTTACATTTCATGCTCATGTTAATGTAAAATTGGATGATATATGACCAATTATTTGTTGAAGGTTCTGGTCGGTTCACCGCTAGACCCCTATGCATTCATAGCCCATTTTGGCATCGAACAACCTTGCTTTGCAATCAATCATTTTGGTTTGGCTAAGCTTAAATTATTCTACCAGTGGCTTTGCATTTCTACGCATTGTTGTCCATCGAAAGTGTGATCTGAAACATTGAGGAAAAAACTTACACATAGTTAATGTTGGCATAATAGTATATAGTATTACATTGTTAGTTTATGCATATTAAATAAATGTTAGTTTATAAGTTAGGTTTTGGGAAGTTATGAGAAGTTACTTTCCCGTAAGAAGTTATATACGGGAATAACTAAGGCTTTAAAAAGCCAATGTACTGCATTGTAAAATAATCCTGAAGACAATACTATATTATTTTATTATGGTTTAATTTTGTGTATGTTTGCTCACCATTTATCAATTTGGTATCAGAGCTCATTGTGCCTATGTGTTAGAATCTAGGGGAAGCTTAGAAATGGTTTGATAATGGCCTGCGTGATAATGGATCTAAAACTATCATTATAGCTGATTTATTGGCGCACTAGATAAAGGAGATGTTCAATATATATAAAGAAAAATTTTGGAGCACATTGTATGACTGCGCGTAGCAATGGACATTTGAATGAAGTCTTTAGTTGTTTTTCATGACAGTTTTTATTGATGTTTGATCTCCCATAGATATGTGATTTTGGAAATTTTTTTTTTTGAGGTGTTTTGATGATATCTTTTGGAATATAATTATTGTAGCAGACAGAAGGTATACGAATCTGTTTCTAAATGCAGCCTCCAAGCATCCAACGATTAGAGAAGGTGGCCGATCAATATGGGGACATTAATTAGGGTTTAAGAAAGGTGCAATTTAGATGGTTAATTTACATACACAGTAGCAACTCAGGGAGTTGGTGTGTTTGAAGAAGGTTGATAAAGACAACTATGAAGTGAAGACCATGGCTAATGAATTTATGATTGCTGGTAGCGCAAACTTGTGAAAGGAAAATATTTTCTCTGTTGCGTTGAATGTAAGTGAAAGAGGCAATTCATATGGTGAGATTAAAACTGACTGAAATTTCTTAATGATACATGAGGGAAAATGTTTTATGAGTTTATAGCAAACATTGAAAAGTTTTCACTTATTACCTAGAGTAATACAATTTCTTTTTGGATAAAGTTAAAAAGTTTCTAAGAGGAAATATTAAGGAGAGTAAAATGTGCGGCATTTTTAGGTTTTGATTTGAATGCACAGTAGTAAGTTCACATTTAAAAACATTAATGCTATTTTCATTTGGAAAATTATGGTTCATAGCTATTTTTGGAACCAAATTTTTGGAAGGGAATAAAATTAAAAAAAAGATTTAAATGAAGGTTGGAGGAATTAATAGTTGGTATGAGGTGGTTATGAGTTCAAAATTTGGGAGGTATAAATTTTAAATATTATTTTGTCATTGGAGATATAAGGTTTTATTTTGGAGTAATAAGGTGGAAAACATTGGAGTTATAAAGATATAATTGTGTTTACACTATATTGTAAAAGGTGCACTTTTGGTGGAATCTGACACCTTGTTTTATCATGGCTACATCAATTGTTCTCGGAGCCATTTATACTACATCTGATGAGGCCTTGAAAGACTCATCCAAGACATCAGCTGATTAAAGTGTAGCAAGGTCATATTGGAGGCTGGCGGCATCAGAGGATGGAGGATTTATCATCATCTCAAGTTAGCTTCTCGCTTTGAGATGATGCTTTGCATAAGAAGCATTTTTGGTTTTGGTTGTTTTGTTTTTCTTTGTTGATGCTGACAGAGCTGACAGATTTGAAGAATGTATGTTTTATGAAGATTTTGTTTTGGAGACAGGTTTGGGGTTTGGTGTGTGAGCTCAATATGGATTGTTGTCCAGCGAGCTTCAAAGAGTATATGATCTTGAATTATACCCTTTCGCGGTCACTAGACAACATGGCAGAGATCTGTCGTATCTCTTAGGGGCCATTGTCGAATAATTCAAGACTCTGTGATTTAAGAGCTTGGGACTAAAGAGCTCAAGAACACAGCTCGAAACTACGCCTTTCCGAGGGTAGACGAGACAGCATGATGGAGCCTCGCTTGGTTCAAGATTTGTTCTTTGGGAGAAGATCTTCTATAAAATATGTATTCATATTATGTAATCAACTTTGTTGAGTATTTTAGCATTAAGGGGGGTACCTGGTACTTTTGCAGGAACAATGTAATAAGAGGGGGAATGTTGGCATAATAGTATATAGTATTACATTGTTAGTTTATGCATATTAAATAAATGTTAGTTTATAAGTTAGGTTTTGGGAAGTTACGAGAAGTTACTTTCCCGTAAGAAGTTATATACGGGAATAACTAAGGCTTTAAAAAGCCAATGTACTGCATTATAAAATAATCCTGAAGACAATACTATATTATTTTATTATGGTTTAATTTTGTGTATGTTTGCTCACCATTTATCAATAGTTAAATCCTAAAATACTGAACTACAAGCATTGAAAAAGTGATGATTTAGGTAGACTTTGCCGTCTACATGTTTTGGTCGGCCTACCACCTTTCATTTCAATAGTGCATTCATCTAGATAGTTGCGTATGGTCCAAAACACTGTATACTCTCACCTTGCCTACACTAGGAACTAGGTGAACAGAAAGTGTGAAGACATTGCATTTGCATTTACTTATATATAAAAAATCAGACAAAGTTGGTGTGGGTCTTTACATCTTCTCACCAATGTTTCTCTATATCAAGTGTGGAGAACATATCTAAATTGATAATGGATTTCAATGAAAAATTGTTCTATAGAATAAATAAAAGGTTAAAAGATCAATGTATTACTAGAATATGTTGTCTTCAATACAATGGCGTCTGAATTCTTGGTTGTAAGATCCCTTATATAATTCTTCCTCAGTTAGGTTTATTCTCTGTTTATAAATATATAAAACCCTTACTTGACATTACTTCATCATCACATATAAGCGTTTTCGATCAAGTCTATCAACACGGTAATCTTAGAATCCATAGTCAATACAAGGTTCACAAATGATAATCAATTCAAGTTCAATTCAAAAAATTCATCAACCAAATTTGTATCTAATTATATATATGGCAAGTAAGTCTCAATATACAGTGTGTATTTCCAAAAAAACAATCACAACTTGCAGACTTGGCTAAACTGAACGAGTTTGCCAAAACATTTATGCAGAGATAGACTCACAGGTACTACGCACCATCCAGAATTCTATCCGATCTAGAATCCTGCCCTGGTTTTGTAAATACCTCCAGCGATGATAGGAAAGCACTGTGTGCAAATCTAAGTCGATGTTAATCGATTAGTTCCACCAATTATGAGTTTATGCTCCTTATTATGTCTTAGATCAGTGGACAAGTAAGTGAATGTCTTTAGGATTAGGATGAGTTTAGACCCACCAATTGTAAGCGACCTCAGTGATATAGCTCACCACTACTTGAAGGACTTACTTTACTGCTCCCTAGATCAGTAGTCTTCAAGTCCAATCCAATTCCTTATTTAAATTGGTGTGATCAGCACCTTGGAGTGGCGTCAATCTCAGATTATCTGAATCGCTTTGCCAAGTAAATTTGTCTAGGAGAAAAGAGCGATCAGATTTGTAAACAAATGTTGTGCTGAAGCAATAGATAGAATATCTTCCTTCGTCGAGCCTAACATAGACACTAGATCTCGAAACCAAATGGACTAAGTTAGCACCTGCAAACTCCTAGAAATAATAGAATTTTCTCACAAAATGATAGGATTTTCATCCTACATTAAACTGTCACAGGGGTTTTCGTCCTAATCACTCTGCTGGTACAAGCAATAATTCTAAATGCCAAAAACTTAGATGATCCAAATGAAACCTTGAGCGCTCCCTTTATACCGATTTGAATTGATCCAATGACGCCGACCTTGTTTGAATTTGAATCCACTTTATGGCGCTGACCTGTTTGAGTTTATTATTGATAATATTAATATTATTATTAAAATATTATATTTTTATTTGTTAGTGTGGAGAAACACTCATTTTAATATTAAAATAAATAAAGTTGATTTAATTGAGTGGAGGAGATATGACATTGGTTAAAAGTGATAAAAATTATGAAAAATAGCATCCATCATGGTCATTTGTGTGGTTTCAAAAGCCTTAATTTGAGCTTGGTAAGGCGCTGCCTCTAGACCCTTGCAAGGAGCAATGCCCTCGGGCCTACTAGGGGCTACCACCCCAGACCCCCACTTTTTTCCAAGTAATTGAATTACATTTATACTTTTGGTTTGCCAAGTCAATCTCAATCCTAAGTAATGCTCCTATGGATGTAGCAGCAGTGCAGACTTGTCTGAAATGTGGGCATAAGACCCCACATAGAGCTAGTGATGTTAGGCCAAGTGATACAAGCTTTTCTCTATAGTAGTTCATGACTCCATGTTGTGGTTTTTGTTTTAAATGCCACATATATCATAATCGATGAGTTTTATACAACTAAAACACTTGCAAATATTTATATATCTAAACTTTGTTTCCTTCAATTAAAATCCACTTTTGTTCTCATGTGACCAATATATATTTGTGTATGTCATCAAAATAGCTTCTATTTGACTAGTTTATTATGTCTTTAAAGTTTATTATCGAAGGGTGCATAATAAAAACTTTAAATCGTTAAAAACTCTATATTTTATGATTTTTTTCAATTTGCCAAGTCTTAACTGAGTCCGCTGAGCCAAGTCCGAGTCTTGTGACATTGATAAGAGTACAACATATGCTATACTGGATATAATACTGCATTAGGGCTTTACCTAGTTTGATAGTTAAATAGGCCATTACCATAATCGGAGATATATAAGTAAATAGTGTTAATTAGGCTAATCACTATTGAAAGATTAATAATTATGAATAATCCCAACAGAATGAGATTTCCCTTTCACAAGGAGGCTCAAGATTTAGATGCAACCCTAGATTCCCCTCTATTATGATGAACATACTGATAACTAAGGAAATGCATAACAACTCCCAAGAAATGCAAATATTGAGCTAACAATCTCAAAAACAAAACTGATAAAGAACAAGAATATTACCATCATTTCCCATTTTGCTAACGTGCCTTTGCCTGCTCTCTTTTTGTTCTTTCTTTGACTGTCTGTTTAAATAGAGAAGCCTTCTGGACCCCTTTTTGTTAACACCGTGGTCGCTTAGCCTGCCCTTTAGGTCCAAATCCATATCCTCATTGAGCATCTCCTTTTTATCCACGACTTTAGATCTTTTAAGGCGTGTTTCAGTCCTGTTATTATCAGGAGATGGAAGTGAAAATGGACTTGAACCTGCTATGCATAAGTGGTTGCACTCCAAATTTCCGGTCACACCTGTTAAGCATGTCCCCCTGCCTACCATGCCAGTTGTTCTGCTACTATCTAATCCAGGATTACCTCTTTTAATCAGGCTTCTCTGTGTATGGTTCTCGGTTGTGTTGTTCCTACCTGTCTGAAATATACTAATGTCAGCATTATTTGGTTTCTTGCATCCTGTAGCCTCTACAGAAACCTGTGTGTCACACCCATTTTGTATTTCAACAGATGTTAACATCTTTTCATGTCTTCTCCTTTCTGATCTTTTGTTGATTAACGGCTCCAATACTTCATCGTCATCTTCTCTCTCAAATGCATACCAGCCCTTCCATTTAATAATAACATCAAAATAGATCCCACAAGTACCAGAAGTAACAGCATGCAATGATTTCTTGTGCTTCCTTTCAACCTTCTTACAAATCTTGCTTTTAGCCTCAGTTGTCAGGATTGCATTTTCTTTGGGATTCCGTTTCCTTCTCTTGAAGATAGGTATCTCATCATTATACTCTTCACTGACATTTTGATCAAGCACATGGTTTTCATTTGAGCTCAAGTTTACCTTCTTCTCCAATTTGGGGTAGAAAAATTCATGCTCTGATTTCTTACGCTTCCTTTCAACTTTAGGCATCACCGTTGAGCTTGGACCTGCCTTTACATTTTCTTTGGGATTCTGTTTCCTTCTCTTGAAGATAAGTATCTCATCACTATACTCTTCACTGACCTTTTGATCTGAGCTCAAGTTTACCTTCTCCAATTTGGGGTAGAAGAATTCAAGCGAGCGAGTTCCTTGTGATGAAGGACCTGTGACACTTTCCTCTTTTATATGATCTGTGACTAAACTGTTCTTATTTAGTTTCTTCAAAAGATTCCCATCCTTCATTTGTCCATCATTGTCTCGTTTGCCTGTTAGTGCCAAATTTCAAAGCTTCTAAGTGGGAATAAACAAGAATAAAGTACAGAAAAATAGAAGCTATCACATTAATTCTCTGAACATGTAGGCAATTTGACACCAAATGAAATAATCAAACACTAGATTGCTCGATAGAGTTTACAAATTTTCAGGCCACTCAAACTTTTGTATTGTCTGCCGTCTATTTGAATAGGTTAATACTAGAAATAATTGAGTTAGGAATCCATTGTCAACGTGGCACTAAACATAAGGTTTAACTTACCCCATCCATGGTTAACTTACCTCAGGAACATGTTCGGGACAGATTAATATTAAAAATTAATCATATAGAAACTATTTAAAAACTTTATCCTCAATTAACTTTTTACATTATTGGTGTCTCTGTGGAGTACATTTAAATTCAAAATAATAATGAAGTTCCTCATAGTTGAGGGTGACAAGAATCTGCATTATTGTTTTGTAAGACCTATTACTACACAATTTTATGACATCATATTCAGATACTCACCAATCAATATTTTTTCTAATTTTGAGTTTTTTTATGATCAATAATGCAAAACATATTTCTGAATCTAATTTACAATGATATGTCCCCACATTCCAACCCAATATCCTCGTCCCCATCCCTAGAACATGGGGATGGTAGGATGACAAGGGACATTCCTTGGCCATTCCCTATCCTCTAGGATTTCAAGGGCATGTCACCAAAATACTTCTTCATGTGACAACATGATGAGGGCATCTAGCCATTCCCAAGACGATTGGGGATCTGTGTGATGTCCCTCAATTGTTCTAGGGATGTCTAGGTGTCTGCATTTTCAAAATTTTAAAAAGTCGCATTTTATTTTAAAAACAAAAAAAGGGCCCTCCCACACCCTTTATGAAACCCTAAACCCTCTTTATGTGTAACCCACTCACCTTGTCATGTCCCCTCCGTTAAAGCCTCAAACACAATGACATTATTTATTTTAATAATAAAAGTGCTTTTAAACACTATTATTATAATAATTATTATATAAAATAATATGAATTATATTAATAATGATAACAACTTATGATTTCAACATTCAACTTATCTTGGCTTCTTCAAATACAAACAAGTATAAGGAGTGGACTCTCATTTGAAAGGCATCCAATTTTGATTTCAAAATGTTGTTCACATTTTTGTCACTTGGGATAAAAACCTCAAGTGGCGACTTACTAGGTTATACAAAATCCTAGGTTGGTATTGTAAAGCAAATTCTATCCAAGAGTTTACATAGAACATAATTTGAGTTTTATTGTGTCTTCAAGAGCTATTAGATTTGGTGGCTAGAAGAATTCATAAATCTAATTATCCTTGTTCCAGTGACTCAAGGTTAAGCATCATTGCCATCATGTCACATCCATATGGAAGGAGACACGATGGCAAAATAAAATTTAAAAAATAATTCATTAAATGGGGGTCGGTGGAGGAAATACCATGTGGGGGAGAAAAAACATTAAAGAGGTATTGGTGGTATTAGCAAGACCACAACTACGAAGGTCATCTATAAGCAAATTTTTGGCTAGGGTAGCTTCAGAATTTCAAGAAAATGGAGGACAATTCTACCAATAAAATGGTGTCTAAGGCAATGGAAGACAATTTTCAATGCCTAAAATCAGAAATATCTTCCACATCATTCCTAGAGCCAAGTACACACCTTCTTCCTCTTATTTTCCTAAAATAGTGTTTAATTCTGAGATATGCACTCCACCAGTTGAAACAAATTTAGTCTAGTTGATTTAAGCTTATGCATATGAAACTTGGGTATTATCCCCTACCCTATGCATGATTCACATTTCAAATAGTTCGTATGATTTGTCTAAGCTTAGATAAAACTCTCATAAAAGATCCTCGAATATGTGAAGCATGCCCTTTTGACTTTAATAGCGAGTTTATATATTATAATGATTATTTATGGTCATGTCATACTAGGTAATGTGATATTAGTGACATCTATTTTGTTAATTTTGTGATAGTTTATTATTGTCGTAGTTATATCAAAATTGGCAATAACCTAGATGAAATAGATGAATGGTCAAAGATTTCATTGAGGTGAAAGAAGTGTTAAAATCTGAATGCCAAGGCTTTTCTATACAATTATATAAGTGTGTCAGTCACTATTATTATAAACAAGTAGATATGACTAATAATTATTCTAAGGCCATTTACTTGTTGAGACAATTGATGGTATATTGCACGAATACCAACATGTATGTCATTGCGTTCTAAGTCGAGTTGATTATTAGGTAAAGATTTATATATCCTATTATGCTATGAAAAGAAGTTCTACTTTCATCAATTGACCGCCAATCTATTTAGTTGGCTAGATGGGGGTTATTATTTCATGTTTCCTTGCTAAATTATCAGGACTAGTTTGTGGTTGTAAAAGGCTGCATGTGACAGAGAATATTTATTGTATAATAATTGACCTATTAATTTTATTGCCAACTTTGAGCCTAGTCGTAGTAAGTGTAGATGATAGTTGAAATGGATTATACTAGTTCTTATGAGTGTTGGTTTTTCCATGGTTGTATTTTGTTAGCTTACAGATAAAGAACTTGTTATATGAATAGTGTGTAATATAGCTTGTGATATAGACATTCTAAAATAAGATTACCATATCATAACCTCATCTATACTTTATTACGGATACATCCCTTGTGAATGGGTTGCAAAGGTGTAGTGTCATGTTGTAAATGATATTGTAAAGTGCATCAAACCTAAATGTTTAATTGTATTGTTAAGGGACCCAACCATGTAACAATGTGCCTAAAGGGTGTGACTTGGTCTTATTGAGCTAGAAGGACAATACCTTACATGGCTTTGCATCTAGAAGAGGCAATTATGATTAGCATAATGTAACTTTGTGTTTACGTTCCTATGATGTTTGAAGAAATAGATATGAATACCTCCTTATAGAAGAATTTAATGCACTATAGTTTATATGGAGTGCTCATCTTGAAAAAGATGGTTCTCAGGACTACAATAATAGTATATTACCATGATTACTTGCATTGGTTTTAAGACAATGGAATTTCACTTTATTTAATAAGATTTGATATGAAGTGACTATTCATGTCAATTGAGCTAAATATATATACATAATCAACTCAATATTGTATTTGCATCAACATGGGATGATATATAATTATTGTTAATGTTGGCAATAATGAATGTAACATATCATGCCTTATCAGAAACTTGAACAAGGTGGTAAGGAGTTAGTCTAACTCCTTATTTGCCCTATCAAGTTTGTGTGAAAACTTAAACTGGTGATTACATAGGCTTCAAGTAAGTATTAAGTTATATGATGATGGTCACAAATGACTCTTTGAGCAAATAAAATTACATGTTCATAGGTACTCTCTCTAGTCTTCATGTTAATAAGGTGAGACTATAAGGGTTCTAGCATATTTATGCTAATGTATGAATCATAATGGTGAAGAGGTCTAAATTGAGACCTTGGTGCCCTTTGTTAGAAGTTCTTTAATACATGTTTGCTAAAGTGAGAGGTCGGCTCATTGAGTTTAAAGAGCATGCTTCTATATTGTTGTTTTAGTCCATTTGCTTTCTAGCTACATGATGTTGTATATTAAAGATGTGTTGCAAGTATAGGTGACTCCTATATTATTAATGTAAATTATGTAATTGAATAGTCTACACAGTGGAACATATGTAATGATTGAACATGGGCATGGTACTATTGTTAAAACACCTTGAGTAGAGCAAAGCTTAACTATAGATAGTTGTTTTAGATAGTTGAATAATCTAATTTCCTTTCCTTATGATAAATTTCATAGAAACAATAGCTCTCTTCTAGTGAGGTTAATGAGGTCATCACATAATAGAATGGAATGTTATGATATTCCCTTAGTTATAAACAACACTATGTACTGAGTACTTAATCGCAAGGAGATGTCTTCATGATTAATGTGGTAGGTGATAAATACATGTGTGGTGTTATCATCAAGGTAGCGAATATTGCATGATATCCTTGATATATATAATTATGAGGGACTGACAATCTTGGATATGACTATGATATTGATGTTATTGAATCATATTATACTAGGATGTCATTGTGGAGTCATATTAGGCCTTTACATAATTATTGCATTATGAATATATTTAGTTTTCTCTCATCCTGTGCTTGGAAATGAATAGTTTATTTTATATTGATTATGTTGTTATGCATATTTCTATGTATAGATTTGATTGCAAGAGTATTAGTAAGTGTTGGTATGAAATTAGAATGACAAGGAAACCTTAAGGGTTGGAACCTATGGGTATAAACTTTGAGAGTTTAAGTGAGAACTACATGTGAGTTTGATCCCGTTTGCAAGTAGGTATGTAGGCAATTATTGGGCAAAGGATGACCCCGAACCTCAAGTCCATAGGGGAAGGGTTTAGGGAATTTAATCCAATATTGGTGTGTTCCTAAACTTGATCAGCCTTCCCTTTTCTATATGCTTTAGCTTGAGGCCGAAACTGCATCAAATAATTGTGACTCACCATCCAATTAATATGTCTCCATTATATAGGTCTAAGCTAGTAGAAGGCCCTCTATTAGCACTAATTTCATCTACTCTGAGGTTGTTGGGATAGGCTCTCTGGATTTGCTCCCATCTTGGATGGACTTTTAGAATTAGCATCTTCATGTTTTCTCTAATGTGAATGAATGAAGGTGACTTTGGAGTTGTCTAGACTAAAATGATCAAAATTTGGTGTATTGAACACTATGGGCAATTAATGGTGAGTATTACCAACTATGTATGGTGTTATTCCTTAACACTTGGTTGGTGGATGATAGCATGCTAAGATTTGTGATTAGCATTATGCAAATGTTGGGCACATAGAAATGATAGATTGTTTAATATTACTATTGTGGGTTTGATTTATGTATAATGCATATTGTGTTTCTAAGTGACAACAAAATGTATGGAAGGACAATTGATATTACTTTGAGTTTGTAAATGTTTATGCATATGTGACAAGTAGAAATAAAACTCATGGGTTCAATATATTTATTGAGTGTTGATCTATAATTTAGACCCATGGACATATAAGACTGTATTTTAGTTTATGGACCTCTATGTGGCATGTAACTAAGTCAACCTAACCAGCATTGGTGAATCTTTGTGATATCCTTAAATTGTGTGTGGCCCTGGCTATAAGACGATCCACATGTTGGAACTAGGTCTGATACAGGCGTGGATAGTCAGTTGTCACCAATACCGTGCAGGTGACAAATGCCAAGCGTTATCCGTCATATCTTAGGATGAGCTGACTGCCATCGATAGTATAGAGGTGATAGATGCCAAGAGCCATCTAGGATATGATATAGCTGTAGTTTAGCTAGCTATCACTAATACCATGCATGTGACGAATGCCAGGTGCTATCCATTATATCTTAGGGTTAGTCAGCTATTGCTAGTAGCATGGAGGTAACAAAGGCTAGGAGATACCCAGTGGTATGATAGGGCTTAGCCAACTTTCACCAATACCATGTAGATGACAGATGCCATGATCTATCCCATACTAAGTTGGACCAACTTTCACCAAAGGCATGGAGTTGATAGATGTTTGGATCCATGGCTCGACAGGTTCAACATGTTATGGAAATCTTCTTAATGGCCACATTACTCCTTAGATAGTGATGATGACAATTAGTATGGGATGTTTGCTCACCATCATAGTTGGTTGTGAATATGTATGTTGTTACACCTACTCCTTATCCAATGATGACCACAAGTAGTATGTGATGCTTGCTTGTCATCACAATAGGTTATGAATTAGAAAAAAGGTTGGGATCTATGGTGTAGCGTGAGATGCACTAACATTCATTTTTCTTGTAGGTGGCATTTATGAGCTTGCGTTAGTGAGCTAGGTAATGGGAAAATGGATGTAGTAGGTTGCATCCACTTCCTATTACTAGTTGGTCACTATGTCTATGTGAGATAATCACTGTGAACATCTGTATTAAGGACCTTGTGTTGTGTATTGTTGCACTTGAGCCCTTGCTAGTGATGACTGCAAGTACTATGTGATGCTTTTATGTCATCATATTTGGCTGCAAATTAGGAAATAATATGAAACCCATGATGTACCATTAGATACACCAATATTATTATATCTAGTTGGGATATATTTGAGGACTTTGGGCTAGTGAATTAGGCAAAGGGCAAGATGCTTGCAATATGATCGCAACCATTCCTTTTGCTACATGGTCATTATGTGTACCTACGATGTGCATATGATCCAATCACATTGTGTATATGTGATGTCTGCATGGGTTATTCATATTATGTGTATGTGATATAGGTGTGAACTAATCATACTGTATATATATGCATTGTATGCATGATCTATTCACTCTATGTGTATGTGACGCATGCATGAATTATTCTCTCTATGTATATGTGGTATACATGAGCTAGTCACATTATGTGACACATACATGAGTTATTCACTCTATGTATATGTGGTATGCATGAGCTAGTCACATTGTGTATATGTGGCACATGCATGAGTTATTCACATTATGCAAATGGGTTTTACCCCTAAGCTAGTCACACTATGTATGTGTCACCCATGTGAGAAATAGTCACATTGTGTACATGTGATGTATGCTAGAGCCAGTCACTATGTCTGAATAAGTGACATTTATATGAGTTGGTTACTATGTGGTTAAATGTGTGTTTTCATACCTTGATGTTCACATTTGACTAACATTTGATTGGATTAAATTTGCTATCACACTATTGCATATGAATTAAATTGGAATTATAGAATTTACTTAAAAGCTATGATTTAAAAGTGAGATCAGGGATCTCATAACAAAGGAGAGGATGAAGCCTCTCTATTGTTGATGTATTAACTACAAAACCTTTGATTCCCATGAAGGAATATGTAGGCAGGGTGATTGTGAATGAACCCTTAAGGTTTAGGTTTGGGTCTAGGGATGACCCTAACCTTGGGAGCTTACTATACTCTAGTGTGAGTATATGAGTTGTGGATTAGAGTTCTTTCCATGACTATGATTGGTAAGTCTCTGAAGTTGGTACTTCTAAATCAAATAGAGGACACTTGGTCCATTAAGTAGCTACTTGATGTGTACAAAAAATAGTAGTAACTAGGGTGGTTATTACACATCACTCATCACCAGCTTGAGGAAGTCTATTGCTAGGTCCAACAAGGTCTAGGTCACTAATCCTTATCATTCCCAAATAACATCATCAAATGAGAGTCTACTAGGTGCGACATCCACATCTCTAGGTCCAAGTAAGATAATTTGAGTGTCTTTGACACCTCCTACACCTAGATAAAGATAAATAAATCACCTCCTGCTAGCGATAGTCAAAGTCAACTTTCATTGCGAGTCTAGATTAGGTTTACTCAAACTAGAAGAGGTAACTTTGATCAGTCTTTTTAGCATGGGAATCTCATATCCTCACCAGAGGGTAGAAGGCATTGAAATCATAAGGGGTGTAGGTATCAAATATATAACTATACCCTATAAACAAGAAGAATACTCAAGCCACGAGAACTATAGGATGATTCTTGGTGCCTTGAAATAATAAGTGCTATGAGTATTTGTAATAGTTGAGGCCAAAGGCCACTATATTGTGTCACTATATTAGGGTAATTATTGTGAACTGTGTAATTTGTCAAAAAATTCTACAAACAACATTTATTTTTGTGTACACCTACCTTGCTGAATATACAGAAGTCAATTTGTCTAAGTCTTATACTATTCATGTAATTTGTTGATGATTAAACATAAAACTATGGCAAAGAAAGTTGTTATTAGTTTACAAATAACATCTATGGATATTTTAATGGTGTCAAAGCCACCTTTCTTGCCATCCTGTAGGACTATGATGTAAATTAATGCACTTGAGTGATAGGAAAATCATATACTAGTGAAGGGAAAAGAAGAAAGAGGAAACCATAAGTGATAGAGATGAAGAAAATATGTACGAATTCATCAAGGGAAACAAAGAATTCCAATCTTCCATGAGGGATTCTATGGCAGAGATAGCTCGAATCCTAAGAGGGGTGAATCAACAATGGAGTTCTGGCATATCTAACTTGAATGGTGTAAAAGGGAGTAATTCAACTAATGACAAGGTCACAATTAACCCACCCATGAAGATATTCAAACCCAATTTTTTACAAAGAGATGAGGTAGACCTCTTTGAGGAAGAACAACACATACCACTACAATAGGAGGATGAAATAACAAGGTATCATGCTGAATATAATACTCTAATACCAACCATCTATCTAACATGTCTTTTGTTGAGCTTTATGAGATGAAAACAAGCTATAGGCATAGGAGGAGAAGGTATGAGGATTATACCTGTAGGGACATACAACAACATTTGGGAAAGATCACTATACCCACATATGATGGATGACACAATTTTTCAACTAAAGCATGGCTATAGAAACCCCATGTTTGACGAAGAAACCATCAAGTTCACCACTTTACATCTAGAGGGTGTATCTCATGAATGGTGATACCATGACATGGTGACAAAAGGGCATGGTTCCATTACCACTTTGGAGGAGTCAATAAGAGATTGACAAATAAATTTGATAGGAAAGATCCAAAAAATTACTTTAGAAGATCTAAAGCAAAAGGAAACATTGCATTCTTCTGAAAAGACATTAAAGTATTTCTTCATGAAAATTTATTGTTAAACTTCCAAAAATCTTTATACATCTTGTCAAAAGTTATTGTTAACGTACCGCAAATTTTCATTCTTCTCTTCTCCTGATACTCTGCAGGCTCAGCTATCTTTATGTATTCTCCAGAGCAATTCTTTTGATGTCTGCAAGATAATACATACATAACTTTTCTCATTCACATCAAGATACAATATTAATGAGAGGATTCATCAATCACCCACAAGAATGCAGCTAAAGAAGACTATCGAATGAAAGCAACTGTTCTTACTGATGCCAATGGCAACGAGAATTATTACAGACTTCATTACGAATAACCCTTGTCATGTCAGAAGATGAAGGTTGTCTGTTCATTGCCCTCTTTATTAGGTCTCCACAAATTTGACACTGCAATATGAAAAGAAAATTTCATTTGCTCAGTTGTTATTGCTACAATTTCTAATGAAAGTTTCAACTCGGTCATGATTCCATATACCTAAGTAAAACAATGTAAGCTTTACTCTGTGAATCAAAGTAAGAGTGAATACTTATACTATCAAATAAAAAATGTCAAATCACATAAACATACAGCTTGGCTCCAGGCCAAATCCAAAATAAACTTAGATGGAATATCGAACATTTCATAAATTATTTTGCAATATCTTTTACATCTACAACATATCTACAGACAAGCTATTATGATATATAAACGAGCATACCCTCCAATGGTGAGTTTTATAATTGTCAGTTGCTTCATCAGTGAAGTTGTGATAAATACTTAAGGCATAACCACATGCAGGCCTCTGCAACAAATATGAAAACTTAGCATAAGACAATCTGATATATATGTGTAACAAATAACCAAAGACTGCATAAAGAATTTAGACCCTCACCTGGTGATCAGGTAGTGTGCTAGAATTTATTTCCATCATCACCTTTTGAAAGGAAGGGCCGTGATCACTTTTTTCAAGATCACAAACGAATAATATGTAAAATCAAGAGGATGAGAATAGCTCAGAAGGAGGCTACTGTATTATTATAACAAAAAATGAAAACTTCTAGGAAAATATTGAGTACACTTACTCGTGGTCCTTATTCTTATCAGTGAGCCACAAGTATGCATGAATCATTTCATGCAGTAAGGTGTTTTTCAAATCAACGATTGAACGAAACTTTAATAAAGGCTCTGAAAGCCGTATAGCACACCATCCCGTTTTCATGTACTGGCAATTACCTGCACAGCTGTACCAGAAATGAAATGGGTTTTAGCTATAGAAAAGCAGAGTTCAAATAATTTAATAAACAGAATACATGCAAATATAATGTCTAAAGATTAGCTATAAGTTGCTCTAGCATAGTAGAATAAAAGATTTTGATTTCTACTGGACGATGTGCCTACACAAATCTCCAAAATTATACTGCAACAGCTGTTGAGAAAACTGTGATGAGATTAATCCAGCAGAAAAGGGTACCAAAACTAACACAAGGGTCGTTTTACAGAGATATAAACTATTGCAATGGAGGGTGAATTTGACAGAAGAGAAACCCCTCAGATGACAAATAAGCTCCTTGTTTCCAACAACAAAAAAAAATTATTAAAAAGAAGAAGAAAAGGACCAATAAAGAGAGGAATTTGTTTAAAGATAAAAATAGTTACAGGGTCATGCGCTTGGAGCCCCAGTCGACGGTGCATGCGCCTAAAACATTGTTGAAATACAATTGATTGTAATGGCAAAAGAGTGCATAAATGTCTGGAAGATCCGCTTCATTCATCGCTTTCGTTTCAATCTTTTTCTTCTCTTCTATCTTCTTTCGTTTCAATTCTGTCATTCTTGTTAAAGAAGAAAAGGCAGTTATATTAGGAAAATGAAACGTTACCTGGAATTCAACTATCTGACAATTCTTTTATTATTCCGCCGAGCACTCTGCAACTGGGATTTCAAGTGATTTTTCCCTCTATATTTGCTTGCGTCGTTAAATCTTATTGGCGGCACCTAAACACGTGGACAACATCCATTGGTACACGTGCTCAGGGTCGATTCAACTTGCCCCGTCACAAAGCCCAAGTTTGGAATAGGGTTCAGGAAAATTCTGTACTTCTGTAAAGAATTTTTTCGTCTCATATAAATGTTTGGAATTTTAAAAACTAGCAATTGCGCTTCCATGTATAATGGGTATGTCGAGTGTGCTTGAACTTTTTTGTTTTTTGTTTTTTTTTTTATTTTTTTTATTTTTTATTTTTAGCTTTTTTGGCTTCTTTCTTTTGGTGTGCTACCTAGCTAGTCACCAAGCGTTGTGTGTTGTATATTTATATTTAAACTAGTAAAAGCACCAAAGGTGCTATCAAATAGCCGATAGGCACAAATATTTATAGGCGTACCCTTAAATAGTATATATTTATATTTTATTGGAAAGTCATTAAATGTAGTTGTTGGTGGACAAAGCTATTAGCAATAGCATGTAAAAAGATAAATAATTAGAGATGTCTAATTCAGCCTACCAAGTTCTCTAAATGGTAAAATTAAATTTCCCTTCCTAAATTCCATTCAAGCATCCAATTTCTTCTTCTTTTATTAGTTGGATTCTTAGATTGTGAAAAAGTTTGGCTACAACACCATATTCTAGTATTACCTTGTTTGAAACAAATTTGTGTCAAATCATGTAATAATTGTAGCTTTGAAAGTTACTTCTTTAGGCCTTTTTTTCAAAATGTGTTGGCTCACTTAAGAACGGGATTTCATTATTATTAGTAAAACCAAATAAGTATCCCTGTTAATGGGGTAATAGATAGAATGAAGAAAGATCAAGAGGAAAGATGGACTCCTCCATAGTTGGGTTGGGAGAAACTAAATTTTGATGGAGCCTCAAGGGGAAATTCAGGTCAAGCCAATGCAAATTTTATCATAATTTGTAGTGCAAAGGGATAAATGATAAAAGGTGGCTCCCTATTATTGTGTTGGAGAATTAACAATGAAGTAGAGTGGGAGGTTGTTATTGGAGGACTTTCTTTGGTTGACTTGGAAGGTGGTAAGATGATGGTAATCAAGGGAGATTCCCAAATTGTCATAAATGGTTTGAGGAAAGGGAAGTGTCCTAATTAGAAGCTTGGTAGTTTGCTAGAAGACACATCCTAGTTATGTCAAAAGTTAGATTTTGGTTCATTTTAGGCATTGTTACCAAGGACAGAATAAGTTGGTCAATTTGTTAACTAATCATGGTATTGTTCTCTCTCCTTTTACTTTGTTCATAAGTTGTATGGTTGATGATTGGATTGGCCTTGGTGACCTCCTATTTGATGATATGTCATCATGAAATGTTGGGTACATTTGTGGTATTTGAGGCCTTATAAGGTCTCATTTTGTCATTAGTATGGTGTGAGGTGTCTTAGCTTTTTGCCAACTTGTAATTATGGTGAAGTGTGGTGAGAGGTGTTGTGTGTGAGAGATTGATTTTTGGAAAAGATTTATTCAGCTATTTCATTGCTTTCTTGGAAGGTCACTATGTGATGTCCTTTATTTGTTTTGGTGTGGTGCTCTATTCTAAGTGTTGAGTTTGGTTGGTATGTTGTATTGTTGGGAGTTGGGTTTTTATTGGTTCAAGCTTAGATGGCTCAATGGATCATAGATTGGGGCCATGACCACCTACATTGTGGTTTGATCTCCAACCTTTGCCTTTGCAAAGTATTCAACTACTCAACCATAATTTTCTCAATTTGGTCAAGAGTATTTTGGATGACAATGGTTTATGTGATAATGGGGAATTAATGTCTTAGGCTATGATTTTGTCAAGTTTTCATGCTAAATTAGGAGTGACAATTCCTTTGGTTGAGGTGAGGAGTTGGTAGCCCCTGATCCACTTGATGTTATGGTGGAGGCAAAGGTAGTTGAGGTGTCTGGAGGAGTGGAGTTAGCTACTTTAGAAAGAGACATGGCAACCTTGAAAGATAAGGTTCGTAATCTTATCTAGGATTTGGAAGCCCTCAGGACTTGAATCCTATATATGAATATGATGGTGAGGAATTTGATGGTAGACCATTGACAGGGCTCATTGGAGATGATCAGCACTCACTCTCGCTTGCATTAGAACACGGGTTAGGTGATTAGGGCCAAGAAAAGGGCCAAGGTTATTCATGGCATTTAGTTTGTGGGGTTAGGTTACCTGGCCTACAAGGTTTTGTCTACCTAAAATCAATCATGTTAGTGGCCAATGGGTGGCATGTGAATCACATGTATTAGTTAGAAGAGGATGATCTAGTGTAAGGTGGTGGAGTTGGCGATTTGGGGGTGACAACTCTTCTTTGATGTGTTGGTTACAATGGTTCAAGTGGTTGGTTGATTGTCATTTTTGCTCCAGTTTGATTGGTGGGTTTAGCCCTAGAAATCTTGTTTTGGTATTTGATTGTTTAGTTTAGTTTGCTGGTCTAATCTTTTAATTCATTGTTGAAGCATGCTTTAACTTGTCTTTTATTTGTTGTCTCTTATTATTAACTTCCTAATCTAAAGCCCCATAATAAAACCTCAAATTTTATTAAAAAAACAAACAAACAATAAATGGCTTTTCTAAGTGTCTATTATCCCATTTACTATGTTACTTTAGTAAAACATTATGAACGTTTGTCATTTTAGCACTTGTGAAAGAAATATTATTTGCTCATATTTTAGATACAAACCTTATCCTAAACATAAGAACTTATCATTCATGAATAGAAGGGACATAATCCCTCTTCAGACTTTCCAACAGAAGAAAGAGACCAAAGAGATGCATTAATGCCAGGATTAAGTGAAATAGGTGGAACAAAAAAGTGTAATACCTAAATTGTTGATCTGTAAATCGATTCCTCTAAATCAGGAAGCTAACCAATTGTTTCTTGTTGTTTGCATGCGCTTTGGGGGGAAGAAGAAAATAACTATTTGTAGTACTTCCTATTTGGATACTTAGTTTTTGGTGATTTTTTGGCAGTGAATATATAGGGGATTCGAGACTGTAGAAGCTGTAATGAGATAGGAAAAATAAACTCTGAAGGAGTGGTGAACTCTGACTCAGGAGTATCTATCTGTGTATGAATTGTTCTTTTAATATAGAAGTTATAGATTGTATTTCCTTTGGAATAGATGGTAAACTGTGTTCTTTCCATTATGTGTTCTGTTGTTTTTGTAGAGTTTCTAGTTTTGAGTAATTAACTGTAAGAATAAGTTAGAATGTATAGTAGTATTTAGAGATCTTTCCTGCAGGTGCTTGAATGTGACTACATTAGTTACATAGTTACATTGTTTTGGATAAAAAGGATTGACGAATACGATACAGCAAGACGAATCTATAACTTTGTTGTGAGCCAGAAATGCAACCAATTTTCTCTTCATATTTTATAATGTGTAAAAGCCATATTACTATAATCAAAATCCAATACCTATACTACTATGATGTAAATTAGATCACAACCAAATAATATTTGTAAAAGGTAACGTGAAATAACAAAGGTAATCATAACAAATGTTTTCAATGTCTTTACCTCACACAAAATGACAATAAACAAGGCATATCATAATAATACAAATTTAAATGTGAATTTAACATCTTTTACTACAAAGGAACAATCATCAATGTGGGGATGCTCAAAAAAGTCATTGAATGAAAATGATAGGGCATTAGCATTCAGTCAAGAGGGAGCCACATATTTGAAGTTTGAGCATCCATGTACTACAAAGCTGACCAATCAGAAGCTAGAAGAGTTGAAAAGAACAAAGAAAAAACCCACAAGCACACTACCCAATTAACCTAATACAAAAACAACCCAAATGGAAAGAACCTAGAATTAGTGAAAACACAGATACCAGACCAGTAAACAACATTAAAAATATATATATAGCACGAAACCTTAAAAACAAGTGACTCCCCAATCTCCTATCCCACCTAGCCATTAGGTAATGCTTCAAGAACCCCTGATATTACATTCCAACCTTTGTTGCAACCACAACCTGCTTTAGAGAAAAGTTGCTAGTACTACCAGAATGCGCCAGAGATTCAAAAGACACCTTGTGGGTGATCTCTTGATGCTTCTTGATATGCACTAGAACCTCCTCTCTGGAAGTGTAAAAGTGCTACACCTTTTAAGCACCATTCTTGTGAGAAACAACCATGGTCTTCACAACCATATGAAGATCAAGGCAGAACAACGTCATGGTTTGAAAATCATCCTACAAAGCTTGAACCTGCAACTACATAACTCTCAAGTCATTTTCCAACGAAGGGACTGAAGGCTTCATGAAGGCATTTGAGTTCTTGCCGCAACCACCATAGGTATATCCATGTCCTTGGAATGGAGGACAATACCGGCAAGCCATCCCCTCAAATCCTTAGAAACCACTGGCACATTTAATTTTGATTTGAAATCCGCCAAGATCAAAGCCCTAGAATCCTCTAGACCCTCTTGTTCTAGCATGGCATGAAAAATCATGCACAATTGTTCCATTTCTTTTTTGTCCATTAAAAATGTTTTGGTAGATAATAAATTTATAGAATCAGCATGGTTTTTTTAAGTAGTTTATAGAAATTATTTTTGGATGACCAATTTTTTAAAAAAATTTGGACGACAAGCTACTAAATTTTTGGCAGTTACATGATGTGTACACATATAGAATGGCCTATCGGCCAAAAAAAAATCTAAACATGGATATCTCTTTTCCATAGATTAATTTTTCCATGGTTTTTATTTCTCAATTTAATTTTTTTTTTGTTTCATATTTTGGGTGATTTAAAAAGAAAATGATAATAAGAAAATCATAAAAACTATGGAACCAAAAAAGATATTGGAAAAATTTAAAAATAAAAACCAAAAAATAAATTGAAAAAAATAAAAAATAAAACCAAAAAAGAAATTGAAAATAAGAAAATCAAAAAATAATGGAACCAAAAAACACATTGGAAAAAATAAAAAATAAAAACGAAAAAAGAAATTGGAAAAATTAAAAACTAAAAACTAAAAAAGAAATTGGAAAAAAGTAAAAAATAAAAACCAAAAAAGAAATTGAAAATAAGAAAATCACAAAAACTATGGAACCAAAAAAGAAATTGGACAAAATAAAAAATAAAAACCAAATTTTAAATTTTTTTTTTGTTTTTAGATTGGAATCTTATTTATTTTAATTTTTAGATTGGAATCTTGAAATCTTTGAGCTCTTCGACTCCACCCCTGCTATGAATGTAGGAACGCCTCTCGACGTAATCAACATTTTAAAAAGATTGTATCTCATGAAATGAGAGATTTTGGACAAACTGTCAAAATTTATATAGAATTATAATTCTATACATATTTGGTTTATATATAATTTTACTTATACTAAAGGTATGCCATAGTATTTTATGGGCACTTTTGAATGAATAACTATCATAAAAAATTTGCTTGACAAGTAGGGTTAACCGTCAAATTTAATCCCTGTGTGTGAGATCTTGATCCTCGCAACACAAGTTGTTAGATGTCAGTTTAGTTATGTGAGACTTATGTTCCAATTTGGCATTACCCTTTACATTAATATTGATGGACTAAATCCTTTATAATTGATGTCCATGATTTGCTTAAGCCATGTGGTTGATGATTGGCGGTGTACCAAAATAGGCTAGTGCCTAGCGGCTAAACTTATGTTGTTTGATTTTGGATCAATTGTTGTGCGCTATCCATGTGATCCATCAACCCCCTAACGTGGACGATAGATTTAGTGTTACATGCTTGACTGTTAGTCTCTTTGTTGGCACATGTCAAGGCTTCTTGTAACCTAACTATTCTCCAATAATAAAAAAAATAAAGATGTTTCAATTTATTTAATGATAAGGGCATACATATTGAAGCATTAGTAAATAAAAGGAGCAACAATAATTAATCACTTGAGAAATAATATGAATATCAAAATAATGACATTTATAACATAACAGAGAACATTAAATTATAGGCAATGGAAATAATACATATCTTTAATAGTTTCTTGAAGTAGCTATCCCACACACAGAGATAGGGTTACTGACCCTAACTTTTTCCCAGCACAAACACCCCTGGAGGAACCGGTTCTTACACAGAACCAACCTGTCTTTACAACATAAACACAGCCCTAGCCAGGACACTGACACACTCTGTGTGCCCCTTCTCCAAATGTTTAAATGCTAGCCATAAACAAAACCTTCACTCTTGTGTGCCTTCCAAATTTTGTATTCCTTTTTATTTTGCTTTTCCTATACTTTCATGTATAGTTTTTCCTCCATGATTTCTCATTAATTCTCCCCTTCTTATTTACATTCATTTCTCAGGTTTAAATAATAACCCAAAGGGTGACTTCCAACCATCACACCCACTCTTAACAAAATAGGGAATATAATTATTATTTTAATTTCCTTTAAGAATCATGAGTGTTGTTATTGTTTTAAAGGTTCTTTTAACCTTTTAACTTCTTTCTAAATTGAAAGTAACTTTATTTACATCCTTTTCTTTTACACATCTTCTTTGCTGTTAAATAATTTTCTTTCCTCTATCTTGATTCTTTAAATAATATTTTATAAACTTTATTTTTATAATTATTTTCTTGCGGAAAAAGTCCCATAACAATTCTCCCCCTATAGCTTAGCTGATGTCCTTAGTAGCTCAAGGAGAATCTCTAACAAAACATGCAAAATCATTTAGTTAAATAAATGTGGATCATGCTATGAATTTATTTCACTTAACATCATCTATAGTTCTATTTCATAATTTGTTTAGTTATTTTCAGTAACACTTTCTAATGTAATTTAATCATAAGTAGATTTAAGGAGTTAATTCAATTCTATATACTAAATCCCTGATAACTTTTCAATTTGCTCATTCATGTACCTATAAGTAAATAACATACATATATCATATTATGCATTCACCCATCATTCACTATTATATAACTTACATAGTCATATATTCCAAGATGATAATCATGCACTCTGAACTACATGACTATCCTTTATTTTATATAATATTGCACAAATAACATGTATAATGTTATTGGATTGATCAAGTCCAATAACATAACACAATAAAATAAAAGGTAGTGCACATAATCCTATAAGGTACTTTCTTTTAAAAACTAAGCATTAACAAATCACTCACATAGATTGACTGTTCAACTACATTATGCCTACTTCTAAGATAAATGGATTATATTATCTCAATTCAAAGTCTTTGGATTGGCCACCCTAATCCAAGACTCAAAGAATTAGCTAAAAATTGATCCTAAAATGGTTTGTCAATTTATCTACTCTCTTGGAGCCTTCAAATCACATATCGGTTACAATCATGGCTTAAAGCATATAATACATGAATAATAGTGTATAAAATGTCATTCTATAATTCCCAAGATGCACCCCTTTTGGTTGTAAGTCTACAATAACCAAAATATGCATTCAATAATGAGAAACAATTTGTACCAACTATGTAATATTTGAATTGACAATTTTGTAACAATAATAATTGTTTTATTAGGACAAGTTCATTTCATGCCTGGGATGTGTAAGTTGATTACATCATAGTACAATAAAGAGTTCAAGTATGTTGTTCGTTTAAGACCTTCAACTATATTCACATGTTTGTTTTGTTTTGAGTCAATGTTATAGTTTGTTTTGTCAAAATACTAATAAATCTTTAACAACTTAAGCTTGGTCTGAATTTCACAAATTTGTGAAAGATATAATCATCTTTGTACCAAGAACTACTTTCTCATTTCAAAATCAAATTTGTATAATAATCATATATATATAATTGTAATCATAGATTATATGTCCCCCTGTAAGATTTGAAATGTCCCTAGGTTTGTTCCTAAAACAATCTTTTTGGTTTCATATTCTATAAAAATATTGTTTCATTCTATCCAACTCATTCCAATAGAAACATCATATTGTACTAAATTTAAGAGGTGAAAAAGGATCCTAGGACCTAAAGTTTGTGGGCCCACAATTTAACTTAAGTCGGACTCAGAGTATGACTACCTTATTCAACTTTGATTAATCAACTCAACATAGTACAAGGAAAACACACTGCACAAGTAGGCATTATATGCTAATCTTCTCTGTATCATTTCAAATTATTTTTTTACCTTGTGTGCCTTTATCCCCTATTTACCCTATTACACCTCATGAAGGATTTTGCAACAATATATCTTGCAAGTATTAATTACTCTTTTATTCTCGGTGAAGTTTGTAAGAAATTTTATTTCATGATGGATTTATAATTTTGTTTCTCAAAGTATCATTTAATTATTATGTATTTCTATCTTTTATATTCACCACCTATAGACCTATTTTAACCTTAAAACAAATCTATTAACCTTAAAGTAAATTAACAACCATATATATACTAATAATGCACGCACATTTTAATCTCATATTCATTTATTGTTGTTTTTAATTGTTTATAATTTACTTTAAATTCTCTATACAAATAAATATTTGTATTACCATTTAATTTATTTTATGTTTAGATCTCTATATATTATAATTTGATTTAACATTTATAATCTTTTCTTTTCCAGGTATACCAAATGTAACCTAACTATTCTCCAACAATAGAAAAAATAAAGAATGTTTCAATTTATTTAATGATAAGGGCATACATATTGGAGGATTAGTAAACAAACTGTGGCCAGTACCTGCCTTGTAGTGTTGTTATTATAGTATTCATTTAGTTGTAATTTTTTTGTTAATTATCTATTGGTTGTATATAGTATTTGTTTAGTTGTAATTTTTTTGTTGATTAGGTATTGGTTGTATAGACAAATTGCATTCCAATAATTGAAAAATTAATTTTTGAAGAGTGTTGAAATCTCTTGGCTGAATAAAATTGAAATCTCAAAAATAATCTAGGACTAAAATATTTCCTTAAGTATAAAACTAAACTTTACAAAGCCTATTAAATAACACAAATATTTCCTTAAAATGTAATAATATTAATACTTTTATAATTTAAAATGCATTAAAATAAAAAATGTAATAGCATGGTGAAATATTTTTTAGTGATACTAGATTTTTAACTTTTGACTAAATAAAATTGAAATCCCCAAAATAATCTATTTTCATAAAATAAAATGTTTAGAACCCTAACCTTAGTTGGGTGTGAAGAGTTTTGAAATGTCTTGCCTAACATATTAATTTTATCTTAGTCACTTAATTTTTTGTTTAAGTAATAATAGTAAGTACTTTTAGAGAACATGATTTTAATTATTTTCATTAATCTAATATTGTGGTTTAGTAATAAGATAAAGAATTGTATATCATTTCAAATTTGTAACTATTATATTTTGAGAACTAAATTTATAAGGAAAATTTTATGTGAACTTGTTTTGAAATGCTTAGGTAAATAAAATTGAAATCTCATAAATAATTTAATTTGGTAAAAATAAAATAGCACTAAAATATTTACTTAGATATAAAACTAAATTTTACAAAACCTATTAAATAACACAACTATTTTCTTAACTATAAAACTAAACTTTACAAACCCTGCATATTTGTATTATGTGGAGATTTGAAATGTTTGCTTAAGATATTATAATATAATAATATTAATACTATGATAATTTAAAATGAGTTAAAATATTGTATGTTTGAAGAATAAAATAAAAAATGTAATAACATGGTGAAATATTTTTAGTAAGTAAAATTGAAATATAGTAAATAAAATTGAAATCCCAAAAATAACTAATTTGATAAAATAAAATGTGTAGAACGCTATATATTAATATTATAACTTTGTCCCTTTGACAAAAAGTAATTTTTACCTTTAGCTAATGAATCAAAAAATTAAATTCATAAAAAACTAATGATTCTTTCCTCTCATAATTATCACCATCTATTTAGGCATGACTTAACTAGTGGTAGACAAAATTTGTGTTCATAATTTGTTTACTTGCCACATCCTCTCCTCAAACCAAAATTCTCTCCACATTTATAGCTTTTTGTTGCACTCTCCGTCCGCAGAGAAGAGGTCATTTTTTCAGCCAATGACAATACAGATAAATTATTTTTCAATAATTTTTTGTTAAAAATTTATCATATTGACATAGGAAAAGTACAAATTTAAATCAAATTTGCCCGACAAGAAAAATAATCATGTCTTTTGATTGGTTTGCAATCAATAGATTAATAACTAGATAAATGCAAACTCATTGCAATAGTACCAGCCAAAGGTAGGTACTAATAAAAGGAGCAACAATAATTAATAAATAATACAAATATCAAAATAATGACATTTATAACATAACAGAGGAACCAACCTGTCTTTACGACATAAACACAGCCCTGGTATGCTATACCTCGAGTTGTATCCGTCTTTACGACATAAACACAGCCCTGGTACACTATACCTCGAGTTGTTGGATACACTCTGTGTGCCCCTTCTCCAAATATTTAAATGCCAACCAGAACCAAAACCTTCACTCTTGTGTGCTTCCAAATTTTGTATTCCTTTGAGTTGTTGGATACACTCTGTGTGCCCCTTCTCCAAATATTTAAATGCCAACCAGAACCAAAACCTTCACTCTTGTGTGCTTCCAAATTTTGTATTCCTTTGAGTTGTTGGATACACTCTGTGTGCCCCTTCTCCAAATATTTAAATGCCAACCAGAACCAAAACCTTCACTCTTGTGTGCCTTCCAAATTTTGTATTCCTTTTTATTTCTCTCTTCTTATACTTTCCTGTATAGTTTTTCCTCAATGATTTCTCATTAATTCCCCCTTCTTATTTACATTCATTTCTTGGGTTTAAATAATAACCAAAGAGTACTTCCAACCATCACACCCACTCTTAACAAAATAGGGAATATAATTATTATTTTAATTTCCTTTAAGAATCATGAGTGTTGTTATTTTTTTAAAAGGTTCTTTTAACCTTTAAACTTCTTTCTAACTTGAAAGTAACTTTATTTACATCCTTTTTTTTTACACATCTCCTTTGCTATTAAATAAATTTCTTTCCTCTCTTTTGATTCTTTAAATAATATTTTATAAACTTTATTTTTATAATTATTTTCTTGGGGAAAAAGTCCCATAACACTTCTTCTCATGTACCCCACCATTGCTACGTGACATCTTTCTACAATGCATACATGGACTTTCCTCTTCATGCTAAAATTGACATTCACAATTTTCACCAATGATGCTCCATTGCATGTTTTGGGCATTGTCTTAGGCAATTTTGCCCATCTGGAGGGTTATGGTCATGCACCTACTATTGGTAAATGCAAACTCCATAGTACACCTAAAACTAGTGTGATAATAGATCTCAAAGCTTTCCATGTCCATTTGTTCCATGGGGATTGCCCTAATAGCCATGTATGTGAAATGTAGAAGCATAGGTAAGGTACGCAAATTGTTTGGCAAAAATGCCATAAAGAAAGGTGGTCTCACGAAATTCCGTGATTATAGGATATGCACAAAATGGATTTGTTGAAAAGGATTTAGAAATTTTAAAGCAAATAGAATTGAATTTTGTAAAGAGAAAGAGAAAATTAAATATCATGAAGAGGAGCTTATAGAGTACATATTCAAAAAGCTTGATGCAAGAAGGAACTGTGTCAGGCTTCATAAACTGCAAAGGTAGAAGGTCATTGTCATAAAACTAGCATATTTATATTTAAAAATATATATCTAAAGTATGTTGAGAGATATCCTTCGAGGTGCTTATTTCCTTTATATATGTTAAATTGATTAAAAAAATAGACACCTTGAAAAAGATATCTCTGAATGTTCTTTAGACATATTTTTTAAAATTAAATATGCTAGTTATAGCTCATTAAAAAAAATATTATCTTTATTATACATTTCATTTATAAATCTTATATATTTTATAAACTCATCTATTATCCTTCATTCCTAAATTATTATATAATTCTAACATTTTACTTAATTCTTATGTTTCCTAATCATGAAATACCTTTAAACTTTCTTTTTGTTAAATTCTTACATTTTCTAAACATTTTTTTATTTACTTCTAAAATCATTTCTTCCTCCTACATATTTACCTTGTTTACATTTTTCATGTCTTCTAATATTTTCATTCTTCTAGTTCTCAATACACTTTACTTTCTAAAACAAATTCAAACTTATTCTCTATCTTTCTAGATGTTTAAAAACAAAAATAATCTTTTAACGCCTTTATTCAAATGGAGACAAATCATCAGTACTATTCATTTCTATTGAAACACCTCTTTCACTTTAAAAAATAAAAATCATTGCTTTCCATTTCGAACGTCTCTCTATTGCATGTAACTTGCAAGATGCTTATTCTAAAAAAAAAATTCATTCTATGTTGTGTTCCACTTTCTAATCTGGTATTACATTATTTGTTGTTGATTTTTGGGGTCTTTCCAATACCATAATCCTTCTAGGAATTTCATTCCAGAATAAAAATAACAGTTTATAACTTCTTTCCTATGCCATTTCTTCCAGACTTTATGATTATGGTAATGACAATTTATCTAGAGATTGTTATTATTTGGAACCATTATTTTTTCTTGGTATTTTTGGGTTACCAAATCTGTTGGTTTTTATTCCTATTTTGAATGCCTCACATTGTTGTATTCTCATAGATCTTACAATGAATTTTTTATGACAACATTTACAACACTCTTTTATTTCTATTATTTTAGATTATTGGCAATACATTTTTATACAATAATATTCTTGCTGCATTGCAAGAGGCTTCATATCATTTCTATAGTGTAGTTGTATTTCATTACATTAACATTAACATAAATCTTGTAAAAAATTTTAACATCAAGCTTTATCCTTTCCTCAAGCATGGCCTCATATACTCTCTATGCCAGGCTTATATTTTGACTTGAAAAAAAAACCTCTCAATCATCATCATCTTCCCCTTACCCCTTCAGCAGGCTCAGCTTCGCGGTTTGGCACGCAAATAGACAACAAAATTTTATGTTTTGTTCCTTTTTTTAATAACAAAATGGATTGAAATTTCATTGGGTTTTAAATTATTAAAGGGGAGATTTGCAAGTTTGGATGCTTCCTTACTACCTAGGTGCCAAGCATCTCATCTCGCAAGGATGCTACACAAGCTTTGTTCAATTCTATTTTTGATTAATGTAAGTGCTTTTAACTGGAGCTATGAATCGAAAAGGGTTTTGAAAGGGTCCCAAAACCTTGTACAACAAGAACAAGCAACAACCTCAAGAACCAACAACAGCAAGCAAGAACCAAACAATGGAGTAGGCCTAAAAATAGTAAGGCTACAATGAAAGAACAATAATAACCATAATCAAGGAGGTTTAAAACCAAACCTCACCAAATAACTCTGAGATGGAATAAGAGCTTGACTCAAATAGATTGTCTTACCCTTTTTTAAAGGTCCAGACTCATTCCAAGGACACCTATTATTATCCTTCAATAAAGCCCTTGGGTCATTCCCCAATTTATCTTTCAAAGAAAACCCTTACTCGTTCCCAACAAGATTCTTATCTTTCAAAGGAAACCCCTTCTCATTCCCTACACAATCCACACCAATGCCTATTTCTTTACCTTTATTTCTAGTAGCGTCAACAATCTGACCCTCTTTTCCATGACAGGAAAGGGAGAAGTGTCCAGCTTTATGACAAAGGATACAAACCTATGAAGAAGTCTCGTAATGAATTCGCTGCTCCCAAATGCCAAATTTGGAGCAAAGTTTAATGACTTTTGCCAATACCTTATCAAAATCTACACTCACACAAAATCTAGCAAAAATCAAATGCTTCATAGACTTGGTAACATTATCTATGGATAAAAGTTGACCAATAGCATTTGCAATACATCTAATTATCTTTTCGTTTCAGAATTCTAAAGGAAGCTGTGGAAGTCGAACCCAAATTGAAGCCCTATTAAAATCTTCCTTTGTTGCGTTAAAACCAGGAGACCATCTTTTCAACAAAAGATTGAACTTTCCAAGGAACCAAGGTCTCCCCTGCAAAACAATCTTGCTTTCCTCAAGAGAATGGAAGGAAAAGAGAAAAAATCCATTAATCATGTCAACCACATGGATCTGCTCAAACATGCACCATCTTTTTTTAACCCAATTTTGAAAAACATCAATTTTTGGATTAAAGCTAGAGAATCTCCCAATGAGGGCATTCTCCATGCTAGCAATAGCACTGTCAACATCAATATTAGGGATCTCCAGTGAAACCAAGGGAGCCCCCGTCTAATTTGCATTAACTAAAATTAGATCCTAAACAGAACTGGTTTGCATGTTCAAATCCCACAAACCCTAGGTTGAAGGGGAACCCACCTCTCCAAGACAACCCACATCTGACTTCGAAGCACCTCCATTCATATTTTTCTGACTAATCACTGGCACAATAGGTGGAAATCGAGAAAGGGGAAAAGGGAGCCAAAGACTCCAAAATGAACTCACTAGAAGAATCATCCATAGTAGAGGTTAAAGTTGCATGGGCTGTAGGAAGCATAGGAGAAACCCTAGTAGGGATTTCCTTAGCCAACGATGTAGCAAACACCTGTGAGGCATCATCCAAACTAGTAGCTTGAACAGCATCCAAATCTAAACAAGAGGTCGCCATAGGAGGAACAAGAGGCTCCAAGATCACCTCACCAGAAGAATCAGCCTTAATAGAGACTGTAGAAATCTTTGCATGGGTTGTAAGAGGGGAGAGAAAACCCTGCTTAAGTACCCTATTAAACCCAGAGACATTAGAAGAAGCAGTGGCCACAAAAGACCCCTTCTGGATCAAAGACCTTTGCACCTCCAACTAAATGTCGAGAGATTCATCCTCTTCTTCATTTGTAGGGAAAAATCAATCATCCTTATCACTATCACCATCGGTATCTCCATCATTGTCCTCTCCTTGTAGATTTGGGCTACTTCCACCCTGAAAAGCACCTCTCCCGCTCTCGCTCATGATGTTATCTGTTTACTATGGTATTTTGTTTACACTTTGTTGAGATTGCAATATAATTAGTTTGCAAAACACACTCAATGTTTTTCTCTTCCACCACCAAACATGCTTTTTACAATTTAATAAAGTGAAAATTTTACACTAGAATTCCATACAGGGCATAACCAAAAACAAACCAGAGTCGACAATTGTCCAAAAAAAAGCACCTGGTATGAAATATACAACATGCTCAATGCTTCCTCTGCTATTAAGGCTAGTAAAGACATTATTTCAAACATTTCAAGCCTTAAAGACACAAATCACACCTACCCATGTCCAAACAAATAGCAAGAAGAAACAAATTACTCTACACTGTAGGAGTCCAGGACAACACTGAGAAGGGGGGGTGAATTAGTGTTGTGTAAATTTTCAAACATTTTTCAAACTTTAACTTTCAAAGCACAAGGATAGAAGGATATCATTGATTTATCAAACACATATGCACAAAACTGAGAATGAAGAAGGAGAACAAAACCTTATAAGCAACGTATTAACATACACACATACAAATGAAAACATTATGACACATAACACAAATTTACACGAGTGGAAAACCCTCCTGGGGTATAAAAACCACTCCAAAACTGCCTCACTGGCTTAACTGATAAAACATGCCTCACTGGCTACAATATGTGTCTCACTGACAAATACATACAGAAGTCTCACTGGCCACGGTCTCACTGACCACAAGCCTCATTGGCATACTGTGCCTCACTGGCAAACACAATCACTATTAACAAAACATCAAACTTTGTGTGCAAGACATGATTGCCGTTCAATCAGATTTGCACCATTGTATACAACCTTATACCTCCTGTTTGATTTTCTAATCAAGACCATTTTCTTTTACATACTTCTGCATATGTGATTTCTCCATGTGTATGTCTTCAATCTTGCATCTGATGCTCAAACAATTCATTCTTTGTAGACAGTACCACCCACACTATCAATGTGAATCCAATAAATAGATATCTCTCAACATTCTGCAAAATTATTTTCACATGACCTTTCATATTTCAAACTAAAAAACTTCTTTATTTTTGTTTTACTTTCACCTTCCGACCCTTGACATCTGCATAAATAATTTATCTAAAACAATTGTAAGATCATAAACAAATCTTCAATAAAATCAATCAGTGCCCTGTAGGAGAAAAACAAAATCTCTGAGCAACTTCATCTTCCATCTCTACAATTTCTTCTAAAAAAAATCAAATCTCTTTCAATCTGAAAAACTTTGATATTCTTCAATCTCTGCAAATAAAATCTTCAATAAAATTAATTCATCTCTGAAAAACAATCTCCAAAAACACTTCATATTCTCATCTCTATAAATATTGTCTTCAAAACTAATATCTTAATCCAATGCCCTTCATGTATGATTCTTCATATTCCTGAAAAAACACTTCATTTTGCATAAGACTTTTCATCTTCATGCAATCTCCTTCTCTGCAAATTCCTGCAATCAAACTCTTTTTCTTCTCAAGAAAATCAATCTTCATTTTGCAAAAAAATATTTCCAATTCTCCATAAATATTTGCTTTACAAAAAATCTCCTCAAATTCTTCTTTATCAAAAATCAATCTTCTCACATAAAAAATTCACTAAATTCTTCAATGGCTTTTTCCAAAAATATTGCTTTTAAAAAAAACAGCGATCTCCTATAAAGGCTCCTTGAAAAACTCCTATGCATTCTATAATGGATCTCATGCTTTTTTTTTTTTAAAAAAAGCAAATAAAATAGAAATTAAAAATTTCTAAACTTAAAAAGCATTCTATAAAACATGCTTTCCTTAATAATATTCAAAGATCTCCATTTTATATATTCCATCGGCCTTTATAGCATAAAACAACTTCATAAAAAATGGGCCCATAAAAATCTTCTTAAAAATCTGCCCCCTTTAAAAATTTCTATTAATAGCCTTTGAAAAGGCTCTCCCACTTCCTCCTTTAATTTGCATGATGGAGAGTTCTTTTTTTTTTAAAAGAATAAAATCTTTTAAAACTAATGAAAATATGCCCTTTATGAAAGAAGCTAAAAATTAGCTTAAATTCTTTCTTTTTTTTTTAAGACTAAAATTAGTCTAAAAAAAAAATCTTTTATTTCTTTCTTCAACATTCAAAAACTCCTTTTTTAAAAAAAAAAATGTCATAAAGATATGACATAAAGGGGATCAATAAAAACAAATTTTTTAAATTAAAAAACAAAGCCAATGATGGTTTATTTGCATTCCCCAATAGCCTTTGATTTTTATGAGCTCATATGATGATTGTTGACATAACCACAAAGATCATGATGAACCTCGTCACAAATTTGATGACTCTGCCACATATTTCTTTGCAAGACCAAATCATATCACATGCCTTGACATCAATGGACCATCTAATAATTCTTTTGCATTTCTCCTATCTCATGAGATCTTTCTGAGATTGTAACTTCTTGAACCTGAACATGAGATACTTTGATTTATAACAACAACCTCTTATGCCAATGCAATTATTATATGTGTCAGTTGAGAAATAGATCAAAGCACATAGAATCTTCAACACTTTGCTTCTTACTTTGATGATCATTATCACCATGTCACTTACCTCTTATCTTGAACAAGACTATTGAGAAGACATCCTGAAATCATAAGACTGTGAACCCATCATCACCTGATTATTATCATCACTAATCAATATGGCTTTGAACTTATCAACAATAATCATAAAGAGAATATATGATGACATCCATAATGAACCTGATTAAGCCCTGAACTTTTGTAATCATCTTGACAAGAAGCAACTTTTTCATACTCTGCCAAATGTTACTGACCTATTAATATAACCCAACTCTTTACTTTCCCAACACCATCATAAGATATCCTGAAAGCATGATGAACATGAGTGAAGCATAACCAATATGACATCAAAACACAACATCTTTTGGCATCAATGACAACCTGTCACCATCATACACTGGCTTCCTTTGTCTCATGACAAATCATACGCCTTTACATTCAAAACCTCGTTCTCCAACTTTGTTGAAATGCCATCTACATTCACATTTTTAATAATAGAAATGAAACACCAGTGCCAATAACAATATTTTTAGATTCGGCTTCCAATTTATTCAAGATTTATTTTTAATTTTTTTATACAAAGTTTTTAGATTCCAATCTATTTTTAGGTTTTTCATGAATATAATAGTTACTAGTATATTTATATTTTAAAAAATATATCTAATATATTTATATTTTAAAAAATATATCTAAATTAAGTTGAGAGATATTTTTTTTGAGGTGGCTATTCCACTTATACATTGTAAAAAAATCATTCTACCTACCACATTCAAAATTTATTATAAGAGGAATTCTTGAAGATAAAGACAAACACCAAATTTAAAGTGGGAAAACTATATAATAATAGACATTCAATTGTGCAAATTGAAATATTTTATAATAGGGTCATCCACTCAAATCGTGGAACAATCCTATAATAAGAATCATGAATCTCGAATTTCCTTTACATTTTTATTCTAAACATTGTAAATGACTATATTGGGAATTGAATAAATTGCCAAAAAAAATGAGTTGTTTCAGTCCACTATTTTGAAGCAGCTATAGAGACAATGAAATCACAAAATTATCCAAGACCACATTTCTTTGAGGCATTTTGTCAAACAGTTCATATATTTTCTCTATGCTTTACATTTTACATGCATAACAAACCGCAAACCCTCCAAATCTCCTAAATATAAGAAAAAAATATAAATATCAATTAATATATTAAATTTAAGTTATACCTTCAACTTAAAATTATTTATAATATAAAACATTAAATGATATTTAAGATTTTTATAAAAAAAACTCTTTATATTTTAAAAATCATATTTTAAAAATATTAAAAAATTGTTAAAAATATGAAGTTCAAATAAGTTTTATAAATATAAAAAATTATTATATTTAAAAAATATAATAATATTGAAAGTTTTTAAAACAGATTTTTAATTAGTTTTTTTTTTTTTCTAATTTTAAAAATATTTTTAATCATTTTAAAATAAGAAAAGTGATTTAATATATGAAAAACACTAAACATTTGTTAATATAAATAATATAAATATAATTTTTTTAAAAAAATTCATCTTTTTTAACATATTTATAATTAAAGACATATATTTTCATCATTTTTATCCTCTTCTTGATCCGAAACGTGGATGCAAAAAAGCTCTACATAGTTTTTCCAAAAACAATTAAATTTATTCATATTTCTAATTAACAAAATCTAAATACAAAGTAAAGACAACTAAGCGGCTAGAATCTTGTTATATTTTTTGATATTTTTTGTTTTATTTATTTTTTATTATCTTTTTAGGTTTTTATTTACACAGAAAAAATGAAGGCTCTCATCTCTAGCCCCGCTGCAATTGTAAAACACCTCTCTACGTAATGAGAAGAAATGGGTTGCAAGGATGAAGAGAATTTGAGAAGGGAGCAAGGTATCCCATCATAAAATAATGAAGATGTATAATCCTTGGATGATGAGGACAATAAGAATGAAGATTATGAATAAGAAGCTTTTGATCTTTTGGTGAGGAGGAAGAAGATATAAATAAAAAGATGATGATGCTAATGAACTTGAAGTTGTCAATGTTGAAACATAGACAAAGCACATGAACTATTTGACAAAATGCCTTAAAGAAATGTGATCTCATGGAATGCCATGATTGTAGGTATGCACAAAATGGTTTTGTTGAAAAGGATTTAGAAATTTTCAAGCAAATGGAATTGGCAAGTGTAAAACTAAATTCTACATAGGGTATAAATGATGTACTATTAGAATATGGTGATATGCATTCATATAATAGTTCTAGTGTAATTATATTACTCTGTATTCTTCTTTTCAATTGCAAAAAATGCAGTTAATCCAATTTGCAATTAAAATGCTAATTTTCTTAGTTAATATTTAATATGTTGCTACTCATTATTCTTGTTAAAGCAAATTTGTAAGATATAAATATTCTTGTGGTTGTTTTTCTTTGTCATAGTTGTCTCTATTTATAATTAATATATTTTTAGTGGAAATTGTGAATAGGCTTTTTTGGATTCAACTATGAACTTTGCCATATATAATATTAGTGTACATAGAGATGTGTTCTCAAGTCTTTTCTAGGCATCCCCATGTCCATCTCATTTTGGGGATGAGTGAGATGGTCTGTAGGTTTTTAAACAAAAAAAATTAACCTCTTTGTTTTGAATATATTTGACAATTACATGAGCTAAGCATAGATTGGATTCTTGGTCTATTTGATAATGTTTTGACTGGGAAGTTTTGATTTTATCATTCTAACATGTTAACATACCCATTATGGCATATAGTTGAAGAGACTCAAATAATCATTTATCTTCCAACTTTGTCATCACATATGATTGAAGTCTACGGATTCCGTTGAACTAAAAGGGATTTTGAGGGGGCAATACTCTAAAATGTTTGGAATGTTCAAGAAATCCCTTAAAAGTATTAAAATGGGGGAATGATCCAACCCGATATGAACATTTGGATAGAACATGGTCAACGATTAAGGTTGCGAATAAAGGGACAATAGTTGAAATAGTTAAGAAAATATATTTACGTTGAGGCGCTCCCTTATTGAAATGGACGAGCTAAGTTTAGATATCAATGGTTACAAATTTTGGAAAAGGATGTAAGATAATCCAAATCATCTTGTCTGACTAAAACTGCACCAAATGTCAAGATAAACATTAAAAATAAAAATAAAATAAAATAAAAATAAAAAAGATCATTTATATTTACCTTTAAAAATATTGTAAATTAATCTATATTTCTATAACAAATTTTAAAATTAAGTTTTTAAATTGATTGTTCCAAATTGTGTATTTGTATTTAGTATATATAGGAAAAATGTTACTAAATTGATATCTTTAAAAAACAATCAAGATAAACATTTTAAAAACAAAGAAAACAAAATAAGATCATTTATATTTTTCTTTAAAAATATTTTAAATTAATCTATATTTCTATAACAAATTTTAAAAGTAAGTTTTTAAATTGATTGTTCCAAATTTTGTACTTGTATTTGGTATATATAAAATGCTTAAGATAAACATTATAAAAAGATCAATTTTAATTTTCTTTAAAAATATTGTAAATTAATCTATATTTCTATAACAAATTTTAAAAGTAAGTTTTTAGATATATTTTTTAAAATATAAATATTCTAGTTAAGCAATTTTAGACCTTCACTTGGCTCAATCTTTCTGGAAATAGTAAATTTATTTATTATTTTGTTGCCTTTTTAGGCTTTACTCTCTATGACTTCTCACTTCCCACTCTTTGGCGTAGCATGTCGGCTTGCCCCCTCCTTATACATGCCCCCACCTTATCTAACACCCTTTATCACACCTCGCCAATCATTATTTTTTTCTAAAATTTAGAACTTTATGGTATACATATTTCCTTTTCATTTTATTTTTTCAAAAGTGCAAATTTAACTCAATTGAACTATTACTTTGCAGAAATACTTTTCATCTTGCCATAAACTTCTAAGAGCAAGTATTGTCTTTCTCTAAAAAAAAATTGATAATTTACCCTCTTTATAAGTTGTTGACTGCAATTTTATAGATACTTCCCCTAATTTACTCTTTATTCTCTTATACACCTTTACTCTTTATTCTCTTATAAATTCCTATGTTCTAATGTTCTAACAGATGTTCATACTCTATTTTGCACAATTATCAACATACTCTCAATCCATGCCAAATTTGAACCTTAAAACAGAGTATGGACATTTGCTAAATCTTATGGTTGGGGAACTTCATTAATGTCATGATTGTAAATATCTTCTCTTTATTCTCTTATAAATCCCTATGTTCTAATGTTCTAACAGAGGTTCATACTCTATTTTGCACAATTATCAACATACTCTCAATCCACGCCAAATTTGAACCTTAAAACAGAGTATGGACATTTGCTAAATCTTATGGTTGGGGAACTTCATTAATGTCATGATTGTAAATATCTTCATAAAAAATATAGAATGCAATTATTTCTAAATATACACAAATGGATTTGTTGAGAAGGCTTCAAAACTTTTAAGCAATGAAAAGTTGGTCGTTGGGATTAGAAGGAGGGTTTTTTTTAAGACATCAAAATGATAGAAAACTTGGTAAAAAGATTCAAAAAATAGAAATAATATAAAAATTAAAAAAAATTGGTAAAAAGAATTGAACAAGAACATAAAGAAGATAAAATAATAACTCAGATCAAGTTAAGGAATCCAAATTAAATAGAAAATTGAAAATCTTCTTTTGGATATGATTCCCAATTATTAAAAAATAGGACCATTTAACTGTAGAATTTGTCAAGTTTTAATGTATGAGAGAAACAAATATGTACCATGAAAAGTATAAATTTTGCATGTTGATGATTATCCTTTGTGTCGAGTAGACATTGATAAAGTCAAGCTTGATCCTAATCTTCAAGCACTTGTTAATTAGTTCATTAGAGGTCATGCTAGAATTGAGAGAGCACTATCCCATTTAGATGATACAAACCTGATAAAGAAGCTAATGAACAATGTAAGACTATGGTCTATGAGGATGTTTCTTTGAAAAATGTGACTTTCTTGTGCACCAAACTATGAGTGTTTCAAGCCTAAAATTTAACAAATTTCAAGTTAAGGCTATTCCCAATTGCCTAAAATATTTATCGAAAAAACTAGCTCTAAGATTGCTAACTTCTGATGAATTGATGACTCAAATTTTAAAAGTGCAATCAAACAATGGTAGTTGGGTGCTGCCACAATACTATTTCCCACATATGGGATATCTTTATTTTTGTCTGAAATCACATATTGTGTCGAAAAATTAAGTATTTAAACCTTGAGGGTTCCATCTAAAGGGGTTTAATTGAAGGGGGTTAGATAAAATCCCCTTAGATCAAACCCCCTTGGAAAGAACCCCTAGTTTTAAATCAAACCCTCAATGGAGGCTCCTCTGCACCTATCAAAATGCTGACAAAAAATAAATTTTGCTTCACCTTTTGGGGGATCAAATGAAGTCATTTAAAAGTTCTATTTTGTAAATATGTAGCCCTTAGTATAAGATTTCTGAAATAATGATTTTGAATATATTTCATTTGATCTTATTATATTTATTTTCTATTTTTCTAGTGAACATAGGTTTTTCACTGAACATCAAGGTCTCTATTCGACACACGTGGAAAAATAAGAAATAAAATAAATTTTTAAAAATATTTGTGTACTAGGTATTGATGTCCATGTTTCAACCAAAAAAAGGTTAATTTGAATACATACATAAGAACTTATGTTGTATGGTATAAACCTATGTCTGAATTATAATTAATCTCACTTCAAAAATTAATCAAAGAAATATGCAACAAAAAATTATGAAAAAATATATGCATACTAGATATTGGTGTTACAAATCTATGTTTAAAAATTTATAATTTCATCATTTCTATAAAAAAAGTTATGTTGTATGGTATAAACGTCACTTTTTAAAAATACTATTAACTATAAAAAATAAGTTATCAAAAATTACGTAAAAAAATCACAAATTATTTCTTAAAATTATAAAAAAAAACATTTAGAATCTACACACAAAATCTCAAAAATCACTAGTTCACATTGTTAGTAATAATTTATGTATGGGGTTTTGAGTCAGGTCTCTTCCTAAAAATCCAAAAAAAATTCTAATATTTTGGCCCCTGCAATTATCAAAAATGCAAGAAATCAGTTGTGTGCAGGTTAAAATGGCAGTGGCGGGTCGAGAGATCCTATCGACCCTCTAAAAAATGAGTTACATGCATTTAGGAATGCATTTTTAGCCACAGTTTCCAGTGTCTGAATGTTTCTTGCAGTGGCTGAGAAGGGTCAAAATTGTGCCTGTGCTGCAGATTCGCAAGTGTTGAACCTCAATATCAGTACCGTGTCTTTGCTTTTGCCCCAGTTTTTCCCACGCCTTTGCTTTTGAATGCTTCCCGCGGAGCATGCCACGTGTTGGCTTCCGACAGAGTTTCGCCAAAGTTTCAACGCAGTTTCAAAACATGTTTCAGGGGTAAGCGGGAAGCGCCACGTGGAAGCACCCGAGAGACACAGAGAAAGCAACTCAAAAGCTCCGCGGACGGTGCCAAGTGTCAGCTTCCGCCAGTGTTTCTAAAAGTTTCACAGCATCCGCCAAAGTTTCTGATAGACCCTAATAGTTTCTAAAAGGTTTCAGCTTAAGCGTGGAAGGCGCCATGTGTCGAACAGTGGGGGTAGTTTCTTTAAGTTTCTAGGTCATAGCGGAAGATGCCACGTGCCCCTTATGGTTGCTGCGGAAGCTGACAAGTGTCAGCTTCCGCGTTAGTTTCTACATGTTTCAATATTCAGCGAAGACGATGGTGGGTCCCAGTGAAGTGTCTCAAGTGACGCAGATGATGACATGTGTCAGCTTCCGCATAAGTTTCAGAATGGGGCCTTAAAGTTTCTGAAGAGTGCAGAGCCCGACAAGTGTCAGCCTCCGTTGAAGTTTCTTTAAGTTTCTAAGTAGGGGCAGAGCATACCACGTGTCTCTTGTGGTTGCCGCGGAAACTGACACGTGTCGGCCTCCGCATTGTTTCTTTTTGCTTCAAGGATGAATGGGAGGCTGTGGGCCCCGTTTCTTTATGTAACTCAAGTTTCAGCTGCCGCAGAACCCGCCATCTGTCTGCCTCTGCGTGAGTCTCTTGGCATCTCTAATGTTTCTTGAGTGTCGCAGATGCTGCCATAATGTTTCTCAAGTGTTCATCGGTGTGATCGAAGGTGTCGACGAAGGAGCTTCATGCTAGCCCAACGGTTTTTCATGTGATATAACGATCGGCGAGACTATTGAGGTCGGTGAGAGACGTTTTGGGCGAGCCGATGGAGGCAGTCTGGCCGAAGGAGGTGGTATCGGCAGGAGTCATGGTGATGGGCTTTGGGCGAATGCTTATGGGTCGAGCGAGGAAAAAGCGCTCGACACTTAGTTTACATGCGACCCTGCTTTTAAATTGATAAAGTGGTCTCTGTGGGATGCATGTGGGACTATTCTACCTGCATATTTTGAATTTTCAATGGAATATGTTTTGGCGGGAAGGCATTAAGGGTGCAGTTCCTGCGTTATCTGTTGGCTGCGGGTAGGTGAAGCAATAATGGCGGTTGTTGCAGGAATGTGGACGGATCTACGGTGTGACTGAAGATATCAGTCCCAGGCGGTGGCACATGACTCGAGGCCCCTTCCGGTCTTCTCCTCCATCGACTGCATTTACATTTGAGCGTCATTTCTCAATGCATTGCATCTGGCGGGATTTTTGGCCTCCCTTGTAATTAATTTGCTGGGTACATTTTCTTGCTATTTAAGTAGACTGTGTGACCCATTTTAAGGTGGAAGGCCTGGGGCATTCTTTTGTGTAAATAATGAAGAATAGGGCATGATCCTGGTTGTACCATCCCATTTTGGAGTTTATGTGTTGCAGCATGCGTGTATTTTGCACATATGTTCAGTTTCAGTGTTGATATAAATGAAAAATGCTTATTGCATGTGTCTATCTGCTTGTCTCCATTTGCTGCATGTTATTCTCCTTCTTTTGAATCTGGTTGCTAAGGGTTTCATAGATTCTAGGGTACAGGGTTCTGTATCACATGTTTGATCTCTAACTTCCATTCAAGGAGTGGATTAAATTGTTTTAGGTCAATGCATGGAGAAGGTTGCATGTCAGTAGGGATATTGTAAGTAGAGGTAGTTAGATACCCTTTCTTGGGTGATGTTTGTAAGGCAAGCATCAAGTCCAACCCCCTGAAACTTGAGTGAAAGTTGCAAACCATCTATTGTATACATCTATTTAACTCCTTGCCCAATGGATAGGCACCAGTCTGCTCCTAGGTCAGTAGTTATGAGCCAAAACCCCTTGTCTTGCATCCAAGACATTAAGTCCACCCATTTCATTACTTCAACCTATTAGTTGTAGGATTAGGATTAGGAACCCCCTGCATACTCTCATACCCAACCAGACATATATGTCCAAGAATGTTGCCCACCTTGTGATCTATCATGAAGATCCTGGTCCATACATGAGAGTATTCTGCCTATTATTGTCAAGTTATATCTTTCTATCTTTGAGCTAGTCAAGGTTACATCTTTAGCTATAGGGATACCCCCCTTGGTGCGGTAGAACCAGAAGTGAAGGGGAGGCAGCTCACACAACCTCCTATATTAGTTGGTTGAATCTACCTGTGCATTAGAAGTGGCAAACCCTAATGCTGATTCAGAAGAAAAACCAACAAAATGGCAACTCTGCTAGGGAGTTGATTTAAAAGAATAATATCTTTGTGGCCCATCCGAGTCACTAACAAAATAGCGACTCTGCTGGGAATATGAACAGAAAAAGTGATATCTTACAGCCTCTGGTGAAGTTTTGCCTGGCTCTGCTGGTGGAATGAACTTGGAAAAGTAGCTTTCAACTGTTAAAAATTTTGTCCTCTCTGGAGAGGTTGCAGATCTGAATGCACATGAAAGATAGATGTATGTGATGTGACAAAGATATTCATATTTCTGCATCTGGATGAGAAAAGGTACCTAGCTTCTTCCCCTTTGTATTTGTTGTTTACTGCATAAGTTAGATGCCAGGGGAAGCCTTAGGTCTTAGGCAACCATAGGATGTCTAAGATGAAAAATTTTATGAATCCAAATATGTATTATCCCATACTCAGTCAAAAGGGGGATGATATGTTGACAAAAAGAATAGAATAGATAAAAAATAGGTTGATATTCTTAGAGGCTAGGCAGGCCCAGTTAAAAAGTAGTAACCCTGTTGTGTCTGCCAGTTAGAAGGCTAAACCTCTTCTCAAAAAAGCAGTAACCCTGTTGTGTCTGCTAGTCAGAAGGCTAAACCTCTTCTCAGCCCTTTTGATCCTCAATATGACCTTGAGATCATGGCATCTTGTGAAGATAAAAGTGAAAATGAAAAGATATCAGTTGAGGATGCCAGTGAAAGAACTAATGAGGACTCCCATTGCAAGGTTGAGGTGTCTGACCATGAAAGAAATAATGATGGGGTTGTGGAAAGCAATGAGCAACTTTTTGAATGGATTTGTGGAGATAATTGTGAGTATTGTACTCAAGACAGAGAAGATATAAGCAAACAGAGAAACAGTTCCATGTGTGAACCATTGCCTTCTTTTCAAACACATGGAGATGATGAAGAGCAATCAGAGATTGAAACAAGTGCTAGTGCAGAGCATGATTGTTCTTTATTTGATCACTGTTTTGCTTATGACAAACAGGCTGATACTCCTCCACAGAGTGAAACCATTGGTGATGAAGATGCATGTTCTGCTGCCCATGAACCAATGGCATACCATGATGAAACTGATGCACCTGGATCACCCATTTATGATGCATGTGGTGATGAGGATCTATTTGAGTATGGTGAGGATTTAGACACTATTTTTGATTTGGATTCTGTTTCTCATCTTGATGAAAGAGAAACCAGCATATATCAGGTAAGTGATTGTAAAAATGTGCCTGATTGTAAAGAGATGCCAAAGCCTGATCTTTTCCAACTTGGTGTACCAGATGGTTGTGTACATGATGTGCACAATTGTGATTTTGAAAGCTTTTCTTTTGATGTGCCAGCTAATGAAATGAGCCCTGATTTTCCTAGTTGTGTGGTGGACTCTGAATGTTTCCTGTTTTCAATCCAGCTAGGAGATCATTTTACAATGCATAATGCTGATGCAGAAGATGATAAGTGTTACATACCATTTGAATATGCATTGCTTGATAAATTTGACACCCACATGTCACATAATGCTGAAGGTTGTCTGCATAGGGGTGACAGTGACAAGCTAGATCAGAGGATTGAATATGCAGATGGCAAGATTTGTTTGTGGGTGGGTCATGATGGTATCTCTAGGTTTGACCCAGTACATATAGATGAAAACAAGATATTTGACAAAGGGAGATATAGGTTTTTCTTTTCTTGGTGGCCTTAGGCCATCAAGTGTGTTTGGTGATGCAGGTCAGTGCAATATTTGACTCTGTGCCCAATGGATAAGGGACTAGTCTGTATCCCAGAGATCTAAGGTTCTCGCCATGCCTGCAAGAGGCATGCATCCCCAATCGGAGCCACTGTTAGTAATAATTTATGTATGGGGTTTTGAGTCAGGTCTCTTCCCTAAAAATCTAAAAAAAATTCTAATATTTTGGCCCCTGCAATTATCAAAAATGCAAGAAATTAGTTGTGTGCAGGTTAAAATGGCAGTGGCGGGTTGAGAGATCCTATCGACCCTCTAAAAAATGAGTTACATGCATTTAGGAATGCATTTTGAGCCACAGTTTCCAGTGTCTGAATGTTTCTTGCAGTGGCTGAGAAGGGTTAAAATTGTGCCTGTGCTGTGAATTCACAAGTGTTGAACCCCGATATTAGTACCGTGTCTTTGCTTTTGCCCCAGTTTTTTCTCGTGCCTTCGCTTTTGAATGCTTCCTGTGGAGCATGCCACGTGTTGGCTTCCGACAGATTTTCGCCAAAGTTTCAATGCAGTTTCAATACATGTTTAAGGGGTAAGTGGAAGCACCACGTGGAAGCACCCGAGAGACATAGAGAAAGCAACTCAAAAGCTCTGTGGACGGTGCCAAGTGTCAGCTTCCGCCAATGTTTCTAAAAGTTTCACAGCATCCGCCGAAGTTTCTGATAGACCCTAATAGTTTCAAAAAGGTTTCAGCTTAAGCGCAGAAGGCACCATGTGTCGAACAACAGGGGCAGTTTCTTTAAGTTTCTAGGTCGCAGCGGAAGATGCCACGTGCCCCTTATGGTTGCTGCGGAAGCCGACAAGTGTCAACTTCCACGTTAGTTTCTACATGTTTCAATATTCAGCGAAGACGATGGTGGGTCCCAATGAAGTGTCTTAAGTGACATGGATGATGACATGTGTCAGCTTCCGCATAAGTTTCAAAATGGGGCCTTAAAGTTTCTGAAGAGCACGGAGCCCGACAAGTGTCAGCCTCCGCTGAAGTTTCTTTAAGTTTCTAAGCAGGGGTGGAGCATACCACGTGTCTCTTGTGGTTGCCACGGAAACCAACATGTGTCAGCCTCCGCATTGTTTCTTTTTGCTTCAAGGATGAATGGGAGGTTGTGGGCCCCGTTTCTTTATGTAACTCAAGTTTTTGCTGTCGCGGAACCCACCATCTGTCTGCCTCCGCGTGAGTCTCCTGGGGTCTTTAATGTTTCTTGAGTGTTGCGGACACTGCCAAGTGTCGGCATCCGCGAGAGTCCCAAAGTGTTTCAAATGTTTCTCAAGTGTTCATCGGTGTGATCGAAGGTGTCGGCGAAGGAGCTTCATGCTAGCCCGACAGTTTTTCATGTGATATAACGATTGTCGAGACTATTGAGGTTGGTGAGAGAGGTTTTGGGCGAGCCGATGGAGGCAGTCTGGCCGAAGGAGGTGGTATCGGCAGGAGTCATGGCGATGGGCTTTGGGCGAAGGCTTATGGGTCAAGCGGGGCAAAAGCGCTTGACACTTAGTTTACATGCGACCCTACTTTTAAATTGATAAAGTGGTCTCTGTGGGATGCATATGGGACTATTCTTCCTACATATTTTGAATTTTCAATGGAATATGCTTTGGCGGGAAGGCGTTAAGGGCGCAGTTCCTACATTATCTGTTGGTTGCGGGTAGGTGAAGCAGTAATGGCAGTTGTTGCAGGAATGTGGCTGGATCTACGGTGTGACTGAAGATGTCAGTCTCAGGGGGTGTGGTGCAGGAGCACCTTGGCAAATCAAAGTTGTCCTAGATAAATCTTTAATTTTTGGTTAAATTTGTAATGATTTAATATTGTATTGAGGTCCGTCAAGTCATCTTTCATGTGTTAAGATCCTAGGAGGGGTCTAATGTTTAAGTCTTATGACAAGTTGTCATACAAAATGGAAAATCCCTAAAAATGTATCTTTCAAAAATGTAAAATGAGGAAGGTGAAGGGTCACCTTGTTCCAATTCGTTGGAAGGAAGTGGAAACTGAAGAGACAAATGAGGAATGCCTTTATTAAGGCCTTGTAACATCCAAATAAGGTGTGGGTGGTTGATTGGAAAGTTCTAATGAATAAAAGAACACTGTTTTTATTGTATTCCTTCAGAAATTTGCTGTTTTCAGTCATTGTACGGAATTGTACGGCCAAGTACTGGTACCAAATTGGTTGTAAGTGATAGTCCTATCAATCACCCTCCATTTCCTTTTAGTTGCATGCATTTTTGTTTCGTTTTGCTCAAGTTATTGCATTTTTCGTGTAGACTGTCAAACCCTGATTTACAGTAACCTGTTTTGGGAAAAACGCCATAACTTTTGTTTCCACCGTTGGATCTTTATGTAACTTGGGGAAAATGACTGTAAATATATTATCTACAATCTGACCGAAGCGATCGACCTCATTTTGTGTTTTGTGGAAGTTATGGATGACTGTTCGTGACATTTCACAGTGACATTTCTGAGTTTGAACCCTTGTAGCAGCATTACCAGTCCGTTTTTAGAGCACATTTTCCAAAGTAACCTATACCCATCTTAGAGTATGATATGGGGAGGCATAATGGGTATCCAATGCATGTCTTAGGTTGACATTTGAAGGTCTGTGCAAAAAGATAAGAGGACTGTTCTCTTTTTCTAGGGAGACAAGCCATTTAGAGGATTTGTGAAGCAAGTGCATGTTCCGGGAGTGATCTGCCTTAACCAATGGGTGGGATGAGTCATTTGGTACCCCAATACAACCTTTCCATGATCATACTGGAGTTTCCTTCTGCTGTTCCCACTTTTGCATAAAGGTCTTCATTTTTGGGCTTGTAGGTGAAGTAGAACCTTGGGATTTATGAAGGAAGAGTTGCCTCAAAGAGTGATAAACTTGTAAAGTGAGTTGATTGAAACCCTTTGATATGAAATATGCTGTAAGGAGTTGTGTTGTTCTTTATCCTCTACATCAAATTGGTATCAGAGCTCAGAAGATTCTGAGCGTGTAGATAGAGCGCTGAAGGAGGCAATCTACACCAGGAGTTCGGGATGAGCATTGGTTTTTACTATCTGATTCTTGTTGAGAAGTTTTATGGTTGCAGGTGCAAGTTCACTCACTGCTGTAGGCAGACAGGAAGGTCTGTCAAGAGGGCCAAAGGAGATGGTCCATTGGTTGTCGCCAACAGTCTTGGGGAGAGAGGCAAGAGAGGACTCCCAGGTGAGGGACATAAGTGTTGTTGTAGCAGGAAGGAGTGGACTTCTGATGCACCTTGGAGGCAGCCAGTCAAACTCCATTAATAGGAGTCATAGTTGGAAGGTAAAGAGGAAGCAGAGGAGGCATCAAGTCAGGGTTGAAGACATAAAGAGGTAAAAGTCATTTGAAGCAGACCACACAACTCTTGGGACAAGAGTTTTCTTCATGCTGAGGAGTATGGTGCAGGAGCACCTTGGCAAATCAAAGTTGTCCTAGATAAATCTTTAATTTTTGGTTAAATTTGTAATGATTTAATATTGTATTGAGGTCCGTCAAGTCATCTTTCATGTGTTAAGATCCTAGGAGGGGTCTAATGTTTAAGTCTTATGACAAGTTGTCATACAAAATGGAAAATCCCTAAAAATGTATCTTTCAAAAATGTAAAATGAGGAAGGTGAAGGGTCACCTTGTTCCAATTCGTTGGAAGGAAGTGGAAACTGAAGAGACAAATGAGGAATGCCTTTATTAAGGCCTTGTAACATCCAAATAAGGTGTGGGTGGTTGATTGGAAAGTTCTAATGAATAAAAGAACACTGTTTTTATTGTATTCCTTCAGAAATTTGCTGTTTTCAGTCATTGTACGGAATTGTACGGCCAAGTACTGGTACCAAATTGGTTGTAAGTGATAGTCCTATCAATCACCCTCCATTTCCTTTTAGTTGCATGCATTTTTGTTTCGTTTTGCTCAAGTTATTGCATTTTTCGTGTAGACTGTCAAACCCTGATTTACAGTAACCTGTTTTGGGAAAAACGCCATAACTTTTGTTTCCACCGTTGGATCTTTATGTAACTTGGGGAAAATGACTGTAAATATATTATCTACAATCTGACCGAAGCGATCGACCTCATTTTGTGTTTTGTGGAAGTTATGGATGACTGTTCGTGACATTTCACAGTGACATTTCTGAGTTTGAACCCTTGTAGCAGCATTACCAGTCCGTTTTTAGAGCACATTTTCCAAAGTAACCTATACCCATCTTAGAGTATGATATGGGGAGGCATAATGGGTATCCAATGCATGTCTTAGGTTGACATTTGAAGGTCTGTGCAAAAAGATAAGAGGACTGTTCTCTTTTTCTAGGGAGACAAGCCATTTAGAGGATTTGTGAAGCAAGTGCATGTTCCGGGAGTGATCTGCCTTAACCAATGGGTGGGATGAGTCATTTGGTACCCCAATACAACCTTTCCATGATCATACTGGAGTTTCCTTCTGCTGTTCCCACTTTTGCATAAAGGTCTTCATTTTTGGGCTTGTAGGTGAAGTAGAACCTTGGGATTTATGAAGGAAGAGTTGCCTCAAAGAGTGATAAACTTGTAAAGTGAGTTGATTGAAACCCTTTGATATGAAATATGCTGTAAGGAGTTGTGTTGTTCTTTATCCTCTACATCAGGGTGGCACATGACTCGAGGCCCCTTCCTGTCTTCTCCTCCACTAACTACATTTACGTTTGAGCGCCATTTCTCAATGCATTGCATCTGGCGGGATTTTTTGCCTCCCTTGTAATTAATTTGCTGGGTACATTTTCTTGCTATTTAAGCAGACTGTGTGACCCATTTTAAGGTGGAAGGCCTGGGGCATTCTTTTGTGTTAATAATGAAGAACAGGGCATGATCCTGGTTGTTCCATCCCATTTTGGAGTTTATGTGTTGCAGCATGCGTGTATTTTGCACATATGTTTAGTTTTAGTGTTGATATAAATGAAAAATGCTTATTGCATGTGTCTATCTGCTTGTCTCCATTTGCTGCATGTTATTCTCCTCCTTTTGAATCTGGTTGCTAAGGGTTTCATAGATTCTAGGGTACAGGGTTCTGTATCACATGTTTGATCTCTAACTTCCATTCAAGGAGTGGATTAAATTGTTTTAGGTCAATGCATGGAGAAGGTTGCATGTCAGTAGGGATATTGTAAGTAGAGGCAGTTAGATACCCTTTCTTGGGTGATGTTTGTAAGGCAAGCATCAAGTCCAACCCCCTGAAACTTGAGTGAAAGTTGCAAACCATCTGTTGTATACGTCTATTTCACTCCTTGCCCAACGGATAGGCACCAGTCTACTCTTGGGTCAGTAGTTATGAGCCAAAACCCCTTGTCTTGCATCTAGGACATTAAGTCCACCCATTTCATTACTTCAACCTGTTAGTTGTAGGATTATGATTAGGAACCCCCTGCATACTCTCATACCCAACCAAACATATATGTCCAAGAATGTTGCCCACCTTGTGATCTATCATGAAGATCCTGGTCCATATGCGAGAGTATTCTGCCTGTTATTGTCAAGTTATATCTTTCTATCTTTGAGCTAGTCAAGGTTACAGCTTTAGCTATAGGGATACCCCCCTTGGTGCGGTAGAACCAGAAGTGAAGGGGAGGCAGCTCACACAACCTCCTGTATTAGTTGGCTGAATCTGCCTGTGCATTAGAAGTGGCAAACCCTAATGCTAATTCAGAAGAAAAACCAACACACATCATCTTCAAATTCTTAACGGTTTAGTTGCTATAGGTGTGAGAAACTGAAAACTTTGGTTAAAAACGTTGTTTTCAATGTCCCAGTTTGACCAAAAAGTGGGACATAGTATTGTGGGATCACGTAGTTGCTTTGGACTAGTAGTAGATAGAGAAACACACGATGGGCCATCCATTGTGCTACATTGGCAAGAATTGGGTTGTCGGATGGGCCTCACAACAAGATAGAAGAATATAAAAGAAACATGAGGGAGTGTGTCTTCTCTTCTTTTCTTTAAGTTTAACTCTCACCTTCTCTAATCATCATTGATCATGTCCCTTATCTGCAACTCATCCGGGTTACTTACTTGAGATTTTTAACATGTGGCTGAGAGTAAAGAGTGGGGTCGACTTTGCTAATGGCTTCCCTATACAATTAAAGTTGACTATAGTTTTCATTCTTTAACAGACATGGGTCTAAGAATCTACTCCAATACATACAAATGTAAAGTTATTACAAAAATTCCTCTTAATCTTTTAAGTTCAATGGGAATCCAACATGACTACAAGTAAACACAAGGCTAGGTATAATAGAATCATAATAACAAAATTATCAACAAAAGAAACACATAAATGTTAATAAGCCACAATGACAAAACAATAATTTTTCTAATTTTTAGTTCATTGGTGTCATAATTGATACTACTAATCTATAAAAACAATAAAAATCTTTTTAAAATGACTCTCACTAAGGCCTATCAATGTACTTTACACTAAAATAAATTTACACTGATCAAAGAAAGAATTGAAAAAATTGAGATTATTTGAGAATAATGTCACTCTCATTCCTGTCTTTCCAAGTGGTTAGGTAAACTTTGCTTGGTGTTTAGAAGAATTAAGACAAATGTGAAAGTGTAGTCCACATTAACTATCCCTCTTTTATGTTTTGATCCCTTAGATGTATGCTATCTTGAGAAGGATACTTGGGCACTAAAGGATAGTGCATATGTGCCTCAAAAAATCAAGAAGAGGACATGCATGTTGATTGCAAATAATTATTGATTCCATTCAAACTATTACCATTGGTCTAGGAATTATCAAAGGTATATCCACAACACCTATGTATTGACCTACGTTGATGTTCTTGTCAATGTGGCATCTACTAATTGGTCCATGTATCTCCACATGGATAGACTCATATGCTTGCAATCTTTGAATGTCATACACAAAGGACACTACCCATCAAATTTTAGGCAAGAACTCATTAAGCTTTATGACATGAACCCTGTGGTACTTAAAGTGTGATCAAAAGGTTTTCACATTGTGAATGTGCATCTAAATAGTGGCACTAAGTTTTTCTTTAAGGCATTTGATCAAACACTTCCCTATAGACCAACACCACAAACTCTTTGTCATAGGGAAACAAAGCACTAGTACACAGAAAAGAATTACAAAATATGTTTCAACAAGTGAAAGGCAAGATTACATGTGGCTTTATGCAATACAAGCATGGGATTATCAAATGTGAACTCACCCAATCATCAAACTCTCATTAAAGGTAACAATGCAATTGCACAACAAAACTCAAAACCTACCAAATGTCCATAGAAAGTTTTGTTGAATGCATCATGCCATATGATTTATGGATCAGCAATAAGATAGGTGGAGTGAGGTTCAAAGCACGTGTCTCACAAACATGTTCAACATGTTGGATCTACTTTCATAGCCACTACTTGCCTATGATTTTCTTTAATATCATTAATTTGTTATCTATGCACATTGTGTTTTTCCTAAACAGATAATACTTCTTCCAATACATATCTCTTGAGACACCAATGGACCAAAAATATGAAAATCAAGTCTCTCCAATGCCATGCAATGTTTTGTGAAGAGTGGCATATCTCTCTTCCTTCTTATTGAATCTACTCTATCCATTAAAGTCTACTTCCTTTTACAAAAAAATTGATGTATTTCATCATTTATTAGAATTTCAACATGGTCAAAATACATCATATTGGTCAAACACAATCTAAAGAGATGTCTCATGGATTGCAATGATTGCAAGCTATCCACAAAATGGACTTTGTGCAATGCAAGCATGAGACTGTCAAATGCAAATTGATAGGACCATCAAACTCTTGCTAAAAGGAAACAATACAATTTCACACCAAGAATCCAAACCTACCACTTGTCCATTGGAAGTTTCATTGAGTGATTCATGCCATTCACTTTATGGCCTAACAATAACCTTTAAGACCTCTTCGGTGTACCCATTGCACCCCTAAAGTGTGATTGCTAGTAGTAATGTTCTTTATTGTCTAAAGTCTAAAATCTAATGGCTTCAAATACATTTTAATATTAATGTTTGTAGTATTTTGAATTGAATGAATACTATTTCCATTAATTTAGACTATTATTCTAAAGCATAATCTAGTTTAATAGTCAAAGGTTAATTTTGGCCAATAAAAATAGGACAAATATTTCCCACTTTTTAGTATAGTTGAGATGTAAAATTACTATTGATTGTTTGACCATTAAACACAAAGATATTTAAGTAGCTCAACATCAAACTTAATTGATGCTATAAATTAAAGTAAATTGATGAACATTTGATGAAATAATTGTTATTTTTATTACCATACAAGATATGCATGTACAATTGCAGATAATAAAAAAAGGTTTGGCGTATCAAATATATATCCAATAATTATTTGTGTCCATATATATATATGATACACAGACAAATATTACAAGTGTAGCCCCAAAGTATCTAGTAAGTGAGATGTTCTTTGTATACAAATGCACAATAACCTTAAATCTACTACAAAAACCAACCAAGGAAATCCCTCCTTGACAGGTGTACAAGGAAGAGCAAGCTTGTCTGCCCAATTAGAATTAGTGTTCATCAGTATACTGAGACAATTTCTAATGAATATTTTCACTTTCTCTATGCTTCTTAGTAGCCCAGCCTCTAATTTTCCATTTGACTTCACCAAAACTCTATCATGGCATGTTTCCATGTTGGTGATGATACTGTTGAGCCAAGCCCTTACCTTGTTGTGCTCCCCTACCTTCATTTCAACTTGTTTTAATAGAGAGAGCTTCCAAGCTAGATTTTGGTAGTGTTGATGAGCCCTACCCAATCCCCAGAAATAGTGCATATAGTGCAGGCATGTGTTTGGTTGAAGAAAGTAGCAGCAAGGACAAAAGCCATGTTTTCTTCCTTCATGGTCACCATGACAGCAATGTGAAGCAACTGCTTCTTTGCATGTATGGTAAACCAGTTGTTAAGAACCCATGTTTAACCCTTCTCTTTACTTTGTTAGTATATTAGTTGCTATGGATGCATATGCTTTGTAAGTCATCCCGTGAGCATATTGTATTATCCCACATTCATGGGAAGTAGTAGTTGTTTCTAGATTAGACTTGGTGTATAAGTAAGTGTTGAGGCCAATGGAGGAATCCACAAATTTATTGTATTGAGCTTGCTCAAAGAAGGTTGCCCCCTCGAAGTGGCCTACGACCAATAATTTCTTTCCATGTTTCTGCTACTTCTGTAAATCTGTTATTTTATGCATTTTTCATTATTTTGTTGCAGGAGGTTCTTCTCATCTAGTATCAGAGCACTTTCTTGGGCTCTATGGGTGGAATTTTTTGTCAATTTTTTTTTTTTTTGTCCGCAGTGGCCCTCTAGGCACTCTGATTGTTGCAGCCGTATATTTTTTTGCGTCTATATTGTTCTTTTGGATTGCAAGTTCGGATCAGGGAACATCCCTATGCACTTAATTATGGGAAGTACTTGGGCATATAGCCCTAAAACTCATTCACATGAGTACCACAGGAACCCCGAAGTAGCTTGCCCAATGAGAGGACCTACCAACGAAAAGGGCAACGACCCCTAGCTGATTGACTAGTTCCCATCCATGAGGTAAACCAAGAGTTGTCATTTGTGGCAAAGTGGTTATCATTTTTACCTGATCCATGGAGTGAGGGGTACTGCCCCAATACACAAGTCGTTAGACAACATTGGTGGCCAGAGTGACTCCCTTGAACCTTTACAAATCTGAACAAACTTGGGGCCCATATCTATTGGCAGCAAGCAAACCATAGATTGAATCCATCCAAAGTAGTTGGCAGATTGTTTCAAGAAAAGAAAAAAAGTAAACAAATTTCTATTTTTTTACCATATCCTTCTTGTTTTAGCTCTGTTTCCTCTCAAAATTCACTAGAACACCTGAAAATTCATTCTGCACATTTCCTTCCTTGAAGACCCTATCCCAATTCCACTTATCAAAGCTAGAAAGCCATAACTTCTTTGATTCTCACCTAGTAGCCTTAAGATTTTGCCACAATGTTCCTTTCATATTTATGCTCGTTTGTCCCTCTTGGACACACTTTCCCATTCTTTAACCCCACTTCTAAAATCACCATTTTCTGCTTCCCTTTCCCTCAAAAAGTGTCCCAAAGCTAGTCAAACCCCAATTACCCATTGTAGTTTTCCCCAAATTAAAATTTCCCTTTAGTAAAGATGTTTTACACACATTTTTCTACCCATTCCAAAAAAAAATCTTCTGGCTATGGTAATAACCCGATCAGGAGAAAAAAACATGGAGGATGAAATTTTCACCCTCAAGTCCAAACTCCAAGATCTTAATGAAAAAATTCTTGGCCTCAATCTTCAACATTCAACCATGAATAACAGACGGCAACCAGATTCTTCAGACATTGGGTTTCCTTCTTCTAGCAATTTTTGTGGGTTGAAGCTTGATTTTCCTGGATTCAATGGTACAGATCTGACTGGATGGACATACCAAGAAGAACAATATTTTAGTCTACATAATACTTTTGATGTCAACAAAGTCCTGCTTACCTCCTTTCAATTGGAATATGAAGCCCTTCAATGGTTCCATTTGGTATATCAAGGCTCATGACGAGCCCCAATGGACTAATTTTTGCAAACTCATTTTTGTAAAGGTTTGACCCTGGTGCTTTTGATGATTTCACTGGAGCACTCACTAATCTTTGCCAAATAGGCACTGTGCAAGAATATCAAACAGAATTTGAAAATTGGCCAATCACACAGAGGGATTGTCTGATGAATTCTTCAAGAGTTTTTTTGTCAATGGTCTGAAGGATGCAATTCAATCTGAGGTTAGAATGTTCCACCCCAGCATAATGATGGAAGCCCTAGGGTTGGCTATGTTGGAAGAGGACAAGAACACAACTCAACAATGATCCAAATCCAATTTTGTTTCATTCAAAAATACAGCTCCTCAACGATCTCAAACAACACTAGCTCCTCGAAAAACTCCTATCAAGCATTTGACTGAAGCAGAGATGCGGGCACATAGAGAAAAAGACTTTGTTATAATTATGATGAGAAATTCACTTGGGGACATTGATGTGTTGAGAAAAAGCTCTACCTATTGGATGTGGACTCTCCACTTGAAACTAAAGTTTGGGTAGATACTCAGGATATAGCAGATGATCATGAAGAAGCTCAGTAGCCGCTTATTGACCCTTCTTCTCAGGAAGACCACCTAGAGATCTCTCTCCATGCCTTAGTAGGAGTCACCACCCTGCAAACCATGCAGGTCAAGGGTTAATTCAAGAAGCTCCCTCTTACACTACTCATTGATTCTAGTAGCACTCTAAATTTCATTGACCCTTAGATCGCCAAACAAGCTGATTGTTTTGTCCATCCTTGCTCCAACTTTGAAGTCATGATTGCCAATGGGGCTACATTACCTTGCAAAGGGAAGTGTCGCAATATGTGTATCTCTATTGGAGATTATAACCTGCACTCTTTGCCTTGCCCTTAAGTGGATATGATATGGTTTTGGGCACCCAATGGTTATGCACACCTGGACCCATCTTATGAGATTTTGCTAAACTTTGGATGTAGTTTCAAACTGTTGTCATGAAGGATTGTGCCCTGAATGCTAAGCCTTAAAGCTTGGCAATCCTGTGCAACATGGGAACATTCTTAGATTGTGGGTTGTCTATGATGAGAATGAACCTCTAGAAGAGTTAGCTCCCTTTAAATGTCCCTTAGATCTGATATACATTGTGGAAAAGAGATAGAAGGATGATTAAATAAACTAAAATTGATCTAAATGGGTGATCCACCAATGATTGAATCCTAACTTGCAATCTGATTCACATCTATTTTCTCAATACATTTGTTCATACAACTCAAACTGAACAATCTTATCACATAAATGTTTCACAGAAAGACATGAAATTACTTGCACAATCTATAACTTGTGATAAAACTTGCAACTTTGTATACTTGCATTCAATAATCGAGATAGAAAACTTAAAGGTTTTTATTTAAAACACAATAAATGTTTATCAAATCATTCAAAAGAGAGCAAGACACCTGAATCCAAGAAGAAGAACACCTAATTTTATTGGAAAATAGAAGGAAAACTTTGCAATAACTATGTAATATGCTAAAAAGTAAACTGTTGTTGTATAAAAACCCATAAAAATGATGAGTTACAATATTAAAAATCTATCTCTACAATGTGCAAAGGCAAGAGAAAAAGCAAGAACTGAGAAAACAACATAAGCTTTTTCTCCTATAATACAAAAATCTATCTCTGAAACAATGATAACTTTAAGAAATCCCCTCGTGAAAAAAGATATAAAATCCTGGCAAATCTTTCATTTGTTTGGAAAAAATATATTAATTTCTATTGGTGAATCTTTCCTATTGTTTTGAAAAAAATATTAATTTTATTGGCAAATTATTTCAAATCACTAGAAACTTGTAGAAAATCCTGGCGAATCTTGACAAAAAATAGGTAAATGCATTGATTACCATAATAAATCCTTCCTTTTTAAAAAAATTAAATTCCTATGGAAAAGTAAGTGCCTGAAGGTGGCAGTGATTGACTAATTTAAGGTGTAGTGCTCATGTCTATAATTCCTTAGTTCCTTAATATTTTAAATCAAACATTGAATATTTTAAATCAGTCCTAAATTATTTTTCACCGCCCTTGATTTTATTTATAATCTAACAGTTTGGGCTCTATTCCATTGACCAAGATGTACTCATGAAACTGCAATGCCTATGGGGCCCTAATTGCATTTAGGTTGTTGATCTCAATGGAGATCAATGAGCTAAATGCAATTTCAAGACCCATGGGCATTGGAGCTCTGCGGGTACAATTTGGACCGCAGAATTTAACCCCAACCATTAGATTATAAATTGAGATCTACGACCCAAATATAATTTTAGGCTCAATGGGCATTGGAGCTTTGTGGGTACATTTTAACCCATGGAATAAACCCCATTCATTAGATTATAAATAAAACCAATGGTGGTGATTAAAAATTGGTGATATGGCCCTAAAGTAACTAGTAATTATATAATTTTATTGGCAAATTAATTTCATTTTCTACTATAACTTATAAAATTTAGGCGAACCTAATCTAATTAGGTATCAAATATTGTAGCGAATCTTTGAGTTTAAAATTTTAATAAAATAAATGTTCTAGCGATTTAGGTAGGACTAAAATAAAATTTTGTAAAAATGTGGCGATTCATGTTGCATTACAGCTTGTACTATTAGCCAAATTTTGAATCCCCAATTTCAAATATTAGCCACTAAAAAAATCACTACTCCAAAAGCAAAGGGAAGATCAACTCTAGTCTAACTGCACTCCAAAAGATGCATGAATAGGCTAGAAAAGTCAACTCTCAGTTGTTGAGAGAGGAAGAGGAAAATGCCTGAAATAGAGGACCCACAACTGCTCCAAATTGAGCTATTTAAGCTCATAAATCCTCCTCTCAAGGTGTTTGACCAAAAAGATTGCCAAAAATAGGCCTGTTTGACTCCAATTCAAAAATAGAAACAAAAATGCCCTCTTGCATGAGTTTGTAACTTCAGTCTAACTCCTTTTCTCTCCTTTCTCCTTTTTGCATGTTTGGAAGGCAAAAATAAACTTATTTTGACAAGTATTAATGATAATCTATGTGTGATTTACCTTAATAGGTGCTATATACTTATCTTCTTTTGATTTTGTGTAACAAATATTAAGGTAAATTAAATAATTTTACCCTTAATAAATGTTAAGATACAATATGCTTGTCTTTTTCACATGCAAAAAGAAAGAAAGGTGACATGATTACATTTACAACTACTCTCCTCCAACCTTTGTTTAAAACTCAAGAGGCTTATAATAACGCCCTTTCTTCTTTTGACTTATGAAAGATTTTCAAATATACCAAGAAATGATCTAAATCAAAAGAAAACTCAAATAGACTTTCTCTTCTCAAACCTTAATCATATTTCTTTGAAGTTTAAGGTTTAAAAGATCTAAAAGAAAAGTAAAAAAAAAAACTCATCATCACCTTATGCCTCCACGGGCTCATGATATTTCCCTAGTCTTCAACACTTTCAATTGCTTGACCACGAGCCTCCTTTTGATTTTTATGATGATTTTTTAAAAATAAAAGACAAAAATACTTCAGAAAACTGTTCTCTTTTCATTGGGTCTGGAAAAAGTTAAGGCAACTTATAGAAAAGGTTTCAAACCCTAAAATCTCATTTCATGCTTTCATTTCACATTGCTGCTTCCTTAGTGCCACCATGGAGGGTTTCCTGCTCATGTTGAAGGGTGTTCCTCATTCTATTTCACTGGCTCTTTGATACTAGTGAGTTTCTCTTCTTTTCAGCTCTGATCAATTATTTTTTCTTTTGCAACTTCTATGCATGCTAGATTAACATGGATATGAGTTTTCTGAGCTTCATTAGTTTCCTTCATAGGCTCCATGCTCAAAAGTGAATCTATTTTCATTTTAGATGTTGCATCATTTACCTATTTAACTATAAATGCTTTGGCTTCAAGGCAAGTATGAAACTCTTGCTTTAGTTTTTGAAGCTTCTGCTTAGCAATCTCCAACTCTATTATTGTTGCTATGTGATCCTTTCTTGCAGCAATAAGCTCTGATTGCTAATCTATAATTTTACCTTCTAAAACCTCTACTTTTTAAGGTTCTAGTTCTTTTACATGAAGCCTGTAAATTCCAGAAGCATCATTTCCCTTTTAATTTGATTCTATTGCATTTCCCAATGTCAGAGACAAATCTCCAGCCTCCCTTTTATCCTCTACCAACTCAACCTGTACTTGATCTTTTGTTGACTCAACGACTTTTAGCTGCTTCTTGTACTGGTTCGCAATCAAGGCACTATCACATCTATGAGCACCATTTGTCATAGTGTTTTCATTTTTTACAACTTTGTGAAAAAGTCTTTCACGAGTATCATCAAACCCTCCCATAAGATGCACATCTAAATCAGTATCAGTTTCTCCACATACAACTCCTGCCAAGATTTGCAACAAACCCAATTTCACATGCTCCACAAAGTCAAAATGAGTGACGTGTCATTGTCACTGTTTGGTTTGAAATCACAAGTCCCACACATGTTGTTGGCTAATCAGTGCCTAGTAATTCAATAGCTAAAGGATCAATAGTTGCATATTCTCTCTAAAATACATAAACAAACTTGACAGATGAAGAACTCTCAGAACCCATAAATTTTGGATCTTTAGGAAGCTTTATTGTTGTCTCTAATAAGGATTTGAATGCATTTTATTTTGCTGACAAGATTGGGAGTTGGAGCAGATTAAGGACAATTTAATGACCTTATCCTCTAATATCTTCTTTCCTTCAACAAATATCATGTTTTGATTTTGATGTTTCAACAATATTATCTTCCTTTGAGAAGGGTCAAAAACTATAGCACATAAATCACTTGCCAGGTCTCCTTGAGCAAGCCGCTAGAAGGAAACTGCTTTTCAGTTGCAAGAGATGCTGAGAACTACCTCAAAAGAATTTGAAAAACTGGCACAATGTGCTCATAGTCTCTGCAACTATAGCTCCACCTAGGTTCAACACTCCTTCAATGAACAATAATATTCTTTTTACCTCAAATCTTAATCTGTAAGTCTTTTGTTCATTGTTTTTTGTTTGTCATTGATATGACTACTGCTTATTGTATTTGCTACTCTGCTATCATAGTGTTGCCCCTTTCATAGGACTGCATTGACTGTATGACAGTTCCTCCTTCATTGTCTTGTCATTCCACTGTCTCTAACCCCATGAAAGCTACCTTGAATGATCCTTGCATAAGATTGATGGATTTGACTGTCATGTTGCTCCAAGGTTTTGTTCGTCAGTCTTTATTATAGCAAAGACTGTTCACTATTCCTTTTATTATATTGTTGGGATGCTACTTTGACAGTTCTTAGCAGACCCTCTATATGTTATGCACAAGCCTCACACTACTCATGCAGAGGTATCAAAGACTATGAGTATGAAGGGACAACCATCTATCATTGTTTAAGCATCAATGAGACCTTCTATTCAACAAAAATAGATCTGAATACTTTTGTACTTGGCTATCTCAGGCACAACTTATTCTTGATTGTTCCTTAGACACTTTTAACAATAAAAAAGAATAATTGTTCCTTACATAATGAAGACTACTAACTCAAACTACTGCCTCTTTCAATAAAATGCAAAATATGACTATTTTCCAACATCATTTTGTGACTATCTCTTAAGGTATCTGTTGCCTTCCATTGTCTTGAAAACACTGTCAACTTCAAGTATATAGTCATGCCTTTGATGAGTGTCTCTACTCATTGTATGTTGTATCTATATATTAGATTTCAGTATCAGATATATCTATCCCAGACCTTGTGTCTTAGATATCACTATGAAGCCCTTACATAGTTTTTAGATGACTATCTTCAATAGTATATTCTATGATGAGACTTTACCAATCTATAAGGTGATTGTCTCCTTCATTTGCTTTATTTACTTTCTTCACCTTATTGATTGTTCTCTATTCTTGTGAACTGCTTCTTTATTGTCAATATTTGCTTTCTATCTTGACAATACTATTACAAGCTTCCCAAAATCACTAGCATACATTGTATTTGTACACTGTGAAACAATGCTTGTGTTTCTATGTTTTGTGACCGAGCTTTTAGTCTCTTTACACTTTGAGAGTTGCTCCTTCATATTCCTATGATGACAACTCCTTGAAATCTCATCATTGGTGACTATCTGAGATCAATGGCTTCATGACTGGGTGGATGCATTTGTGACTATTGTCTCCTTGCACATTGATGATTTCCAACCAAAACTTCACTTGGAATAAACCATGAGATAGACCTATGTCATGTTTCTAAAACCTGACTATCCTACCTCCCTTTGGGCAATGTTGGGACTATCATTTTCATCTATGATGGTCATGACTGCTCCTAAATGTAGATCTTGAAGACTGTCTCTCAGTCCATTTATGATGTTGGACTACTTTTGGTTTATATATATCTTATTGTCTTATGCTTAGTGCCCATGCTTCATTTGAGGACCTAACTTAACTGTCAAAGGATTTCTCCTCCACTATCCTATACATGAATGTGATAGTGATAGAAACTGTTCCTACATGTCTCTGCCCTCCTAATTGTCTAGGCTGCTATCTTCTAACCTATTTGTTTTATTATTACAACTCCTCATGAATGTTATTTCCAATGCCTTGCTCACTATGCAAACTGGTCTTCAGAGCTTGAAAGAGTTTTTCAAATTGGGGAATTTCAAACTTCATCTATTTTGGTAGAGTAGACCTCTGTGATGATTGATGCTGCTTGTCTTCTTTTAAGTTTATAACAGTTATAATGACTATCCCTCTTTATGGTAGTTAAGAATGCACTGTTCCTTTTAATTGCCTTCTCATTGACTTACACACCTACTCTACATGGGACCTCTCCTCTGCCCTTTTATGCATTTTGACAGTTATTCCTCAGCAGTATCAATCCTATACTCCTTAACTATTATATCCTATAGATGTGTATACTCTCTTAAAGGGTCTTTATTAACCTAGGGTTGCTCTGAGACCTCTAGATAGCACCATAATTTTGTAGACATAACTATTTAGATGACTGCTAAGGATGATAAGATAGATAACTGCTCTTTACTCAAAGATAGCTTATGATCTGCTACATGAAAGTTGTTGTTGACTATCTCCTTTGTGAATCATTGATATTTGTTTATGCCTTCTAAAAGTTAACAACTCCTCAATACTTTAAGATGTCATAGCTGTTGGCAAGAGACACTGCTACACATGACAGATGTTGTCATTGATGGCAACTAAGTCTATCTTACACATCCGCATTACATAATTTGTTCATACCGGAAGTCAGAGTGAAGATTTGTCTAAGTCCGGGTAGTTAAAAATAGAGCATGTGACAGTGTCCAGTATCTTGGTCCAGATCTCTCCGGTGGTAAATCACAGTGTGTTGCAGATCTGAGGGAGTACTAAGGATTGTCAGGACTATCTAGATCTAGAAATTTAGCCTCCGGTGATGAAGGATTCAAAAGTTATAAGCATCTGAGTATCGGGTTCAATTAGTCAGTACAGTCAGAAGAAGAACAGGCCGACTTAGTATTTGATCTTGGTCCGGATGAAGAAAAGCTGTTGGTTAAGAAATTTGTGATAATTAGTGGTATTGGCCAACATGATTGATGATTTGAGAGCACAAGTTTTGGTCTGCATTGTTGATTGTGCATGGATTCAGCCGACAAAGCAGAGTTCTTAATAAATGTTCTATGTTTTCTTGAAGCCGACTACAGTTGATTGAATTTCTTGATGTGGATATATATATAGCTGATGGATTTGAGTGTTTTGGTGTGTGAGTGTGATGTGATGATGGATTAAGTGCAAAAAAGGTAGAAAGAAGTGTGAATGTGAAGATCTAAGCTCATATTATGGCTAAAGAGTGAAACAGGGCAGGGTAAGGATGAAGTGTGTAAGATTAGTATTCTATGCTTAACCGGAACTAAATTTTTGCATTGGTAGATGTTATTCATCAGTTCAAACATTTTGTAATCTTCTTGTAATCATTTCTATAGGCAGTGAGCCTCTTGGAGTAGTGAGCTCTGGACAGTGCACCGTAAAGGCATGTGCCTTGCTCATTTGTAATACTTTTAACAGAGTATAATTTCTTGTGGGTTAACCCCCACCATGGTTTTTCCCTTAACTAGGTTTCCATGTAAAAATCCTAGTGTTATGTGTGTTGATTATGTTTCTGCTCATGTGTTGTTGCTTTATATTTTCATGGTTATATCATTCATTTGTTAGTAAGTGGTAAAGAAGTTTAAATTGCAGAAAAGAATAAAAGTTTTTGTGACAACTAATTCACCCCCCCTCTTAGTTGTCTACCCTTATTTCAACAATTGGTATCAGAGCAAGGTTCCTTGGAAGAAGTTCAATAGCTTGAGGAAGATCTGGGAAGGTATTAAAATGGATTCATACAACCTCCAAGAACAACTTAAACTTTCTTTAGAAGATCTTGATCAGTCCAAAACAGAAGTCAATGAACTGCAAGAGAACATTAAAGATGTTGAAGACTTCATTGAGACCTTAAAAGAAAAATTGAGCAAAGCTAATGAAAAGAGGAAGGAGCTACTTCTTCAACTAGGAAATCAGAATGAAGACAATGACATGGATGAGGCCCTGAAAGAAAAGACAAAGGAATGTGAGAAGTTAGCTAAAGAAGTTGTTGTCCTAAAACATGAAATGGAATCCGGGGTGATGAGGCTAACCAAGGAAATTGAAGAAAGGAAGAAGACTGAAGAAAAATTGAATCAATCTATGAAAGAAAGAATAGAAGAATGCTACAAATTGGACATAAGAGCTGGCCATCTAGAGTCTAATCTACATGAAAGTAGGGACAATGAGGAAGAACTTGAAAAGCAAATTGTCATTCTCAAACATGACCTAGAAGTTGCAAATGAATATAAAGAGAAATTCAAGATAAGCTTAGCTAAACTCGAGGTGTTGCTTGACTGTTAGAAGAAAGCAAATGATAAGCATGGTCTAGGATTTGAGAAAGGTGAAAGCTCCAGATCTGGACAAAGAAATTCTCAATCAAGGAATGGGAGAAACAAATCTAGAAGACCTCCAGTAAGACAGCCTAATGCTCAAAGGTATCCATCTTTCAATGGAAATTGTTTCAATTGCAATAAATTTGGTCATAGATCTACTCAGTACAGAAGTAGAGTAAATCAAAGTGGTCCATCATTTTCTGATCAATGCTTCAAGTGTAAGAGGTATGGTCATAGATCTAATGAATGTAGAAGTATGATAATGAATAACTCTAACAATAGATAAAATGGCAATTCTTTCAATGGCTATTATTTTGCATGTAATGGATTTGGACACATGGCTAATCAGTGCAAATCAAGAGGAAATCAAGTAAATAAGCAAAGAAATGTTGTGTACTTTAATTGCAATAGATTTGGTCATATTGTAAGATTCTGCAAAAGTAAGAATAATGATAGAAAAGGTCTAGTAAACAAAAACCAAAACATGTAGAGACAAGACAAAGGCAAGGGCAAAGTTGATGTGAATAAGGTCTAGAATGAAATCAACAAAACATGGGTGAAGAAAGGTGAAATGAATGTTGACAATGGGTCCTCACCGGAATCTGGTGCTGATAATTCCTCTAGGAATTGAATTAGGAGCTCTGGCTCAGGGGGAGCTACATTGAAAAACTAATTCTCTGTACTAGTAAGTGTGTGCCTAAATCTGGCATGATGGATGAAGTCAAGGAAGCCTATTGAAGACTTGCTGAAGCAAATTCCAGAGGAAAAGAAGATAATGTGATTGATTGTGGAGCAATTGAAGATTGACTGTACAGTGTAACCAGATGTATTAGGGCAGAGCATTTATTACAATGAAAATCAGGTTTTGCAGAGCATAAAAGGTCATCCTTTCATCATTTGGATCACTTTGCATTCAAAGAGAGCAAGCAGAAGAGCACCTGAGCTAAGATTTCAAAGATTTGAAGTGTGACTGGTGAATTCATCAGCTAACCCTAATTCTAAGGAAGAAAAAAGTATTTTTCTGCAAAGCTTTGAACTCGTGATCTTTTGCAATGGCTACATCGTTGATTGTTGATATTACTGAAAGGCCCTGACCTAAATTTAAGAAACATCCACACAAATAAGTAGAAGTCAACCTATTAGGTGCATTTTCAAATGTTCTGTATGGTGTATTGCATGTTGAATATATTAGGGCCTATATTCATGTGAGCATAGATGAATTTGGGGACTCAAGTTTAGTAGATTTGTTCAAGAATCATCTAAGGGATGAAATTCACGGTCTTAAACCTGAGTAAAAGGTACTACATGATAAACATTTTATTTAGATTATAGGGTTTCCATCCTTCGATGAAGATGAATAGGTCTGGTATGTTTTAAGCCGAATGCATGATGAGTTTATGTGGCTAATGAAACCTTTCAAGATCACCAAGGAGCCATCAAGGCTGTGACAGGGTTAAACTCATCTGGTGGATTGCCCATGTTGAAATTAGTAAAGAATCAAAATGTAACTGATGCTACCGGTTCAAGGTTTGACAAAAGGGCAATGACTATAAATGACATCACTGATCTGGATGTCAAATTTGCTTTAATGGTGATTGGATATAAGATTTATCATTCTAGCAGGGAAAATTATGTATCCAGTATAGCTATCTATGCAGCTTATCAAATGTTGAGAGAGGATGTTGATTATGACTTGTGTGAGTTGCTACAGAACCATCTGATGGAAAATTTGAATAAGGTTAAGAAGAATAAAAAGAATACCTTCAAATATGGTACATTGGTCTTGTGTTTGTTCTTCTATTTCATGAATGAGTTACCTAGCAAGAAAAGCATGTGTTGGACCAATGATAAACCTATTGGAATACAGATAAGGGAGCACTTGAACAGTATTGGAGACTCCAATGCCCAAAGGACTGCTCTTTGGGGATTTTTCAAGAATTTTTAGAACATGATGCATTCAAGGGAGAGAATTCCTACATCTGTGGTTGAAAAATACAGGGATACAGTTTGTCTCATGGTGGATATAGATCAATGTCTAATGGAAGTTGTTGAACCAAGAACAATGTGGATCATGCCCATGGGGTATGAGGTTGATGAGCGAGTATTGGATATGTATGCTCAATACCTTTTGAGCAAGCCAAAGGACACAACAGTTGAAATATTTGGGACATATAAGGAGCTAAGTATGAAACTACATGTTGAGCTTAGAAAACCTAAAATCAAGAGGAAAGTTCAAAAGCAAGTAGAAATGTATGTTGAAAGCATTGGCATAACTAAGGAAGCTGTGAAGCAGAATAGAGAAAGAATAGAAAAAGTTGAGAAGGAGAAGCAGGATAAGAAACAAGAAAGTACTCTGGTAGAATCCTCCCCCACATCAAGGACTACTAGGAGCTCTGCTGCTACCCTTGTTCCCCTAAACCTGTCAAACATGAGAAACTAGAAGGCAAACCATCCAGAAAAGAAGGGAAAAGGGTGAAATCTAAGGCCTCCCGAACATATAAAAGCATGAAAAATGATGATGAAGAAATTGATTCTGGTGTTGAGGTCAAAGAGTCAAAGGCCTCAGGTACAAAAGCAACCAAGGTATCTAAGGAGAAGCCCTCTGGAAGCAAAAGGGCAAGTAAGAGGCAAAAGACTAAAACTTATGTTGAAAAGCCTACTATTTCTGTGAATGACATCATCAAATTAGTCACTGTAGATGGGAACTTAAGGCCAATGATTGAATTTTATGATGACTATAGTGATGTTGACAAGAGGGTTTTGGAGGAAGCAATAGTTAAATATCTAAATATCTACAATAAGGCCTTAATTGAAATAACCTCTGAAATCCCAAAAAGCCATGCAGATATTCTAGAATTGAGAAAAGAAAATGCAAAGGTTAAAGACATTGAGCTTAGGGAGCATGTGCTAATCAAATTGTGCCCTCAAATCTCTCCAGTTCAAATGAGCATGATATTTAAAGAAGTAAAAGATGACTTTAGGAGTAAGAAAAGAATGAATAAACTCATTCTTGGTGAGACGAATAAGATAGTTGAAGAAACTCAGGAGATTCTTCTGAGAGCATTGAAAAGGCATAATCTTCCCATTGTTGAAGAAGAGACTGATGATAGGATTGATTCTTCCATTCTAACTATTGAAGAATTGAAGAGCAATGAGCAACAAACTAAGAAAGATGATTCCTCTGTTATGGAAGTGGAAATGTCAGACAAAGGAGATAAAGGGGTGGAAAAGAAGATAATGTTGATACTACTCCTCTGAATCAATCTAATGATGAAAAGGTTACTACTGAGGATACTCAAAATCCTTCAGAAAAGACTGCAGAAGACTCTACTGGTGTAAATGAAAAGAAGGATGTCCCTAATAATGATGCAGAGAAGGCTGAAGCAGAGAAAGAGAAAGAATTTGATAAGAAAGACAATGTATTTGACTCCGGAAAGGGAGAAGATGCAAGCCCTAAAGAGCAGAAAACTAAAATAGGTTATTGGGCAAGAGACACTGCAGAAGCAGTGAAATAAATTTTGGAAAATGATAAACTAGTTGCAGAAGAGTTGAAAGGTCCAATCAATTTGGATAGTCTTTCACCAATTCAGAAGATAAAGTGGGCCTCTCTCGCACAAGCCAAGGCCAGAGAAGATATTTTGAAGTCTCACATAGAAGGCAGTGAGCTACTTGCTCTGGCATTAGGGATTTTCAAGAAAATCATGCTAACATACCAAAAGGATTCATCAGCATCCCCTCCGGCCAGTTAAAGAACTTGATAAATTTTGTAAGTACTCCTTTTGAGTCACTTGAAAAATCTGTAGAGGTCAAGGTTAAAAATGAATTCAATGATAAAAGATTTGATCCTTTGAAAGGGATGATTGCATTAGATAGAATATTGTTTAATAGCAGTGTTAAGAGTATTCAAAATGCTCTTACAAAAAGAGGGAATGTATATAAATTTTGTTTATCTTGTCCTAAAGCTATAGAGGACATTGAAATAAAAAATAAAGGAGGCTATGGAAAAACTGTCAAGTGTATCCCAATCTTTTGATCCTCTGACAATATCAGTAATGAGCCAAGAATGTCAACCAATCAGCCTGACTAAAGAATTAAAGAAATTGATGAAGGAAAAGGACAACATTGAGACAAGGATGTGTGAGCTCCGGGGACGGATTTCCCCCAAGTTGGAAGCAATGTTCAATACCATGACAGAAGCCCGAGCTACTACTAAGTCAAGTGATCCTACTGACTTACGGAAAGTAGAGTCTCAAGCATTCTTATTAAGTGGTCACATCTTAGTTTTGAACAGCATGAAGAAGAGTTGGGACAATGATTTGGCGCTGTTGAGGAATGTCTTTGGTGATGTGTTCAAACTTATGTAAATAAGTCATAGGGTTGTTCGTATATATGCCCATGTACATAAAAGTTTTGCATAAATTTTGGTTTGTGGATCCCACCCTTTGCCATTGATGTCAAAGGGGGAGTGAAGAATAGTGAAAAATGAGGAATCCAACAAAGGGGGAGTAGTAGAGAACAATAAAAAGCATAAGTATACAAAGTAAGGGGGAATTGTTTCGACAGTCATTTTTCACTAAGTGTTGCCATCAATGCCAAAGGGGGAGATTGTTCGCAAGAGACACTATTACGCATGACAGGTGTTGTCATTGATGGAAACTAAGTCTATCTTACACATCCACATTACATAATTTGTTCATACTAGAAGTCAGAGTGAAGATTTGTCTAAGTCCAGGTAGTCAGAAACAGAGCATGTGACAGTGCCTAGTATCTTGGTCTAGATCTCTCTGGTGGTAAATCACAGTGTGATGTGGATCTAAGGGAGTACTAAGGATTGTTAGGACTATCTAGATCTAGAAATTTTTCCTTCGGTGATGAAGGATTCAAAAGTTATAAGCATCTGAGTATCGGGTTCCAGTTAGTTAGTACAGTCAAAAGAACAGGCCGACCTAGTATTTGATCTTGGTCCAGATGAAGAAAAGTTGTTGGTTAAGCAATTTGTGATAATTAGTGGTATTGGCTGACATGATTGATGATTTGAGAACACAAGTTTTGGTCCATGTTGTTGATTGTGCATGGATTCAACCGACAGAGTAGAGTTCTTCATAAATGTTCTAAGTTTTCTTGAAGCTGACTAGAGTTGATTGAATTTCTTGATGCGGATATATATATAACTGATGGATTCAAGTGTTTTGGTGTGTGAGTGTGATTTGGTGATGGAGTAAGTGCAAAAAAGGTAGAAAGAAGTGCGAAGGTGAATATCTAAGATCAGATTATGGCCGAAGAGTGAAACAGGGTAGAGAAAGGATGAAGTGTGTAAGATCGGTATTTTGTACTTAATTGGAACTAAATTTTTGCATTGGTAGATGATATTCATCAGTTCAAACACTTTGTAATCTTCTTGTAATCATTTCTATAGGCAGTGAACCTCTTGGAGCAGTGATCTCTAGGTAGTGTGCCCTGAAGTCATGTGCCTTCCTCATTTGTAATACGTTTAACAGAGTATAATTTCTTGTGGGTTAACCCCCACCATGGTTTTTCCCTTAACTGGGTTTCGACGTAAAAATCATGGTGTTATGTCTATTGATTATGTTTCTGCTCATGTGTTGTTTCTTTATGTTTTCATGGTTATATCATTCATCTGTTAGTAAGTGGTAAAGAAGTTTAAATTGCAGCAAAGCATAAATATTTTTGTGACAACTGATTCATCCCCCTCTCAGTTGTCTACCCTTATTTCAACAATAGCAACTTCAATGTATGTCATTACTGAGATGAGATGCCTAAAAATACTTGTATCTATACATTCAACAAATAAGTTAGAAAAACAAGTGAGGCTTATGGCCTCCTCTACCAGTTGGATGATCTTCTTCTTCTTGCATCCTTTCATGGTTGTAAATCTAATACTATGGATTGTTTATCTCTTTCATTTTCCTAATTAGATGCTTGTGAATGATAGCAGGTACATTTTGATATTGTCACATATATGACTGATGGAATCTTGAGCTCTAACTTATCCTTCTTGTCTCTTTTACAAGTCTCCTTGGAGATATCGATGATGAACAAAAAGATGATGCTGCCAACCGTGGGGTTCGTCATTCAAGCAATGATGAATCCCCTCTTTCTCGTATATGTTTCTTTTCTACTTCAGATGTACTTGTTCTTTTTCATTGCATCTTATACAATTAATCCCACGGCTTGTGTGGGAGCATATAAACACTTTCTTCTTATGAATATGAATAGCTATTTTATGTAATATTTTTTGTATATTGCTTCTTCTTTGTGAATCAATTGCATAAAGATAAACTAAAAATGATTGCATGATACAGATGTTCATAATCATGAATGGATTTAGCAACATTTTTGTACCTTTTTTCGTTTGATAATGTATCAACTGTAAATAATGAACAATGAAAACAAATTGTAACACATAGATTAGCTCTCTGTTCAATTTTGTCTACCTTGGAATGCCTCCTACTCCGATAGGATGCCCTTCCATTTTTTTCTAGTTTGTATAGCAACTCTTATTGAGTTACTACATGAATCTAGTAAAAAATGATCATAAGAAAGGCCTTCTACTTGAGTAGTAGGCTTTCCATAGTAGGCTACAACCTCTCCCTTTTTGCCTATGCTTCCCCTTGAACATATCTGCTTCTTCAAAGTAGAAAATCTTAGTGTTATTCTAGCCTAACCTGGTTGGGTTGAAAAGCACAATTAGGTAACATTTTTGGCAACCTCTATGCCAGTTTTATCTGCCAAAACTCTCATGACCAGTTGCCTAGTATTTCCATTGGGCAATAGAGTCTTTTCTTGGCCTTTACAACTTAGAAAACTTCTTAAAACCCATCTTTTAGAAAAAGAACAATAGCAAAACAAACTGAAAACAAAATGAAACTGGCTCTAAATAGGGCCAACCAACTGTGCAACAACACTTCTTGGAAAATAAAAAATGAACTAAAACAAATGGTCTACCTACCTAATCTAAACAAAGGAACAGGCTCTCTAAATGAAACCATTAACTAGTTCTGCAAAGTAGATGCCTTTCCTGATTAGTTGAGAACATTTTATTTACTTATAAGCAGCCAACAAGGGGTGTGGAAAGGGTGGGCATCCAATAAACATACATGACACCTCTTCAAGAAAGAGAACAAAAGTGTATACCCACTTGTTTCTACTAAAAATATAGCTGCTTTAAGGTGGACAAGTGAGTTGGTTCTCCTCTTCCTGCTGCTCATTTTCATTCTTTGCAACAAGCATGATGGGTAATGGCTTCTCCTTAATACTTTCCAACTGAATTAGATGTCGAATAGAACATCCTCTTGACAAACCCATGCTCAAACAAATAGTGTTGTTTTGATGTTTACAATTTGTTATTCCTTCCTTAGGTTCCTGCTGATCAGAAACCTTTGAGAAAATAGTAATTTCCACTTGTTGTTCCTAAACCTCCTCTTCCTGGGATGCTGGTCTGACATCTAAATTTGCACAAAAATCATCTAGCTCATCCCAAAACAGGTCATCTTCTAGTTCTTCTTTACTTTTTTGTATAGGATGACTAATTTTAGCTTTATAAAAACTCTCTTAAAGCATAGGTTCTTTTTTGGTTACTTGTTCAACCTGGTAGTTAGCCTTATCTTCATACAAAACAAGCTTGTGAGCCTCCAAAATAGGTTGTCCTTTTTCTCTTCTAGCTGAATTGAGGTCTCATCTTCCTTCTTGTCTTCATGAACCAGCAACCTATCATATTCTCTCATGTCTTATGGCTATTGTAAATCAAACAATAAGATGAGTCTTTGTATGCTCTCTTCATCACTATCAACAAAACTAGGCAGCTGATCAAACAAAGAAACTGAGTCTTCCTCCTCATGTGGTGCCTTCTCCAATGAACTATACATACAAGTTGTCTTTGCAACTGAAGACTTTCACCTTGTAACCTCTGTACTCTACTTTTATTCATCTCATAAACAACATTAGAAAAACTCTCAAATGAATCAAAATGCAAAGGATTTAGTGACAAACATGAACCAACCTCCTCTACACATGCATGAGGAATAATGGGCTTTTGAGTGGGCTGCTCTTGACAGATGATACACTTCAATTTTGTACCTATAATGGATCTTACAAAGGATTTGAATCTCTAAAACTTGGAATCTTAATACAAGGAGACTTACTTGTTGATTCAAAAAACTTTCCCTCATTGAAACTTGGGATTTTGAACCCTAAAACCTCCTCTTGCAGCAAGTCTGATTTTACCTTTTCCATTGGAGTAGGAGTCTTCTCGAGGTCAGGCATCCTGAAGTTTGGATGCTTTGTCCACCAAGGCTGCCATGGTTGTTTAAAACTATGAGGGCTCGATCCAAGCTCTTAAGATGACTAAATTTGAGGACTAATAAACTGATTTTGGATGTAAAAAAGCTCATAAACAAAATCAAAACTTCTAAAACTTGAAATTTGGGCTTTGGGTCTTTGAACTTGAGCCAAAAGCTATCTCATTTGTTCCTCCTTAACATCAATCTTCCTATTTGGACCTTCTTCCTCATACCTTCTCTTCTCTTTCACCTCTTGTTGATAGCAAAAAGCCTCATAAGATTGTTGCTCCTACTATTGGAGATAGGCTTGATAAACAAGTTCCTCCTATTGCATGTTATACTCTCATTCTCTTTTAATAGCATCAAATTATTTTTGAATATCTAACACCATGCTCTTAATGCTACCCATGTCAGTGGCAACATTGTCAACATTTTGACTCAGAAAAGTACAAGTCTGGTTTAAAGCAAAATCAATTCCATAAGGTTGCATATGAAAATAGCCTTCTTGGGGCTAATTGTATGCATGACTAAGCTTCCAAGAAGGCTAAGCATTGGTGGGTGGGAGGTAAGCATGTTGAGCATGCTGATATACTGCTATTGCATGGCTATCTGGGATAAAACTAGCAGCACTTTTAATCTAATATGGGTATTAAAAAGGCTCTAAGACTACATTTTGGCAAAATGAAGAGATAGGAACATAATTTACTTGATAGTTTGTCATGCTATAACATGGAAATGGGCTAGTATTTTATGAAAATCTCTTTTTTGAAATAAGGAAAAACATGCTTGACTCAAAAATTTATATACATACCAGCAGAGTCACCATGTGATTTGAAGGATTACATGAAGGAAATAACCAATAATACCACCTAAATCCTAATCCTTGATAATCTTTAAGCTTCTCGACTACTGAAATCAATAGATTTGAATATATAGAGTCGCCAGGTGTGTGAGATACCGCCTCGAAAGGCTAATACTACTGATGTACACACTGAATATCAACAATGGATGAGAACTTGTGGACTATAATAGTCTGATCTGATGTGCCAAAAATTGTTGTCACAAAGGATTGCGCCTTGAAAGCTAAGCCTTAAAGCTTGGCAATCTTGTGCAACATGGGAACATTCTCAGATTGTGGGTTGTCTATGATGAGAATGAACCTCTAGAAGAGTTGGCTCCCTTTAAATGCCCCTTAGATCTGATATACTTTGTGGAAAAGAGATAGAAGGATGATTAAATAAACTGAAATTGATCTAAAGGGGTGATGCACCAATGATTGAATCCTAACTTGCAATCTAATACACAGTTGTTTTCTCAATACATCTATTCATATAACTCAAACTCAACAATCTTCTCACATAAATGTTTCATAGAAAGGCATGAAATTACTTGCACAATCTATAACTGGTGATAAAACTTGCACCTTTGTATACTTGCATTTAATAAATGATAAAAGAAACTTAAATATTTTGATTTAAAACACAATAAATCTTTATCAAATCATTCAAAAGAGAACAAGACACCTGAATCCAAGAAGAAGAATACCTAGTTTTATTGGAAAATAGAAGGAAAACTCTATAATAACTATGTAATCTTCTAAAAAGTAAACTGTTGTTGTATAAAAACCTGTAAAAAAAAGTGGAGTTACAATACTAAAAATCTATTACTGCAATGTGAAAATACAAGAGAAAAAGCAAGAACTAAGAAAAAGAATAAGCTTTTTCTCCGATAATACAAAAATCTATCTCCAAAAGCAAAGGGAAGATCAACTCTAGTCTAACTGCACTCCAAAAGATGCATGAATAGGTTGGAAAAGTCAACTCTCAGTTGTTGGGTGAGCAAGAGGAAAATGCCTGAAATAGAGGACCCACAACTACTCCAAATTGAGCTATTTAAGCTCATAACTCCTCCTCTCAAGGTGTTTGACCAAAAAGATTGCTCAAAATAGGCTCTTTGACTCCAAGTCAAAAATAGAAACAAAAATGGCCTCTTACATAAGTTTGTAACTTCAGTCTAACTCATTTTCTCTCCTTTCTCCTTTTTGCATGTTTGGAAGGAAAAAATAAACTTATTTTGACAAGTATTAAGGATAATCTATCTTTGATTTACCTTAATAGGTGCTATATACTTATCTCCTTTTGATTTTGTGTAACAAATATTAAGGTAAATTAAATAATTTTACCCTTAATAAATGTTAAGATACAATATGCTTGTCTTTTTCACATGCAAAAAGAAAGAAAGGTGACATGATTACATTTACAACTACTTCTCTCCTCCAACCTTTGTTTAAAACTCAAGAGGCATATAATAACACCCTTTCTTCTTTTGACTTATGAAAGATTTTCAAATATGCCAAGAAATGATCTAAGTCAAAAGAAAACTCAAATAGCCTTTCTCTTTTCAAACCTTAATCATATTTCTTTGAAGTTTAAGGTTTAAAAGATCTTAAAGAAAAGTTAAAAAACATCCATCGTCACCTTATGCCTTCACAGGCTCGTGATATTTCCCTAGTCTTCAACACTTTCTATTGCTTGACCACAAGCCTCCATTTGATTTTTATGATGATTTTTTTAAAATAAAAGTAAAAAACACTTGAGAAAACAATTCTATTTTCATCGGGTTTGGAAAAAGTTAGGGAAACTTATAGAAAAGGTTTCAAACCCTAAAAGCTCATTTCATGCTTTCACTTCACCTTGTTGCTTCCTCAGCATCGCCATGGAGGATTTCCTACTCATGTTGAAGGGTGTTCCTCATTCTATTTCACTGGATCTTTGATACTGGTGAGTTTCTCTTCTTTTCATCTCAGATCAATTATTTTTCTTTCATGGCTTCTATGCATGCCAATTTAACATGGATATGAGTTTTTTGAGCTTCATTAGTTTCCTTCACATGCTCCATGCTCAAAAGTGAATCTATTTTCATTTTAGATGTTGCATCATCTGCCTATTTAACTACAAATGCTTTGGCTTCAAGGCAAGTATGAAACTCTTGCTTAGCAGTCTCCAACTCTATTGTTGTTGCTATTTGATCCTTTCTTGCAGCAATAATCTCTGATTTCTAATATATAATTTTACCTTCTAAAACCTCTGCTTTTGAAGGTTCTAGTTCTTTTACATGAAGCCTATAAATTCCAGAAGCATCATTTCCCTTTTCATTTGATTCTATTGCCTTTCCCCATGTCAGAGACAAATCTCCAACACCCCTTTTAACATCTACTAACTCAATCTGTACTTGATCTTTTGTTGACTCAACAAATTTTAGATGCTTCCTATACTGGTTCGCAATCAAGGCACTATCACATCTATGGGCATCGTTTGTCATAGAGTTTTCATTTTTTACAACTTTGTGAAAAAGTCTTTCACGTGTATCATCAAACCCTCCCATAAGATGCACATCTAAATCAACATCAGTTTCTCCACATACAAGTCCTACCAAGATTTGCAGTAAACCCAATTTCACATGCTCCATAGAGTCAAAATGAGTGACAGATGTCATTCTTGCTGTCTAGTTTGAAATCACAAGTCCCACACATGTCGTTGCCTAATCAATGTTGAGTAATTCAACAGCTGAAGGATCAACAGTTGCATATTCTCTCTGAAACACATAAACAAACTTAACATATGAAGAACTCTGAGAACCCATAGATTTTGGATCTTTAGGAATCTTTATTATTGTCTCTGACAAAGATTTGAATGCATTTGTTATTGCTGACAAGATTGTGTGTTGGAGCAGATTAAGGACAAGTTGATGACCTTACCCTCTGCTATCTTCTTTCCTTCAACAAATATCATGTTTTGATTTTGATGTTTCAACAATATTATCTTCCTTTGAGAAGGGTCAAAAACTACAACCCATAAATCACTTGTCAGGTCTCCTTGAGCGAGCCACTGGAAGGAAACCACATTTCAGTTGTAAGAGACGATGAGAACCACCTCAAAAGAATTCAAAAAACTGGCACAATGTGCTCATTGTCTCTACAACTACAACCACCTGGGTTCGACACTCCTTCGATGAACAATAATATTCTTTTTACCTAGAATCTTAATCCGTAAGTCTTCTATTCATTGTTTTTTTGTTTGTCATTGATATGACTACTACTTATTGTATTTGCTACTCTACTATCATAGTGTTACCCCTTTCATAGGACTACATTGACTGTATGACAGTTCCTCCTTCACTATCTTGTGATTCCACTATCTCTAACCCCCTAAAAGCTACCTTGAATGATCCTTGCATAATATTGATAGCTTTGACTATCATGTCACTCCAAGATTTTATTCCTCACTCTTTAATGTAGCCAAGACTATTCACTATTCCTTTTATTATATTGTTGGGCTGCTACTTTGATTGTTCTTAGCAAACCCTTTATATGTTATGCACAATCCTAACACTACTCATGCAGAGGTATCAAAGACTATGAGAATGAAGGGACAATCATCTATCATTGTTTAAGCATTAATGAGACCTTCTATTCAACAACAATAGTTCTGAATACTTTTGTACTTGGTTGTCTTAGACACAGCTTATTCATGACTGTTCCTTAGGCATTTTTAATAGTCAAAAAGAATAATGGTTCCTTACACAATGATGACTGCAAACTCAGACTACTGCCTCTTTAACTAAAATGCAAAATATGACTATTTTCCAACATCATTTTCTAACTATCTCTTCAGATGTTTGCTATCTTCCATTGTCTTGAAAACATTGTCGACTTCAAGTATATAGTCCTGCCTTTGATGACTGTCTCTACTCATTGTATGTTGTATCTATATATTCAATTTCAGTATTAGATATATTTATCTCAGACCTTGTGTCTTAGATATCACTATGATACCCTTACATAGTTTTTAGATGATTGTCTTCAACAGTCTATTCTATGATGAGACTTTAACAGTCTATAAGATGATTATCTCCTTCATTTGCTCTATTTACTTTTATCACCTTATTGATTGTTCTCTATTCATGTGAACTACTTCTTTATATTCAAGATTTTCTTTTTGTCTTGACAATATTGCTACAGGCTTCCCAAAATCACTAGCATACATTGTATCTGTACACTATGAAACAATGCTTGTTTTCTATGTTTTGTGACTGAGATTTTAGTCTCTTTGCACTTTGACAGTTGTTCCTTCATATTCCTATGATGACAACTCCTTGAAAGCTCATCATCTGGTGACTATCTAAGATCAGTGGCTTCATGACTGGGTGCATCCATTTGTGACTATTATCTGCATGCACATTGATGACTGCCAACCAAAACATCACCTGGAGTAAACCTTGAGATAGGCCTATGTCATGCTGCTAAAACCTAACTATCCTAACTCCCTTTGGGAAATGTTGGGACTATCTTTTTTATCTATGATGGTCATGACTGCTCCTAAATGTAGATCTTGAAGACTGTCTCTTAGTCCCTTTATGATGTTGGACTACTTTTGGTTTATACGTATCTTATTGTCTTATGCTTAGTGCCCATGCTTCATTTGAGGACCTAACTTGACTGTCAAAGGCTTTCTCCTCCACTATCCTATACATGACAATGATAGTGATAGCAGCTGCTCCTATATGTCTCTACCCTCCTAGCTATCTAGGCTGCTATCTTCTAACCTTTTTTTTTTGGTATTACATCTCCTCATGAATGTTATTTCCAATGCCTTGCTCATTATACAAACTGGACCTCAGAGATTGAAAGAGTTTTTTGAAATGGGGAATTTTAAACTTCATCTCTTTTGGTAGAGTAGATCTCTATGATAACTGATGTTGCTTGTCTTCTCTGAAGTTTATAGCAGTTATAATGATTGTCCCTCTTTATGGTAGTTAAGAATGCATTGTTCCTTTAAATTGCCTTCTCATTGACTTGCATGTCTACTCCACATGGGACTGCTCCTTCAACTCCTCTACCCTTTTATGCATTTTGATAGCTATTCCTCATCAGTATCAATCCTATGCTCCTTGACTATTGTATCCTATAGATGTGTATACTCTCTTAAGGGTCTTTATTAACCTAGGGCTGCTCTAAGACCTCTAGATAGCTCCATAATGTTGTAGACCTAACTATTCAGATGACTATTAAGGATGATAAGATAGATAACTGTACTTTACTCAAAGATAGCTTCTGATCTGCTGCATGAAATTTTTTGTTGACTGTCTCCTTTGTGAATCATTGATCTCTATTTATGTGTTCTGAAAGTTAACAACTCCTCAATACTTTAGGACGTCATAACAACTTCAATGTATGTCATTACTGAGATGAGATGCCTAAAGATACCTATATCTGCACATTTAGCAAATAAGTTAGAAAAACAAGTGAGGCTTATTGCCCCCTCTACCAGTTGGATGATCTTCTTCTTCTTGCATGCTTCCATGGCTGTAAATCTAATACTGTGGACTATTTATCTCTTTCATTTCCCTAAATAGATGCTTGTGAAAGATAGCAGGTACATTTTGATATTGTCACATATATGACTGATGGAATCCTAAGCTCTAACCTATCCTTCTTGTCTCTTGTGCTGGTCTCCTTGGAGATATCAATTATGAACCAGAAGATGCTGCCAATTGTGGGGTTCGTCATTCAGGCAATGACGTATCCTGTTGCAAGTATGTACCTAACTGGTGTTGTGGCTGATGTCAACATATCTATGTTTTCATTGGTGCCCTTATCTTGTTACTTGCTTGTAATGAGTTAGATGTTGAGGATATTGAGAAAATTAGCTCCTCTGGTAGAAATAGTGTATTGCATACAGAAGAACAGTCTGGAAGATTGCTCCGCATTTCCTATAAAATGAATATCTTTCTCTACAAATTGGAAGTTATTTATAAGTCTATATGAAGATGCTATATTCCAAGTTTGAGCCTTTGATATGAAGATTTGAGTAAGTTATGTTCACCAGTGTGAAAACTACTTTTCTTGTATGTTTGGTGGTAACAGGGAGAAAGTGTTATGCTTCACATTCCTCCTCACTGAAGTATATTTGTCTGCAATTCTAGAGTTAAGTCTAAGATGATGTTATGAGCCTTCAACTCCAATGGTTCATGATTTGGTGGTCTGCAAGTGATCTTTTCATTATGACAGTAGTTGCCTTTGTTGTTTATGTGCTCTAGTTTGAAGAATCTTCTTGACAGAGTGGTTAGAAGTTGTGTGGTTGTTTCCTGATGATTTCAATGTGCTTGTGGATGCCTCCTGATCATGTTCCTACCATTGGATTGGTCCACAAAGAGAAAGTTGGATCGTGGATGAAGAATGTTCTTAGTAGACCTAGTGTTCTCACCAGTCTTGGCCGACTTGGTTGATTTCACTATAAATGCAGAGATGCCTTGAAGATTGTGGAAGCATGTCATGGCATGAAGAATTGTGTTTGAGTCCCAACTAAGGCATGGCGTGATCAACATACATTTTTACATCTTTCCCTTAGCAAATTTATGTATTAGGCCTAGACCTATTTCTATGTATGTTTGTGTAATGTCAACCTTGGAGATTATTCCAATGGTTGATGAATGTATTGCCAACCTTGATGTACATTCCAAGGTTGATGACTTGTATAATGACTTGTAATGTAATTATGAAAATGTGCATAGTGTGCAAAATGAAGAGATAAGTACGAAGGTGTAAAGGAGCAGAGCAAAGAAGTTATATTATGCTTCAATGGAACTGAACCCAGACATGGAGTAGATGCTATTTAATCAGTTCACCCGCTTGGCAGTGAGCCACCCTTTGGCAGTGAGTCATTCTTTGCAGTGAGCCCTGTAGGTAGTGAGCCTTTATTTTTTGGTATTGTTACAACTCATATTTCTGTGGGCTAACAACCACCATGGTTTTTCCCTTTTAGGGTTTTCCACATAAAAATCTGGTGTCTACTGTGTTGAATGTGTAATTGTGATTAAGTCTATGGTTTCATGCTTTCATGGTTAAATCTGATTATCAGTAATTGAGTTGTTGGTGGTTTGATATTCATAGGAAGTTAAGTTTCTGTGACAACTTATTCACCCCCCTCTCAGTTGTCCTGTGTATTTCAACAATTGGTATTAGAGCAGGTTCCTCAGAAGAAAGCCTAATAGCTTGAGGTTGATCTGGGATGGCACACATGGATGAAATATCTTTCAATTGTTCCAATTGTGGTGAAGTTGGTCAATATGCATCCAGATATCTAAAAAGAAACTTAAAGAATTATGATGAAGAAGACAAAAGTAGAAAGACCAAGAAAACATTTTATGATGTTGAAGATGATGACTGTTGTTTCAATTCAAAGGATGTCAATTGCAAAGAAAGTTTTGATCCAGAGGTAAGTGCTTACAATGAAGATATAAGGAACTATTGGGTTATTGATAGTAGCTGCTAAAATCATATGTCTAGTAATAAAGGTAAGTTTGTTAATCTTGTAAAGAATGAAGAAGGGTTAGTTAGATTTGGAGATGACCGTACAGCTGAAATATGTGGAAAAGGTTCAATCAGTTTTGATGGAAGACAACATACAGATGATGTTCTCTATATTGAAATCCTAAAAAAAAATCTCCTGAGTGTTGGACAATTGTGCAGAGAAGGATACGATTTCATATTTCAAAATGATACCTTTGAAATCGGAGATAAATTTGGAGCTACAATAGCTGGTGGAAAAATGATAGAGGGAAATCTTTATTGTCTTAGAGAAGGCAACATTATCTTCTCTATAACTCAGAATCATTAAAGTTGGCTTTGGCATAGAAAATTGTGTCACATCAATCATAATGATCTAGCAAGGATAACCTCAACTCAAGTTGTGAAAGATCTGCCAAAGAGGATACATTTTAGCAACATCACCTGCAAGAAGTGTCAAATTGAGAAGCAAGCAAGAGAAAGTTTACAGGATGAAGAAAGATTCTCAACTGGACTAATGGAATTAGTTCATACAAACTTTGTGGACCTACAAGAGTGAAAATTCTCCAAGATGACAGGTACTTTATGTTCTTTGTTAATGATTATTCTAGAATGACTTGGGTTAGTTTTCTCAAAGAAAGATCTGAAGCTCCAGATGCATTTAAAGCCTTCAAAACAATGGTTGAAGATGAATTAAATGTGAAAATCAAATGTCTGAAGTCTGATAAAGGAGAAGAATTTAAATTCAATATGTTGTGTGAGACTCATGGAATAAAAAGATAGCTATCCAAAAAGAATAGAGTGATGGAAATAATAAGTAGGTCCGTTCAAGAAGCTACAAAAATAATGATAGAGGAAGCTGATCTATCGAAAGAATATTGGAAAGAAGCTATACATATTTCTATCTACATTCAAAATAGAGTTCAAGTCAAAGGTTTAATGATACTAAAACTCCTTACGAATTGTGGTATGTAAGAATACCTTCGATAAAATATTTCAAAGTTTTTGGAAGCAAATGTTATATCAAAATAGAAGAAGAGCTAAGTAAGTTTGATGCTAAGTATGATGAAGGAACTTTCCTTGCATACTCTACTAAGAGTAAAGTCTATCGGTGTTACAATAAAAGATTGAAAAAGATCATTGAGACTACAAATTTCAAGGTTAATGAAGACATACAGAAATATTTAGAAATCAATAATCATGCATCAGATTCATACAGGCTTCCTTACAGTACAAAAAGGGAAAAGGTATTTTCTGAAGAAGAAGATGATATTGAAGAAAAGAAAATGAAGAAAGATCACCAATATGAAGTAAAAGGATAAATGAATTGGTGTTTGATTGCTAATGTTGAATCCAAATCAGTGACTAAAGCTTGAAACAATATAAATTCCTCTCAAGATGAATATCTATCAACTGACAGTGAAGAATCCAAAATTGTTCTTGAAAATCTTGAGAAATCTGAAGAAGAAAACTGTTGTGCCTCATACACACGCCCCATTTCGCCAATAGGGACCCCCTCTTTCAAATTTTAGCTTAAAGTGTCAAGTTAGTCAAGTAGTTCATGAGGTCCTCACTGCATGTACCCAAACAGCTCCATATGATGACCAAAGTTGCCTTTTTCATAGGTTGAGTCAATAATGTTTTGCTAAGTTATCCAAAAAAAGTCACTAAGTCAAGGTGTTTGTCTTCATAGAAACCAAGTCTGATGTTCCTTTGCGCTGAATTCATGAACTGCTGATTTTTGCACTAAAATCCAATTCAACCGACCTTGGTGCTAAAATTGAATCTAACTAACCAAAGCACCACAAACTAAGCTTACCAACTTAGCACTGAAATTAGTGGACCCTGACTTTGGGCTAAAAATCCTGTCCTTCGACTGAGTCGGTAGTCTCCCAATTTCCCACAAAATCCAAGGATGTCAAAATCTACACAAAAGTGCAAAAAATGTAATGGCCAAACCTTGCACCAAAAACTGCTACTACCGACTAGGTCAGTCGACCCTGAAAGTCACGCATATCCAAAGACATTCCAAAACAACGCAAAATAAAAAAAGTAACTTATGTGAACTGCACGTCGATCTAGCAGAGAGTAAAAAGGCATTAATGGAGGCTTGATTAGGGGATATAAATGTTTTAGGTCATTTTTCGAGCTCATTTTCATAAACAAACAGATCATTGAGGAGCTCTGCAAATTCTTTGTCAGATAAAGAATGATTTCAAGCCAAGCAAGACTTAGCCCAAGACACATTCGATCATCACCATCTCAGCTGCATTCAAAAACCAAGTAGGTGTTCTCCCGTCCTATTAAGTGTCCTATGTATTACATTCAGTTAGGGTTTCAAATAAGACTAATGCATTGCTTGTTTCATACATTCTAGGGTTTTTGTGTTCTATACGTAACGATTAATAATCCAAAGATTAAAACAAGAAATCCTCATTCGAAGCCTTAGGTCCAAAGCAGAAAGATGGTAGAATTGGTTTTCAAAATGCATTTTTCTATGCTTGTAAAATCATTCGAGAAAATCACCAAAGTCCCCTTTAAGATCCCGATTCAGTTTGTGCTAGAAGTATAACCCACCGACCCTTGAAGCAATGCTCAAATTCGAGTTGGTCGGCAGATGAATTACTCCCCGCAATCAAAAAATTGAAACCCTTTGCACTAAATTTGTCTCTTATGGACTTTGCACTAAAAGCACCCTCAACCAACTCCAAAGACTGAAGTCAGTCAAAAACCTTGAAAAATTCCACCAAGGCCCAAACTTTGTTTAGCGCTAAAACATAGATCCTCTGACTTAGCACCGAAACACACCCTCACCGACTTTGGTTAGAAATTTTTAAATCCCCGCTAAGTTACCGAACCACGAAATCCCTGTTGGTGGTTAAAATATGATCTTGTGCTCAATATCCACCCTACTGACCTGCATAGAATTACCCTTCTACCGACTTTGGTTGGCCATGCTTAAAAATCTATGCCAGGTTTGTGGTCTTTGAAACCCGTGCTGAACACTACGTCCATCTTAGTGGTAAAACTCAAACCATCTGACTTGCACTAAAATCTTTCATCTCTAACTTGCACTGAATTGACTCCTGACTGACTCCCAAAATACAAAGAGGACGGTCACCATCGGAAACCACGCAAGGTTGAATAGACCCCAAACTCGTGCTAGTCAGTGCCATAAAAAATCAACGCTTTTCTGTCCAGCAGGTCCAAGACCCCCAAAAACTGTGCAAAGTACTTCTTATGATGATTTTCTTTAATCTTTTCAAGTTAAGATGATCAGTTAAGGTAAAATGAATGATCAAAAGTGATTGTATCATGATTTACATGTTTTCATTTAATATTTCAAGCATTTATTACATGGTTAGTGGATTTTAAATGCTCTTTTTACTTATGCCATGTAATGAGTAGTGTAAATCATTTAAGTCTGCAAGTTCTTTTTACTTCTACATTCAAACTTCAAAGACTTGGTAGTAATTATTTGTTATGAGAACCTTGACATAGTAGCTTAGATAAACAAGTTAATGGCTTATCCAAAACTAGACTTAGGAATCAAAACCCTAAGGCAACCATGACTTATAAGGTCTAGTCATGTAGGTTAAATGACTGCAAGGGCTCAAAACATGAAGTACGAGTTTAAAGGCATTCCTCTTGAGACCAGAATCACCTCTTGATGGAAAAACATAGGGGACACCGATCTAGGTCACATCGACTTAGATGACTTCAGAACCCAAATATTTGGACCCAATGCAACTTTAAGGGCCAAGAAGGTAAAGGACAGTGGGATTACAGAGGTTGTTTCCTTGCCTACTTCAGCTTAGTGTGTAGAATTGATAGTTGCTTTTTCAGAAAGATATGATCCACTGACTAGAACCATACAAACTCCTAGTGGAGAAGTACTAGCAAATTTGAGTACACAATCCATAGCAGAGACCTTTGGTATCCCATGGTATCCAGTGTTAACTATACTAGATAAAACAGGTGCAGAGGCCACATTTAAGAAAGATTTGGATACATGCAAGAAGCATATAAATGATCATTGAATGAAGAACAAAAGATTTGCCATCATCAAACTCCCTCAAACCTTGTACAAAAGTGATTTCCATGATGAGATCGGAGACCTAGTAACCTTGCTTAGTAGAATATATGGATTAGCCACAGTATCAACTTTTGAAGGATGGATGTTCATGATGATTGAAGAGATAATTAGTAAGGGAACTAAATTTCACTGGGCTTAGATATTGAGTAATAACATGAATGAGGCATTTGTAAATTTTAGAGATAAGAAAATATTCAAGTGGACTTCCTATGTGGTGTACTCATTGGCCAAGATGAATGAATATGTTGGGCTGTCCAAAATTGGAGAAGTTGGCAATGGTGAACACCAAGTCAAGGTATATGAATGATATGATCGATTGGTGTTGTCCTAATCCCTCATTCATTATAAGAGGGTAAATGATGCATTCATAATGTATATCACTAGATTGCTACAAGGTACCACAGCTCTTAGGATATCTCCCGAGGCAATGAATGAAATAATGCAATATGGAAGGTGGTATATATAGTTTTGAAAGTTCACCTATTTGAGAATCCAAGGCTTCATTGGTCTTCCATACAGGCTACCTTGGTACCCAATAGATAATGTGGTGCTTTTGGACTTGTCAAGACAACTGATCACTTATGCAGAAAAAACTTAAACATCTCCACAAAACAAATGTCAAGTTTCCAATCCTAATGGGTAGAGGTAATTATGCATGTGTCTCTCTTGGAGCAGCTGAGCATTCTGATAAGGAGCTATAGCTACTTAACCTCCATTACTATACAAAGAGATCATTTTGACCCCCAAAGAATAAAGGAGAAATATGTGAGCAGAAAGCTATTTCACAAGATGCATCTGGAAGATTTTTGGGCTAACTGTGTGGATGACTATGATGTGTTGAAAAGAACTCACTCAAGGCTGTCCCTTAGGTTCATAAGGAAATTTCATATAATAGAGGCCCCAGATCAGTTGAATGATGATGATGATGTGGTGCAGAAGGGACCTTGGGAAGCCCAATATCAACAACCTGCCCCTTTACCCAACTAGCCCAATGTAGAGGAAAGCTCTTTGGATACAATAATGAAAGAACCAATAAGATTGAGTAAAATATGGGTGAGAAATCAGGTTGTAGCATTGGAGAGACAAGAGGTGCAACTTACCTATACAACACTTGAATCTGAGGAGTCTGAAGATGCGGAAGACACACCTATAGAAGTGCTAGATGATGTAGAGAAACCTCATGAGTCTTCAAAACATTTCGATAGTGAGGAACATATACCTTTGGTAGAGAAAGGGAAGGCAAAGAAGGTTGTCCCAAAAGCTAGAAAGAAAGATATGCCTCTTGCCACAAGGACAAGGGTAGCTAAGAAGAAGGATATGCCAAGTGGGCCAGGAGAAGGGTCCAAAACTAAAAGGTAGAAGGTCAAGACAGCTAGCATAACTATAGTGTTGGGAATTAAGGTGTCTCAACATTGGTAATTCCTTGTATTATTTACATTGTATTTATTTATTTATTGTCTATGTTGTAAATTAAATTTGTAAATTCATATTGTCATCTTGTGGGATGTGGCACGGTGATGTGTCATCCTACATGGAAGATGACAACTTGTAATTTTGTCCTCACATGAGGAGATAGGCATCCCACTTTGTGGTAGGAATATTTTTCCATGTGTTGGCATCTTAGATGTTGTGTAAGGGAATATTGACTAAAACGGTCATGACAGATTCCTATGACAAAGTTATGACATGTAAGAGTCAGAAATAGGAGATTCTATGATAGGTGAAGACATGTGTCCAAGAGCGTCATTGGGTGCCCCAAGGTGGACTATGACATGTTGTAAGAGAATATGTTATTTATAGCATGTGTATGATAGATTCTCTTATAGCTGTAAGTTATGACAGCTATGACAGATTCTATGACAATCGTAAGAGTCGTAAGAGTGTCTTTTATAACCCATTTTGGAAATAGGTGACCTCTTTGGGATGGGGTGTGTGGACAAGTGTCAGATGCATCTTACAATGTTGACCAAGTGTCCATAGGCATGGGTTTTGGGCCATGAGGCCAAGTTGGATGCCCATTCTAAGATAGAGGCAATTTTGGCCTTGTATTTTCTATATTAACAGGTGCTTTGAGCAGGAGTTGCATTGTGTGATTGACAGGTACTATTATGCTACCGGAATACCTCCAGATACAAGTGTCGAAGACTCCTAAGAGCTTGCATTGCAAGTGTATTGTAAACAACATTTACATTTGTTAATACATTGTGCAGGTTTTGGAGTGTGGGGTTTTTCTCCCGAAAGGGTTTTCCCCACATTAAATCTTGTCTCTCTCTTCTCCTATGTCATTCTATGTGTATGTTGTTTGCTGCAATATGTCTATTATTGGGTTGATAACACTGTAATTGTAAGGATTTAAAATAATTTGAACTCTACTTCCCTCATTAGATTAGCGTAGGAAGTGTGTTTTGCGTACCTTGCTTCCTTTCAATTGGTATCAAAGCTTGATCACCTTTGGTCCTAGTTGTTGGGTAGGGCTTTTTTGGACTGATCTTAGTTTGAATGGGAGTCCTGTGCAGAGCATTTTGTATCTTGTTGCAGGAAAGAGATGGCAGGTACTTCCAAAAGAATCAAGGTGGAGAAATTTAATGGCACTAATTTCGAGTTGTGGAAACTCAATATGGTAGACCTACTTGTTGATCGTGACCTATGGGAAAATGTATCTGGTGTAAAACCAGTTGTTATGGCACAAGCTGATTGGGATCTCAAAGATCGGAAGGCTAAGGGTCTCATAAGACTCAGTTTAGTTGATTCTATCCTATTAAATGTCCATGAGGAGAAGAGCACAAAAGACCTTTGGAAGAAGTTGGGAAATGTTTATCAAGATAAATCCCTGGTGAACAAACTTTTTCTGAGAAAGAAGTTGTATTCTCTAAAGATGGAGGATGGAGGATCTGTTGCATATCACCTGAATGCTTTCAACATGTTAATTACTCAATTGACATCAATTGGTGTGAAGATGGAGGAGGAGGATCATTGTATGACCTTGCTTTGTTATTTTCAGGACTCGTGGGATCATCTTGTGATGGCTATTGGAAGCACCACATCCACTTTCATAATGGATGAAGTGGTGTCTTCGTTGTTATCTGAAGAGATGCAGAGAAAGTCTTCTCAGGCAGCCAAAGAGGCTCTTGCGGTTCGTGGAAGATCCAAGGAGAAAGGGAAAAACAAGGACAAGAAAGATGAGAAGGGCAGATCCAAATCTCTTGGAAAGTCCAAGGCTCTCTATTGGAACTGTGGCAAAACTGGGCATTTTCAAAAGGAATGCAAAGAGGAGAAGAAAAAGAAGAAAGCTCCTGATTCAGATTTTGACAAGTCACAAGATGATGGTGGTTCCTTCATCGCAGCCCTGGCCACCCATGCATCTGATGATGTGTTGTTGATTGATTCTAGTGTATCAATCCACATGACCTCGCATCAAGACTGGTTTACAAAATATGAAGAGTTTAATGGTGGAAAAGTGTACCTGGGTGACAATTCTCATCTAAAAATTGTTGGTTGTGGAAGAGTCTCAATCTGATTCCCTGATGGACGAGTGAAGGGGATCACTGGGGTTATGCATATCCCATGCCTAGCAAAGAACCTGCTTTTTGTAAGTATGTTGAATGATGCAGGTGTGCAAGTTGTCTTTTCGAAGGATGGATGCAAGATGACTAGAGGATCTATGGTGCTTGCTAAGGGTACTTAGAGAGGTACTCTGTTTCAGGTGGAGGCATGCACTTCATAGTGCAATAGTTCTCCTAACTCGAAGAAAAGAGATGAAGTCACTTCATCCCCACCATCTGAACAAGAAGTGAAGAAATCTGTTGCAACTAGTTCTAATGGTAGTGCACATGCTTTGGAAGTTAAGCTTCCTACTGAAAAGACTATGTTATGGCATTTGAGATATGACCACATTGGTGAGAAGAGTCTGCGTACCCTAAAAAATAAAAACCACATTGAGGGGTTAAATGATTGTAATCTTGAGTTTAACTTTGCAAACATTGCATTTATGGAAAGAAAATCCATGTTTAGTTTTACTATAGTTCTCACAAGTCTTCTGGTTTATTTGATCTTATTCATTCTGATGTGTTTGGTCCTCTTAATGTTCCTTTGATTTCCAAATTTGTATATTTTGTATCTTTCATAGATGACTATAGTAGAAGGACATGGGTTTATTTTCTCAGAAGCAAATCTGAAGTCTTTGGTTAGTTCAAAGATTTTAAAGCTTTTGTTGAGAATCAAACTAGTAAAAAGATTAAGTGTTTGAGAACTGATAACGGTGGTGAGTTTTGTTTGGCAGAGTTCAAGAAGTTTTGTAAAGAGCAAGGTATTGAAAGACATAAGAGAACTCCTTATACCTTGTAGCAAAATGGAGTTGTAGAGAGGATGAATAGGACACTGATGGAGAAGGCTAGGAGTATGCTTAGTGGAGCAAGCCTCGAACAAAAGTTTTGGGCTGAAGTTGTAGCCTCTACTTGCTATCTGGTAAACAAATCTCCTACACCAGCTCTTGTCGATAAGACACCTATGGAGGTGTGGTCTGGTAAGAAGCCTTCAGTTAGACATCTTTGTGTTTTTGGTTGTGAGGCATATGCACATGTGCTTAGGGAGAAACAGTCTAAATTGGAGAACAAGGCTATTAAGTGTATCTTCATTGGCTATGGTGTCGATGTGAAAGGATACAATCTTTGGCACCCTGTGGCTAAAAAGATGTTGTATAGTAGAAGTGTTATCTTCAGAGAGCTAACACCATCTTCTGTTGTTCTAAAGCTATAATAGACAGAAAAGAAAGAGGATGCAGTTCAGTTTCCTTCTACCCCTGAGAAGACTAAACAGACAGATCCAGTGAGACCTGATGATGAGGAGAGATCTAGCAACTCTGAAAGCTCAGAAGAAGAAGTAGAACCTCAACCTTAGCCATTAAGAAGGTCTACATGAATAAGAAAGCAACCTGATAGGTTTGGTTATTCATTGCTTGATTCTAGTTGTGCTTTTTCTTTACTTACTAATACTGATGAGCCTAGAACTGTGAAAGATGCAGGTTCTTCAAAGGAGGCCATGGAAGATGAGATGGCTTCTTTGGAAAAGAATAAAACATGGGACTTGGTGCCTTTTCCTAATGGATGGAAACCCATTGGATGCAAATGGGTGTTCAAAAAGAAATTCGGTGTAGATGGCAGTGTTGAAAAGTACAAGGCTAGATTGGTTGCGAAGGGGTACTCACAAGTGGAGGGAATTGATTATGGTGAAATTTTCTCTCCCATTGCAAAGATGACATCCATTTTATTTTTGTTATCTCTTGTAGTTGCTTATGACTTAGAGGTAGAACAAATGGATGTGAAGACAACTTTCCTTCTTGGTGATTTGGAGGAAGAGATTTACATGTCACAGCCAGAGCATTACATAGTGAAAGGTAAATAAAATTTGGTTTGCAAGTTGAAAAAGTATTTGTATGGTTTGAAGCAGTCTCCTAGGATGTGGTACTTGAAGTTTGATGCCTTTGTGTTGTCAATTGGATTTGTGAGATTGAAATCAGATCACTATGTGTATTATAAGTTTGATGGTGATCGTATTCTCATTGTTGCATTATATGTTGATGATATGTTACTCATTGGGAAGGATAAGAATATGATTTCTGATTTTAAGTCTCAGTTGGTAGCACAGTTTGAAATGAAAGATTTGGGGGAAGCCAAGTACGTTCTAGGAATGGAAATCAGAAGAGATAGAACTAATAGAAAACTTTGGTTAAGCTAGAGTAAGTATGTGAAGACCGTGTTGGATAGGTTCAACATGTCAGATTGTAGACCATTGTGTGTTCCTATTTCTTTGGGGACAAAGTTGTCTATTAATGATTGTCCAAAATCTCCTAGTCAGGGGGAGGAAATGAACAGAGTACCTTATGCTAGTGTTGTTGGCAGTTTGATGTATGCTATGGTCTACACAAGACCAGACATTGCCCAAGCAGTGGGAGTCCTTAGTTGATTTATGGCTAATCCTAGACGGGTACATTGAGATGCAGTTAAGAGAGTGTTTAGATATTTGAGGGGTACTTCTGAGTATTCGATATGCTATCATGGTAATGTTACAGGACCTCCACATTCAGTTTGTATTCGTGAATTTGTGGATTCTAATTGGGTAGGTGACATTGACAGCAGGAGATCCACCAGTACATATGTGTCCACAATGTTTGGTGATGCAATTAGTTGGATGAGTAAGTGACAACCTATGGTTGCTTTGTCCATGACAGAAGCTGAGTACATGGTAGTAACTCATGCTTGTAAGGAAGCCATTTGGCTTAAGAGATTGTGTTTAGATATTGGTGTTGATGCAGGACTGATTACGATTTGTTGTGATAGTCAGAGTGCAATTTGCCTTGCGAAGAATCCAACTTTCCATTCCAAAACAAAGCATTTTGAGGTACAGTTTCACTTCATGCAAGATATGGTAGAGGATGGGAAGGTAAATTTGGAGAAGGTAGATACTTTGAAGAATGTTGCAGATGCATTGATGAAGCTAGTGGAAATAGAGAAGTTTAGATGGTGTTCAAAGTCTATCGGCCTCTCGGCCTATAGCAGTTAAATCCTGTTAATTCTATTGGATCTTACAAGGTGTTTGACAAGTGGGAGTATGTTGGGAATTAAGGTGTCTCAACCTTGGTAATTCCTTCTATTATTTACATTGTATTTATTTATTTATTACCTATGTTGTAAACTAAATTTGTAAATTCATATTGTCATCTTGTGGGATGTGACACTGTGATGTGTCATCCTACATGGAAGATGACAACTTGTAATTTTGTCCTCACATGAGGAGATAGGCATCCCACTTTGTGGTAGGAATATTTTTCCATGTGTCAGCCTCTTGGATGTTGTGTAAAGGAATATTGACTGAAACGGTCATGACAGATTCCTATGACGAAGTTATGACATGTAAGAGTTGAAAATAGGAGATTCTATGATAGGTGAAGACATGTATTGACGAACATCTTTGAAAAAGGCATCTTTGGGCACCCCAAGGTGGACTATGACATGTTGTAAGAGAATGTGCTATTTATAGCCTATGTATGACAGATTCTCTTACAACTATAAGTTATGATAGCTATGACAAATTCTATGATAGTCGTAAGAGTCGTAAGAGCATCTGTCATAACCCATTTTGGAAATAGGTGACCTCTTTGGGATGGGGTGTGTGGACAAGTGTCAAATGTATCTTACAATGTTGACCAAGTATCTATAGGCATGGGTTTTGGGCAATCAGGCCAAGTTGGACGCCCATTCCAAGATAGAGGTAATTTTTGCCTTGTATTTGTATATTAACAAGTGCTTTGAGGAGAAGTTGCATTATGTGATTGACAAGTACTATTATGCTACCAAAATACCTCTAGATACGAGTCTCGAAGACTCCTGAGAGCTTGCATTGCAAGTGTATTGTAAACAACATTTAGATTTGTTAATACATTGTGCAAGTTTTGGAGTGTGGGATTTTTCTCCTGAAAGGGTTTTCTCCACGTTAAATCTTGTCTCTCTCTTCTTCTATGTCATTCTATGTGTATGTTGTTTACTACAATATCTCTGTTATTGGGTTGATAACATTGTAGTTGTAAGGATTTAAAAGAATTTGCACTCTACTTCCCTCATTAGATTAGCGTAGGAAGTGTGTTCCACGTATATTTCTTCCTTTCATATAGGAGCCCCTACTGCTACAATATCAGATAGCCCAAACATCCCAGTGACTTCTTCACCTCCTACTGCTCCAACCACAAGTGCTACCCCACTTTCTCCTACTGCTACCATTATTCAACAAACTACCTCTGCTTCTTCTCCACTAGCAGTCACGGTTTCTATGGCCTCATCTTCTATAATGATTGATTCAAGTAGCCCCATTGGCCTCATTCCTTCCATCATAGCCTCATCATTCCCTCCTATTTCTACCACGACCATGCCTTCCATTTCTTCTATCTCACTTTCTACCTCCTTTTCCCTGCTACCCATTTCTTCCATTCTCTCACCCTCTGTCTCTATGCCCTCTTCCCCTATCACTTCACCAATTGTCATTTCCTCCACATTCCCTACCTCTTCCATACGACCTATTTTGGAGTTTACTCTATTTTCCAATTTAACACATGTTAATTTGTCTACTTTTATTGCACATTCATTGGCTTCATCCACCAATTCTTTGGCCCCATCAAGTGTACAAGACTCCACCCCTTTAGTTGTTCCTGTACTACCAGAAATTGTGAAGGTGTTGGAACAAATCAAATCCCAAGAGGAGAAAATAACAGAAGTGTCGGATGAAACTCCTCTTACACTTTCTACAGAAGTTGAGATAATTGAAATACATAAAAGTCCAACTAATGAAGAAACTAGAGAAAAGGTTTTACAGATTACCCAGCAGGCAATAGCAGAAAATCTCTAGAACCTTGGGCATGATACAGATGAAGGGTAAGATGATAATTCATGAGGAAAGGAAGAAGAAATTCATGATGAATCACTTGACGAGGGAGATGTTAATGATAACACTCTTGAGGTTTCTTCTACTGCACCAAATTGGCTCCACCAGAGACTCGAAGAAAAGGAACCTTAGGTGGAGATGATGCAGTTATACTTGGATGCACTACTAGCTCAAGAAGAAAAGCCTAAGAAGCTAAAGAAGGCAAAAATATAGTCACGGATATACAAGGATGCATCAGGCACAAGAATAGCAGAGGTTGCTATGCCTCCTGTTGGTGCAGTCATGGTAGGAGGGTTCACATAATGAACTGTCCAAACCGTGCAACAAGAGTAAACACAATGGAAACAACTCAAAGAAATGGAACAAATCCAAATTCATTCATTCAATATATCAAAGAATTCAAATACAATCTGGTCGGCAACATGTGGGCTTACAATTAGGGCTCACAAGCCTAATTACATACATCCACAAGATAAGGTTTTGAAGTCCTCTTGCGAAAGGAGCCAACTTTCTATCATCTAAATCATGAGAACTTGATAACTACTTTCCTAAGGATCTATTACATATTTATATATCATTTCCAGACCAATAGATTCTTCTATGTCGGCCAAGGAATGTCACAAACTCCAATGAAGAGTTGTAACGTGTTCACAAATAGGTCGGACCTAAATGAATAGAACACTTCCTCAAATGAATGGAACAACAAGCGGACCCTTGGGGAAGGTTAGCCATGAACCACAAGACATTGAATGATGTGTCATTGAGATCCACAAGTCAAGGAATGATCCACAAGCTTTCTCCTTCAACTGATTATCAGGAACTATTAGAATGCTCTGCTCTGAGAAAACAATTGACCTTTTGATAGTGATATCTTTCTGGTAACTGATCCAAATGTTCCAAATTATTGATATGATGTAGATGAATGAATGTAGATGCTAAGTCCAAATCTGTAAGATGTGAAATGCCAAAACCAGACCACAAGTTGAAAACTGCTACTGACTGAACTACCTGAATTGAACTAGAAAATGAAAGAACTGAAATGCAAACAAATTGAAATGCAAATATTTTTGGTTTATGCAAGATTACTCTTGAAACAGGGATGCTCCTACATCAGACATCCATGATTATTGAAAAAGTGAGTCCCTCACTTTTACTGGGGCTAGGGGAGAACCAAGATGGTCCACCTTAGCCTGAGAAATCCATGATGAATCTTCTTCCGGTCTGCCTTTCCACTTCACAAGATATTCTTTGTATTGTCTACCTCTAGTGCTGCATCCAACTCTGTTGTCCAAGATGTCTTCTATCTGCTCCAGTGGTTGTTGTGGTAATTGCTTCTTCAAGTCTTCTTCCATATTGTCACTGAACTATGCTTCATGATACTAATAAAGGTCTGCAATGTTGAAAATAGGTGATAGACCCAAGGTCTCTGGTAACTTCACTTCATATGCATTTCTTGAATCAAATTTTCTGAGTATCCTACAAGGTCCAAACTTCTTCATCTTCAACTTGTTATATGTCCCAACTGGAAATCTTTCTTTTCTCAAGTACACCATTACTTCATCTCCCACTTCAAATTCCTTATGTCTTCTCTTCTCATTAGCCTTCTCTTTGTACTTACTGTTCATATCCTCCAAATGCTTCTTCACCTGATTATGCACTGTCTTCATATGATCTGCAAATTCTTCTGCTTCTGCACTCCTCTTTTCTTCTGTACTGATGTCTCCCAATTCTGCAACTCCTCTAGGATTCACTCCATTAACAATCTCAAAAGGTGTTCTTCCGGTACTCCTATTTACTAAATTATTGTATGCAAACTCTACTTGTGAAAGAATCAAATCCCAACTTTCAGATTTGTCTCCAACCAAACATCTCAACAAGTTTCCCAAACTCCTATTCACTACCTTTATCTGTCCATCTCTCTGTGGATGAAAAGTAGAACTGAACTTCAAATCTGTCTTCATCTTCTTCCAAAGTGTCCTCCAAAAGTATCCAACAAACTTTGTCTCTCTGTCTAAAACTATACTCTTAGGTAATCCATGCAATCTCACAATCTCTTTGAAAAATAGGTCAGCTACATGCACTGCATCAGTTGTCTTCTTACAAGGTATGAAATGAGCCATCTTTCAAAATCTATCAACCATTACAAATATTGAATCATGTCCTCTCTGTGTCTTAGGCAATCCCATTACAAAATCCATGCTTATATTTTCCCAAGATTTCTCCGATACTGTCAAAGGTTTATACAATCCAATGTTCTGACTACTCCCTTTTGCAACTTGACAAACTCTACAACTCTGCACAAATCTCTGAACATCCTTATGTATCTGAGGCCAAAAGAAATTTTCACTTATGAAAGCCACTGTCTTATCAATGCCAAAATGTCCTGCCAATCCACCACTATGCTTCTCCTTGATCAAATTATCTCTTATTGAACTTCTAGGTATGCACAACTAACTTCCTTTGAATAACATATCCTCTTGAATGAAATAGTCCAGCCACTTACTTCTATCTGTTACAATAGGTTCCTTACAGGCTTTCCAAGGTTTTGCAAAATCAGTACCTCCCTCATACATGTTCTTCAATTCATCAAAACCCAACACTTCAACTCTCATCTCTGTCAACAAGTTTCTTCTTCTACTCAAGGCATCAGCAACTTTGTTTGATTTACCACTCCTATGCTTCAACACAAAAGTATAACTCTGCATGAACACTACCCATCTCATATGTCTCTGATTCAACTTACCTTGACTATTCAAATACTGCAAAGCTTGATGATCTGTATACAACACAAACTCCTTAGGCAAAAAATAATGTCTCCACTTCTTCAAGGCTTGAATTATGGCATAGAACTCTTGATCATAAACTAAATATCTCCTCCTTGCATCATTCAACCTCTCACTAAAATATGCTACAGGTCTACCTTCTTGACTTCACATTGCTCCTATTGCATTTCCACTTGCATCACAATCAACTTGAAATACTTTATTGAAATCTGGTAATGCCAAAATAGGTTGTTCAGTCACTTTCTGCTTCAACAACTCAAAACTTTTATCTACTCCTGATGTCCACTTGAAATCCTTTCTGTCACCACTCATTGTCTCTCTCATAGGGTTACAAACTGAACTGAAATTTATGATGAACTTCCCATAGAAACTAACCAATCCATGAAATGATCTAACTTCTCCAATGCTCTCTAGTGTAGGCCATTCAATAATTTCTCACTTTCTCAGGGTCCATCTTCAATCCTTCCACAGAAATCACAAATCCCAAATATACCAACTCTTCCTTCATGAAACTACACTTCCTAATGTTTATCAGCAATTTCTCCTCTCTTAGTCTCTACAAAAGTTGTCTAATATGCCACAAATGTTCTTCTTTTGTTTTACTAAAAATCAGAATATCATCCAAGTACACAATCACAAACTTATCCAAGAATTTCTTCAGAACTTCATTCATCAACCTCATGAAAGTACTTGGTGCATTTGTCAATCCAAAAGGCATCACTAACCACTCATACAATCCTTCCTTTGTCTTAAAAGTAGTCTTCCATTCATCACCTTCTATGATTCTGATATGATGGTATCCACTTTTCAAGTCTATCTTTGTGAATTATCTTGCTCCACTCAAACAATCCATGATATCATCCATCCTAGGTAAAGGAAATATATACTTAACTGTGATCTTGTTTATTGCTCTGGAATCAATACACATTCTCCATTCTCCATCCTTCTTCGGTGCAAGCATTGTAGGTACTGCACAAGGACTCAAACTTTCTCTGATCAAACCTTTCCTCAACTCTTGTATCTATCTATTCAATTCTTCATTCTCTGCTGGTGTCATCGTATGTGATGCTTTGTTAGGCAAACTTGCTCTTGGTATAAGATCCATGTGATGACTGATACTACTTATAGGTGGTAATCCTTCAGGTACATTATCTGATATGATGTCTTCATACTCTGTCAGCAACTCTCTTATCTCATCTAGTTCAGTTTCTTTTTTTAATGCTTCATGCTTCTTAGGAATCAAGGCATAACACATACTTTCCTATTTCAAACTATCCAAAAATTTCTTTCCATCTACCAAACAAATTCTAGTATTTCCACATACCAAATCTGTAGGATCATCTTCCAAAGGAATAAAAGTAATTCTCTTCCCATTTGCTGTTATATTATATGTGTTCTTTCTCCCATCATGTATAGCTTTTCTATCATACTGCTAAGGTCTACCCAACAAGATATGACAAACATCCATAGGCATAATATCACACAAGACTTCATCATGATAAGATCCAATATGAAATTTTACCAAACATTGTTCACTCACTAGTACCTTATGATCATCCTAAATCCATGCTATCTGATAGGGCTTAGCATGTTTCAATCTTTCCAATTCCAGCTTAGTCACCATCTCCTCTGAAACTAGGTTATCTGAACTACCACTATCAATTACAACTTTACAACAGTTACCTCCGAATTTGCATCTAGTTCTGAACAGACTTTTCCTCTGTGATGGTTTGTTTGAAATAGTGCTCTTCTCATCACCAATGATTCTCCTTTCTTAGGTTTACCAACAGAATTGGGTGATTCAATAGGTTCTTCTTCAACATAGGTTGCTCTTCCACTGTTCTCTATCTTCTTGCTTGTACTACCCTGATTACATTCAAATGCTCTATGTCCTTCACCTCCACACTTGAAACAAGTACCTCTGAATGTCTTCTTATCAAATCCTCTTCCTTCTCTTATGTATCCTTCATTTCGGTATTGGTAAAAATTTATGTCATCTCTCCGATAAGCATTGTTATCTCTGTCATCCTTCTTAGATGGGTTGTCAAACTTGTTTTTCTCCACAAATGGTCTATCATATCCAAAAAAGTTTTACCTCTCTAAAATTTACCTCCTCTGCCTCTCTGTCTCTGATCATGCTTCTTATTCAACTTCTCTTCAACTTTCAGGGAAAATTGAAATGCTTCTTCCAAAGATGTCATCCTTACCAAGCTTAGTTCTTCTTGAATGTTCAATCTCAGTCCGTTGACGTATCTTGCCACTTTCTCCTTGCTTGCTTCACCATGTCCTATCCTTATGATCATCTTATGAAAATTTTCAGTGTACTCCTTCACATATTTCTCCTTTTGTCTTAGGTTTTGCAATCTTTTCAACAATTCCAACTCATAGTCTGCAGGTATGAACTTATTCTTTAATTTTGTCACCATCTAGTCCCACTTTGTAATCTTTTCTTTTCCTCTTTTGTTTCTTTCTAACTAAACTTCTTTTCACAATATAGTAGCATGTCCTTTCAACTTTGTCTTTACAAATTTCAGCTTCTCCAAATCTTCAATTTCTTTATATTCAAAATATTCTTCCATATCATTTATCCAATCAATCAACTCTTCAGGATTCAAATTACTAGTGTAGTTCAGTACATCAACTCTAGGTCCTTTTCCAATCTTTGAAATAGATTACAACATCTTTATCTGATATGATTCTTCTTCTTCATTACCTTCTAGGGTTTCGCTAATTTGTTCAGATAATTGAAATTCTTCCTCATCATCACTTTCAACATTAGGTCTCAATGTCAATCCTCTTCACCTATATTCTTCAACAGCATCCAAATGGATTCACATTGTTCTCATCAATTCCATCATCTCATCCATTCTATTATCCATTGTACCAACAGGAGGAACTCTTTGCAGCGGCATCTTCCTAGGATCAAGTGCAAACTACCTCAAATTCGGCGATCAAGCTACAAGTGACAACTGCCTCTCAATCGGTGATCAATTGCGGATAAGTAACCTACCTTGGATTGGTGATTTGCTTACAACAAGATCTTATGGAATTCCCTTCACCAATTCACTCCAAAGAATCAAACTTTCGCTCTTATACCATTTGGTGCAGTCATGGTAGGAGGGTTCACAGAATGAACTGTCCAGACTGTGCATCAAGAGTAAACACAACAGAAACAACTCAAAAAAATGGAACAAATGTAGATTCAGTCATTCAATATATCAAAGAATTCAAATACAATCTGGCTGGCAACATGCGAGCTTACAATTAAGGCTCACATGCCTGATTACATACATGCACAAGATAAGGCTTTGAAGTCATCTTGCGAAAGGAGCCAACTATCTATCATCTAAATCATGAGAACTTGATAACTACTTTCCTAAGGATCTATTACATCTTTATATATCATTTCTAGACAAACAGATTCCTCCGCTTCGGCCAAGGAAGGTCACAAACTCCAATGAAGAGTTGTAACATGTTCACAGATAGGTCAGACCTAAATGCATAGAAGACTTCCTCAAATGAATGGAACAACGTGCAGGCCCTTGGGGAAGGTCAATTATGAACCACATGACATTGAATGATGTGTCATTGAGATCCGCAAGTCAAGGAATGATCCACAAGCTTTTTCCTTCAGTTGATTATCAGGAACTGTTAGAATGCTCTACTCTAAGAAAACAGTTGACCTTTTGATAGCGATATATTTCTGGTAACTAATCTAAATGCTCTGAATTCTTGATATGATGTAGATGAATGAATGTAGATGCTAAGTCTAGATCCGCAAGATTTGAAATGCCAAAACTGGACCACAAGATGAAAACTGCTACTAACTGAACTACCTGATCTGAACTGGAAAATGAAAGAACTGAAATGCAAACAAACTAAAATGCAAATGTTTTTGGTTGATGCAAGATTACTCTTGAACCAAGGATGCTCTTGCATCACCTATTGATATAGACAGAACAATAGTGAGAGTTAAAGATTATATCGTCTCTACTATAAACTTGGGTCCCAGATCAAGAAAGCAATGAATTGATGACTTCACAAGTTCAGTATCCTCGATAATGGAGTGGTTGAATAAAGATAAAATGACTAAGTGAGAATTGAGGAAGAAAAATGAGGAGTTGCAAGCCTACATGAGGCCACTACTGAGATCATTGAATTTAGAAGGGGAACCATCTGCAACTGCAGCCTTGCTATCAAAGGAAGAATTGGCCAAGTTTGATGACATCAAAACAAATTCTACCAGAATGTAGGAATGGTTTAATAAAGTATATAATGATGGCTATGAAGCAATTGATTTTGCTGTCAGGATGCATAAGGACTTTAGAGCATTGAAAGGGGGATGGGATGAATTACACGAAGAATATGAGCCATATGAAGAATATTACTCTCATATGTTCTTGAGAGTGCAAGCAATTAGGAAATTACCCAACCAGGTTTTACTCGTAGAAAATATTATTTTGGCAGAGACTGCACAAATCTGTAGAGTGGTATCAACAGATGAAATTGAAGAAGGAAATCTTTGACAAAGTCAAAGAATTGCACGGGGAGGCTGTTGAGAAAGTACTTTCCATAATTTATGAAATAAATGATACTTTTAGAGAATGTTTGGATCCCAGTTTCGATGATCTTGCTCCACTAGATGCACAATGCTGCAAAGACAAATTATACCAAGCTATTCATGGGGAGTCCACTCTGAATGTGGTTGGAAAGTTAGAGAAAGTCAGCAGTCTTCGAGCTTCCTTTGTCACGTTTCAAAAGGGAAGAATGATAATGGAGGACATGTACACCCAATACTACCGGGGTTGGGAAAATCTCTAATTCAGAACAAATTATGTTAAAGATCTAGATCCTTCAGATATAAATCCAGCATTGGCAGCTTAGGTAGCATACAACAACAAAAAGGCTGAAGAGAACAAAGTAGATTTGGAGGAAGATGTATAAAATGTTAAATCATTTGAAATCAAATATGTAAATCCTATCACTTGTAAAAAATACTATATTTACAAGGTCATGTGACGCTATTTTGTCTCTATTACACTTTGAAAAGTGACTTTTCTCTATGTATAGTCAAATGGGTACTTAAATTTTCCAAATTCAATGTATTTAGAGGTCATTTTTTGTCCTTTTCCTACAAGACAAATTGTAATCCAAGAATGCAAAGTGTTGTTATAAATGTATTTAATGTTGTTAAATCTGGGTTGTTGGTGTTGAGTTAATCTCCACCGTTCATTCAAAAACTCAGTATGGCACCTCCTATATAAAGAGCCATCATTCTCTCATTTGTAAGAGTCTTGATGCTAAATTATTGACACTCTGTCGAATCTCTGATTAATGCAAAGCAAGTTACTACAAGATTCTCTGGGAATTTCTCTCTTGTATTGTCAATTTGGTTTCATGGTTCTCATCTTGATCTGCATTAGTTAAATCATGCTTTTGCAATGCTATTGATTTATTAAGGTATTTGATGAACATTCAAGTCCATACTATTAGTTGCTTACTAATTGTAAGTAGCTGTGCATAGTTAGCCTAGGCTATTAAATTGAACTTAGTTCAATTGCATTACAATAGTTAAATCATGCCAGCATTTGGGTATTTAATGAATGTATGTAATCTAAAAATCTGGAGAATCCATAGAAGATAACACTATTTTCTGCAACACTGTAGCAAAGTTTTAGCTTGATAAAATAGAGAATTGGTTTAAATCTGAATGTTTGTCTACCTGCCACAGTCTTTACTTTGTGAATGTCACTTAGGATCTCTCTAAACCCTACTTCCTTTTGCATTTTCTTATTTATCAGTTGTTAGATTTAGATTTTAGCAGCGATTTACACAAAGACATCAGCTGAAAAGTTGTAAGGGTTTGCATGTATTGCTATCTTAACCTGCTAAATCTATCATATTGCATGTAAGACCCCTTGTAGGAATAGCTAAAACATTCCACTGAGAAATTCCAAGCATGCTAAGACCTAGTTGTATTATCATGCTAAGACCTAGTTGTATTATCCTTGGAGTAGTGTTACCTAGGGTAGGATACTTTTCAAGAGAGGTGTGATACCAGCAATCTTACCTGTACGTTGTTGTGTGCTAAAAACACCATCAACAAAATTGGTGCTAGAAGGAGAGCCACCAAGTTTAAATCCCCTCCATAAAATCAGCAACTCTGGGGACTAGACAGAGACATACCAGGTCTAGCTCAGCTGGGGAAGAGCTATTGTCTTTGACAAAGTTTAGAAGAACCAGAAGGGATCAGGGAATACCTGGAGCACCAAGGGCTCAATCAGCTCCAAGTAACCCAGCTGCAGCCCTAATCAATCTTCCAGGAATGGCTTTCTTCACTGGTAATAACCAGTCCCCATTCCAGTTCAATGACTATCATGACATGCTCAAGAACCCTGACAAGTTTCGCACAAATGATCCAAATAGGACTGCTGACGAGCACATTAAAATCTTTGAAAGTAATATGTTTATGTTACAAGTTCAGTATGAGGATGTGGTTTGCAAACTGTTTCCCTACTCACTGCAAGATGAGGCCTACTACTGGTTTGCCAACCTCCCTGTAGCATCCATAACTTCATGGCAAGCTTTGAAGAATGTATTTTTAGATCACTTCAGGATGCCGACTACTCCAGAAGACCTTTATAGATCCTTTGTGGAGATTCATCAAGCTGAAGGTGAGTTGATAAGTTCCTTTAATAATCGGATCCAAAAAGCTTTGTCATTTGCAAGCCCCTTATGCTATAGGTCAGGCTGCAGCCCTGCCAATTTACTATGCAACCCTGGACAGGCTCACCTCCATGTTTGTAAGAAGGGGTAATCCGCCTCCTAATAACCTAGCCCAGGTATACACTGAGGCTATCATAGTAAACACCCAATTGGGACAAACAACAATAGGTCCGCTGAATCATATGGGTCCTGTAGCAATGCCAAACCAAATACCCATGATCAACCAAGCTCTAGCTAACCATACCCCTATAAATGAATCCAATTTCAGCCCCTGCTGCAACACAGGCCTTAGTGGTCCACCCAGGGAATACCATAGCTAAATTACCTCTAGCCCAAATGCCCTTTCTTCAGTCTAATGAAATAGCTAAGATGAGAGATGACAACGATGACATCAGAGAGTTGGATGAGCAAATGAAAAAGTTCACTGCATAAGTTACTCATCTGAGGAATTAAAATACATATCTGCAACAGAAGAATCAGAATCAGAGCCAAAATCAATATCAGAATCAAAATTTTCAACAACCCAATTGGACCTGGAACACTAGGCCTAACAATGGTGGAGTCCCATCGCCTTTGCAAAATCAAAATACTGATAACCGTCCGCCTAGTTGGGTAATGTTGGCTAAAGCAGCGTTGTCTTCATGGTGCAGACTGCATAATACCAATGGTCATTCTGAATTAGACTGTCTAGAATTCCAAATAGGATCCAATATCTTTCAGATGAAGATTAGAACGTAGAAGCACAAGAGAACCCTCCTACGGGATACGAACTAGTTCCATCTGAGAGTTATGACATTGCTCTTGTACTTGATAGTTATACATTTCCTTTCCAAGATGATAATCATCCTAAGGAAGAAGAGTGCGAAGAAGTACATGCTTACCAACAATATAATAAGACTCCATACAACTTGAGAACTAGCAAGCTCAAGGGTCCTTTCACCACTTCAATCCCTCCAAATAACTACCAAATCTTCCCTGACCCAAAGGCCTCAAACAATCCTGAGCCTCCTAAGGCAACGCCCCAGTCAATGCATCAGGGGGCTAAAGCTAAAAGTTCTCAAAGGTTTGAATTAGCAAAGATGGGACAATATGTGGTAATGAGCTCAAGAAGAAGAAAGTTATCTTGCCTGTCTTTGAGTTATTAAAAGTACTAGAAATTAGGATAGCTTTCTTTCAAGACATGGGAGCAAGTGTTAAGATAGACTCTTCCCAAAAGGAGATCCTACCAAAGGATAATGCAGATAAAGGAAAAGAAAGAGTCCATGTGATGGATGCTGAATAGAAGGTACGTTATACAAGGACAAAAGAGAAAGCCCTCCTTTTCTCTTAACACTTAGAATATTTGGGTAGACCTTCACAACTATTTAGTAGACTTAGGAGCCTCTACCAATGTGATGCCCTTATCAGTATTCAAATCACTAGGCCTTACTCCAGCAAAGTCCTCGAGGAAAGTCAAATAGCTGGACAAGACTGAGGTAAATGTGATGAGTGAGTTAAACATAATACATATGCAATTAGCTTCTGATCCTAGGGTGCAACAATACATAGACATTCAAGTAGTTGATATCCCGGATCAGTACAGCATGCTGCTATGCAGAGATTGGTCTAGGACTTTGAATGGTTACATGGCGATGGACTTTTCTCACATGTGGCTGCCATGGAAGGGATTGGCAAATCAGATTTGCATCGAAAGAGAGCCAAAAATGAAGCACATAATCATAGAGTACAATCAGACCAACAAAATCTTATTTTTAGAACTAGATTTGGGAGTCTATCTTCCCCATGTTGATCAGGCAGAGGAGATACTCATGATAGATTGCACTAAATTTTCTAATCAGTCATGTACAGAGTATCAAGAAACCACTAAAGCATGTGTGCAGTCAGTCCTAGAGTCTTTTGATGATGATGATGAGCCAGGCATATTCAAAGGATTTCGAGACTTTGTAGCTAAATTCATGAGTGATCAAGTGGCTATTGGAAAGAAGGTATATATGGATGAATTGCTAGAGCCAAGCTGGTGCCATATTCATGATGCATCTCATTCTAAATTTACATTCTTGCTTTGCCAAGAGGTAGTAAAGCAAGTGCAAAAACATCTAAAGATCCCCATAGTTTCAAAGGAAGATCTGATTGTTACAAAAAAGGTGGATTCAGAACCTCAATTAACTGAAAAGAGACAAGCAAAACAAAATAACAGCAATGAGGACTTTCACCTCTAGACGTTAATATTTGATGGGTCTAGGTGCAGAAAAGGATTTGGGGTAGGTTTTGAACTGATTAGCCCCACTGGGAGTTCATACTTGGTAGCACATAGGCTACAATTCCCTTGCACAAATAATGTGATAGAGTACGAAGCTTTGGTGTAGGGATTGCTAATGGTCCTCCAAAAAAAGGTTAGAGTTATTCAAGTGTTTGGTGACTCAAAATTGGTTGTCAAACAAGTGAGAAAGCAATACTCTTGCAATGATAAGAGGTTAAACAGATATTGAAACCACATATGGGATTTGATCGAGTGTTTTGATGGCTTCAATATTCAGTTGATCCCACAAAGATAAAATCATGTTGCTGATGCCTTAGCACAGACTGCTAGTTCATTGGAACCGACATCTATGACAAGCTTGAAAAAGTTCACCATAGAGTTTATTTCCACTCCCTCAATACCAGACAACATCACAAATTTTCAGGTCTTTGAGGATGACAAGCACATTATCGACTTTCTCACTTCGTCAGATGTCTTTGTTGCCTAGATAATAGATGAAGAAGAGATGGAACTAGCTAACATAGACTTAGAAGGGGTTCTCAAATTGAAGATGAACACTATTCCTTGAGGGATGGTAGAATTGGAACAATTGTTCGATTCAGACAAGCTTGGAATCTAGAAGAAAGAAGGAGAATCCCCTAGTGCACATGCAACCCTTACAACTTGGGGACTTCTGAAGTAGTCAAAAATGTGTTTATTGGAAAAGCCAGTACAGAGGAAGAGAGGCCAGGTATTATCCATGCATTAAGAGATTATCATGAAGTCATAGCATGGAGTTATGAAGATCTCAAGCCATATGATACTTCAATCATAACCCACACAATACCACTCAAGCCTGGGGCAAAACCATTCAGGCAGAGGCAGCGACCAATGAACGATTTGTTGGCGCCTTTGATTTTCAAAGAAGTACAAAAATTGCTGTCTACTAGAATTATATTTCCTATTAGACATTCCGCTTGGGTGGCCAATTTGATACTGGTACGAAAGAAAAATGGAGAAATCAGGTTATGCGTCAACTTTAGAAATCTGAATAGGGCCTCAGAGAAAGATAATTACCCACTGTTGTCCTTAGATGAAGTGATGCAGATAGTTAATGGTTCTCAAATGATGTCTTTTCTGGATGGTTATTCAGGTTACAACCAAGTGATGGTGGACTACGAAGATAGATTAAAGATATCTTTCACATGCAAATGGGGAATTTATGCATACTGCAGGATGCCTTTAAGTTTAATTAATGCTGGTGCCACATTCCAACGTGCAATGGATATCATTTTCAAGGGGCTAGTTAGGAAATGCATTATCATTTATATGGATGACCTCACTATATTTTTGAAAAGAAGACAAGATCATGTAGCTGACCTAAGGAAAATTTTACAACGATGTAAAGACTACGGGATCTCACTCAATCCTAAGAAATGTATCTTTGGAGTGACCGAAGGGAAATTGTTGGGACACATAATTTCTGAGCAAGGTATATCAATTGACCCTGACCGAGTCCAAGCAATCCTCAAGATACAACCCCCAGCTAGCAAAAAGGAGCTGAAATCATATCTCGGTAAGATTAATTTTGTCCGCAAATTTATTACTGGGTTTGCCTAAATTGTCAGTCCACTAAATGTCATGTTGAAGCAAGACACAAGATAGAATGGACTCCAGAAGCTAAGGTTGCATTCGTGGAAATCAAACAAGCAATAGCTAACGCCCCAGTATTGGTGAGTCCTGATTACACATTACCTTTCTGTATTTACTCTTTCTCCTCAGAGCATACTTGTACAGCAATGTTGACATAGAAAAGAGTTGTCGATGATGAAAGACCCATCGCTTTTATGAGCACTCCATTAAAAGACGTAGAACTGAGGTATCCAAATGTGGAGAAGCAAGCATACGCCTTGGTAAATGTAGTAAAAAAGTTCCATCATTACATTTTGAGAAGCCAAGTGACTGCAATAGTACCAGATGCAGCAGTTAAGGCATTGTTAATGTAGAGTGAGCTAGGTGAACAAAGATGAAAAGGTGTCACCATTCTGCAAGAATTTGACATAGAAATACAACCCATGAAATTGGTGCAGGGACAAGCATTGACAAAAACAATGGAAGAAGTTGGTCCAGGCTTAGTCTCCTAGTAGTATATGTTAGAAGACATCTCCAAGGAGGAGTGGTACGGGGACATAGTGTTCTACCTCCTTAATCAGTGTTTTCCACCTCAACTAAACTCAGTCCAGAGGAGAGCACTCAGATTAAAAAGTAACATCTATATAATCAAGGGATCAGTTTTGTATAAGAAGAATCATGAAGGGATCTATCTGAGGTGCTTGGATAAATAGAGGTAGTGCAAGTTCTAACAAGTTTTCATGAGAAGTTTGGAACGGCTCATGGGTTAGCTCATTCGACTATCAATTAGATTCTTCAGGCAGGGTATTACTGGCCCACTTTGTTTAAAAATGCACATTCACATGTAAGGACCTGTCACATATGCCAGACAGCTACAACAAGAGAACAAAACATTGCTATGCATCTACAGCCAATCCTGGAGGTACGACCATTCGCATAGTGGGGGCTTGACTTTATTGGTATGATCAACCCACCCTACTCTATGGGCCATAGGTATATTCTGACTGCTACTGACTACTATACCTGACGATCTGAAGCTATAGCATGCAAACAATGTACCACAAAGGTAGTCATTGAATTTGTTGAAAATATATCATTACCAAGTTTGGCTGTCCTTTCTCCTTGGTATGTGATAATGGCCCTACCTTTTCTTCCTTACATTTTTCTAACTAGCCATTTGACTATGGGATTATTCTAAAATTTTCATCTAAATACTATCCTCAAGGGAATGGGGTAGCTAAATCAATGAACAAAAACTTGCTTGAGGTAATTAAGAAATTGCTAGATAAGAATCCCAGAGACTGGCATACTTTGTTAGTTACTGTTGCACCAAAAGATCGACCTTTTAATTCCCGATACAACCACTTGACTTAACAAGCACGGGAGGCAGTTAAGCCCTTGTCACAAACCACCACAGCACAGTGCTGAACAAGAAGACCAAGGGTCACACCTTGCAACAATCCCCCCAGCGCAAGTGCGGGGTTTGAACCCGTGATCTCGGCTTTGATACTGTTGGCCTCATTTCTAACCTGCCGAATTTAAACTTTTCGTATATCAAAACCCTTTGCCAAGTCATCCGTTTGGTTACAAATCACTAATGTCATACTTCCTACGTCAGTCATGTAGAAATTCTTTGTCTTATTTCTCTCTATTAAAGCTTTAAAAGCAATTTTATGCCAAGGCAAAACTCACGGCTTAGGAATACTTCACTTTGCATCTATTTTCCATTTGGGCTAAGTCCGCGTTAATTTTTGCTTCTCACCAAGTCCATCTTGCATTTGCTTTTGATCCTCACCAAACTCGCACCAATTTCTCCTTTTCACTAACTGTGCGCAACTTGTGAAGTTTTCCTAAGTTGTTCACATCCGCTTTTTACTGATGCAAGAAGTTTGACATAATAAAGTCTACATTCACTTGTGACAACTGGGAATTAAACGTCATTTCTATTATTCAAAATCACAAGTTGCACATTTTTCACTTACAGAGCAAGTAATAAAAATGGAGGCGTAAATTTACGAGCACCCAAGGTGTTAAAATTCACTTATTACTTGCATGAAAAGGTGGTTGCAGTTTTTATGTCCATGATCATCTCCTAAAAACAAGGGAATATTCTTTAGTTCAAATAAAATGAAACGAAGACCTCCCTGCCGATAATTATCATTAACGATGATGAATGATTAAGTCTAAATGGCATCCAAAGCCTCAAATTTCTTACTGCACCCCGTTGGTTTTACCTCTCGAGTGATGTATGAGTGATACATGCCGGAAAAGGTGGCGAAAGACTACATCAGCAAATCGGCAATAGTCGACATGTGGATAATAGCATGAATAGTTACGCTGGTGCAGTATTGTAGCACATGAAATGTGGATAGAATTTAGTTATCAAGAAGCAATTTTCAACTGACAATCGCCATGCATCACACCCCAAAATGAAGGCATAAAAAGTGTACAATAATTGTTCACTAGAAGGACGCAAAGCTATCTAGATGCAAAGCTATCAAAAACTTCAAAGCAACTTCAAAGCAAAATGTTGAATCTGCAGAACAAGGTAATTGTGGGCGTTGCACGAGATGATGAAGACTTCAAATGAAAACGATTGGTGAATGCAAGAATGAACTCTGCAACGTTTACTAGTTTTCTACCCCGGCAGATATTAGTGCAATGTGATGCTCACAGCCTGTATCGTTTGGGTAACTACCTCAAACAGACGTTGTCTCATGTAGTGGGATGATTGCCGGATGCACATGAAATGACATTATTAAAAAGTTTGCAGAAGTTTTTAAGCAGATATAACTCGCAGGCATAAACCCAGACTCCATGACCGCCGCTAGCATCTTCTGACCTATGTCATAGTGGGAGCATGGCATCCATCAAAGAATAAGTGCAAGAAGTTTTTCGTCGAATGTTGCAGTTGCAAGTGCCTTTGAAGACGTGTATGCAAACTGTGGAAACCTAGGCTAGGTGCTGCAAAATACCTTAAAGAAATGCGCTCTCATGGAATGCACAGATGGAAGGATATAACACAAAATGTATTTGTTGAAAATACTTTAGAAACTTTCAAGCCAATGCAACCGACTAGTGTTGAAACCAAATTCCATGACCTTTGCTAGCATTCTTCCAGTCTGTGCTGAAATGGGAGCTTTGGAATAGGGAATATATATCCATCAAAGCATAATTGAAAGTGTATTTTTGTCAAGTCTTGTAGTTGCAAGTGTCGTGGTGGACATGTATGGAAAATGTGGAAGCATACAGAAAGCACGTGAAATGTTTGATAAAATGCCTCAATGAAATGCACGAATTGCAGGATTCACACATGATTGCAAAGATTACAGAATATTCATGAAGCTTTGGAATTGTTGAAGAAAGATGTTTTGGCTATAATAGGTCCACAGTTATTTGTGCCTGCTCACATTGTTTCCCATTTGGCAAAGGGACTCCAAATACCACTTTTATCCTTTACATCTACTGATCTCACACCTAAATCATCCTCCTAGCCCATACCAAAATGGAACTCTGGAACAACGTATTTAGACATTGATATGATGAAATGAAAGTTTGATTTTTATCAGATATTATGGTTCAAACTGCACCAGTAGACATATACGCAAAATGTAGAATCCAATACATTGCAGTTGAACTATTTGACAGAATGTCTCACTCAGATGTTATCTCATGGAATTCAATTGGCATTTTTTTTAATGTTTTGAAAGCATCTTCAACCACCGTTAAAGAAGAAACTCACTTGTATCATCGGGTAATGAGTATGACTTGATAAGTTTTATCGAGAGTTCTTCTCATACCGATAAAAAGGAGAGAAAAGTAAATGGTTATAACTCCCTAAAATTCATGATGAAGAGTTACAAATGCTCCAAGAAATACATTAACAAGAACTTGTTCAATTACTGAATAGTGCAATACTTTGGTGGACATGCATACATAAAGCAAAGAAAATAGATAAGGTGTCATAAAGAAATGTAGTCTCAAGGAATGCAATGAGTGAAGTATATACGAAGTACTTTTGTTGAACAAGGATTTCAAAACTATCAAGAATATGCAATCAGTTCTTGGAAAGCCATTCCAAAACCCTTCCCAGCAAATGTCAATAGTTGCAGTAAACTCTATGGTAGACTTGTCTGCACAACACGAAAGCATAGACAAAGGCACATGAACTATTTTTGGTAGTTTAGAAAGAACACAAAGATTGCAGGATATGCACAAAATGCATCTATTGGAAAAGCTCTAGAAACTTCCATGTAAATGTGTCCTTCCTGCCCGCACCATCATTGCATAGTGAAATGGGGAATTTTGTAAATCAGATACAAAGCCAAGCCGCCTCAACCATTTCCAGCACCCTCTTTGCCTGTGTATGGACAAGAATCATAGAAGAAGGCTCGTTTCCAAAAATGTGGAGACACACTCAAAAACATGGATGATTTAATGAAATGCCTCAAAGTATCTTATGAATTTCAATGACTGTAGCATTGTACAAGGAATGGATTTATTGGAAATACTTATGCTCTTGGTAGATGTAAAAACTCCAACTCCTCCCAGCTCGTGCTGATTACCCTAAAGAAAAAGTAAAATTCATCATTAAAATGTCAGTTAAGCCGTGGAGACTGTGTTTTCTTGGTGATTGAGGATCACATAATAATACAGATTAAGGAGTAGTTACTACATGATTGATTTTTACTATGGATTCTAAAAATGCTGCAACAAGAGTACATTCTTCTCTTTAAAGTCTGTGTAGAATTGAATAAGCAGATGTGGTGAAAATATTGATGAAAGTCAATGAATGTAACTAGATTGAAGATCATAAAATGGTGCATACCTTTTGTATGGGAGATAGATGATATCCACAATGGAAATTTAGAAACAGGTATTCTCTTGATCATGAAGAGTCATATAATTTCTAATGGTTCTCCATGTCTAGATTGCATTGTGCATAGTGATTGAAAGTGTACACACCATTTTAGATATGAGAGTGGCTTTCAAAACATCAATGGATGGCGATGGCATTTTTGTAATCAAGCTGGAAGTCTAAGATTTAGGTATTTGTTCTTGAGGAGAAGGGAGGTTGCATGAAGAGGAAATTTGAGTAAAAATGGGCAGTAGGGAAACATCTATGTTGCCTAGAAGACATCTTTTGTCTCATTTGCAATTGTGTCTATAATGAAGTTAAAATGCATACATCCTATTGTGTTTGGTTCAGAGTATCATCAAATATATCTCTTCACATCTTCAAATCTTGGGAGTAATGGTCTTGTTGTGGAAGATATGGGTATTGCAGTGGATACAAAGATATCATGTAATCAGTCGAGGGTTGTGATAAATATCACCATTATGCCACAAGACTAGTCAACTTGGAATTGCCTCGACGCTCTTATGTTACTTATTGACGAATTATCAAGATCCAACAATCTTTGACTGCCAAAAAGAAGCGAATGGAGATAGAAAATGACTTAGTCGAATTCACAACTCGAAAGTTGTATGTTTCAAAACTACCATTTTGGAAAAGTGACTTGTTTCACTTATTGTAATTAAATTAGGTTTTCTTTCAAAAAAAGGTGGTTACTTGAAGTGGTTACAAGTTAGTTACAAGTTGGTTACTAGGTGGTTATGGGAAAAAGCCTATAAATATGAGGCTATTTCAAATGTAATGGTCGGTCTCCTTAGAGAGAACTTTTGCAGGGGTAACTTATGAAACTTCTTGGAACATTTTTGGCTTTACACATTGGATAGTTTACCTTTGAAATTGTATAATTTTGAAAAGATAATGAAGAAGTGGATTTCAGTTCGTATGTTCTTGATGTATTTCTGAGTTATGATTACTAGTTTCTCGTATGTCAAATTGGTGATTTTTCTATGTATTTGTGTAAATCAAAGTTATCCATTGAAGCATGCAATTGGGGTGATGAAACACAATCATGTCTCGATATCCTGATTTGAAAGTGTTAAGGTAAATTATCTCTTTGTATGTGGAGATTTGCCATCCTTCTTCATCGTTGTTGCACATATGTCATGAAATTCATCATGGAGTTTAGGAAAGTGGTTTCTGTCTTTGTGGTGAAATCCCCTTGTACTTTTCAATAAAATTGTGAAACTCCTATTGGTTTTCGTACATCTACCACGAGGGTTTCTACATGCCTATTTCTCCTGCTATTTTGCTTTTCTTCCTTTTTGTACTTTAAGGTTAAAAGTACACAAAAATACCAAATACCCCTATCATACGAGGGAGCTGCCCCTCTCAAGCGCAGAGGAAAGTTGTTAGTCCAGTAACAACTTCTCCAACTGTTGGGACTATTTAGTCACCGCTCCAAGGGCGATGGGTCATTTTCATGGTTATTTCACGGTGACAAATCTGTTTACCAATAGATACCAACTGTTAGTCTTAGGGCATACAATTAAGAGGGGGGGTGAATCAGTTGTATAAAACTTTCTCTAATTAAACACTTAAATCTTGTTAGTGATTAGCAGTATATTAATCATGAACCATAAAGCATTCAAATCAAGAGCAGAAACATATCAACACATAAGACACCAAGATTTTGACATGGAAAACCCAATTAAGGGAAAAACCACAGGGTGATTAACCCAAGATTGTATTCTCTGTTAGAAGAATAGAAAGAACCCAATGGCACATGCCAATTAGGGCTCACTACCCGAGCACACTGCTCACAAAAGGTTCACTGCCTATAAGAGACACACTGTCTACAAAGAAATAAATATCACATACATGAACTGGAGAATAGCATCTTCACCATGCTTGAATCAATTCCATTAAGCTCAATACTTATGCTTTGCCTTTCGCTCTCCTCTTCGCTACCACACCCTCATCTCCACAAAAAAAGGTGAGTTCAAACTGACTTCACAATCCCTTATTTATACATGGCATCAACTTAGGAATGATCATCTAAGTCGACAAACATTCATAAGATCATCCGACAAATGCATAACTCATCCAGTCGGCCTATCTCAAGAAGAACACCATCATACAGAAGTTACTCTTCAATTGCAAGCTCCAACTTCAATGCGGACCACCAACACAAACTGGACACGATCCAAAGACCTCCACAAGCTTGCCTGAATCACCAAGAACATCCATACTTCTTCTGCTTACTGAAATCCTTTTCTCTTTCATCTGGAACCTCAAGAACACAATCTGTCATTACTGTCACAAAGGAATAGATTCTTGCGGACCTTCAAACCACGAACCAATAGAGTTGATACACCACAAAGACTTCCTCAGCACTCCCTTAAATCTGCAGAACAGGAAACTTCATTTCTGGATCTCACCGGACCTTTCTTGTTACACTCTGTCACCTCTGAACACCTACCGGAACTAGTTTTACTTGAGCGGCCACAACTTCTTCATATCTTCATGTGGACCTCTGAAATCTCTACTGGATCACCTACAGACACATATCTACAAACCCTTTAATCCGTATCCTCTGATCCTCATCCTATCTTGGATTTTTGTCTTACAGTCATCATTGTTCTTCACTGTACCTGATTGAGACTAATTTTCTCAATATCCTCAGCTCACGACTCATCCAAACCTTATCATTAATGCAACAGGAGTATGTTGACATCAATGACAATACTAGTTAGGTCCATACTTGCAACAATCTCCCCCTTTGTTATTGATGGCAACATAAGATGTGAAAAATTGTTTTAACCATCAAGTCAAGAACTTCTTACTGTCACAGCTCCCCCTATCAGCAACAATCATTCACATGTCTTCTTTCCCTTTACTGCTCCCCCTTTGATCAGCAACCACTTGTTTTTCACATGTCTTCTCTCCCCCTTTGACATCAATGGCAAAGGGCACATACTTGCAATTCCAACACTTTAGAATCATACCTGCTGCTCCCCCTGAGTAGTAGCTCCCATCAATCCGGATCACAAGATATGACTGTGATATCCACCGGACTGATGCACCTCAGTGCACCTTAGTTCATCACTGGAGGGGCAATAACCCCTAACTTCTCCCTGAGATACTCAAAAGTGTCCTTAGGTAGAGGTTTAGTAAAGATGTCTGCAATTTGATCCTTGAAGGGCACAAACTCCAATCTGACTTCATTCTTGTTCACTTGCTCTCTCAAAAAGTGAAACTTGATGGATATGTGTTTAGTCTTTGAATGCAACACCGGATTCTTAGATATATTTATAGCACTTGAATTATCATAGAAGATTGTGATAGGTTCCTCATACTCCACTTTGATATCTCTTAGCATCTGATTCATCCACAAAACTTGAGTGCAACTACCTACTACTACAATATATTCTACTTCAGTTGTAGACAGAGATATTGCCTCTTGTTTCTTGCTTAGCCAAGAAACCAATCTCTTCCCCAAAAATAGTGCTCCACCACTGGTACTCTTCTGGTCATCCACATCTCCTGCCCAATCAACATATGTATATGCATGAAGAGATAAATCATGATCTCTAGGATACCACAGACCATACTCAACCGTCCCTTTTAGATATCTAAAAATCCTCTTGATTGCAATGACATGGGATTCTCTAGGATCAGCTTGGAATCTAGCAACAAGACCAACAGCTTGCATAATATCTGGTCTAGTTTGAGTGAGATACAACAATCCTCCAATCATTGATATGTACTTTGTCTGGTCTACCTTAGGAGATTCATCATCTTTGCTCAACTTACATCTAGTTGCCATGGGAGTATTCATTGGCTTTGAATCTTCCATCCCAAATTTCTTCAACAATTCTTTCACATATTTGGTCTGAGAAATGAAGATTCCTTTCTTTGTTTGAGTGATTTGCAGACCCAAGAAGAAATTCATTTCACCAAGCATAGACATCTCAAACTCACTTTTCATTTGATTTGCAAAAGTTTTACACATACAATCTCTTCCTTGAAAGCTGATATCATCAACAAATACTTCAACAATCAAGATGTTTTCATGATCAATTTTGAAATATAAGTTACTGTCAGCAGTACCTTTGTTGAAACCAATCTTCAAAAGATGCTTATCCAATCTTTCATACCAAGCTCTTGGGGCTTTCTTTAATCCATACAGTGCCTTCTTCAACTTGCAGACCATATCACCATGATCAGACAACTGAAATCCATCCGGTTGCTCTATATACACTTCTTCTTCCAAGTCACCATTTAGAAAGGTAGACTTGACATCCATCTGATATACCTTGAAATCCTTGAAGGCAGCAAAGGCAAGAAATAATCTGACTACTTCAATTCTTCCCACCAGAGCAAAAGTTTCTTCAAAATCAATTCCTTCTATTTGAGAGTAGCCCTTGCAGACCAATCTGGCTTTATTTCTGATTACTTCACCAACTTCATTTAGTTTGTTCCGGAAGACCCATTTGGTTCCAATCAAATTCTTGTTTCTAGGTCTGGGAACAAGATCCCAAGTGTGATTTTTCTCTATTTGCACCAGCTCTTCCTCCATTGCTTTAGTCCAATTTTCATCATTGAAAGCTTCATTCATTGTCTTAGGTTCAATCATTGAAATCAAACAATACTCTTTTGAATCTTGAGCAATTCGCCTTCTTGTTAGTACTCCTTTGCTTTTATCACCTATGATCTGATCTTCAGAGTGGTTCAGTCTTACATACCTGGGAACTTTAGGAATTTCTTGCACTTCTGATTCTTGATCAGGATCATTGAAACTCATTTCTTCTTCCTGGTTTACCGGATTAGCTTGAATCTAACTAACAGATGAGGCTTGGGCTCCTTGAGTCAGAACACCATTCTGATCATCTTCATCATACTCATAAAACCTTGAGGGTTTCTCAATTCCCTCATCAACCTTCACATTTGTACTTTCTATCATCTTTCTCAGTCTTTTGTTATAACACCGGTATGCTTTGCTTTGAGTAGAGTAACCCAAGAAAATTCCTTCATCACTTCTAGCATCAAACTTTCCTAGATCTTCATCTCTTTTAATGTAACATTTGCTACCAAAAACTCTAAAATACCTTACAGTAGGAGTGATGCCAAACCAAAGTTCATAAGGAGTTTTACCAGTATTACTTCTGATTTGAACTCGATTGAGAGTATAGACTGCAGTGTTGACAGCTTCTCTCCAATAGATATGAGGAACATTTGCTTCCATCATCATGGTCCTAGATGCTTCCTGTATGGTCCAGTTCTTTCTTTCCACTACTCCATTCTGCTGTGGAGTCCTAGGAGCAGACAACTGTCTCTTTATTCCATGTTTCTCACAGAACTCTATGAACTCACCGGATGTGAATTCTCCACCTCTATCAGACCTCATACATTTCAATTTCAATCCGGTTTCATTCTCTACCATAGCCTTGAATATTTTGAATTTCTCAAAAGCTTCTGATTTCTCTTTCAGAAAAGTTACCCACATCATCCAGGAATAGTCATCAATTAGTAACATGAAGTATCTATCACCTTGCATACTCCTGATTCTTGACGGGCCACAAAGGTCAGTGTGAACTAAGTCTAATAATCTGGTAGAAGACAGTTCCTTACTCTTGAATGTGATTCTGCTCAGCTTACCCAACTGACATTCTTTGCACAAGCTATTAGTAGGTTTCACCAATTTTGGAAGATCTCTTACATCCTGAGTATTGCTTATCTTGATGATATTATCAAAATTCACATGACACATTCTCCTATGCCATAACCAACTCTAATCAACTTGAACAAATAAGCAACTTTTACCAGTGCCAACCAAGTGGAAGATATTACCTTTAGTTTGGATACCGGATGCAATCTCTATTTCAGAGCTTTCAAAGATCTTGCATTTTCCATTCTTGAACCGGAGATCATAGCCTTTGTCCACCAACTGTCCAACACTGAGAAGATTGTGCTTCAAGCCTTCAACATATAGAACATTACCGGTTTTGTTCCTTCCATCAAAAGAAATAGTTCCTCTTCCTCTGATTCTACCAGCAGAATTATCACCAAACTTCACCACTCCTCCTTCATACCTTTCCAAATCTATAAACCTATTTTTGTCACCTATCATATGGTGAGAGCAACCACTGTCAATGACCCAATCATCCTTTTCTTCAACTTGGGCAGCTAGGGCTCTTTCTACAACTTTATGATTGATAGATACAGAGGATATTGGTTCTTCTTCCTTGATGGCAATAAACACCCATTCATTTCTAGATTTGTTTCCAGTCTCTGATTTATCATCTGTTACTCCTTCATTATCATCTTCTTCATGAACATAGTAACAATTCTTTTAGAACCTTGATCTGTTAGGATTTGGCCTTGAAAATCTTTCCGGACATCTTGAGGCAAAATGACCAATCTTATTGCAGTTAAAACACTTAAAAGGCAATTTTCCTTCATACTTACTAGATCCTCTTGGCAGTCTCTTTGTAATGAGGGCTTCAAGTTGAGCAGTTTCTACTTCTTCTTCTTCCAATTCTTTTCTTGCTTTTTCATACCATGACAATTTCCTTGATGAGTTCTCTCCCAGATCAAACCTTTTGTTTACCTTTTACAGAGGCACTAGCTTTGAATGCAGATTCAGTCTTGGGGGGATCATCTCCAAACTCAGTCATTTTAAATGCAGCCAATTTGCTAGCCAATTGATCTCTTGTGACAGTTGTATGCGCTCTGAATTCATCAATGGCAGCAACCTTGATTTTGTAAGAAGCAGGAAGGGATCTGAGAATTTTGCCAACAATCTCATTTTCATCCAAGACTCCACTAGCATTTCTAATTCCACAAATAAGCTCATTTACTCTTGGCATAAAAGTAGTAATATTTTCATCATCTCTCATCTTCAGATTTTCAAATTTCCCTTTCAGACTCTGTAACCTTGCACATTTAACATACTGGTCTCCTTCATGTAAAAGTTCCATTTTTTTCCAAATATCAAAAGCAATTGGAAGGTCAATAACATTTGAGAGCTCTAAATCAGATAATGCGCTTAGAAGAGCTTCTATAGTCCCTAGATTGTTTTCAGCATCTGTGACTTCATTTGGAGTTTTTGGACCACCCTGTGGAGATACATATTGTAATGTAACCATGGTCTAGTATGCCATTCCCATGCATTGCAAGTGACACTTCATGCGACCTTTCCATAGATTAAAATTTGTTCCATCAAACTTCGGACTGTCCTTCTTGTAGGATGACATCCTGGATCTCCTCAAGTGATTAAGCTCTTTTTAGAGGAACTTAGCTCTGATACCAATTGTTAGTTGCCGTTGCACCAAAAGACCGACCTTTTAATGCCCGATACAACCACTTGACTTAACAAGCACAGGAGGCGGTTAAGCCCTTGTCACAAACCACTGCAGTGCAGTGCTAAACAAGAAGACCAAGGGTCACACCTTGCAACATACTCAACTTAGGTTTTCTCTATGGGCCGATAGGATCAGACACAAGGCTGCATTGGGAATGTCACCTTATCATTTAGTTTATGGTATTGAGCCTATCTTTCCCATCCATTTGAGGATCCCTGTGCTGCAATTCATGCATGATTACCTTGAATCAGATGACCAACTGTCATCTCGCTTAGCTCAATTGTTGTACCTAGAAGAGAAACGTGATGTTGCCATCGAGAACTTTGCCAAATATCAGGGTGTAGTGAAACAATGGTTCGACAAGAGGGCCAAAGTCAAGGCCTTTTGCATTTCTAATTTAGTCTTGTATTGGGACAAAACCCATGAGAAGAAAGGTGAAAATAGTAAGTTTGATAAGCTTTGGTTAGGTCCATATCAGATCTATGAGATCCTTTGTGATAACACGTATCAATTGAAGAGCCTTACTGGTGAGGAGCTCCCATTGCCTATTAATGGGTAGTTTCTAAAGCACTATGTCTAGGCCTAGGGGGCATCTCAGCCTCCTTTTTAGTGTACATAGCTAGGTTGTTTATTTGCTTTCGGTTAGGTTAGGTTTCTATTAGATTAGTCTTTGCTTTCTTACTTTTACTTTCTATAGTTGTTAGGTGTTTGTTTTTGCTTAGCTTAGTTGTCCTTTCCTACTTTGGTTTTTCCCGTTGCGCTTGCTTTGTTGGGGTATCCTTGTTTCCTGAATGTGGTGGCAATTGTACAGTCTTGCAATTGCTCCTTTGTCGGGTAAGTAATTTGGAATATTTCCCTGAGAAGATAAAGTTTTTGCTTAGGCCTTATTGTGGGTTCCGCTATTGTACTAGAGAGTATGATGTATGTTCATAGGAAATGAATCATTAGTTAGTGCACCTAAAGTATTTTCTAACCATATATCTTTCACACTCTTAAGTAATCCGGAGGTACCTAAGTAAGTCATGGTGATCTTGTATTAAGTGAAAAATCTAAGGTCCACCTTTGCCGCCATCAGGAGTCCACACCTAGCTAGCTGAGTTATCAATGCAACTAGTACTGTCAAAGGCATTTGTTACAAGGGTAGTGGTACTGCATTGTGTTGGATTTAGGACAGACAACTAAGAGGGGGGGTGAATCAGTTGTTACCAAAATCTTAGTTTACTTTAAGCCTTCTTAAATTTCAATAGCATATCAAATATTAATCAAAGAAGCATCATGTAATAAGAGCAGAAACATATTCAACACATATAACACCAAGATTTTGATGTGGAAAACCCGGCTAAGGGAAAAACCACAGGATGATTAACCCAAGATTGTATTCTCTGTTAGAAGAATAAGGATGAACAAAATGGCACTTGCCAGTTAGGGCTCACTGTCTGAGCACACTACTTACAAGAGGCCCACTGCCTACAGGAGACACATTGTCTACAGAATAATATAAATATTACATACTTGAATTGGAGATCAGCATCTTCACTATGCTTGAGTCAGTTCCATTTAAGCCCAACACCTCTGCTCTGCCTTTCTTTCTTCTTCCTTACACCCTTCTCATCATTACCAGAATACTTTTGAATGACTTCGTAATTCTTATTTATGCATGACATCGACTATGGAATGATCATCAAAGTCGGCACAACATACATTTATTTTATTACAGAGCAATTACAAAAATACAACTTGACTTATTACAAAAAATTAATGTGCATCACTACAATGTCGGCCATACGTAGCTGGGACTTCAATCAACTTTGAGGAACACGCCACACTTTGCAAAACATCATCAAGATCATTCGCACCATGCACAAATCATCCGGTTGGCCAAAACTAGGAAGAACACTAATGTCTGAAAGTAAATCTTCATTTGCAAGCTCAATCTTCAATGCGGACCACCAATATGAACTGGACACAATCTAGAGACCACCACAAGATTGCTTGAATCACAAGGAACATCCGTACCACTTCTACTTACTGTAATTAATCACATCTTCACCCAGAACCTCAAGAACATAGTCAATCATCACTATCATAATAGAAGGATTGCTTGTGGATCTCCAAACCATGAACCAATTGAATTGTCAATACACATCAGCTTCCCAAACATGCCACCAAATCCGTAGAACATGATATTACATTTCTGGATCTCACCAGACCTATTTGTGTCACTCTGTCACCTCTGAACAGTTGCCAGAACCAGTTTTACTCATATGGCCATAACTTCTCCAAATATTCATGTGGACCTCTTAGATCTTGACTGGATCATCTTCAGACACATAGCTACAAACCCTTTGATGCACATTCTCTAATCTGTATCTATTTGGGATATTCACTTCATAGAGCTCCATTGTTTACACTGATTTTCTCTATTTCTGATAGGACTAATTTTTTCAATATCCTCAGCACATAACTCATCCAATCCTAGACATAAATGCAGCAAGAGTATGTTGACATCAATGACAAGACCAGTTAGGCCCATACTTGCAACAATCTCCCCCTTTGTCATTGATGGCAACATATAATGTGAAAAATTGTTATAACCATCAAGACGGGAACTTCTCCTTACTGACTGACTAGCTCCCCTTATCAATAGTACCCATTCACATGTCTTCTCTTCCTTTTACTACTCCCCCTTTGATCAACAACCACTTTTTGTTTTTCACATGCCTTTTCTCCCCCTTTGACATCAATGGAAAAGGGCACATACTTGCAACCTTTTTCATACTTTAGAATCATACTGACTACTCCCCCTGAGTAGCATCTTCTTAGCATCAATTCGAATCACAAGATATGATTGTGGGATCCACCAAACGGATGCACATCAGTGCACCTTAATTTAGAACCGGAGGGGTAATAACCCCTAGCTTCTACCTGAGATACTCAAAAGAGTCCTTAGGTAGAGGTTTAGTAAAAATATCTACAATCTGATCCTTCGAGGGTACGAACTCCAATCTAACTTCATTCCTGTTCACCTGCTCTCTCAAAAAGTGGAACTTGATGGATAAATGTTTTGTCTTTGAATGCAACACCAGATTTTTTGATATATTTATTGCACTTGAATTATCACAGAAGATTGTGATAGGTTATTCATACTCCACTCTGATATCTCTTAGCATTTGCTTCATCCATAATACTTGAGTGCAACTGCTTGCTGCAGCAATATATTATATTTCTACAGTGGATAGAGATATTGCCTCTTGTTTCTTGCTTAGCCAAGAAACCAATCTTTTTCCCAAAAATAATGCACCACCACTAGTACTCTTCTGATCATTCACATCTCCTACCCAATCAGCATTTGTGTATGCATGAAGAGAGAAGTCATGATCCTTAGGATACCATAATCCATACTCAACTATTCCCTTCATATATCTAAGAATTCTCTTGATTGCCATGACATGAGACTCTCTAGGATCAACTTGGAATTTGGCAACAAGACCAACATCATTCATAATATTAGGTCTAGTTTGAGTGAGGTAGAGTAGTCCTCCAATCATTGACCTGTACTTTTTCTCATCAATCTTGGGGGATTCATCATCTTTACTCAGCTTACATCCGGTAGCCATGGGAGTATTCATTGGCTTTGAATCTTCCATCCCAAATTTCTTCAACAATTCTTTCACATATTTGGTCTGAGGTATGAAGATTCCTTTCTTTGATTGAGTGATTTGTAGACCCAAGAAGAAATTCATTTCCCCAAACATAGACATCTCAAATTTACTTTTCATTTGATTTGAAAAAGTCTTGCACATACTATCTTTCCCTCCAAAAATGATATCATCAACAAATACTTCAACAATCAAGATACTTTCATGGTCAGTCTTAAAATATAGATTACTGTCAGCAGCACCTTTCTTGAAACCAATCTTCAGAAGATGTTTGTCTAATCTTTCATACTAGGCACTAGGAGCTTGTTTGAGTCCATACAATGCTTTCTTCAACTTGCAGACCATATCACCATGATCAAACAATTGAAATCCATCTGGCTGTTCAATGTATACCTCTTCTTCCAAATCATCATTTAGGAAGGTAGACATGACATCCATCTAATATACTTTGAAATCCTTGAAGGGAGCAAAGGCAAGAAATAATCTGACTGCTTCAATTCTAGCCACCAGAGCAAAAGTCTCTTCAAAGTCAATTCCTTCTACTTGAGAATAACCCTTACAGACCAATCTGGCTTTGTTTCTTACTACTTCACCTTCTTCATTTAGTTTATTTCAGAAGACCCACTTAGTCCCACTCACATTTTTGTCCTTACGTCTGGGGACAAGATCCCAAGTGTTGTTCTTTTCAATCTGAATCAATTCTTCCTCCATTGCTTTAGCCCAACTCTCATCATTGCAAGCTTCACTTATTGTTTTTAGTTCAATTTTTGAAATCAAATAGTACTTCACTGAATCTTGAGCAATATTTCTTCTTGTTTGAACACCTTTGTTTATGTCTCCTATAATCTGATCTTCAGAATGATTCAATCTTACATACCTGGGAGTTTTGGGAATTTCTTGCACTTCTAATTCTTGAACGGGTTCATCTAGACCTATTTCTTCTTCCTGTATTTCAGGATTCTTCGGATCAGTCTGAATCTGAACTGCAGTTGGGGCTTGTTCTTCTTGGACCGAGACATCATTCTGATCATCTACTTCATTCTCATAAAACCTTGAGGGATTTTCCACACCTTCATCAACCTTCATATTTGTACTTTCCACAATCTTTCTCAATCTCTTGTTATAACATTGGTATGCTTTTCTTTGAGTGGAATATCCCAAGAATATTCCTTCATCACTTCTAGCATCAAACTTCCCAAGGTCTTCATCTCTTTTGATGTGGCATTTACTACCAAAGACTCTAAAATACTTTACAGTAGGAGTGATACCAAACCAAAGTTCATAAGGAGTCTTACTAGTATTGCCTCTAATTTGTACTCGATTGAGAGTATAGACAGCAGTGCTCACAACTTCTCTCCAATAGATCTAAGGAACATTTGCTTCCATCATCATGGTCCTAGAAGCTTCTTGGATGGTTCGGTTCTTTCTCTCCACTACTCCATTCTACTGTGGAGTCCTTGGAGCAGATAATTGTCTCTTTATCCCATACTTTTCACAGAATGTTATGAACTCTCCGGATGTGAATTCTCCACCTCTATCAGACCTAAGACATTTTATGTTTATGCCATTTTTATTTTCTACCATAGCTTTGAATATTGTGAATTTCTCAAGTGCTTCAGATTTCTCCTTTAAGAAGGTCACCCACATCATTCGAGAGTGGTCATCAATTAGTAACATAAAATATCTATCTTGTTGTAGGCTCTTGACTCTTGCCGCACCATAGAGATTAGTGTGCACCAAATCTAATAATCCGGTTGAAGATTGTTCCTTACTTTTGAATGTGACTCTACTCTATTTACCTAACTGCCATTCTTTGCACAAACTGTTAGCAGGTTTCATCAGTTTTGGAAGATCTCTTACAGTCTGAGTGTTGCTTATCTTAATGATATTATCAAAATTCACATGGCACATTCTCCTATGCCACAACCAACTCTGATCAATTTGAACAAATAAGCAATTTTTGCCAGTACCTACTAATTGGAAGATGTTACCTTTTGTCTATGTACCATATGCAATCTCAGTTCCAGAGCTTTCAAAGATTTTGCATTTTCCATTTTTGAAATGGAGATCATAGCCTTTGTCCACCAACTGTCCAACATTGAGAAGAATATGCTTCAGACCTTCAACATACAGAACATTACTGGTTTTGTTCTTTTCATCAAAGGAAATGGTTCCTCTGCCTCTAATTCTGCCAATAGAATTGTCTCCAAACTTTACAACTCCTCCTTCATATCTTTCCAAGTTTATGAACTTATTCTTGTCTCCAGTCATATGGTGAGAGCATCCACTGTCAATGACCCATTCATCCTTTTCTTTAACTTGAGCAGCTAGAGCCCTTTCTATCACCTTCTGATTAATAGATTCAATAGGCATTGGATCTTCTTCCTTGATGGCAATAAACACCATTCACTTTCAGATTTGTTTCCTATCTCAGATTCATCATCTGTTACTCCTTCATCATCATCCTCTTGAACATAGTAACACTTCTTTTGAAATCTTGATCTATTAGGGTTTGGCCTTGAAAATCTTTCTGGACACCTTGAGGCAAAATACCAACCTTGTTGCAGTTAAAACATTTGAAAGGCAATTTTCCTTCATACTTACCAAATCCTCTTGGCAGTCTCTTTACAATGAGGGCTTCAAGTTGTTCATCTTCTAATTCATCCTCTTCCAAATCTTTTCTTTCTTTCTCATACCAAGTTGATTTTCTTGAGGAACTTTCTCCCGGATCATATCTTTATTTTCCTTTAGTAGAAGCACTAGCTTTGAAAGCAGATTCAGTCTTGGGAAGTGCATCACCAAACTCAGCCAACTCAAATGCAGATATCTTACCAACCAATTGATCCCTTGTGATAGTTGTTAAGGATCTGATTTCCTCAATAGCAGTGACTTTGTGTTTATAAGTAGGAGGTAAGGATCTAAGAACTTTAACAACAATTTCATCTTCATCCAGTACTCCACCAGCACATCTGATGCCACAAACAAGCTCATTTACTTTTGTCATGTAAGAAGTGATATTCTCATCTTCACTCATCTTTAAGTTTTCAAACTTTCCTTTCAGACTTTGTAGCTTGGCACACTTAACATATTTGTCTCCTTCATATAGATTTTTAGGCTTTGTCCAAATTTCATAGGCAGTCTTCAATCCCATAACATTTATCAGCTCTGAATTAGACAAGGTACTCAGTAGGGCTTCTTTAGCTCAAAGATTATTCTCTGCATCTCTGATTTCATCTAGAATTGTGGGGCCATTCCTTGGGCAAACATATTTAGTTGAAGTTATGTTCCAATACTGATATCACATGCATTGTATGTGACATTCCATGTGGCTTTTCCAGGCAGTGAAGTTTGAACCATCAAACCTTGGACTGTCCTTCTTGTAGGTCGCATTCTGGATCTCCTCAAGCAGTTAAGCTTCTTCTAGAGGAACTTGGCTCTGATACCAATTGTTGGATTTAGGATAGACAACTGAGAGGGGGGGTGAATTAGTTGTTACCAAAATCTTAGTTTACTTTAAGCCTTCTTAAATTTCAATAGCATATCAAATATTAATCAAAGAAGCATCATGCAATAAGAGCAGAAACAAATTCAACACGTATAACACCAAGATTTTGACGTGGAAAACCTGGCTAAGGTAAAAACCATGGGGTGATTAACCCAAGATTGTATTCTCTATTAAAAGAATAAGGATGAACAAAATGGCACTTACTAGTTAGGGCTCACTGCCCGAGCACACTTCTCACAAGAGGCCCACTGCCTACAGGAGACACACTGTCTACAAAATAATATAAATATCACATACTTGAACTGGAGATCAACATCTTCACTATGCTTGAGTCAGTTCCATTTAAGCCCAACACCTCTACTCTACCTTTCTTTCTTCTTCCTTACACCCTTCTCATCATTACCAGAATACTTTTGAATGACTTCGTAATTCTTATTTATACATGACATAGACTATGGAATGATCATCAAAGTTAGCACAACATATATTTATTTTATTACAGAGCAATTACAAAAATACAACTTGACTTATTACAAAAACTTCATGCGCATCACTACAATGTTGACCATGCACAGTTGGGACTTCAATTAACTTCGAGGAACATGCCACGCTTTGCAAAACATCTTCAAGATCATCCGTACCATTCACAAATCATCTAGTCATCCAAAACTGGGAAGAACACCAACGTCTGAAAGTAAATCTTCATTTGCGATCTCAATCTTCAATGCAAACCACCAATATGAACTGGACACAATCTAGAGACCACCACAAGCTTGCTTGAATCACAAAGAACATCTACACCACTTCTGCTTACTATAATCAATCACATCTTCACCTGGAACCTCAAGACCATAGTCAATCATCACTGTCATAATAGAAGAATTGCTTGTAGACCTCCAAAACATGAACCAATTGAATTGTCAATGCACATCAGCTTCCCAAACATACCACCAAATTCACAAAACATGATATTGCATTTCCAGATCTCATCGGACCTATTTGTGTCACTCTGTCACCTCTAAACAGCTGCCAGAACTGGTTTTACTCATATGGCCATAACTTCTCCAAATCTTCATGCGGACCTCTCAGATCTTGACTGCATCATCTTCAGACACATAGCTACAAACCCTTTGATGCACATTCTCTAATCTTTATCTATCTAGGATATTCACTTCATAGAGCTCCATTGTTTACACTAATTTTCTCTATTTCTAATAGGACTAATTTTCTCAATATCCTCAGCACATAACTCATCCAATCCTAGACATAAATGTAGCAAGAGTATGTTGACATCAATGACAACACTGGTTAGGCCCATACTTGCAACACATTTTACTATGCCAAATCTGAGCTTAATGAACTATTAAAAGTATGAAAAGGAAAGAAAAGAAAAATCACAATCACACACTATAACTCAATTAGATGGACAATCAAGTAAATTCTACTCAGGCTATGGATGCCTGACCAACAATAGGGCTTTGCTTGACTGGAATTCTGAGACAAACCTAATGGGGCTATAGACACTCGCTGGCAGAAGGGTAATGTCTAGGTAGTTCATGTGGTGTGTACTAATCACGTAGCTTAATGTAAAGGATCATAGATGAGCTTAGTTGCTTAGGGATGGGAATTAACGCAATTGCACACACTCAAGTTTTTAGGATATGGATAGTTGCACCTGGTTCTTGAGTTCTTCTTCTTTGACAAGATATCATGTTTTCTTGTCTAGCATGTGGGAAACGCAGAAGTTCTGGGTTCAAAACTAAAGTTTATCTTTGAAATGCTCTGGAGCATTTCCCCAGCACAGTCGTCATTTGTTGTGCCTCGCACATACACCCTATTTCACCAATAGGGACCCCCTTTTTCAAATTTTGGCTTAGAGTGTCAAGTTAGTCAAGTAGTTCATGAGCTCCTCACTGCATGTACCCAAATAGCTCCATATGATGACCAAAGTTGCCTTTTTCATAGGTTGAGTCAATAATGTGTTGCTAAGTTATCCAAAAAAAATCACTAAGTCAAGGTGTTTGTCTTCATAGAAACTGAGTCTGATGTTCCCTTGTGTCGAATTCATGACCTGCTAACTTTTCTGCTAAAATCCCATTCAACTGACCTCAACGTTAAAATTGAATCTAACTGGCCAAAGTGCCACAAACTAACCTTACCGACTTAGTGGTGAAATTAGTGGACCCCGACTTTGCGCTAAAAATCCCATCCTCCGACTAAGTCAGTAGTCTCCCAATTTCCTGCAAAGTCTAAGGATGTCAAAATCTGTGCAAAAGCGTTGTAAAAGTAATGGCCAGACCTTGCACCGAAAACTGCTACTACCGACTAGGTCAGTCAACCCTGAAAGTTGTGCATATCCGAAGACATTCCAAAACAATAAAAAATCAAAAAAGTAACTTCTGCAAACTGCACGCCGATCTAGAAGTGAGTACAAAGGCATTAATAGAGGCTTAATTAGGGGATATAAATGTTTTAGGTCATTTTTCAAGCTCATTTTCATGAACAAACAGATCATTGAGGAGCTCTACAAATTCTTTGTTAGACGAAGAATGATTTCGAGCTGAGCAGGACTTAGCCCAAGACACATTCGGTCATCACCATTTCAGCTGCATTCAAAAATCAAGTAGGTGATCTCCCGTCCTATTAAGTGTCCTATGTATTGCATTCAGTTAGGGTTTCAAACAAGATTAATGCATTGCGTGTTTAATACATTCTAGGGTTTATGTGTTTTGTACGTAACGATTAGTAATCCAACAATTAAAATAAGAAATCCTCATTCAAAGCCCTAGGTCCGAAGTAGAAAGATGGTAGAATCAATTTTCCAAATGTGTTTTTCCATGCTGGTAAAATCATTCGAGAAAATCACCAAAGTCCCCTTTAAGATCTTGATTCAATTTGTGCCAGAAGTATAACCAACCGACCCTTGAAGCAACACTCAAATTTGAGTCGGTCGGCAAACAGATTACTCCCCACAATCAAAAACTCGAAACCCTTTGCGCTAAATTTTCCCCCTATGACTTTGCGCTAAAAGTGCCCTCAACTGACTCAAAAGAGTGAAGTCAGTCAGAAACCCTAAAAAAATTTTCCATGGCCTAAACTTTGTTTAGTGCTAAAACCTAGATCCTCTGACTTAGCGTGGAAACATGCCCTCATCAACTTTGGTTAGACACTTTTGAAATCCCCGCTAAGTCATCGAACCATGAAATCCCCATTGGTGGTTAAAATTTGATCTTGTTCTAAACATCCACCCTACTAACCTACGTAGAATTACCCTTCTACAGACTTTCGTCAGCCATGCTTAAAATCTGCACCAGGTCTGTGGTCTACAAAACCCGTACTGAACACTATGTCCATCTTAGCAATAAAACTCAAACCATCCGACTTGCGCTAAAATTGTTCACCTCCAACTTGCGCCGAATTGACTCCTGACCGACTCCCAAAATACAAAGAGGTCAATCACCATCTGAAACCGCGCAAGTTCGGATAGACCCCAAACTCGCGCCTAGTCAGTGCCATAAAAAATTAGAGCTTTTCTATCCACCAAGTTTGAGACCCCCAAAAACCACACAAAGTGATTCTTATGATGATTTTCTTCAATCTTTTCAAGTTAAGATGATCAGTTAATGCAAAATCAATGATCAGAAGCTATTGTATCATGATTTACATGTTTTCATTTAAGATTTTGAGCATTTATTACATGGTTAGTGGATTTTAAATGCTCTTTTTACTTATGCCATGTAATGAGTAGTGTAAATCATTTAAGTCTACAAATTCTTTTTACTTCTACATTCGAACTTCAAAGACTTGGTAGTAATTGTTTGTTATGAGAACCTTGACTTAGTAGCTTAGATAAACAAGTTAATGGCTTATCCAAAATTAGACTTAGGAATCAAAACTCCAAGGCAACCATGACTTATAAGGTCTAGTCATGCAGTTTAAATGACTGTAAGGGCTCAAAACATGAAGTATGAGTTTAAAGGCATTCCTCCTAAGACCAGAATCACCTCTGGATGGAAAAACATAGGGGACACCGATCTAGGTCGCATCGACTTAGATGACTTCAAAACCTGAATATTTGGACCCAATGCAACTCCAAGGGCCAAGAAGGTAAAGGACAGTGGGATTGCAGAGGTTGTTGCCTTCCCTACTTTAGCTCAGTGTGCAGAATTGATAGTTGCTTGTGCTAAAAGATATGATCCACTAACTAGAACCATACAAACTCCTAGTGAAGAAGTACTAGCAGATTTGAGTACACCATCCATAATAGAGACCTTTGGTATCCCATGGTATCCAATATTAACCATACTAGATAAAACAAGTGCAAAGGCCACATTTAAGAAAGATTTGGATACATGCAAGAAGCATATAAATGATCATTGGATGAAGAGCAAAAGATTTTCCATCATCAAACTCCCTCAAACCTTGTACAGAAGTGATTTCCATGATGAGATCAGAGACCTAGTAACCCTGCTTAGTAGAATAGATGGATTAGCAACAATATCAACTTTTGAAGGATGGATGTTCATGATGATTGAAGAAATAATTAGTAAAGGAACTAAATTTCACTGGCCTCAGATATTGAGTAATAAAATGCATGAGGCATTTGTAAATTTTAGAGATAAGCAAATATTTAGGTGGACCTCCTATGTGGTGTACTCATTGACCAGGAGGAATGAATATGTTGGGTTGTCCAAAATTGGAGAAGTTGGCAATGGTGAACACCGAGTCAAGGTATATGAATGCTATGATCAATTGGTGTTGTCTCAATCCCTCATTCATTATAAGAGGGTACATGATGCATTCACAATGTATATCACTAGATTGCTACAAAGTACCAGAGCTCTTAGGATATCTCCCGAGGAAATGAATGAAATAATGCAATATGGAAGGTGGTATATACAGTTTCAAAATTTCACCTATTTCAGAATCAAGGCTTCACTAGTCTTCCATACAGGCTACCTCGGTACCCAACAAATAAGGTGGTGCTCCTGGAGTTGTCAAGACAACTGATCACTTGTGCAGAAAAACTAAAACATCTCCACATAACAAATGTCAAGTTTCCAATCTTATTAGGTAAAGGTAATTATGCATGTGTCTCTCTTGGAATAGCTGAGCATTCTTATAAGGAGCTATAGTTACTTAACCTCCATTTCTATACAAAGAGAGAACATTTTGACCCCCAAAGAATAATGGATAAATATGTGAGCAAAAAACTACTTCACAAGATGCATCTAGAAGATTTTTGGGCTAACCGTGTGGATGACTATGATGTGTTGAAAAGAACTCACTCATGGCTGTCCCTTGGGTTCATAAGGAAATTTCATATAATAGAGGCCCCAGATCAGTTGAATGATGATGATGATGATGTGGTGCAGAAGGGACCTTGGGAAGCCCAATATCAACAACCTGTCCCTTTACCCAACTGGGCCAATGCAAAGGAAAGCTCTTTGGATATAGTAATGAAAGAACCAATAAGATTGAGTAAAATATGGGTGAGAATTCAGGTTGCATCATTGGAGAGACAAGGGGTGTAACTTACCTATACAACACTTGAATCTGAGGAGTCTAGAGATGAGGAAGACACATCTATAGATGTGCCAGATGATGTAGAGAAACCCCAGGAGTCTTCAAAACATTTTGATAGTGAGGAACATATACCTTTGGCAGAGAAAGGGAAGGCAAAGAAGCCTATCCCAAAAGCTAGAAAGAAAGATATGCCTCCTGCTACAAGGACAAGGGCAACTAAGAAGAAGGATATGCCAAGTGGGCCAAGAGAAGGGTTCAAAATTGAAAGGCAGAAGGTCAAGATAGCTAGCATAACTATAGGAGCCCCTACTACTATAGTATCAGATAGCCCAAACATCCCAGTGACTTCTTCACCTCCTGCTGCTCCAACCACAAGTGTTGCCCCACTTTCTCCTACTGCTAGCATTATTCAACAAACTACCTCTGCTTCTTCTCCACTAGCAGTCACGATTTCTATGGCCTCATCTTCTATAATGATTGATTCAAGTAGCCCCATTGGCCTCACTCCTTCTATCACAACTTCATCATTCCCTCCTATTTCTACCACGACCATGCCTTCCATTTCTTCTATCTTACTTTCTACCTCCTTCTCCCCGCCACCCATTTCTTCCATTCTCTCACCCTCTGTCTCTATGCCCTCTTCCCCTATCACTTCACTAATTATCATTTCCTCCACATTCCCTACCTCTTCCATACCACCTCATTTGGGGTTTACTCTATTTGCCAATTTAACACATGTTAATGTGTCTACTTTTGCTGCACATTCGTTGGCTTCGGCCACCAATTCTTTGGCCCCGTCAAGTGTACAAGACTCCCCCCCTTTGGCTACTCATGCACTACCGGGAATTGAGAAGGTGTTGGAACAAATTGAATCCAAAGAGAAGGAGAAAATAACAGAAGTGTCTGATTAAACTCCTCTTGCACATTCTATAGAAGTTGAGATAATTGAAATACATGAAAGCCCAACTGATGAAAAAACTACAGAAAAGGTTTTACAAATTACCTGGCAGGCAGTAGAAGAAAATCTCCAAAACCTTGGGCATGATACGGATGAAGGGGAAGATGATAAGTCATCGGGAAAGGAAGAAGAAATTCATGATGAATCAATTGACAAGGGAGATGTTAATGATAACACTCTTGAGGTTTCTTCCACTGCACCAAATTGGCTCCAATAGAGACTCGAGGAAAAGGAACCTCGAGTGGAGATGATGCAGTTAGACTTGGGTGCACTACTGGCTCAAGCAGAAAAGCCTAAGAAGCCAAAGAAGGCAAAAATACAGTCGCAGATATACAAGGATGCATTAGGCACAAGAATAACAGAGGTTGTTGTCCCTCCTCCTAATATAGATAGAACAGTAGTGAGAGCTGAAGATAATATCATCTCTACTATAAACTTGGGTCCCAGATCAAGAAAGCAACGAATTGATGACTTCACAGGTTCAGTATCCTCGATAATGGAGCAGTTGAATAAAGATGAAATGACTAAGCAAGAATTGAGGAAGAAAAATGAGGAGTTGTGAGCCTACATAAGGTCACTATTGAGACCATTGAATTCAGAAGGGTAACCATCTGTAACTACAGCCCTGCTATCAAAGGAAGATATGGCCAAGTTCGATGACATCAAAACAAATTCTGTCAGAATGTAGGAATTGTTTAATAAAGTATATAATGATGGCTGTGAAGCAATTGATTTTGTTGTCGGGGTGCATAAGGACTTTAGATCATTGAAAGGGGGATGGGATGAATTACACAAGGAATATGAGCCATATGAAGAATATTACTCTTATATGTTCCTGAGAGTGCAAGCAATTAGGAAATTGCCCAACTAGGTTTTACTCATAGAAAATATTCTTTCGGTAGAGAGGCTGCACAAATCTATAGAGTGGTATCAACAGATGAATTTGAAGAAGGAAATCTTCGACAAAGTCAAAGAATTGCATGGGGAGGTTGTTGAGCAAGTACTTTCTATAATGTATGAGATAAATGATACTTTCAGAGAATGTTTGGATCCTGGTTTCGATGATCTTGTTCCACTAGATGTACAACACTGCAAAGACAAATTATACCGAGCTATTCATGGGGAGTCCACTCTGAATGTGGTTGGAAAGTTGGAGAAAGTCAGCAGTCTTCAAGCATCCTTTGTCATGTTTCAAAAGGGCAGAAGGATAATGGAGGACGTGTACACCCAATATTACCGAGGTTGGGAAAATCTCAAATTTAGAACAAATTATGTTAAAGATCTAGATCCCTTGGATATAAATCCAGCATTGCCAGCTTGGGTAGCATACAACAACAAAAAGGCTGAAGAGAACAAAGTAGATTTGGAGGAAGATGTATAAAATGTTAAATCATTTGAAATCAAATATGTAAATCCCATCACTTGTAAAAAATGCTATATTTAGAAGGTCATGTGACGCTATTTTGTCTCTTTACACTTTGAAAAGTGATTTTTCTCTATGTATAGTCAAATTGGTACTTAAATTGTCCAAATTCAATGTATTTAGAGGTCATTTTTTGTCCTTTTCCTACAGGACAAATTGTAATCTAGGAATGCAAATTTTTGTTATAAATATATTTAATGTTGTTAAATCTGGGCCATCGGTGTTGAGTTAATCTCCACCGTACATTCAAAAACTCAGTATGGCACCTCTCCTATATAAAGGGCCATCATTCTCTCATTTGTAAGACTCTTGATGCTAAATTGTTGACACTATGTCGAATCTCTGATTAATGCAAAGCAACTTACTGCAGGATTTTCTGGGAATTTGTTTCTTGTATTGTCAATTTGGTTTCATGGTTCTTATCTTGATCTGCATTAGTTAAATCATGCTTTTGCAACGCTATTGATTTGTTAAGGTATTTGATGAACATTCAAGTCCATACTATTAGTTGCTTGCTGATTGTAAGTAGCTGTGCATAGTTAGCCTGGGCTATTAAACTGAGAATAGTTCAATTGTATTACAATAGTTAAATCATGCCAGCATTTGGGTATTTAATGAATGTATGTGATCTAAAAATCTAGAGAATCCATAGAAGATAGCATTATTTTATGCAACACTGTAGCAAAGTTTTAGCTTGGTAAAATAGAGAATTGGTTTAAATTTGAATGTTTGTCTACCTGCTGCAATCTTTACTTTGTGAATGTCACTTAAGATCTCTCTAAACCCTACTTCCTTTTGCATTTTCTTATTTATCAGTTGTTATATTTAGATTTCAGCAGCAATTTACACAAATACATTAGCTGAAAAGTTGTAAGGGTTTGCATGTATTGTTGTCTTATCCTACTAAATCTATCATATTGTATGTAAGACCCTTTGTAAGAACAGCTAAAGTATTCCACTGATAAATTCCAAGCACGCTAAGACCTAGCTGTATTATCCTTGGAGTAGTCTTACCTTGGGTAGGATACTTTTCAAGAGAGGTGTGATACCAGCAATCATACCTGTGTTGTTGTGTGGTAAAAATAGCATCAACAAAATTTGTGCTAGGAGGGCCACCAAGTTTAAATCCCCTCCATAAAATCAGCAAGTCTGGGGACTAGACAAAGACATACCGGGTCCAGCTTAGTTGGGGAAGAGCTATTGTCTTTTACAGAGTTTAGAAGAACCAGAAGGAATAAAGGAATACCCAAAGCACCAAGGGCTCAATCAGCTCCAAGAAACCCAACTGCAGTCCCAATCAATCCTCTAGGCATGGCTTTCTTCACTAGTAATAACTAGTCCTCATTCCAGTTCAATGACTATCATGACATGCCCAAGAACCCTCACAAGTTTTGGTCCAAGTTTCACACAAATGATCCAGATAGGACTGTTGACGAGCACATTAAAATATTTGAAGGCAATATGTTTATGTTACAAGTTCAGAATGAGGATGTGGCTTGCAGACTGTTTCCCTACTCGCTGTAAGATGAGGCCTACTATTGGTTTGCCAACCTCCCTGCAACATCCATAACTTCATGGCGAGCTTTGAAGAATGTGTTTTTAGAGCACTTCAGGATGCCTACTACTCTGACAGACCTTTATAGATCCTTTGTGGAGATTCGTCAGGCTGAAGGTGAGTTGATAAGTTCCTTTAATAATCGGTTCCTAAAAGCTAACATGAAGGTTGATAAAAGATGTGATTAGATGTCATACCTTGATTTGTGCCGAGTCTAGTCTGAAGCTTTGAGAAGACAAGATATGTTACTCTGGAAGTATTAGCATAAATCCTAAGGTTCTCTAAAATAAGAGTTGATATAGCGTGAAGTACACTCCTAAGAGGGATTATTCAGAACAATTAAGAATAGTGTAAGTATGTGCCCTTTGCCATTGATGTCAAAGGGGGAGAGAAATCATGTGAAAAACTTAGGGGGAGAAAGGATGCAGATGTGTAAAGAAAAAGGGGGAGAATTTTTTCTTGATGGTCTTTTTCAGTTTTTCACATCATATGTTGCCATCAATGACAAAGGGGGAGATTGTTGCAAGTATGTGCCTAACTGGTGTTGTCATTGATGTCAACATATCTATGTTGTCGTTGATGTCAACATATCTGTGTTATCATTTGTGCCCTTATCTTGTTACTTTCTTGTAATGAGTTAGATGTTGAGGATATTGAGAAAATTAGCTGCTCCGGTAGAAACAGTGAGTTGCAGTGGAAACAATGTATTGCATATAGAAGAACAATCTGGAAGATTGCTTTGCATTTCCTATAAAATAAATATCTTTGTCTGTGGATTGGAAGTTATTTAGAAGTCTATTTGAAGATGCTATATTCCAAGTTTGAGCCTTAGGTATGAAGATTTGAGTAAGTTATGTTCACCAGTGTGAAAACTACTTTTCTTGTATGTTTGGTGGTGACAGGGAGAAAGTATTATGCTCCGCATTCCTCTGCACTAAAGTATCTTTGTCTACAATTCTAGAGTTAAGTCTAAGATGATGTTAAGAGCCTTCATCTCCAATGGTTCATGATTTGGTGGTCTACAAGTGATCTTTTGCTTATGACAGTAGTTGCTTGTGTTGTTTATGTACTCTGGTTTGAAGAATCTTCTTGACACAGTGGTTAGAAGTTGTGCAGTTGTTTACTGATGATTTCAATGTGCTTGTGGATGTCTCTTGATCATGTTCCGACCCTTGGATTGGTCTACAAAGAGAAAGTTGGATCATGGATGAAGAATATTCTTAGCAGACCTAGTGTTCTCACCAGTCTTGGCCGACTTGGTTGATTTCACTATTTGCGAAGATGCCTTGAAGATTGTGGAAGCATGCTGTGGCGTGAAGAATTGTGTTTGAGTCCCAGCTAAGGCATGGCATGATCAACATACATCTTTACATATTTCCCTTAGCAAATTTATGTACTAGGTCCAGACCTATTTCTATGTATGTTTTTGTAATGCCAACCTTGGAGATTGTTCCAATGGTTGATGAATGTATTGTCGACCTTGATGTACATTCCAAGGTTGATAACTTGTATAAAGACTTGTAATGTAATTGAGAAAATGTGCATAGTGTGCAAAATGAAGAGATAAGTGTGAAGGTGTAAAGGAGCAGAGCAAATAAGTTATATTGTGCTTCAATGGAACTGAACCCAGGCATAGAATAGATGCTACTTAATCAATTCACCCCCTTGGCAATGAGCCTTGTATGCAGTGAGCCTCTATTTTTCGGTATTGTTATAACTCATATTTATGTGGGCCAACGTGGTTTTTCCCTTTTAGGGTTTTCCATGTAAAAATATGGTGTCTACTGTGTTGAATGTGTGATTGTGATTAAGTCTATGGTTTCATGCTTTCATGGTTAAATCTGATTATCAGTAATTGAGTTGTTGGTGATTTGATATTCATATGAAGTTAAGTTTTTGTGACAACTGATTCACTCCCCCCTCTCAATTGTCCTGTGTATTTCAACAGATCCCCTCTTTCTCCTATACGTTTCTTTTCTACTTCAGATTTGCTTGTTCTTTTTCATTGCATCTTATACAGTTAATCCCATGGCTTGTGTGGGAGCATATAAACACTTTCTTCTTATAAATTTGAACAACTATTTTATGCAATGTTTTTTTGTATATTGCTTCTTCTTTGTGAATCAATTGTATAAAGATAAACTAAAAATGATTGCATGATACAAATGTTCATAATCATGAATGGATTTAGCAAAATTTGTGTACCTTTTTTCATTAGATAATGTATCAACTGTAAAGAATGAACAATGAAAACAAACTACAACACATAGATTAGCTCTCTATTCAATTCTTCCTACCTTGGGATGCCTCCTACTCTGGGAGGATGCCCTTCCATTTTTATCTGGTTTGTGTGGCAACTCTTATTGAGTTGCTCCATGAATCTGGTAAAAAATGATCATAGGAAAGGCCTTCTACTTGAGTAGTAGGCTTTCCACAGTAGGTTGCAAGCTCTCCCTTTTTTCCTATGCTTCCCCTTGAACCTATCTGCTTCTTCAAAGAAGCAAATCTTAGTGTTGTTCCAGCCTGACCTAATTGGGCTGAAAAGCACAATTAGGTAACATAGACAATGGAAAAAAATGCACATTGAAGAGCTTACAACCGGGGTCTCTCAGCATCATAAGTTCACATCACATGGAAAAGCTTCTTAAGAAGAATTCACATGGTGTCATTTCCCAGCTCCATTCCATTTAGATGCGACCATCAACGGTCTACTTCTGTTGATCTGTACAATAAATTTTGGATAGGTATGCATGTGTCTTTGCTAAACTAGTGGGATTGCCACCTTCACAGCCAGAGGACCACCATATTCAGCTCCTTCCTAGAAGCGTTCCTCCCAACATCAGGCCCTACCGCTACCCATTTCACCAAAAGACAAAGATTGAGATGTTCATTTGAGACTTACTGAAGCAAGGCATTATTTGCCCTAGTACCAGCTCATTTTCTTCACCAGTTCTTCTTTTCCAGAAAAAAGATGGGTCATGGCACCTCTCCATTGACTTTCAAGCACTTAATCACATCACAATCAAGGATAAGTTTCCAATCCCTGTTATTGATTGGCTTCATGGTGTTCATTTTTTCTCCAAGTTGGATCTTTGTTTTGGGTATCACTAGATCTAGGTTCATGAGGATGATATCCCTAAAATAGCTTTCCATACACATAATGGCCACTATGAGTTTTTGGTCATGTCCTTTGGCCTCACTAATTCTCCTTCAACATTCTAGGCATTGATGAATAAAATATTCTGGCCCTACCTGCGGAAATTCATTTTGGTCTTCTTCAATGATATCCTCATCTATAGTAAAACATGGGTTGAGCATCTCCAACATCTGGATCTCACACTACAACTTCTCTCTAATCATCATCTCTATGCAAAATAGTCTAAATGTGTTTTTGGCTAGGATGAAGTGGAGTATCTCAGGCATATTGTTTCAGCCCAACAGGTTCAGGTAGATCCCACAAAATAGCTACCATGAAAGATTGGTCGCATCCTTAGACACTCAAGAGCCTTCATATTTTTTTGGGGCTGACTAGCTACTATTGCAAGTTTGTCAAGGATTATGAGAAATTGGAGCTCCGTTGATAGCTATGTTGAAAAAGGATGCTTTTACCTGGACATAAGCTATTGAGTGTGCATTTGAAAAATTGAAACAAGCTATGTGTACTACACCTGTTCTAGCTATGCCTAATTTTTTGAAGACCTTCACTATTGAGAGTGATGCCTATGGCAATGGACTTGGTGTTGTTCTCCTCCAAGATGAATGCCCCATTGCATTCACCAACAAAGCCCTTTCTGGTAAGAATTTAGCACTCTCTACTTATGAGAAGGAAATGATGGCCATTTTGCATACAGTATAGAAGTGGTGGCCATACCTACTGGGGAATCATTTTTGCATCAAAACTGATCACCAAAGTCTGAAATATTTCTTGGAACAATGGGTCTCCTCCCCAATACAACAAAAATGGGTCAGCAAACTCATGGGTTATGACTATGAGATCACTTACAAGAAGGGTAAGGAGAATATTGTGGTGGATGCTCTTTCTCGCACATTTGACAACCAAGTTTCCCTTTCAACAATTTCCATGCCTATTCCAAATTGGTTGGAATCTGTACAGCAGGGCTATGACAATGACTCTTCATTATCTCAAATCATTCAACAGTTGGCCACTAACCCCTCTGCTATACTACACTATTCTTGGGATGGTGCTTCTCTATGATACAAGGGTCGTCTGGTGCTTCCCCAGAGCACATATCTTCAGCAGGTTGTATTCTATGAACTCCATGCTTCTCCATCAGCAGGGCACTCTGGGTTTCTCAAAACTTACAAGCGGGCATGACGTAACTTCTTTTGGAAGGGAATGAAAAGGGCAATATAATAGATGGTGGCTGAATGTGATACTTGTCAATGCAACAAGGGTGAAACCACACTCATTTCTGGGTTTCTCAAACCCTTTTCCATCCCTACAAGGATTTGGATAGATATTTCTATGGATTTCATTGAGGAGCTCCCTAAATTTGGAGGGAAGACAATGATCATTGTTGTGGTTGATCACCTCTCCAAATATAGTCATTTTTGTACCCTCATCCATCCCTATACTGCCTCCTTAGTTGCACAAGTTTTCTTCAACCAGATCTTCTATCTTCACAACATCCCTTCTTCCATTGTCTCAGATCATGATGCAACCTTCACCAATCATTTTTGGACAAAAATATTTCGACACACTGGCACCAAACTAAAGATGAGTTCTGGGTATCATTCACAAATGGATGGCCATACTGAAATTGTCAACAAATGTCTGGAAACTTACCTTCATTACTTCACCTCAAAATAACAACATCAGTGGGCAAAGTGGCTCCCTCTCACTGAATGGTGGTACAATACCTCCTACCACACTTTAACTAAAATGACTCCATATGAAGTAGTCTATGGTAAGGCACCACCAGTGCTCCTTCCATACACCCCCAGTAGTTCACCAATTCAGGCAGTCGACATGGTTCTTTGAACCCAGGATCAGATTCTTAGCATCTTGTAGGACAATCTTCACATGGCAAGCAATATAATGAAACAACAGGCATATCAACACCATTCTGAGTGAACTTTTCAAGTAGGTGATATGGTTTTTCTTTGCTTGCAGCCATACAAGCAATCATCCCTGAAACTCAAAGGCATCATAAGATGGCTCCAAAGTTATATGGGCCATATAAGGTTCTCTAGAAGATTGGGTTAGTTTCTTATAAATTGGAGCTCCCACCTTCTTCCCAAGTTCATCCAGTATTTCATGTCTCTTGTCTAAAGAAAGTTCTTGGCACCAACATCAGAGCTTAAAGTATTTTACCAAAACTTGATAATGAAGGATCCATCCTTCTGGAGCCAGAGGCAGTCGTCAACAGGTGCACTCATCAACTTCACTCCCGATCCATCACAGAGGTATTAATTCTGTGGCATGGCATGCAACCAAAGGATGTAATGTGGGAATCACTATTTCAGATTCAGCAACAATTCCCACATCTGAAGTTTTGAGGACAAATCTTTTCTAAGAGGGAGGGGATGTTAAGAACCCGTGTTTAACCCTTCTCTTTACTTTGTTAGTATATTAGTTGCTATGGATACATATGCTTTGTAAGTCATCTTGTGAGCATATTGTATTATCCCACATTCATGGCAAGTAGTAGTTGTTTAGATTAGACTTGGTATATAAGTAAGTGTTGAAGCCAATGAAGGCATCCACGAATTTATTGTATTGAGATTTCTCAAAGGAGGTTTCCCCCTCGAAGTGGCTAGTGATTAATAAATTCCTTCTGTGTTTCTGCTACTTCTATAAATTTGTTATTTCATACAGTTTTCATTATTTTGTTGTAGGAGGTTCCTCTCACCAGTTGAGGAGCTCGTTAGGTATGGAGAAATACTAACCTTACAAGTTTCTGGGTAAAGAGTACAGCTACACACATTCTCAATTTCAATGGCATCTTCCAATCCTTGAGCTACCACATTCCCTTCTCTACTTCTATTAAGAAGAATAACTCCAATGGCTGCACATATTATTATCACCACATAGACCATAAAGTAGTGATAGTGCATACCATTAGGTTGCATGACAACATTTGTATAACTATCAAAACTGTTGAACATCTCAATCATCTTACATCTTTATTAGAAGCTTTCTAATCATTGATCTGAAAAGTCAACTCACCTTTTCTCATAGAGGGGAATGCCTTGAAAGGTATTTAGCTCTTGGTTTGATATTAATGTTGAATTAAATTTTAAATAATTTGTTAGATATGTCAAAAAATAGGGCTTGTCAAACAAAGTTTTTGGATTACGAAGATTATTGTTTTATTGTTTTAGTTCTACTAAAACTATTGTTTTATTTGTTAAGAAATTTTGTTGATTTTCTCTAGATATTGTAGGTTGAAGCTGGTAATCACATTTTCCTTCAACATACCATATCTTGTGCCTAGGATCTCCATTTTTTGAAAAAAAATAGGCATTAGAAAGGTGTCGGAGAGGAATACATATTCATAGTCTATTTTTCTAGATTTTGTAACAGGTCCTTTTTTAAAATCAAAAGTTAGTTTTTGGCCATTTTGGACCATGTGACTATTGTAATTTGGGAAAAAACATTGTAAATGCACTAGACTATAAAGTGCCAACATTGTAATCTTTGGGGGGGTTACTTTCTGATACTAGTGAAAAGGTGGGTGTACTTGTGTTCTCTTCTTTTCAACACTTCATTTCTACATTTTTGCATTATGGATCAAACTAATGTTCCAATTCTAACACCATACAACTATTTTGAGTGGAAATTCCACATGGTAATCTACTTAAGAAAGGTTTGAGGTTTACAAAAAATTGCAATGGGACTAGAACTGAACCTACACAATATACATAAAAGCCTAAATGGTTTAACAAATGTGATGAAGCATATGGAACATTGTGTTTGTCTGTTTCTCTTCATTTACTCTTTCATATTGAATATTTGAATTCTTCTAATGAAATCTGGACTAAGCTAGAAACTGTTGTCAAATAAGATTGCACCCTAGCCAAGTTAAACTTAACTACCTTGCTGAAACATGGAAACACTCTCAGGTTGTGGGTGACCTATAGTGAGAATGAATCTCTAGAGCGGGCTGGTTCCCTTGGCAGATCACCTAATCTAAATGATTTTCTGAGGAAAGGGTTTAGAAAGATAATTGAAAATGAAATCCTAAAAACTAAGGATGATTCACCAAAATTTTAAATTGATTTTGATAATTTTACTCACAAACAATTTCTCAATAAACTTTAACCCTCACAATCTCACTTGAAACATACAACTCAACAATAATTTGTATGAAGGCTTGAACTAAACACAATCACACAACTTGAATTATATGAAATTTTTGCACACAAACTTACAATAACAAGACATAAAAGGATTTAGTATTTCAAATCACAATGACATCAAATTGATATTGTAAACATTAGACAAAATTGGAGAAGGAAAGCTATGTTGTTTATTAAAACTGAAGGAGTATGCCAGATCAAAATCTGAGTACAAAAGTGTTTACAAGCTCTCTGTAAATGAACAAGAGAGGAAGAAACAATATTCTGAACTGAGAAAAAATTAAGTCTTTTCCCCAGTTATATCTCCAAAATTTTTCTAATATCGAGAATGGAAAAAAATGAGCAAAAATCTCTCAAAAAGGCAACTTCCTAAGCCATTTTTGAGCTCGAAAGAAAAGCCTCCAAAATAGTACCCAAACTGCCTCCAAACTGAGTGGAAAAGATTTCAACATTCCCTATCAAGTGGACCCACCAAAAGGATACTAAAAATTAGGCTTCACTTGGCTAGAAACTGAAATAGAAACTTTAGTTTGCCCAGCTTTTCCCAATTTTTCCCAGAAGAAATCAAACTTAGAAAGGAAAGATTTTTCTATATTTGCTTTTCTTTAACTGCATTTAAATAACAATTATTAAAGCAATTTATAAGGACATTGCTTTTAATAACGTTCTACAATGATTTTTGTAGTTTCAATATTTTCCTAAATAAAAAGAAAAAACTGATTGGATTTGATTTAATTTTTTACAAAAACTACAAGGCAAGTATGTGGTGCAGGAGCACCTACCTGACAGCTGGCCTCCATGAGGCAATTAGTTAGTTATAGGTCTTGTTAATGTTTCCAAGAAGGTCTTATAAGACCAATGCATGTAATAAGGTCCAAGTTGACCGTGCTTTTCTATTTTTAGGTAGTTTGTTATGACAGCTGATGACAGCTGTATAGTTTGTTAGTTCAGTTGGATCCTCCCAGCCGCTTGGAAGCTCCCAGCCGCTTGGAATCGAGTGGTAGTACTCACAAGCAGTTCCTATTTATGTAGTAGGATCGGTTGGTCTTAGGACAGATTGAGATAGAGAGATAGATACAGATTGAGGAGTTAGATTTCAGAGTGAGACAGAGTACTGTATTTGCATCTTTTGAAATAAATAAAGAGATCCTGTTTGTGTCAATTTTCTGTTTGGATTCCATTGTGTAATCGAGTTGCTGTTCTGGTGGTTACATGGATTCACTGATCCATTCCACCGGTTGATTCATCGAATCGGTGGAATGGCTATGTACAATAGTTTAGGATTTAGTTTGCATTTTCTATTTGTTCACATGTATGTTTGTAGGATCGCAGTCGAGAGGTGTTGAGAACCCTAGCATGGGTATGTGCTAGGTCGTGCTGATAGTTCGAGTCTGGAAGATCGCCCTGAAAGCAGATCGGGTCACCTCAGGAGGTTCGGCGGATCGAAATTTGCTAAGGTTGGAAATTCGTCACAACGGCATCATCAGGATATTTCTGTGTATATCTTGTAGTTACTTCAGGTGTCATCTGAGTAGATGGAGGTGAGCATGATGCAGTAGTTTGCATAAGGTGAATGCGCATTGGGGTGATGATCGCAAGGTGTTGCCGAGGAAGAGTATATCGGCATAAGTTAGTCGATCGGGTTGATAAAATCATCGCGGGCCGATAATGTTAAGTTTGGCCGACAGCAGGATATTGAAGGAACTGCATATGACGTCATCGTCATCAGGATAATCGTCATCAGGACATTCTGAAATATCACCTGATAAAGTCGGATATCGGGGTGACGTAAGCATCGAAGGAAAGGTGCGTGAGGTTGTCGTCATCAGGATATATGGGAGGAACCTGATATTTTATATCCTGCTGATGAAGATGATGTCGAACATCATGATGCTACAGAAAGCGTTTGGTGGTAAGATGAACAGTGAACATCAGGAGGATGTTTGCGCTTGCCGAATGTGATGATGCTGCCGATAGCCGGATATGATGATGCTGCTGATAGGTGAAAGGTCGAAGGTTTGTCTGCAGGAGGATATCGGTTGGCAAGAGAAAATATGATGATGATGATGGGTTGTAGACATACATGCTGTATGTCAAGGTTTTAGTGTGGATGCCTCTGCATCAGTATGGTTTTGATAAAAAAAAATTTACCAAGTATCAAGTACTTCTCTATTTGGGCATTTTGATTTTGGGTCATCCCACAATAATGGGTTACACTTTTTGGACAAACTTGACATTGAAATCAACATTTTGAACTAAATCTTCACTTTCTAACACCTATAGCCACTAAACCATTAGGAATTTGAAGATGATGTGAACTAGTGATTTGTGGGATTTTTTTGTAGATTCTAAATATATATTTTTAAAAAAAATTGGAGTTAAATTGTAAAAATTTTTACATCTCCTTTGATAACTAGTTTTTAATAGTAAATAATATTTTTTTAAAGTGATGTGTATTCTGTAGCACATAACTTTTTTTCTACAAAGGATAAAATTTTGATTCTTTTGAATTTAGATTGGTAACACCAATATATGGCACGCATTTAGTTTCATAATGTTTTGTTGAATATATATATTTTTTAATTAAGTTTTGAAGTCAAACCAATTTAATTTAGACAGGCGTATTCTGTAAAACATAATTTTTTCTGTATGTATCGAAATTCATCTTTTTTTTGTTGAAACAAGGACATCAATACCTAGGGCATAGATATTTTTTAGATTTTTTTTCACTAATTTACTAATTTTCCATGTGTGTAGAATAGAGAACTTGATGTTCGGTGAAAAACCTACATTCACAAGAAATAAAAAATAAATATAATAATGAAATTAAATATATTTAAAATTATACTTTTTGGGAAGCTTATAATAAGGACTACATATTTACAAAATATAATTTTTAAATGAATTCATTTGAACCCCCAAAAGGTAAATCAAAAGTAGTTTTTTAGAAGCATTTTGATAGATGTAGAGGAGACTCCATTATAGGTATGGTTTAAAACTAGCGAGGTTCTATCCAAGGGGGTTTGAATCTAAGGGGGTTTGATCAAACCATCTTCAATTAAAATCTTTTAAATGGAACCTTTAAAGTCTTAAATCATTATATTTTCTAAAAATATGTGATTTCAGTAAAAATTAGGATGTCCCAGAAAGTGTAGCCCATTATTGTGGCAGCACCCTTTTCTATAAAAATCATAAAATATTCTAAGGCATATTGAAGGTCTATTTTTCCCCAAGGTTGTAAAATAATTCAAAGGCATAAAGCTTAGGTCTATATGCAAAGTCAATAAAATACCACGAAGGTATTAGTGCGCATTTGATTTTTTGAAAATATGTGATAAAAATCCCATGTTTGAATTAGGGCAACTTATGAAAGCCCTAAAATAAAACTTTGAGACCCTAGGTTTTCGGCCTCATTTTGCACTTTGATTTTTTGAGAACTCAGCTCTACTGTTGGCCACCATTGAGCTAGGGTTTGGAGCTCAAAATCCTTCCTTTCTTATTGTTTCAAAGCATTTTCTTAAAGATTTTTGCAGGAAAATGCAAGGTAAGTTATTCTCTATCATAAAATACAATATAGTTCTGCATTTTGAAGCTTTATTGAGCTCTATTAGCCACAGCTGTAACACTTTTCTGATGTATTTTCATCCTGTTTCACTTTCTGTTGATACCTCCTTTCGATTTGAGGCCACCATCCAAGCATTGCCAAAGCTTTCACTTTGGGGTTTGAATGCATTTTCTTCATAGCTGAGACTTGGGTAAGTTCCTATCATGCTACCTCTTTATTTTTCTATAAAAACAAACTCGATTTGAGCTCTTGAATCTGCAAAAAGAAGGAACTCTTTGATCTTTTCATGTATGAGCCGTGACTATAATACACTTCTAAGTTTTCTTTGTGTCTAAATGTAATATCCACGTTCTATAAACATAGTAAAAACCATAAATTTACCATAAAGTAATTTAACAAGGTAAAAATGAGATAGAGAAATTTTTTCTTTTATTCAATATATAATCAAGTAACTACAATTACAAGATTTCTCATTACAAAATACAATAAACCATATTGTCTTTCTCAAGTACAATGTTTACACAAGTAAATTAATTATAAATATCTGCATTAGATAATGTTTTACATAGTCTCAATAAACACAAGTATCAAAGATATACTGCATCTGGAAATCTGACATCTTTATCACAAGCCTTAGCATGTCTTCTGCTAGAGAGAGAGTATCTTTCCAGTGATTTACCTCCATCCACAGACCAGCAGTCTCCCACACATCTTCCACATAGGAAGTGGCCCTAACCTTCACGAGGAATATAGACCAAAGGTGGCCAGTGGTAATTTGCCTTTTCGAGTACATAGTGTTGTATCCTACACAACTCTATCAATCATACAACCCTAGATACCCTATAGCTAAGTATGATTTCTGATAGGTTGTGCAATCTAGATACAGTGAACTGACAATGCATACAGAGACATGCATTACTATGGCCATAGTTTCAATATAAATGATGTTCGCAATGAACGTTGTCGTAATGTTCACCCACCCCAACTCGACTTGGATACTATCATATTCCTATAGTTTGACTTGGTCAACTACATTCAACTTATGAAGTCAAAACAATTTCAATATTTAAGTCTTCCTGACCTAAACAAGTTTACATTCACTATCTATTTTCCAGAGACCTTATCGACTACCTTTCTTTATGAGGATTCTCATTACATCATTGCAATACCCTGAATCCAAGACTTATCAACTGATAAGAATTTCAAATTGATTTATGACGACTAAGATGGTTACCTTACCCAGGATAAGCATCGTAGTCTAGGAAATTGTTTTCCTTTCTTACAAGTAAGAATAAATATACATAGTTAGGGTACTTGTCCCTTCAATCACGATCTATAAAATGGTCTCAATGATTTAATATAAATAATTACCATATCTAGGTCAAGTTAAGGTTTAACTAAAGAGTTTTGTCTAACTCAAACCTAGTCTTTCTGACTTAGGTGGATTCACAAGACACAGTCATCGCTCCACAAACCTTATGGAATGACTATCTATTCTTGGGTATCTCTTTGTATCTTTGCAATATTTGAGATTCATTACTTATCGACAAGTAATAGTTAAGAGAAGTTGTGACTAAAAAGCTATAATAAACTTTATGGTTGACTAACCATTAATAGTACCTCTTGCATGCTTGCAAAAATTGAGGCTTATGACTTGTATCTCAAGTCGACTTGTAACCAATCAAATAGGTTTCTCTACCTAAGGTTAAACATTATCGACTAATAGCAAATCTCTTATCAATAAGATAAATATATGTAATTTTATTATTTAGGGTTCCTAACCCTTTAATGTCTTCCCACATAAAATAACTAAACTGGTTATAATCTTATAGGTGTTATCAAAATAATCTTTAACCATTCTAGGTTTAAAATAGGGTTTTATCTAACCTATCCCATCACCATGGTATGACAAACTATCTAATGCTAGAAAGAATCACATCTCAAGTAAATGATTATCCTCTAGTCTTCTTTTGACTAAGAGGTCATTTCAATCTTTCAAACAAGATTATTTCTTACTTACAAGAAAACCTTAGTTATAACTTAACCAAAGGATTTGCTCACTACTAGATTTTGGCTAGACTTGGCTTGATTCCAAAATGGTGATAGACATTTCTAGTTTTCTATCCTCTTGAATTCATGCTAAAGTTCTCTCTTTTAACATTCTAAACTATATAGAGTCAATATTATATGAGAGCTATTATCTAAGTTTGATATAGGGAATCCACTCATTTTGAACATCCCTAGAGAAAAATATTCTCTTAATGAAATAAATTACCAATTAAAACTATAATGTTCTAAGAGCGTGAGATTACTATTATCAAAGTATCTTATGACATGCAAGTTCTTCTCTATCAAGAAGAATAACCATTCATAGTAAGAGTACTAGCCTCTTTGTTGTCGATCCATTTAATGATCACAAAGGTTTAGGTTTTGGTCTATCCTATTCCATCGTAATGGAATAACAACCTATATTCTCATAATATTTTAACAAAAAGATTAATCCTGAGTATTGATCCATCTTACGGGGTCAATTCTTGTTTCCACAACGTTACTCATATCCAAAGAGTAAACATAACTAAATATCATTTTGTATTATGTAACACCACATGACTTTGCATGATTTTAAAACCTATAATATCATAATTGATCAGTTCCATGTTATAACTCACTCAATGGGTCGACCTTATATGGTTCAAACTACCTACATATAAACTAATGAGAACCTTATTCCCTTATTCCAGCGTGTAATAATAATGATAAAAAAGACACGATAAGATAGTTTGGCATCATAATAGATATAAATATAACATATTCCTCAGCTCAAAGAGCTCTGGGTTTTTAATTTGTTGATAATGATGGTATCAGCCATACAATGCCTCTTCATGCTACTAGTTTCTTATATGGCAATGAGTCGTTTATCATTCTTACTAACTATCAATATGACAGCAATTTCATCTAACAAGATCATGGTTAAAAATCATCAACACATTGAATAAATGGTTTTCCTTATTTGACAATCCACATAACTACTAATAGAACATCTCAAAAGACGTCGTTTTAGAAGAATTAAGATTCATTTTAGGAATATAAACTATCTAAATAGAAATATTAACCTAGCAATTTCAACGACCTTTCTAATATGATGGAGTTGTAGACTTGAACTAAGTTGGATGCCTTAGCCAACGATTTCTCTATTCAAGTTGTATCCCCCTACTCGCTGCCCACCGTCCTTAAAAGCCATCAGTACTTGAGTCTTAAAGAGTTGTTCCCACTTAAAATTCACTCTAGACTCTTAATGAGTCTCCCTATCATTGCTCTCCCATGCTTTCAGTTAAAGGTAAAATGAATGTGTAGTCAGTCCACATAACAGCTTCAGTTACAACTGAAACCCCACCATCAGTAGAGTCTTACACATGTTAAAGAAAGACACAAAATGTGGAGAGCTCACCGAGTGGGGTGTTAATACCATAGACTCTCCTTTGGAAGAGGTTGTCACATAATTTTGAACATAACTGATCTTTTAATGATCATAAATAAGTGGTTCGATCCACCACTAATATTATTGAAGACGGGCTCCTAAATGTAATCCTTCGACTACTCAAGCATTACGTTAATGACTCATTATGAGGTATTATCCTTACTAGATGGATATGCATTTACATACTTGATTACATCAAATATGATTCACATAACAAATAAAATAATAATATTTGAACATAGGATTACGGATAATATGATTGGGTTGAGCTTGTCTCCCCATCACAATCCGTCGACAAATATCTCATATTAATAACTTTGAAAAAAATGTCTTAACGTTTATGAATCATTATAACACGTCAAATATCTTAGTAATAGTATTAAGATAATCATTTTATGACAATAATGTTGCAATATTTACGTTGAATGTAAATAGTTATAAATCAAACTCAAATGACGTCGTTAACGTTATTAACGACTAAGATGACTTAATACGACTTAGCAAGTTTTTGAAAACAATATCGACTACCTGTCAATTAGGTTCAGAAGTAAACTGATAAGACAAAGCCTACCTCTTACAACACCTTGGTTCACATTTTTGTTAAACACTTATAACTCAGTTTGGAAAATAAATCACTCGTAACCTGAGGTCTATATCTCTCCTAGAAAGATACTCTCTCTCTTCTTTTCTTTGAGAGTCATCTGATAACCTGTAATCCTATTTCACTTGTCATTAAACAATATGTGATTAGTGCATCATTATTCAATTAATTCAACTAATAAATCAAATCTCATAATACAAATATTAAACTGATAATAACATAATCATTTCTATGATTCCAATAAATGACATTCAATAAAATCCATGTTTTTCCTTGTCATCAATCTAAACATCACAATAAATTTACTTACGTCCAAGTAAAAAGTAAAAGTATAACAAGTCAAAAATTAGGGATGTAACACTGAACCACACTATAGGTCGTGGCTTCAACCATTTTCTGAGTTTTCGTTTAGGCATAAAAAACTTCTTGATTTATGCATATATATATGGCTCCATCTGAGTTGCAAAAAAATTTCTTGGGTTCTAAACCCCAGCTAGACCTTGCCATAGTCTCTTCTATGTTGCAAAAATTAGGTTTGAAACCCCATATCATGGCATAAAAACTTAGAAATTTGTTTAGTTTTTTCATATTCTAAACCCTTGGCACCATCATTATACATTTACAAGATAAGGATGAAGATAGAATTGCTTAGTATTCTAAAGAAACGACATGATTCTACTTCTCTTTGTTGTTTATTCACTTCAGAGAATGAAGATTTCCTTCACCGAACTTAACAAAATCTAACAAACCATAAGGCCAAACTGAGACCTCATGCCTTCAATATGCTTGTAAGTTGTTTATAAATTTCTATCAGACCTATTCAACTATCTCAAACCCCTGTCATCTATCATCACAATCCTTTATCCTTTCTTTCATTCCACTATCTACTTGTGGGATCTGTATCATAGTTTTTGTATTACCTTTTAGGCTTGCAGGTTCTTTGGTAGTCTTGATACTATCTAGATAATGACACTATTTTTGACATCTATGCTCCTTGTGCAGGCTTGGTTTCTATATCTTTGTAATGGCATCTAAATGATGACTATAACACCTTGAAGACTATACTATTTCTTTTGATGTTCCATACTTGTGATTACAACATTTGGACTGTCCTTTAAACTCTTATGAATGAATAGCACTTCAAATGAATGAATTTTGCATGATATAAGCAGCAAGAAATGATGATATGACAGCTAATTAGATAAAATGATGCCAATGTTGTATTTGCTCAGTTTTGCACATTATTTATTCATTTCCACTCGAAATGGGAATTATACACTGTATCTTGTATGACTACTCTCCACCTTGGATCTTCTTGGAGGTGATGCATGCCTTATGACTATGTGAGTGCTCCTCATTTGAAAGGTGATTATTTGTTTGTTCTGGTTGTTCCACCATGGTGGCTGCACACATCTTGTAGTTTATAGTAGTGATATCTTCTAATTCACTACTATAGATGATGAGATATATGCATCTAGTTGGCAAATGCAAAGATTTTACATTCTTACTCTCTCTATTTTTGAAGCAATACATGAGTGCTGACCTTTTATTGGTGATAGTCTGAACAAGTCATTTGATAGCTATGCATATGATAGTTGTTTCATTGCTGCCCCATCATTATTTATTATCTTTGTTGGCTTGACAATGGATGGACTTTATAACATAACTTAATGGTTATGATACTCATTATGCTTCAGACAACTTACAATTTCAAAGACTGTTCTTAATGGCCTGATTGCCCTTGTGCTTATCCATTCATCTGATGGCAGCTTCTCTAATCTTGATGGTTGCACCTGTACTTGCATGCGTACTGTAGGTTGTAGCATACTTTGTATTTTGAAGATCTACATAGAACTGAACATTGTGTCTTTCCTTGCTGTCAAACAAACATTGCTCCTTGTAGCTGTTATCTAGTATTATGATATTTTGGACTATAGTTTTTCCTCAAAGGTTGGCTGCCTTCTATGATCATTGTTTAGAGCTACTTTGATGTATTTGTGACACCTTATGCCCTTCCATCTATGGTAGATGGTTTTCTCATAAGTATGACAGTGCTTGGGATTTGTTTCATTGGCTTTGTGCTTGATACCATAGATCTATAGAGTGGCATAATGAATGCCTTATGCCCCTTTGTATTTCATTCACTTTGTGTGCCCTTTTGATGAGATGTGGGAAAACTAGTACAATACATGACAGCATGGCAGTAACTTTGCAATCTCATACAATAAAGAATATGTTTTATAAGATCATGGCTATTGGCTGCTATGAATGGATAATGTTATCTTATGAATTGATCCTCACTTAGAATATGCTTTTATTTGAGAATATGTAAGTCTTTACATATATCATACCCCTCTTAAGGCTTAAGAGCAACATGTTGGGATCAACCCTTATAGGAGCCCATTTTTGCACCGCATGCTATGATGTCTTTAGAAATGGATCAGCAACATGATTTTTTCTATAACTACACAGTAAAGAAACATGTTAGATAAAAAAATAGTAAAGCTCAATGCTCTTGTGATGTTTCATTTTTAGGCTCTCTTGCATATATCTGATGTTTGTCAACTAATTCAGTACAACATAGGCAATTTATTATACTTCTATTGATAGGCACTGATGTAGGAGCATCCCTGGTTCAAGAGAAATCTTACATCAACCAAAAAAAAATTTGCATTTCAGTTCTTTCATTTTCTAGTTTAGTTCAAGCAGTTCAGTCAGAAGCAGTTTTAGCTTGTGGTACGGTATGGGCATTTCACATCTTGGAAATCTAGACTTAGTACCTACATTCAGTCATCTACATCATATCAAGAATTCAGAGCATTTGGATCAGTTACCAGAAAGATATCGCTATCAGAAGATCAACTATTTTCTCATAACAGAGCATCCTGACAGCCTCAGACAATCAGTTGAAGGAGAAGGCTTACGGATCATTCCTTGACTTGCAGATCTCAATGACATATCATTCAATGTCCTTTGGGTCATGGCCATCCTTCCCCAAGGGTTTGCATGTTGTTCCATTCATTTGAGGAAGTGTTATATGCATTTAGGTCTGACCTATCTATGTACACGTTACATCTCTTCATTGGAGTTTGTGACCTTCCTTAGCCGACGCAGAGGAATCTATTGGTCTGGACATGATATATATTGATGTAATAGATCCTTAGGAAATAAGCTAGCAATTGTTTCATAATCCTTAGTTTAGATTTTGTGTGAAGGAGCTTCAAAGCTTATCTTGTGCATGTATGTAATCAAGCCTTTGAGCCCAGTTGTAAGCCCGCATGTTGCCGGCCAGATTGTATTTGAATTCTTTGATATACTGAATGACTAAATTTGCATTTGCTTTATTACTTTGAGTTGTTTCAGTTGTGTTTACTCTTGCTGAACGGTCCAGATAGTTCATTCTGTGAACCCTCCTACTGTGACTAAACCAAGTGGTATCAAAGCGAAAGTTTGAATCTTTGGGAGTGAATTGAATGAAGTTGGCGAAGGAATTCTGTAAGATCTTACTATGGACAGATCGTTGAATTGATGCAGGTTACTCATGTCGCAACTGATCACCAATTGTGAGGCAGTTGTCACCTTGTAGCCCGATCGCTGACCTGAGGTAGTTTGCACTTGATCTGAGGAAGAATGCCGTTGAGGAGAGTTTTTTCCATTGGAACAATGAATGGTAGAATGGATGAGATGATGGAGATGATGAAAACATTGTGAATTTGTTTGGATGTTGTTGAAGAAGATAGGCGGAGAGGATTAACACCAAGACCTAATGTGGAAAGCGATGAGGAAGAAGAATTTCAATCTACTGAATAAACTGGAAAACCCTAGGAGGTGATGAAGAAGAAGAATCAAATCAAGTAAAGATGTTGCGAGCTATTTCAAAGATTGGAAAGAGACCTAGAGTTGTTGTGCCGAACTATGCTGGTAATTTGAACCCTGAAGAATTGATTGATTAGATAAATGACATGGAAGAATACTTTAAGTATGAAGAGATGGAAGATCCGGAGAAGGTGAAATTTGTAAAGACAAAGTTGAAAGGACATGCTGCTATCCAGTGGAAAGAAGTTTAGTTGGAAAGAAATAGAAGAGGAAAAGAAAATATTACAAAGTGGGACCGGATGGTGACAAAATTGAAGAATCAGTTTATACCTACTGACTATGCGTTGGAACTGTTGAAAATATTGCAAAACCTAAGACAAAAGGAGAAAATTGTGAAGGAGTACACTAAATAATTTCATAAGATGACCATAAGAATAGGACATAGTGAAGAAAATAAGGAGAAAGTGGCTAGATACATCAATGGACTGAGATTGAACATTCGAGAAGAACTAAGCTTGGTAAGGATGACATCTTTGGAAGAAGCATATTAGTTTGCCCTAAAGGTTGAAGAGAAGATGAATAAGAGGCATGATCAGAGACAGAGAGGCAGAGGAGGTAAATTTTAGAGGGGTGGGACATTTTCTGGAGGAGACATATCATATCCGGAGCAAAGCAAGTTTGACAACCCATTTAAGAAGGAGGACAGAGATAACAATACTTACCAGAGAGATGATAGAACTTTTTACCAGAGAGGAAACCCTAGTGCATACAAGAATGAAGGATACAAGAGAGAAGGAAGAGGATTTGACAAGAGGACATTTAGAGGTACTTGTTTCAAGTGTGGAGTTGAAGGACATAGAGCATTTGAGTGTAATCAAGGTAGTAAGAGTAAGAGGGTAGAAAATAGTGGAAGAGCAACCTATGTTGAAGAAGAACATGTAGAATCACCTAGTTTGGTTGGCAAACTAGAGAAAGGAGAATAATTGGTAATGAGGAGAGCACTATTTCAAACAGAGACAAATGAGGAACCACTGCAAAGGAAGAGTCTATTCAGAACCAGATGCAAATCATAAGGTAAGTGTTGTAAAGTTGTGATTGATAGTGGTAGTTTAGATAACCTAGTTTCAGAGGAGATGGTGACTAAGTTGAAGTTGGAAAGATTGAAACATCCTAAACCCTATCAGATAGCATAGATTCAGGATGATCATAAGGTACTGGTGAGTGAACAATGTTTGGTAAATTTTCATATTGGATCTTATCATGATGAAGTCTTATGTGATATTATGCCTATAGATGTTTATCATATCTTGTTGGGTAGACTTTGCCAGTATGATAGAAAAGCTATACATGATGGGAGAAAGAATACATACACTATAATAGAAAATGGAAAGAGAATTACTTTGATTCCTTTGGAGGATGATCCTAAGAGTGAAGTATGTGGGAATGCTAGAATCTATTTGGTAGATGGAAGAAAATTTCTGGATAGTTTGAGACATGAGAATATGTGTTATGCCTTGATTCCTAAGAATCCTGAAGCATTGAAGAAAGAGACTGAAGAATGACAATCGAAGGAGATAAAGGAGTTGCTAATAGAGTATGAAGACATCATATCAAATAATGTGCCTAAAGGATTGCCACCTATAAGGAGTATCAGTCATCACATGGATCTTATACCGAGAGCAAGTTTGCCTAACAAAGCAACACATAGAATGACACCGACAGAGAATGAAGAATTGAATAGATAGATACACAAATTGTTGAGGAAAGGTTTGATCAGAGAAAGTTTGAGTCCTTGTGTAGTACCTATAGTTTTGGCACCGAAGAAGGATGGAGAATGGAGAATGGAGAATGTGTACTGATTCTAGAGCAATAAACAAGATCATAGTTAAGTATAGATTTCCTTTACCTAGGATGGATGATATCATGGATTGTTTGAGTTGAGTAAGATATTTCAAAAAGATAGATTTGAAGAGTGGATACCATCAGATCATAATCAGAGAAGGAGATGAATGGAAGATTGCTTTTAAGACAAATGAAGGATTGTATGTGTGGTTAGTGATGCCTTTTGGATTGACAAATGCACGGAGTACTTTCATGAGATTGATGAATGAAGTTCTGAAGAAATTCTTGGGTAAGTTTGTGATTATGTACTTGGATGATATCATGATTTTCAGTTTAATAAAAAGGAGGAACATTTGTGGTATATTAGACAAGTTTTGCAGAGGTTGGGAGAAGAGAAATTGTTGATAAACATCAAGAAGTGTAGTTTCATGAAGGAAGAGTTGGTATATTTGGGATTTGTGATTTCTGCGGAAGGATTGAAGATGGACCCTGAGAAAGTGAAAGCAATTGTTGAATGGCCTACACTGGAGAGCATTGGAGAGGTTAGATCATTTCATGGATTGGCTAGTTTCTACCAGAAGTTCATCAGAAATTTTAGTTCAATTTGTAACCCTATGAGAGAGACAATGAGAAGTGATAGAAAAGATTTTAAATGGACATCTAGAGCAAACAAAAGTTTTGAGTTGTTGAAGTAGAAAGTGACAGAGCAGCCTGTTTTGGCATTACTGGATTTCAATAAGGTATTTCAAGTTGATTGTGATGCCAGTGGAAGTGCAATTGGAGCAGTGTTAAGTCAAGAAGGTAGACCCGTAGCATATTTCAGTGAGAAGTTGAATGATGCAAGGAGAAGATATTCAGTTTATGATCAAGAGTTCTATGCCATAATTCAAGCCTTTAAGAAGTGGAGACATTACTTGTTGCCTAAGGAGTTTGTGTTGTATACAGATCATCAAGCTTTACAGTATTTGAACAGTCAAGGTAAGTTGAATCAGAGACATATGAGATGGGTGGAGTTCATGCAGAGTTATACTTTTGTGTGGAAGCATAGGAGTGGTAAATCAAACAAAGTTGTTGATGCATTGAGTAGAAGAAGAAACTTGTTGACAAAGATGAGAGTGGAAGTGTTGGGTTTTTATGAATTGAAGAACCTGTATGAGGGAGACACTGATTTTGTAGAACCTTGGAAAGCATGTAAGGAACCTGTTGTGATAGATAGGAGAAAGTGGTTAGACTATTTCATTCAGGAAGATATGTTGTTCAAAGGAAGTCAGTTGTGCATAACTAGAAGTTCAATGAGGGATAATTTGATCAAGGAGAAACACAGTGGTTGATTAGCAGGACATTTTGGCATTGATAAGATAGTGGCCTTGGTGAGTGAGAACTACTTTTGGCCTCAGATACATAAGGATGTTCAGAGATTTATACAGAGCTGTAGAGTTTGTCAAGTTGTAAAAGGGAGTAGTTAGAACACTAGATTGTATAAACCTTTGATAGTATCAGAGAGACCTTGGAAGACATAAGCATGGATTTTGTAATGGGATTGCTGAAGACACAGAGAGGACATGATTCCATATTTGTAGTGGTGGACAGATTTTCAAATATGGCTCATTTCATACCTTGTAAGAAGACAAATGATGCAGTACATGTAGCTGACCTATTTTTCAAGGAGATTTTGAGATTGCATGGATTACCTAAGATTATAGCTTCAGACAAAGACACAAAGTTTGTTGGATATTTTTGGAGGACACTTTGGAAGACAATGAAAACAGATTTGAAGTTGAGTTTAACTTTTCATCCACGGATAGATGGACAGACAGAGGTAGTGAATAGGAGTTGGGGAAACTTGTTGAGATGTTTGGTTGGAGAGAAAATTGAAAGTTGGGATTTGATTCTTTCACAAGCAGAGTTTGCATACAATAATTCAATGAATAGAAGTACCAGAAGAACACCTTTTGAGATTGCTACCAGAGTGAATCCTAGAGGAGTTGCAGAATTGAGAGACATCAGTACAAAGCAAAAGAGAACTGCGGAAGTAGAAGAATTTGCAGATCACATGAAGACAGTGCATAATCAGGTGAAGAAGCATTTGGAGGATATGAATAGTAAGTACAAAGAGAAGGCAGATGAGAAGAGAAGACATAAGGAATTTGAAGAGGGAGATGAAGTAACGGTGTACTTGAGAAAAGATAGATTTCCAATTGGGACATATAACAAGTTGAAAATGAAGAAGTTTGGACCTTGTAAGATACTTAGGAAATTTGATTCAGGAAATGCATATGAAGTCGAGCTACCAGAGACATTGGGTATATCACCTATTTTCAACATTGCAGATCTATATCAATATCATGAAACAGAGTTCAATGATAACATAGAGAGGACTTGAAGAAGCAGTTACCACAACAAGCACCGGAGCAGATAGAAGACATTTTGGAGAACAGAGTTGGACGTAGCACTAGAGGAAGACAATATAAAGAATATCTCGTAAAGTGGAAAGGTAGACCGGAAGAAGATTCATCATGGATTTCTCAAGCTGGGGTGGCCTGTCTTAGTTCTCCCCTAGCCCCAGCAAAGTGAGGGACTCACTTTTTCAATAACTCTAGATGTCTGATGCAGGAGCATCCCTGGTTCAAGAGCAATCTTGCATCAATGAAAAAAACATTTGCATTTCAGTTCTTTTATTTTCCAGTTCAGTTCATGCAGTTTAGTCAGAAGTAGTTTTAGCTTGTTTTTCGGTATGGGCATTTCACATCTTGTAGATTTGGACTTAGCACCTACATTCATTCATCTACATCATATTAAGAATTCAGAGCATTTAGATCAATTACCGAAAAGATATCGCTATCAGAAGATCAACTATTTTCTCAGAATAGAGCATCTTGACAGCCTCAGACAATCAATTGAATGCGAAGGCTTGCAGATCATTCCTTGACTTGCGATCCATCTCAATGACACATCATTCAATGTCTTTTGGTTCATGTTCAACCTTCCCCAAGGGTTCGCACATTGTTCCATTCATTTGAGGAAGTGTTCTATGCATTTAGGTTTGACCTATCTGTGTACACGTTACAACTCTTCATTGGAGTTTGTGACCTTCCTTAGCTGATGCGGAGGAATCTATTGGTCCAAACATGATATATATTGATGTAATAGATCCTTAGGAAAGAAGTTAGCAATTGATTAATAATCCTTAGTTTAGATTTTGTGCAAAGGAGCTTCAAAGCTTTATCTAATGCATGTATGTAATCAGGCCTTTAAGCCTAGTTGTAAGCCCGCATGTTGCTGGCCAGATTGTATAATTTGAATTCTTTGATAGACTAAATGACTGAATCTATATTTTCTTTATTACTTTGATTTGTTTCCGTTGTGTTTACTCTTCTTGCACGGTCTGGATAGTTCATTCTGTGAACCCTCCTACCGTGACTGCACCAGGCACATAAGAAGACTCATATCTGGATCTCTAACAATCCTTCTCAATCACTGTAGGTTCACTCAAAGATTGGGAGCAAGGAGGAGCCAGCTGCAATGAAGACCAACTCAAGATTTAAATAGGCAATGATGGACATGCCTCCTCTTATATGCTTCTTTCCCATTTTTAATCTTTAGATGCATAGTATATTTCTTATGTTTGTACTGGTTTAGCTATTCCCATGGCTTGTGTGGGACATTTGATCATTTATTTCTTTCCAATGAACACAAACACAACACTTATGTAATCTTATGTATATCTCCTTTGTAAAATGAATGAAATGTTGTAATATGAATGAAAACAATTCCTTACAATTCATGTACTCTTCTTTATGTAAAAGAGCATTTAGTGATAAGTTGAAAGCTTACTTTTCTATTATGACACGTGGCATCATAAAATTGAACTCTTTCTTCTAAACACTTTAAGCTATGCAATGGTCAAATATGTTAAGAACTTTTCACCTTAAAATGGAAACAATTGCTTCGGCTCTGCCAATTTGAACTGTAGGTGAAAAATTAGTAATAGAAACTTTGCTTGGGAAACAAGATTCTATGAGGGGTCATATGTTGGAAAATGAACTTATATGTTGTAGTTAAAACAATGTGAAATTGAAAAGAAAGATGAACAAATGACTCTTAGTTTTCTCTCCAAGCTTCGTTTTGAATATTCAGTGTTTGTTTCTACCTTTTATGCTACTAAGGGTGTACTTGGGGCTTAATTCATCATGCCATCTTTGGGTAATTTTGCTATCTCTCTCACATGAGAGTAGGATAAACTAATCCATATGGGCACTCTCAAATCATGTAAGTCACATTCCTTGGTTGCTGACCAAAGCACAAAAGAACAAAAAGGACAAAGTAGTAATAAGGATAAGAACTAGAAAATAGCAAGGAAAAGAAGGGTTAGAAACCACCTACCCCAAAAGTAGCTAATGAGATCTCATCTTCAAATGGTGATAAGCCTAAGAAAGAGAAGGTCAAATGTCCCTATTGTAAAAGACCTGGTCATGATAAACATAAATGTTTGAAGAAACAAATTGATCACTTGACACACATTCTTGAAAATAATAACATCAATTTTCATGAATCTATAAAATAGAGTTCAAATGAGGAATCTAACAAGGTGAAAGAAAACAAAAGGGGAAAGGGAAGGGGAAATCTCTTGTAGCAGTTGCTTCACAACCATCCACTTGAGTTCTTGATTTAGGTGCTTTGCACCACATGGCTTCATCTAAGGATCAACTTGAAACTTTGGAGCCTTATACTATCCTTACTATTTTGATTGGTGATGACACTCTTGTTGAGGTATGTGGGAGAAGGTCTGTTGATGTGGGGGATGGCACATTCCATGTTGTTCTTTGTGTGCCCTCATTATCAACTAATCTCCTATTAGTCTATTAAATCACTCACACTAGTTCAAGCAAGTAGGTTGAGTTCACTCTTCATTTAGTGATGATTAGTGAAATCTACAGTGGTTCTACTACATTGTCGTGGTGATTTGTATGCCAACATTTATGTGGAGTAATTTCCACTACACTTCACATTAATGCCCATAACTAAAGTGAGTATGTGCAAGGTGAGTTTCATTAGAGTTTTATCTCCACTCCACACTTCACATTACCTCCATAATAAGTGCAGGTTCCTCCACTTCATGGAGTTTGATTCTTCAAAATTTAAATTCGGAAAAGCCAACCAAAATAAAATATAACTATATATATATATATCAATCTTAGCAATAGTTTATAATTATATATATATATATATATATATCTGTGTGTGTGTGTTATTTAATTCCTCATATAAATATAAAAATCATGCACTTTACTAGCGAAGGAGACTTTATCAACCTTATGACAATATCTGCAAGTAGAAATGCAAGACAAGGAGTTGACATCAATATGCAAAAGGTATCAAGACAACTTGATAGAACAAGAATGACCGCAATGGCATACAAATGATGATGTTACAATGTAAAGTACCACCATACTTATGACACATGAAAATATCCAATAACACATAGAAATAGACAGAATATTGTGTGTAGGTTCTTAGAGTCATGATATCTTGCTCATTCTCCCTGATCTTCTTCCCTCTCTCCAGTGGGGAGAGAATTGAGGAATTCCTACTTAGTTATATCTAAAGGACCCTTCCCAAATTGTGGGATGAGGTATGTATAACCCTAATCAAATATTTTACCTTAGAAGGCCATTACAAGTGCATTTTCTCATACCATTTGCCTCTGCTTAATTATTTAAAGTATAAACAAAATCATCAATTTTAGTTTTTATTTCCTTAGGTCCCTTGAATTGTTTGTCCATTATTTATTTCTAGGAAAACTTGACCTTCTCCTTAATTTTAAAGCCTTATGATCTATATAGGCTAGTTGAATTTGAAATAATCAAATGTACCCTACCTAGACCTATAAAATGGGTCCTAGTCATTAAGAATGACAAGCCCAAGAAGACTTCTTCAAACCCTATCCTAGTTCTCATTAATCCTTCCACTAATCCTATCCTCGTACCCTCATTGGTTAAAAATTAAAATCCTTGCTATCATTTCTAGCCCTGTGAATCCTGCCACCTCTTGGGACCACCCTACTCCCTTCCTTGACCCCCATATCCCTACTAATGTGGAACCTCTTTCCTAAAGTGTTAAGGATGCTAAGTTTAAAGGAAAGTCCCTTACAGATGATGTGTAACTGAGGAGTGCTCTCCCTCCCCTAAATTTGAACCCGTCAAGGCTACTTTGAAGGAAGCCAAACAATATAATAGTGATAAGGACAAGAAGGATAAGGCCATATGTAGGAACTATGATCACTTGGAAACTAAAATCACAAACCTTGAGGACAACTTTGACTTGCACCTTCTTGAGGTAGTTTAGGAATGAAAATGAAAGGTTGAAAGAAAGAATTTACACTCTTCACAAGAAAATCAAAGGAGAGGAACTAAAATTTGATGTCCATGTCAAATTTTTAAAGGAGTGGGAAAATATCATAAACTCTAGCCTTGTGCTCACTGATATCATGAACCTTAAGTAGAAAATGGTGAATATGGAGAAAATGCAAGTAAAATCTTATCCTCCTTGGAAAATGTTGTGTAGGTTAGCATAACCATAATAAAGAACTCTACTATGAATATGACTAGATGCTACATGATTGTATGCTCAAGAGGAAAAATTAACAAAAGAACCTGATCTAAAATAAATAACTTTGAGAAAAGATATGACCTTGGTGGACTATGAGGTTAAGGAGGAACACCTAGGTCTTTTAGGAATGAATGAAATGCTATAAAGAGTCTTAATTTTATGGCTTTGCAATAATCTTTCTTTTTTTCTTTGTGTTATTTTTGTGGTGTTAGTGTTGGTTTTGTTGCAGGTTTTTGATGTGTCTTTCCACTTCTCATGGGAATCTATTTTGTGTAAGCTTTGTTCTCAAAATAGGTTGTTGTTTTGAGTCCCATTTATAAAAGGGTTTGGGCCCTTTCAAAAACCCACCTTTACCCCTAATATAAAAAACATTCAATACATCACTTAATTAGCAATAACAATACCAATAAGTTAAATCATAATATCACTTAGTTGAATCACACTTTCAAAATACATTAGGACATGGTCAAAATACTCAAACTATCTTGGTTCAATATGTTGCATTTTTTTATATTGATTACTTGAATCACCCTAGTGGTTGTACTTGATTAAGGAGGACTTTATTTATAAGGGGGATGAGTTAGTTGTTCATTCACAGCTTTCTCTTTCTCATTCACCTTATCTTTCTCTCTCTGCCAGGTCTCTTGTTCTGTAGACACGTGAATATAGGAATTGGATGGATGGTTAGATCATTCAAAAATTCATCATAATCAGGTTTGTATTAGATAAACCCCATATTAGAGTCACTAATAAGTTGATCTTAAAGATATTGAGGGTCACATGGGATCCCTTGATTATGCATGTAAAAATTTTGTCAACCGCGTGGCTTTCTACATTTCTAGACAAGTTTTACCATAACAATTATCTATTTTGTGAAATGTATATAATAATTATTTATAGGAGGCAATGTTTTTAAAGTTGGTCTTGCTAGAGGAGTGGGAAATAAAGGCCTCTTATTATTTCTATAGAAAAAAATTTGTGCCTTGTGCATTCTAATATTTCTATATAGTACCACTTTGGGACATCTATCTTTCCATGGTGGTCTCATCATTAACCCCCTTTTACAATATATGATTAGTTAAGCTTTAAAATGATTGTCTAAAGAAAGGGCTCATGGAGTTGCTAGAGGATCTATTTTTGTGGAGCAAGGGGTTCTATGAAGCCAAAAAAAATGTCACAGTATAAATTAGAATCTTTTCCTCTAAAATAAGAGCCCCTACTTTTTAATTTGTTATTTTGAGTAGGTGCATTTGGGGTGAGGCTAAAACTTTGCCCCACCAGCTTAGGGACTTTTCTACCAATTTTTAGATTCGTGCCATTTAATTTAGAAAAAAATTTCGAAGAAACCTAAAAAATCTCTTTTAAATCATTTAACATTAAACTATAGTAAAAAAGGTTTCCATAAATTTCAAAGCTTGCCTAAAAAAATTCAACAACACCCCTAAGATAATTTAAGAAAGCCCCCTCCATTAAACCACAACCTAACTAGAATATCTCTTTATTTTTCTTAAAGATCATACCCTCTTCTAATCCAATTGCTTGTCTTTTTTTCTTACAAAGTTGCCACATGACCTATCTTGGTACTGAAAGGTAAAGCTGATGAAAAAGTAGAATAGATTTCATGTTTTAGGCTAAGGCTTAAAAAAAATTACAAGGTGATTAAACCTTGTGATAAATTCCCCCATGTCTTCGTTGTATTCTTTTTTGTTGTTTGAAATTTGAGCTCAAGGTGATTAAACCTTGTGATAAATTTCCTCATGTCTTCATTGAATTCTTTTTTATTGTTTGAAATTTGAGCTAGGATAATATAATCATCCACAATAGGATTGAATCTTGCAATGTCTTAGTGCACACAATCTCCGAACTCGTGATTGAAACATCTCCCAAGCTATTAAACCAGTCTGTAGCTCCTGCAACTAATACTAAAAATTGTGATCCATTTAGTCTCCGGCCGGGTTGAGTGTTAAGAATGGAGCTATTCCCTATCAAACACTTGCAAGCGGGCAATGTTATCCACTATGGCTGATCAGATGGTGAGCTTAAAATGACCGCCATTCGTTAGTGCAGCCTCTTATCTGTTAAAATGAACGCCATCAACCCCATACAGTTGAACTGGGAGTAGGACCCATAATCACTCTATCGGCTAAATATTCGATTACTACACATTGCCAATTCATATAATGAAATAAATTAATATATTAGAAGCAGCCTGCTGTTTAAAATTGAATACCTTTTTGCACATTCATCACTTCTTTAACTTAACAGGTGTTTTCAAGAAAAAATAGAAACATTACAACACGTGTTTAAAAACTTCCAAATTCAATAATAGCTATTTCTAAAAACCTCTTACTATAGTCCATAGGTAAATTATAGATTTTATAATGCCATCTAAGCAGGTCTTATAGATTTTATAGTTCCAATTTTAAAACTTTCCAATTAAATAATATATATTTTTAAATCTTATTACTATAGGCATTGTAGATTCTATAATTGTCATCATAGCAAGTGTTCCAAATTTTATAGTAGCAATCTTAAAAGATTTCAAATTAAATAATACCATTTCTAAAACCTGTTATTATAGGCATTGTAGATTCAATAGCTACCAGTGCCGTCTTAGTAGATGTTGCAGATTTTATAGTTGCAATCTTGAAAACTTCCTAATTAAATAATAGCTATTTTTAGAACTTATTACTATAGTCACTATAGATTCTATAGCTATCATTTTAGAAGTGTTGCAGATTTTACATTTGCAATCTTAAAAACTTCCAAATCAAATAATAGCTATTTCTAAAACTTGTTATTATAGGCATTGTAGATTCTATAGCAGCCATCTTAAATTGTGTGTTTTGTTCATTTGGGTGTATTGAAATTCAATTATTTACTCAATTTAGTGTTGTCAAAATCCTCTTAATTAGCCATTTATTGAATTGGAATTCTTCAGTTCTACTGTGAAGATGGAGGATGAAAGATTCAACAAAGCTTTGAGATCTATGAAGGAAATTGGAATTAGCAGCAATAGCATAGATCCTATTCTAAAGCGTCTTTTCAAGGTTTGCCTTCTACTTATTCAAATTTTACCGCCCCTCTTATAGAATGTGTAACATACATTTCCCTCTCGTGTTTCTACAGTTGTATAACAATGAGTGGGAGTTTATAGAAGCCAACTCTTATAGGGTCCTTATAGATGCTATCCTTGAGAATGAAAAGGAGGAGGAGGTGCTATTATCATTACTTTGCGTATGAAAATTCAATTATTTAGGATTTGAATTGACTATAGTAGTCTATGTGTATAATTTTTTGAATTGTGTTGTGCCGTTCATAGGAGAGAGAACAACAGCAAGAGGTGGAGCAAAGAAAGGTTAAACACATTTATGAGGCTTCTTGCACTCCCACAAAGCAAAAAATTAAATCAGAGAAGGAGGAAGAGGTTTTGTTATCACTACATTGCATATGAAAATTCAAGCATTCAGGGTTTAAATTAATTGTAGTAGTCTATGTGTATAAACTTTGTGAATTGTGTTTCAGGAGCAAATAAAGAAATCAAAGAGTACAATCAAAATTGTTAATATTATGGTGGATAGTGAGAGTGACAATGAAGAGGACTATGGGCCTCCTCTCATTCGACATTGAAGGGTGGTTCTCCAAGATAGAGAACGAGATGAACAAAACAAGGATAAATGTATTGATGATGCTTCCCCCTCTGACACTCCCAAAAAGAAGAAAATTAAAGAAGACCCTAAGGTGGAGTTCGAGGATGGAAAGAGAAAATTAGTTGAGAGTGATATGAGTAAGAGTATCCACACCCACAAGTTGCTTATGTCTTCTTGAGAGCACTTGTATAGCAACTTACAAACAATGAAACTTTTCCTTGTTACCTTAAGGGTGGGTTGGATGCAGAAGTTCCTTTAATTTGTGATTGTTTACATTTTGTGGTTCTTCATTTCAACAAGTAGCTTTTTATTGTAAATTTTTAAATGTTATTTTACTACATTTTTAATTAATGTATGGAGGTATTGAAGTGTTTAAATACTTTAAAATATTTTTAAGAAAAGTAATATTGTAGTTATTGGAATGGGTTCTTGAGTAGTAGTACTTAATGTTGTCAGTTGGGATTATTTTTTATTTATTTTTAACCTTTGAGGTGCATCATTCAATTTCTGACTACATTTCTTTCATAAACAACACAACACATCTATGATTTTGAAGAATGAGGAATTACATGAAGTACAAGATTCTTCTAAGCAATGTATGAATGCGTTAGAGACACTAGCTGAAGCATATAAGGAAAAGGATGATGAAGATTCAGAAGGAACAAAGGAATGAAGAATCACATAAATTATAGGGTCATTTTACTGCCTTAAAGGCACTAGTTGAAACATCAAAGATTCTCAAGGATTGCAAAGGAATGAAGAATCACATGAAGTACAAGGTCATTTTAGTGCCTTAGTGGCACTAGCCAGGATAGTGAGGAAGATGTCTTATGATTTTATCTCAGAAAGACAAGAAATAAGACTTTTATCATAATTAATTGGATTATACTAGTGCCATATTGTATTCAAGCATGATAATATCTTACTACTTGGAGTATTAAAGACACTTCAATTGTATAAAAAAGTGTTCTATATAAGTATAAATTAAAGTATATAAATTTGTAAATTTTAATTTATGGTATTGTATATTCAATTGTATAAAAAAGTATTCTATATACATGTAAATTAAAAGTATATAAATTTGTAAGTTTTATGGTGTTATATGGACCATTTAGTTGTTGTATAATGGAACTGTGAGGCCCACCCATGGAACTATGAGGCCACCCATTTTCCTTTTATATGGACACTTTAGTATTTGACATGTATGTGTGACCCATAAATATAATGTTTAGATGATTATACTATTTCTTTATGTTTATACTAGTAGGGTAGATTTATGTGACTATTATTTTTAGATTTGAACATCATGCATGGGTTATTTGGATTATTGTGTTTTTTTATAATGACAAGAATAATGGAGACATTATAATTTATATATATTTTATTTATTTTTAACCTTTGAGGTGCATCATTCAATTTCTGACCATATTTCTTTCATAAACAACACAACACCTCTATGATTTTGAAGGATTACAAAAGAATGAGGAATTACATGAAGTACAAGATTCTTCAAAGCAATGTATGAATGCGTTAGAGACACTAGCTGAAGCATATAAGGAAAAGGATGATGATGATTCTAAAGGAACAAAGGAATTTGAAGAATCACATAAATTATAGGGTCATTTTAGTTCCTTAAGGGTACTAGCTGAAACATCAAAGATTCTCAAGGATTGGAAAGGAATGAAGAATCACATGAAGTACAAGGTCATTTTAGTACCTTAGTAGCACTAGCAAGGATAGTGAGGAAGATGTCTTATGATTTTATCTCAAAAAGACAAGAAATAAGACTTTTATCATAATTAGTTAGATTATATTAGTACCATATTGTATTCAAGCATGATAATATCTTACTACTTGGAGTATTAAAGACAATTCAATTGTATAAAAAAGTGTTCTATATAATTATAAATTAAATTATATAAATTTGTAAATTTTAATTTATGGTATTGTATATTCAATTGTATAAAAAAGTGTTCTATATACATGTAAATTAAAAGTATATAAATTTGTAAGTTTTATGGTGTTATATGGACCATTTAGTTGTTGTGTAATGGAACTGTGAGGCCACCCCTTTTCCTTTTATATGGACACTTTAGTATTTGACATGTATGTGTGACCCATAAATATAATGTTTAGATGATTATATTATTTCTTTATGTTTATACTAGTACGGGTAGATTTATGTGACTATTATTTTTAGATTTGAACATCATGCATGGGTTATTTGGATTATTGTGTTTTTTTATAATGACAAGAATAATGGAGACATTATAATTTATATATATTTTATTTATTTTTAACCTTTGAGGTGCATAATTCAATTTCTGACCATATTTCTTTCATAAACAACACAACACGTCTATGATTTTGAAGGATTACAAAAGAATGAGGAATTACATGAAGTACAAGATTCTTCAAAGCAATGTATGAATGCGTTAGAGACACTAGCTGAAGCATATAAGGAAAAGGATGATGATGATTCTAAAGGAACAAAGGAATTTGAAGAATCACATAAATTATAGGGTCATTTTAGTTCCTTAAGGGTACTAGCTGAAACATCAAAGATTCTCAAGGATTGGAAAGGAATGAAGAATCACATGAAGTACAAGGTCATTTTAGTACCTTAGTAGCACTAGCAAGGATAGTGAGGAAGATGTCTTATGATTTTATCTCAAAAAGACAAGAAATAAGACTTTTATCATAATTAGTTAGATTATATTAGTACCATATTGTATTCAAGCATGATAATATCTTACTACTTGGAGTATTAAAGACAATTCAATTGTATAAAAAAGTGTTCTATATAATTATAAATTAAATTATATAAATTTGTAAATTTTAATTTATGGTATTGTATATTCAATTGTATAGAAAAGTGTTCTATATACATGTAAATTAAAAGTATATAAATTTGTAAGTTTTATGGTGTTATATGGACCATTTAGTTGTTGTGTAATGGAACTGTGAGGCCACCCCTTTTCCTTTTATATGGACACTTTAGTATTTGACATGTATGTGTGACCCATAAATATAATGTTTAGATGATTATATTATTTCTTTATGTTTATACTAGTACGGGTAGATTTATGTGACTATTATTTTTAGATTTGAACATCATGCATGGGTTATTTGGATTATTGCGTTTTTTTTAATGACAAGAATAATGGAGACATTATAATTTATATATATTTTATTTATTGTTAACCTTTGAGGTGCATCATTCAATTTCTGACTACATTTCTTTCATAAACAACACAACACATCTATGATTTTGAAGGATTACAAAATAATGAGGAATTACATGAAGTACAAGATTTGTCAAAGAAATGTCAACACATCTATGATTTTGAATGATTACAAAAGAATGAGGAATTACATGAAGTACAAGATTCTTCAAAGAAATGTATGAATGAGATAGAGACACTAGCTAAAGCATATAAGGAAAAGGATGATGAAGATTTTGTAGGAACAAAGGAATGGATAATCACATAAATTATAGGGTGATTTTAGTGCTTTAAGAGCACTAGGTGAAACATCAAAGATTCTGAAGGATTGCAAAGGAATGAAGGATCACATGAAGTACAAGGTCATTTTAGTGCCTTAGTGGCACTAGCCAAATAGTGAGGAAGATGTCTTATGATTTTATCTCAAAAAGACAAGAAATAAGACTTTTATCGTAATTAATTGGATTATATCAGTGTCATATTGTATTCAAGCATGATAATATCTTACTACTTGGAGTATTAAAGACAATTCAATTGTATAATATAGTGTTCTATATAAGTATAAATTAAAGTATATAAATTTGCAAATTTTAATTTATGGTATTGTAGATTCAATTGTATAAAAAAATGATCTATATACATCTAAATTAAAAGTATATAAATTTGTAAGTTTTATGGTGTTATATGGACCATTTAGTTGTTGTGTAATGGAACTGTGAGGCCACCCTTTTTCCTTTTATATGGACACTTTAGTATTTGACATGTATGTGTGACCCATAAATATAATGTTTAGATGATTATACTATTTCTTTATGTTTATACTAGTACGAGTAGATTTATGTGACTATTATTTTTAGATTTGAACATCATGCATGGGTTATTTGGATTATTGTGTTTTTTTATGACAAGAATAATGGAGACATTATAATTTATATATATATTATTTATTTTTAACCTTTGAGCTGCATCATTCAATTTCTGACTACATTTCTTTCATAAACAACACAACACATCTATGATTTTGAAGGATTACAAAATAATGAGGGATTACATGAAGTACAAGATTCATCAAAGAAATTCAACACATCTATGATTTTGAATGATTACAAAAGAATGAGGAATTACATGAAGTACAAGATTCTTCAAAGAAATGTATGAATGTGATAGAGACACTAGCTGAAGCATATAAGGAAAAGGATGATGAAGATTTTGTAGGAACAAAGGAATGGATAATCACATAAATTATAGGGTCATTTTAGTGCTTTAAGGGCACTAGGTGAAACATCAAAGATTCTCAAGGATTGCAAAGGAATGAAGAATCACATGAAGTACAAGGTCATTTTAGTGCCTTAGTGGCACTAGCCAAATAGTGAGGAAGATGTCTTATGATTTTATCTCAAAAATACAAGAAATAAGACTTTTATCATAATTAATTAGATTATATTAGTGCCATATTGTATTCAAGCATGATAAAGTCTTACTACTTGGAGTATTAAAGACAATTCAATTGTATAAAATAGTGTTCTATATAAGTATAAATTAAAGTATATAAATTTGTAAATTTTAATTTATGGTATTGTAGATTCAATTGTATAAAAAAATGTTCTATATACATCTAAATTAAAAGTATATAAATTTGTAAGTTTTATGGTGTTATATGGACCATTTAGTTGTTGTGTAATGGAACTGTGAGGCCCACCCCTTTTCCTTTTATATGGACACTTTAGTATTTGACATGTATGTGTGACCCATAAATATAATGTTTAGATGATTATACTATTTCTTTATGTTTATACTAGTATGGGTAGATTTATGTGACTATTATTTTTAGATTTGAACATCATGCATGGGTTATTTGGATTATTGTGTTTTTTTTTTATAATGACAAGAATAATGGAGACATTATAATTTATATATATTTTATTTATTTTTAACCTTTGAGGTGCATCATTCAATTTCTGACTACATTTCTTTCATAAACAACACAACACATCTATGATTTTGAAGGATTACAAAAGAATGAGGAATTACATGAAGTACAAGATTCTTCAAAGCAATGTATGAATGTGTTAGAGACACTAGCTGAAGCATATAAGGAAAAGGATGATGAAGATTTTGAAGGAACAAAGGAATGAAGAATCACATAAATTATAGGGTCATTTTAGTGCCTTAAGGGCACTAGATGAAACATCAAAGATTCTCAAGGATTGCAAAGGAATGAAGAATCACATAAAGTACAAGGCCATTTTAGTGCCTTAGTGGCACTAGCTAGGGTAGTGAGGAAGATGTCTTATTATTCAAGCATGATAATATCTTACTACTTGGAGTATTTTTTTTTATTCATAATAAAGGAGCTCTATTAAAATATCTATCAAAAAAGTTACAGTATTCTCAGCATATCCATGGCTAGCAGTGAGAGCATAACTGTCACCCTTTGCATACTAGGAGTATAAAGACCCTTTGCATACTAGGAGTATAAAGACTTGGACCACACAGGGTCAGAACTATAGACAGCCAGAGGAGATTAAAACTACCTAAGTATAGGAATGACTTTGCTTCTGCTATACAAAATGAAGCAAAGGAAACCTACAAAAACTATCATACTCGGAGAGTTTAATGCTAAAGTTTTCCACCCATTAGAGACCATCCAACGCCACCATGCCTAGAACTCTTTTGATGTAGTCCAACGCCACTGCTGCCTAATCTTTCAACACCACCAATTTGAAGCCTCTAGTGTCCAAGATAAATGGGAAGATCTTGATTACTGCTCCAGGGTCATCAAGGAGATCCCAATCTCTTGGATGGGGGATTCTGATCCTAGGGCTGGCAACCTGCAGATACATTTCCAAGTCCCCTAAATGCTCAGGGTTGAAGATGCCTTTCATTATAACCTCTGCCGCTATTTTTGCCGTCCCCAATTCAAGAAGCATTGCAAGCACCCAGGAATAAATGTCTATGTCCACCCTATACCACTTGTCATTCTCCATGAAAGATTTACCCAGGATCATTCGCACATCCCCCACCATCAATTCGTCTGACCTGCAGAGCATCCTCTGCAACCTGAGGTCGGTGACTATCCCAATGAAGTCCATCTACCTTTTTCTGTTGGTTAGTCTGACTAGGGTGTCCATCCCCCCACAACGAATAGACTTTGCTGAAATTATGGCAACAAAATGTGAAGGCATTTGACAATAAGCGATGGAGAAAATGCGAAGTGAAGACGCTTTCTTCCTCAAACTACTTAACAAGACTGCCCTCTGAAACTTCTCGAATGCCCATTAGGGAAGTAAGCCAACTCATGCCAACCTTGGCACTTAAAAGAATGAATGCAAGCATCCCTTCTACTCGTGCCAACTTCCAGCCCTTGCAAGTCATCATTGCCTACTCTATTGTCTCAGCCTTGCCACCTATGCTGAGGTGGCAAGGCTCCCTCCCAACCACCCACATATTACTACTTGGAGTATTAAAGACAATTCAATTGTATAAAAAAGTGTTCTATATAGGTATAAATTAAAGTATATAAATTTGTAAATTTTAATTTATTGTATTGTATATTCAATTGTATAAAAAAGTGTTCTATATACATGTAAATTAAAAGTATATAAATTTGTAAGTTTTATGGTGTTATATGGACCATTTAGTTGTTGTGTAATGGAACTGTGAGGCCCACCCCTTTTTCCTTTTATATGGACACTTTAGTATTTGATATGTATGTGTGACCCATAAATATAATGTTTAGATGATTATACTATTTCTTTATGTTTATACTTGTATGGGTAGATTTATGTGACTATTATTTTTAGATTTGAACATCATGCATGGGTTATTTGGATTATTGTGTTTTTTCATAATGACAAGAATAATGGAGACATTATAATTTTTATATATTTTATTTATTTTTAACCTTTGAGGTGCATCATTCAATTTTTGAGTACATTTCTTTCATAAACAACACAACACATCTATGATTTTGAAGGATTACAAAAGAATGAGGAATTACATGAAGTACACGATTCTTCAAAGCAATGTATGAATGCGTTAGAGACACTAGCTAAAGCATATAAGGAAAAGGATGATGAAGATTCTAAAGGAACAAAGGAATGATGAATCACATAAATTATAGGGTCATTTTACTGCCTTAAGGGCACTAGCTAAAACATCAAAGATTCTCAAGGATTGCAAAGGAATGAAGAATCACATGAAGTACAAGGTCATTTTAGTGCCTTAGTGGCACTAGCTAGGATAGTGAGGAAGATATCTTATGATTTTATCTCAAAAAGACAAGAAATAAGACTTTTATCGTAATTAGTTAGATTATATTAGTGTCATATTGTATTCAAGCATGATAATATCTTACTACTTGGAGTATTAAAGACAAGTCAATTGTATAAAAAAGTGTTCTATATAAGTATAAATTAAAGTATATAAATTTGTAAATTTTAATTTATGGTATTGTATATTCATTTGTATAAAAAAGTGTTCTATATACAAGTAAATTAAAAGTATATAAATTTGTAAGTTTTATGGTGTTATATGGACCATTTAGTTGTTGTGTAATGGAACTATGAGGCCCACCCTTTTTCCTTTTATATGGACACTTTAGTATTTGACATGTATGTGTGACCCATAAATATAACGTTTAGATGATTATACTATTTCTTTATGTTTATACTAGTATGGGTAGATTTATGTGACTATTATTTTTAGATTTGAACATCATGCATCATGGGTTATTTGGATTATTGTGTTTTTTTATAATGACAAGAATAATGGAGACATTATAATTTATATATGTATGTACGCTTGAGTAATTTAACATGATTTGAAGTTTAGAAATTAAATTTTAAAATTTAGATTAATTTGATATTCCGTTAGATAGTGAATTGGATTATATAAAATTGGATATTATACATGTATGATTATTTTTAAGGTTGCTTCGACTATTTTTCTATGACATACTAATATTTGAAATTTGAGTTGTACAGGTGGGTTGTCAAGGAAAAAGAATTCGGAGACTTCCAAGAAATCTTGTGTGTCTATACCCCGTTTTCCCTAGCCTAATCCATAGAGAGGAATTAAGGCTTATGCAGTTTGTGAATGTGTCATGGTTGAATTTATTTATTTAAATTTTCAAGTGCTAAATAAACTTATAATTTTTGTTTATGAGTTGGATAAGCTTCTTTGAAATTAAATGATTAATTTTAATTTTAATTTTGTTTTTATCTTGATATGGGATAAAAGGAGAGTTTTTTTTTTAAAGTCAAGAATGGGAAGATTTCTTTTAAGGAGAAAATTTTGGGGAAAGTTTCCCCTTATTTTCCACTTCCACCTTGTAGGAAAAAATTATTTAATTGATGTTTTAGAAATTTCATGGGGATTGATCTTTTTTATCTTTTTTTTTAAAATTTGGTGTTTTTGGAGGGTTTTGGAGAAGAAAAATAAAATGGAAAAGAAAAGGGAATTACAAGAAGAAATTTGGGGAAGAAAATTGTGTAGGAGGAGGAAGATTTGCTTTTGTAGAATTTCTTGAGAAGATTTGGAATTTAGAGGGCTTCTCCTAACTTGGGGAAGCAAAAGGTAGAGTTTTGATGTTTACTTGGATGAAATTGCATTTATATGTGTTTTTTTTGTTGTATGTGAAGGATTTGCTCGAATGTACATTGAATTTGGTATCATGTGAATGTTTTTATTTGGTTGTGGGGAGGGTTGTTTGGGAGTTGATCTCCCCTGAGGGGTGAGAGCCTCCCACGTAATGGGGTTTGAGAGAGGTGTGGAGCCTCTCTTGGGGGATTTGTTTTGTATGTGATGGTATTTTGGAGTAATTTGAAAGTGAAGTTGGGTTTGGGCATGAATGCCCTTGTTTTATTGATATTTTGTTGAGAATGGTTATGGAGGTTTCTTGGAGGAGGTTTGTGATTATAGAGTTTTGTGAATATGAAAGGAAATGTTAATAAATGAAATGAAAAAATATATAAAATAAAATAAATATATAAAAGATAATGTAATAATGGCCATGATTTGAGTAATGATGTTATTGTTAGTGGATTATAGTGGTGCATGGATGGTATTGTTATTGAAGATTAAGGTGGATTTATGTGATTATTTTACCCCCAAGAGGGATGATTATCCCCTCTTTCCCCCTCTTGTTCAATCCCTGAGGGTTCTTTGTTTGTGAGTCATCCTTTGGTTATTTTAGTGTGTGTATATTTATGTGTATTCTATGTTATACCCTCTTTCTTGCATATGTTTTTACCCTATACTTGGAAGTCTCCTAGCTCAGGGGTGGGCTTGTTTTCAAGCCCTATGGTAGGGTGGAGAGCAAGCCTTGGCCACCTATGTGTTAATGATTGTGATTGTAGATTTTCGAATATAGGCTTCTTGGAAACTTACCTTGTTGTGGCTTCCATGTTGCCATAAGAGCTCTCATGCTTTCCTTGTTTAGTTGTAAAGAAGGGTACACTAATGGATATAAATCCATTTTGTAATGTATTTATTTGTCTTTGTGGTTTTCTTAAAATATGTTTTTGATAATATAAGGTGGCTAAACAAGGGGCCGAACCCTTACAAAAAATAGAGAGGCCTGAAGGCAGCAAGCATCAACAGTGCCTTAATCCAGAAACAGCATATACAACCATAACAGAATACCAGCAAAACCAGCAAAACTAGCCGCTAAGATGAAAGTCAAAAAACTGAGAAACAGAGTATCAGCAGTATAACAACAAAGACTAAGGAGACAGCAGCTCTCCTTTCTAGACCATAGATTTAATAATATCATCCACTTTTTTAGCCAGATCATCACTATCAGTATTAACAGTAGCCCCCAGATTCTTCAGCATAGAGAGGTTGAGGAGTATAGAGGTCCTAAGCACAATGGAGAAATTTTGTTCCAGCTTCGCAATGCGATCGCACAGACCTGCAAGATCAGCCCCTAGACCATCATCAGTCTCCATAGCATCCTTAGCCTCTTCCACAAACATGGCACCCGCTGTGTCAGCCTTTCCAGCAGAGTCAGTAGCATCCTCTGTGGTAGCCCCTGTATCATGCGTCCCCTGCTTGTCTTCATCATCACCAGAAATATCCTGAATCTCCACATCCCTATCATCCTCTCCCTGGGTGGATTCATCTGAGCCACTCTCAGAATAGTCAATGAGCTTTGCTAAAGGAGCTGGTTTGCCTGCAATACGCCCCAACCACCGAACACTAGAGGAAAGCCCCTCCCTACAAATCTTCACCAAAGAATCCCTTCTCTGTCCCACCGGGGTCCTACTAAGGGTTTTGGGGGTCCCAACCACTGCCTTCCCAGTGCTCATATCACCAGCAACCTTCCACTTTTTACCCTTCTTAGAGGCAGTAGGGCCCAAAGTATCAACAAGATTTTTTGCAGGAGTGCAAGAGGAGACTTCAATAGTTTTGATAGGAATAGGGGAGGGCTCGGGTTCAGCAACATCAGGAATATTCTTAGGGTTTAAGGAGGGCTCCCCATCCCCACTATTAGCGGGAATGGTTTTGGAGGGTTCGAGGGCAAGATGATGATTGTACAAACAGATAATGAGGCCCTGGTGGAGAGGGATAGGCTTCATAGCAGTGTTTTTAGCCAGTTTCGCCTGAACTCTAAGGACGAAATGCTCCAGGGAGGAAAGCAAATAAAATGGAAAACTAATTTTAGCATTGCGACAGAAATGATTTAACAGGGGGAGATGGTAGTTATAAAACCTGGTGAAGCACCCCTCGAGTGTGAAATACTTCATGAGGATAAAACACATAGCATCCCACGGCTCTGGCAACTTGGCTCTGTCAAAACTACCCTGGTAAGGGACTAATTCTTCGCCAACCCCAAGGAAGAGCTGCTGACTGGAGAGGTCCGTGATTTTAGTTTTCTATTGCAGCTTCAAGCCCTGAGTAGACATACCAGTGGCCAAAGCGATCACACGTTCAGAAACTTCAAATCTGATTCCACCCACCGAAACCCATCTGTTCTGCCAAGACCGCGCAAATTGTTCAGAAAGAGCTTCATTGTACCCATTAAGCCTCTCCAAATAGGGGCTAATTTCGCCCTCTTTGCAGTAATGCCAAGCTACTAGATTGTCTTTAAATTCATAGCACAAGATGGGTTCAGTTCAAATTCTGTCTCCTCCCACAGCAGAATTACATCGCATGCCACAGAAACCTTCAGTCTCCTCAGTCGTCTTAACAGGAGAATTACTAACATTAACAAGGCTAATAATAACATCGCACACAAACTCATAATAATGGGAAGCCTTACAAACCCCAATCCCATGCTTAACCATAATTACCCGGCACAGGCCATGATGATCCGGCCATCCGCTCACCTTATAAGAAAAATGAGCGGATTTGACAGTAGAGAAAGTACAAGAGGACTCGTACTTCAAAAGACACGTCAGCCCCCTCCCAAGGAGCTGACAGTATGAGCTGGATTTCGAACACATCTGACTCATCCAAACCCAGCCATGTCTTTAAGAATGAGATTCTTAAGATTTAAATGAAGATGATCAAATTGGTGCCAAACCCTCCAATTTGAATATTGTTGCCCGAGTTCAGCATAGGCGTCTGCAACTCCGTTACCCTCACGGTAAATATGTGAGATATGCACATTAGTAATCCTCTGCAAGAGAAACTGAATATCCCTAATAACATCTTTCAACTAAATGCCAACATTCGACACTTTAGTAACGGCATCAATAACCATTTTAGAATCTCCTTGAATATCCAAATTCCTAATACCAAGTGATATGGCCAATTTAAGCCCCCAAAGAAGAGCCATAGCTTCCGCATAGTTATTGCTGTGACAGCCCAGACCTCCAACATAGACTACAAACATCCACCCTTTATCATCTCGGATGATCCCGCCCCCGCTAGCAGTACCATCAAGCTTAGAAGCCCCATCAAAATTGAGCCTCATCCAGTTAGAAATCGGAGGCTTCCATCTAGTGTTAAGTCTCTGCAATAATTTTGTATTGTTATAAGTAGGAATATGATTGAGAATCCTCCAGTTTATCGCAATTTGTTCTTCCTCCTAGGTCAAAGGTTTTGCTGCGGTGCGGATATGGGCCGTAGTGACACTCTCCAAGAGAGTCTTCATGAAAGTATGAGAGACCTGAGAGGCATCTCTAGCAGTATCCCTAAAAATCTGATGGTTGCGCTCTTTCCACAAAGTCCAGCTTAGGCACGGCAGAGTTTGATTCCATAACTCAACAAGCCAGGGATGGGAGAAGGGAGGATACCAATTGTTAATAACTTCCTGGATATCAGAATTGCAAGCCCACTGAATACCAAAATTGCTGAGGATGAGGCTCCAAATGTCCCTAGCAAAGTCACAGTGGAAGAATAAATGAGAAACTGTTTCCTCCTTTTCACAGCATAGACAACATCTGTTGGCCAGAGTGAAACCTCTCTTCTACAAATTATCTTGGGTCAGAATTTTGTTATGAACAAAGGCCCACCAGAACATGTTAATTTTCGGGATCAGTTTGTGATTCCACACTTTTCTCCATATATCCTTTTTATGAATCTCAGGGACCAATAAGTGATAGGCAGACTTAACAGAGAACCGGCCATTCTTATCCAGCCACCAAAATTGCTCATCTTCACGAGGGAAGAGAGGAATTCTGACTTCTTGAATCAACTTTTGAACCATCTGAGCTTTAAAGGCGAGATCAGGTTGATGGGGACAGCAATCCAACAAAGTTCTCCAGCTCCTGAGTAGCAATGCCAGCAATCTCACCCAGATCCCTCTGAGAGATGAGAGCCTTATCTTTTAGCCAAATATCAGTCCAAAACTTGATACCCATACCATTACCCAACTTCCATCTAATCCCTTGCATGAGCAGATTTCTAGATTTCAACTTAAAATATGTTAAAATGAAAAGAACAAAGATCTATATGTTAATAATTTTCTTTCTACATGAATTTTTTAGTATAAAATGTACTCCTATAAGTTGTTTTTTTTATACTGCTGAGAATAAATTAGATTCTAAAATTTTTATTGTGATAATATAAATGAATTAGTTAATTTTAAAGGAACAAATATATATTTATGTGTATAATTAATTATTTTATTGTATATGTTTGTATTAAATATAAATTTGAGTATATGTATATATCATTCAAAAAAAATATCTTTTATAAAATTTAAAATAATTTTTTTTAGATGGAGGTAGCCCCCCCCTATAAACTGTAGTATTCTTTGCCTTTTTCATTATGCAATCCGTAAACCTTCAATAAGACAATGAAAGTAATAATAAAAAATAAATAAAACTTAAGTTTTATTTATTTATGTCTTATATTGTTTTAAAACTCTTTAATAAATGAAGTTGAGAATTAGATTAAATAATTAAATTGCCCATGTGAAACCATAAATAGAAAAAGATAATCCTTTAGTAAGTTTATATCTAATTACGCCGAGAGGCATTTCTACATTCTCAGCATGGATGGAGAACAAGAGCTGAAAGATTCCAGAATCTCTCCGTAAACTTATAAGATTCCTATATAGAATCTTTATAAAAAATAAAATAATACAAATAAATTTCTTCACAACATCATTTAAAAAAATTAAAATATTATAGAATGACGTTACAACAAATATATGAATTAAAAGTGAATTAAAAGAATTAAATGTGGCAGTAATGCCTCTATGCGTAACAACTACAATGACACATGGTAAGGTATGGCAGTAAACACAAGAATGATAGCAAATAAAAAAAGAAATTAAAAAATAGCAAGCTGGCCACGTTATTAAAACTTTCATTTTATTTAAAAAATAGTAGTTGTTTTAATTTGAATTTAATTTAATAAAAACCACAATAAGTTAAAGATTTAATTTTTAATAAAATTATTAAGTTATACAATATTAAAGAGAAGTTAAAGATAAAAACAATGGCTAAAAATAAAAGAAAAAAAAAAGAAAGCATGCCAAAACCACATCATAATCCTAGACAAAAGGAAATAAAAAATTATTAAATATAAAAAACAACAAATAAAAATTCATAATTTTTAAAAAATAAAAAAAATAATAATAATATATATATATATATATATATATATATTTTAAATCAAGGAAAACTTTAAAATAAAAAGGGAAACAATAATGGTTAAAAATAAAAGAAAGCATATCAAAATAAAAAGGGAAAATCAATATGGATTCCTATAATGTAGCCAACTTGACTTAATTATAGTAAATATTGTTTAAAATTGATTTTTTTAAAGGAATGTAATCATATTGTGTACTAAATGAAAATTAGGATTTGAAATTACCAAGACTTAAATTTGATGTTAACTTTTTTTATTTTTTATTTTAAAATTTTATTTTAAATTTAAGAAAAAAAATTATTTTCTTATTTGTTGTTTAATTTTATATAAAATATTAATTGTATTTAAGATATTGGAATCAAATCAAATCAAATCTATAGTAAGCCATTTTGCTTTTAAAACAAGAAATAAATATTAATGTTAAATTTTGTATTGATCCATTCCTTACAAAAGAAACAAGAGAGATTTCATAATATTTAAATCTTCTTCTTCTTCCTCTAGTGTATCACCATGCACATAGTTGTACATATAAAAAAACCTGTGAATTTATCTTTGTAGACCATTTTTGCATCATGCAACACTTGAAAGCTTCAGATCTGTGATCTTAACACAAAACAAGAGAATTCAAAATTAGGGTTTCAAAACAAAAAATAATGTAAATTAATAAACACATAAACAAGGAGTGACAAAAAAAATATAACTCCAAGAATGGGGTAAGGAGATGAGAATAGGGCATTTCAACATTGTTCAAGAAGCTTCTCCTCCATTGTGCAGAGATAAATGAAACATAAGAAGAATTGAAAAAAATGAAAAGGAATTGAGTAGAAGATATGTTTTATATGCTTCTTAACTAATTCTATTTTTTTTCCTTAAATTTGGCTTCATATACTTATTCCATGAATTTAGGTTACCAATTTATCTATTTAGTAGTGTTTTTTTAGAAAGGTTGCCTTTAAATTTTAATTTATTAGAATTAGTGCTATTTTTATTATTTATTTTTAATAAGTTTTTTTTTTCAAACCTACATTTAAGTGAGAAAGTTATTTAATTGTGATTAAATTATTTAAATTAAAAATAAATTAAGTAATTAATTTAGTTGTAGAATAAATATAAGTGAAATCAAATGAGATTATTGGTTTATTTAAATTAATTTAGGAGTGTATTATTTTTAAATTAATGTATGCAAATAATTTTAAAAAGGTAATTATTATTTTATTTAATGCAAACAATATTAGGGGGAAGTCACCATTGAGTGCAAATGAAATGAGTAACTAAATTCCATTTGGGTTGATATAATACATTAATTAGTATTTCCTTTTTATTAAAATAGAGCAAAGTAGAGTATAGAATGCACTATTTTAATTAAGGTTAGGGTTAGCCTGAAAATTAGGGTTAAGGCTAAAATTAGAGTTAGAAATAGGGTTAGGGTTAGTGTTAGAATTAGGGTTAGGGTTAGAGTTAGAATTAGGGTTAGGGTTAGAATTATGGTTATGGTTAGGGTTAATGTTAGAATTAGAGTTAGGGTTAGGTTACAATTAGGGTTAAGGTTAGTATTAAGGTTAGGGTTAGGGGTTGAATTATGGTCAAGGGTAGGATTAGAGATAGGGTTAGGGTTAGGGTTAGGGTTAAAATTAGAGCTATGTTTAGGGTTAGAATAATCTTTAGGGTTAGGATTAGAATTAGGGTTAGGGTTAGGGTTAGAGTTAGAATTAAGGTTAGGGTTAGAATTATGGTTATGGTTAGGGTTAAATTAGGGTTAGGGTTAGGGTTAGAATTATGGTTATGGTTAGGGTTAAATTAGGGTTAATGTTAGAATTAGGGTTAGGGTTACTGTCAAAATTAGAGTTAGGGTTAGAATTGTAGTTATAATTAGGGTTAGGATAGGGGTTAGAATTATAATTACAATTAGGGTTACAGTCAAAATAGGGAGAAAATTAAAATGAGAATTAGGGTCAAAAGTATGATTAGGGTTATAATAAGGGTTAGGGTTAGGGTGAGAATCAGGGTTAGGGTTATAACTAAGGTTAGGGTTAGGGTTTAAATTAGAATTAGGGTGAAGGTTAGAATTAGGGCTAGGTTTTGGATTATGGTTAGGGTTAGGGTTAGAATTAGGGTTAGGGTTAGGACTATAATTAGGGTTATTTTTAGAATTAGAGTTAAGGTTAATGTTACAATTAGGGTTAAGGTTAGTACTAAGGTTAGGTTTAGGGTTTGAATTATGGTCACTGTTAGGGTTAGAGTTAGGGTTAGGGTTAGGGTTAAAATTAGAGCTATGTTTAGGGTTACAGTTAAAAATAGGGTGACAATTACAATGAGAATTAGGGTCAAAAGTAGGGTTAGGATTATAATAAGTATTAGGGTTAGGGTGAGAATTAGGGTTAGGGTTAGAAATAAGGTTAAGGTTAGGGTTAGGGTTTGGGTTTCACTTACAATCAGGATTAGGGTTAGAGTTAGGGTTATGGTTAAAATCAGAGGTATTTTTAGGGTTACAATTAAAAATAGCATGAGAATTAGAATAAGAATTAGGATCAAAAGTAGGGTTAGGGTGATAATTAGTGTTAGGGTTAGAACTAAGGTTTGGGTAAGTGTTAGGGTTCAAATTATGTTAGAATAAAAATTATGTTTAGAATCAATTTCATGGTTGGGCTTAGAATTAGGATTAGCATTAGGTTTAGGTTTAGGTTTAGGTTTAGAATTAGGGATACAGTTATGGTTAGAATTATAGATAGGGTTAGAACTAGGGTTGCATATAGGCTTATGATTAGGGTTAGAATTAGGGTCAAGATTCATGTTGGGATTATAATTATAATTAGAGTAAGAATTAAAATCAGGGTTACTAATAGGGTTAGGGTTATTATTATAATAAGGGTTAGGGTTAGGTTTATTATTATAATAAGGGTTAGAGTCAAGGTGAGAATTAGGGTTAGGGTTCAAATCAATGTTAGAATTAAGTTTATGGTTAGAATCAAATTTATGGTGAGGGTTAGAATTAGGATTAGTGTCAGGGTTAGAGCTAGAGTTAGAATTAGGGTTAGGGTTATAATAAGGGTTAGAATTAGAATTAATGTTAGGGTTAGGCTTAGAAATAGGGTTAGAGATAAAATTAGAATTAGAAATAAGATTAGGGTTAGTGTTAGAATTAGGGTTAGGGTTAGAGTTACAGTTAGAATTAGGGTTAGGGTTAGAGTTAGAATTAAGGTTACTATTAGAATTAGGGTAAGAATTAGACTTACAATTAAGGTTAGGGATAGAATTCAAGTTAGTGATAGACTTAGGGATAGGTTTAGAATTAGCGATATAGTTATGGTTAGAATTATAGATAGAGTTAGAACTAGGGTTGCATATAGGATTATGATTAGGGTTAGAATTAGGGTCAAGATTCATGTTAGGATTATAATAGGGTTAGGGTTAATAATTATAATTATTAATCTAACTCTAATTCTTACCATAATTATAAGATTACACTCAACATTATTTTATAAGCCTCAAAACCCTCAATCTAACCGTATTTTTAAATCTATCCCTATTTAACATAATTCTAACCATAATTTTGGTCGTAATTATAATACTAACACTAACCCTAACCCTAACCCTATTTCTAATCATAATTCTAACCCTAATTATCACTCTAACTCTAATACTAATCATAACCCTAATTCTAACCTAAGCACTAACACTAACCCTAATTTTAACCCCTAACTCTAATCCTAAATATAATATATAATATAATATAAAATTTTAATTATTAATATATTATAATAATAAATTTTATAAATATTATATATAATTATAGTATAATATATTATAATAATATATCTAATCTATATTATAATGAATTATAATAATTCTTATAATTATATAATATAGTTAGAAATAGGCTTGCTGCTCTGGATGCTACTAGCATACCTATATTTAAAAAATATATCTAAAGTGCGCTGAGAGATATCCTTCTCGAGGCGCCTATTTTTTTAATCACTAATCCTAACATTAGGCGCCTTGAGAAGGATATCTCTCGGCATACTTTAGATATATTTTTTAAATATAGGTATGCTAATTTATTTCTTTTGCATTATTGAGTTACTTGCTAAAATGGTCTATGTTATTTATTATTAGGACATTAAATGTGATTTTAATATTAATATTTAATGGATAATTTTATTAAGAGTTTACTTATTGGAGTTACAAAATTATTTTAAATTGTCCAATAACTAATTTTATTAGTTGTTTTGACTAAATACCTTGATATAAATTAATTCTTATTCCTTGATAAATGCCACTAAGATTATAAGTTAATTTAAGTTTCCATATACTACCCAACAAATATCTCTATATAAACTTGTTTTATTTTCTTTTATTACCTTAAGTAGATTAATTAATTATTTAAATTATTTTTTTAATTAAAAATTGAATGAAATTAGATTTTATTGCTTTTATTATTTTAAATTTGCTCATTAATTTGTAATTAATTAAATAAGTTAAAATTCATTATTCTTATTTAAAAGAATTTCCTTATTAACAAGTTGCTATTTAATTTTGTTTATGATATGTGAAATTAGAATCATAAGGATAAGTTGATTTTTGCTTAGTTAAAAAGAAGCTTTTCTATTTAATTTCTAAATTAAATCTACTTTATGATTTGTTTACTTAATAAATTAGTAATGGTACAAGTTTTTTTTAATATTCATTTTATTTTTATTTAACTAGTTAATTTTAGGTATTAGATTAAAAAAAATCAATTTAATATAAATTAGAATTTAAACTAAGTCATAGTGCCTTTTTGTAAGATTATCCTTTAAATTTTATTTAAATAACCATCCTTAGTGAAATCAAAGGTTGTAAACTATCACATAGTTTTAACTTGAAATCTTAATTAAATTTATTAGATCTTTATTCAATTTATTTTTTTGTTAGATCATGTTAGAAAAACTTAGGTTATAACTTTCTTTATAATCTTTCAGGTAGCTAACTCAAAAAGAATATGTTAAGATAACATAGAGGTTTTTTGTTGAATGGTTAATTATCTTAACCTTCCTTGGTATAATTAAATTTATTGCAACTTTCACATTTAGTCTTGTCTAGTTGGCTTTTAAAAAAAAGTCATCTATGTGCCCATTTGTACATGGTGTACAGGTGGGCATGACATTTGGTATCAGAGCCAAGTTTCCAACACTTTGGGAACTCTAGGCATGTGTTTAGATCCTATTTTTGTATGAACCTTTGTGCTAGTAAATGTTAGAGGATGATTAACAGGGTGTATTCCATTATCTAGATACTCCCTCTTATGTACAAAAAAAACTTTGAGTAGGCTATAAGGGATGTGAATACCATAATTTCATGTGTTGATGATTCCAATTTTTTCTTAATTTGATAATGAAATGGTTTAGGGTTTGTGTAAAATGATAGTTAGTAGTCTCTCACTTTATTTGATTAATGTGATGTTCTCATTTCCATGTATCTTGTTTAGGGGCTTGTTTGAATTTGAATCAACCTTTTAGAAACTAATTTATTTGACCTTGTTATAGATAGACCACATTAGATAAGATGTAAATTAAAACCTTGCATAAAGTGCACCTTAGTCATCTCTAATCTAAACCTCACAATCTGCCCTTGAATTTTTAAATGGTGTTATAACATATTTCTTCTTGTGATTTTTTTATTATTGTGTCCTTAGTAATTCTTTGAATGATATTTTTTTTTTAATTGATGAGAGGATTTGACTTGGGAAAAATAATTAGATCAAGGATGTATAATATTTGAAATTAATTAATTGAAAAGATTTAAATGAATTATTAGGTATGAAATATAGATTTGTGTGGTTTCTTTAAAATGAAGGTTATACGAAAAGGAAGTGAATTTGTTTTTAGAAATTAATGATCTCTTTCCTTAATTTAGAATAATTTAAACAAGAAGAAGTTAGATTCAAATTTACTAAAATCATAGGGAGAAGTAAATAGAGATATGTATATATATATTCTTTGTGAAACAATCAATTTTGTGAAGTAGAAATTTTCTTTTGGTTAGTTATTGTGGTAAGAATTTTTTTTTGTGAATTACTTTTCTTAATAATTTAGTCATACTTATAATATTGTAACTTTTATATGTCTGTTTGTGTCCTTAGGTAAATAATAGATATTAAATGTACCAGGTTGTTAGCTAATAGAAATATATATTACTTAAATCCTTTGTATGAATCTATCAAAAAATAAGGCTTGTTGGATGATAGTAGATAATTATTTAACATTCATATTAATGTGTGATCATACCTTTTTTTCCTAACTTATGTTGATGTTACTCCATTATGAATGAAAAATTGAATCTCTTGCTTTGTATTTAAGGATTAGAAATTGCATACGGAATTATTTTTTAATTAGTTTGAAAACAAAACAAAAATATTTGGTAAGAAAAAGGAAGAACTAGGGAAAATGTATGAGATAGATTAGGATATGTGTGTTCCTTGTTGGGATAAGGTGCCATTAACCTTGTAAATCCCAATATTGTATTTTTTCTATTTATTATTTGTAATTTGTAATTACCCATAAGGGATGTACAAGTTTCACTGGCAGTGGTAAAAATTATTTGTTGTCCACAGTAATTATGGAGTTACTACACGGTAAGTCCTGGAGTTACCGGTGGTAGTTACGGGATGTCATTTACTATGGTAAATGGTAATTAGTCAAAGTGGGGTACACATGTGGAGGAATAATCTATTTTTAGTGTTATGACGCACGTCATAGATGCTGTAAGAGGGTGTAAGATATTCTATAACAACTATAAGTTGTCATAATCTAAATCTATGAAACTTACAATAGCAATAGATGTGTCATAAGATGTTGTAAGTGGTTATTTTTAGCCCCAAGGCATTCAAGCTTGCATGTGCACATTTTCCCAAGTGTAGGATACATGTATGACAACATTTATGACCCCGTAAAAGCCTATTCTTGGCTATGGACGCCCAAGGTTGTATTGTTGACTCTTGACAAGTGTTATGAGCTTGTAAGAAGTCATTTAATGTCTTGAGGTTGTGTAAATTCTATATAAACCATAGCATAGTAGATGAGAAGTATATAACAGTTTATAGGTACCCAGGTTTTGTCAGAGTGAAGGTTGGAGGACAAAGAAAGTGAATGTATTTGTAATCTCCTTTTGTGAAGATAATACAACTTGACCTCTTTTCTTGGTGGAGTTTTTTACCTGAAAGGGTTTTCTCCACATTAAACACTTGTGTTATGTGCTTCATTCTACTTTTGGTATATTTATGTATTGTGGGTTTATGTTTTGTTACAATATCCATTGTTAATAGCACACAGTTAAAGATTGCTGAAATTTATCTCAAATCAAATTTCCTTTGAAGTAGTGTTGCTTTCATTTCTAACATTTGGTATCAGAGCTTGGCCAGCTTTGACTCTTGGGTGGTAGTGTGGAAGCTGTAGCTACAGTGGGAGATTTGGTTGTGTTTGTTTTGCAAATCTTGTGTTGTTATTATGGCTGCATCCACTGTTGCATCAACCTCTCAATTAGACATTGAGAAGTTCAACGGAACAGGGTACGAGTTGTGGAAGCTAAAAATGGAAGATTTATTGGAAGAAAGAAACCAATGGTTGGTTGTTCAAAAAGAGAAGAAACCTAATGATGTCTCTCAAGATGAGTGGGATAGACTGGATAAGAAGGCACGGGGAGCCATCTGGTTGTGTCTTTCAGATTCTGTCTTGTTGAATGTCACAAAGGAAGAGACTGCATACAAGTTATGGAAATGGTTGGGTGAGATTTATCAAGCCAAGAGTATGGTAAATATATTTTATTTAAAAAGAAATTTGTTTTTCATGAAAATGTGAGAAGGTGAATCAGTTGCAGAGAATTTAAATTCTTTTAATTTGTTAGTGAGTCAGCTTGATTTAGTAGATGTTGATGTTAGTGAGGAAGATAAATGTATCTTACTTCTTTGTTCTTTACCTAATTCTTGGGAGAATGTTATCCTTGCTATTTCTGCTAACCTTGTGGATCCAAAGTTGGATGCTATTGTTTTAGTGCTACTGTCACAGGAATTGAGGAAGAAGAGTTCAGATAGTTCAGGGGATGCTCTCAGTGTCATGGGAAAGTCTAAGGAAAGAGGACCTAAAGGAGATTAAAAAGGGGCTAAGGACAAGTCCAAAGGCCAGTCTAAGACTCCTGGTAAAAAGAATAGAGTTAAGTGTTGGAACTGCAGTAAAAGGGGACATGTGAAGGAGTGTGGAAACCAAGAAATAGTGGGAGAGTGCTTCAGATAAGTCCTCGAATGCAGGAGAAGAAGTTTTACTTTATGCATGTAATCTTGTTTCTAATGATCACTAGTTGGTTGACTCAGGATGCTCATTTCATATGACTCCACATAAGGAATGGTTCTCCTCATATGAAGAATATGATGAAGGTAATATCTACCTTGGTGTCAACTCTTCATATTTGATTGTCTGGAAAGGAAAGGTATTGTTGTGTTTGAGTGATGGGAGGATTAAAACCCTCCCAGGTGTTTTGCATGTTCCTGGATTATCTAGAAATCTAATTTCAGTTTTGAAGTTGAATGACTTGGGAATACATGTGACATTTGACAAGCATGGCTACAGATTAGTGAGAGGGAACTTGGTGGTAGTGAAGGGGAAGAGATTCAAAAGCTTGTTCAATCTTGAAGCCACTACAATTTATAATGTCTCCTATGTATCTGAGGCTAATACTGAAAATGCATGTATGTTGTGGCACCATAGATTGGGCCACACAAGTAATAATGTACTGAAAACTATTAAGAATAAAGAATTGTTGGACGGTTTCTCTTATTCTGATGAGCACTTTGATTTCTGTGAGCATTGTGTGTTTGGTAAACAAAATAGAAAATTATTTCCTTCAGGAAGCAATAGAGCAAAAGAGAAATTAGAAATTATTCATACAGACGTGTTTGGACCTGTGGATAATGAATCTAACGGAAAATCTCATTATTTTGTTACCTTCATTCATGATGTATCCAGATTTACATGGATTTATTTAATGAAGCATAAATTTGAAGTTTTCACTAAGTTTAAGGAATTCAAAGTCTTAGTAGAGAACCAATCAGGTTTAAAGATAAAAATATTAAGATCTGATAATGGAGGGGAATATTGCTCTAAGGAATTTGATGAGTTTTGAAAGCATGCAAGTATAATCAAATGAAAGACAACTCCGTATACACCACAACAGAATGGTGTTGTAGAAAGGATGGACCAAACAATTATGGAATGGGCCAGAAGTATGCTTAGTGATGCACAGTTGGATAAATGCTTTTAGGCAGAGGCTGTATGTACAGCTTTCTACTTGATAAATAGATCTCCTTGTAAGGTTCTTGATTCGACACATTATGAAGTGTGGACAGGTAAGAAACCTTTTGTTTCACATTTAAGGGTTTTTGGTTGTGAGGCTTTTGTTCATGTGCCTAAGGAAAAGTGATCTAAGTTGGATCCAAAGGCTAAACAGTGTACATTCATTGGATATGGTGATAATGTCAAAGGTTATAAGCTTTGGAATCCACTAATCCACAGGATTATCTTTTCTAGAGATGTTTATTTTAGGGAACTTAGATCTATTTCTGAACTTGAGTAGCCAAAAGAGAAAGAAGAAAAGGTAAAGAAGGTGCACTTTGAGTTAGAGCAACAACATGCACCTCAGGACGAACAGAATGATGGATTGAGGGGTGAAGAAGAAGAAGGTTCGAGTAGTTCTGATGAAGATGAGTCTGTTGTTACAGAAGAAGTTGGTGCAGATGATCATGCAGAAGAACGAGTAGAGTCTCTTACTCCACCCTTGAGGAGATCCACAAGACAATAGAATCCAATTCACAAGTATAGCCCACTAGATTTCCGTTGTGTATATGCTTTATTGAGTACTAACGATGAACCTAGATCCTACAAGGAAGCTATTTCTGCAGATGATAGTGAGTCTTGGCAGTTAGCCATGCAGGAGGAGATGATGGCTTTAGACTCTTGTAACACCTGGGATCTTGTTCATTTGCCCAAAGGAAGAAAGGCCATAGGTTGTAAGTGGGTCTTCAAGAAGAAGTTTGGAGTAGACGGTTCATTGGAGAAGTACAAGGCTAGACTGGTAGCCAAGGGCTACTCCTAGCGAGAGGGAGTTGATTTTGGTGAGATATTCTCTCCTATTGATAAATTAACTTCTATTATATTTCTCTTATCCATTGCTACAGCTTATGATTGGGAGATTGAGCAAATGGATGTTAAGACTGCGTTCTTACATGGAGATCTTGAAGAAGAAATTTATATGCAATAGCCTACATGTTTTGAGGTAAAAGAAAATGAACATTGGGTTTGCAGGTTAAAGAGGTATCTCTATGGTTTGAAATAGTCCCCCAGAATGTGGTATCAAAAGTTTGATTCATTTATTTTGAAATTGGGTTTTTTTAGAAGTGAGGAGGATCACTGTGTTTACATTCATTGTGTTGATGATTCTATACTAGTTATTGCTTTGTATGTTGATGACATGTTGTTTGTCAACAATACTAAGGGTATGATCAATGAGCTTAAATCCCAACTTTCAGGTGCATTTGAGATGAAGGATCTTGGTGCTGCAAGGTATATTTTGGGAATGGAGATCAAGAGGGACAGAGTTAATAGAAAGATTTGGTTGTCACAAAGTAAGTATGTGAATACTATTTTGCAGAGGTTTAGTTTGTAGGACTGTAACCCAGTTAGAGTTCCTTTACCCATTGGTACTAAGCTTTCATTAGATATATGTCCAAAGACTAAGGATGATCTTGAGGATATGTCTAATGTGCCATATGCTAGTGATGTAGGGAGTTTGATGTATGCAATGGTTTGCACTAGACCAGATATTGCCCAAGCAGTGGCAGTTTTAAGCAAATTTATGTCTAATCCTGGTAGATAGCATTGGAACTATGCGAAGATGGTGTTTAAATATCTTAAAGGTACTCCTGACCATTGTTTGGTTTATTCTGGTACTAATCATGCTGATAAATCTTTGGACATACAGGGTTTTGTTGATGCAGATTGAGTAGGTGATTTGGATAGTCGAAGGTCCACTAGTGGCTATGTGTTTACTCTGTTTGGAGAAGCAGTGAGTTGGATGAGTAAGAGGCAACCCATAGTTGTTTTGTCCACCAAAAAAGTAGAGTATATGGCTGCTACTCATGTCTCTAAGGAGGCAGTTTAGTTGAGGAGACTATGTATAGGTATTGGTTTTGATTGCAAGATCATTCAGATTGGTTGTGATAGCCAAAGTGCTATCTGTTTAGCCAAAAATCCCATGTATCATACTTAGACTAAGCATGTTGATGTTTAGCATCACTTTGTTCAAGAGTTGGTTGCAAATGGAGAAGTTGAGCTGAAAAAGATAGACACTCAAGAGAATGTTGCAAATTCATTGACTAAGCCTGTGAGCATAGAGAAGTTCTAATGGTACAAAGAGGCCATGGGCCTTGTTTCTAGTGCCTAATTATTTTTCATTTGATTTCCTATGGGTGGATTTACAATGTATAATATCAAGTGGGAGAATGTTGGAATAAGATGCCATTAACCTTGTAAATACCATTATTGTATTATTCCATTTATTATTTGTAATTACCCATAAGGGATGTACAAGTTTCACCAACAAAAGTAAAAATTATTTACTGTCCATGGTAATTATGGAGTTACTGCATGGTAAGTCCCGGAGTTGCTAGTGGTAGTTATAGGATGTCATTTACTATGGTAAATGGTAATTGGCCAAAGTGGGGTGCACATGTGGAGGAATAATCTATTTTTAGTGTTATGACGCACATCATAGATGTTGTAAGGTGTAAGAGATTCTATGACAACTGTAAGTTGTCATAAGAATCTATGACACTTATAATAGCATATGACACGTCATAAGATGCTGTAAGTGGCTATTTTTGGCCCCAAGGCGTTCAAGCTTGCATGGGCACATTTTTCCAAGTGTAGGATGCATGTATGACAGCATTTGTGACCCTGTAAGAGCCTATTCTTGGCCATGGACGCCCAAGGTTGTATTGTTGACTCTTGACAAGTGTTATGGGTTTGTAAGAAGTCATTTAATGTCTTGAGGTTATGTAAATTCTATATAAACCATAGCATAGTAGATGAGTTGCATAATAACAGTTTACAGGTACCCAGGTTCTACCGGAGTGAAGGTTGGAGGACAGAGGAAGTGAATGTATTTGTAATCTCCTTTTGTGAAGATAATACAACTTGACCTCTTTTCTTGGTGCAATTTTTTACCTGAAAGGGTTTTCTCCATGTTAAACACTTGTGTTTAACGTGCTTCATTCTGCTTCTAGTATATTTCTGTATTGTGGGTTTATGTTTTGTTACAATCTCCATTGTTAATAGCACATAGTTAAAGATTGCTGAAATTTATCTGGAATCAGATTTCCATTAAAGTAGTGTTGCTTTCATTTCTAACAGAAAGCTCTGTTGCTCCAAAAGTTGGTCAGTTTTTTGTATGAAGGAAATATAGAGCCATAACTCTGATTATTGTATGTAAACATTTTTTAATGTATTTTTTGTATGTGAATGAAATAGAAAATTATTCTTCCTCCTTCTCTTGTCTCCTTGGTCTGTGTTTTCATCTTTGCCCACTTTAGTTGGATTCATTTTTCCAACAGTTTGGTATCAGAGCCCTAAGTTTTTTCGGGCATTTAGTTTTAGATCCCTAGCTTTTTCTAGGCATGCAGTGACAGAACCCTAGCTTCTGGGTATTTAGGAAAGCCCTAGTTTTTTGGGCAATGAAGAAAAACCCTAGACTTTTTTTAGGTATTTGCATTTTTCCCCCATTTAGCAAAATGACTGGAGGAGATAATAGGAGTTGGCAGCAACCACCTATGTTTGATGGTAAAAATTATGACATCTGGGCAAAGAAAATGAAAACTATTTTAGTTGCAAATGGTTTGTGGGAGTTAGTAACAAATGGGCTCACAGATGTGACTAACCCAAATGCATTTACATCATTGAGCAATACTCAAAATAATTTGTTGAAGGAGACAAGAAAAAATGATGTAAAATCCTTTAGTTTGATTGAGGCAGCCTTGACAAAGGTTATTTTTCCTAAAATAACAACTAGTTATGCAAAATAAGCATGGGAAATATTGCAAAATAGTTACAAGTGTACCGACAAGGTGAGACTAGTGAAACTCTAGTTGCTAAGGAGAGATTTTGAGACCCTATAGATGAAGGACAACGAGTCCATTTCAGATTTTCACACAAGGGTTTCCACCTTAGTTAACTAGTTGAGGATAAATGGAGAATCAATGGAAGAGCAGAGGATTATTCAGAAAACCCTTAGAAGTTTTCCCTCTAGATTTGACCTAATGGTTATTACTAAAGAAGAGGCCAAGGACCTCTCAAAAATGATAGTTGATGAGTTGATGGGCTCACTTACAACCCATGAGTTGTGGCTAAATAAATTTGTTCCTTCCCTAGAGTAAGCCTTCAAGACCAAAGAAATGTGAGAGGCAGGGGAAGAGGAAGAAATGGCAGAGGTGTTGGGAATTAAGGTATCTCAACCTTGGTAATTCCTTGTATTAATTCATTGTATTTATTTATTTATTGCCTATTGTATAATTTGGATGCAAATCCTATGTTGTCATATTGTGGGAGATGGCATGGTGATGTGTCATCCTGTCACAACCCCTATTTTTTAAAAATTAAATTTTAATTTAATATTACTATTTTAACGATCGTTGACTAATTTTAACTCATGTGTGTGACAGGAATACACTCTCAATGGAGAGGTATCAGAACATACTTGAAACTTATTATTAATTATGATATTTTATTGAGAATAATTAATATTTATTTATAGTTTCAAGTTAGTGAAGCTACTTTTAGATTTTTTTTAATGAAATTATGATATAAGTTATAAAGAGAATAGAATTTAGTAGTAAGGTCTTGATATGGTTTAGTTAATTGATTGAAATTAATTATTATTGTGTGTTGTGGGGAATAAGAGCTCTTTTATCATTATTTTTGGTAGAATTAAGACCATAGGTAAATCACCTATGGGTAGGGTACTTTCTTATTCATAAAAATTATGTTTTAGAGTTGTTTTAATGCATTTTTAGTGCACAAGAATATGGGTGACAAAATTGGAAGTTGTAGAGTTTTCTTCTCTCGAAGAGTTTTAGAGTATTCAAGTCATGAAGAAAAGAAATAAAAGGAAATCCAAGAATCAAAAGAACACAAGCAAGAAGAGGAATACAAGGAGTCATTGGAGCCCAAAAGAAGAATATGAAACTTGGCATAAGGAGATATTATAAGGAGATGGAAGTTTGGCTTCAAGGGGAGGAAATCAAGAGAAGAGTCCAGCTTTATTTTTTATTTTTGCAGGTCATTAAGAGGATGTTCATAGCTGATGTTGAAGAATTTTTGAAGGAAATTACAACCATTTCTATGGGAAAAAGAAAACATACATCCACGGTGACTTGTTAGATGAAAATTTTCTAAATTTCATGAGGAGGGCAATAGAATCCTAGGTAGAAGAAAGGAAGCACTCAAGTGAATAATATGGAAGCTCTCACATTAAGGAATATTGGAGTCTTTCTTCAAATGTGTTTGGAGGTATTCTTCATTAATTAAATCCTTGAGGTATTTCCTTGAAAACTTACCATTATTTATGTTAAAGTTATTCTAAAAATTCTTTTAAGAAAACTTGTTGTTGTCTCATGAAATTAATCTTATCATACAATTTAGTTTATAAAAAGGTTTCTGGGTTTTGAGAACCATGTTTTTAGCTTTCCAAAACATTTTTTTTTAATTTCGTTAAGTATTATGAAAGTTATTGTATTTTTAGCACTGCTGTAGAAAAGATTGAAAATCTAGGGTTTTGTTGGTAGTTTACTTTGTTGGAAATGAATTATTCTCATTACATAATTGTGTTAGATGAATTCTCATATTTCTTTTTTGGAATGGGTATGATTATATAATCTTTCATATATTTAATTGTATCCAAAAATTAGATTGAATCAAGAATATTTTTGTAGTGCAAGAAGGTCAAATTAAATCCTTATGTTGATTAGTTTATAAAAACAATTGTTAGATCAGACATATATATATATATATATTGTATAGTTATTTGAAATGTTAAAATTAAAGAAAATAAAAGATCTTTAATCTTTTAGTATTTCTATCATTTATTATAATATAGGCAATACTTTTGAGTAATTAATTCATTCTCAATTTATAATCAAGTTTGGGGTAAATCAAGATTTGAGGGAAGGGGATGATTGTAGTAAACACTACCTCCTCATCTTACAAAAATTTTCTAATTATTTTTTGAGTTGTATTCCCCTTATTCTTACCTTTCCAAAACATCTTTAATTTTAGAATTTCACTAAGAAATAAGAAAGTTATGACAAATTTACTACTGGGTGGTTTTGCATGTTAAGGCTATTTCTATTCAATTAATTTATTTTTCCAATCATCCAGAATGTTTTGTCAACAATTGAAATTATTTTATATAGGTCAGTAATTAAAAATAAGAATCTTATTTAAGTAAGTAGAGTGAATTATTTTCTTAGAATCTTTAATGTGTAACTAGCCATGTATGAGAGAATAGAACTCTTGAGATACTTGTGCATTGCTCTAATGACATAGGAATTGGAGGTTTTCTTATTGAATGGAAAATTTAGAAGGCTCTTCATGAATTACCTTAAGCTATATTTTACTTTTGTTTGGATAATATAAATGTAGATTAGAATTGAGGAATGAGGCTAAAACTTTAAATTATAGTAAAGATGAGGATGAGAGAAATATAAAAGAAAGTGTGTTTCATATCAATATCCAAGAATGGTTGGAATATTTATATTGTTATAACTTCCCTATTTTACTTGTAGGGAATATTTATAAATTTAATTGTTGCATGTACTTTTTAGAACTTGAATGATTAAATCAGCATATGGTGTATTTAATCTTAAGAACAATATGGATGTGTATATTAATTGATTTATTGATTCTACAAAATATTATGTGATGAACTATATCCCTTGTGAGTTAAAGGTATCTAAGTCAACCTTATGGTTGCAAGACTAGTTACCCCGAACTATGAAATCTCTACGCTATGCGTACGTAGGCAAAGCCATCTTGAGTCCCTGAGACATTAGGTCAACCCCTTAGGCCCTGTAGGTTCGTCATCTTGTGCATTGATATCTAATATGCTGTTCATTGATTTTGTGGAACTAATGTTTATATCTAGTTGTACAGATTCATGCCGAAAAATTTGTGTAGTTACTATTACGAAGACAAGCATTATATGAATGGTGTAGGTAACTAGACAATTTGAAGGTGATTATTAATTATTCTGTAAATTGTACTTCTCATTATGTATCACTAATGTATTGGGAACAATTATAAAATATGATCTTTGCTTATTATGGAAACTAGCTAAATGTAAACATTTAGGATATTACATTAATGAATTGATTTCCTTTCCATTTTTGGATTGAGTTTATTTTTAAATGATATTTTTAGTAAGTAATATTTTCTGACTTTACATTTGGTATCAGAGCACCAGGTTGCAACACTTGGGAGCTTTGGAGTAAAAGTACTAATGTGAAACATGGATGATTTACATTGTAGAAATGATTACGATGATTTCGATTATAAGATATTTTAAAAGCACTAATATTTTATTAAGATGTATTGCAGGAAGAGTGGATCAATTATTTGTTTTATGAAAGAAATGCAAAGAGTTTTAATAAAAAGGGAAAAGTGAGTTATTTTTCGTAAAAGAAAGAATTGTCATTTTCCCTAACTGAAATCTTCTGGAGTTGAGGTTGCTGTGAGTTTACTGGATTGTTTGAAGAGTGGAAGGCTAAAAGGTTAATGAGCTGACCAGGCATGAACAATCAAGGTATGATAATATTTCTGTTATAATATGATCATTAATGAAAGATCTGTTGTATAAATGGGTAATAAATTGATTGAGCAAATGAATTGTGTTAGTCTCTTTGGTTACTTGAATAAATTTTAGTGATAATATTGTGAATGATAATGATGGTAATATAGATGAATGGGTGTGGGAGAAATAGGGGATTGATATTTTGAATTTGGGGAATTACTGAAGTTTTTCTTTCAAGGGAGTTTGCTGATATGGTATTGGAGTTACTTGAATCTTAAACTCCCATAAGAGAATCTCTTTCTCTTATTTTCTTACTGGAAGATTGTGAAATAAAATATTTGTTTAATGATTGTAAATTGTTTATTGTTATTGAGTAAGAAAATATTTTATTTGTATATTTTACAAGGATACCATATGCTATAGAAAATAAGTTCTGAAAAGATTTATATTTTTGGATATTGCTAATGCCTCTGAAAACAAATCTTGTTTAGAAAAATTTTATGAAAGAATTTGTGTAAGTTGCAAAGATATCAAAAGAGTTATAGGATAGGCTAGAGAAAAGAGGGAAGTGTTGAAAAATTCTAAAACAGATTCTTGGAAAGATCGAGAAAAGTTAGAGGGTAAAGGCTGAAAGAAATTGCAAAAGGGATTCAAATCTGGAGAAAAGAGGTAAGAAGTTTGTTGTCTATTTTGTTGTTTTTCTCAGATTAATAATGGAATTCAATTATTTATTATTATACTAACATTATTTGCTCTGTGTGAGCCATTTATATTGCTCTATGTGAGCTATTGGGAGATATTGTGCTTTGTGTGAGCTGTTGAATGGTGATAAGGGAGCTACATTGTGAAAAAAAGGGAGTTTTCTAAAATTTGATTTCTCATGACTGTTGAATGTTATAACTGCATAAATTTCATGGTCTATTTCTTTTGTGGTATATGTTGGAGCTCCATGTGGTTTGAGACCACCACATTCCCCTCCTCCCTTTAGGTGGATCGTTTGAAGTCACGTAGTAATTGAGATATTCAGTTTTGTGAGAAGATTTGAAATTTTTATTTTCTTATTTGTTTTAGTGAGCCAGCAGTTTGAAAATTTATTAAGATATTTGGTTGTTTATTGTCCTTTTTGCCTCAAGGACTATTCTATTAAAGATTTTGGTTTTGATTTGAACTATTGCATTTCTGTTAATTAGTTTGTTTTTATATGAAGTTTTATTTATTGATTTTTTATTTTTATTTGAAATCTTTACTCATTGGCACTTATGCATTTTGAGGCTTTATTGTTGCTAGCTTGAGTGAAGTAATGTGAATTGTGTAGATTGTCCTGATAGGTTGTATAAGGGAGAGACACCTTGGGGAATGTATATTGTGAAATTGTGTAAGGTCTAATTTATGGCATTATGGTTATATCTGGCAATAATCATTTCAATCTCATTAAAAGTATATATAATAAATGAAACTGATATTTGTGATATTTTGGAATGAATTTGATTATCAATAATTTATATTGATGCTTCTATGACAAGTAATGAAGAAATTTTTGTATAAGTATTGTTATGTTAGTTGGTTGCTCTATGTCAGCTACAGTTGCTCTGTGTCAGCTATGATTGCTTAGTGTGAGCTATGGTTTCTCTGTGTGAGCTATGATTGCTGCAAGTTCCTGGATCAATAGAGGAGGGTATATGGATAGCCAAGGGAAGAATGATTGATGTGGTGAATCATGTATGCTTGATTGTTATTAGTGAGAGTACTTATACATATGTACTATATGAGAATGATGCTTTTCTGGTGCAAGTAATGCATTGTGCAGTAATACACCTCTAATGCTTTGTGCAAATGATGCATCTGTATGAAATTGTTTCCTTAATGCACTTATCATATTTATTATATTTATACTTGAACGAGAAATGTTCATTATACTTATCCTAATGTGAGTGATGCATGTCATATTATTGTTGTCCTTGTGCGAGTAATGCACTAGAATGAGTTATTGATTCCTTTGTGCAGATAAAACATGTGAGTAATGATTACATTCATAATTTGTGTGTGAGATACACTTTTTATATTCATTGTGTTTTGGATCGAGTAATTATCACTGTAATTATATTACTGCAATTTATGTATATTTCATATTTTGTGTGAGCAATGCACTTGTGCAAGAGATGCACTTACCATATTTATTGAACAAAAATTTGAGCAAGAAATGCTTATTGTGTATGATGCATTTACTATATTTTGTGTGAGAGAGGCACTGCAAGTAAATTATGTATTTGTATCATGTGTGTGTTATGCACCAAAGGATTCATGTTTTCTTATTATTTACTTTATGTGCACTAGTCCGAGTTATGCACTATCATATTTATCTGGTCTATATTTTATGCAATTTGAAATATATTATTCTTATTGAATGTATGTGGTAAAGCTTACTTTCCAGGACAAGATACCAAATGTGGGCTCTCAGAGACGATAGTTTTACTTTTTCTAAAACTATAATTTTATTTTAAATGCTTGGTCAAGCCACTGTACCATTGAAACAGATGGATTTGTTTAAATGCCTAGAACTTTGTAGTCTCTACCACATCCTATTTGCAAGAGTTTATGTCATTCTAGTATTAGGATGCATATAGGCAATAGGCATGCATTGAGAGTTTCCCTCCTACTTATATTGTTCCAGGTTGCTAGGCTCCTTGTGCAGGACCAGGTATTATTCGAGTTAGGAAGAATCCCGAAGAAGTGTTATGCTTCATGGTTGGGTGAAAAAAGCACCTTAACCATGGTACATTTGAATCTCTTTATGTAATTTAAAAAAATGCATTTTATCATGTATTGAACCTTTGATGACAAGGTATGTAATTGAACTTCTCTCTGTATGAACTAAGGTTGCACTTGAGAAATTGTAAAGATTATACATTCTAGATATCTCTAGAAAGTTTCTCATAGATTGAGATTTACTTTTCATTGTTAAAATTAGTGAATGATTGTATCAGTATTGAGATCATGATGATCTTAAATTCTTTTTAATCATGTTGATGATTTTTTGTATGTTGAAAACTTGTTGATCTGCTTATCTTTTATGATGATCAAGATGAAGACCTTGTTGTAATTTTCTATTTGTTGACACTTGTTCTTTGTTAGTATTTGGAATTGCCAATGATGATAACAAGTAGTATGGGATGCTTTTTTTCATCATAAAGGCAATTGTTTGGATGTCTCATGCGAGAAGGCATGTTGACAAAATAAACATAATTGTTTTCTATCTATATGTAAATATTTTATGAAAAGACTTGATAGAAGATTGTATGAAAGAAATGAATTATCTTGCATGTTTTTACTTGTTTGAAAGTATAGAAACAAAGTTAATTTGATGAACAATGGCATGCTAATGATCTGTGCAAATGAATGAATGTTAGACAGAGGAATTTTTTTGTTATGAACAAATAGGTACCTTGACAGAAACAACATCTTGTCAGGTGGGAAGATTGTGACATTGAGGTAAAACCGGATTAAAAGAGGTATGAAACTTTTTCATGAGTTAAGTTTAATTGATCATTGGGATGATGATTCTTTTAAGGGGGAAAGGATGTCACAACCCCTATTTTTTTAAAAGTAAATTTCAATTTAATATTACTATTTTAACGATCGTTGACTAATTTTGACTCATGTGCGTGACAGGAATACACTCTCAATGGAGAGGTATCAAAACATACTTGAAACTTATTATTAATTATGATATTTTATTGAGAATAATTAATATTTATTTATAGTTTCAAGTTAGTGAAGCTAATTTTAGATTTTTTTTAATGAAATTATGATATAAGTTATAAAGAGAATAGAATTTAGTAGTAAGGTCTTGATATGGTTTAGTTAATTGATTTAAATTAATTATTATTGTGTGTTGTGGGGAATAAGATCTTTTTTATCATTATTTTTGGTAAAATTAAGACCATAAGTCAATCACCTATGGTTAGGGTACTCATTTATTCATAAAAAGTATGTTTTAGAGTTGTTTTAATGCATTTTTAGTGCACAAGAAAATGGGTGACGAAATTGGAATTTGTAGTCTTCTTCTCTCGAAGAGTTTTAGAGCATTCAAGTCATGAAGAAAAGAAATAAAAGGAAATCCAAGAATCAAACGAATGCCACAAGCAAGAAGAGGAATACAAGGAGTCATTGGAGCCCAAAAGAAGAATATGAAACTTGGCAGAAGGAGATATTATAAGGAGATGGAAGTTTGGCTTCAAGGGGAGGAAATCAAGAGAAGAGTCCAGCTTTATTTTTTATTTTTGCAGGTCATCAAGAGGATGTTCATAGCTGATGTTGAAGAAAAGAAAACATACATCCACGGTGACTTGTTAGATGAAAAAATTCTGAATTTCATGAGGAGGGCAATAGAATCCTAGGTAGAAGAAAGGAAGCGCTCAACTGAATAATATGGAAGCTCTCACATTAAGGAATCTTAGAGTCTTTCTTCAAATGCATTTAGAGGTATTCTTCATTAATTAAATCCTTGAGGTATTTCCTTGAAAACTTACCATTATTTATGTTAAAGTTATTCTGAAAATTCTTTTAAGAAAACTTGTTGTTGTCTCATGAAATTAATCTTATCATACGATTTAGTTTATAAAAGGTTTCTAGGTTTTGAGACCCATGTTTTTTGCTTTCCAAAACATTTTATTTTTTTCAATTTCGTTAAGTATTTTGAAAGTTATCATATTTTTACCACTGATGTAGAAAAGATTGAAAATCTAGGGTTTTGTTGGTAGTTTACTTTGTTGGAATGAATTATTCTCGTTACATAAGTGTGTTAGATGAATTCTCATATTTTCTTTCTTGGAATGGGTATAATTAGACAATATTTCATATATTTAATTGTATCCAAAAATTAGATTGAATCAAGAATATTTTTGTAGTGCAAGAAGGTCAAATTAAATCCTTATGTTGATTAGTTTATAAAAACAATTGTTAGATCAGGCATATATATATTGCGTAGTTATTTGAAATGTTAAAATTAAAGCAAATAAAAGATTTTTAATCTTTTAGTATTTCTATCATTTATTATAATATAGGGAATACTTTTGAGTAATTAATTCATTCTCGATTTATAATCAAGTTTGGGGTAAATCAAGATTTAAGGAAAGGGGATGATTGCATTAAACACTACCTCCTCATCTTAATAAATTTTCTAATTTTTTTCTGGGTTTTATTCCTCGTATTCGTACCTTTCCAAAACATTTTTAATTTTAGAATTTTACTAAGAAATCAAAAAGTTATGATAGATTTACTACTGGGTGGTTTTTCATGTTAAGGCTATTTCTATTCAATTAATTCATTTTTCCAATCATCTAGAATGTTTTGTCAACAATTGAAATTGTTTTATATAGGTCAATAATTGGAAATAAGAATCTCATTTAAGTAAGTAGAGTCAATTATTTTCTTAGAATCTTTAACGTGTAACTAGTCATGTATGAGAGAATAGAACTCTTGAGATACTTGTGCATTGCTCTAATGGCATAGGAATTGGAGGTTTTCTTATTGAATAGAAAATTTAGTAGGCTCTTCATGAATTACCTTAAGCTATATTTTACTTTTGTTTGGATAATATAAATGTAGATTAGAATTTAGGAATGAGGCTAAAACTTTAAATTATAGTATAGATGAGGATGAGATAAATATAAAAGAAAGTGTGTTTCATATCAATATCCAAGAATGGTTGGAATATTTTTGTTGTTATAACTTCCCTATTTTACCTGTAGGGAATATTTATAAATTTAATTGTTGCATGCACTTTTTAGAACTTGAATGATTAAATCAACATATGGTGTATTTAATCTTAATAATAATATGGATGTGTATATTAATTGATTTATTGATTCTAGAAAATATTATGTGATGAACTAGATTCCTTGTGAGTTAAAAGTATTTAAGTCAACCTTATGGTTGCAAGACTAGTTACCCCGAACTACGAAATCTTTGCACTACACATACGTAGGCAAGGCCATCTTGAGCCCCTGAGACATTAGGTCAACCCCTTAGGACCTGTAGGTTCGTCATCTCGTGCATTGATATCTAATATGTTGTTCATTGATTTTGTGGGACTAATGTTTATATCTAGTTGTGCAGATTCATGCTGAAAGATTTGTGCAGTTACTATTATGAAGACAAGCATTATATGAATGGTGTAGGTAACTGGACAATCTGAAGGTGATTATTAATTATTCTATAAATTGTAGTTCTCATTATGTATCACCAATGTATTGGGAACAATTATAAAAGATGATGTTTACTTATTATGGAAACTTAGTAATTGTAAACATTTATGGATATTACATTAATGAATTGATTTCCTTTCCATTTTTGGATTGAGTTGCTTTTCAAATGATATTTTTAGTAAGTAATATTTTCAGACTTTACACATCCTACATGGCATATGACCACATGACATTTTGTCCTCACATGAGGAGATAGGTGTCCCACTTAGTGGTAGGAATATTTTTCCATGTGTTGGCATCTTGGAATGTGTGTAAGGGAATATTGACTGAAACGGTCATGATAGATTCCTATGACAAAGTTATGGCATGTAAGAGTCAAAAATAGATGATTCTATGACAAGTATGGACATGTGTCGAGAAGCATCTTTGAGGAAGGCATCTTTGGGTGCCCCAAGGTGGGTTATGACATGTTGTAAGAGAATATGCTATTTATAGCATGTGTATGATAGATTCTCTTATAGATGTAAGTTATGACAGCTATGACAGATTCTATCACAGTTGTAGGAGTCGTAGAAGCATCTGTCATTACCCATTTTGGGAATAGGTGACCTCTTTGGGATGGTGTGTGGTGACGAAATTTTTACACCATTTTAAAAGTTTACTACGACTCAGATTCGTGGCTATTTGGTGCTTTCAAGTTTTAGCTCATATTACTTGAAACATGGTCTATGATTCAACAAGAAGGCATCATTAACTCAGTCCAACCATAAAGAGCAAAGTCTTAGCCTATGAAAGGCAAGGTTAATGAGGATTGTTAGTATGGACCAGCTATTGCAGGTATCAAGGGTGTCAATCTTACCAATCATCGCCAAGTTATTAAGGCTAATCCGCAGTCATTCTAAACCAAGGCCGACCTTTCCATTAAAGGCCTGGCTTGTGCCAAGTAATGCATTAGCATTAAGGTAAAAGCCACATGATACAGAGGCTTAATCATTTTATGAGATAAATGTTGCTAATAAAGATAGAGCGGCCATTCCTATATCAATGACACTGTGTCATGTCTTCTCAATGAGTGAGCAAAAAACTATAGTGCAAATTCACATAATTGGTGCAGTTAGAAGATGAGATGCTACCATACACACGTAGATCCATTAAGGATATGGCGTTGTGTAGAAATCATATAAGCTTCAGAGAGTGGTCTCCATGATATGAGTCTCTGGTCATAATGAAGTGTATGGTGGTGTTTCTAAGAGCGCTGCCTCATAAGAGTTTCAAATGCAACTCTTAATCCAAACAAGTTCAAGGATCATCATGAAATATCAAAGGCGTTGCCTTCTAAGTGTCATATATAGCTGCAAGGGACTTAGATTATGATTGAAGGTGCTACTTATATACATAGATAGGGCACCCCTGATCAAAATGCTGCCAAGGAGAATTGGGAGCGGCCTCCTCCAACATGGCAATTTCCTCAGTCAACTCAATGGCATTTTTTTGTTGTAATCGATGCATAAGTCTCAAGGCACTTTATAGGAAATGGTGGCCATTCTCATATCTTCAAGCAGATCGTAAAAAAAAGGGGCTCCAAGTTGGCATTGAAGGTGATGGTTTAAAAAGCAATGAAATGTTGCAGTCATTCAAAGAAGTCATACGGCCTACAGAAGGATGCTTTGAAAGTAAGTTATCAACTATCAAAGACACTGCCAGTATAAGGATTATTACCACATTATCATGCAGTCGTCTAGAATTGGGAGCGGGTCTTAAATATAAAGGTCTGTTCCTGTTTAAAACTCATGTAGAGGTTCAGAAGTGTCGCATCTTTTACAAAGGCTATATATATATATATATAAAGACATCATAAAGAAGGCATGGTAATATGATTGAAGACACTTCGGTTTGAGATAAGACTCTCCAGAATACAGTGATGGCGCTACCTTTACATCATGCTCTATTAGTGCAAGTTATGGATTAGTTTCTCAATAAAAGATTGTATTAGGGGACCCCACAATGGAGCGTCCAATATTCTAGTTCATTTAAACTTGGTAGTCATTATGATGAAGTCTATTTCGAATGGATGTTCAACTATCTAATTCATAGTTTGGCCTGCATAGAGAAGATCCGATCATTTTATGTGAAAATGGAATCTATGTAATCTATGGAGTTGAACCATAAGAAATGGCATTTCACTGTTTGTTAGACAAAGGTACTTCTAAGACTATCGAATCATGAGATAGAATTCATAGGCAATGCATAAAGTAATAGTTTAGGAGTGCATAGTTTTATCAAGCAATATTCCAATAATGGCGCTGCCTGTGTATGTAAGATACGGGTCTTATGATTTGAAGGAAGCGTGACCTCAATTAGAAACATAGTGCAACAACAAGACTTAGTTATTATGAGATCACATTTTAGGAGGCATGGTTTCTTCAGTTACTACTGTAAGGAAGCTAGCTCGGCCATTTCAAAGGGAGGTCATTGCATATATCAGCATAACCAAAATTGTACAGTCACCATCATATTCAAATGCAGATCAATGGTTTACACTAGGAAGTTCTGAGGCTTCGGAGCCAAGCACGTGGAGGCACCCGAGAAGTTTGAAAAGCAGGCCAAAATAACCGGAATGCAACACGTGGCTTAAGCGGGAATTAGATTGAAGACAACCACTAGAATGAACCACATGTCTCAAGTGAAAGGCACATAATTCATCTGTTTTCTTTTTATTTGAAACTCATAAATAGCACGAGTCATGTGGTTCATTAAAGAAAGCTAAGGCATTTTTAATAATAGGATTTTCTATGCATTATCTTTTAAAAGACTACGGTGAATGAAAATATAATAAGAGTCTTTTATTACATGTCGGTCCCAGCCATATAAAGCTAAAGCTTTATAAATGCTCTTAAAACTTTTGTTGATACAACTCATGAGAAAACAAAATATGAAACCCTAAAAAATAGTATGCATCCACTTTATCTTCACCAGCAAGTAAAAGGGAGAGCGGCAGAAGTATTTTCTCACCTGCAGGTAAAGAGATGAAGAGATGCATTTTTTAACCAGTTTCAGTTCAATTTAGATTTTCAGTTCCATAATCAGTTACTCAGCCAATTATTGACCGGATTTGATGCCATTTTTCACGGGATCTTCAATTTCAAATATTTTCAATTGCAGGGAGATTTTTTAGGTCATTGGGGATATTTTTCTGGGATACAAATAGCCAAATCTAGGTCAGTTTCAAGGAGTTCTTCATACACAGAGAGTTCACAGAGTTCCACACACAGATCTGAGATTTTAGAGCAGTAAACAAATATTTTCTTCTTGCCTTAGCAATTATTTCTTTTATGAGAATGTAACAGTTATTTTTGTGCAGCAAATCTTTAGCCTCTGTAACTAGCTATTGTTCAAATAAATGAGAATATTGTTCTGTGCATGTTTGGGTATTTCTCTGTCTTGTTTTCTTTAAGTTTTATGTTTATTTGCCTTTATCAAATCCACTTATAAACTAGGTTTAATCATGCATATTTGCTCTTTATCTTCTAGTTAAATCTTTCAAGGTTTGACACTGTGCAACTGAGTTTCAAATCTAGTGCATTGCCTTAGATCTAGGCATTCATTTCTACAAAATCTTGTTTCCTCTCTAACCTTTTCCCAAACCCCACTAAAAAAATGGAAGAACCAACTTCCATGAAATCTGGATGTTGTTTATGGGGTCAATCCTACATCTTAGAAACTTCCCATGTTGCTGCTGGATAAGGTACAAAATCTTGTTATATTTTTTCATGTATTTTGTTTGGTCAGTTATCAGTGCAATGTGGATCAACTAGAGCAACATTATCAGATATGGCAGTTATTTTGCCATTCCCGTGAATGGGTATATCCCTCTGTATCTCACATATTAGTAAGTTAGTTTCAGTTTTTAGAATAAGCTACGGCATCAATATTAGTTTTCAGTTTGAGTTAGTTTGCTTTCAAGAAGTCTCTACTGCGATACAGGATCTATGGTCAGTCTCAGTGGTTCAGTCAGTTTTAGTTGTGGGTATGTTCATATCGGCAGTGTTTCAATTTCATCTTTAGATTCATATGTGTCTTCAGTTTCATGAATGTTTCAGTTTCAGAGTAATGTGACTCTCTGCCCAATGGTCAAGGCACTGATCTATGTAGCCAGAATGCTGGAGTTCGAAATGGGCAGGCCCATTTTTCCCACACTGTCGCCAAGAACTATTGTGTAATTTTACACACCATCCATTTTGAAAATTTTGAAGCATGAAGGTTAGCTATTATTCTGGTTCTCTTCAAGGTCCCTATCTCTATTATTCTTTAGAGGAAGTGTCAGATTATCTTATTGTTAAATGTGTGTTAGCCATTTGAATTCAAGGTCCTAGGTAGGTATGGTATTTTCAATAGCATGTGGATCAGCCCCTAAAGAGTTTCATTACATACCACAATAAGAGTAGCACTTGTGTACAGTGAAGGAATTCTTGTAGTCAGTTATACACAGCCTACAAGTCAAATTTCCAACAGTCAAAATTGACACTCATATAGAGGCACTACCATCATACACAGCCATATAGGTTGTCACTGCAAATAAGATAGGATCAGCTCGAAGGTAATTTGCTGCAGATTCAACATCAATAAAGAGTCAACCTGTGGAGCATGGTTTGCATCAATACAAGTAATGGATGTTGCAAATAGTAGATCACTACCATTGAAAAGGAGGCATCGTCCAATTTAACAAAGAGGCAATCACTCTAATAGAGTTTCCATTTCAAAGGCTTGATCCTTCAAGCCGCGCACACTTCTCAGAAAAGGTTAACACCGTAAGAATGAAGGCATGGTGTATCATCAGTGGTGCCAGCTATTAAACAATAGCGTTGTCATACATAGTGGTGGCCTCCAAAAGTTATGTCACAGCATTTAATAATAGAGGCGCTGCCATATTGTAACATGGAACTCATATCAAATTGAAGGTGGCTCAAAGAAATGAGTTTGTCGATATAACACAAGGTACAGGCATTATGAATGATGGTTTTGGCCTCTTCTAAAGACACAGCAGAAGAAATCTCAGGTAGCTGCTTACAAACATGAGGAGGATTGACCTCATATTACGAAGGCATAGGAGTAACTCGCTACATATGATCTTTCTAGTATGTAAGGATAGTGTGCAATCTCTATGATATAACCAAGCATCAGAATCAAAGGCAACATTCGAAGTGCTCAGACGCAGATTATAAGCATAACCATTTCTATTGGTTTGACGTCAACAGATGGACAACCATTAAAAGGTCTTTGAAGGAAGGTGCTCCTTTAATGGAGAATGAACTGCAAAGACTTATAATGGCAGCCAATTCAAATTTGATTCTCAGCTCAAATGTAAAGACACTGCATACTATGGCATTCTCTTTTAGGAAGAAAAGCACGATGTAGAGATGTAAAGACATTGCCACTGTAAAGGTTAAAATGGTGCGGCATTGTGAACTCAGAGATAATGCATATCATAAAGGCATGGTACATTCATTGAAATTCTAACGCATCAGGATAGAGACTCTCATCAGACACAGAATCACTCAGCATACAAATGTTGCACCATTTCAAATAGGTGCAAGCCGCAAAGTGATGATGCTACCAAATGGAGAGTATGAAGGAAGGTAGAAACAATGCACAACAAGAAATAAAAGCTATAGTTAAAAGCTACAGCCACCGTTGGATAGGGGATCTAACAGCTCCCACAAGAAGAAAGAGAAACCAGCGGAGGAAGACACTTGTCGACACCCGAGAAGTTTGAGAAGTAGCTTAAAGAGTACCGAAAGTGGACAAGTGGGGGCTACGCTACAGAGAAGCTAAAAAATGATGTGGATCAGGCCACGTGGTTGAGCTCAAAGTAAGAAAAATGAATTATTTTCATTTTATTAAATGCATCTAATAAGTAAATGGTGGGGCCCCTATCATAAGAGGTTATAAGTTTCAAATGCTCACGGGAGTAATAAGTCAAATAAGAGTCCTTTTCTTACTATTAGATGGAATGGTGGGTCCCTCAGAGAGCAAGTGAAACTTTATTAAATATAAATCTTTTGTCTCCTTCTCACATGACACAAAATCAGATGCAGCCCTAAAACTTATTATGTAGCCTCTTTCTTATGGCAAGCTACAGGAGAGCGGCGGGAGTTTTACTTTCTTCATGCCATAGGATATTTTTAGTCATGGAAGCCGTGCAGATACCACTAGTTCAGTTAAGATTTTTAGTTCCAAAGTCCCGTTGCAGTTGCATTTTCCAAATTTAGTGCCAGATTTTGTGGGGTTTTAGTTACAAATTTTTAGAGAGACAATTGAGATTTTTGTTGGGTTTTCAGGCTATAAAAGGCCAGATCCAGGTCAGTTTCAAGAGAGAGTTCTTCAGACAGTTCCACATATAAATCAGAGTTTGGAGCAGCGAACAGATGTTTTCTTTTGCCTTGCAGTGGTTCTTTTTATGAGAATGTAACAGTTATTTCTGTGCAACAACTTTTTGCCTTTGTAACTTGTTACTATTCAAATAATGAGACAGTGTTCTGTGCATATTTGGATATCTCTATCTCTTGCTTTTAATTTCTCTATTTCTTTTGCCTCTATTAAATCTGCTCACAAACTAGGTATTAACTATGCATCAGTGCTTTTTGGTTTTCAATAAATCTTTCAAGGTTTAATCATTGTGCAACTATTTGTTTCAAATCTGGTGCATCGCCATAGATTAGGAATTTATTTTATTATCTACAAATCTCTTTTCTTCCTCCTCTTTTTTCTCAAATCCCACTAAAAGAACGGAAGAGCCAACTTCCTTAAAATCTGGAGGTTGTTTCTAGGGTCAATCTCACATCTCAAAAATTTTCCATGTTGTTGTTGGATTAGACCCACAAATTTATGCATCAATAGGGTGACTTGACAAGTGTTAAGAACATCCTACAGTGTTGGACGAGTGTCCATAGGCATGGGTTTTGGGCCATGAGGCCATGTTGGACACCCATTCCAAGATAGATCCATTTTTACCTTGTATATTCCTGCTTCTTACTCAACCGCATCAACTTCTGGATCCACTAACTCAAATACTTAATCGACAGAATTTGGGTCTCGATCTGAGAAAGATGCTACCTTTGCTCCTAGAATTGGATCTACTACTTTATGATTTGCATATATATTGGGCACTTAATCTGGGTAAATGAGGTAAACAACTAGCTCTGGATCAATGAGTGGGCTAGTTATGGATATTGAGTTGTGCCTGGATTCGCATTACCCAGATTTGGATTGACTGGTTCTGTTTCCACCTTGGCCTCTGTCGCCTTAGAAGACTATGTTCTCTATACCTTTGCTTACTCTGCTTCAATGGATTATGGGTAAGGAACTGCGCCTGCCCTCGCTGGTGATGCTTCAACCAGTGTTGGGGTAAGGGGCTCCACTGGGTGGGTAAAAATTTGGGTCAAGGTATTCTATATTAGATTTCGCATGAAGCATGAACTATAACAGGTTTTATAGGTACTGTTATGCTACCAGATCATCTCCAGATACGAGTTTCGAAGACTCCTGCAAGAGCATTGTCTCTATGATTGTATTGTTTACGGAATACATTTAAGCTATGTTTTGGAGTGTGGGGTTTTTCACCCGTAAGGGTTTTCCCCACGTATATCTTGTGTCTCTCTTCTTTTGTCTTACTTTCTTGTGTATGTGTTTGCTGCAATATCTCTGTTAGTGGGTTAACATAGCTGTAACTATAAAGATAAAATTGAATTTGCACTCATCTCTCCTCATTAGATTAGTGTAGGAAGAGATTTCCACACACCTAGCTTCCTTTCAGTTGCTATCAAAGCCTGGCTAGTTTTTGGTTCTAGCTGCTGGGTAGGGGTTTTTTGAGCTAATCTTGGGTTGAGTGGGAGTTTTGTGCAGAGCAATCTATATCTTCTTGTAGCAAGGAGATGGCAACCACATCTAGAAGATTAGAGGTGGAGAAATTTAATGGCACTAATTTCGAGTTGTGGAAACTCAAGATGGAGGACCTACTTGTTGATCATGACCTATGGGAAACCGTATCCAGTGTAAAACCTACAGCAATGTCACAAGCTGGTTGGGACCTCAAAGATTAGAAGGCTAAGGGTCTCATAAGACTCTATCTAGCTAACTTTGTCCTGTTGAATGTCCATGAGGAGAAGAGTACGAAAGATCTTTGGAAGAAGCTGAGTGATGTTTATCAGGTGAAGTCCTTGGTGAACAAACTTTTTTTTGAAAAAGAAGTTGTTCGCTCTCAAGATGGAAGATGGAGGATCTGTTGCAGACCACATGAATGCTTTTAACATGATTGTTGCACAGTTGACATCTGTGGGTGTGAAAATGGAGGAGGAGGATCGGTGTATGACCCTACTTTGTTCTTTGCCAGATTCGTGGGATCATATTGTCATGGCCATCAAAAGCACCACTTCCACCTTCAAGATGGAAGATGTGGTGTCTTCGTTGTTATCTAAAGAAATGCAGAGAAAGACAACCAAGTCTGCCAAAGAAGATCTTGCGATTCATGGAAGACCCAAAGAGAAAGGGAAAAAGAAGGACAAGAAAGGTGAAAAGGGCAAATCCAAATCCCATGGGAGATCCAAATCTCCTAGAAAGTCCAAGGCTCTCTATTGGAACTGTAGCAAATCTGGGCATTTCTAAAAGGAATGTAAAGAAGAAAAGAAAAAGAAGATTGCCCTAGATTCAGATTCTGACAAGTCATAAGATGATGGTGATGCTTTCATCGCAGCCCTAGCCACCCATGCATCTGATGATGTGTGGTTGATTGATTTTGGTACATCATTCCACATGACCTCACATCGAAGTTGGTTAATGAAGTATGAAGAGTTCGATGGTGGAAGAGTGTACCTAGGTGATGACTCTCATCTGAAGATTGTTGGTCATGGAAGAGTCTCAATCCAATTCCCTGATGGACGAGTGAAGGGGATCACTGGGGTTATGCACATCCCAGGCCTTGCACGGAACCTGCTTTCTGTAAGTATGTTGAATGATGTAGGTGAGTAGGTTGTCTTTTCGAAGGATGGATGCAAGATGACTACAGGATCTATGGTGCTTGTGAAGGGTACTCGGAGAGGTACTCTGTTTCAGCTGGAGGCATACACTTTACAGTGCAATAGTTCTTCTGACTCGAAGAAAAGAGTTGTAGTCACTTCATCCCCACCATCTGAACAAGCAGTGAAGAAATATGTTGTAACTAGTTTTGATGGTAGTGCACATGCTATGGAAGCTAAGCTTCCTGCTGAAAAGACTATGTTATCACATTTGAGAAATGGCCACATTGGTGAGAAGGGTCTTAGAACCCTGAAAAATAAAAACCTCGTTGAGGGGTTAAATGATTGTAATCTTGAGTTTGACTTTTGCAAACATTGTGTATATGGAAAGCAAAACCGTGTTCAGATTTACTCTAGTTCTCACAAGTCTTCTAGTGTATTGGATCTTATTCATTATGATGTGTTTGGTCCAGTTAATGTTCCTTCGATTTCCAAATCTGTATATTTTGTAACTTTCATAAATGATTACAGTAGAAGGACATGGGTTTATTTTATCATAAGCAAGACTGAAGTCTTTAGTCAGTTTAAGGAGTTTAAATCCTTTGCTGAAAATTAGACTAGTAAAAAGATTAAGTGTTTGAGAACTGACAATGGTGGTGAGTTTTGTTTCGGCAGAGTTCGATAAGTTTTGTAAAGAGCAAGGGATTGAAAGGCATAAGACAACTCCATACACCCTGCAACAAAATGGAGTTGCAGAGAGGATGAACAGAACACTAATGGAGAAGGCTAGGAATATGCTTAGTGGAGCAAGCCTCGAACAAAAGTTTTGTGTTGAAGCTGTAGCCACTACTTGCTACTTGGTAAATAGGTCTATTACATCATCTCTTGTTGGTAAGACACCTATGGAGGTGTGATCTGGTAAGAAGCCTTCAGTTAGGCATCTTCATGTTTTTGGTTGTGAGGCATATGCACATGTGCCTAGAGAGAAATGGTCTAAATTGGAGAACAAGGTTGTTAAGTGTATTTTCATTGGCTATGGTGTCAGTGTGAAAGGATACAAGCTTTGGGATCCTATGGCTGAAAAAGTGTTGTATAGAAGAAGTGTTATCTTCAGAGAGCTAACACCTTCTTTTGTTGTTCTATAGCAAGAATAGATAGAAAAGAAAGAAGATGTGGTTCAGTTTCCTTCTACCCTTGAGAAGACTGAACCGACAAACCCTATGAGACCTGATGATGAGGAGAGCTCTAGCAGCTCTGAAAGCTCAGAAGAAGAAGCAGAACCTCAACCTCAGCCTTTAAGGAGGTCTACACGAACAAGAAAGCAACTTGATAGGTTTGGTTATTCATTACTTGATTCTAGTTGTGCTTTTGCTTTACTTACTAACACTGATGAGCCTAGAACTATGAAAAAGGCTATGGGCATGAAAGATGCAGGTTCTTGGAAGGAGGCCATGGAAGATGAGATGGATTCTTTGGAAAAGAATAAAACATGGGACTTGGTGCCTTTACCTGATGGACAGAAACCTGTTGGATGCAAATGGGTGTTCAAGAAGAAATCTAGTGCAGATGGCAGTATTGAAAAGTACAAGGCTAGATTGGCTGCGAAGGGGTACTCACAAGTGGAGGGAATTGATTATGGTGAAATTTTCTCTCCCATTACAAAGCTAACATCCATTCAGTTTCTATTATCTCTTGCAGCTGCTTATGACTTAGAGGTAGAACAGATGGATGTGAAAACAACTTTCCTTCATGGTGATTTCGAGGAAGAGATTTACATGTCACAACCAGAGCATTACATAGAGAAAGGTAAAGAAAATTTGGTTTGCAAGTTAAAGAAGTCTTTGTATGGTTTTAAGCAGTCTCCTAGGATGTGGTATATGAAATTTGATGCCTCTGTGTTGTCCATTAGAATTCTGAGATCGAAATCTAATCATTGTGTGTATTACAAGTTTGACAATGATCATATTCTCATTATTGCATTGTATGTTGACGATATGTTTGTTGATTGAGAATGGTAAGAATATGATTTCTGATTTGGAGTCTTAGTTGTCAGCGCAGTTTGAGATGAAAAATCTTGGGGCAGCCAGGTACATTCTGGGAATGGAAATCAAAAGAGACAGAGCTAATAGAAAACTTTGGTTAAGCCAGAGTAAGTATGTGAAGACCGTGTTGGATAGGTTCAGCATGGCAGATTGTAGACCATTGTGTGTTCCTATTTCATTGGGGACAAAGTTGTTTGTTAATGATTGTCCAAAATCTCCTAGTGAGGTGGAGGACATGAGCAGAGTACCTTATGCTAGTGATGTTGGTAATTTGATGTATGCCATGGTCTGTACAAGACCAGACATTGCCCAAGCAGTGGGAGTCCTTAGTCGATTTATGGCTAATCCTGGATGGGTACATTGGGATGCAGTTAAGCGAGTATTCAGATATTTGAGGGGTACTTCTAAGTATTCCATATGCTATCATGGTAATGCTACAGGACCTCTGCATTCAGTTTTTATTCATGGATTTGTGGATTCTGATTGGGCAGGTGACATTGACAGCAGGAGATCCACCAGTGCCTATGTGTTCACTATGTTTGGTGGTGCAATTAGTTGGTTGAGTAAGCGACAACTTGTGGTTGCTTTGTCCACTACAGAAGCTAAGTACATGGTAGCAACTCATGCTTGCAAGGAAGCCATTTGGCTTAAGAATTGTGTTTAGATATTGGTGTTGATGTAGGATAGATTACAATTTATTGTGACAGTCAGAGTGCGATTTGCCTTGCGAAGAATCCAACTTTCCTTGCCAAAACAAAGCATATTGATGTACAGTTTCACTTCATACGAGACATGGTAGAGGATGGGAAGGTAAATTTGGAGAAGGTAGATACATTGAAGAATGTTGCAGATGCATTAACGAAACTAGTGGGCACAGAGAAGTTCAGATGGTGTTCAGAGTCTATGGGCCTCTCAGCTTATAGCAGTTAAATCCTATTAATTCTATTGGCTCTTACAAGGTGTTCAACAAGTGGGAGAATGTTGGGAATTAAGGTGCCACAACCTTGGTAGTTCCTTGTATTAATTCATTGTATTTATTTATTTATTGCCTATTGTATAATTTGGATGCAAATCCTATGTTGTCATATTGTGGGAGTTGGCACGGTGATGTGTCATCATACATGGCATGTGACCACATGTAATTTTGTCCTCACATGAGGAGATAGGCATCCCACTTAGTGGTATGAATATTTTGCCATGTGTCAGCATCTTGGAATGTGTGTAAGGGAATATTGACCAAAACAGTCATGACAGATTCCTATGACAAAGTTATGACATGTAAGAGTCAGAAATAAATGATTCTATGACAGGTATGGACATGTGTCGAGAAGCATCTTTGAGGAAGGCATCTTTGGGAACCCCAAGGTGGGTTATGACATGTTGTAATAGAATATGCTATTTATAGCATGTGTATGATAGATTCTCTTACAGCTATAAGTTATGACAGATTCTATGACAGTCGTAAGAGTCGTAGAAGCATCTGTCATTACGTATTTTGGGAATAGGTGACCACTTTGGGATGGGGTGACTTGACAAGTGTCAGGAACATCCTACAGTGTTGGACAAGTGTCCATAGGCGTGGGTTTTGGGCCATGAGGCCATGTTGGACACCCATCCCAAGATAGAGCCATTTTTGCCTTGTATATTCTATATAAATAGGTGCTTTGGAGAGGTGATGCATTACAGGTTTGACAGGTACTGTTATGCTACCGAATCATCTCCAGATATGAGTGTTGAAGACTCCTACAAGAGCATTGGCTTTGTGATTTTATTGTAACCTTCATTGTTTACGGAATAGATTTGGGGTTTTTCACCCATAAGGGTTTTCCCTACGTATATCATGTGTCTCTCTTCTTTTGTCTTACTTTCTTGTGTATGTGTTTGCTGCAATATCTCTGTTAGTGGGTTAACATAGCTATAACAATAAAGATAAAATTGAATTTACACTCATCTCTCCTCATTAGATTAGTGTAGGAAGCAATTTCCGCACACCTAGCTTCCTTTCAAGAGGAAGACGTCAAAGGGGTAGAGGTAGAAGTAACTCTGAAAGAGAAGAATCAAACAGTCAATAGGAGGCCAGCACCTCCCAATTAGACTTCCAAAACAAAAACAAGAATAGAAGCTCAAATGAAAGGTATGATAAGAGCAATGTGCAGTGTTATTACTATCACAAGTATGGTCACTATGCAAGTGAATGCAAGAAGAAACAACATGACCAGGGGAGTCAAAATGCCAATGTGACAAATGAGAACAAGGCTAAAAATGAAAATTAGTCACAAGTGTACATTGCATGCAATCTGGCAGAACAGGGAAGCACTGAAATTTGGTATTTAGACAGCACCTGTAGTAGCCACATGAGTCGTAGCAAAAATTTATTTGCCTCCATAGACAACAGCATCAAGTCTAAAATTAAAATGGGGAATAATGAGAAGGTTCCAGTCATGGGCAGAGGTATAGTGTGTATAAAAACCAATCATGGTGAAGAAAGACAAATCCATGATGTCTATTATGCCCAAGGCATAAAACACAATCTCTTGAGCATTGGATAGATGGTCCAAAATGGTTATAGAGTCTTGATGGAGAAAGGGGAATGCATAATCTATGAGAAGGATAGAAGCAAGAAAGTTATTGTAGCAGTTCAAATGACAAAGAACCAAATGTTTCCCCTCAAAATGTAAATTACAGAGCAATCAACAGGCCTGCATTAGTCAACCTTCAAAACAATCATCAAAGACCCATCAATTCTTTAGCATTTGAGGTATGGGCATTTAACCTATTCTTGTTTAAGTCTTTTAGCTAGAAAATACATGGTTATGGGCCTACTAGAAATTATAGAGCCTGATTGAAAGTGTGAAGCATGCATTCTAGGTAAACAACATAGGCAGCCCTTTCAATCAGGGTATTCTAGGAGAGCTAGAGCACCATTAGAGCTAGTGCATTCAGATTTGTGTGGTCCCATGAAGACCCCAACCCTAGGTGGCAATATTTATTTCATGACATTCATAGATAACTACAGCAGAAAAAAACCTAAGAGTATTTTTTGAAGAACAAATCAGAATCATTTGAGAAGTTTGAGTTTAAGGCCATAGCTGAGAAGCAAAGAGGCCACTTTATGAAATTCCTCATAACAGACATAGGGGGAGAGTACATTTCCAAAGAGTATATGTTTTTTTACAAATATGAAGGCATTCATAAATAGTTCACAACCTGGTATACTCCACAGAAAAATTGAGTGCCTGAAAGGAAAAATAGAACCATCACACAGATGGCAGCAAGCATGCTGAAGGCAAAAGGTTTGTCAAATCATCATTGAGGTGAAGCTGTAGTAACAACAATCTACCTACTCAATAGGTGCCCCACAAAGGCCGTTCGTGACAAGGTTCCACAAGAAGCATGGACAAAATGCAAATGAAGTGTTGAGCACTTGAGAATATTTAGGTGTGTGGCATATGCACTCATGCCAAAAGAAAAGAGGTAGAAATTTGATGGCAAAGGTGAAAAATGCATTTTCATAGGCTATAGTGAAGAGTCAAAATCCTACTATTTGTATAATCCCATCACCAAGAAAGTGGTGATCATTAGGGATGCTGAATTCATTGAAAATGAATCATGGGATGGAACAATGGATAGAAACATAGGTGTTTCTATCACAATAGCCTTTGAGGATGAAGAAACTCTAGAAGTCAAGAGCGTCGAAACTCTGTAACAAGGTAATAGTTCAGAAAGCAGGAGCTCCAAAAAATTTAGCAGAGCAATTGCTCTGAAAATCTATAGCAGAGTGAAAATTTCGGCGCTCAGTCTTCTTCATTAGTCTAGCAGTCAAGCAACTCCATAAATTCTGACCCTACGCTTGCATCATTGATGCCACGAAGAACAAGAAGCATGAGGGACATTTATGACATTACAAGGTATGCTAACTTTGATGAAAATCTAGATTTTGCATTGTTTTCCTATAGTGATCCAATGTATTTTGAGGAAGCCATGAAAGAGGAAAAATGGTGTAAGTCCATGGATGAAGAGTTGGACACTATAGAGAGAAATAAGATATGGGAGCTCATTGATTTACCCAAAGGGAAATCATTCGTTGGAGTTAAGTGGGTCTACAAGACCAAATACACTGTTGATGGAAAGGTTGAGAGGCATAAAGCAAGGATGGTTGTTAAAGGTTACAAATTTATATGTATTTCTTCTCTTTGTTGTTTTTATTTTCATAGTTTTATCAAATTTTATTGATTAGACTATAAAATAAAATAATGTATTGTTATGATACATTAAAAATTAGCCATGTTATTTTAGAAATTTAAGAAACTAAACCATCTACAGTGTCATCAACCAATTATGATTGAAGGGGATTTATCTAGTAATTCAAGCAAGTAGTTTTCATCTCACATGTCCTAAGAACATTTCTGGATTGGAGAGAATAAGCTTAATATTTTCTATTGCAATTTCTTTCCTCCATTCCTTAAAATGAGTTGCTCCAAACTGATCTGCAAGTTGGTCACAATACTTTAGAAACATTACCATGTTAAAAGTAGATTAAAAAATTCTTAACACTAAATAAAGATATTAATGTAAAATATTTTGTATGATAAAATGGAAAAACTAACAAAATCATCTGGAAATTTTCACCAAAAAACTTGGCAAACTAATTTTGGATAATCTAAAGCTGCTATGGTAATCAATGACAAGAAATTGAACTAAGCTAAGTAAGATGGTAAATACAGTAGCTACTATAGTTGGAACAATGTGGGTGTGTGCAAGAAGTTGTGTCCACTTATTAGCCAAAAAGTGGAAGTGTTTTCCCTAATTTTCAAAATTTGTCACATTTGACCTAAAACTTTGAAGCACTTAAAGGTGAAATCTTGAAAAAAGTCACTAAATATGAAATGTAGTACTCGGAGTCTAGTTTCCAAATATGTAATTTTTTTCAATACCCAAATGATAAAAATTAATTTTGAATAGGCGTTTCTAAAAACCACTGTTTAAAAGTCATTTTTTTTACTATACCATGTACGTGTACGTCATCCATATTTTGACCTAAATAATTATATTTTTGAAAATCCTTTTGGGAAAAGATTTGTAACTCACTGAAGCACGTTTTCCATATTTTTTGTAATTTTTTATTGAATATTTTTTTTATTAATTTTTTATTGGCCATTTTTTATCTTTTAAAAAATCATCGTGTACGTCACGCATAAGATGACCTAAGCTTAACATTTTTTTTTAAAAAAAATTAAAATTGAAAAGAATTGTCTAAAGTACGTTTTCCTACAATTTTTTTTACAAAAAAATATTTTAATAAAAAGTTATTAAAATACTAAAAACTCTGATAATTAAAATTTATGGACCTATTTCGTCATAAATTGATTAAAAATAGAAAAATTAATCAAATTGTAAAAAAAAATTACATATTTAGAATCTACACTATCTGATCTATAATGGGTTTTAATTTCGTTAAAATATTCTGTAAAATAGACCTTCAGATATATGCCCAAAGTCAATATTTTGTTGTGACATTGAGAGGGCCTTCAAGAACCTTCAAGTTGCAGGTCAAACCAGGTTCAGAGGTCAGGTTCGGGTCCCCAAAGCATTTTCTGAACCGGGTTACAAAGCAAAACCTGAGCTTAAAATTCAAATTTTAAATAACGTGATCCTGTTTCTTACTCCACTGGTGCAAAACAAAACGGGATCCCGTTTATTATTTGTCCTTTTTTTTAATAAGACTGTACTATGACTATCAGCCCTGCAACTTGCTCTACAGTATGGCTGACAGCAACATTTGCAACAATCTCTACCATCATTTTTTCTTTTGCAAGTCCTTCAACTTGGAATATTGTTTGAATTTTGATAGAAGCCATCATTGAGACACTATTTGAGTGAAATTTTTTTGAATTGGTACTTGTTTGAAGGACTTGAACAAAGAAGAAAGGCTTTCAAGTTTTTTACATTCATTTGTACAGGTTTCATAAATTTTTTAATCATGGGATCACAAAGTCATAATAAGAGGAAAGATAGGAAGGTATTAACCCCTGAAGAAATTGAAGCAAAGAGAAAGAAGGAGGCAAAAAGATAAAGAGATAGAAGAATAAAGATTCAATCAATGAATAATGCTGAAGCATCTAATTCCACAACTATTGAAGATAAAAACATTGAGGAGACCATGGATGTAGACGATGCAAATTTGCAAGAGGTGAATGTGGAAACTAATACGATTATACAAACTACTCCTAGTATGTCTTCAAATCCCTCTATCAATGCTATGGAGAATGTTTTAATAGGCACAAATCCAGGTACTTCTTCAAATCCACCTTTGAATGAAATGGAAATAGTGTTGATAGGAGATTTAAAACAAGCTAGATATTACAATGTTGAGATTGATAATATTCGTAGAGATTGAAATTTGAAACAAATTGTTGTTGAAAATAAAAATAAAAATCCTTTTGTTGAAAATAAAAATCCTTTTGTTGAAAATAAAAATCTTTTTGTTGAAAATGAAAATGAAAACCAAAACCGTTTTGTTGTTGAAAATGAAAATGAAAACCGTTTTGTTGTTGAAAATGAAAACGAAAAACCTTTTGTTGAAAATGAAAATGAAAACCGTTTTGTTGTTGAAAATGAAAATGAAAATCCTTTTGTTGAAAATGAAAATGAAAACCATTTTGTTGTTGAAAATGAAAATCGTTTTGAAGTTGAAAATGAAAATAAAAATCCAGGACGTGATGTTGAAAATGACAATTTTAAAAAAAAAATTGAAAGAGATGTTTTGGATAATCTTCCTGGTAAAATTTCTTGGAGACAAATAAGAACACATGCCAATAGATTATACAAGGAATTTTTTTATTGTAAAAAACTATCGTTTCAATGTCAACTAATGATGCAATTAATGAGAATGTGGAAAATGAGAAAAGTAATGAAAATGTTAGGCATTTTTGTTAAACCAAGAAGAAAAGATCAATCACTAAAACATGCTATGTCTACTGTTGCTAGTGCCATAGAGTCTATTGGAAGTAATAGTCGATCCAAAGATAAGAATGCAGCAAGACGAGCTATAACAACTGCTATAGTGAATAAAACAACTTTGAATAGAAGAATGGTAAGCAATATTAGTGGAATTCTAAAAATACATCCTAAAATATTAGTAAGAGCAGCAAAAAGAAGAGAAAGTATAGAAAATGATCCAATTAACTAATGTTAGAGTTTTAGTGGTCGACTCCCGAGATCTGACATGAAACTAAATGTTGAAATCAGATCTTTGATTGAAAAATATTGGCATGATAATACTAGGGTATCATCTAATGCTAGAGATGTTTTAAAATTAAGAGTGGGGTCCAAAGTTCGCGATCCTCATCCAAAACACCTATTAGATACAACACAAACTGAATTTTATAGAAAATTTTGTGATGAATTAGTGTTACCTGGTAATATTAAAATAAGTCAAAGATCTTTTGAAAAATGCAAACCATGGTATGTAAAGATTAATAAGCAATGAATATCTTGTTGTTGTAAAACGCATGTTCAATTTTGTTATTATTATGATGTGTTTCAATATATACGTTGTACTTTACATAGTAACATGATTATACAGGAATGTGATATTAATATACCAACTGAAGCAATAAAAGAGTTTATATATCAAGTTTGTTCTGTGAAAGATCTAATGAAAAATCATTTTATTTAAGTTCATGTATTTCTGGACAATGCAATAGTTGTGGCAATCTTTCTTAAGAGTTTGTATGCATGAAAGTGTTGAAAATGATTTTGGACAACAATTAGTAGATGTTAAAAGATTTAAGAATGTTGAATATTCTTTAAAAGATGGAAATTTTGGAAAGCGTTGTGATTTAATTATAGAAAAGGTTAGTGTGCATGCATTCATATCAAAATTTAAGAGTAAAATTGTACCAAAATATGTCAAGCACTCTCAACAAGCTCGATGGCTTGATGGACAATTTCGTGAATGTAGAAACATATTTCCAGTTGGTACTATATTATCAGTGGTTGATTTTGCAGAAAACTATACTTTAGCTCCGCAAGAGGAAATTCAATCACAATATTACAATTCAGTGCAGGTTGCTATGTTTGTTCATATTGTTTATAGACATGCAGATCATAGTACAGAGAATGATAGAAAAGTTTTGAGGGAGTATCATTTCTATTTGAGTGACAACCGGTTACACTCATCAGAGTTTGTTCAATTTTGTTTCAATATATTTTATACAAATTTAAGAGAAAGAGGAATCCAAATGACTGAACATCTTATATGGTCAGATAATTGTACGGGGTAGTTCAAGAATGCTCGAATGTTCTGTTGGTTAAGTAGGGTTCACAAGGAGAATAATGTCCAACATATGTGGAATTTTTTTGAAGCTGGACATGGTAAATGAGAACATGATGGAGCTGGTGCGTGTGTTAAAAGAATTCTTGCTAGATAATAATTGAAATTTGAGGATGCAGTAAAATTTAAAGATGCATGTGGGATTGTAGATTGGTGCAATACAAGATTATGTACACCTGGATCAAGCAAGTACTCTACAATTCGTCGATTCTTTTGGTTGGTTGAAGAAGAAAATATTCTACCTAGACTTGATTGTTAGACAACCAGTGGATCTACTAAATGGCATTCATTTAGGAGTTTGAATGCAAGTACATGGACTATCTAGACAAGGGAGCTTGCATGTTTTTGTCAGTTTTGTATTTCAGGAGATTGGGAAGCATGTGAGAATACATAATGGGTTGAAGAGTGGAAGCAAAGACCATTGACACTTACACAAGCACATGATCAAAATGAAACAACAATTGAAGACAATGATCAACTGTTTGCATCAAACGATTATGACCATGTTTGAGACCTTGTACAAGAAGGTAATTTAATTCAAATTATATTTCATTTTATTTCACTTTATTACTAATTTGTAGTGCTTTTATTTATATTTATATGTGTACATATGAATGCATGTATGTTGATTGGTCAAATTTTATGGACATGTGCAAGTTATTGAATCAAAATTTGTTTGCAGGACATGTGTATGTTGTTGCACCAAAGAAGAATGAAGAGGAAACAGAATATTGGTTGGCTCGTTGTGTGGAGACTAAACATAAGTTAACAGCACCTCGAGAAGATGATGATGGCTTTCCTTATCCAATAGGTTTGGTGATCCCCTTAAGACATTCCCTTAAGCAAATTTTGATAACAAGTCTTTGATCCCCTTAAACAAATTTTAAGAACTTCTTTGATCCCCTTAAGCAAATTTTAAGAATTTCTTTGATGGTGGCTATCATTATCCAATAGGTTCGGTGGTGGTTGTTGGCACATGGCCACGAAAATACCTAATAAGGAAGAATGGTTTGCCTGCATTCAAAGATTATGAAACACATAAGAAGATTACACACTACTCACATTTGGTGTTGGCAACAAATATAAAACTGGAGAGGTATCGTGGAAAACCTACAAATAAAGAGTTATGGAACATTTCTATGGAAGACCATGAGACAATCATCGATGCGTTGAAAAAAAGAGAGGATGGAGATGGTACAATGGAATAAGTAAATACAGGTAAATATAGTTAAATAGATTTATATTGTTCTTTTAAATACATTAAATACATGTTTTGATATTTTTTGTGAATTATTAGTTGAAAAATTGATTTAAATTATCCTTTTGTATCCTTAGGTCATCATCACAAATTCATCACATACTTTGAAACAAAAACTTGAGAGGCACTTGTAAATACAGGTACAAATTGTGTATATCTAGATAGTTTTATATAAATTATTAAAATACATGTTTTGATGATATATTGATAAATTGCTTGTATTATTTTTATATCAGGTGGCGTGAAGACCTGCTACATTCCCCTACAAGTTTTGTAAAAATTATTATTCTATATATTTTATTTATTAAATTATGCGCATGTTTTTCTACTTTGAATTTACTTTAAATTTGATTTTATTATATTGTTAAATTGGGTTGCTTTGGGCAACTTCACCAAATTTTGAGAACTTAAGACGTCCCCTTAAGACATCAAAATTAGGACCCCTTAAGACATCCAAAGAGTTAGCATCTTTGTAGGTTAATTAACATGGCCAATTTGAAGTTGTTAATGGACCACAGTACATCCTACGTGCAGTTATGTTCTATGTTTCAATAACCATCTATCTCTCAATCCAACTAGATTACACTAGATCATCTTTATTCTATCCTTAAAATTTCTTCTTTATATTTGACATGCTCAATAATGAAGATGAACTATTATATGTCCATGATGTGTTCATCATGCATGTATATGTCCTCTCTATGTTAGCAATGATATGAAATTAACATATGTCACTAAATGTATATGTCCTCTTCCCAATGTAAACAAAAAGTAATGAGAAAATCCATGATTGTCAAATAAATTCCAATCCAATAGCATAATCTAGATCTTGATTATCAAGCAAATTTTAAAAGAAATAATCTCTAGCATCAACCATATAAAATCTACAAAGAGAGATAAACTATTTGAAGCCTCTTGTTTATATTTGCATTTATGAGTCTCAACTCATTTATTTTATTTTAACTAATTAATAAAATTTAAAAAGCATGCTAGTAGACCTAAATAACTATAGCCTATGTTTATTTTCCTACACAATCCTAGACTAGAAAAAAAAATTAAATTAAATTAAATTAAACAAATATAACTTATAGATCACTATGACTAAAGTTATGAGCAAGTTCTATTTTGTGTATCAAATTCTTAAATGAGCCATGACCTTTTACTATTTAGATGATGTGATATATTAGTGTGAGCTTAGGTCGATACTATTTAGTTAGTTCCATAAAATAGTAAGATATTGTTAGGTCGATACTATTTAATTTTTGTATTAGAAAATTTTGAAATATTGATGTGTTAATTTGTTGATATTTTCTAGAGTGAAGAAAAGACCTGACAAATCTTAGAAGCCCTAGTGAAGGATATCAAGAAATGGGGCACAAGGGTAGTCAAAGCTCCACTAATATTTATCTTACCAAGACAAAGCAATTGAAGAGTGTAGCTTCTCCTTCTCACCTTTATTTTGCAATTTTCTTATAAAATCTATTAGATTGGGATTAAAAACTTAAAGTATTGTAGATTAGTATCTAGTCTAAGATGTTAAATTTTTACCATGTTTGAAATTGTTAAAATTCCTTGGGGGAAGAAGTTCCCTTTCAAAATATGCATCAACAAGTGTTGAATCAATTTTGCACGTCATCAACATTATTCTTCTAATTAGTTTATCATGTTTGGATATCTTGTTAGGGTTTATATGTTTATATGTTTGGGTAATTTGTATAGATAGAGAAGTTCATACCATTAAATTGTGGCATGTATAACACTATACAATTCTTCTAAATCATCGAATACAATTATATTACAAAAGTCTTAAATGGTCATCTTGAATGTGTATTTGCATACTTTAAATCTAGAGTTTTTTATGGATATGAACTACAAATTCTATAACATAACACACTTAGAAATTACAAGTTTGGACATCCTTTAATCCTCCTAGGATTCAAATCAAATAAGACAGGTTCAAAACATGTTTTTTCAAGTGGTTTTTTTTGCATATACAAGTTTTCGAAAGAACTACTCATAAATTTGTTAAAATGAAATACTTTTCAACCAAACAAAAGAGTACAAATATATATTTAGTCATTTACAACTTCCTTTATATAAAGTCATAAGGGGAAGATTAAACAAATATATAACCTTAAAAAAGATTTCCATAATTATAAACTATTTAAATAAAACAACAATATCCACATGAAGAAAACAATGCCTACTTATTGTCTATCCAAATAACCCACACAAGAACAAATAGAGGAAGGTCAGGTTGTATAAACTCCAGGTCCATGAACTCAAAAATATACAAAGTCCCATACATTCAAAATATAAAGTCCATGTTCAACAATATATATAAAAAGTCTGGATGAAAAATAGTATATAACATAGTCCATGAAATAGTCAAATTATGTAGCCCATGTTCAATAACCTATCACATACTATCTCTATAATCAAGAGTCCTCTTCACACCATGCGAACTACTCAGATGACCTAAATGACTCTGTAGAAGAGAAAGATTTAGATGAAATTAGATGTAAGATGATTAAAAATGATTTAATGACAATGTTTAAATTTATAATTTTTATCATATTATAATTAAATTACCGTGTGAGGCTGAGAGGCATGCTTTGGTGCACCTGGACCTGTCTCTACATGCTCTGAATCAATCTATTTAATACAAGAGAAAGTTCAAGTTGAAATTAGATGTACAAGACGATTTTAAAAATGATTTAATTCAATTTCATTTATAATTTATATATCATATTTAAATTATTATACCGTAAGAGGAACTTGTTGTGCATCCTCTATTCTAGGACCTATCTGTAAAGGCTTAGCTACATGACATGTCTCAAGCTATAAAAGAAAAAGAATTTTGAACACATGTCAACATATATATCTATCAAGAAATTTAATTTAATTGAATTTAAAAATATAATCTAAATTTTAAATTATACCGTATCAGGCTGCCCATCTCCTCTGTCCTCCTGCTCTGCATGTGTTGTGTGTTGATGAAACGTGTCACTAACAAGCTCATGTACAAGGTCATTTCTAAGTTAGCACATGTGTGTACAAATTAGGTTTTAAAACATATATATAATTGACTTGTGTACATGTTATACGTTTTTGAACAACCTGAAATGCAGTCGACTCCTGATATAAACTTGGATTATCCAAGTGTGCTGCAATGCCCATCCTCATTGTTGTGTCAACCTGCATAGACATATTTTTAATATATATTAAATAGTACATGCACATTTTTAGATACAGTGATATATCAAAATAGAAAAATCTAAGTATATATAGTTTTTTAAAACAATATACATACTATAAAAGTGTCCTGTGAGATGCCCAATGATGGAGGAGTGCTCGAGACACCCTGAGATGGAGGATTCAATGTGGAAGAAGCCTAAACCAGTTCATAAATATTTAATGTACACACATTCAAGACTGAATTACAAATTAATATCAAGACAAATAAAATTAATATTTAAAATATAAATCATTCAAAATGTACCCCAAATGGGTGCCCGAGATGAACAGGTGTCGATGAAAAATTAATTCGACCAATCGTCGGACCTGTTGCCATCATCTACACCAAACAATTTGATTGTTAAAATATTAAACAATTTAATTGATCTATATGTTGATTAAAAACATGTGCTTAAAAAATTGTTATAAATTCAACATGTGTACATAACCTATATATACTTGTGTCGAATGATCAGTGGGATGATGCTCAGCAAATAGATAATCAACAAATGATTCACCCACATTATCAAATGATGCATATGTAGCTGAAGTGGGTGCAGCTGGCTGATAAGGTCCATAACACAAATGATTGCAACTCGTGCATGTATGAGGCATCGACACATGTGGAGTGGTACTAGGACCACTTCCATCATCAACTCCTCCATGTTCTCTAACCCAAGCTACCATCATAGAAGTCTGCTCATGTAGGCTAACTGAGAGTGCACTCAATGTGTCTAGTGTGGATACCACTGCACGATGCTGGAAGGGCGAAGGAATGACAGCAACATGAGGGTCAATAAGAGGTTGAACAGGCATGGGTCATTGGGGATCAACCTGTGCCCCCAACCTTTGTTGTGGCATGCCACCACCAATACCCTGGAATGATCTAAAATCAAAGTAGTTGGGTTTTTTATTCAGAACAAACTCTGCATATAATTTTCTCAAAAAATATAAAGGAACCTCACAATTAGCATGAGGTGGATAATCAAACACCATCCACCATCTGTCCCAAAAATTGGTAGACATTCCTTCATGCCTACACCACCTGATTGATATTCTTTTCTTATTTGCAGGAATAGATTCATTTGTAATGGGATGTCTAAAATATTGTGCTAATTGAGCTTTTGTGATTTTCAGATCCAAAATAGTCTTATAGGAGAGGCCATCAGCATAAAATTGGTGCCTCTCCTCTCTCCATTTCTGGAATCCATCAAAGTCTGAGTCAATAGACCTCATAGAATCTATAATGTTTTGCATCAAAGATGCAAAACGTACCACGTGAGGAGGCATGAATTGTTCATTGCAAATGGAATTCATTTTTTCTTGTATGGAATCCACATTTTCATTAATTATGGCTCGCAAGCGAGCTTGGTCAGTTCCAGGTGGGGGTGGAGGTGGGGGTGGAGGTGGGGCATCTGGCCCTGGGGGTGGGGGTGGGGCCGGATCATCTTATTCATTGAGGAAGTCGTCAACATCAAAGTCAATATCATCCAGATTCATGATATATATAAAAACAGATATGAACCTGCATATATACATATAAACATACAAATTTAAAGTTAAATCAAGAATATATATATATATTATAAATATTTACATATAATGTACATGTTCAAAAATTATAAATTATATACATATGTTTCAAGAAATTACACTTTCAGAAATAAATTTAAATTAAACATACAGATACATGCAATTTTCAAATTGAAATCAAGGGATTTTCATTTGAGAGCTAAATTTTGATTTTTAGAGTGAGGGAGACAAGAAATATCAATTTAATAGTATATACAGATCAATTTAATAGTCTAGGGCTATTAGGACTACCATAATTCAAATTTGTTCTCAAGGTTTGTTATCATATGTTAGGTCCAAGGTTTCAATTTTGTTAATTTTTCTATGGAGTTAGGTCCAATTTTCCAATTTTGTTAAATTTTCTATAGGAAAGAGGAAATCATTGAATGTGAACTTTAGTATCTTGTATAATGTTGTCATGACCATTAAGGACTGAACATTAATTGTTATTAAATTCCTCTAGATTGTTATATGGACCTTTAAGATAGCCTTAAACCAATAACAGACTTGTCATGAGGGACAATGAACTACAAAGGGACAATGAAATTGTTGTTAAGATGTAAGACTCCTCTAGAGATCCAATTGCATTATCTAGATAATCAAAGAGACATATATATCAATGAAGGGTGAATGTCTAGGATTAGGTGGTGGTGAGGGTAATGAAGGGATTGATGGATTCGAAGGTGGATGGACCAATGAATTAGGATTGGGATTACATGGTGGTGTTGGGATAGGACTAGTAGGCTCTTCGATAGGCATTCGATTGGATGATGATGAAGAATACCCATATAAGATGCATAATCTAGAGTGGTGTTCCCCTTGTCAAAGGTAACATAAGGATTTAAGGACACTTTCAATCTTGGTGAAAGGGTAACTTGGACTTGCATGTTCTTGTTGCGAAGAAACTTGATAGTCTTGTTCAAAATATATGCATCATGATCTACAAGGTTCTCATGATCATTGGGAGGAAATTAGGAACCTCTTAGGATTGTGACTTTGGGTTTGGCATGGTCAACTTGGAGAGGTTGTATGGCCCATATCCCTATAAGAGGATGAAGGGTGATAGGAGGTTGTAGGATGGCTAAAAGCATTCACATGACGATAATGTTCAAGTTTAAATCAAGATATGCATCATGGTCTACAAGGTTCTCTTGTTCAAAAGGTTCATCATATTCTACAAGGAACTCACAATCATTGGTACCAAATTCAAGACCTCCTATTATGACCGGGGGTTTCCTATTGATTATGAGTTCAATACTTGCTTCTTTTTTATTGTCACAACCATTTTGGACAAAAGAAATGAATTAGAATAGATGCATCTATGCTATTGAATGATGTCATAGAAACCAATGGACTATCATACCACCTAGGTAGAATCATAATGAACATCTGCAAGACTATAACTAGACTTGGAGTCTAACTACCTTGAGGTGGATATCTTGTGCATGCCACATGATTTGAAAACCTAAATTTGGTGAAGTTGCCTATGGCAACCAAATTTGATAATGGAGATAGGATTGAAGTTACTAGTTGCCTACCTGACTAATCTGAGTATGAAGATGAATATATTCTGATGATTTGTGATTTAAATTTAATGAAGAATTTGATTAGCTTTGTTTTTAACTCGTGATTGTAGGGATTCAATCTAGCTAGAAAAAGATAAATCAGTCAAGATGGTTCTAGCTCGATTTTGTTTCCTATTTCCTATTTGCAAAATTATTGTTTTCTATTTAATTGTTAGTCCCAACTCTTTCCTTTTAAGAAGTATATCAAATCTAATGTAGTAGTAGATACTTCTACATATACAAGTTTCTGTTAGGAGAAAATATCTTTTGCCAAATTTGTATAGAGTTGTCTATAGTGTATTCCAGGGTAATCAAATGATGTTTAAGTCACAATTTAGAGGGTTGAGGGATAAGTTTGTGTTGAGTCTACAGGAGGTGTTTTCTTACATAGACCTCTCCAAAATCTAGGTGTCTCCATGTCTAACTCAAATGTTTCAAGGGATATTATATCCAGATTAATGATAACATTTTATATATATGGCTATGAGATCCACGATCATATCAATGTTTGGTAGAGAAAAGTTATCTTTAGGGTATCCTTTTGTGATGTGTCAAAAGTCAGTGCAAACATGAATTCCCTTAGTTTTCTTGCTAACTAAGACCACATTAGAGACCCATTTAGGATAAGTAATAGTCTGAATGAACCCCACATCCAAGAGTTTATACAATTCTTCTTTGACCAAGAGGGCTACTTGGGGGTACATTTTGCGTAGCTTTTATTGAATAGGTTTGGCATTGAGGTGAACCACAAGATGATGCATGACTTTAAAGATGGAGTCTCAAGGCATATCACCATAAGACCACATGAAGAAATCGCCGTAATCTTTAAGGGTGATGGTTATGCCTTCTTTGATGCAAGGTCCAGTGGAGCTACTATCTTAGAGAGTTTAGGGTCCTCTTCTATTCACAGGTTGATGTCTATAGCATCCTCAACAAGGAGAGGGAAGTCATCTTGTATATGAGTGGTATCTAATGGAAGGTGAAGTTTGTCATTGAGGAGCTCTTGGGAAGTGTCCATTTTTATTGTATCATTTTAATCGATCACAAGTTTCTTCTTATATCTTGTTGCTATTCTGCCTACTAGGGTGCCTTTGGACTAAAGGGTTCTTCTTTCTCTCCAAAATAAGCATAGGTGTTAAGTATGGTGGAAAAGTCTTTCTTATGATTACAATGGGGATGTGGTCTTGACACTTCATAAGTTTCATGATGGCTTCGTCATTTTGGAAAACATCAAATCATAAAGGGTCGTGTTGGTCGCAATCGATAAGCTCAAGGTATTATAGGTCTAAGGAGATGGTGAGGATAGTGACCTATCATGAAAGAGGTTAGTGGTGGCAAGATCTTCGTAAGGATCATGAGTGGGGCCTACATCAATGTCATTAAGATTAGGGGAAGCATTACCAATGAGGTTAGGCTCGTATCACAATTAACATCACGATGTTCATCCTAGGGGCATAACCTCGCTAGTGAGGACAGCTACAAGTGTCTCTAAAGTTACATTTGTTGGCTTGATTTCATTCTTGATTAGTTGGCTATCACAAAAACTATAAAATCTTCTCAATTCTTGATTAGTTGGTTGTCTCTAAAGGTTTGATTATGAAGGATGTGATAAAGGTTTTATTATGGTTTGTTGTAATTGTTTTACATGACAGTTACCTATTCAATAATGCCTTTAAAATACAATGATGTATACATTGATATAAGTAAATTTTATAAAAACCAAATATATATATCATCCCAATGCTATATAATTTTTGACAATTTGTTCAAAATCTCTCCTTTCATATGATACATTCGTTTCAAAATTTCAATTGTATTTTACAGCTAAAATGTCTAAATACAGCGATTCAACACTCAAATTGAAATCAAATTTTGATAGTTTGTTCAAAATCTCTCCTTTCATATGATACAGAATTTTCAAATTTTCATTTGTATTTTATAGCTAAAATGTCTAAATACAGCTATTCAATTTTTAAATTTAAACAAAATTTTGACAGTTTGTTCAAATTCTATCCTTTTATATGATATAGTCTTTCAAAATTTCAATTGTATTTTACAACTAAAATGTCAAAGAACATCTATTCATTTCATAAATAGAAACCCTAAATAATAGTTTACAATTTAAATTTTGATTGTATTTTACACCAAAAAAAACAAGTGAAACTTCAAAAGATTGATTGCTAAATTATAGAAGTGGAAAAATCCACTTACCTGTTGTTTTGATGGTGACTCAACTCGGGATCCCATTCTAAGCCTGTCACCTGTCGCCTGTCACTGGGAAAGATGAGGTCTCTGCCCTTTTTTAAAAAATTTAATACTTTTTCAAAACAGGATCCCGTTAAAAACGAGATCCCATTTTATGGAACGAGATCCCATTTTGTGGTTCTAGGTTTGGGATCTCGCTAAGGAACGGGATCCCGTTTTGGATTTTAGGCTTGGGATCGCAACCCAAAACGGGATCCCTTTTTATAGAAACGAGATCCCATTTTTAGTTACCCAATTTCGGATTTTTTTCTAACTCTGAAACTTCCACCTTAAGTGGACACAACTTCTTGCATTTACCCATGTATGGACATCCATCAAAGCATAATGGAACGAGGATTTCTATTAGAAATTATAGTTGGGTATGCTTTGGTAGACATATATCCAAAATGTGGAATCATAGATAAGGAAGTGAACTATTTGATAGAACACCTCGAAGAAATGTGATATCATGGAATTCCATGATTGCATGGTATGCACAAAATGGCTTTTTTAAAAAGGCTTTACAAACTTTCAAGCAAATGCAATTGGTAGGTGCAAGGATAAGTTCCACAACTTTCTCCAAAATCTTTCTTTCTTGGCTAAAATGAGAGCTTTAGAATAGGGTAATGGGCATCTATCAAATGATAAATGAAGGTAGATGTTTGTCCGATGTTATAGTTGCAACCATCCTAGTAGACATGTATCCAAAATGTGGAAGCATAGGCAAGGTAGGTAAACTATATGATAGAATGCTTCTAAGAGATGTGTCCTTTTGGACTGCAATAAGTGTAGATATGCACAAAATAGATTTAGTACTTGTGGAGGGAAATTTGTCCAAAGTCTGAAAGAGGAGCCTAGAGTTTTACAACACCTCTTAAAAAATAGCAAGACATTTCATTGATAAATGTCAATTGAATAATTGTGTTTGAATCATTCTCTGCCATAACCCAAGAAAATATACCAAATACACTAAAACATTGAACATTGACTTAGACAAAGAGAAGAACTAAATACTAGTGGAGAACCTGGGCAATGGATTAGAGCACCTATAGTTACTTTTAATCAAACAATATGATTGGAAGGCAAAGCTTGGCCTCTTTTAAAAAAAAAAATGAAAAAGGTGGCAAGCCACGCATACCATAATATTAATAATACTCTAGTGTCAATGCCATTAATGTTAATTTTGGAACCCAAGTGGCATCCACAAGCCTTGCTCTCATTCCACTGTTGTTGTTGCTTTCGTATGTTCATCTCATGGATCAATGGCTTCTTCAATATGTTTTTTGTTTTGCTCATAGGGTTTCATTATGTTTTTCAGGTTTTCCTTTTGTTGTCTTCGATTTTGCATACATATCACCATATAGAGATGACTTATGTCTACAAGTGAAACAAATGCCTTAATGTAAGGAATTCTATTTACATTTGTGCATGTAATACTTGATCCCAATAGCCACCCAACAAAACCAAACTAAAAAAAATTCAAGGTGTAAATTTAAAATTAGTGAAGTTTAATATTTTGTGCTTGGGTGGTAGGGAAAATTGTAAATAGTACAGCTTTCTCTTGCATTGTAATCTATGTGCATGTATCTTTCTACCAATCTGCAGTTTGAAAAAAATAAATTTTTATTGTAAATAGTTAAAATTTTATCTATTTGTACCTATTAAATTTTATTTCTACCAATCTGCAGTTGAAAAAAATTAAATTTTAATTGTAAATAATTAAAATTTTATCTGTTTGTACCTATTAAATTTTACAATGAAATTTAAGAAATAAAATTTGCAAGTCTAATTGGCTGAAATTAATAAAGAGTTATCACTTATTAAAAACTAGCTGGAAGTAATAGTTCTATTGAGAGGAACTAATAAAAATTTATAATCATTCCTTAATATACATACATATTCATTTCTTTCAAAATTCATGTACATGTTTTTAATCAAATAAAATGTATATTCCAAATGCATGATTCTAATGAAATAAAATCAATAACCTAATATCTCCTTCAAAGTGCCGCTTGTTACACCCTATGCTATTGAATGATTGGAATCAACTATTCACCAAATTTTGTGCAAGCAAAATTTTTTTGAAAATATATTGATTTTTTTTCAAAACCAAAATAATTATAAAAAAACAAGAAAGAAGAGGCAGTGAAAACAATTACAGAAAAAAAAAAAATGTAAAAATAATTTTAAAATAGAAAAAATCAATAAAGAAAAGCAAACTAGCTATTAATTTTTATTTTGGAAATGAAATTTAATTTTTATTAAATAAATCTAAATTAAATTTTTTAAACAGTATTTTAAATACTTAATGGCAATGCCACCCATCCATAGTAGTGGGCTGCACTATCCATAGTTATGGTGATTCTGTTCCACCATACAACAACTCAACAACCAGTGTAACACTGTAAATTAAAACTTACAAATTTATATACTTTTAATTTTTATGTATATAAAACATTTTTTTATACAGCTGAATATTAACACCATAAATTGCTGATAAGAGTGTGGTTTGGTGGTTAAGTAGCTTGGTGGTTTGGTGGTTAAGTAGCTTGGTTGTAGTGGCGGCCACACACGTTAAAAAGTTTACAAGGCGCATTATTTTTTTTTTTTTAAAAAAACCATAAATTAAAATTTACAAATTCATATGATTTTAATTTATATGTATATAGAACACTTTTTATACAAGTGAATATGCAACACCATAAATAAAAATTTACAAGTTAATATACTTTTAAAACACATTTTTATACAATTGAATTGACTTTAATACTCCAAAGAATAAAATATTATACACTAATAAATTTAATCTTATCACTGTGTGTTTCAGCTAGTGCTGCTAACGCATTAAAATGACCTTCTACTTCATGTTCGACATCTTCCATATATGTTTCAGCTAGTGCTGCTAACGCATTAAAATGACCACCTACTGCATGTTCGACATTTTCCATATATGTTTCAGCTAGTGCTGCTAACGCGTTAAAATGACCTTCTACTTCATGTTCCACATCTTGCTTTCGTTCTCTCTCTGACTTCGTTCCACTTCTCTCTCGTGGTTTCATTCCACACGTCGACGTCTAATCAGAGGAGGCCCATATTCCTGTTCATTCTTGCTCTCATCCACCACAATATTAACAACATTAAAAAAATTTCTTTTTCTCTCTGATTTCTTCATTTGTTCCTGCAACACAATTCACAATTTTTTTACATAAAAACTCTTACAATCAATTCAAACTCTAAATGATTGAATTTCTCGTGCTGCTCTGATTTAATTTTCTTGCTTGTGGGGGTGCGTCTTTTTCTGATGGTCGAGGGGAAAGCTGACTCTTGAACTAGGCTGAGAGGAGGCACATCTTCATTCTCGCTCTCACTATCCACCTGAAACACAATTCACAAAATTTATACATACTATTGCAGTCAATTCAAATCCTAAATGCTTGAATTTTCTTATGCAATGCAGCGATAAAAGCACCTCCTCTTTAATTTTCTTCTTTGTGGCAGTGCGTCTTCTTTTGTTGCTCATTCCAGAAGAGGCAGCCTCACCAATGCATTAAAAACTTTTCCTTTTAGTCTTTGATTTTTTCATTTGCTCCTGAAACACAATTCACGAAAAATATATACACAGACTACTACAGTTAATTCAAATCCTAAATGCTGGAATTTCATATGCAATGAAGTGATAAAAACCTCCTCCTCGTTATTGTCAAAGATAGCATCTGTAAGGACTCGGTAAGAGTCCGCTTCTATGAACTCCCATTCGTTGTTATACAACTGTAAAAACACAAGAGGGAAATGTATGTTAGACATTTTATAAAAAAACAATAAAATTTGAATAAGCAGAGCGCAAACCTTTAAAAGATGCTTCAGAACAGGGCTGGTGTTTCCAATTGCCTCCATAGTTCTCTGAATCTTTCATCTGCCATCTTCACCGAAATGAAGAATTCCAATTCAATAAATGATATATTAAGATGAATTTTGACAACACTAAATCCAATAGATCACTGAATTTCAGTACACCCAAATAAGCAAACAGGGAGAATTTAAGGTGGCAGTTGTAGAATCTATAATAGGTTTTAGAAATAGTTATTATTTGATTTGGAAGTTTTTAAGATTGAAAGTATAAAATCTGAGCTATAGAATCCCAATGCTTATATATTTAATTATGAAGTTTCTAATATTACAACTACAAAATCTGAAAGAGAATCTACAATGCGTATGGCAGCTATTTAATCCCAATGGCTATATATTTAATTCGGAAGTTTCTAAAATTACAACTAGTAACATTCTATTATTTAATTGGGAAGCTTTTAAGATTGCCACGATAAAATCTTCAACACCGAAGTTTCTAATTGCACTTTGAACACCATGGTGCTATTCTATCATGCCATACCGTCTACTAGTTCGCTGGATTTTTCTAACAAAGCAAATAATAGAAACCTTGATCTCTGTATCTGGTATGAATTCCTGTTGCCGCCGAAAATCCCACGGAGGCCAATCTTAGAACAGTATTTTCAAACTACACCGTGCGGTTCAGAAGATTCGCCGAAGTATCGTCTGCAAGTTCCTGTAGATTTTTGGTTTCTTCCAAAAGAAAACGTTTGATTGAAACAAAAATCTGCATGAAGAATGATGATGGCGCATGAGAATACAAGACGGAGATTTACCATTCAAGAAGAAAAGAGGAACAAAGATATGCTTGGCATTTGAAGAACAGGAATCAAGTTCATTTCATTTAATTCTCTTATGGTGTTCATGACCTTGAGGCGCATGGATTGGTGCAGGAATTTTGATCATTTACACAGGCAATACTCAAAAGATCTAAAATGTTTTAAAAGTGTTTGCATGCAAGATTAAAGGTAGAATATTGTCTGTCTTAAAGATTTCAAGAGGGCTGTGGGAGGCGTGGTGGCCTTCCCAAGTCGTGGCCCCATGAGGAGCCCTGTTTTATCTATTATTCCTGGTTTTACATATATATATATTTTGAACCCAATTGAATATACTACTAACGTTTCAAAACAGGTTTTCTAGAAAGTGAAATCAGAAAGGTAAATAAATTTGCTGTGTGGTGAGATTGAATGCAGGGAAAAGATTATTTTTAAAAGATCCTAGATTTTTTAAAAGAACTTATTAGAATGGCATAAGGTTTTAAGAAGATCGTCAAGGTATCTTGTTCATCGGCTGCATCACAAAGTGTAAAGTGTATTTAGACAACTAGTTGCATTGGTCAGCAATAGTATGAGGAGATTGGAAACGTGTCTCATAATTTCATGTGGGCCAACTAAATAGGATGCTACATTTGTGAGGAAAATTTGAACATGTGAATGGGAAAACATAGTCTCCAATTGAATCAAATCCACGGTGTAAATTAATTCTCACAATCAGGACGAAAACTATCTCAAACATCAGACAGGTTTATTTGGTGAAGTTCATCACTGTCTATCAAACTTGTTGGTTGGAATGCACCCAAATCTAGCATTATTGCACAAGTGTCAAATATTTAATCTTTGTCATTATGTTCAATTATTATATGTTTTACCGAACTCCATGAAATTCCTCCACTCAAGAGTGTAATGGCGGTTCACTCTATCTAAAAAAATATCCAAAAGTCTCATAGAAGTCAAGAATGTTAAATTTTCAGGATAACCCTTCTATAATGGAACAGTGAATGGCGAATTTCCATTACCATAACTCATTGGTTAATGTAAGGTGAAGTTCATAGTGTGCTTTTGACCAATCTAATTGCAAATATTACCCATGCTTTCATAGTTTCATCTTCAGTGGAGTTTGGTAAATTGATTGACCTTTTCTCAACCTCTATAGTCTTTTCTTGAACAACGGTAAGATTTTTGTTGTGGGGGCCTCCATTACATGTACATGTTGTTGCAGGAACGCTTTTTTTTTTTTTTTTACATGTCTCCTAATCTAATACGAATGTATAACAATAATCTATAAAAGATATATCATATAATCTCACTTTGCAAAAGCTGCATCTGCTATTTTTTTTTTGTTTTTTTGTTTTTTTTTTTTTTTAATACAAACTATTACACAATTTGAAGTAGAACTGGAATAATAGTCTATTGAAATATGTAGTAGTTGCTTGTTCTTACTCTTCTTCTTCTGTTGCTCTAGTTTGTAAAGTGATAGTACATTATTTTTCATGGTGAATCTATGCCTATTTGGGAGGTGGTGAGAGAGTAGCAAAATTAATTTTTTTTGGCATATTTGTGGATATTTATTAACAATGTTATTTTTTGGTAGCAAATTATAAACAAGTTTGTCAAATTAAAATAATTTAGTTGACCAATTATTGATTGAATTTGAAGAAATAAAACAATTTATTAGACAAATTATCCAATGGTATAAAAATATTGCATAATGTAGATAAAAATAAGGATAAAGACTAGCGTGCCATGACGGCATGGTTCGGTGGTTAAGTCGCTCGGTTGTAGTAGTGGCCACCAGAGTTCAAACCCCTGCTGAGCCAACGAGCTCGCAAGGCTTTACGCCTTCGCTAGGCCAACGAGCTCGCGGGTTTGAAGTGTTCTTTCTAGGGGATGAGGTCCCCCATGTTGTGGCCTCACCGGTTCATTGCTCCGGGCAAAAGCATTCACGTGGAGCCGTAGGGCGTGTCGCACCAGCATCGCCGGTCACGTAACTGACAAATGATCAATACCATATTAGTATAATAAGTGGTAGGATGACATATTTTCTTATTCATTAATAATTTATGAAAGACTTTAATAATGCCAAATTTGATGAGAGAACTTATTTTAATATATTTATGCAAGTATATAAATATTTTACATCATTCAATGAACAATTATTAACAATTTAAATAGTATTTGAGGAGGAAATTTTCACACACCTATATTTAGGGTAAAACTTTTAGAATATGCTTAGTGAAGAGACAAATGTTAATAGTCAATTTCATTTGTTGTGATTTGGGTTCCATAGAACATTATTACCTCATTAATTTATCTATCAAGGTCAACCATCAAATTTTGGCTCAACCCTAGAGGATATCCTATCATCTTAGATTCTCAAACATGCAAAAGATTTGTTGAAATTAAATAAAAGATTTTAATAGCATTCACAAGAGCATTTATTAGCCGAGGCGTTATACATAAGAAAAAAAATTACAATACCAAAAAGGAAAAGAAAAAAAACTAAACAAGAAATTAAAAAATGGTTGAAGGAGAAAAAGCTAAATCACAAATACTATGGAACCAAAAAAGAAATTGGAAAAAATAAAAAATGATGAAGGGGGTAAATCATAAAACACGCAACAACAGAAATTGCACACGGAAAAATAGAACTTCCTTTTATTGATTTGGACAACTTATTACATTACAGAAGTTCAAATACAATCAGAGGAATCAACCCCCCACAAGCTACAACACATTACAGCTTCCTCTCCCAGGACTCTAGAATCATCTACCTTCTGTAATCCCAAATCAGATAGGGTTTCTATTTTTCCGCCTATTCTTGACTCCACACTTGCCCCCTTAACTCTACTACCGCCTAGGGTTCCCAAAATAGTCATAAATAGCACTTTTTTGCGGTCTCCAGCTAAATTTTAAAATTTGCAAATCCCTCCAAAAGTAGGTCAACTTTTGGGAAGCATAACTTTTGATCCGGGTGTCTGATTGACGAACCGTTTTAAGCGCCGAAAATCTCGCGATGTGAACTATCACGCTAGAAATCTGTTTACAGATTTCTATCAACTTTTCAGGACATTTTGGGATGTTTTAGTGCCTCATATCTCATTCCAGAAATTTTTTAGGGGCTTTTCAGAAAACAAAAACTTTAATATCTTTTAGCTCACAAATGATCTTTGCCTGATTTCTTCGCCAAAGGTCTTATATTTCCGTTATGTAACTTTCTATAAGTTTTCACTTCAATCCATACCCAAATGCAAACTGGCAGGTACACTTTCCAAAATAGGCAGGGTGTTATTTTTAGTAGTTTTGGAAAAAAACTAAAAGTCCTACATCATTATTCTGAATATTATGGAACCAGAAACACTAATTATGGAAAGAAATGAAAACAACTACAATGATTTTGAATTAACTTCTTTTTGGGTGATGCAAGATTGCCCTTACACCACTGGATGTTCCTGCATCAAAAAATAAAAACCAAAAACGAAATTGGAAAGGAAGAAGAAAAAGCTGGAGAAAATTACGAAAACTATGGAACCAAAAAAGAAATTGAAAAAATTAAAAAATAAAAACCAAAAAGAAATTGCAAGAGAAAATCAAAGATTATATTTTTTAAATATAAATATACTAGTTAATGCAATAATAGCTTAGTTATTAAAAGTTATGTATAGTGTAATGTGTAGTATATATTAGAACTCGCAATGCCTAGTAAAGATATATTCTACTAGTTGTGATTGCATTTGTACAAGATGCATTTTTTAATATGGTTGCCAATAGACAAATGGGAGGTGAAATGTATGGACAAATACAACATAGATTGCATCGCCCATCTTTCTATAATGGCTTCCCAATGGTCACTGGAGTGTTTTAGGCTATGATTGGGCATGAGATTCTAGACCAAATAGAGAAGCATTTAAATTTAACACTAAGGTGATTTAGTGTAAGGTGCTTCTAGATTTAATTGTGTGTATTTTTGTTTTAACATTTCGTTTCTATATATTCATACACTTATATATTATTTTATTCATTTAATTTTTTTGTGATGGATCACTGAGTGTGATCCCAATCTAACCTAAGAAGGTAGGAAACCTTTTCTCATTTGACTCTTGAAATGAATAGAATTTGAGATATGCATTTACCACATTGATTCCAAAAAAGCTATCATATTAGGGACCAATCATGGTAGTTTATTAGGGGTGACCTAGGCACCATAGATCTTTATTATTGTGTAATTATTATGGATGAATCAATCTCCCCAATTATGAAAAATTTTAATATTTGGCTTGAGATCATGGGATCTCAAAAATTCATGAACATATTTAGAAAATCTTGGGTTTAACATGGCCTAGTTTTTTCAAGATGAAATTAATAAAGTAATCCTCAAAAATAAAGTACAAGGGAAATAGCCCAAGGGAAATATCAAAAGCTGAAACATTATGTATTGCACATAAATTTTCCACATACTTCCCATATTGATGTCCTATGTGATGTACTAATATTTAAAACATATCTAAGCATCCATATATTTTGACATTCTTAGTGGGACCTTGAGCATATAAGACAACCTCTACAATTGAAAACACACTTCCACTATAGTGAAAAACCTAATAAAACACTCAAAAACATGCATCCATCTCTCTAATCAATCTAATCATGGCTCTAATACCAAATGTTAAAAATAGGGTGAAGCAATACAACAAGGTATGTTGAATGCATCCAAATTCACAAACTATGACAAAGTAATATAGAAATAAAAATCAACCATGAAAGAAAATGCAAACCATAACATAATGTTTGCATGGAGAAAACCTTGCAAGAAAAAAACTCCACAACCAAAGAGATGCAATCTTGTATTAATCTTGTAAATAGTTACAATCTACTTATCTCTTTGAATTATGGTAGCATAATGTTGCTCAAATGACCTATAAAACAATTTCATGATCATAAGATATGAAAAAAAGATACCATGAATAGTATTCCAAAACAAGTGCCCAATACCATTCACCCAAATCTAGGCTTCCACCTCCTTCATGGTGAATCTCACACCTCAAAAAAATTGGTCAATTGTCCCAAATAGTAAGTTCTTGTCTTATGTACCTTACACCCACCTCATGCATCATAAGCATGAATAAATTATATCATAATAGTCATATTGATGAAGATCCCAATATTAGGTGCTCCATGGGAAGATTGACCAAATATGCCATAAAATACACCTATAAAAGATCCTCTTACATATCCTAATATTTATCCAGTTTCCAATATCTTCCCAAATGTATCTCCCCACTTAAATTCCTCTACAAGTACATGTGAGAGAATAAATAGTAATAAAATATTTTTCCTACCGCATACCTTCAACATTCTTCAGTCGACTAGATAGAGGCATGTAGCCTGGCAATATCATCATTTCGGACCTTAGCCAGTTCTGGAGAGAGCAGAAAAATGTCCTGCGGAGCAACTAGAGACAACATAAGATCATAAGGACTATCTTACATCAGTCAATGTATCATATCAAGCCATAACTTGGCACACATCATTAGCATATGTCTTGAGAACAGCTAGGCATCCAGAACTGTCTGTATCACAACTGTCATTTGAAAACTAATCTTGTGGACCTCCAAAACACCTAAAACTCATATAGATGCACTCATACATTTCTTTGAACATATCCTCAAAACTGCACAACCATATCTATCATTGTGAAGGAATGCAAAGCATTCCAAATAGTCTTCATCATCACTTGAATTTGCCAAAGCACAGACCAGAACTCTGTCTTTCATAACTTTCACTGTGGAGGAACAAATTATCTGAAACTTTGGATTTAGCACCTTTACATCATACTATAATCAAATTATTAACTCCATGACCATGTCTTCAAATGTGAAGCAATGCAAAGCATTTTACCAGGTAGTCTTTCAGGTGATTCTCTGCAGCAGAAACCTTCACCAACTTCTGGAGGCCAAAACCTTCAATATGATGCACAATTCACTAAAATATGCTCTGGATATGCAATATTTGATTAGTTCAGTATATTCTCTCTCTATCTTCTTGTTATTTATTATTATTATGAAATGAAATGTCAAAAAATCATGTTTAGAGAATGTAAATCCGAAAATTTCTAAACTTTGATCAACGGTCCACATACATACTCTAATACTTTCATGAAAGGGAGAGAAACCAAACCATATTTTGGTAGGAATATCCACACGCGTAGTTAGTAGAAATCTTCAGAGGAAAAAGATGATGAAAATATGCAATTAAAGTGAATGCACTTCAGTTTGAACGCAACAATCCACCATTACACATCAGAAATCAATCAAAGACTACATAAGATTTACAATTAGGAAGTAATCTATTACTCCAGTTTCATATAGTATGGTTTAAAATATGTACATCTACATGTGATCAATATCATTTTATAGAACAAGGATAAGATCAATTACAATGATCCAATGGTTAGGATCCATTCAAAATAATCAACGACCCAAATTTCTTTAACCAAGTCAACAACCCAAAAGAGTGGCATGTGTTTCCAATTGGAAACTGCTAATAGAGAATAGTTGGCAAGGAATATCCCTCAGCATATTCGCATCCACATCTACTTATATGTCCTATTCAAACACATCGGATCCCTCTATGATGACCATACTTGTATCCAGCTTCTTATAGAAGTCATATGCCAGTACCACAGTGTCTATCTGGGATTTATCACCAACCTAGGATTTTACTCTTGCATACTCCAATTCCTTTAACTGCTCATCAAGACATATTACCTTAATGGTATGTTATCTACCTTCTTATCTTGTTATCCCCCTTAGGATCACCCTCAGTTTGTTCTTTTGGCTGATCTGGATCTTGGGCATCCTGATGCGGGTCTTCCATTCTTGGCCTCTGACTTTCATCCTCATCAGTCCCCTTATATTCTTGAGTCTATTGTTCAAACACAGATTTATGTTGTTCCTACCCTTCCTCATCTATCAGAACCTCTTGTTGTGTACCCTCAGTCTAGATATCCACATCCATCTAAGTATCTTCCTCCTGTACCTAGCTATCCCTAACAACTTCTTCTTCTTCATCATCACCAGCCTCTGGTTGATATGTCAAGTCTATTACCTTTAGACTGGTGATGGTGTCTATTAGGACATCTAAATGTCCTACTTGTACTTCCACTTTAGGAGACATAGGTTTTTCAACCTCCATGCTATCATGTCCTTCCTGACTAGTATCCCCAGCTCTAGGCCTAGTATGCGTCAACAAACTCTCTATGGAATGACCAGTCACATCCCTGGTAACCTCATCATCTGTCAAATCAATTGTTTGACCCAAAGGTAAAGGTTGATTGGCTTCTTTTTCCATTGCTTCTATCCTTGCCATTTTGGCTAATTCACTTTTTACCTTTATGATCTGTACTACTGGCACATTGTGTTGTAGTTCCCTGGCCACCTGCAGTGTAGGATCTGGATGTTCCCCAGTCTGAATGCTAGCAGATTTGGATGTAGACCATCTCATTACTAGGCCTTAATGTCTCTTCTACTTGGGGATATTTACCCCTTTCAATGCATCATCATGGCTCCTATCTACCCTTATATCTATAGGTTGGTCCTCCTCTATTTCTACAACCTTGGGCATGGATATAGGAATAGTTGCTCGAGGCATATCTATAGGAGGTGATGGCATGGTAGCAATAGAGACACCTTCTACAGTGAATTCCTCAGCAGCTCTTGATGATCTTGGTTGGGCCAAATTGGCTTCCATGACCTGCCTTTTATGTATAAGGAAGTCACCAAAAGCTAGCTCATCCCTCTCTTTCATCTTTTGATGGTAACTCCCTTAGTTTTCAATTCATTAATCTTTCTGTTCAGCCAATTCTTGGTTATCCCCATCACTTTGGTTGTGATAACATCAATGGATGTTTCATCCTCCTTAGTCCAATCTAGGGGAGCTAATGCCTCATTATATATTTTTCTATCCTCATACTCAGGTTCTAGAATATCCTTATCATCTACTTTAACCTGAGGTGGTACCTTCAGATATCTAATAGTCTTGATTTGGTTAAGGGCCAATATTTGATAACCTCTATTCCTTACTTCATACTCATCATCACAATCAACCCAATAATCTTCCAGGTGAGTGGCATGCTTGATTTATTATTGATGAATCTTTATATCTTGTGATAAGGATCAAAATCTCTCACTAAGGGAAATAACTGTAAATGCAACATTTGTAAGGCTTCCTCTGCCAACTTGGCATTGTCTATGGATCCACACATGAACCAATTGATATCCAAAGGGAATTTTACATATCCTCTCCCATCCTTCTTCTTAGATGCTTCAAATGCTAGAATCATCAACCTGACTACCTTAATCAGGACCACCTTATCTGAAGGATACCTAGGTAGCATGAAATGGTTTTCAGTGAAACCTTCCATCCTAATGTATGAATAGGATGGGGGTAAGTGCACAAAGATGAGGGACCAAAATGGGGTCTTAAGATGTCACATTTTTTCTAAAATCAAGAAACATTGATGTTCGATAAGAAATTGAAGATAGCTACACTCAAAATTTGAAGATGGAACAAAAATAAGAGCCATAGTGCTCCGAATCTAGTTTCTAAACTACTAATTTTCTCCAAAAATGGTTGACATTAAGGGGTTCAAAAAGGGGGAGCACACAAATTAGTCCTATTTTTAAAAAAAAACATAACATAGCATCTGGTGTGCTCTCCATAAAATGTTAACTTTTTAAATTAGTATTTCAATAATCACTCTAGTGAGAAATTAGCTAACACCATGTAGTTTATCCTTGATTTTTCTGATAATTTTTTCATGAATAATTTTTTTTTAGTAATTTTCAAAGTGGACACATCCTGAAAAATGGAAATTTGAACATGCTCCCCCCTAAAATTTTTGAAATTAATCAAAAATCAAAAAAAAATATTTTTAATACGTGTAGAATGGAGTTTAGTTTCTAAAAATGTAACTTATTTCAAATTTCGATGAATGGTTAAAAAAAAAGTCAAAAATACTAGATAGTGGTTTTTGACAAAAAATGGACACACTAACAAAAGAAATTCAAGATGAAACCCTTAACCTACTCGAAATGTGAAAAACAATATACAGTTAGATAGCTAACAGAGAGCTTAAGATTATGGTGGTAGTTTTTTTTAGTTTTCATTGAAAAAAGTGCCATTCTGATGGGGAGTACGCTCCAGATTATCTCCAGATTTTGCTAAAAACTAGTAAAAACAAGTCAAAGCAAGCTCACCATAATGCAAGTGCATTATCTCTCTCTCTCTCTCTCTCTCTCTCTCTCTCTCTCTCTCTCTCTCTCTCTCTCTCTCTCTCTCTCTCTCTCTCTCTCTCTCTCTCTCTCTCTCTCTCTCTCTCTCTCTCTCTCTCTCTCTCTCTCTCTCTCTCTCTCTCTCTCTCTCTCTCTCTCTCTCTCTCTCTCTCTCTCTCTCTCTCTCTCTCTCTCTCTCTCTCTCTCTCTCTCTCTCTCTCTCTCTCTCTCTCTCGTTTAGGGTTTAGGAGAATTATTTAAGGTTTCAGGGTTTAGGGATGCTCAAGTTTAGGGTTTAGGGGTTTAGGGTTGCTCTCTCTATTGATCCCCTCTCTCTAACTATACCTTTCTATCTCTCTGTACCTCACTATCTCACTCCCCCTCTCTATCACTCTCTCATTCCCTCTACCTCAAATCTATCTCTGTATGTCTCTGTCCACATCTCTCAAGATCTCTTTCTCTATCTCTATCTCTCCGCATAGATCCCTATCTCTTAATCTATCCCTCTTTACCTCTCTCTCCCTCACTCCCTATGTCTCTTCTCCTCTCTATCTCTCTCCCCATCCATCTACCTCTTGAAATGTCTCTCTAGGTATGTCTCTAGACATCTCTCCATCTGTTTCCCTATCTCTATCTCTCCCCATAACCCTATCTTAATATATCCCTCTCTATCTCTCTCTATATTTCCCTATCCATCTCTCCCTCTTTATCTATCTTTCTCCTTCTATCTAGAACCCTTTGTTTATCTCAATTCCCCTTTCTCCCTCTCCCCGTCTCTATCTCCACCTATCCCTCTGTATCTCTCTATTTGCCCCTCTTTCTATATTTTTTCCTTTCTCTAACTCTATCTCTATCTCTCCATATATCTATATCTCTCTCCCTCACATTCCAAGGGGTCGATAGAGAGAGGGAGAGAGGTATAGAGAAAGAGAGGCAAATATTTTTATTCTTCCCAAAATGCACTCGCGTTATAATGTGAGCGCGTTATAACGTGAGCGCGTTATAACGTGAGCGCATTATAATGCGCTCACGTTATAATGCGCTCACATTATAATGCGCTCACGTTATAATGTGAGCATGTTATAATGCACTCGCATTATGGGAAGTAAACAAAAGGGCAAAAAGCATGTGTGGAACTTTTGTAAGGCCAAGCATGGAAAGGGGGAGCATGATGGTGCAGGAGCATATATCAAAAGAGCCATAGCACAAGAAGAGTTAAAGTATAAAGACAATGCAAAGTTGACAGATGCAAAATCAATCGTCGAGTGGTGTAATGCTTCGATGGGTCCAAGTAATGAAGGTAAGTCTTCAATTCGTAGATTTTTTTGGTTGATAGATGATACTAACATTGTACCATATGAGGACTGTTGTACACTAACAAGATCAAGTGAGCTACACTCTTTCATAAGCTCAATTGCAGGTTCATGGAGTATCCATAAGCAGAAGATGGCATGATTTTGTTCTTCATGTACAATTCAAGCCTAGAATGAGTGTGAGTCAAAGGAGTGGGTTGACGAATGGTGGTTAAGTTATCTTAGCCCACTTGACACATATCGATCCCTAGCGGCATTGGAAATGACAGAGATCAAATCATCAGTTGACTTTGACCACATATCAGATCTAGTTCAACCAGGTAATATATCTACTTGCATAGTTTTTTAAATTCCTAATGTTATCTTAAACTTTGTAGTATTTTTGTAATGTTGACTAATTTCATCTAATTTGTTGCACATATCATTGTAGGGCATGTTTATGCGGTTATTGCAGATAAAGATAATGAAGAGGGAATAGATTATTACTTGTGTCATTGTGTTGAGGCCAAAAAGAAATTGGAGGCCCCAATTACAGATGGAGAAAACATCGAATACCCTACAAGCTCAATGGTTGTTACTTGAACATGGCTTAGAAGGTACCCACATAAGAGTGTTAATGTTTGGCTGTTTGAGGACTTTGACACGCATCGGAAGATTCTTCATTACTCCAACCTTGTCGTGGCAACCAATGTTCATTTGATACAATATCGAGGTAGACCTTTGAACAAGACCTTGTGGAAGGTGCGTGAGTCTGACCATGAGGCAATACTTGACACAATAAAGAGTAGAGAAGACCCAGATGGTTCGTTGGATTAATTTGTAAGTATGCATAAAACTTTCCTAGATGGTTACTTGTACTTTGTTTTGTATATAAACAGTAGTATGAATTGCTTCCCTCTAGTATATTCATGTTTAGTCAATTTTTCTTTTTGATGCTTCTCACAGTAGGTCATAACTCCAGTCTGTCCAACTACGGACAAAGAAGCTACAGAAATGATGATGGAGAGTGATCATCAGATGGCAATAAGTGATCGATTACATATGTGATGTTATATATTTCATGTACATTTTGTTATAGTAATGTGCATATTGTTTGATTGTATTAACAAGTGGAGATACATGAGCTTGAACTGTCATGGGTCATGGATTGGCTCTCCATCTTCACGGTCAAGCAAGGGTCGCCAATTATTTCAGAAAAGTCCATAGGAAACTAGTTTTGGGACATACTTTTGTATGTTACCGATGTATATTTTTGTATATATGCCTGTATGGCTTTGTTGGGACATGCCTATATGGCTTTGTATGTAAACTAGATGTTATGTTCATGACATTATGTATACGACAGTTTATATTAAATATTTAATATGATGCACAGAGTTGTAGTGCTTCAAGACAAGGCATGACTTCAATAATTGTCTCTTGATATCCCTTCTTCACCCTCTACACTAATCCAAAGTATAATTTTGTCACTACTATTCACAACATATTTCATGAGACTGTCTTCCTTTTTGCCATTGTTGTGACAATTAAGGCATGACTAGGGAGTAGTTGAATGACATCTCTTCTTAATTAAGATAGTCTTATTCCTTATTCCAGATTTATTCATAGATAGGGTATTGACAATTTGCTAAACAATTTCAAAATGTTGGTTAGGACAGTCCCAAGCATGGAATTTTGATAGGTTGCTTATAGCAATCAAATTTGAGATTGAGTTAAAAATTCCCATCACCCCCATCACAAAATCCTCTCATCCCCATAAAAATATCCCCTTCCTATCACTATCCTTGCACATACATAACTTAGGTCACTGAGGTAGGTCTGAGTTTAGAAGAAAATGTAGATTGGATTATCTTTTGATTGACAATGTTGGTGCATAGTTATCATGTGAATAGTTATCATGTGCTTCACAACTCATTGGCAGCCTTGCCAATCCATTAGAGTATGGATGGTTATGAAGAAGTCCATTTTCAACTATTATAGAAGAGATATACTGATGCAGAGTAGGGTATCAAATATCAAACTCACTCAATCAATCTTTGGCTAAAGTCGTAACACCTCAAACAAAGTGATTTTCTTCACAATCTTCCACTATGCCTTATAAGACAGCAAAAGGGGTATTTTTGACATAATTTGAAGGAAACAACCCAAACCCATGAAATAAAAATGGTTTTGGATACCCATTATCCTCTTACACAACATACTTCAAATGCAGATGGGGGTGTTTTGTAACACAAGGGTCAAAATAGGACTGTTACGCTGCAATTTAGGCCTAATTAGGCTAGTTTAGATGGGTCACCACAGGGTTTTCTAATCCCAGACTTCAAATCTTCACACCAACACCTTAGACATGTCAAAGATGGTCTGACCAAACATTTACAACCATTACAAATCCTTTCCCAAGAGCTTTTCTACCAAACCTAACTCCTATGCATCTTATTTGCCCAAAATCATGAGTTTTCAACCTAGGGCATCAACAAATCTTCACCAATCTTCATTCCCCTACTCCTGCAACCTCTAGAACACAAAACACAACATGTCTACCCTCATTCTACCAGATTTAAGGTTTATTCAATGGTGGAATGAGGAGAAATCCATTATTTCCTGTCAGCACTCACCTTAGTGAGGGTTTCAAGCGGTTTGGAGAAAAAATACTCTAATTTACTCAAAACTTAATGAAATCAAATGAAACCAATGATAAAAGAGCAAGGATTCAATACACCATGAGTTCCAATTGAAATTTTTTCACTCCCAGGCTGTACAAGTTGATGTAGCAGCAAATTATGCTTTAAAAATGTAAAAAATCAGTGTCAGAAACAACTATTGAAGGTTAATTTCTACACCCATTTGCTTTAATAATGAACTCACACATGTGGCTAGTATGGATATTCATATAATGACCTCACACATGTGGCTAGTATGGATATAAAGCTAATTGCATTTGTTTTAGGCATTTGGAATCCTATTCCTTTATTTATTTTTCTAAAATGGGCAAGGATTTCTAATTTTAGGGTTGGTTTTTCCTTTTGGCACATGATTTTCTGATTTTTCCCTATTTATTTCTCATGATAAACTTATTACCTTTCTGATTTTATTACTATAGGTTTTCTATGAGGGCTAGTCTCAGGATTGGAGGAGAAAATATTAATAAACTTGAGGGGAATCTGTGTTGTTCTTCCTTTATATGAGGATCATGACTATGTAAATTCATGATTGCATTCTCTGAGGCTTATGTTTGATGGAGGGTTTTCTAGACCCTAATTTCATTAAGTGGTTTTAGGATAACTCTCTAAGGGAAGTCATTGAGTCTTTTATGGTGCAACAAGGTTATCACACCTATACTTTGGAATATGCTACCCTTGAGACAGTCCTTCCCAACCTTCTGATTGATATTATGCAGGGTAGATCTTAGGGACATTCTCTGGATCTGACTTCTTTTTCACTCCCATCTTCTTATCTTATTTCACCTCTTCTTGTTAAAGTCTTCTTAATTTCCTCTATAGTTTTTTTTTCACCCTATGAGGACTATGGCAGTAGACTTCAATATTATCCCCAAAGGTTTTGGATAGTTCTGCAATCTTTGAATTGGGTATGATCCATTAATTGAAACTTCTTAGATTATGGGAAGGTGGCTTGAGATTAGTTTAACATGATTGTTCAGTCATAATTGCAGGGAGTGACGTGACACTCCAGAGAAAGGTCGACAGTGTGGCAAGTAAGGCGGCATGCATGAGTTAAAAGGGAAATAATGGTAGGGAAATGTGTCACAATAACTGCACCTATAAATAGAAATGACAAGACAGGTAACAATTAATTTAATTCAAGTGAATTACCTGAATCACTTTTCGTGATGATGGCCTGATGTACTTGGCTGCAACGCCGTGGCTTTGATGAGATTTGATGTGACCTGACACATGAGCAGCTCCTTTGTGGCTTGAACTGGCATCAGCATCCTCATTGTCATGTATTCTAAAATTATTCCTGTTGAGTAGTCCAGAAATGACATGTTGTCAAGTGACGTCAGGAGAGCAATCTGTGGTGATTTGTGCATGCAGAAGCAATTGCCTTTTTATTGCTGACGATGTACATGTTGACCTCGTCGTTCTTTATGTCAAAAAGTGGAGGATGATTCATGCTGACCTCATCTTATGATGTCCCCACTTTAATACCTGGAGAGTTGGGTCCCCTCTTTGTTTTTATTCCTTAAAATGGTTCTTTATTGGTGAAGCGCCAGAGATGCTCCTAGATTGCTACAGATATGTGTTTTAGTAGCTCCTGGCATCTGATTGGCTTCGTAGATTGCTGATTGCAACCCTGCAAGAAGAAGGGAACCGCCATTTACTAGTTTTCAATCCCCTTGGTTGAGAAAGACAGCCATTTACTAGTTTTCCATATTCCTCTTTTTTTTTGTCAAGAATGTTGCCATTTGTTGGTTTTCAACCTTCCTCTTTTTTTTTCTTTTTTTTTTCAGTCTCAATCTGTGATAGAGGTTGTGATCCCTGTAACCAAGCACAAGTCCTTGGTAAATTCCTCCTTAGTTGATGGCCTTTTATAGAGTCAGATTATGTGGCCATTTACTAAGAATGAATATGTGCTTCCATCAATGGGTGCTAGCAAAACTGTTTTGTTTTCAAAAACTTCCCTTATTTGATAAGGGCCCATCCAGTGAGTTTGTAACTTCCCTTTGAACTCCTTGAACTTAGAATCATATAGGACAACCCAGTCGCCCTACTAAAATGTTCTCCTTTTGATGTGTTGGTCATGCCATTGTTTCCTTTGATATTGAACAAGTTTTGTTTGTTGTATAGCTTCTGTACGGATTTCATCGAACTCATTGAGTTGAAGAATCCTATTCTGTCATGCTATAAACAATGGTAGACCAATATCTAATGAAGTTTTGAGTGTCTGCAATTCAAATTCTATCGACAAAATGGGTTTCTTCACATAAACCAATTCATATGGTGAGAATTTGGTTGTGGACTTCCAGGTGGTATTGTAAGCCCAAACTACTTCAGGTAACCTACTAGCCCAATCCTTTCTATTCATGGCCACTGTCCTTGTCAGGATATTTTCCAATTGCCTATTAGTTACTTCTACCTGCCCATTAGCTTAGGGATGGTAAGGTGAAGACTTCCTGTGTTTAACTTGATTTAGGTCTGTGAATGCTTTGATACCTGAGAAGTGAATTGAGGTCCTCTATCTGAAACTATTGATCTTGGGGCTCCAAACCTTAAGAAGATTCGGTTATAGAGGAAATCATCAACTTTTTCTTCTCTTGCAAATTGCAATGCCTGAACCTCAGCCCATTTAGCTACATAGTCTGTGCACACCAGAATGTATTCTTTGCCTGATGATGGTGGAGAAATTGGTCCCACAAAGTCTAGACCCCGTTGCTCAAATGGTTCCAACATTACTTGAGGAGGAAGTGACATTTCTTGGGTAAAGGTTTGTTGTCTCATCCTTTGGCACTGATCACAATGCTACACATACTTCTTGGTATCCTTATGAATAGAGGGCAAGTAGTAACTAGCTCCTAGAATTTTGTGGATGGTTCTGTGTGAGGAATAATGCCCACCAGATGGTTTATCATGACATGCCCTTAAGACATCAAAAATTTCATCAGTTTTTAGACACCTGCATAAAATGAAATCAGGACCACACTTAAACAGTAAACCATTTAACCATTTGTAAGATAAGCTTTCTTTTATTAAGCGCTTCTTTTGTTTTGAGGTAAAATGAGATGGAAACAAGCCTGTAGCTAAAAGATTAGCTATGTTTGCAAACCAAGGTATAGTAGAGGAGATAGCAAAAAGATGTTCATCTGGAAATTTGTCCTCCACTGGTTGGTTCTCTCCACCTATATGCAATCTTGACAGAAATTCAACAACCAAATTAAATTTTCCTAGGTTATCAACTATGGTGATGTCAAATTCCTGTAATAGCAATAACCACCTAATTATCCTTGCACCTACTACTAGCTTATTCATTAAGTATTTGATGGCTACATGATCAGTATGTACAAATATTTTGTATCTGATGATATAATGCCTGAATTTCTTTATAGCATATATGACTGCCAAGAATTCTTTTTTAGTTGTGGTATAGTTTCTTTCTGCAGAGGTAAGGTTTTTACTAATGTAGTAGATGGCATGCTTACCTTCTCCCTCCTATTTCTATCCTAGGACTGCCCCAATAGACTCATTTGAAGCATCAGTTTTAATGTGAAATGGTAGAGTCCAATTGGGCCCTCTTAAAACAGGTGTGACAGTAAGTTTATCCTTAAGGGTTCCAAATGCTTATTGACAATCCTCTGTCCATAAGAAGTCGATGTCTTTGGTAAGTAGGGCAAACATAGGAGCAACTATTCTGCTGAAATTTTCTATAAAGATCCTGTAGTAGCCTACATGACCTAGAAAACTTCTAACATTTGTCTGATTTTTAGGTGACGGTAACTATTTGATCACTTCTATTTTGTTTTGGTCTACTTTGATCCCATTTGCTGAGATGTGGTGTCCCAATATAATTCCTTCCTCTACCATCATAAATCATTTTTCATGGCTCAGGGATAGTCAATTTTTTTCATAGCATTTTAGTACCTTCTCTAGGTTTATGAGAGCTTATTCAAAGTTGTCCCCATACACAGTAAAGTCATCCATATAGACTTCCATGCACTCATTAGCTAATTCAACAAAAATGGCTAAAACAAGCCTCTGAAATGTAGTTGGAGCATTACATAGCCCAAATGGAAGAACTTTGTAGGCAAAAGTTCCCCAAGAACAAGTGAAAGTGGTTTTATCCTGATCTTCAAGTGCTACTTGATTTTGGTTATATCCACTAAACCCATCCAGGAATTAGAAGTACTTCCTCCCTGCAAGGTTGTCTTGCATTTGGTTAATGAATGGTAAAGGAAAGTAGTCCTTCTTTGTGGCTTTGTTTAGTTCTCTATAGTCAATAGATACTCTCTACTTCCCATTCTTTTTAGGCACTATGACTAAGGGTGAGACCCATTGACTGTCCGAGATTGGATATATAAACCCTGCTTGCAACAATTTTTCTATCTCAGTCTTAACAATATCTTTTAAAGCGGGATTCAATCTTCTCTGGGATTGTCTGACAGGTTTGACATCTTCAATGTATATATGATGAGTATAGATCTCAGGAGGGATGCCCTTCATATCTTGGTATTCCCAAGCAAAAGCTACTGAATGGGAAATTAGTAGTTTGAGAAGTGCTTCTTCCTATTTTTCTGCCAACTGGGTGTTGATATTTAGTGTTTTCCCAGGTAAAATCATGACCTGTTTTGCGATCTGATCCATAGATGTATTCAATCCATGTCTTGGGGTCATAGTATTGAGGGGGCAAGAATGTGGGAGAAACATGTGAAATGTGGCTAAGTCTCTATAAAAGGTCTCTCCACAAGGAATAATGTAAATTGCTAGGGTACAATGAGCAGAAGTGAGAAATTCTCTTTTTGAATCCTGGGCTAGTTCCATTATATCTTTGTTAATAAGAATGTGGGTGATATCTTTTGTTGTATCATAGTGGATTTCTTCTTCTAACTAACCCAAATGTTCTTTGATGGTAACCATAGCTACTGAGGCACTGTTTTCCATGTTATTCGGCTCATCTACCCACACTTTTCCTAAATAATGTATTGATGGTTTAGCTGGTGGATACAAAGATATTTTCTTCAAATCTATTCCATTGGAAATGACCATATCCCAAGTTCGACAATTAATAGATGTTGTTGTAGCTAGCCATGGCCTTCCTAATATCAATGGATATGCATTTCGTTGGTTTCTAGGTTCTAATATCAGGAAGTCTACTGGGAATTCCCATGATTCTATCACAACTGGAACATCAGTTATCACCCCTTTTAGAATAGCTACCGACTGGTCAGCTAGTTGAAGGATTGTGGATGTGGACTGGATACCTATTAGAGCTAATTTGTCCATGGTGTAGACTATCATTCCATTTATTGTTGCTCCCAAATCAACCAAAACATTAGATATTTCCACCCCTGAGATATAAACAGTTATGACAGGGTTCCCAAGGTCTCCATATTTTGGGAGGAGCATTTCTCCCATTAGGAGGTCTACTACTTTCCCTTCCACTTGGATGGTGGCAAGAAAGTTTTTCTTTCTACCCTGGGTCTTAACACAATGTTGTTTAATGAATTGGTTTAGTTCAGGCACATCCCTAATTACTTATAGGAGTGGAATTTCAATGTTTAATTGTCTAATTTCTTGTAGAAGTTCCAATTCTAGGGTAGGTTGAACTTTTTTTTGTAAGACCTTTTTCTGAGGGACATGTTGTTTGAGCCATTCTAGGTATGGTTCTAGTTTTTCTATCTCTAGAGCAACTCCAGAGTTCTTAGTAGAAGTGTTTCCAGGGGTGTTCTCTGGAGCTCTTCCTTTAGGAGGAACTCCAGAGTTATCCAAGGATGGTTCTTTTAGCACTGTTTCGATAGTAATCTCCTCTTGAAGTTAAGTGGATGGATTTTCAAGTTCATCATCATTAGTTACTTCAACTATAGTTAGAGGAGATGGTCTTGGAAGTGCTTTCCCAGAATGCAGCTGGAGATTATTGGAATATATGGCGTTAATACCAGCTATGTTTTCTTGTTCTATCATGTAAACAATTGCTCCCTATTTACGTGGGTTTGGTATAGGTTGGGCTGGTAAAGGTGGCTGGCTAACTGGCTCATTTTGTGACTGTCCTTGTGTGTTGGGGGGTCCAGTTAGCAATGCTTATTGTTGAGAGTATTGTTGATTATAATCCTGTTGAGGACCCCAATGAGGCTGCATGTTTTGTGATCCAAATTGTTGTGGCCATTGTTGATTTCCCCAGGGCTGATTTTTCCAATGTTGGTTCTGCCATTGTTGGTTTGGCCAATCTTGTGGTCCCCAAGGAGGAATATTCTAAGGCCCGTGCCATACTATATTCCAATGATTATTTCCCCAGTTCGAAGGGCCCCTATAAGAAGCCTGGTTTGGATACTGATTATAAGGAAAATTCTCAGCTTGTTTTTGTCCTACATAGTTCAATTCCTCCTCTATAATGGCGTTCTTTTTAGTCAGCCTTTTTAAGGCTAGGAGCTGATCACATTGACTGGTAGGATGTTCCCTGTCACAGATCTTTGATTTATCTAAAGGGCATTCTCTCAACAGGTGTTTGTTCCTGCACCTAGGACAATATATGGAGAGTGATTCAGTTGTTCTACTGTGATCAATTGATCTAGTTTTTGCTTGAATCCCATCTAATGTGGTATTCAGTTGGACTAGAATATCTATTTTAATATTTGTAATTTCCTCCATTAACTATCCTATTTCATTCTTCCCTTTGAAAGATTTGGGTGTTCTCATTCCATCTTGGGTTCTAGAATAGTTCTTGCAGAGTTCTTCTATAGCAGGCATATCCATTTTATTGATATTCCCTTTTCCCATTAGATCCAGTGCATGTTTTGATTCTTTGTCTAATCCTTTTACAAATAGGGTTTTGGCCAAAGAGTGAGCCACATGATTGCCATACCTTCTCAAAGCAAAGTTGAACCTATCCACATAGTCCTCTAAGGTTTCATCCTCTCTTTGTTTAATTTTGAACAATTCCTCATTTTCATCACTAACTCTACAGTAATCTTGGTATTTTCCCAAAAAATCTGTCTCCATTTATCCCCAGGAATGGATGGAGTTTTGGGGCAAACCCATGAACCATCTCATAGCAGAATCTTTCAGGGTTGAGGGGAAAAGTTTGAGTTTTTGATTATCTGATCCATAATCATAAATCTGGCATACCACTTTGAATTCAAACAAAAATTGATCTAGATCCTCAGAAGCAAGACCTCTAAAATTTGGCAAATGTGAAGGTGAAATATTTTTCATAGGGGCATTATCTCCAGCAGCCAGAACAATGGGATATGAGAAGGTTCTTGGAGCTTGATTATCCTCCTCATCATGATTATCATCCATGTCTGATACTGGTTCTTCCCTTTGAGATTTGGTGTGGCGTTTTGAGGAATTAGTTTCTGTTAAAGGATCTGCCTGGAATCTTTCTTGCAATTCTTGGATATATTTAGAGAGTGGAGGACTTTGAGAATTTGAGGAATTATTGAGTTGGGGTGTAGTTTCCAAGGTAGGTTCTAGGTGCCTCTCTTCAACAAGATCTTGTGCCACCCTACTGCTTTCTCCTATAGTTTTCTACTGGGGTGTCTATTTTATATATCTTCCTTTTGAATCCCTAGCTCTAACCATACAGATTCAATTTATCCTAAAAACTATTAGCTAAGTTTTCCTAATTAACATAGAGTTCCCGGCAATGGCGCCAAAAATGACAAGGGTCATTGGTCCTTGGCATTTAATCATGTTTTCATATGTCAAATCCAAGGTTGTGTCCTTGGCTATCTTTGATGGTGATTGATTGTCATTGATGTCAAAAAGGTGTTGATTCTTCATATGGCAGGATGTGTTCTTGTGTTCTTGTGTTTAGTCTTCATATGACAAGATGTCATGTTGTATGTGTTCATCATGATCTTCATATGGTAGAGGTGAATTCAGATGTGGTCTTCAATCAGGATCATTATGTTATGGATGTCATCATCATAAATAGTTCATATGCTCATGTAGGGTTGTTTATATTTGGTGTTACAGGATGTGCTCATCATCATACATTATGCTTTCAAGATATGCCTCAATACAAGGTTGTTGGTGATATATTGTTGTTGATGTGTCTCAAGGTTGTTACAGGTTGATTGCTTCATGTTTTCCATAGATGGAGATGATTTCTTGATGTTGCAGGTTGACACAGGTTGATAAGGAGTTCAAGATATCATTCATATCAGAGATTAATGCTTCAAGTTTTTTCTTAGGTGATATTCTCAATGATGAGTATTCTGCAGAATGAACAGTGGACTTCTTGTATCATGACATCCTCTGTATCATTTAGTGGCACTTTGACACCCTTTGTATCATGAGACAAAGCAGAGTTATTAATTCAAGGTTGAGATGTGTCTTCAAGACTCAGTATTACATGTCTTCATCAGAGAAGGTGAGTTTCAGTTGTAGATTATCAGTGATTTTCAATCAGTGGTTGATATGATCATGAAGGGTCAAATTTGATATGATCATGGAGGGTTAGATTCTCTAAAACTCTAATTCCTTCAATATTTTGAAACTAATGTTTATTATTTACCCTAGCCCGTTAGTTAAGAATGCACTTTATGTTCTAAAACACAAGTGACTTAGGATAGCAGGTTTATAACTTAAATGTTACCGATTGAAGGCTTTTTAAGTCGTTATGGTGATCGGCCCTCTCCTTCACTCACCGTATGAAGTGGTCTTCACATAAGGTTTTGGGTGCCTTTTTAGTAATCAAAGGCTTATGTTTAAAATGGAGGAGCGTGAAAAATATAATCAAAGGTTTATATTTGAATTTCTTCCCCGATCCTTGGCTATAAACTTTGAAGGGGAAATGAATGTCATCTCTATATGACTATTTTAGAAAGGTTATCTCTTAGTCTCTAAAAAGAAGATTTTAAGACAGATTTTCTTGGAAGCTTTTTAAGAAGTTTTTTTTGTTTCTATTTTCTAAATCTTCCTCGTAGAAATTGAAGAGGCAAATGTAGATTTTTTATGGGTAAAGATTCAGATTTAATGCTTTTTATTTTTTCCTATTCTTATAGAGATGAAAAGAAAGCCTGTATAGAAGATGGTTTTTATTTTTTAAGGGCAGGTGCATTATTGGATGAAGATATTATTATTGAAGACTAATCTTTTGTAGATTGGAGAAGACAAAGAGAATGAAGTTTTTATTGAAGATGAAAATCATTCAAGATGAAATAAAAATGATAAAAGAATTTGAAGAATATTTATTAATTTTGTTTGCAAACAGAGAATGTGATTTTGCAGGGGAAGATGAAATTGAACAGGGCAAAATTGATTAAAGTATACAGAGAGTGTTGAAAAGTTATTCGGAGAAAATATCAATGGAATATGTAAAGTTTTTGTTTTCTCTTACATGGATATAGAGAAGAAATATATATATATGTTTTTATTTTTGCAGGTGGAACATATTTTTGAAAAGAAGAAATGAAAGTGAAATTGTAAAAGCAAAGAAGAGTTGAATGTGAAAGGTCATATGATATTTAATGACATTATAGATGATTTGATTAAACAGTTGGTGTGCAGATGAACATAATATGATGAAGATAATCTGATACAGTTGTAATGGATGTGAACCAATATGAAGACAACTTGTATGACACAGATTGAATAAAATCAAGTATGAAGACAATATGCAATTGAATGCGCAGAGATAATCTAAATTAGGTGAATTGATTGAGCATCGGATGTAGATTGAAGACATACACATGGAGAAATTACAAATGGATTTTGTATTATGCAAAGATGGGATAATGAATTGAATGGAAACAGAGTAACCCTCTGATTTTTTTAGTCTTTTCTAATGGTGATTGTGTTTGCCAGTGAGGTACAGTATGCCAGTGAGGCTTATAAGTCAGTGAGACCTTACATTTGTCAGTGAGACACATATTGTAGCCAGTGAGGCATCTTGTAGCCAGTGAGGCTTGTATGGTCAGTGAGACCTATTTGTATGTATTAGGGGTTGGTGCTCCTTGAAGTTGGTGCTTCTAAAAATTGTAACCAGTGAGGCAATTTTGAGAGGTTTTTCTACCCCAGGAGGGTTTTCCTCTAGTATAATCTTTGATGTCTTGGTCTCATATCTTGTGTGTCTTCATGTGTGCATATATTTCATGCCTTCAACATTATAATTGTGCATATGTATGTTAATATCTTTCTCTCTCTTTATCTAGTAAGTCAAAAGGTGTAAAAATTGTAAAATTTATACAACACTGATTCATCCCCCCCTCTTTTAGTGTTGTCCTGGACTCCAACAATCTTCAGTTAGGAATCCTATAGTTGCCAGTTCATTTAACTAATTATGCTAATCTTATTTGCTATGGAAAGTAATGTTGCTAATTTATCTACCATGAAAGTAAATTCTGAGAAATACTGGAAACAAAACTGAAACAGTAAATTGATAATATTGACCTATTCTAATCCATACAACTGAAGCATACATTTATCTATGAGAAAACAATAACTATCTTCCTAAGCAGAATTTAAAACAAAATAATGAACAAACACTAGCCTCCTGTCTTGATGGCAGGAGTGGGCCCTTGCTCCTCACCCTTAGGACTGAAGACTAACGTAATAAATCAGTACAGGAATATGATATCACAATCTTTCTTCAATCTAATCCCATCAATATGCTTTTGTATTCAGAAAGTATCTATATAAAAATAAGATTACAACCAAAATTTGTATATCTTTCTTCTGCTTCTACCTTATATATTTATATCAAATCCAGCAATGAGATATCACTTACTCTAACTATCAGTTTATCTATGAGATAGCATCAATCTCTTATTCTATCAACTGTTTAACTGCAGAGTGAAATCATACAATTGAAATAGATTTAAGTGGTACAACAGTCCCACTAAATCTGGAGTCTTAGTTTTAAATAACAACTGGGTAGTGATGCACTTAAATATAGGTACTTAATCAGTTTGTCAAGAACTCATGCAAAATCAATAAAAGAGGAATTAAACTTCTAGCAGTTAACTAGAGTCTTCACTCGATTACTCAGGTGTTGGCTAAGTAATACCTGGAGCACTCCAATTGCCACCAAAAGTGTTGATTGATAGCGGCACTGGAACTCTACATTGTATTAAGGAGGGCTCTGAAGGTGTGTTCTTTTGTCTGCAACTCCAAAGATGTGCTTATGACTTTTGTCTAGCTTTACAGATGATTCACCCTTGGTCCTCTTATTTCAAAATATATCCAATCATATTGGAAAACATCATAGACTGGTGTGGCATCCTTCATCTCGGCTCTGGAGATTGTTAGGACCATCTCCGGAGATGCTCAAAACTGCCTTTGCTCGAACATCTGCACCTGTAGATTCAAAAAGAGAGAATTTATGCATATTTCCATTAAATTGCTGCACATTAGTCCTTCAATCAAAAATCATGACTTTTGGTAATTTATCTCTCATATATAATTAAAATAAATCTTATCAGTCTACTTTGGTGCAATTATCAGGACAACGAACTAAGAAGGATGGAAAAGAGAGGTAAAAAGGTGTATTATTATGGGCGCTACCTGGCACTCATCAATTTGTACTCTTGGGTGGAGATCAGTCTAAGCTCGAAGCCTCAAGGGTGACATTCTAACAGAGAAATAGAGGTACAAAGCACACACACACACTAGCTGATTAAAACCAAAGAGTTTAGTAGTCTCTAGGATCATCTTCTATCTAGGAACCCTTGTTCTTTCCCATTTATCCTTTACCCCGTGTCTACTTTGCTTGCCATCTATGATCTAAGTCTAGCGAACACCTATAAAACTTGCTACTTGTCTAAAGTTGAAAGCTTATCAATTTGTCTTATCTAGATAAGGATCAGTGTTTAGCCTTTAGTGAAGTCTAGAAATCAAAAGCACTCCATACTCATTTCACTCTCCACTTAAGTTTTTCTAAATCCCATCTCATAGCCTTGAATAGGTCTCTTATATCAGGACAACTTGCAATCCCCTAAATTGAAAATCATATTTAAGAGCAGTCACATTGTTTGTTCCACATTGCATTTATGCCAACAATCAGAAAAAGAGTCTCAAAGCAATAAAGTCAAATGTCATATCTCATGACATTCGGTAAGTGTAATAGTTTCATTTACAACATTTCTTGTGTTCTTGCATTAACATATCGTAAACTGCATATCATATATATGTCATAAAAAACTACAAAAATATGTCATCATCGTCATACTTGCATTTGTTAAAAGAGTTGAAAAGGTCAAGCATAATCAAAAAATTCCTAAAAACTTCCAAACATGCACAAGAGATGAGAACAGATTTTGATAGGAGAAAACCATAAAAAGATTAACTTCCATAGATACATCTAAAGTTTGCATATACAAGGGTATCAAAGAGCTAAGACAAAATGCTCTCAAAATAAGTAGAGGCTCCCCATGTAAGGGGGCACAAATTTCAAGAAAGGCAAGTCAAGGGCGGTTCCCTCCAATGGAACCCTCAAAACTTCAGCTCCTCCATCTGAGTGCCACTAGTCACTCCATGAGACCCGTGAGAATGAGGTGCTCTACTGTGAGCATGCAACTATGAAGGCCCCACCATGCTAGCATCACTTCGTCCAAAGTTAAGGCCAGCCATCTCTCGAAGTACCTAGTTCTCACCCTTAAGCATGTCAACCTGGGTCTTCAACTCTGTAGTTATCTAGCACCCATGGTAGACAGGAGCAAAAATGTTAGTGTGTCATCCCGCAGCAGGGGGCACACCAAGATCATCCAAAAGATGATCACGAGTCATCCTAGTGAAGGGAGAAGCTAATCCAACATTGACCTCACGAACAAAGTCCCTCCACTCTTTGACATTGCCTAAAATAGTAAATCAAAAGCAAACCAAGTCAGTTCCACATGAAAAGAGAAAGGACAAAGATAAAACATTAAAAAGAGAATAGATGAAAACTTACGTGGATCACCAGGCTACCAATCAAGGTCAAGCTAACGCATCACCTCATCTAAATGAGGAGGTCGAGGAACAACAGGAGGACCCTCGGGATGTCAGGAACATTATCTGAATCATCAATGTCATCAAAATCCTCATCCTCGGGAGCACCCTCATCTGACGAATCATTACTATCTGAAACATAGTCCTCGTCAGTGGACTCTGAGTCAATAGTCACAATCAGAGATCAGGAAGGAGTCCCTCTCCCTCCCCTATGTCCTCCTCTAGAGACCCTAGTAATGAAGATGCTTAGAGTCAAAGGAGTCCAAACGATGTTTCTCTGTCCAATCTCCCCCATCTCCTGAACGGTCCTGTAACAAGTAGACACTGGGGGCAAGTCCTCAAGGACATCCTCGCCAAACTGCTGCAAAACACGGTCAACCCGATGAGCCTCAACCAGACCATTGCAATCTATGATCTCTGATACCTCGCAATAGTACTCTCTAATCTCACCATCTCGGGCCCAAGCCCCCTCCATGTCATGATAAGGATCAAAAATCATATCCTTGTCAGTAAGAGTAGCAACAGTGGGTAAAGTAGCATCAAAGTGACCAACATGCATCCACCTCACTGCTCTTAGTAACCATCTATCTAAAAGAGGAATAAGCTTCTGGTAAGGCCTCATGTGCTCAAATATCTAGGTCATGATCAAAGAAGAATGGCTAAAGGCTAGAGCCCCTTGCCATGAAATCTGATAGAAATCTTTGTAAACAATAGCTAGGATATCCAGTCCCCAAGCAAAAAGTGTTCCCTCCTCAATCTCATGAATGATGGGTGCCCAGCACCATCTCAAATGAGCTGAGGTCTTGTCTCCTAACAGCCTCGAAGCAATCAAACCAATCAGGAACTTCCTCAAGAGTGGAATACAGAGTCGTGGCATATAGGTAAGTTAAACTCCTATCTGGTCCCTAGGGTGATTAACCCCCATGAATGCGACCCAAGAAACCTTGTCCTCATATGACTCACTAATTGGAAGAGATAAAGGATGTCCCCTCATAGGAACTCCAAGAATGTGATATACATCATATAGAGTTATAGTCCACTCTCTAGAAACCTGTGGCAACCTGAATATGTTTCTGTCTGCATCCCAGTAAGTCAAGATGTCACAGCATATGCGGGATACAAGATGAATCACAGTTACATGGCAAACCCTAACAAGACCTGCCCTCTTCAGTATAGCATGATCCTCCGGACTCAATGAAGCAAACATCCCTAAGAGCCATCCTTGCTCTCGGCAGGCATTCCATCAGATACGCATGTCATGCAAAATCTAAAGAGAACTTTAGATTAGATCTCGTAAACTTGTAAAATCCCTAAAAATCATAAAATTACAGAAAACCTTACACAAAAAAATCACATATACCTTCAAAATGATAATAAACAGGTAAATGCAATGACCAAATCTTGTCGGATCAAAGCGAAATGAGTGTTAAACAACATCAAATGCAGTCAAAAATTAGTCCAATAGGGTTGCCCCGGGCGACCCTGCTATCAAACAGGATCTCCCCCAGGTGACTCTACTGACAAAAGGGATGACCCTGGGAGCGAATCCCTCAAGCAAAAATCACTTTAAAAACCTCATTTCTCAATCGATTTTGGAAAATGAAAGAGCAATCTTACTCTAAAAGACGAGACAAATGCAATGCAACAAGAAAAATCATTAAAAACAAACAATTTTAAGAGATTTTTCACAAAATTCAAGCTAGGGTTTAGAAAAGAGTTTTTCACTGATTGCATACCTAATTCTCCATGGCTGAAGAAGAGGCGGCCATCTCTGCGATCTCCTCGATGATATCTCTCTATCGACTACTCACACGAACAATTCCCTTGCCGCTTTGCTCCAATCTCACGATTTGGCTTGCTTTGTTTGCCCTTAGCTTAGTTTCATTTATGCATTTTAGATTAGTTCTTTGCTTTTACGCATCCATTTTGTGCATTGTTTTGCGTGCTCTCATCCCTACAGGTCCAAACTGACAAAAGCAAGCAACTAGTCGAACTCAAACGATCCATGGTAAGTTCGTCATTTTAGTTTTTATTATTCGTTTTGATAAATTTAAATGTCAGACTAATAGTAGTTATTGCAGGTGCAAATTGCGGGAAATCAACAACATGTAAGGCCTAGTTTGGGAACGATACCTACCTTTCATGTAGATTACCATCCCCGAGGGGGCAAATATGTAAGCACAAAAATCACGCACTGCCTCCACAAGGACCCCTATGATGATTCAAATCCTTGTCACGTACATGTAAGCGTGAAATAAAGTCCTTTAAGCAGCAAGCCTCTTGATGACGTGTTCTCTTTTCTTGTCTTGTGTTGATTCTTCTTTGTCGATTTCTCTCTCTCCCCATTTGCGACGCTTTTCAACACTTGCGATACTTGTCAACTTGTGTTTTTTGAGATTTCAACCTTGCTCCTAAGCCTTATGAGTGTCTTGTAGGTGAGTTTTCACCTTTCCCCATTTTTTTTGTCTTGTGCACCTCTTCAAAGCCTTCTAGAAGTCTCCCGATCCATCTCCCACTATCAATTTTTAGTTCTGCCCAACCAATCCAAATCTCCCCCTATTATTTCCAGATCTCCCCCAAGAGATCCTATAGATGTAAGTAGAGATTTGGATTCTTCCACATGACTGACATGTTTCTTGATGCAAAACCCTTCCTTTTCCTCTCTTCTGCCATCTCCCATCCTATTTTTCTGCATCTGACCCTATCCAGCCTAGATCTCCCCCGGATGACCTAGGGTCGCCCCATGAGTGACCCTACTAGCAAAAGGGGTGACCCTGTCATTTTTTAAGTCGTGGAAAAACTCAAGTTTCTCACTCGTTTTTGCTCTGTTTTCACCTGTTTTTCTCTCTGTTTGCATGATTTTTGATCCCTAATATAGAGTTAACTATTCCATGCATCCACACATGCATAATTAACTCTATTTGATCTCAAATTAACTCTTTAATCAATCTCATGCATTCCCTCACCTCTATTTCCTCTCCAGTGATAAGTTATCATTGCTTCATCACTCTCTAATTAAATGAGTTCACTAGGTAATCAACCTTGTTAACTCCCCAATGAACCTTGTTAACTCATCAATCAAATGAGTTAACTCTTCAATCAATCCCTTCTTCTAAACCTATAAATACCCCCTCCCTCAAGCACAAAGGGAGGCAAATTCATTGTGCACACAGCTCTTGCCAATTTTTGCTCTCCAACTTAGCATTCAAATGCTCTCATAGGATGAAGGTGCCTTTTTCTTTATTTGTTCAACCAAGCAATGCTGCACTGCTTCATTCTATGCCATTGTGCTCAATCCAAGCTCTCATTGAGCTCATACAACCTTCATCAAAGCTTCTTTTTGCTTCTTTGGGTCATTTTGTTGTCAAGAGGATCACCTGCTACCATAAAAGGATTTGAGGTTGCCTATTACAAGGATTACTGAGGTTAGTGGAGTCAACAAATCTTCATTTCTTCTAGGTTCCTTCATTGTTTTTGCTTAATTCATAGTAATTAGAGAATCAAATTTGCTCTTGGGAACAGTAAAACATCACTTTTTCTGTGATAGTTAGATCTTGCATGTTAGATTAATCGCTTTCATATTTCTAGATCTAGATTGTTAGAAGAAGCATTTTCCCTTTTATGTAGATTAGATTGTATTAAAAACATTGAAAACCCAAAAAACATAGGTTAACTTTGCATTAGAAAATTCATATAGGATTGCACACATATTTCATTTTCATAGATTAGAAGCACTTTTGTTTCCAAAATACTCTAAAAAATACCAAAAAGAATGTTTTGCATATCATTTAGCTTGCATGCATATGGATACCCTAGAATAGACAAAATTGCAAACCCTCAATTCCATCACGAGGTAATCATAGCCACAGTTGACGATCTAATCAAACCCTTGATTTCAACATAGGTAGAACACAAGTCAAACCCTAGGTCAAAACCCTAGATCTGGTTAACGTTAGCAATTACATAACTTCCTCTATCCTGATTCACGAATGTACATAGGAGTGAGAGGAGAGTGGGTAAGGACTATCCGTGACGAGATCGAGGAGATCCATCCATGACCACAACAACAAATGTTTGTTCTACCACAAGGAGACCCATTTGTCCTCTTGTTGTTAGAAGAAACTAGACAATTGCAACTACAACGAGAATTCCTTCGAGACATTGAAATAGCAAAAGCCATTAATGAAAATAATCGTTTACCCACTCAGAGGTGGAATTAAAGGAATCCAAATAGAAGGAGAGAAACTAGTGACCCTTTGGGTCATAGGGTTATCTCAACTACAACAATCAAACGAAACATACAACTAAGCACACAACAACAAAGGCCACAGAACTTGCCAACCCCTCTCCGCAAAGTCTAACTCTCCAATGAGCCAGACCCCTATCGTGTCTTGCCTCCTCTCGACTGGCTACTTCCACGTCAGTGAGAGTGACGTGGCGGATCCCCCCGTGGCAAGGAGGGAAAAGGGTCCGTGTTGAAAGGAAGCAAGGTGTGCGAAAATCGCTTCTTGCACTAATCTAATGAGGGGAGGAGAGTGCAATTCATTTTAACCTTTCCAATTACAGAATGTTTAACACAACAACAGAGATATTGCAGCAGCAAACAACATAAGAATGTAAGACAGAAGAAGAGAGACACAAGATATATGTGGGGAAAACCCTTATCAGGTGAAAAACCCCACACTCTAAAACCTACACAATGTATTATCAAAACTGTAATGGTTTACAATACACTTGCAATGCAATCTCTCAAGAGTCTTTGACACTCGTATCTAGAGACAAACCGGCAGCATAACAACACCTATTAATCACCTCTTACATCTCCTCTCCAAGCCCCTGCTTATAATGAAGTTTTCAAGGCAAAACTGAACATATCTTGGAATGGGCATCCAACTTGGCCTCATGGCCCAAAACCCACGCCTAGGGACACTTGTCCAACACTGCAGCATGGTTATGACACTTGTCATATCACCCCATCCCAATATGGTCACCTATTTCCAACTTGGACAATGACAGATGCTCCTATGCACCAACCGGTTGTCATAGCTATCATAATTTACAGTTGTAAGAGAAACTATCATAAACATGCTATAAATAGCATATTCTCTTACAACATGACAAAACCCTCCTTGGGGTGCTCAAAGATGCCTTCTTCCAAGATGCCTTGTGACACATGTCTTCACCTGTCATAGCACCTTCTATTTCTGACTCTTACATGTCATAAAACTATCATAGGAATCTGTCATGACCGTTTCAGTCAATATTCCCTTACACACTAGTCAAGATGCCGACACATGGCAAAAAACCTCTACCACACAAAAGGGACGCCTATCTCCACATGGAGTGAGTTGACCATCCTAGTCACCTTACAAGTGTAGTGACAACTCATCGTGCCACTTCACACTAGATGACAAAATAGAATGTGCAACAAAATTATAACATATGCTAAGTAAATAAATTACATTACAATAATAAATGCAAGGAATTTGCAAGGTTGAGACACCTTAATTCCCAATTTTCTCCCACTTGTCGAACACCTTGTAAGAGCCAATAGAAATAATAGGATTTAATTGCTATAGGTTGAGAGGCCCATAGACTCCGAACACCATCTGAACTTCTCTATGCCCACTGGTTTCATTAATGCATATGCAACATCACACTCTGACTGTCACAATAGATAGTAAATTGTCTTGCACCAACACTAATATCTGAACACAATAGCTTAAGCCAAATGGCTTCCTTGCAAGCATGAGTAGCTACCAAATACTCAGCTCAACTGAACTCCACTATGCTCACTAGCTTTACAGAAGCACCTGTAACATCTTCCAAGTGATCACCAACATGACAAAGAGATTAGAATGCCAAAAAATATGATGAAATGCTAAATGCCACATAGACACACCAATGTATCCAACTTCAAACCGGTTAACAGAACATAACTTTGAAGTCCAAACATCTTCAAAACAAGATCAAGCATGTAAACTCCAAAATAGTTAGAACAACAACCACAACTAGTTGTTTACATCCAACTAAATAATCACCATTGATAGAACTTTTGCACATGACATATTCATCCCATACTGCAACTCTCATCCCTGTATAATCCACTGTCCTGCACAAAGTGACCGTCTCCCATGATAACAAACACACCAAAACCATTGATGTGCAAAAAATCTAAAGACCTTTGATACTGCAGTACAATGAAAAACCATCTACCAAAGATATACATACATCCTAGGAATCAAACTGCATGAGCAATGCCAACTGAAGTAACTCAAAGTCTACAAATCATTACTTACATAAAAAGTGGCTTATAATACATACATATAATACAAAGAACAATCACAATAATCTGTAAACTACAACCAACTGCTGCAAAATAGAGCATACTTCCACAAACAGTTTTCTGTTCACTCTCTCACCTTTGATCTCCTCCACTTCTCCCAAGTCTACATCTAAAAGGAACACATACTGTTGCCAAAAAAAATAAAGTACAACAACATTAGATGACCACAAACCCAGTGATCATACTAGATGAATAAGAACCTCTAAGAAGAAAAGTGAGACCATAAAAAGAAACTGCAAACCATAACATGTCCTTCTTCTAACATCACCAAGTGCTAAGTTGTGCCAAGTATGATCTCCTTCACAAAACCCCAACTGAAAAGCCTTAACAACACCCAACCATTTAATCTCATAAGATCAAATAAACATCAACATGGATGTAAGCCTCTCTAAACAAAGTAGATCAAAACTCATAACCATTCCATAACAAGGAATAAGCCCAATCACATCTCCTAAACTCCTCATAAATGAACATCATAAAGCAAACTATACAAATCAAGAAGATAACCATGCTAACATCCCTCAAATGAAACCTCCAGAACCAATAATTGTGGCTCAAGATTCCTATCTATGAGAAATAAAAGCATAAAACAAATGAATCTGAAATAACCTGGGCAATACCTATCAAAACATTTTCTACCAAGTGAACTGAGAGTTGGGAATGAGAATGATCCACTAAGATACAACGAGTCTCATATACTCTCTCCAAGAACAATCTCCTCTCAAGTTCAAATATCTCAGTCTTTCTACTGAAATTTAACCATTCCAACACATGATCCCTACAACAAGAGATCTCAAGCCTCACCTCAAGTCTCTCTAGTATCCATGAGCAACCATTAACCAATACATGCCAACTTAAAATGCATCCTGCAAAATCATGAAGCTTCAAGCAAATGATTAATACTCAAAATCAAAGAGAACAAACAAGATCACTATCATAACTCCCACTGCACATCTACATGATCAAGAAGCCCATCATGACATCATGATCTAACCATCTCCTCGTAAGAAGATCACATACAACAAAGTGTACAATGATGCATACATCCTGTCTCAAGAGAATATGCATCATGCCAAAACTTTAAGGTAGCATTAAGAGTAAACTATGACATAATAACATCTCTAAACAAAGGATAAACATGTTATACTGACAAATCATAAACCCAACACCTCAATCAAGATGTCAACATCTCAAACATATGAAGATAACCATCTCCTGACAACAAAAGTGAAAATGTCAAAGAACTCTCAAAACCAAGAGCTCCTCCATGACACCAATATCCACTGCAGAAGATCATCCATCACTTATGATGAATCCAACATCACTACTGAAGCTCCCACTAAAACTGTGATACTTAGCTTATAAAGGCATCATGATAACCATCCTCTCAATGAAGTTCATCCATGGCTCTAACACAATCTAACAATTGTCCTGTGCAATATCAACAACACAAAAGAATAAAATAGAACCAAGATCTCCAAGTCAAGAAGATAAAACCATCACTGTCAAAAGCTCACACTAAACTATGTAACTAAGCTATCCATGACATTATGATAAACGTGCTATAAGTCCCAATAACTGACTATCCATGCACTCTAATTATCCATCCTCTTATCCCAAAGCAACATACCAAATACACAAATGACCAAAAACAAGGCCAACTAACAAAGTCTACATAAATAGTGAATTAATCTTGTGGATATAGACAGTCCACATCTGAGTCATCCCACTACAATCAAATAGGTGATCAGCCCACAAAACTGCATAACTCGTAGATCCCAAATATGAAACATGCAAACTCATCATCACATTAGTAACTTGCAAACTGAGATACCAAAGAAGACAATCTGTAGACTTCAAGACTCAACCATCAAATCAATTCTAGATTCAATTTGCCAACAAGTCCACAAATGAGTGACTGTAGTCAAGGAACTAATCAATCATATGCTGTAGAAATGATGAGTGGTAAATCACATACCAACATCTCCACATTGAGAAAGATACAAACCTCCTCACATTATGCACGAAGCATACATACAAATCTGCAACTATCTTACATCCAGAAACACTCTCAAGGAATCATAATCTGAAAAATAGTTTGTCTGCAGATTTGCAAAACCACAAGTTTTGATTAACCATGTAAAACTTGCAAAACCACCATGTCACTGACATACATGGAGATCCATATCCACTTATCATCTGGAAACCACACAAGTCTAAAAATCACCAATATAGTTAAACCAAAATAATGGAATAACATAGATAAGCATAACCATAGATTTTTGAAACGGAACATCTACAAAACCCTCAGATCAAAACAATATGAAACTGAGACATGCAAGTACAATCAACTAATATGAAATAGAGGTCTAGGAACTTTAGGCCCATTTGTAGGCCAACTCCACAACCATCACCATGTACAAGCATATGAAGGAGCTAGGTTGTTCCAGAAGGTTTCAAGCCATCCAAAGATTAACTCCATAGCCTACATGCATTTGAGGTTAACAAGACAATGTCTTCCAATGCCAGGGACTAAAACCAAGCACCCAACATAAGCACATCAAACCATAGCCATGGCAACCCAAGTTTCTCCATGTGATCAGGGAGCCGAGAATGAACACCCAACATGAATACTTTGCTGCAAACAACCATAGAATGATAGAACATAACCACCAAGCATGAGGATTATTGCATACTGTCAAACAGGATCTCCAAATCAATAACATACTAAATGTAACCACATGATCAATTCCACAACACTCCATCTTAAGTTTCCATAACTCAAAATTTGTGCCTTTAAAAATCCCCATCTCTATTCTTCTGGATGTGCCTGCCATCTCATTCTTGCAACAAGATTTTAGAATACTCTGCATGGACTCCCACTCAACCTAAGATTAGTACACAAAACCTCTATCCAACAACTAGGACTAAAGAGAATGGCTCTGATACCAACTGAAAGGAAGCAAGGTGTGCAAAAATCACTTCCTACACTAATCTAATGAGGGGAGGAGAGTGCAAATTCATTTTAACCTTTCTAATTATAGAATGTTTAACACAACAACAGAGATATTGCAGCAGCAAACAACATAAGAATGTAAGACAGAAGAAGAGAGACACAAGATATACATGGGGAAAACCCTTCTTAGGTGAAAAACCCCACACTCCAAAACCTGCACAATGTATTATCAAAACTGTAATGGTTTACAATACACTTGCAATGCAAGCTCTCAAGAGTCTTCGACACTCATATCTGGAGACAAACCGGAAGCATAACAACACCTGTTAATCACCTCTTACATCTCTCCAAGCACCTGCTTATAATGAAGTTTTCAAGGCAAAACTGAACATATCTTGGAATGGGCATCCAACTTGGCCTCATAACCCAAAACCCATGCCTAGGGACACTTGTCCAACACTACAACATGGTCATGACACTTGTCATATCACCCCATCCCAATATGGTCATCTATTTCCAATTTGGGCAATGACAGATGCTCTTACGCACCAATCGGGTGTCATAGAATCTGTCATAGCTGTCATAACTTACAGCTGTAAGAGAATCTGTCATAAACAGGCTATATATAGCATATTCTCTTACAACATGACAAAACCCTCCTTGGGGCACCCAAATATGTCTTCTTCCAAGGTACCTTGTGACACATGTCTTCACCTGTCATAGAACCTTCTATTTCTGACTCTTACATGTCATAAAACTGTCATAGGAATCTGTCATGACCGTTTCAGTCAATGTTCCCTTACACACTAGTCAAGATGCCAACACATGGTAGAAAACCTCTACCACACAAAAGGGATGCCTATCTCCACATGGAATGAGTTGACCATCTTAGTCACCTTACAGACTCAACCAAGAAACCCTAGCCAAGGTGTATCAAGAGCTCAAAACCTTTAGAAGAGAATGAAACCAGATGGTTTACTATCTACTCAGTGGGATATAGCTTTCATGAAGGCTTAAAAACATACAAAACAACAGATAAACCCAAGTTCTCAAAGTTTTTTGTGAAACTCTAGCAACCAAGGAAAGTGCTCATAATCTTACATTGAAACAGAAAAGGGTTTCTTCTTCATTTTTGCCACAGAAACAATGAATTCAGAGGAACTCTTCAATATTTTCTCATGGTAAGCTCCAACAACACAAAATGAGAATGTATGTTCATCATATTCTTCAAGAAGAACAAGTCTTACCAGACCAAGAAGAGAATACGACACAGAAACAACGAAATAAAGGAGGGTTCTTACCAAAACTAGCAATGCTAGAACATCTTTTTCACCATTCCTAATGAGAAATACAATGGAAAATAGAAAGAGATTTACCCAAGTCAAGGAATGAAGTTTGTAGAGCCCTCGCGGAACATAGAAAACCCTCCAAAAGCCTGAAATAGTCCTTCAAACCCTCAGTGTTGGCGGCACAGCACGGAACCATGAAAGTGAAAGAGTAAAATGATGAAAAGATAGGGTTTGAATATGTTTTGTCCAAGAAGCCCTAGCTCGTGGCTAAGGGAGAAGCTTTTTGACTTATGTATTTTAAGAAAATCATTACAGAAACAAATGACCCCGTGGTTAAGAATGCAAAGACATGATGCCTAATGCCAAAAGGAGGTCGCGGGAGTCATAAGGGTTTCATGACTTTTTGTGGGGCTTTAAAATATTCTTTTAAAACCTTAGAGTCAAATAAAATGATATGAGTGAATGATTAAGGTTTGATTGAGGCAATGAGGTATCTTTTGACTTGTGTGGACTTAGGGTAGATTTGAGATTTTGGAGACCTTTTAATGGCTAAGGGTTATTTTTATGAATCCAAGGGCAGAATAGGATGTTGTTTTTGCATGGAGAGGATGAAGGAGGTTATTTTTTCCTTAAGGGCTATTGTTGTAATGTAAAACCCCTTATATTTCTACATAAATAATTGGCAAAAATATTGTATGTTAACAACTATTAAGTACAATAATGTTAAATAAATTTCCTTGATACTTGTTATGTAATAACCATAGAGGGAAAAAACATGCATTACATAACACTTATTAAATCAATCACATTGATTGCATTTAATAATTGTTAAGATAGGTTATTTTTGGTGCCTTGATGATGCAAAAAATAGGAGAGGAGTTGAACTGAAGTACAAGCTCATGTAGGGAGAGATATTTTGAGTTCTATTTTTGACTTTGAGTCAAACTAAGCTAATTTTGGCTTTCATTTGGTCAACCATTCTTTGAGGAGCAATTCTGAGCTATTTTTGCTCATCTTGGAGGATTTTTGGGGCCTTAATTTTAGGCTTTTCAATTGTGCTCACCCAGCAACTTGGAGTTGCTTTTTGAGACTCATTCATGCATATTTTTGGAGTCCAGTTGAGCTGGAGTTGACTTCCCATCCACTTTTGGGAGACAGATTTTGTATTATAGGAAAAAATCTCATGCTTTTTCTCTAGTACTTGCTTTTTTGCCTTTGCATATTGCAGAGAGGGAGATTGTCTTGTAACTCAACCATTTTTTCTAGTTTTTTTACAGTAGCAGTAGCTTATTTTCTAGTGGTTTATTGTTATTTTGCAAAGATTCCTTCCATTTTCTAATACAATCAGGGGTTCTTCTATCTGAATCCAGGTGTCTTATTTATTTTGTGAGTGATTTAATAGGAATTTTCTGTGTTTTGCTTCAAAACCTCTGAATTCTTTGTCTCATTTATTAGATGCAAGTATACAAATTTTAGTTTATTACAGGTCACAGCTTTTGCAAGATTTCTCATGCCTTTTTGTGAATTACTTATGTGGTGAATTTGATCAATTTGGATTGTAAGAACATGTGTATTGGAAAGTGTTTGTGCATCATATTACAAATTTAAGTTAAAATATTGGTGCATCACCCCCTTTAGGATAGATTTCTAATTCAGTTTCAATTTATATAGTATTCTTCTATCTCTTTTCTTCATCAAGATACAGATCCAAAGGGGCATTTAAAGGGAGCCAGCTCTTCTGGAGGTCCATTCTCAAAACAGACAAATCCACAGTCTGAGAATGTTCCCATGTTGCACAGGATTGCCAAGCTTGTAAAGGCTTAGCATTCAGGGTGGAATTCTTGGTGACAACAATTTTTGGCATGCCTAGTGGGACTCTGAACAAAGTTTTAGGCCACTAAACCACATTTTTCTTTGCTGTTAGGTATGCACAGCAAGGTTTTAGCCTTTTAGAGGTAAAAAAAAATAGCATACTTAGCAACTCAAAATTCTAATTTTTGCAGATCTAGTGAATTTAGCACATGAGAAAGGTCCAAACGCGAGGAAGTTCAACTCCATTTGAGTATCTACAACTGTCACCTCCAAAGAGAAGAGGCAGAACAGCAGTAAGAACACCCAGTCTAGCAGGGAGAACTCAATCTACTCCTCCAAGGCTCAGGACTACAGAGTTTGATCAAAGAAATTTGGTGATAAATCTTCAAATAAAAAGTCCACAAACCCCTCAAGCTCCACCAATGGCGAGAAGATATCCTTTTGTGCAATTCAATACTTGCAACCCATTGTTGCTTGCAACACATGATGACATTCCAGTGGCATCCCTGAGAGGCTTACCATTTTCACAGGTGAAGACCAAACTACTCCAATTGAGCATATAAAGGATGGGGCTACGTTGTGTTCAATCCATCACATAACATAGGAGAATGTTGTAGTGAGATTATTGGTTGCATCTCTGAAGAGTAAATCCCTTCAATGGTTTAGAGGATTGGCGTTAGGATCAATTACATCATGGGATTTATTAGGGGACACATTGAATAAGCAATTTGAAGACAAGTCTGATGATCTGTCATTGGTTGAACAACTCAGCACAATAAAGAGAGCTCCACAGGAGCATATGGATGTGTTTAGGGTGAAAAAGTAGGTTCTCTTAAACTAGGTTAAGTCCTATCTCTTCCACCTAACTAAACATTGGGAGGACAAGAACCAAGCTTGGGATCAAACCATTGATTACCTGTCTATTCCCTAATGCTAACTAGGTTTGATTCAGATGTCTAAATAAAGTTTTATCAAGTGTCTCTATTCACCAATTAAACAAACCCTAATTACACCTTGTAATAGAAAACGATTAAATTCAGAGATGAAGCAGACCAAACAAATTGCAGAAACATAGAGAACGTGGTTCAGAGATCATGCACCCAGAAATTGAGAGCTGATTGGACTAGGGCGTCTGCTCATTAGTCTCGAAAACTTCTACTTTTGAAAATCTCCTGTACCATCTGTCAGATGACCTTTGATAGTTCCCAAATCTCGAAGAATCTCCCCAGTTGGACTAGGGCGCACCCACTCATTAGTCCTGAAAGTGTCAGGATTTGAAATTTTGAAATTTAGTGACAACTGTACCTGCAATATTTGTCTTCCTGCAACTCCCTTTTGTTGTATCCTACAAAACACGATCTGCATCTACAAAAGAAGGAGGAAGATGTTGTGGCTATATAGGAGCTTGCCTCAGTCAAGCCCCATTTTTGGTATTCCTACCTTAATAATAGCTAGAGATAAAGATTTGCAAAAGTGTGTACAAACCTAATAAAGTGTATGCAAAAATATCAAACCCTAGATGTCTCAACCAAGGGAAGATCAACAACTTGCTTTGATTTAATAAACACAAACAACTTCACCTCAAGGAGATGAAAACAAATGAAGACTTGCATGAACAAGAAGGCGAATCAGCAATGTCCGCGGAGGATCTCCAAGCTCGATGTTGGAGGCTTCAACCCTTCTCCTGATCATGCAAAAGGTGTACAAACCCTAGGAAGAGCAAGATAGTCTCAAGATCTTGATTCCTAATCTCCATCCATTGTCTCCATGATAGCAAATTCAAATAATTTTCAAGAGATTCAACAAGTCACTAATCTTTAATGGCAATTTCAGCAAAGTTTTGGCATCAAGTTTGCATATAGATTGTGTGTGATAAAATGCTTTTCAAATTTCTTTTTATATCTAACTTTGGGGAAATTCAAATTTTGAAATAACGTCTCGATATCACGCGAAAACGAAAAATTTAAAAACAAAATCCTGAGGTTCACGACAGGAGCCAACACCCCGCCAAGATTCAAAATCCCAAAAAATGGGGCAGGACTAGGGTGCGGGTGCCCGAGTCTAGGCCCCCATTTTTTGACCAGATCTACATCAAGGGAGTCCTAGGGACCCATAATCCAAATTCTCTTTTCAAGTTCCATCAATAGTTATCTCAAAAAATGAACATTTTGTAACTAAACACTAGCCAATCAGGGTTTCAGGAAGACCAAAAACAAAGAGGTTAAGAGGTCACCAAAGGTGAGGAGCTAAACCGAGGGAAATTGTACCATTCCATACAGGAGGGCAATTTCTGATGTAACATTTAGCCCCCACTCTAGTGGCCATATGACACTACATGCATATGCAACTAAAGGAAAGTAGAATGCATCAATCATGAAAAGGATACCCAAAAGGATGTTGTAGAGGAAGCCAAAGTGTTGTCGCCAAGAAGGAAGAAGCCCTCAGGTCTGCAATCCTGCAAGACCACAAAATTAGGAACCGCAACCTGCAAAGGAACACTTGTCAGAAAATCAAAATCAAATCAACCTGCAACCACCACCAACAAGTCAGTACATAAACACTAAGGGGGTTGAGTGATGAGACATGATGAGGGAGGAAATCGAGGGAGATATATGTCCCCTTTGTTTCTGCTTGCTTAGTCTGAAAAGGAGAAACAAGGAGATATCTACATGCATCAATTTTGAGGGAAACGTGATGAGAAATGTGTTATGAGGGTCATTTTGAAGAAATAATGCTCAAGCACAACACAATGGATGAGAAAGAGAGTGGAACCAGGATTCCAATGCAACAAACGACACGAAAATTTGAGTTTGACGGCTCAAAATAGAGGCTCAAAAGTGAAATAGATCAATGTTGCACCTAGTTAGGGATAGAAATTCTCATCCACTTACTTTATGTAAAGGGAGTTTTCACTTATCACTTACTCATTCTTATTTCTTGTTATTGTAGAGAAGTAGAGGAAAAAGAGAAGGAGAAGAGGAGGACAGCCATGCCGAGCTGACACCCGTATCAGCCCCCACGACTAGAGATGCTCTGAGCCTGAGTAGCAGAGGCACTTCAAGGCCGAGGTAGGGTTCTAATCTTGTGCTCTTGTCATCTTTCTATTTTCTTTCAGTTGTTTGTTATCAGATACTATGTCGGGGGAGGTATCATGGACAAGGGTCCCTGGTAGGGGCACCCCGGTCCACCTAGGGCGCCAGAGTATCTCTGGGGTGCCCTAGTCGCACATGGGCGCCAATATCCCTCTAGGGCGCCCAGGTCTTCTCGGGGTGCCCGAGTCCACAAAGGACATGGGCCCTAGGCACAGGCACTCATTGTTGATTTAGATGGCATTTTTGTTGGTTTTACATGATAAACAACTGATAGCACTACTTTTTCGACCTGCAAGACGTCCCAGAGACACGAGAGCACACAGGCGATCGCCTGATGGCGCTTTTTCGAGAGTATGCTAGTACCTTGTCTCACGCGGAGAGAGAGCACTTGCAGGTGGTGGGCTTATGGTGGGTGTTTGATATGCCCACAATCAGATTTCATTGCAGCATGTTGATGGTGTTGATGGAGAGGTGGAATGCAGATACATCTACATTCCACTTGCCTACAAGCAAGATGACCATCACACTAGAGGATGTATATAGGATCTTGCGACTGCCTATCCGAGGAGAGACAATGAGAGTCATAGGACATCACTCAATAGAGTATACTCATGAGAGTCAGTTATATTGTCTGGGTCGCGTGGTTTCACAGGCAAAGCGAGGACATATTTAGCTCCGGATTCTAGAGCAGGGATGTGGTGACATTCCCATGGTTCAAAGAATCATGATTATCACTGTCACACTAGCTATTACGCTAGATAGATGAGGCATTCACCTTTATGGGGCCTCATTCACTGATGCAGAGCATGGAGGGTTCACTCAACAAACATATTACAAACACTTTCTCACAATTTCTTCAATTTGGCTAGTAGCACTTCAAACAGTGAAAATGGAGCATATCTTGCAGAATACTCCTCAAACCTAGAAACCAAATGGCATTTCAGATACCCATTTGGGCATACTTCAACATATGTGGAAATTTGATATGGTTACTTTGGAAAGTATGCTTAAAAAATGGATTGTTACTGCTCTTGACTAGGCTTGAGGTAGGTGCAGCAAATAGGGTTTTCCAGCCATAACTTTCAAACCAGAATTGATATCCAAGAAAGAAAACTTTATGAAAATACCCATTTGGCCATTATTTAACATATATCAAAATAATGGTAGGTTATTTTGTACGGAATCCTTCAAAAATGGACTGTCCTTCTGCTAAATAGGCCTAAAATCTAGAAATGTCAATCACTAATTTAACCATATCTTTCACAAAACACGATGAAATTCAATGCTACAAAAAGGAAAATTTAGAAGATTCAATACCATATCAAATACAATAGGTTTTAGGTCACCATATGTTCATACATATCCATACAATGGCCTAGAACAGAGCAGAACACTGGAAAATGCAAGAAATTCAAAGTGTTTTATTCAATAACTTCTCAAAACTTTACATTCCACTTCTACTCTTCTCCACATGACCTTACATGAAGTGTTTAAAAATATTTAAACTCATTCCCAACTATTGGTAACTATCTAACCAACTTCCACATGACTTTTCAAATGATGACCTTTCATATTCCCAATTTTTCCATTCTTGCAATTTGACAATTTTTGACAATCATTGACAATATTCAACAAAACTACTTCCTAGCAACCCAAACCAATTTTAAAACATTTAACATGGCCCATAAAGGCCTTATTACAAACCAAAATAGATTAGACCCCCCTTAGAATCCACTTTTGCATTTATTTTGCACAAATGACAACTTGTACCGTCACTTAGAAACCTAACCATGACTCCAAACACCTTACACACCTTAGAAATGGTTTTCAAGACCTTACGACATGACTCAAACATAACATAAAGCTACTATTTACAAAGTTTCCTCATGGAGGCATAAATTCCATCAGGTGCTCCTGCACCATTCACACCATTAGAGCGATGAAGGAACATCAGAGTGTATACGCATGGGGATGCAGAATGCTTGCACACCTTTATTGTGACTTGGGATGGTATGTCCATTATGAGATGCATAGTCTGATGATCTACACTTTGTTAAAGTTTTGGGATTTTGAGCACATCAAGTGCACACGACTGATAGGATACCCTATAGAGGCAGCATTCACCCATCCACATGTTCATTCCTACCCACTGGTCAGATGTTGGAGACACAATGATCTGCTATATTGGAGAGTTGTCTTTAATAGATTGAAGCCCAGTGATATTATCTAGAGACCATATTGCGGCTATATCATATGGCCTGGCCAGCTGAGATAGTTAGCGAGGATGTAGAGGGATCAGTTGATGGTCGATTGCCTTGATCACATTTTGGTTTGGTTCTATTATAATAGGGTGGCATGGCAGTTCAGATAGATATAGGATGTTCATGTAGTGTGTCTAAGCTACATGTGCATTATGCTTAGCACAGTCAGGGTGAACAGCACCCGATGACTGACAATAGCAGATGTACCACTTAGTGATGATGATGGTCTAGAGGATGCAACACTGGTTTTAGATGCAAACGATGTCGGCTGTACCCGAGCATATCAGACCTGGTGGCATACTGCATGGCTTGCTCCTATCTTTCCCCCCGGTCACCCTACAGGTGATGCCTGACCTTGGGTCGGTCACGCTAGTGACACAAGGGTAGAGGATGACGTGAGCAACTTTGTAGGATACTATGATCTCGAGGAGGATGTGGAGGATGATGAGGAGAAGGAGGTTCCATCACAGTACATCTTTAGGGTGAGACCACAACAGGACTAGCAGGAGGTGGACACTGACGAGGATACCGAGTCAAGACCACGGTCTAGAGCTCGTGGTCCAGTCTCTGTATGTGTTGGGAGACTGAGTCAGAGTGAGAGGGGAGAGTGTAGTAGGTCTATTCCCCCAGCTACAGATCAAACTGTAGAGCTCATGACACCTTCAGCCATCTAAAATCCATCCTGGCGATATGGAGATCTAGGCAAGCTTTCTTTCATTAGTTTGATGTTCTTTATGTTTATTGTTTATGATGGTTATGCGAGAGTCTAATATCTATCTTATTTCTATTTTGCAGTTGGGACAGATGCTTGGCAAGACTTTGTGAGTCGCGTCATAGCGTACATAGTACCTTCAGATGTATCTGAGCAGCGGGTACGAGCGGGGTATTCGCCACAGCCATCTGCTGGGTGAAATGCAGAGATATTTATGCCTTTTATCAGGTACAGGATGGCTATAGAGGCTATTCTAGAGTAGTCTACATGGGAGAGAGAGGAGCTACGGTAGAGAGTTGAGCATGCTGAGGCTGAGCTTCAGGCACAGCGAGATCAGACAATAGCGGTGCCTACATCGAAGAGAGAGCCATTCGTTGGTGAGTTCTTACTGCTTGAGGTCCGGCAAGTGAGAGCTGACAGAGACAAGGCTCAGGTTGAGAGAGACCAATACCATCAGATGTACCAGGAGGCACATGAGGAATTGATAGGGCTGAGAGGTGAGATCAAGGGGTTATGATCGCGGAGTATCTCTAGGAGTCATTCATGATCCGTAGCCACACATGGTCAAGCCTCTGTCACACACACACCACAAGGGCCGGAGGGTATAGGTGACTGAGGTTCAGTGATGTGTATATATTATGTACTACAACATCCCATTTTGTTATGAGGGATAGTCGACTCAGATGTATATGTGAAACTGATGATGATATATATATGATGTTTACTTTTTCTGTCTATCTGTAATGGTTTTAATCTATCACATGTGAGTTTGTAAAATGCAACTAGTGATGAATGTGGAAGGCTAATATGGAAATGTGATTAATTCTATTATGACATACTAACAATGCTTTTCAGAACATATAGTAATAAACACAATGATTAAAATTTTACATATCACCCAAATTTCCATGCCATGTTCAGCTAATACAAGAGTGATCTAAGAAAAAAGTATATAAGCAAGATACAACAATGATTAACCAAGCAAATGTAAATGTTAAATGAATTAAGACAAAATAATATCTTGTCAAAATTGAAGCTAATCTATCCGATAAATTAACTTTTAAGCATTTAACATTCAAGTGTTAAGCATGAAATTTCTTGAGGTGTGCTGCATTAATAGGTTCCTTAAGTGGCGTACCTTGTTCATTACTTAGTTGATACGCTCCTAATCCAAAGGACGCAGTTACTATGTACGGTCTGAGCCAATTAGGGTTGAACTTACCTTTTTCTCCAGGAGGCGCATTTGTATTGCATTAATTTTCATAAAGGACCAAATCCCCAACGTCAAATGAATGTTGTATAACATGTTCATTGTAGGATCATTGTATGCTTTTCTGATGAGCCTTGAGGTGTTCGAGAGCGTTTATTCATCTTTCATCAAGCATCTCAAGTTCTTGTAATCTCTTCTCACGTTCAGTATCGTCATCAATAATGTCCCTTAGGGAGATCCTTAATGAAGGGATTTCTAACTCCAGGGGCATTATGGCATCTGCGTCATAGACAAGGTTATACAGTGTATTGCTAGTAGCCATATGAATGCTTGTTCTCTAGGCCCATAATGCATAAGACAACTGAATGTGCCAATCCTTTTGATGTTTATTAACAGTCTTTCATAGGATTTGTCCAATAATTTTGTTTGAAGCTTCTGCTTGGTCATTTGATTGAGGATAATAAGGCGTAGAGAAGTGATGTTGAATACAATATTTTTCAAGGAATTTCTTCACGTCCTTGTTCTTAAATGGTGTACCATTATCGCAAATGAGGGAGGAAGGTATTCCAAATCGAGAAATAATGTTATCTTGTATAAACTGACAAATCATGTCAGTTGTCATGGATCGTAAGGGGACAGCTTCAACCCACTTTGTGAAGTAATCGGTGGCAATAATGATGAATGTATGCCCTTGGGAGGAGGGTGGGGAAATTTTAGCAATTAGATCCAAGCCCCAAATAGAAAATGGCCAAGGTGAAACTTGTGCACGAAGTTCTTGAGTGGGAGCTCGGATTAGGTGATTATGTTGTTGGCATTGCAGACACTTCTTGGCATAGGCAAAGGAATCTTGTTCCATGTGCTACCAATAATAACCCATTCGTAACAATTTTTGTACCAAGGATTTTCCCCCAAAATGCCCTCCACAGGCACCAGAATGAGCTTCTTCTAAAGCTGTCAGGATTTCTGAATTACTTAAACATCGGAGTAAGATGCTATTGTAGCTTTGTCTATATAACACATTTGACAAAATAATGTATTGTGTTGCTAGTTTACGTAGACGGATTTGGGCATTCTTAGATGTTGAATTAGGAATGGTTCCATCATGAAGATAATTGAATATATAGGAGAACCACTCATCAGTGTATGTATTACCACAGAGTTCCGAATTCACAACTAGAGGATCTTCAATTGTCGGTGTTTTAAGATTTTGAATCACAAAGGTAAATTCCTCAGGAGAATCATCAAGGGATATAAGGGAAGCTACGCTTGCCATTGCATCCTCATGTCGATTGTCTTTCTTGGGAATATTATTTATTGAAAATGATGTGAATCGTTTTAAGAGAGTTAGCACGAACTCACGATATTGAGATAGTTTGTCATGCTTAGTTTTATACGTTCCAGTTACTTGTTGTACAATAAGCTACGAATCACCATATATTGTAATGTGTTTGATATTAAGGGTGATAGCAGTGCGAAGTCCTGCAATAAGAGCTTCGCACTCAACAATGTTGTTTGTGTATGAGAAGTTTAAGTGGTAAGACATAGGAATCGGCTTGCCTACAAGGGGTATTAGTATAACACCCGCACCGGAGCCGGTTCGACATCTTGATCCGTCGAAATACAATTCCCATTTATTGTCCTTAAAAATTATTAAAATTTGATCATCGGAAAATATGTCTTGACGTTGTGTAGTAAAAGGTGGAGGAGCTTCAATTAACTGATCAACTAACGCTTGCCCTTTTATTGCTTTTTGAGAAATAAACTGAAGATTGAATTCAGTTAACAACATAACGCACTTAGCAAGACAACCCGACATTTCTGTTTTTGCAATCAGGTGTTTTAAAGGGTCTAATTTTACCATCACATGTATTTCAGCATTTAAGAGATAATGTCTAAGCTTCTATGTTGCAAACACTAAAGCTAAGCAATGCTTCTCAATAACAGTGTATCGCACCTCATAATCAAGTAAAGTTCAGCTGATATAATAAACAACACATTCTTTGCCTTCAGCATTATGTTGTGCTAACAGAGCTACTAGGGCATTGTTGGATGCTAAGATATACAATATGGAGGGTTTATCAGGGACAGCGGGTTGTAAAATAGGAGGATTAGCCAAATAAGCCTTTAAATCTTTGAAAGCTTTCTGACATTCAGAATTCCATTAAAACTTTGAATCCTTCTTCACTAATTGCATAAAAGGGTGAGTCATATCCATGAGTTGTGAGACAAATCGATGGATGGCCTGTATCTTCCCTTGCAAACTACGAAGTTGGGATATGTTTTTAGGAGTTGGCATATTAACAATTGCATCAATCTTTTTCATATCCACTTCGATACCACGATTTGAAACAATAAATCATAACAATTTTCCACTGTCTACCCCAAAAACACACTTACGAGGGTTCAATCGCATGTTATATTTCCTTATGCGTTCAAAAATTTCTCGAAGATTTGTAACGTGATCTTGGAAACAAATGGACTTCGCTAAGATGTCATAGACATAATCTTCTAAAATATTATGCATATAGTCATGAAATATAAGGGTCATGGCGCGTTGGTAAGTAGCTCCTACATTCTTCAGATCAAACAGCATGACAACCCAACAAAATGCACCCCAAGGTGCTATAAAAGTTGTTTTATATTGATCTTGGGGATTAATTAAAATTTGATTATATCCTGAAAAACCATCCATGAAAGAGAGTAATTCATGGCCTGCTATGGAATCAACAATCATATCAATGTTCGGAAGCGGAAAGTTGTCTTTTAAAGATGCTAGATTCAAATCTCAAAAATCTATACACATTCTTATACAACCATTGGGTTTAGCAATGGCAATAATGTTCGAGATCCAAGGTGAAGAGTCAATGGGGCGGATAAAGCTAGCTTGTAGAAGTTTTTCTATCTCAGCTTTGACAAGTAGTGCTACCTTAGGATTCATCTTACGAATCTTTTGTTTAAACAGCTTAGCATCTAGTTTCAAGACAATATTGTGTGTTACAATTTGAGGATCAATACCAGGCATATCTGAATAATTTCAAGCGAATAGTTCAGAGAATTCATGTAATAACTTAGTCATTTCTTCCTTTTCTTCTGAATGCAAGCAATCACCAATAGGAATTACCTTTTTAGTATTATCTTTCTCCATGAAAACATCAACAGTTTTTCCATTAAGTAAAGTACTGTGATCTAGGAGATCGGGTGATTGTGGTAGATCTTCATATTCTTCATCAGACTTTAGAGTGGCATTTATTGTGCTAGTGGTTTTTCCAAAGTATGTGCTATTGTTCAATTCATAAGGTAAGCCGCATTTATGATGGTAATGAGGAATGTTGTCAAAAGCACCTAAGAATTCCATTATCACTTCATCGGTTGCAAAGACATCCAAGGGAAATGCTCTTGGAGGACAACTAGTGTCAATCATCTCAGGAAATATCAAGTGTTGATATTATATTCACATTGAGAGTAGGACGTCTACGGGCTTTAGATTCCTTTAAAGGATTGTATCCAATGCCACTTAAATAATGTCACGAAGCAGATTCTATGGGGACTTTGATTCCTTGTTGATTAATACCACAACCATTACCTACATAATCATAGTTTTTATAAAGGATCTCAAATCCTCGACCATAAAGGGAAGCCATTTCTTTGGAAGAAGGTGGGGCTTCATAAGTATTGTAATTTGTAGTGTAAGTGGAAGTATTATCTGAGTTTGTTACCAAGGAAGCTTTATGCTTATCATTCAAAGCATGAGATGATATCGATGTAATATTTGATGTTTTGGGGATGGGGTTTTTAACTTTATATTCTCCCATGGAAGAAGATGTAAAATCTAATGAACCCTAATCGTCGCCATGGAATGCATTCGATTGCTTGGACTCTTGCATAACACCATGTGGGGCAAGAGGAGTTGACGAGTCAACTTTCAAATTGTGTAGAATCTTGGGACAAATCACTTGTTTTTGTGATTCAATTGGCAAACAATTATTAGGTTCGGGATCAACATGAATAGTGTGAAACTTATCTTTGAATATGAATTTAATTGAACGATGCAAAGTAGAAGGGACTGCCCCCAAAGCATGGATCCAAGGTCTGCCCAGAATCATGTTATAAGATAGAGAACAAGGCATGACATGAATTAGGGTATGCACAATCACAGGTCCTACTTGTATAGGTAGCATTATAGTACCCACAGATTGTCATCCAACATTGTCAAAGCCACGAATACTTAATGTTTCCAGCTTAATCAAAGATGTATCAACTTTAATCTTATGTAATAAATTAAGGCCACAAACATTAAGAGTTGATCCATTGTCAATCATAACTCTCTTAACCAGTGTCTTGTTTATTGTAACAAAGATGATCAAAGGATCATACTGATTCTGAACTTCAGGAGATGGCAACTCATGTTGTTGAAACAAAATGTTTGTCTTTGTTGCATGTATACAATATAATAGAGCTGCTACATCATTTGGTTTAATAGCAGGTGGGATAATCACCTTTTGCAAAGCTTCTTGGAGCATTCCATGATAAGTAGGCAAATTTTGTATAAGCTCCCAAAGAGATATCTTTGCGGGAGCAGCACAAAGCTGCTATACTAAATCATAGTCTTGACCAACCTTTTGTGTTAAACGAGGTGCTTAAGGAAGCATAGGTTGGGAAGCAGGTAAAGATATCAGAATGCTCAGTTGTTGTTTAGTTTGTTTATTATTCCGAGTGTTATATGCATGAGCAACCACATTATGACTAGGTTGTTGTGAACTTTGATGTGTTATTTGTTTAGCATAGGTGTAAATGTGATCAGGAGATTGAGAAGAAGGTGGAAGACCTCTAACAGTGAGCACCAGCTTAGAAGGTAGTTTGACCACATCCAAACATAAGGTGACCACAATTTTTGGTTTTCTAGAATCTTCCTTAGTTTTAGGAACATAAATTTCATTTACAAATCTTTGAAATAACAACGATTTAGAAGTTGTAGTGGATTGTTCAATCAAGATAAAATCCTCAAGGGCTTCATCTAACATATCAAAGTCATCACAACTAAATGGCTTATCATATACATGAAAATCTTACAAAAAATAATCCAACATTTTAACATGCTCTAATTAACCCAAGATTTAAATGTAAAATGATGTTTGTATGGATTTTATGCAAATTAAACACTATGCAAAACACCAAGTTATAATTTTCAACTCTTTTAGTGAAAAGATAAAGAATATCATTCAAAATTCAATGCATGCACTTTCACAAAAGATGGTTTGTAATCTAAATGTGGTTTAGGACAGCAAAATGTTTTAGATCTAATATTTAAAAGGATGCAAATTCTTTAAAGCTCGGGTTCACCAAAATGTTTAGGGTGAAAAAGTAGGTTCTCTTAAACTAGGTTAAGTCCTATCTCTTCCGCCTAACTAAACATTGGGAGGACAAGAACCAAGCTTGGGATCAAACCATTGATTACTTATTTGTTCCCTAATGCTAACTAGGTCTGATTCAAGTGTCTACATAAGGTTTTATCAAGTGTCTCTATTCACCAATTAAACAAACCCTAATTACACCTTGTAACAGAAAATAACTGAATCCAGAGATGAAGCAAACAAAATAGATTGCAGAAACACAGAGAACAGGGTTCAGAGATCATGCACCTAGAAATTGAGAGCTGATTAGACTAGGGCACCCGCTCATTAGTCCCGAAAACTTCTGCTTTTGAAAATCTCCTATACCAGTTGTCGGATGACCTTTGATAGTTCCCAGATCTCGAAGAATCTCCCTAGTTGGACTAGGGCACCCGCTCATTAGTCCTGAAAGTGTGGAGATTCGAAATTATGAAATTTAGTGACGACTGTACCTGCAATATATGTCTTCCTGCAACTCCTTTTTTCTGTATCCTGCAAAAAAAGATCTCAAAAGAAGGAGGAAGATGTTGTGGCTATATAGGAGCTTGCTTCAGTCAAGCCCCATTTTCAGTATTCCTACCTCAACAATAGCCAGAGATAAAGATTTGCAGAAGTGTGTGCAAACCTAATAAAGTGTATGCAAAAATATCAAACCCTATATGCCTCAACCAAGGGAAGATCAACAACTTGCTTTGATTCAATAAACACAAACAACTTCACCTCAAGGAGATGAAAACAAATGAAGACTTGCATGAACAAGAAGGTGAATCAGCAATGTCTGTGGAGGATCTCCAAGCTCGATGTTGGAGGCTTCAACCTTTCTCCCGATCATGCAAAAGGTGTACAAACCCTATGAAGAGCAAGATAGTCTCAAGATCTTGATTCCTAATCTCCATCCATTGTCTCCATGATAGCAAATTCAAATAACTTTCAAGAGATTCAACAAGTCACTGATCTTTAATGGCAATTTCAATAGAGTTTTGGCATCAAGTTTGCATATAGATTGTGTGTGATAAAATAATTTTCAAATGTCTTTTTATCTCTAACTTTAGGGAAATTCAAATTTTGAAATAACGTCTCGATATCGCACGAAAACAAAAATTTGAAAATAGAATCCCGAGGTGCACGGCGGGAGCCGACACCCTGCCAAGATTCAAAATCCTAAAAAATGGGGTAGGACTAAGGTGTGAACACCTGAGTCCAGTCCCCCATTTTCTGACCAAATCTACATCAAGGGGGTCCTAGGGACCCATAATCCAAATTCTCTTTTCAGGTTCCATCAATAGTTATCTCAGAAAATGAACATTTTGCAATTAGACACTAGCTAATCAGGGTTTCAGGAAGACCAAAAGTAAAGAGGTTAAGAGGTCACCAAAGGCGAGGAGCTAAACCGAGGGAAAATGTACCATTCCATATAGGAGGACAATTTCTGATGTAACAAGATGATTTCAACTTCCGTTTTCAGTGGACTTGGGATAGAATCCTAGCAGCAGTAAGGCCTACTGATGAACATGCATTTATGTACTTTCTTAGAGCTTTAAATAGTGATATAGCAGTAATGGTGCAATCAATGGGTGGTACAACACTGTCGATTGCTTATGTAGTCGTTATAAGAGCTAAAAACAACCTAATTCAAGCTGGTAAAATAGCCCCAAGGCTGGAAATGCCTATTTTTCCAGAGATACAACCATCAATCCCATTACAAATCCCACCTCTTGTTGTTGTATCAGCCCTTAATTATCAAGTTTTAGTCCAAACAAATGTTGCCCCAGCCCCATCTCAAGAGGTAAAAAGGCAAACAGAGTTATTACAAAAGCAAACAGAGTTGTTACAAGATCAAGTAGAGCTACTGCAAACTATTGGCAAGGAGTTGATAAGCATAAAAAAGCAGCCAAATCAAATTTATAGACCTTATCATGCCCCTTACCAAAATCAACAGCAAAATAACCAGCAAAACCAACAAGGTAATCAATAGAATAGACCTTCTTATCAGCCTAAAAACCAAGACCAAAGAAGGAACTTCAATACAAGGCCTTATCAGCCTTACAACCAACATGTTGCTAGCTCATCTAGAGAGTTGATACCATTGCAAAACAATATGGCACAAGAGTAATATTGGTGTTACCCCTGTAACCAACCACACAACCAATCAACCTGCTCAAATGGCATGATTAATCAGGCCTTGATGGTGCAAAATAATGTTGTTGTCCAGCAAAGTACCATACATGAAGTTTCAGAACAACAAGTTTATAATCCTGGACATTAACAATCTGATACAGCATTCATGAATTGGAAGGATGAGGAGTTTTGTGGGGTTAACCATGCATAGGGGCAAAATCAATCTGCCTAGTCCATAGAAGCTAACACGAGAGCCAAAAAAAGAGTTGTAGATATAGGACAACAAGATGGAAGAGGCCAAAATTAGCCTCAATCAAGCTAGCAAGGTGTTGTTGGTCTATCATAGTAGTTAAATATTCATGTCTTACCAAGAGGATAGCTTATCCCAACTCAGAATCAGTTGAGAGGGCAGCCACAACAAGTACAGCAGCAAGTAGAGCATGCTGCTTCAAGAGGACAACCAAAGGTTAGTTCATGTTCTTTTAATATTATTGATTATATGAAAAAGGCAAATGTAAGCATATCTTTGTGGAACTCATTATCTTTCCTAGGCCAAAAAGATTTATTACAAAAGGCCTTATCTAATACCTCTGTGAATAATGAGACCGATCAAAAGACCAGCCCAAGGTAGTGCTTGCAAATGACCCACTAGTTCAGAATGAACAACAAGCCAAAGATGTCAAACCTACACCATTTTATGTTTCATTAATCATTGGTAAAAATCTTGTGCATAACTATATGATTGATTCAGGTGCTAGTACATCAGTAATGCCAAAACAGATAGTGGACAAGTTAGCATTGACTTATGAACCAATGTCTAAACCTATGACATATTTAGATGGTTCATCCATCAATACCCTTGGAGTGGTCAAAAATTTGAATCTTACCTTGCATGCTTGCCCAAATTTTGCAATCCCGCAAGATATATATGTCATAGATCTGCCCCCATACTTCGCCTTGTGCCTTTCCAGAGATTTCACAATAAAGTTAGGAGGTTATCTATCATCTGATTGGTCCCATATGTGCTTCAGGACAAGGTATGGTACAAGAGTGACTGTAAAGTCTGAGAATATTGCTAAGGACCACATTGAACCTTATGTTCCTAGTGTTGCTAATGCAAATTTGACCTACCATGAAGAGGAACAGCCTGATGTCCATGAAACTAGAACACCAATTGAGAACATAGCAGGCGTATTTCTAGATGAATGGGCATCAGAAAACCATGAAGATGACCCTTATAAGCAAATGGAAGAAGCTGGTTTAGGCAACTATATGATCCATGAATAGAGTCATCCTATTCCTAACCTTATGAAAGGTGAAAATCAGTAGCAACAGCAAGAAGAACAACCAAAAAATGAGTTGTGGTAGCTGTACTTTGATGGGGCAAGAAGCAGAGTTGGTGTCAGGGGTGGAGCTATGGTCATTCACCTAAAAATGAGAAGTACTATACAGCATTCATATTTGCATTCAGCTATACAAACAACACAGTAGAATACGAGGCACTAATTCATGGCTTGGAATGGGCCAGAAAAAAGAATATTAAGTGTTTGCAGTTATTCGGTGATAGTGAGCTTGTGGTAAATCAGGTAAGAAACATTAATGTAACCAAAAATGACTTATTAAAGTCTTATAAGCATAGAGTATGAAACTTAATTGAAATTTTTATGCATTTAACCTGTTGTCCATACCTAGAAATCAGAATAAACAGGTTGATAAACTTGCAACCATGGGGGCTGAATTTGATATACCCAAAGAAATCAAAAATACTGAGAAACAGAAGTATATGAAGGTGGTTGTGAGGCCATCAGTGCCTGATAATAACATACATTGGCAGGTTTTTGAAAGTGATGACCAAATAGCAAATTTTCTCATTGAGGAAGTTGAGTTTTCAGCTGGTAATCAGCAGAAATTGCAGCAGCAATTTGAGGACCAGATTGTATAATTATGAAATAAACTACCCAAAGGCCTGGGGACTTTGGAGTCAATCTTCAATTCAGATGATCAGTTAAGGAAGGAAAAAGCCAGCATACTTATCAAAGAGGAGCAATATGAATTAGTTGAAATATTCAAGCCTAAGATTCTCAAATTAGGAAAGGTATGTACAACTGAAGATAAGCATGCTTTTGTGTTATTATGCAAAGAATTTGATGATATTTTTGCATGGGAGTACAAAGACCTCAAAGGTTTTAACCTCAAGCTAGCTCAGCACACTATAGAGCTAGAACCTGGGGCAAAACTAGTGAGGCAGAAGCAAAGGCCTCTTAACCCCAAGCTGGAGGTTATGATGAAAACAGAATTGAACAAGCTAATACAAAGCAACATCATTTTTCCAATCAAACACACCTCATGGGTGTCCAATCAGGTGCATGTTAGAAAGAAGAATGGTGAGATCAGGTTGTGTGTTGACTTCAGGGACCTAAATAGAGCATCATTAAAAGATCACTATTCGCTGCCCTCAATGGAGCAGATTCTACAAGTGGTTTCAGGTTCTGAAAGGGTTTCTTTGCTGGATGGCTTTTTAGGCTACAACCAAATTTTGGTTAAGGAAGAAGACCAGTATAAGATAGCATTCACAACCAAATGGGGTACTATGGCTTATCAAAAGATGCCATTTGGGTTGTCAAATGCTGGAGCAACCTTTCAGAGAGCCATGGAGATGGCATTTCAAGGCACAATGAATAAATTTGTTTTGGTATATCTAGATGATATTACTATTTTTCTAAGGATGCTAAAGATCAATTTTCCCATCTTAGATAGGTCTTTGAAAGGTGCAGAGAATATGTAGTCTCATTGAACCCCAAAAAGTGCATATTTGTTGTTCATGAGGGTAAGTTATTGGGTCACATTGTTTCCAAACATGGGATAACAATTGATCCAGAAAGAGTGAGTGTTATTTCAACCTTACCCCTACCTACCCATAAGAAGGGAATGTAAAGTTTCTTAGGAAGAATCAATTTTGTTAGCCGGTTTATTCCAAATATTGCAAGTTTATTAAAGCCTCTAACAGCCATGTTGAAAAAGAATATTGGTTTCAGCTAGACTAAATAAGGAAAGGATAGCTTTGAAGACATCAAAGTAGCTATAGCAGCAGCTCCAACATTAATAAACCCAGACTTCTCAAAAGATTTCATTATGTATGCCTATGGAGGAGTTGACTCTATCTCTACTATGTTGACTCAGCAGAACAAGGAAGGTCAAGAGCAACCAATAACCTTTTTCAACGAGGGATTAGAAGGCTATGAGCAAAGGTACACAGTTGTTGAAAAGAATGTACTTGTTGTAATAAGAAGTCTTAAAAAATTTAGACACATGTTATTAAACAATAAAATCCAGCCGATGGTTGTCCATCCAAGTGTGAAAGAATTTTTGTTGAGCAAAGATCTGGCAGATAAAAGAGTTGATTGGATAACTAGAGTCATGGAGTATGATGTCGACATCAAGGTTACCAAGCTAATTCAAGGTAAAAGACTATGTGAATAGCTAGCTAAAACAACAGAGGATGAGGTAAAACTGCTAGAAGAAGTGGTTTTAATGGTTGATACTACTGTTGTACCTGTTGTCCCAGCTAGCAACATTAGCTGAACACAAGATATGATGCATTATTTACAGACCGGGGAGTGCCCAATAGGGCTAAGTGCAGCAAAAAGAAGGTATTACAGGCTGCAAGCAATTCCTTATGTTATTGTCAATGATATTTTGTTCAAAAAAGACTACAATGGAGTGCTCTTAAGATACATTGAAACAGATCAGATTGATAAAGTGTTGCATGAGTTTCATGATGGACTAGCTGGTGGTCACTTTGCAGCCTGTACAACAGCCTTAAGATCATGAAGGTTGGATATTATTGTCCATATCCTTTCAAAGATGTGCATACTTGGGTAAGGAAGTGTGTGAAATGTGTTGTATTTGCAGGTAAACAGAAATTAGTAGCCATGCCACTACAACCCATCACAGTGGATCAATCCTTCACCAAGTGGGGCCTTGACTTCATTGGAGCAATTAACCCACCTTCAAGTTCTGGTCACAAGTGGATATTAACATCCATGGATTTTTTTACTAAGTGGACAAAGGTAGTAGCTTTGAAAGAAGCTAATGAGAGTATTGTTTTGAACTTCTATGAAGACTTAGTAGCCAGGTTTGGTGTACCAGATACAATCATTTTAGATAATGCATTAGCTATTGTTGGCCTAAAAATAATTGACTGGGCTGTCAAACATGGTGATTATCTAAGCACTTCTTCAAATTACTACCCTCAGGGGAATGGGCAGTCTGAATCCACTAATAAAAACCTCATCAGGATCGTCAAACGGACAATAGAAGATAACCAGAGAACCTGGCATTCAAAGTGGAAATCAGCCTTATGGGCTGATAGAGTGACTCCTAAAAGGTCAACAGGTCAATCTCCTTTTGTACTTGTTTATGGTAAAGAGGCTAAACTACCTATCTCAACTGAGCTACCAGCCATAAGTCTCATGAAAGAACTTGAGTCCATGGAGGATGGTCCTATGGAGGTACGCTTGGTTGAGCTAATAGAGTTGGAAGAAATAAGGAAGCAAACAGCACAACAATTAGAGATGTACTAGATGCAAATGAAAAGAACATTTGACAGGAGGGCAACTTTCAGAGTTTTCAAAGAGGAAGACATTGTTCTTAAGTGGGATGAGTTGAAAAGTAGACCTAGTAAGCACAATAAATTTGATGTTATGTGGATAGGCCCATTCATGATTGTTGAATGCAAACAACACAATGCTTTCCAGCTGGCCACTATGGAAGGAGAGGTGTTACCCATCCTAGTTAATGGGATTCACCTCAAACATTGTTTTTGAGGAGCAAAAAATTTGGAATTGTATCATAGTAGAGTAGTTTTTCAGTTAAATAAGTGTTGGTTGCACAATAGTTTCATTTTAGTTTTGTCTTTCTAAGAAGTGTTGATGCATAGTTGCCTAGTCCTGTTTAAAGCCAGCATTGTTTTGTTTTCTGTTGTTGTTCTATTTCTAGCAACTGAGTTTTTAAGAGAATTTCTAAGTTGCAAGTGCTAAGGTAGACTCTATTACCCAATGGACATACTAGGCAACTGGCCTTGAGAGTTTTAGTAGGCAAAATTGGCGTAGAGGTTGCCAAAAATGTTACCAAATTATGCTTGGAAGCCTAATTAGGGTGGGTTGTAACAATTGTTTTCTAATGCTTTCAGGAAGCAAGTGACTTCAAAAGAAGAGGTAAAAGAAAGCTTAAGTTCATGAGTCATCTAGTCAGTATATATTGTCTTGATGAAGAACTGTTTAATGATCATGCTACCAAAATCATGTAACAGCTCAAATAGAGTTGTTACACGATCCAGATAAAATGAAGATTGCCCCAACAAGGTAGGAGGTATCCAAAGGACGATAGGTGAACTTGAAGCTAAATTAGTTCTTTGCAGATCATTTTTCAGATGTGTTCATTGCAGTCCCTTCATTGCAGTTTGGTACAGTTTCATAAAGGCACTTAAAACTTTGTCAAAATTTTCATGATTATAAACACATACTTCATGCAATAATGTTCGGTTTGTGATATGCAATTGATTTACAAGGAGAAATTATACATGAGTCATTGCATGAGATGAAATAACTATTATATTCAAAAGAGGAGTGTTTATATGATCCCACACAAGCTGTGGGAGTAACTGTAGGTGATGAGATGTACAATAACGAGTACATTGCAAGAAATGAAAACATATAAAAGCAAGATGGGACCTGTCATTGCTTGAGTGAATGACGAATCCTATTATCCGCATCCGCATCTCCAGTTGTCCTAGTGATAGCTCTGAGAGAACACCTATAGGAGGTAGAGAAAAATGATGTTAGAGCTCAAGGTTTCATCTCTGCTTCTATATACAATAATCCAAAATGTACTTTCTATTCTTCATCTCATCAGCAAAGTGGAATAGATAAACTGAACATCAGATGTAGAGGAATGAAATAAGAGGAAGAATATCAGATCAAACAATCAAGAGAGAGGCTTTAGCCTCTATGTTTTTATCTAACATGTTTGTTCACTATGTGGATATAGGTACCTGAAGACCTTTCATCAATAGCATCTCTTACAACAACTATAAAAGCATGAGACAACAATTAATGAGTATAAAGGAGTAGTTACAGCATGCAAGGAAGCATCGTGGCAATCCCAATATGAAAGCTTCCCATACAATACTTGAAGAAAGCAAAAATAAAGCAATGGATACAGACTTGTCATTGGTTTCTAAAAGAATAAATGTAAAGAGTAGTGCTACTGAACATGTATTTTAATGGTAGGCACAACATACCATAGTCAACAATGCATAGAGCAAACAAGGAATACTAAAACAGTCATAAGGGGATGCATAAGAATCAAAGAAACAGGATAAGCCTGCATATGGGGCAATCATACACTGCATAAGGAGCTACAATCATTATCAAGAAGAAATAATGGTATGTGGAATTTACAGAGATATATTAAGACAATGATCTGCAAGTATAAGGAACAACACTATTTGACAATGGGCAGATATGGTCTCTTAGGCCTGAAACAATGTCCATAAGGACAAATTGAAAAGCATGCATTTGCAAAAGGTATTAGAAGTATGTTACCTCTAGAATTCAGTTGTCAAAGAATTAGGAATTGAGTGTGTAACCCTAAGTAAGTCTTGCATAACCATTTGAGGGTTTTGTACAACCTTTCCAAGTAAACACATGATAAAGGGCAAGCTGCAATCATAAACAAAAGACTTGGGACAATGAAAATGTTAGGTGCATGTATGAACAAGGGTGTAGAGGTTTGAGAAACATGCAAAAAACCTTTTCAAATATCATCAATAGATACCAATACTCAACAAAATGAATGCAAATTAAGTTTCTATGCCAAGCAGTGATCAAAGTATGTAGAGAAGATGTTTGATCAAGGGATTTTCCACTAGTAAGGTATGAAGAACAACTCCACTTTGTTCGATCTGATAGGGGCCTTGAGGATTTATTTTGTCATTCAATGAAGGAAATCTTTAAGGACTGTTTAAACAACAAACAAGGGTGAAAAATTTTCAGCAGGCACAACAGTATAGAACAGTGAAAGAGGATCAAAAGGTGCAGTCACGGTGGATCCAAGAAGCTTGACACAGTCTCAAAGATTATAGGACAGCCTGTCATATAGAGAGATATATTGCAAGTTTTGAAAGTTATGAAAAGTAGTCAACGGCATAAAATGGAAACACTTTCATGAAGAAGCATCATAGCAACTGCACAGCCACACATACAGGAGCTATAGAAGCTTGTATCTATCTAGTACAAAGAAATAATATGATTAAGGTTGAATGGCATAGAGGTGCATTCAATAATGAGTAGAGAACATCATTACCAAATGAAAAGAACAGTCAAAACCATGGAAGGATGTAAAGGATCTTTTTTGTGAAGGTATAGTCTCATAGACCTTTGAAAACAACCCTAGTAACTATTTTTAAACAATGTTATATTTTGAAGAACATTCATGCAAAAGAACATTGAGAAAAGAGACAGTGTAAATAGGGAGTCAAGAACGGTAACCAACACTGTCACAACCATCAATGGTATATATGGTTTGCCTCAAGTCATTGATGAAGATACTTTAAAGATTCTGTCAAAACCTAACCAACATCACAAAGGTAGAACCTCCAAAGAAGATGAGAACAAGAGCCACAACAAGTATGGGTCTACTTACCAATACAAAAGGCAAATAACAGTGTTGGAAAGAAACTCAAAGGATAGTCAAACAAAGATATAATGCAGTCATGAAGGTAGGCATCCACATCTGCATGGTGAAGAGATAAAGGTACAATAGTCATTAAAGGACCATCATAGAAACACTTTGAGTCATTCTTAAGGAGCAGTTAGATAGTCATCTGAAGCAAGTCATAAAAGAGACAAAGAGAATGAACAAAGGACTATCATACTGTCAAATGAGAGGGACACTAGCATCATCAAAGAACAATCAATGTAAGTGCAATCATCTAAAGATACAATGCATGGAGGATAAGCCAATATGAAACATATACATATGCATTCAAAGTATACATTCAATGGAGGAGTCATCATACATCAAAGACTACATATGAAGAATGAAAGCACAGAAATATCATGCTATAGGAGCATATAAGAATGAAGAGATGGGGATAGTCATATAGGAACAATAGGGCTAGTTCCCACCAAAATAAAGCAAGTCTTTTCACTAGATTTTATAGAGCAACAGTAGACAAAGAAAGGTCCATTTTCAATTACTTCCTTCACAGAACCAGAGAGAGGGGAGAACAGGTACAAAGTTTTCATCTTAGTTTTTCACTAAAATAATAGCAAAATAGAGGTCTTTGTCTTGAATTTTCTCATTTTAGGAAAAATCATCACCACGGTGACAAAAGAAGTATAAAAGTGCAGTTTGTTTTCAAAACATGTATAAGAAACAATAGTGTGCACATTGTGTTCAATGAATGGAAAAAGGCATGTTATAGACTTAGCCAAGAAACCCTAGCCAGGGTGTATCAAGAGCTCAAAACCTCTAGAAGAGAATGAAACCAGATGGTTTACTATCTACTCAGCGGGATATAGCTTGCATGAAGCCTTAAAAACATATAAAACAATAGATAAATCCAAGTTCTTACAGTTTTCTGTGAAACCCTAGCAACCAAGGAAAGTGCTCATAATCTTACATTAAAACAGAAAAGGGTTTCTTCTTCATTTTTGCCACAAAAATAATGAATTCAGAGGAACTCTTCAATATTTTCTCATGCTAAGCTCCAACAGCACAAAATGAGAATGTATGTTCATCATATTCTTCAAGAAGAATGAGTCTTACCAAACCAAGAAGATAATACTACATAGAAATAGTGAAATAGAGGGTTTTTACCAAAACCAACTGTGCCAAAACATCTTTTTCACCATTCCTAATGAGAAATGCAGTGGAAAATAGAAAGAGAATTACCCAAGTCAAGGAATGAAGTCTGTAGAGCCCTCATGGAACATAGAAAACCCTCCAAAAACCTGAAACAGTCCTTCAAACCCTCAGTGTTGGCGGCGCAGCATGGAACCATGAAAGTGAAAGAGTTAAATGATGAAAAGATAGGGTTTGAATATGTTTTGTCCAAGAAGCCCTAGCTCGTGGCTGAGGGAGAAGCTTTTTGAATTATGTATTTTAAGAAAATCATTACAGAAACAAATGACCTTGTGGTCAAGAATGCAAAGACATGATGCCTAATGCCAAAAGGAGGTCGCGAGAGTCATAAGGGTTTCATAACTTTTGTGGGGTTTTTAAAATATTCTTTTAAAACCTTAGAGTCAAATAAAATGATATGAGTGATTATGATTAAGGTTTGATTGAGGCAATGAGGTATCTTTTGACTTGTGTGGACTTAGGGTAGATTTGAGATTTTGGATACCTTTTAATGGCTAAGGGTTATTTTTATGAATCCAAGGGCAGAACAGGATGTTGTTTTTGCATGGAGAGGATGAAGGAGGTTACTTTTGCCTTAAGGGCTATTGTTGTAATGTAAAACCCCTTATATTTCTGCATAAATAATTGGCAAAAATATTGTATGTTAACAACTATTAAGTGCAATAATGTTAAATAAATTGCCTTAATACTTGTTATGTAATAACCATAAAGGGAAAATTACATAACACTTATTAAATCAATCACATTGATTGCATTTAATAATTGTTAAGATAGGTTATTTTTGGCCCCTTAATGATGCAAAAAATAGGAAAGAAGTTGAACTGAAGTACAGGCTCATGCAGGGAGAGATATTTTGAGTTCTATTTTTTACTTTGAGTCAAAATGAGCTAATTTTGGCTTTCGTTTGGTCAACTATCCTTAGAGGAGCAGTTCTAAGCTATGTTTGCTCATCTTGGAGGATTTTTGGGGCCTTAATTTTAGGCTTTTCACTTGTGCTCACCCAACAACTTGAAGCTGCTTTTTGAGACTTATTCATGCATATTTTTGGAGTCCAGTTGAGTTGGAGTTGACTTCCCATCCACTTTTGGGAGACAAATTTTGTATTATAGGAAAAAAGCTTATGTTTTTTCTCTAGTTCTTGATTTTTTGCCTTTGCATATTACAGAGAGGGAGATTGTCTTGTAACTCAACCATTTTTTCTAGTTTTTTTACAGTAGCAGTGGCTTATTTTCTAGCAGTTTATTGTTATTTTGCAGAGATTCCTTCCATTTTCTAATACAATCAGGGGTTCTTCTATTCGAATCGAGGTGTCTTATTTATTTTCTGAGTGATTTGATAGGAATTTTTTGTGTTTTCCTTCAAAACCTCTGAATTCTTTCTCATTTATTGGATGCAAGTATCCAAATTTCAGTTTATTACAGGTCACAACATGTGCAAGATTTCTCATGCCTTTCTGTGAATTATTTATGTGGTGAATTTGATTAGTTTGGATTGTAAGAATAGGTGTATTGGAAAGTGTTTGTGCATCATATTACAGATTTAAGTTAAAATATTGGTGCATCACCCTCTTTAGGATAGATTTTCAATTTAGTTTCAATTTATATAGTATTCTTCTATCTCTTTTCTTCATCAAGATATATATCCAAAGGGGCATTTAAAGGGAGTTGGCTCTTCCAGAGGTCCATTCTCGAAATAGACAAACCCACAGTCTAAGAATGTTCCCATGTTGCATGGGATTGCCAAGCTTCTAAAGGCTTAGCATTTAGGGCGCAAGCCTTCGTGACAACAGTAACATCATAAGCTCTCAGATACATGTTGATACAAATAGGTAGATCAGGTTTGAAAACTTTTGTTATGTGGGATAAGGCAACGAAAAATCTATGGTTGAGCTCCATACTGGACTCTCCTTCCTACCATTTACTATTTTCAAGTTCTTGGACAAGAACAACAATGTTCAAATCACTTTCAAACTTTTCAAATGCAACCACTAATTGATCCCAGGAAGCAAAGTTATGGTTGGGGAAACTAATGAGCCACTTTCGTGCCACTCCACATAGAGATTTAACAAAAAATACCATCCACATATCTTTATCTTCAAATTGAAATTTATCCATGAAGTCTGAAAATGCCTTAATATGTGCCTTCCCATCATACACTTCACACCCATCAAATAATGGCATCTGATAATCTATTAGTGGGCATGGACTACTTTTCGTAATTGACCTATGAGAGGTCCATTTGTTTGTATGTGGCTTTGTTAGCAATGGGAGGAGGTTGAAAAAATGAGCTTTTGGCAACAATAGGATGGGCACTGGATTGCGGCTTGGATTGACGTAGCACGATCTTATTTTCTTTCTTTTTTCTTGCTACAACAAAGACTCTAGGAACTAATTTCCTTTTTCAATTTCATACTATAGCCTAGTCAACTTATTTTGATTATACAAGGGTGCATATAGGTTTGGGTTTTATGAATAACAGGGACCTTCATCCTCATCATACTCATGGACACTCTCTCTATCATATTATACTTTTGAAAAAATTTCCCTATGGTAAACTTGTCCATTCCACTCAGCCATAGCTGATTACAAATCACTTGTGCAAGAATAAAGGAGAGCAAATAACATGTTTCTTTGCTAAGAAAGAAACCATGGATCAAAATTGGAAGAAAAACATGTACCTTAACCAGTTGTAGTCTCTCTAAATCATACACACAATAGAAACACTTTGTTATCTTTGGCAATAGAGTCGCCACCTCAATGAATGAGGAAATCCCCGAAGCGTGACAATCTTCAAGGCTGCAAAAAAAATTTTGGGTTCTCTAACCAGTAGTCATCATTTCTTCTCAACCTAGTAATAATCATCCCCAACAATGGCTCCATTCTGTTGGTGTAAGTTGACAGGATGCCAGACTTACCCAAACACATTGAAATGCAGACTTTAGACTTACTGTTACCAAGGGGTTAAAATTTCTCAACCTTTCAATTCATTCCCCGGCAACGGTACCAAAATGTTGGTTTAAGTTGACGGGATGCCAACTTCAACACATAACAAACTACAAACAACGAACTAATACAAATTCTAACGATTGTTACAAAGGTGTTCAAAATAATTCAACCTTTTAATTCAAATCCTTAGCAGCAACACCATTCTGTTGGGTCCCAAAATAGATGCTACCCCAAACCCTAAAACATTTCACAATCACCAAGGCCAAGGGTGTCGTCAAGGTGATTTAAAGAGGTTTATTAATAGGTTAAGGGTGATTTTGGCCAACTAACAAGAATGAGTATGCTCCTCTACACTTCAATCTCATCTAGACCTAGGAGGGATATTCCTAGAGGCATGAAATAGAACATAAACAAACAAACACAGCCATACCCAATGTACACTTGACCCCCAAAGTTATCACTAGGTCAAGACAAACTAGCTACATAGGCCTCTGATTATGCTGATCACTGCACTATGCATTTTACACCCAAACATGGCAATACTAGACTCCTTAAGATGAATCCACTTAACTTCTCATACACAACATACATAATATAGGCATGCATGTACATGATTCATTAATGCTTAAAATAGTTTTGCATTACTTCAGATTTATCCCTAGTTTTTATACTAAATCATGAACAACATGTAGAACCCTAAAATAAAACTACTCCTACTCCTACAACTAACATGAAAAGGGTTTTGAATAAAATAGTGATTGTTCCATCCCCAATATGGACCAGTGCCTACTCCATTGGGCAACAGAGTCATAAGCAATAAAGAGGAAAGAAATGGATTGAACAAGCATCAATAGAAAACTAAAATGTATTCACATAAATTTCTCAAATTATACTTCATACATTGGACATACTTAATTATCCAGAGCCAAACTACAATGACCCATTTACAACAAAGAGATAACTCAACACAAAGCTTGTATTGACTTGAATGTTGTCACACATTATCAAATCTCTATTACAATTGCACCAACTGTGATGAAGGTAAAATACAAAGTTGCAACTATGCATTCCCTCGAATCACTGCAAATAGCCATGGAGACATACCATTGCATGAAGATATGCACTATAATCCCTTCTTACGTTGTATCAGAAGCATTCCTCCATTCACTACCCATACATCATCTTTTGCTTGATGCCCTAAAATCTCCCTTAGGATTTCCTGACCAGACAATTGGTTCAGCGACCAACTCTGAAAACATCTTTTTCTCATACATATATAGCAATCTCAATTCACTGTAAAAGCCCAGGGCGTTGAAAATGAGTCAACATGCCAAGCCCATGCGGCAATAAATTTGGCCTAGAGGCTCTGTTAGAAAATCTACGGATTTTGTGGATGCCCATGCCCTATGCATTGATTTTGTCCTTAGAAGGTCTTGCATAAATATTGGCCACTGAAACAATTCATCCTCCCATTAAATTTGAGTACCTGTGCATTTCAAAGGTGTGAACTATTTTAGCTACCTGCATAATATCACCCTGCAATAATAGCATCACCTATGGAGGCATGTTTCAGGCACCCAGGAAACCGTGACTTTTATGAACCTTTTACAACACTTTAAAATATTTTAAATCTTACTTTAAAATATTTCAAACTATTACATTTATACTTCATGCTTCATATTTGATCTATTACATTTCTACACTGACACACTTAATATTTCCGCTCAATTGCCAAATTTAACCATCAGCAAATTCACCTCTTTTGCACTTTTGGGACCTTCATCAGCAAATCACCTTATTGGCGAATCTAAGAAATCATGAATCATTTATCTTCATTAACTTTCCTTTGTCGGCAAAATTCTCCCTTCACGAACCACTTTCTCTATTGACTTGTCTTCTTTCCTGCTTTCTTTGCCTTATCGATGAATCTTTCCTTTCGCAAACCATGCCTTAGCCTCTTATTTCTCTCTCTATCTCTTTGGCACTTTGTCCTTCCTTGTCCTTGCTTCCCTTCTTTACTGGCAGATCCTTTATCAGTTGACGAAGTGCCTCGACGGTGAACTTGGTTGTCGGTGAACCTAATGGTTTCTGAACCAACTAACCTTCAGATTGTCTCTTTCTTCCCTTGTTGCAAACTTACCTTCTTTCTTCCTTAGGGAATTTCCATTTGCCTTTATTGGAAATCTATCCTAGTAACAAACCACCTTGTCAGTGAACCTAATGGTTTGCAAACCATTCTTCAATTCGACCAAGGTGTTCGCTTGCCTTTTCCTTTGTTTTTCCCTTTTTCCTTTGTCGAGAACTTTTCCCCACAGCTAACTTTACCCTTTGTCTCTTTTTCCTTTAGAGAAACATCTATCCTTTCCTTTTGCCTTGGAAAATCTTTGTCCATTCCCTTTATTGATGAAATGGGACGTTGGCGAACCTTGTGGTTAGCAAACTCCCAATTTTGCCAACAAAGGCCTTATTCATTTCTCTGATGAAGACTTGACCACTTCTTCTCCTCTGCATCTTCGTTGTTGGGGTGAATTCGCCAGCCGATGAACTCGGTGATCGGTGAACCCAACAGTTCATGAACCACCCACATTGCCAACAACATTTCAACTTAGCTTTCTTTTTCTTTTCTTCTTTGCTTTGCTCAGCCTCCCTACCTTATCGGCAAATCTAGCAATTGGCAAACTTGACAGTCGACAAACCTAATGATTCACGAACCGCTAAATTCATTGACAAAGACATGACGCCAACCCTTTCTTGCCTTAGAAAAACTTTCTTCCACTCTCTTGTTGCTTCGTTGGAGAATTGGGGAAAACACAAACTCACGAAGTTAGTCGGTGAAATTGGTGGTTCGCGAACAAGCCAATTCACCGATAAAGGCCGCAAACTTCAACATTTTAGAAAATTCTCCAAAGGAAGGAAAGAAAACAATAAAGGCCTAGGGGAATTTTATGATGGTAACCCATGGAATTTATCTCAGATTGGTTATAAATAATGGGTTTAACAACAAAGGCACAAAAGTGGGATTTTTTTTTATGGATTTGGGATAAAATAATACAAGTTTGGAAGCTAGTTTTTTCAGGTCCCAACAGGTGTCATACTCAATTCTTCCATTCCACATTGTTGTGTGTATGTTTAGATGTTCTTGTGATGAGATTTGGCCTTGGTATTTTGGTATGATCTGATGTATTCTCCCTCTTCCAGTAAGTATCTTTTTTTTTTGAGAATTTTGAATACTAGCCAATCCTGTATTGTTGCTTTGTGGGTATTCCACCATCTTGCGGAGTTACATATCAGTGTGTGTTGTATAACATTGAATCTTATTTACTCATATGTGAAAATGCTTGCCATTTCCATTAGGTATGTATGTAGGTCCTTTACACCTGAAAATTATGGTAATTTGATGTGTAAGATCCCCCTTGCAATGTGGTTACTTGTCTTGATTTTGTGCTCCTATCTTTATTTTGGTCTTTTAAGTTGTCGCATGTGTTTTGTGGTGCTTCTTTATCCAATGTGGTACTTTGTGGTAAGTTTTCTTCTCTGAACTAACCATAAATATTATACGGAACCTGTCATTCTCCGGGCTTTTGTTCTAATTCATTGTTTAACCAAGCCTCCAGTACTTCCTCACTATTTGTGCTATAATTGTTATCCTCTATCTCTATTTCTCCCTCTAAGTTTGGTTCTATTGTGTCATCATTGGGTAGTCTATATTTTGAATAGAGAACTTTAGAATCTTCATCACTTTGCTCTACATGATTAGTTTCTTCAATATAGTCCTCTTTCATGTTTGCCCCTAATGGTATATGTACAATTCTAGTGTTATCCACAAAAGATATCTCCTCATTCCAGGAATCCACAATTTGATTTGCATTTACGAACCATTACAATCCTAATAGTGCATTAAATGAATCAAATGGTTCGTTCATCGCCACAATTTCAAAGGACCTATTATTTCTTTTATGTCCATTATATTGACTTCTACTTGTTTCCAGGTTCCTAATGTGCCCATGTTTGATCCATCTGCCAAGCTAATATTGTAAGGAGTGTCATTAAGTCTTGGTCTCCCTAATTGTTCCTAGGACAAATACATGTTATGTTGTTTCTAAGGTGTCTTTTCCAAACACTGGCATCTTGATGGGAGAGTCCATTATTGTTTTCTCTGGTGTTTGTATTACTTTGCGGTGAGTTGTCTTACAGTCTTTCTTCGTAGGTTTCTTTTTCTATATTAGGGTTTTATTCTCCCTTCCTTTATCTCTTTGCAACTTAATATCAAAGTATTATTTTCCCAATATTTCTTCTCAATCCTTTATAATTTCTTCTTCTATTTCCTTTTGTTTGTCTATTTCTTTGTTGTTATCTTCCATTGAAATTCTCCTTGTCTTATCGGGCACATGGGGTGACTCTTGGTTAGGGGGTTGTATCTCTTCAAACTATAGTTTTCTTTTGGGGGATAATTTTTCATTTGTTAATGACATCTCATTATTTATTGGTGAGGCTTCTCTTAATTTTCTTGTACTCCTGGAACTAATGTTTTCATATACCCCATCTTCTCATCTTTCCCTCATTTTAATTATACTTTGATTAACTATTACCAAATTGTGCTTTGCAGCCTAATTAGATTGGGCTATAACAACAGTTATCTTTGCTACTTTGGAGAAGCAGAGAGGTTCAAGAGGAAGGGAGAAGAAAGTTTAGGTTTACAGGCCAGACTAGAAGACCTACTGTCCCAATGGAGGACCGTTTCACTAATCGTATTACCAAGATCATGTACCAGCTCAATTAGAGCTACTACATGAGCCAGATAAGATGAAAGGATACTCCAACAAGGCAGGAGGTATCCTAGGACTGTCATGAAAGATTAAAGCTAATCTATGCATTGCAAATTATGTTTCAGTTGTGATCATTGTTCATTCATTGTAGTTTGATACATTTCATAAAGGTACATAGATCTTGCTAGTCTACTTATGATTATAAACACATGTACCATGCAATAATGTTCATTTTATGTTTATGCAATTGATTTACAAAAGAAGGAAATGATATACAAGTCATTGCATGAAATAATTGTTTATATTCATAAAGAAAAGTGTTTATATGATCCCACACAAGACGTGGGAGTAACTGTATATGATGAAATGCACAATAAGTATGTCTAAAGTAAAAGAAAGCATATAAAAGAGGAGAGGGACCCATCATCACATGAATGATGAATCTCGTTGTCATCTTCATCGTCTTCAACTGGTTCCAATGATATCTCCAGGAAGACCTACAAAAGGGAAATAGAGTGAATGTTAGAGCTCAAGGTTTTTCTCTTCTACTTCTATATGCATTAAATATCAAAGTGTACTTGTTGTCTTAGACAGACATCTGATCAAGAAAGATAAGGGAGATCAATGATTCCAGGATGCGGCCATACGGTCATAAAAGATGCAAAGGATAAAGATCAAACAATCAAAAGAGGAGGCCACAAATCTCATTTGTTTTCTTAACTTGTTTGTTGAGTGTGTAGGTACAGGTCCAATCATATCATGCAATACAGTAAGCTAGAAATCATCAAAAGATCATATAACATGCATCATGAGACTACAAGCACAATCATAGTGAAAGAATAAGGATGTTAAAGTAACAGATCTGTAGTTAGGTCAGCACATCATGACAAGGAGCATATATAGTGTTAGTGTGGGCAGTGGAAGAGGGAGTGTTGAGCATGAATGTAGTAATCATGTTAGGAGTCTTAATGTATGCAACCATCATGAAAGTCTAGTACCAAGCATTTAGGATATCATGGTCCTTCAAAACCATACAAAGAGTTGTACAGAGCAATGCAGGATTTGTACCATTGTTCCATAGTTTCTATCATTGTCAAGCCTTATGAAAGGTAAATGAATAGATTTTTTAAAAACCTACAGCGAAGTACCAAAGAGTAAAAAGGATAACATTTAATAAAGAGCAACCCATCATATAGAGGTAATCATCAGTCAAGATGCACAAAAGAGACTACAAGGAGTACTCATCACCCTAGAGGTCATAGAGGATAAAGTAGATCAAAGCAAATACCCCTTTCATATACTTATACAGTGATTACAAGCTGTGAGTAGTGCTAGTTGGACAGTGGTAAGGCTATGGGAGTAGTCTAATGACCTTGAATAATAATACAAGTGTTCAAGCACTAAGCATTCATATATTGTGTAAAGTAGAGGTAGTCGTGAAAAGGCAAAGACAGTCAAAGGACAATTTTGGGGACTATCAGACTTTCCTTATAGAAGGGAGATGACAGTTAGGAGTAGTGATAAGTCACTAAAAGCAATGAAAGTGAACTCATAACAGAGAGAAGACCCAAGGCTGAGTCAACAAAGATTATGAGAGAGCAGTCCTACAATGCATGAGAATAACTATAGCAGATCCAAATGAAGCAAAGGAACCAAAACAATCCATGACTGCTATAAAGTAAATGGAAATGTATTTTATGACTGCTATACAAAAAAGAAATCCTAAAAGAGATCTAAGACCCATAAAGAGACAAATGAGGAGCAGTTAGGTACAAGAGTAAGCATACAACAGTCAAAAGGAAGCCTTGTCACTGATCTCAAGGCTTGTAAACACTTCAAGAGCCCCCCTAAAACCCTTGCATCTACATAGATCCTACATAAGTATTGCAAATCTATTTTAAAATGGATAGTCTATATGGAGGACAGTGAGGAACGAATAGCCTGTTGAGTGGCAAGGATCAATTTCAGATGGGGTAACAAGGGTCACAAGGATTGCAAGGCAAAATCGAGAAAATTAATTCCATACTGGATGGCAAACACTAGGGCAAGAACTCACTGTCTGCACATATTATTGATGCAAAGAAGTGACTTTGAGAACTCAGCATGCAATTCAAGACTATATTGGAGGAGAAGAAGAACATCAAGGAAGAGCTTGAAATGACAGACAAGGCTCGAGAGCAGTTGCGGCAAGAGGCGAGGTTGCTCAGGGATAAGCTTTCCTATGTCAGGGTTGAGGAAATTGATGAAGAGATAAGAAGGATTGAGTATAGAATAGGTCATACTTCTTTGAGCTCTCAAGAGGAATAGAGACTTGTAGGTTAGGTTAGAAATCTTAGGAAGTCTAGGGATTTTGTTCATGATTATACTGCAAAAATAGAGAAATTCTCAACAGATGAGAGTTCTCAATCAACATTGTTTCAAACAATCGAGAAAAAGTATCTCCAAAATCATCTGTTAAAAAGGAAAACAACAAACTGAGTGGCTGGGGAACTACAGTTTTGAAGGTTTGCAGTGCTTACGGATTACCTAAAAAGGTAAACAAGGAGATAGAGATGCCATCTTTAGTGAGGAAGGAGGAGGGAGGATAAATAATCTATGTTGGAGATAAAAAAAGACTCTGGTTCAAAAAGAGAGCAAATCAAAGTATTTGGAGCTGAATAAGAGTGAAATAGTCAACAAAACATCTTTTATAGAAGCTCAGAAGAAATCTACCATTATTCTACCAATTTTTTACAACAAATGACATCAAAATTATAGTCCTGGATATTGTAGAGAGATCAATTGCTGGAATAAGTCTAAGTGATGCATGTGCAAAGCATCAAGAGCCTTCAACATATAGGAGCAAGATGAAACAGGATACAAACTTACTAGTTTAAGGGCAGACCCAGTAGTGAGCTTCTGCATCATTCAAACCCTTAGTGGCGCCCTCCAGCCTAGAACAACAGAATGAAGTAAAATGACAAAAGGGTGCTCGAGTTAGAGTTTTGTAGCCTTTTGGCATATGTTGCCCTAAGTTTTTTAATGAAAGCCAATGCATAGGAGTTATTTAAGTCTTTTATGACTTTTCCATTAAAATTATTTAAAATCAATTGTTCCCCGTGGTAAACACTTTTAGTGTTTAAGGAAGGAAGGAGTATATCATGAGTGCCCGCGACCTTTAGGGGCCTGTTCAAATGTTTAAAAAGTCAAAACCTTCATCATGATCCCAGGAGGAGACCTTCTAAGTGCTTAAAGCCAAACAAGGAAATCATAAGACTCTATCCCTTTTTGTACAAGTCAAAGACAATCATAGTCTACCCTAGCAAATATTAAGGTAAGTTAAATAATTATTATTTACCTTAATACTTGTTGAAGTAAACTAGTAAAACAAGCATAATATTTACCATAACACCTATTAAGGTAATTAAATAATCATAAATTACCTTAATTATTTGTCAAAGTAAACTTGTAATGGCCTTCAAAACATTCAAAAGGGGAGAAGAGAAACAGTGGAACATGAGTTACAAGATCATGCAAAGGGGGGCATTTTTTGCCCTTTACTTGGATTCTTGGAGTCAAACTAGACTATTTTTTGCAGTTTTTGGGAAAACAACTTGGGAGGTGGAGTTCTGAGCTATTTTAGCTCATCTTGGAGTAGTTATAGGCCCTATTTTTCAAGATTTTCTCTTGTGCTCGCCCAACAACTTAGAGTAGCTTTTTCAGACTCTATCATGCATCATTTGGAGTCCAGTTGAGATGGAGTTGACTTCCCTTTACCTTTTTGGGATAGATTTTGTATTATAGGGAAAAAAGCTCATGCTTTTTTCTTAGTTCTTTCTTTTTCTTGCCTTTGCACATTGCAGAGAGAGATTGTCTTGTAATTCAACCATTTTTTCAATTTTTATGTAGTAGCAGTATATTTCAGCAGTTTTATTGTTATTTTACAGAGTTTTCCTACTATTATCAATACAATCAAGTGTTCCTCTATTCATATTTAGGTGTCTTGTCTCATTTTGAGTGATTTGATAGGGATTTGTTGTGTTTTACTTTAAAAACTTTAAGTTTTATGTCTCATTATTTGAATACAAGTATACAAAGTGCAGTTTTATTATAGGTTACAAATTGTGCAAGTCATTTCATGCCTTTTTGTGAAACATTAATGCAGTAAAATTGTTTAGTTTGAATTGTAAGAGCAGCTGTATTGAAGATAGATGTGAATCAGTTTCCAAGTTAGGATATTCAAATCATTGGTGCATCACCCCTTAGAATAGTTTCAGTTCAATTTATTTTAGCATTTCTCTATTTCTTTTCCATGAAATACAGGAGATCTAAGGGGCATTTAAAGGGAGCTGACTCTTCTAGAGGTTCGTTCTCGTAACAGACAAACCCATAGTTTGAGAATGTTCCCATGTTGCTCGAGATTGCCATGCTTACCTCCCACCCACCCCTTTTCAACCTTCATGGTAGCCTACCTATGCTCATAACCAATCCCAAAAAGACTATTTTGTTCCCAATCAGCATGCTTTTTCTACTGATCAGCCTCAGTATGATGATAGCATGAGCATTTGAGATATGACTCTAGATTTAAAAAAAATAGTTTGAAGACATTAACAAAGAAAATGAGTATAACATGCAGCAGGAGGAATTGGTTTATCAAGCCTATCTCCAACAGCAGGAGCAACACTCTTATGAGGCCTTTTGTTATCAGCAAGAGATGGAAGAAAAGAGAAAGTATGAAGAAGAATCTCTAAATAGGTAGATTGTTGTTGAGAAGGAACAAATGAGACAACTTCTAGCTCAAGTTCATACTATGTTACCAACTGAACCTATCCAAAAGCCTTCTCAAGGTCCAAAATTTCTAAGTTTCAGAGGTTTTGATTTTGTTCATGAGCCTGTTTGCATTCAAAACCAGTCCATTAATCCTCAGTTTCAGTCATATCAAGAGCCTGAACCAATTCACCAAAGTTTTGAACAAACATGGCAACCTTCTTGGACTAAGCAACCTGATTATAAAATGCCAAACTTTGTTAAGGCTACTCCTTCCATACCAATCCAAAATCAAGAAGAAGAAAGAGTAGTAGAATCTATACCAATTAAGATTCCAAGTTGGTGTGGTGGGCAGGAGCAAAGGGTTATAGAGTCGAAGCCAATCAAAATTCCAAGTTTTAGGAGTGCTCCTTCAATAAAACAGCCAATTCATAGCCAAGAGCAATCCATAATACCTCATAATGAGCTTAGCAACGAGCATATTTATCCTACTTCAGAAGCTGAAGGTTCTTGCAGTCCTTTTTGTGCCACCAAATCAAAAAAATCAGAAGTGGAGCAAGAGGTTGTTGTTGTTGTTTGCGCTGCGTTCCCAACTAAATATAAGCATAACGCATGTGTAGCGGAGGTTGGTTAGAGCTTGACACTGAATCCTTTGCATTTTGATTCATTTGAAGGATTTTCTAATTCTATGCACAAGATGAATGAAAGAAGAATATAGAGGTTAGAAGGTTAAAATCTTCAGTTGCAAAGACAAATGGTACAAGTTCTGATGAAGAGAAAACCAGATGAAGAAGAAGATCCAATCTCCTTATTTGATCACCTACCTGGTTTTATTAACAATGGTGAAGAGAGCATGCAAATGCTCACCTTACGAGCTGATTTGGAGAAGCAAGAAGACATTATAGAACATGATGTGTTGCAGATTCATGAAGAAAAGAATGAAGATCAGTTTGGACAGCAGAATGATGACAACCATTTTGAGGTATCAAGCTAGCACAGTGATAAGGAGGATATAGAGGGTCTGTTGGTAAAAGAAGAGAGCCCCATTTGCAAATAGAGTTAGGTTCTCCATGATTGTGAAAAATCTGATTTGTTTTCAGAACTCCCTTTGTACTATGTTGAAGAGGCTAGCATGGATAAATTGAAGGCAACTTGCCTTGAAGAGCAGTCAAGTGAACTAATTGAAGATGATCAGTCTTTTCAAGTTGACTCTACATTTGACAGTCAAGATCCTAACTACTCAGCTTGTAGAGAGCTTGTTACTCTATTGAATTCTTATGATGACCAAGAAAATGGTGAGGGCAGCAAGGTAGAGCAGGTCCTTGAACTTCTTCCTTTTGCATTTGAACAATATGAAGCTAATTAGTTTGAGGACAACAAGGAAAGTATGCAGGTAGAGCTTTTGGAAGAAGAGGCTAAGTGCCAAAACAACTTTAAGGTTGTTGTTGATTGCATAAACGTTTAGAAGCATCTCCTGATAGAGGACACTTTGTCTCAAATAATGGATTGTCAAAAGGAAGTTTTGAAAGAATTCCCTGATCATACGTTCTCTCAGGAAAAGGAGCAGAAGTTAGACAACTCCAATTTAGGTAAGTTTTTAGATTACCTTAATCAATGCATAGATCAGATTCAGGGCGATAGGGCAGTAGAAGGCAAAGATCAAACCAACATTGATTGTTCACACATTGGTTTGTCAAGAGGATGTCCTATTTGACATCTAATCCAGTTAGAAAGCAACAAGGAGAAGCTATTACCTATCAGTCCTACTCCAAGGCATGAGGATGACTAGTAGGAAGAGGAAAGCTAGTTGACCTGTCCACAGAAGAACAATTGTATTTTCATTCAAAGCAAATCAGTATGTGCTTTTGTCATTTTTCTTGAAGAAGGATTACATATGTTTATTGGATGCCCACCATTTCCACACCCCTTGTTGGTTATTCAGAGGCATGAAAAACACCCCAGGTTGATTAGAAAAGGGAGATATTTTGTAGAACCAATTAATGGCTTCATTTAGAAAGCCTGTTTATTTGTTTAGTTTAGGTAGGTAGGCCATTTGTTTCATTTTAGTTCAGTTTTTTCATTTACCAAGAAGTGTGGATGCACAGTTGGCTGGCCCAGTTTTAAGCCAGCATTGTTTTTTTTTTTTTTTTTTTTTTTTTTTTTTTTTTTTTTTTTTTTTTTTTTTTTTTTTTCTAGCAGCTGAATTTCAATGAATTTTCTGAGTTGTAAAGGCTAAGAAAAGACTCTATTGCCCAATGGATATACTAGGCAATTGGCCATGAGAGTTTTAGTAGGCAAAATTGGCATAGAGGTCGCCAAAAATGTTACCAATTTGTACTTTGCAGCCCAATTAGGTTGGGCTGTAATAGTAGTTATCTTTGCTGCTTTGGAGAAGCGGAGAGGTTCAAGAGGAAGGGAGAAGAAAGTTTAGGTTTACAGGCCAGCCTAGAAGACCTACTATGCCAATGGAGAACCATTTCACTGATCATATTACCAAGGTCATGTACCAGCTCAATTAGAGTTGCTACATGAGCGAGATAAGATGAAAGGATACTGCAATAAGGTAGGAGGTATCCTAGGACTGGCAAAAAAGATTAATCTAATCTATGCATTGTAGATTATGTTTCATTTATGATCATTGTTCATTCATTGCAGTTTGATACATTTCATAAAGGTACATAGATCTTGCTAGTCTACTTATGATTATAAACACATATACCTTGCAATAATGTTCAGTTTATGTTTATGCAATTAATTTACAAAAAAAGGAAATGATATACAAGTCATTGCATGAAATAAATGTTTATATTCATAAAGAAAAGTGTTTATATGATCCCACACAAGTCGTGGGAGTAACTGTATGTGATGCAATGTACAATAACAAGGACATTTGAAGTAAAAGAAAGTGTATAAAAGAGGAGAGGGTACCTTTCATTGCCTGAATGATGAATCTCATTGTCATCTACATCATCTTCAACTGGTCCCGATGATGTCTCCAGGGAGACCTGCAAAAGGGAAATAGAGTGAATGTTAGAGCTCAGGGTTTTTCCCTTCTACTTCTATATGCATTAAATATCAAAGTGTACTTGTTGTCTTACACAGACATCTGATCGAGAAAGATAAGAGAGATCAATGATTCCAGGATGCAACTATACAGTCATAAAAGATGTAAAGGATAAAGATCAGACAATCAAAAGAGGAGGCAATAAACCTCATTTGTTTTCTTAAGTTGTTTGTTAAGTGTGTAGGTACAGGTCCAATCATATCATGCAATGCAATAAGCTAGAAATCATCAGAAGATCATATAACATGCATCGTGAGACTACAAGCATAGTCACAATGAAAGAATAACGATGCTAAAGTGACATATCTATAGTTAGGTCAGCACATCATGAGAATGAGCATATATAGTGTTAATGTGGACAGTGGAAGAGGGAGTGTTGAGCATGAACGTGGTAATCATGTTAGGAGTCTTAATGTATGCAACCATCATGAAAGTCTATTGCCAAGCATTCAAGATATCATGGTCCTACAAAACCATACAAAGAGTTATCCAGAGCAATGCAGGATCTGTAGCACTGTTTCATACTTTCTATCAATGTCAAGCCTTGTGAAAGGTAAAGGAATACATTTTCTAAAAACCTATAGTGAAGTACCAAAGAGTAAAGAAGATAACATTTAATAAAGAGCAACCCATCATATAGAGGTAATCATCAGTCAAGATGCACAAAAGAGACTACAAGGAGTACTCATCACCCTAGAGGTCATATAGGATAAAGACGATCAAAGAAAATACCCCTTTCATAGAATTATACAATGATTACAAGCTGTGAGTAGTGCCATTTAGACAATGGTAAAGCTGTGGGAGCAGTCTAATGACCTTGAATAGTAATACAAGTGTTCGAGCACTGAGCATTCATATGTTGTGTAAAGAAGAGGTAGTCATGAAAAGGCAAAGACAGTCAAAGGACAATTTTGGGGACTATCAGACTTTCCTTATAGAAGGGAGATGACAGTCAAGAGTAGTGATAAGTCACTAAAAGCAATGAAAGTGAACTCATAACAGAGAGAAGACCCAGGGCTGAGTCAACAAATATTATGAGAGAGTACTCCTACAAGGCATGAGAATAACTGTAGCAGATCCAAATTAAGCAAAGGAACCAAAACAGTCTATGACTACAATAAAGTAAATGGAAAGGTCTTTTATGACTGCTATATAGAAAAGAAATCCTAAAAGAGATCTAAGACCCATAAAGAGATAGATGAGGAGTAGTCAGGTACAAGAGTAAGCATACAATAGTCAAAAGGAAGCCTTGTCACTGATCTCAGGGCTTGTAAACACTTCAAGAGCCCCCCTAAAACCCTTGCAGCTACATAGATCCTACATAAGTATTGCAAATCTATTTTTAAAAGGATAGTCTATATGGAGGACACTGAGGAACGAATAGCCTGCTGCGTGGGAAGGATCAATTTCAGATGGGGTAAGAATGGTCATGTGGATTGCAAGGCATAATCAAGGAAATTAATTTCATAGTGGATGGCATACAACATGGCAAGAACTCATTGTCTGCATAGTTTATTGATGCAAGGAAGCGACTTTCAGAGCTCAACATGCAATTCAAGACTGTATTGGAGGAGAAGAAGAACATCAAGGAAGATCTTGAACTGGCAGACAAGGCTCGAGAACAGATGCGGCAAGAGGTGAGGTTGCTCAGGGATAAGATTCCCTATGTCAGGGTGGAGGAAATTGATGAAGAGATAAGAAGGATTGAGTATAGAATAGGGCATAGTTCTTTGAGCTCTCATGAGGAATAGAGACTTGTAGGTTAGGTAAGAAATCTTAGGAAGTCCAAGAATTTTGTCCATGATTATACTACAAAATAGAGAAATTCTCAATAGATGAGAGTTCTCAATTGACATTGTTTCAAACAATTGAGGAAAAGTATCTCCAAAAGCATCTGTTAAAAAGGAAAATAAAAAATTGAGTGGCCATGGAACTTCACTTTTGAAGGTTTGTAGTGCTTACGGATTGCCTAAAAAGGTAAACACGGAGACAAAGATGCCATCTTTAGTGAGGAAAGAGGAGGGAGGATAAACAATCTATGTTGGAGATAAAAAAGACTCTGGTTCAAAAAGAGAGAAAATCAAAGTATCTGGAGCTGAATAAGACTGAAACAATCAACAAAACATCTTTTATAGAAGCTTGGAAGAAATCTACCATTATTTTACCAACTTTTACAACAAATGACATCAAAATTATAGTCATGGATATTGTTGAGAGATCAACTGCTGGAATAAGTCTAAGTGATGCATGTGCAAAGCATCAAGTGCCTTCAACATATGGAGCAAGATGGAACATGATATAAACTTACCAGTTTAAGGGTAGACCCAGCAGTGAGCTTCTGCATCATGCAAACCCTTGGTGGTGCCCTCCAACCTAGAACAATAGAATGATGAAGTAAAATGACAAAAGGGTGGTCAGGTTACGGTTTTGAAGCCTTTTTGGCATATGTTGCCCTAAGTGTTTTTTATCAAAGTCGATGCATAGGAGTTATTTAAGTCTTTTATGACTTTTCCATTAAAATTATTGAAAATCAATTGTTCCCCATGGTAAACACTTTTAGTGTTTAAGGAAGGAAGGAGTATATCATGAGTGCCCACGACCTTTAGGGGCCTGTTCAAATGTTTAAAAAGTCAAAACCTTCATCATGAGCCCAGGAGGAGACCTTCCAAGTGCTTAAAGCCAAACAAAGAAATCATAAGACTCTACCCCTTTTTGCACAAGTCAAAGACAATCATAGCCTACCTTAGCAAATATGAAGGTAAGTTAAATAATAATTATTTACCTTAATACTTGTTGAAGTAAACTAGTAAAATAAGCACAATATTTACCATAACACCTATTAAGGTAATTCAATGATCATAAATTACCTTAAATATTTGTTAAAGTAAACTTGTAATGGCCTTCAAAACATGCAAAAGGGCAGAAGAGAAATAGTGGAACATGAGTTAAAAGATCATGCAAAGGGGGGCAGTTTTTGCCTTTTACTTGGATTCTTACAGTCAAATTGGGCTATTTTTGGTAGTTTTTGGGTCAAACAACTTGGGAGGTGGAGTTTTGAGCTATTTTAGCTCATCTTGGAGTAGTTCTAGGCCCTATTTTTTAGGCTTTTCTCTTGTGCTCGCCCAACAACTTGGAGTTGCTTTTTCAGACTCTTTCATGCATCATTTGGAGTCCAGTTGAGTTGGAGTTGACTTCCCTTTACCTTTTTGGGACATATTTTGTATTATAGGGAAAAAAGCTCATGCTTTTTTCTTAGTTCTTGCTTTTTCTTGCCTTTGCACATTGCAAAGAGAGGTTGTCTTGTAATTTAGCCATTTTGCAGTTTTTATGCAGTAGCAGCAGTATATTTCAGCAATTTCATTGTTATTTTGCAGAGTTTTCCTACTATTATTAATACAATCAGGTGTTCCTCTATTCAAATTCAGGTGTCTTGTCTCATTTTGAGTGATTTGATAGGGATTTACTATGTTTTACTTTAAAACCTTTAAGGTTTATGTCTCATTCTTTGAATGCAAGTATACAAAGTGTAGTTTTATTACATGTTATAAATTATACAAGTCATTTCATGCCTTTTTGTGAAACATTTATGTGGTAAAATCGTTCAGTTTGAATTGTAAGAGTAGGTGTGTTGAAGATAGTTGTGAATCAATTTGCAATTTAGGATATTCAAATCATTGGTGCATCACCCCTTATAATAGTTTCAGTTTAGTTTATTTTAGCATTTCTCTATCTCTTTTCCACGAAATACAGCAGATGTACAGGGCATTTAAAGGGGGCCGACTCTTTTGGAGGTTCGTTCTCATAACAAACAAATCCATAGTCTGAGAATGTTCCCATGTCACACGGGATTGCCAAGCTATTAAAGGCTTAGCATTCAAGGCGCAATCCTTCATGACAATAGTTTTTGGCATGCTCGGTGGGACTCTAAACTGAGTTTCAGGCCACTAGATACAACATTTCCATTGTTGTTTTCATATAGACAACAACATTTTTGACTTTTTGAGGTTATAAGCATATACCTAGCAACTCTAATCTTTGATTTTCAAGTAGATCTAGTGAACAACACATGAAAACAGTTACATGCTAAAAGATTTGGTGTTTTCTTCGATGTTATCAGCCTTTAGAGGCAAAATCATCAAACACCATGGTGACTCTAAGCATGTATCAGTGAGTTTCAGTAGCCCAAGAATCTACAAATAATCAAGTTGGTGTTGTTTTTCTTGATGTTCATGTTTTGACTGCCATATGATTTAGGCCTTCCATGAAAAAATGTTTAGATATTGCAGTAGTTATAAAGATTCCCCGCCATATTAGGAAAATCCAAGATTTTGGCCCCCAAACAATCATTTTCCTCATTACAACCAACATTATTAGGCTTCTAGCTAGCCATACCAGATTGAGAATGCAACTGGTTTTATCCCAAACAGCCATGCAATAGGAATATATCAGCATGCTAAACATGTTTACCTCCTACCCACCCTAGCTCAACCTTCATGGTAGCCTACCTATGCTCATAACCAGTCCCAGAAAGACTATTTTATTCCCAATCAACATGTTTTTTTTGTTGATTAGCCTCAGTATGATGATAACATGAGCATTCGGGATATGACTCTAGATTTACAAAAATAGTTTGAAGCCATTAATAGAAAAAAAAAATATAACATGTAGCAAGAGGAACTGGCTTATCAAGCCTATCTTCAACAACGGGAGCATCAGTCTTATGAGGCCTTTTGTTATCAGCAAGAGATGGAAGAAAAGAGAAGTATGAAGAAGAATATCTAAATAGGCAGATTGTTGTTGAGGAGGAACAAATGAGACAACTTCTAGCTCAAGTTCGTACTATGTTACCAGTTGAAGCTATCCAAAAGCCTTCCCAAGTCCAAAATTTCCAAGTTTCAAAGGTTCTGATTTTGTTCATGAGCCTGTTTGCATTCAAAACCACTCCATTAATCCTCAGTTTGAGTCATATCAAGAGCATAAACCAATTCATCAAAGTTTTGAACAACCATGGCAGCCTTAACGGACTTGTATACACCTAAAAATGGCACGACTCTGTCTAAATAAATATTCTTAATATTTATTTCAGTTTAATTCCTGTATCAATAAATAAACAAATCAATTTATTTATTTGATTCACATTCCTCCACAAAATTAAATAAAATCATTTATTTAATTAAAATCCTCCAAGTTCTTCTAAATTAAATAATACCAAATTATTTAATTAATTCTTCCAAAATTCCTCGAAATTAAATAATATCAAATTATTTAATTAATCTTCTAAATTCCAAGTCATTCTAAATTAAATAATATCCAATTATTTAATTAGTTCTTCTAAACATAAACATCCTCTATATTTAAATAAATCCAAACATTTATTTAGATTATCTATTTCCTCTTAAAAATGGATTAACACCAAAACTAATCCATACAAATCCATGTGCACACTTAATTAAATATGTTAATATTTAATTAATTGTTCCCTCACCTACATGTCCTATTTCTCCTCCAGTTCCAATGAGTTAACTAATCGATCAATTCACTTAACTGATTAGTCTATTCTATTAACTGATTAGTCCTCTCAGTTAACTCCTCAATCTATTTCTGTTAACTCCTCTGGTGCATGATACACTAGGACACTTGTCCTCTTCCTATTCGTGCACATCTCTCAACCTTCTTCAATTGTTGATCTTCCTATTCATTCTATACCGTTGATCTTCTCTCTCACAAGTCTATAAATACAACCCCTATTCCTCCATTTCAATCATCCAAGCTTTTAGTAAACTTACTCTGCAAAATTCACAGCACGCCTTTGGCACCAACACCATCTCCATAGCTTGTGATCACCATTTTTATTGTATTGAAGATCCTCTTCATTACAAGAACTATCATAATCGTTTCTCTATTGTCATCTTGAAGGAAAAAAACAAGGAAGTGCGCTTTCTGAGGGCTTCATTCACACGAAATATCAATTTGAGATTAGGCGACCAATGGAAGCCGCGAAGTAATAAGGTTTGCAAGGTGTTTTCTTTGTGTTTGAATCTTGATTATCGCAATTTCTATTGAGTTATTGGGTTATTATTAATCATTGATATTATATCCACATTTTCCTGTAATAGGACTAAGCATCATGATTATAAAATACCAAACCTTGTTAAGGCTACTCCTTCCATACCAATCCAAAATCAAGAAGAAGAAAGAGTAGTAGAACCTATACCAATTAAGATTCCAAGTTGGTGTGGTGGGCAGGAGCAAAGGGTTGTAGAGTCCAAGCAAATCAAAATTCCAAGTTTTAGGAGTGCTCCTTTAATACAGTAGCCAATTCATAGCCAAGAGTAGTCCATAATACCTCAGAATGAACTTAGCAATGAGCATATTTATCCTACTTCAGTAGATGAAGGTTCTTGCAATCCTTTTTGTGCCACCAAATTAGAAAAATCAGATGTGGAGCAATATGTTGTTGTTGTTTGTGCTGTGTTCCCAGCTAAATATAAGCATAATACATGTGTAGCGGAGGTTGGTTCAATTTTGAGACAAAATCCTTTGCATTTTGATTCATTTGAAGGATTTTCTAATGATGTGCACAAGATGAATAAAAGCATAATACAGAGGTTAGAAGGTGAAAATCTTCAGTTGTAAAGACAAATGGTACAAGTTCCAATGAAGAGAAAACCAGATGAAGAAGAAGAGATCCGATATCCTTATTTGATCAGCTACCTAGTTTTATTGACAATGGTGAAGAGAGCATGCAAATGCTCACCTTACGAGCTGATTTGGAGAAGCAAGAAGACATTATAGAACATGATGTGTTGCAGGTTCATGAAGAAAAGAAGGAAGATCAGTTTGGACAACAAAATGATGACATCCATTTTGAGGTATCAAGATAGCATAGTGATAAGGAGGATATAGAGGGTCTGTTGGTAAAAGAAGAGAGCCCCATTCGCAAATAGAGTTAGGTTCTCCATGATTGTGAAAAATCTAATTTGTTTTCAGAACTCCCTTTGTACTACGTTGAAGAGGCTAGCATGAATAAATTGAAGGCAACTTGCCTTGAAGAGCAGTTAAGTGAACTAATTGAAGATGATCAATCTTTTCAAGTCAACTCTACATTTGACTGTCAAGATCCTAACTATTCATCTTGTAGAGATCTTGTTACTCTGTTGAATTCTTATGATGACCAAGACAATGGTGAGGGTAGCAAGGTAGAGCAGGTCTCTGAACTTCTTCCTTTTGCATTTGAACAATATGGAGCTAATCAGTTTGAGGACAATAAGGAAAGTATGTAGCTAGAGCTTTTGGAAGAAGAGGCTAAGTGCCAAAACAACTTTAAGGTTGCTGTTGATTGCATGAACATTTAGAAGCATCTCTTGATAGAGGACACTTTGTCTCAAAGAATAGACTGTCAAAAGATAGTTTTGAAATAATTCCTTGATCATACCTTCTCTCGGGTAAAGGAGTAGAAGTTAGACAACTCCAATTTGGGTAAGTTTTCAGATTCCCCTAAGCAACCCATAGTTCAAATTCAGGGTGATAGGGCAGTAGAAGGCAAAGATCAAACCAACATTAATTGTTCACACATCAGTTTGTCAAGAGGATGTCCTATTCGACATCTAATCCAATTAGAAAGCAACAAGGAGAAGCTATTACCTATCAGGCCTGTTGCAAGGCATGAGGATGAGCAAGGAAGAGGAAAACCAGTTGACTTGTCCACAATAGAATAACTATATTTTCAGTCAAAGCAAATCAGTATATGCTTTTGTCATTTTTCTTGAAGAAGGATTACATATGTTTATTGGATGCCCACCCTTTCCACACCCCTTATTGGCTGCTCAGATGCATGAAAACACCCCAGGTTGATTAGAAAAGGGAGATATTTTGCAGAACCAGTTAATGGCTTCATCTATAAAGCCTATTCATTTGTTTAGTTTAGGTAGGTAGGCAATTTGTTTCATTTTAGTTCAATTTTTTCATTTTCCAAGAAGTGGGGATGCACAGTTGGTTGGCCCTATTTTGAGACAGCATTGTTTTGTTTTTAGTTTGTTTTGCTGATGTTCTATTTCTACCAGCTGAGTTTCAATGAATTTTCTGAGTTGTAAAGGCTAAGAAAAGACTCTATTGCCCAATGGATATACTAGGCAACTGGCCATGAGAGTTTTAGTAGGCAAAACTGGCATAGAGGTTGCCAAAAATGTTACCAATTTGTGCTTTGCAGCCTAATTAGGTTGGGCTGTAATAGCAGTTATCTTTGTTGCTTTGGAGAAGCAGAGAGGTTCAAGAGGAAGGGAGAAGAAAGTTCAGGTTTACAGGCCAGCCTAGAAGACCTACTATCTCAATGGAGGACAATTTTATTGATCATATTACCAAGATCATGTACCAGCTCAATTAGAGCTACTACATGAGCCAAATAAGATGAAAGGATACTCCAGCAAGGCATGAGGTGTCCTAGGACTGGGAGAAAAGATTAAAGCTAATCTATGCATTTCAAATTATATTTCAGTTGTGATCATTCTTCATTCATTGCAATTTGATACATTTCAAAAAGGTACATAGATCTTGCTAGTCTACTTATGATTATAAACACATATACCATGCAATAATGTTCATGTTTATGTTTATGCAATTGATTTACAAAAGAAGGAAATGATATACAAGTCATTGCATGAAATAACTGTTTATATTCATAAAGCAAAGTGTTTATATGATCCCACACAACCTGTGGGAGTAACTGTGTCTGATGCAATGCACAATAACAAGTACATTTGAAGTAAAAGAAAGCATATAAAAGAGGAGAGGGAGGAGAGGGACCCGTCATTGCCTGAATGACGAATCCCGTTGTCATCTACATCGTCTTCAACTGGTCCTGATGATGTCTCCAAGAAGACCTACAAAAGGGAAATAGACTGAATGTTAGAGCTCAGGGTTTTTCTCTTCTACTTCTATATGCATTAAATATGATTTAGTGTACTTGTTATCTTACACAGACATCTGATTGATAAAGATAAGAGAGATCAATGATTCCAAGATGCAACCATACAGTCATAAAAGATGCAAAAGATAAAGATCAGACAATCAAAAGAGGAGGCCATAAACCTCATTTGTTTTCTTAACTTGTTTACTGAGTGTGCAGGTACAGGTCCAATCATATCATGTAATGTAGTAAGCTAGAAATTATCAGAAGATCATATAACATGCATCATGAGACTACAAGCATAGACATAGTGAAAGAATAAGGATGCTAAAGTGACAGATCTATAGTTAGGTCAGCACATCATGAGGAGTGTATATAGTGTTAATGTGGATAGTGGAAGAGGGAGTGTTAAGCATGAACGTGGTAATCATGTTAGGAGTTTTAATGTATGAAGCCATCATGAAAGTCTGCTACCAAGCATTCAAGATATCATCGTCCTTCAAAACCATACAAAGAGCTATCCAGAGCAATGCAGGATTTGTACCACTGTTTCATACTTTCTATCATTGTCAAGCCTTGTGAAAGGTAAAGGAATACATTTTCTAAAAACCTACAGTGAAGTACCAAAGAGTAAAGAAGATAACAATTAATAAAGAGCAACCTATTATATAGAGGTAATCATTAGTCAAGATGCACAAAAGAGACTACAAGGAGTACTCAACACCCTAGAGGTCATAGAGGATAAAGTAGATCAAAGCAAATACCCCTTTCATATACTTATATAGTGATTACAAGCTGTGAGTAGTGCCAACTGGATAGTGGTAAGGTTGTGGGAGCAGTCTAATGACCTTGAACAGTAATACAAGTGTTTGATCACCAAGCATTCATATGTTGTGTAAAGTAGAGGTAGTCATGAAAAGGCAATGACAATCAAAGGACAATTTTGGGGACTATCAGACTTTCCTTATAGAAGGGAGATGACAGTCGGGAGTAGTGATAAGTCACTAAAAGCAATGAAAGTAAACTCATAACAGAGAGAAGACCTGGGGCTAAGTCAACAAAGATTATGAGAGAGTAGTTCTACAAGGCATGAGAATAACTGTAATAGATCCAAATGAAGCAAAGGAACCAAAACAATCCATGACTGCTATAAAGGAAATAGAAAGGTCTTTTATGACTGCTATACAGAAAATAAATCCTAAAAGAGATCTAAGAGCCATAAAGAGATAGATGAGGAGTAGTCAGGTACAAGAGTAAGCATACAACAGTCAAAAGGAAGCCTTGCCACTGATCTTAGGGCTTGTAAACACTTCAAGAGCCCCCCTAAAACCCTTGCAACTACATAGATCCTACATAAGTATTGCAAATCTATTTTAAAATGGATAGTCTATATGGAGGACAATGAGGAATGAATAGCCTGCTGAGTGGCAAGGATCAATTTTAGATGGGGTAACAAGGGTCACATGGACTATAAGGCAGAATCGAGGAAATTAATTACATAGTGGATGGCGGACACCAGGGCAAGAACTCACTGTCTGCACAGATTATTGATGGAAGGAAGCGACTTTCAAAACTCAACATGCAATTCAAGATTGTATTGGAGGAGAATAAGAACATCAAGGAAGAGCTTGAAATCGCAGACAAGGCTCGAGAGCAGATGCGGCAAGAGGCGAGATTGCTCAGGGATAAGCTTCCCTATGTCAGGGTGGAGGAAATTGATGAAGAGATAAGAAGGATTGAGTATAAAATAGGTCATACTTGTTTGAGCTCTCAAGAGGAATAGAGACTTGTAGGTTAGGTGAGAAATCTCAGGAAGTCCAGGGATTTTGTCCATGATTATACTGTAAAAATAGAGAAATTCTCAACAGATGAGAGTTCTCAATCGACATTGTTTCAAACAATTAAGGAAAAGTATCTCCAAAAGCATCTGTTAAAAAGGAAACCAACAAACTGAGTGGTTGGGGAATTGCACTTTTGAAGGTTTTCAGTGCTTATGGATTACCTAAAAAGGTAAACAAGGAGACAGAGATGCCATCTTTAGTGAGGAAGGAGGAGGGAGGATAAACAATCTATGTTGGAGATAAAAAAGACTTTGGTTCAAAAAGAGAGCAAATCAAAGTATCTGGAGCTGAATAAGAGTGAAACAAATAACAAAACATCTTTTACAGAAGCTCAGAATAAATCTACCATTATTCTACCAACTTTTACAACAAATGACATCAAAATTATAGTCATGGATATTGTTGAGAGATGAATTGCTGGAATAAGTCTAAGTGATGCATGTGCAAAGCATCAAGTGCCTTCAACATATAGGAGCAAGATGGAACAGGATACAAACTTACCAGTTTAAGGGTAGACCCAGCAGTGAGCTTCTACATTATGTAAACCCTCAGCGGCGTCCTCCAGCCTAGAACAACAGAATGATGAGGTAAAATGACAAAAGGGTGCCCGGGTTAGGGTTTTGAAGCCTTTTTGGCATATGTTGCCCTAAGTGTTTTTTATCAAAGTCGATGCATAGGAGTTATTTAAGTCTTTTATGACTTTTCCATTAAAATTATTGAAAATCAATTGTTCCCTGTGGTAAACACTTTTAGTGTTTAAGGAAGGAAGGAGTATACCATGAGTGCCCGCGACCTTTAGGGGCATGTTCAAATGTTTAAAAAGTCAAAACCTTCATCATGAGCCTAGGAGGAGACCTTCCAAGTGCTTAAAGCCAAACAAGGAAATCATAAGACTCTATCCCTTTTGTGCAAGTCAAAGACAATCATAGTCTACCTTAGCAAATATTAAGGTAAGTTAAATAATTATTATTTACCTTAACACTTGTTGGAGTAAACTAGTAAAATAAGCACAATATTTACCATAACACCTATTAAGGTAATTAAATAATCACAAATTGCCTTAAATGTTTGTTAAAGTAAACTTGTAATGGCCTTCAAAACATGCAAAAGGGGAGAAGAGAAATAGTGGAACAAGAATTACAAGATCATGCAAAGGGGGCTATTTTTTACCTTTTACTTGGATTTTTGGAGTCAAACTGGGCTATTTTTGGTAGTTTTTGGGTCAAACAACATGGGAGGTGGAGTTCTGAGCTATTTTAGCTCATCTTGGAGCAATTATAGGCCCTATTTTTTAGGCTTTTCTCTTATGCTTGCCTAGCAACTTGGAGTTGCTTTTTTAGACTCTTTCATGCATCATTTCGAGTCCAGTTGAGCTGGAGTTGACTTCCCTTTACCTTTTTGGGACATATTTTGTAATATAGGGAAAAGCTCATGCTTTTTTCTTAGTTCTTGTTTTTTCCTACCTATTCACATTGCAGAGAGAGAGATTGTCTCGTAACTCAGCCATTTTTTCAGTTTTTATGCAGTAGCAGCAGTATATTTCAGCAGTTTCATTGTTATTTTGCATCCTACTATTATGAATACAATCAGGTGTTCCTTTACTCAGATTCAGGTGTCTTGTCTCATTTTGAGTGATTTGATAGGGATTTACTGTGTTTTACTTTAATACCTTTAAGTTTTCTGTCTCATTCTTTGAAATTATACAAAGTCCAATCTTATTACAGGTTACAAATTGTGCAAGTCATTTCATGCCTTTTTGTGAAACATTTATGTGGTAAAATTGTTTAGTTTGAATTGTAAGAGGTGTGAAGATAGCTGTGAACCAATTTGCAAGTTAGGATATTCAAGTCATTGGTGCATCAGCCCTTGGAATAGTTTCAGTTCAGTTTATTTTAGCATTTCTCTATCTCTTTTCCATGAAATACAACAAATCTAAGGGGCATTTAAAGGGAGCCAACTCTTCCAGAGGTTCGTTCTCATAACAGACAAACCCACAGTTTGAGAATGTTCCCATGTTGCATGGGATTGCCAAGCTATTAAAGGCTTAGCATTCAGGGCGCAATCCTTCGTGATAACATTAACCAAATTATCCAGGTATTCCACATCCAATTTGAAAGGATGGATATTTTTTATGGGATTGAGTACTTGTTCCCATTGTTCATCAACCCTAATCTAGATATTGGCAAAATCGGGTTGAACATATGGTGTTTTACCCAATTATGGTAGGGTTAGAGTTTTGTTATATTCATCCTCCCATATCCTTCTAGAGTGATCATAAGCATTGATGCTTCCTGCTAGGAGTTCTAGGATCTCTATGGCCTTATTAATGTGTGTTGTTAATGATCATGGATTGTTTATTTCCTTCTCTATTTCATTTATGGCAACCCTTATGGCGCTCTCATCTCTTATCTTCAAATTTCATTGCTCTTGTTGTCTGGTTGCACCCACAATGGTATTCTCAGTAGCACCCTCATTAGCATGCTTAATTTCTTGTTCTCTTTCCTCCGAAACCTTCCTGGTGCATTCTCTCCCTAATTTTTCTTCCTTCTCCATTCTTCTGCGATATCTTTCCTATCTTTCCCAAGTCTACTTCTATTTTTCTTCCATGCTCATGTCCATTTCATTTGTATAATCTTACTACCTTCTCCTAATTTCTTATTATCCCCTCTTGTCATGGGTGTTTTGGGTCTGGTATTACATTAATCCATATGTATCCTATGGTTGGATTAGTATGAAGAGTTACATATTTTCAAGGATCTTTTTAGATCCCCTCTTTCCATTTGTCATCCCCTTAGGTGTTTGCCCCCTCTCACAAGGGTAGGTTATAAGAGAATTCACTATAGATCATAATAAAATTCTTGTTGTCTTTCTCTTTACCCTTTTACCTCTTCTTTCTATTCTGCACTTTTCCTTTTATTGTTCCATCCTATTTATTCTTCATTGTTTTGTCTAGGGTCCTAGCAACAGAACCAAATGTTGGCAAGAAATGGAGAGGACATAGTCTGGAGATCTGAGCCTAAGTCAATTCTCTAAAGTTAGTTTATACCCCAGACGTGACAGTGAGAGAAACATAGATAGCAATTAGGAATCATAGAATGCGGTAAGAATACATCATACACAACATATCATAGACAATCATATACACACATCCATTAGGTCTAATCCTTATATCTCCTTATATATTCATTATAGCATCATATATAACATGGTAGATCTAAGTCTCTACTCTGCACATATATGTTCTTACATATTCTCTCTCTTACATCTTACATATTCTATCTCTTACATCTTACATATTATTCTATTACATATCTATATGCTATAATAGGGACGTGTCCCTTACAAAACATCTTAACTATTATCACATATGTCGGCCTCATCCTCTGCATTCCACTTGCGGTGAGTTGCGATGGGCTCTGATGTCTGTTATGTAAATGTCATGTACCCTGCCAATAGATGCTAATGATGTGTTGAGTTGATTCATCACCTCCAAAAAATTGCCTTGGTTTGATGACTATCTTAGAATCTGAATTAGCACAAAAGCTGATGAAGGTCGATCTTGAGTGCCACGAGTTTGATCTTGACTATCATGTAGAATTTCAATCTATGCTACGCAAGATTGAATAATAAAATTTACACTTGAGAATTTGCTTGCCTTTGCCTTCTTAGTATCTAAATCTATCAAGGTGGTGTCTAGAGACACCATTTAGGAGTTTGCCAACTCGATAGGTGAATAAGTTCTCTTAGGTCAAACCCTTTGGTGAGCTAGATTAATCGTAATGAGCGATATCAAATACAATCAACATACACATGTAACTGCCCCATATGATTGTGTAAATCTAATTCTTTATTGTCCTTTAGAAATCAAAGTGTGTTCTAACAATTTTTTCTCTTTTCTTTGCACATTCTAGCATGCAATCACCTTCTTGAATTAATTGCACATTGAATGTCTTTAAATACCATGATTCAATAATAACACATTACATAAATGTATGTTAAGTTAGCTCATAACGACTAGTACAAGGAAGTGAGAAAGTTGGAATTTGGGGTTCATTCTTCTATTTCTAAGGATTGAAGTAGTTTGATTTTGTGTTGCTAAAAAATGAACGAGGGATAAGGTCATAATTTCAAAGTGAGCAAACATATGGAAATATGTGAGACTAAGGATGGGATAGGAATGAATAGATAGTGAATGTATGAGAATAAATATAAATGGAAGTGAAATAAAGATGTATAGGGATTGAGCCATGAGTCAAGAATAACACAAGAAAATACCACTTGTAAGGTATTTCCATCAAGATGGACACAAAACTAAATGGGAAATACCAAGAGTGTGATGATTTCACCATTACAAATTTTGAGGAAGTGGTCCTATGAAAGGGACTTTAGGATCTATTCTAAAGGAGTAAGAGGTCCCATGTGATGAGTAGAAATCTGCTATAGGATAAAGTAGAATCTTATCCTCAAAATAGGAATACCTACTTTTTAATTCTTAAATATTCACTTGTAGGGGGTTAGAAATTTCCCTATTAAATTATCAAATTTTTTAGATTTTGTCAATAAATTTTAGAATAATTTTTGAAGGCCATTTTTTTTTTAAAACTTGTTTCATCCATTTATTTGTAGATCTATATGGGCTATCAACTACTTAAAATTTCTAGAGTTTTAAACTTGTCCATTCATATCAAATTTAGGGGACCACCTATTTGTAAAATGCCCTAACTGAAATATTTTAAGACACCCTCCATCGACTCCTTAGAGGGAGTTTAAAAAGTTAAAACTTCGACGATTTTTTAGAATGCGAAATAATTAAAAATAAAATTCACTTTCTCTGCTTACAGAAATATTGCACGGATCAGAAAACGCAAAACACGATGATCGACTCTCATCTTTTCTTTTCAACTTTGGGAAAATGCTGAACGAGGCAATTTTAAACACTCAGAAGAAAACATAAAACGATCGATTTCTTTTTTCTCCTTCTTTTTTTGGCAGAATTTTGTTAAAGGATTGATTGCTATATTGATCTACCTACTCTGCAGTTTCGGCCGAGTTTTCAGTCAATTTGATGTTCTAGTGACGTCCATACTAAAGGTACGGTGATTAATACTGTTAAATTTTACTTTACTTTTATTTTTATTTTTGAGTTTTCATGGTGGCATTTTGTCAAACAGATTGGCTGCAAAAGGCCATAGCTTAGAACTTTTCCAAAAGCAATTATTTTTGTCAATTGTTTTTGAGTTTAATTCCACAGATATGTTGAATCAAATATGTTTGTAAAAGAATTCAAAAATAAAATAAAATTCCCTTTTAATTTAAGGGTTTATGGATTTTTGGCACCAGGTGTGTTTTACAATCGGTGAAGCTCAGATGTTGTAAAATTGCTGTATATGCAGCAAACGGGCTGAAAATTTGCACTAAAAAATTAGATCAATGATGAGAGACACAGAATTTATATGCAGGTTTTGATATTTGGAGAAATTTGTAAGTTTATGCCGAAATATAGCTTGCAGAGTGAAATGTATAATTGTATATGGCTGCAAACATCTGGAGAATTTATAGTAAATTTTAGATGATTGATCAGAGGTGTTGAGTTTAGATGCAGTGCTTGATATTGACATTAATCTGTAAATTTGTAAATTGACTTTCTAAAGAGTGCTTTATATATAATTTGGCCGCTGAGGTTATCCAAACCCTAGAAAACCATAATGGCAGTATCTGTAGCTGCAGAATGGGAAGCTCTAGACAATCGGTATTACCGAAAACAAGAAATTTATTCGATGTCCTGGCAGAAGATGGATTTAACTCGGCACAAGGTTGCCTGTGCCCGTTTTGGAGGGCCTATTGCAGTCATAAGGGATGATTCTAAGATAGTCCAGCTGTATGCCGAGTCAGCAAGACGTAAGCTACAGATATTTAATTCTGCTGGAGTACGTTTGGCCTCTACAGTGTGGGATCGGCCTGGGGGGAGACTGATTGGCTTGGGATGGAATGATGAGGAAACTCTGATTTGCATTGTGCAAGATGGGACCGTCTATCAATATAACATCCACGGGGAGCTTCAGCAGACTCAGATAAGTATGGGCAAGGAGTGTTGGGAGCAGAATGTGGTGGAATGCATTATTTGGGGGAATGGATTGGTTTGTCTTACGGATGCGAATCAGCTGTTCTGTATTCCTGATTTGAAGAATCCAAAGGCGATTAAGCTTGCTGATCCTAATCTCGAGGAACCTCCACTGTGTATGACAGTAATAGAGCCTCAGTATACGATGTCTGGGAATGTGGAAGTTCTTCTTGCAGTGAATGATTATGTTTTGGTTGTGGACGAGGATGGTCTTCAGCAACAAGGATTTGGCATTGGGCCTTTGCAGAAGATGGCTGCTTCGCCAAATGGGAATTTTCTTGCATCTTTTACTCATGATGGAAGGCTTTTGGTATTGTCCACAGATTTTTCCAAAGTTCTTTTTGAATTCAGCTGTGAGGTAAGTATTTGTCTGGATGCATTTTTATTCTTTTATTTTGCAAGGAGTAATAACTTTTTTACTTCACTGCAAATATGCTTGCAGTTTGTTGGTGACTTTATTGGTTTATCTATTATTGGTAGTTTTAAATTTTTTAAGGAATTAAAAGAGAATGTTATAGAATTTACCCAAAAGAGTACAAAAAACTAGCTGTAAAGACAGTTATATTTTTGACCAGTTCCTGCTGATAGACAGCACATTGCTTGCTGGGATATCCATCAGAGAGTCATGGATCCCTACAAAAGCTAGAAAATAAGATGTACCAGCCCGAAATTATTGTTGGCTACACTGGTGTGGTAAGAATGCAAAAGGATTTGAGTATGTGACCAAAAAATCCAACTTAATATTACAGTCGAGCTGCTGTACTGTGTATGTATACTCTTGAAAAGTTGAGCAAAGAAAACATTAAGGATCAACAGAACTGTGTCATAGGATATCTGCATATCTCTTCTGTTTCTTTTTGCATCCTTCTCATCTCCATTTTACTTAATTCACCATGTCTAGGCTTTAACATTTGCATTAAAAATCATGAAATATTCTGTCTTACAATCAACTACAAAGTGAAAACCTAGCTTTCTTTAGCCAAGGTGATGCCATCCAGGGTCAGTGTCATGTCCCTCTTTTCCCGCCAATAATCTTGCTTTATTTATTATTTAAACATAGTCTTTTTAAACACTAATATATATAAATTAAAGTGAAAATTCAAAGTTTAAAAGTGGCGCTCTAATTGGGCCATGGGACCTATTTCAAATCAGGTATAAAGACAAGTCATTGGATCATTTGAAGGTATGCAACTTTGGATTATTGAAAGTGCTTTCTGGAATTTTCAAGTATCGAGCCTGGAAGGGCGAAATCCCTTGAAGGTTGATTTAGAGGTGAGGACAAAAACCCTCTCCCTCTAGCTGGGCAGTTCCAGACTGGTACTGTAGCTTGGTTTAATTCATTCTTTGGTGTGTTTCAGGTAAGGGAGGTGATTGAAGTTATAACTGGAAGAAATTCTTAACTGCCATATAAATTTAGGGTTTGGAAATTGAAGGTTGTGAGGGGTCAATTCAAGCAATTGCCATCCAGTGATTTCCACTCGAATGTAGCCGCCTCTATTGTCTAACCAGCCTACGCATTGTTTATGACCTGTTTGGCCAGCGACCGACTTAATAAACCCTAGTGTCATCATTCTCCAGCCGTGCCTGTCCACATGATTGAAGACATAGTTCAGTTCCGAAATAAATATTGAGGAATCTCTCCTTAAGGAAATCAGAGACGGAGGCTAGTACTGGATATACACAGCAAATAGAGTTGAGATAGGGCGCGATCAGGCACCTGACAGGAGTTCGCACTCATCTGTAGATCTGAACTTATGCCCTCCATCGAGTAACACCAGTAGACCCCAAATTTGCACAGCAAATCCGTAGTGCTGAGTCACAGTCCCAGGGCACGGGGTGTCATTGTATTCAGACCACAAGTTTGATCATCATTCCTTAGATCTGTGGCGACCTGGTGAAGTGTCCAATAAATTTGCAGTACTGTGAGTCCCAGGTTATTTTCCATTTAATAGAATTCAATAGTTTGTAGACCCAGTTGCTGGGCGCTGGAATTTAATAATGTTATTGCATATCTCAGACATTCTTGGCAGTCATAAATAAATAATTGTTCATCAGCATACTATGGATTATAATCTGAAAACTCAGCTCCTTATCAATATCTCTTGGATTAGTACTGAAAATATTTATTAGTGGCTTATTTAAATATGTTTGTGTAATCATCCACTGAGGGCAAACTCACTAAGATATCTAGTAGGGATATTTCAGTGGTACCAGAGCAGGATTCTCTTGCCAGCCTGTGGATCCATCTGTGATGTAGATTCATTCAAAGAAGTGATAGGGAAATCAGATACCAGCAAAGGGGGAAAAAGAAAGAAGGAATCATGGGTGACTGAAATATTCCGTGTATAATATCAAACCTATTAAACTGATTTACCGCTTGCAAACTACTGTCAACACATACATCTTATTTTGCCATCATATTCAGTTTTACCATTACAAGAAAACACAGTTTATTTGCTGCTAATAAATACTCAGATCTCTATTAGTTATTTGGAATCAAACACAGATGTCCAGCACCAATATGTTATAAACGTCTCAGTATATTCAAGGTTACTGTAATTTAGAAATTCTTCAGATTAATCAATTGTCTTGCAATACAGATAGAATCCACAACGAAGTTAACAAACTTTGACCCTAGGATGCTGTGATCCCTGATGAGTGTTTTGTGCCAATTTATGACTCCACGTGAGCTGTAGGATAGTGCACCTGGGTTGATGGAGGTCCTCAAAGATTCCGACCTTGAACCGCTATTATCACTGTGTCATAGACACTAATTTTGCTCAAGGCTGCCAGGGTAGTTTGGCGCTTGCAACTTGCATAATAGATTCCGCCTCCCTGAATAAGACGCGGCTCTGAAGGAACGACCAGAAGTTCACCTAACACAAAGTATATTATAAATACAACGATCTGGAGGTGTATGAAAGATAAGCCTTCTCTACTCCATGATTTGTTGGTCTGGAAATGTGGTGATTTCAGTTCGCCCTTCTTATATTAGTACGCCCTTCTTATATCAGTTCGCTCTGCTGCTCATTCTGACTATGGCACGATTAATAATCCAGGGCTTTGGATTCAGCAAGGATCTGGATCAAGTTCGCTGTCCTGGAATGGCGAACCAAAAGAATGATGACTTTCCCTCCTAGCTGATTCACCTCCTTGTAGACCTGTAATATGGCAAATTATAATTAAATCAATGCAAACTCCTGTCTTGGAATTTTTCTCACAAAGATTTGGCAGGGGTTGCATCCTACCTGGATCTGCCTCTTGGGGGTTTTGTCCTAGTAGGCGTAGAATCATATGCAAACAACAATGTTTTCAAAACCAAAATCAGATACGTCCAAGTGAATTCGAAGTGCCTCCTTTATACCTATTTGAAATGGGTCTCAAGGGCCCAAATGTAGCACCAAGATTTGAATTATTGTTATTATTGCTAATATAACTATTATTATTATAATAATGATCATTATTATTGTTATTAGTGTTAAAAAACACTATTTTTAAAATTAAAAATATAATTAATTTGTGAGGGGAGGAGGGGACATGGCAGACTGAGGTGAAGAAGGAAACCTTCAGTGGCTCATCAGTCGGGAAAACAAAGAGCTGGCCAGGGTATTTCAGTCCTCCATGAGAGTATATGGCAGAAATTGCTCGGATTTTGAAAGGAATGAATCAACAATGGAGTGCAGGCAGACACAATCAGAATTTCGTAGAAGGAAGCAACTCAACCAATGATAGGATCTCTATTAGTCCTACCAAGACATTTCGAGCCAAATTTTTACAAAGGGAAGAAGAGGATCCTTTTAAAGAAGAGCAACAATTACCACCAAGACAAGAGGATGAAATGGCAAGGTATCATGCAGAATATAATGCTCTAAGGCCAGCTATCTGTCGTGACATGTCTTTCATTGAGTACTATGAGGGAATGGGCATAGAAGGGGAAGGAGATATCATTAGGAGCAGCCCTAAAACGACATACAACACTGATTGGGAAAGATCACTATACCTACATATGATGGATCAAACAATTGCTTAGTCAGGGCATGGTTGCAGAAGTTGGATATCTACTTTTCACTTAACCCTATGTATGAGGAGGAAGCAATTAAGTTTGCTACGTTACATTTGGAAGGTGTAGCTCATGAATGGTGGTACCACGACATGGTGACACAAGGGCATGGTTCTATTACCACTCTAGAGAAGTTCAACTAGAGACTGTCAGAGAGGTTTGATAGGAAGAATATAGAGATTCATTTCAAAGAGTTAGCATAGTTGAGACAGGAGCATAGTTGAGACAGGAGGGCTCAGTTGAGCGTTATGTGGCAGAGTTTCAGAGGCTTTCAGTGATGGTTCCAGATGTGACGGAGAGGAGACTCATAGTGTTTTTTGTGGAAGGTCTAACTGAACCCGTCAAGGGTTTGGTGAGGACATTTGATCCTAGATCTCTACAGGATGCCATCAGGAGATCCTTGAATATGGAAGAGTTGGTGGCCAAAACAAGTTTAATTTGAAGCCTCCTCCAATCAGACAACAAAGAAAACCTTTTCAGAAGAACTTCCCTCAACCAAAGGTGCTATTGTCGAGATCCCACAGGAATGAGGACTCGAAAAATGATCTCCGAAGGAAGAAATTGTGCTTTTCATGTAGAGAGCCTTGGGAGCCTGGGCATAGGTGTTTGGGCAAAAGACATGCACATTTCATAGAGGTGGTTTCAGATGATGATTTAGAGTCAAAAGAACCTGAACCCAAGGTTGTAGTTGATGAGGGAGAGCATGAGGAAGGAGGTTCTTCAGAAGGCACACTTGCTACTCTCTCAGGAGCACCTAGGTATCATCCTTTTCGAGTTTGAGGAGTATTGCAGGGTCATAGAGTGATAGTTTTGATTGATAGTGGGGCTACTCATAATTTCATTGATGAGGGGTTGGTGACTAGGATGGGATTGAAGACAAATGATTTTGAGGCATTCAATGTGATTGTGCCTAACGGATTTACTATCCCTTGTACCAAGAGGATCCAACAGCTTGACATTACCTTGGGTAGGCATAGAGTATGTGATGACTTTTATGTGGTTGGTATAGGTGAGATATATGTTGTTTTGGGTGTGCAGTGGTTGCATTCACATGGCGAGTTTACCCAAAATTATCAAACTATGGAGCTGAAATTCAAATCAGAAAGTAAGGAGGTGGTTCTTCAAGGCTTGTCTAATGGAGCTTTGAGGGTTGTTTCAACCAAGAGGATGGAGAGAGCTTTTCGCAGGGGATAGGTAGCTTGGGCGGCACAATGTTTGATCACAGATGGGGTTTCACCCATGGGTGAAAAGACTACTCATGTGGATATTCAGTCCATTATGGACAAGCATAGCATGGTGTTCAGTAATATTCCTCCAGGGTTACCATAAGACTACTCATGTGGATATTCAGTCTATTATGGACAAGCATAGCATGGTGTTCGGTGATATTCCTCCAAGGTTACCATTAGATAGAGGGTTTCGGCATGCCATTGAGTTGGAGGAGGGATTAAAGCTGGTTATCACTACATCTTATCCTGATCTGAGGAGGTACAAGGAAGAGATTGAGAAGGCGATTAAGGACGGTACCATGAGGATGTACATTGACTATAGGGCACTCAATAAAAAGAAAATCAAGAACCATTACCCTATTACGAGGATTGATGAGTTGATAGATGAACTTCATGGTGCAGTGTACTTTCCCAAGATTGATTTGTGGTCTAGGTACCATCAGATAAGAATGAGAGATGAGGATGTGCATAAGACAACTTTCAGGTGTCACTACGGGCATTTCGAGTTTCTAGTCATGCCATTTGGTTTGACAAATGCACCTGACACATCCTAGTCTTGCATGAACCAGGTATTTTTGAAGCAGTTGAGGAAATTTGTGTTGGTTTTCTTTGATGACATATTGATCTACAACAAGACTTGGGAGGATCACTTGAGGCATATAGATGAGGTACTCGGTATTCTTGAGCAGCAATCACTTTTCTCCAAAGCCTCCAAATGTGAGTTTGGGTTGACTGAGATTTTATATTTAGGGCATAAGATTAGTGCCCAAGTTGTTAGTGTGGATGAGGAGAAGATTAAGGCAATAGTGGATTGGCCTCCACCTAGGACTATATTAGGGATATTTATTACAGAAAATATTTATTAGGGACTTATTTAAATATGTTTGTGTAATCATCCACTGAGGGCAAACTCACTAAGTTATCTAGCAGGGATATTTCAGGCAGGTGTCCAATGAAAAACAGCTAACCCAAGCAACAATCCCAAAAATAATTGACAGAGTAAAGGATGAAACACCTCACTCAGCTACATAAAACTATGATATCTTAATAGATGCAAGGAAATGATTGAAAAGTTCTTGGAAAAATCAGAAAAAGACTAAACTAATGAAGTGTTTACAGCCATCACACTCTGACTTGTAACCTGCTACAGTTTCCATAACTCAATATATATATACCAACTTGAAACATTCTCAGTTGACAGTCTGCTCCATCTATTTACCAGTCCAAACTTTGGTGACAAATACACACATCGAATGACAAATTTTAACAAGTAAAATAATCAATAAGTGCTCCATACAATAAAACCTTTCCTCTTTTCTCCTCCTAGATATGACTCCTCCCTTTTAAGTTTTATCAGATCATATCAACCTCCATGGGCCGTAAGGATATCTAATATTCCAGTTGCTGTCATTCAGCCCAAAAAAATTACACTTAAAATAGAAAAGGAAACTGCCGCCGGCAGTTTATGCTGTAGCCACCTGCTTATGTAATGTCCCCTTTTCAAAGTTAAACCAAGATAAGCCTAAGCGCCCATCATACAATTAAGAGGGTCATAATGTCACAAAAGGGGCCGCTTAAGGTATATTATGAAATTATAATAAAGTTAAAATATTAAAAAAAAGTCTCTTATAATTAAAGTTTATTTTAAATAATAATTCCTCTCAAGGGTCATGAAGGAAATTTGAAGAGTTACGTCTTTTGGAGGGACATTCTATTTAAGAGAGGCCAAGCAAGGAGAAGAAGGCATAAATTGAGGAATGATTCTATATTTTGATTTATACTCCTTGTTGAAGCATTGGACTTTGGTTCAATTAGCCTAAGGACGAAAACCTTCTAGGCCTACAATTGGAGGATGAAAACCCACAATTCCTTGGAGTGATTTCATACAAAGATCACCATCATGCAAATTTGATTAATATAGTAGAAGCTGCCTTATCTTTAGAAATATGAATCACAGCTTTGGTAATTAAATCAGATTCTTATTTATCCTCACTGCTGTTTTGTCAATTTCTGCCATACAATATAGAAGAAGGGCATTTGGTCAAAAAGGAACTGCAGCCAATTTAATATACATTTTGTTACTTTTTTACACCAGCCGCTTCATATCCTATGACTGCTGTATCTATTCCAATCTGCTGAAGTATTGAAGGCATTAAATTCATTGGCACTGTTGCTGTTTAGGGGACAAACTCTGACAAATACTGACGCAGCATTTTGTTTTGGCTTTTACATTGGGTGGGGTCTGCCGCTTGAAGGAAAGTGAAGGAGTTAATATCATTTAATTTCCAAGCTTCTGTGTTGAGATTTAATTGGTACGGCAGCATGTTAACCTTGTATTAATTCCAATTTGGATGACTGTAAGTTGAGAGTGAAAAGGCATTGGTATGCACCTTTTTGGGAGCTGATGACAATAATAATATAAGCTGCTGCATATTCCAAGCCTTGGACAATATTGAGACTTCCATACACTTTATCAAATTTTGAAGTATTATTGGAATATCATTATTTGTGGGGGCCACTGTACCAAGGCAGCATTTCCAAATCATAGTATTACATAATGATTAGACTTGGTCAATGTTGAATTTCAACTAGGGTTAATTATGATCATGTTTTGCTGTATAATTCTTGGAATGATGTAAGTAAAATTTTTTAATGGGATATTAGAGCCTAGTTGTAATGGGATATTACAGCCTAGTTGGATAAGTAACCACCATCAAGAATCTGCCAGGAGCTTGTTAACTGCTGCAAATAAAAAAAATCTGCCTGAAAAGATGGTGACCGGCACTGCCATCCAAGTATGGTAAAAAGTCCACTGCTTGGAAAAGAGGCTATCACCAGTCTTAAATATCTGCCACGTGGACCCCAAATAAAAGAATAGAATATAATGTTTAAGAGACTACTGTTGGAAATATACCATGTCCAACAAAGATTGAAAACACACAAACAAGTAAAGATTTGATGCCAACAAGACCAACTACACACTAGCAAGATAAGACAGAAAACAAAATTGTTAGATTTTTTTTTTTGGTTTGAATAGGATTGCTGGTAAGCCCGGATGCTCTTGCATCAGACATCCCAGGTAGATTGAAATGATCCATGGGTCTGCAACTCATGATCATTTGAATGATTTTGGAACTTTTAGGCCATGCTTGGCCACTTCAGATGTGTGCATCCAAGTTGCCTCTTCAATTGTTTTATTTTTCCATTTGATCAAATATTCCTTATACTCTCCTTCTTGTCCTTTCGGATACTCTAAAATCAATGATTGCTTCTTCTTCATCCTTTTCTTTCTCTAGCATTTGTTGTACCCATAGTTGGAAAACTCGACTCGCCAAAAAACTCGGCAAGCCCAAAATTGGCGAGTCAAAAAAAAAACTCAGCGAAAACTCGGCAAAAAACTCAGGAACTTAAAAAATTGCTTAAATTTCATTAGAAACGCATTTTTTTTGCAAAAATCAATGACAAGATGAATCCAATGAGTCCATAAATGAGTACAAAAGTGTTTTCTATTAAATTTGATTGACTTTAATGCAAATTGATTACAAAATCGCATTCTCATGTGGAATCCTAATGGCTGAAAGCCTGATAGTCTGATACAAATTACAATAGATAGATGAAAATGAAAATAATAAAACTAGAAGTAAATACTAAAAGTAAATACAACATATTACACCTTCCTCTTCCCTAATTTAGTCAAAGCTAGGAAGAGGTAGATGCTCTAGTCTTGCGAGTACGCGGTGCCGGTGGCTCCTTGGTTGGCATGGTCCGCATGGAAGGCTGTGGCTGAGGCTCAACCACCATCCTGGAAATATTTGGCTCTGGCTTTGGCAATGACTCCTCATCCTCATGAATGTCCTCCAACCCTACATCTCCTGTTGTACCCACGTCCTCCATTGCCTATCTCTCGAAATCAAGAATCTCGTCTGCGGTAAACATTGGAGGGCTGCCCATCTCGCCCTGTCCAATCACTGTAAGGATCTATCTCATCTAAATCAATAGGATCCAGTGATTTGTCCTCTACTCTTTTTGTGCGCAATCGAAGGTTGTATTGCACAAAGACAAGGTCATTAAGGTGCTTTTGGGCTAGTTTGTTCCTCTTCTTCGTGTGAATGGCCTCAAACAAACTCCAATTCCGCTCACAACTGGATGCACTACAAGGCTGACATAGTAGGCGGAGGGCAATTTTTTGGATACGTGGGGTATTTCCACCCCAAATTATCCACCAAACCTCTGCAAAAAAAAATATTGAAGAGTTAGAAAACAAAGTTAAGACTCAAAACACATTTTATCAAATTATAAGATGCATGTTAAATAAACTTAAAGACTCCCAATTTTATACCTGGTGCCTGAGTGGTTCTTCCTCAAATAGCTAGATCTGAAGAAAAGAGTTTACCTCTTGCTTCCCTGTAAACATCCATCTCTTGGACAACGAGGTCTCTCACCTCAACCATGGGTTCCATCCTCTGAATGCATGTTGTGAGCCCCTCCATAACCTCTCCATTAGGATGAGAGAAGTTGTTTGAGAAGAGAAAATGAGGTTTGAGGAAGTACCCTACTGCATGGATGGGTTGGTGGAGTTGATTGTTCCACCTCCTATCAACAATCTCTCATATGGGATCAAATTTGAGGCTGTCACCCATGTAATAATTTTTGATAGCCTCTTTGGTCCTATCCATGGCCTCATAAATATATCCCATTGGGTTTTGATCCCCATCTACCAAGTGAAGAACTCTAACCAAGGGCTCTGACACCTACATTACAAATACAAAAAGATAAAAATTACAAATTTATAATGAAAGACTTAAATTAAGAAATAAAATACTCAATTTGAATTTAAAATCAAAGTTTTGAGGTTACCTTCATGATCTCTATAGCTCTCTGTTCAAAGAGCTAATCAAACACTATGCTTGCAACTCTCTCTCCTTCAGGCTTCTTTGCATAAGATGATTATAGCCATGCTGGACACACAAACATTTGTTTCAAAGTATTCAACGAACCAATAATGCTTTGCAACGTTAGGAAAACCGTTGCAAACCTTGTGGCACCCGATCTCACCAACTCTTTCCCTTTCATATGATCCCTCATCAAACTAAGAACCCAAGGGTGATTGTAGATAAATTTTGTGATGCTCCTTGCATCATTTACAATCAGTGCCACCCAATCAAGTTTGCCTGTGTCCTCCAAAAGAAGGTTAAGGCAATGTGCCGCACAAGGTGCCCAAAACAGTGTAGGATGTCTATCCTCAAGCAATCTCCCAGCTGCCACATATGCTGCTGCATTATCCGTGATGACTTGCACAACATTATCTATCCCCACCTCCATGACAACTTCCTCCAACAATGTACACAATGTTTTTGCATTTTTTATTTTGTTGGAGGCATCCATTGATTTCAAAAACACAACTTCACCTTTTGAAGAAACCAAAAAATTAAGGATGGTGCGGTTTCTCCCATCCGTCCACCCATCGGAAAGAATGGTGCAGCCATGTTTCTTCCATTCTTTCTTTTGATCTTCCACTACTTGCACTGCCCTTTCGGTTGCATTTGTGAGCAACCTACAAGTACAAAGTAAAATAAGTACAAAATTTTAATTTTTAAACAAAAAAACAACTTAAACTCAACATAAATTAATTTAAATTAAAGAACATAAATGATAAACTTAGCATAAAATTTAAATTGACTAACCTCCCACTCAAGTCTTTGCGAGAAGGTGGCTTGTAGCCTTTTCCTGCAACTATCAATGCGGTAACCAAATTGTGCCAATAGGGACTACTCGCCACATTGAATGGAATGTTATTGAAATACCAAAAGTCTGCACATGCCATGTCGGCATGTTGATGCACCTCCCTATTCCACCCTGTAGCCTCCAATGATGTCTGTGCTCCTGGTGTGTTTCTTGGCACAAAAAAACTATGTGGTGTGCGTGAAGATGTAAGCACCGGAGGTGACATTCTACTCGAAGTAGAGGAAGTGGGGGGCCTAGAGGCCGGTGTGGAACAAATGCGTGGACCACGAAGAGAGCCCACAATGTCAGTATCATATCCAGTCGTCTCCTCATCTGATTCAGACTCTATCTTCACTTGCTCATGACCATGTCCACCAGCTATGCTTGCTGCTATGGCTGCCTTTGTCCTCTCCCTTTGCAATTTTTTTTCTTCGGCAGCTACAAGTAGGGCATTCATCTCTCTTTTTATCTCTTCTATGGTCTTAAGACAACCCTTGGCATCACGACAAGAAATGCCTGCAAGATGGTATTTGAGGCGATTTATGCCTCCATGATATATCTTCTGACATTTACCGCAAACAACCGATCCAACTGTTGGTCCTCTCACGACATACTTCCATGTAGGGTCTCTAGCTCTTGGAGGACGAGTGCTTGGAACCCATGATGGCACGGGCACGGATGGGGCGGAGCTTGAGGCTAAACCTGAAGCAAAAGCCATTATAGTGCGTATTTAACCTACACATACAAAAAAATGTACAACATATTAGGTTTTTAATACAAAAAAATCTCTCTAAATTTGATTTAAATTGATACAAATGTGTTTCAATGATTAAATCAGTCAATAAATTAACTAATCTAAACAACAAAAAATATTTAGAATCAAAAAATGAACCTAGGTTTGAAAAATTCAAAAAACAACGAAAATAATAAAAAAATCAGAAAAAATCAACAAAAAATAATGATGAATCTTGTTTTTTGGAATCTAAATGCAAAAATCTTGCATCTTTTTGCTCTATGAAGATTTTGTTTTCAATTTGGATTCAATTGCAACAAGAATGAAAAAAATGATTAAACAAAAAGAAAAATGGAAAACCAAAGACCTACCTGTGATTCGAATTTGCCTTCAAAATCTGCAAAAAAACGCGTTCAAATCCACTCTTCTCGATGGCAAAACGTTGCAAATGGAGTCTTTTTGGTTGGGGAGGGGTTTTTTGCTATGCAGAGCTCAAGAAATCTTTTTTTTTTAAATTGTAAAATCACTTTACTCGCCGCGGATTTGTTTTACCTCTGCATGCTGCGAATCTTTGCCTCGGACCTGGCGAGTACTCGCCAAAAACTCACCGAGTTTTCGGTAGAGACTCATTTGAAAAACTTGGTGAGTAAAAGTCAAGAAAACTCGTTTTAAAAAAAAACTCGCAGTTTTTTGAAGACTTGCCGAGTTTTCAACGTGTCTACCAACTATGGTTGTACCTGTTGGGTCCCAAAAATGCAAGTCCAAAATCCTAGAGTATTTCTCCGCCTTTCAGGCTAGGGGTATCGTCAGAAAGGTGAGAAAGGGGCTCATCCACAAATTAAGGATGTTTAAGGCCAACTAATGAGAGTGGGTATGCTTTGCTGCACTTCGGGTTTAGCTAGACCTAGGAGGGATATTCCTAGAGGCATGAAATGGAACACAAATTGATAACTACAGCCATACCCAATGTACACTTGATACCTATATTTGTCACTAGGTCAAGACAAACTGGCTACATAAAACTTTTAATAAAACTGATTACTACACCTTGCAGATGCACAACAAATGATAACAACATGATATCCCTTGAGATGAATCCACTTAACATTACATACACAAGTACATGGTGCAGGCATGTATGAACATGACTTCAAATGATTTGAACTGTTTTGGATTGGATAAGATGATTCCCTGGTTATAATACAAAATCATGAACATGTAAAACTAACCTAATCCTACTACTCCTACTCCTACAACTACCTAGAACAAAGGATTAATTTGAAAGAATACTGGCCCTTCACCGAGTTGGACCGGTGCCTACTTCAATGGGCAACAGAGTCATGAATAACAAAGAGGGAGGAAACAACACATTCGATAGAGGATCAACAGAATCACACATGTATATGCATACAAATTACAAATTACATCTCATACAATGGAACTGCAATAACCCACTTGTAACGGAGAGAAGACCAACACAAAATCTTTGTATTGTATTAAAATGTTGTCATACATTCATCTAATCTTTGTTACAAACACACAAACAAATGTGGTGAAGGAAAAATACATTGACGATTATATATTCCCCTGAGTTACAAATGGCCATGGAGACATACCACTGCCCAGACATGCTTTACAAATCATTCCTACTCTGTATCAGATGCATTCTAGCTCCTTACATACCTGATTTTTGTTTGATGCCCTAAAATCATCTGAAGCATGTGCAGACTCAAATTGGCTCAGAGACCAACCCAAAATACATCTTTTGATCATGTATATATAGCACTTCTTGCATTGCTATGTTTGGGCAGGAATCACCTACCTCACCTACCTTAGGAACATCAGCATTGAATCACACCTACTCTGCCACCTACTTGTACTTCATCTTTAGATTTCATTAATGGCGTTTTGAGTGTAGGTGATCATTTAAACTAGAGAACCCATGAAAAGTGCACTTTTAAAACACGTTACATGCATTTTTAAATCTTTTCGATGAAATTGGAGGTTCCCGAACTATTAAAACCGTTGAAAAACCATCTTTGTTTATTCATTACTTATCCATTTTGGTGTTTTGGCACTTTGGTGAACTGGCGAACGAACCCCACCTTGTTCTCTTTTCTTTGCTCTTATCATTCCTTTTTCGACATCTCGACAAGTTTGCTAACCAGCAAACGTGTTGAAACTTTCTTCATTTGATCCCTCTTTCTTTTTGCCTTGTCGTTCGGACTTTCAGCGAAATGGTGAACTTATGAATCACTTCGGCATTTTAGCGAGTTCATGAATCGACGAACTCGCCGAAACATTTCACTTGTTTCTTCATTCACAATCTTTTCTTCGTTTTTTGGTGTTTCGGTAAGTTCACGAACTAACGAACTTGCTGAAACATTTCTTCGTTTTACTTTCCTTTCTCTTGCCAACTCTTTTCTCTTTCCTTTGGCATTCCGGTGAAAATACAAACCGGCGAACCACTTTCGCTAGGTTCGCCGGTTCGCGAACTTGCCAAAATGTTGAAACAGAAGGCATTCTGAGCTTTTGGCAAGTTCGCGAACTGGAGAACCTGCCGAAAGGCAGACACTTAGATGCAAAACACTTGGATTTTCATACTTATATTCTTTTAGGATGGGGGTCCATAGAAGATCTCCCTGATCGGATATAACTAATGGGCAAACTAGGGATGCTAAGGGGGCAAACGACTTAAGATTTTACAAATTTAGTGGCCGGAAAATTTGGGCACCAACACTGGGTCTGGTTGGGGACGTGTGCCTCTTGCAGGCACAACGAGAACCAGCTATCTTTGAGGTAGACCACAAAAAGACAAAAAACAACGGGGGGAAACCATACAACATATTTATAGGACAACACACAACGAGGGCATATAAACAACAAGACTTACAAGCATGGGCATGAAAGCACAAAAGGGAAGATGACTGTAAACAAAATTTTAACATAATGCAAGTCAACCCTACAAAAGATGGATGAAGCTACTTGCCTTTGTCGAAGACAAATTGAATGAAGGAGCCAATCTCCCTCAAACCAAGATTGCACTCACCACTTAGCTGCAACAAATGATATCTTTTATCTGCATACACCAAGCTACAAAAAATGCCCATGAGGTGAAGAATAACTCCCCCATAGACATTACCACTATAGGGCAGCCATATATAATAGGTGTTCGACCTATTCCATGTCACACTATGCACTTTCATTGCAGCAAAGGGTGAAACACCAAGGACCAAGCTAGCAGTGAAAGACATGGATGAAGACAAACATCCATCATCAAAAGATGCAACACTGTTACATTTGCTGAGCTCTTCATGCAAATTGAGGGAAAAGGAAAACAGTGAACATCTCCAATTCACATGGCAATGAAAATGTGCCTTACTGCACTTTTGATCTACAAAAAGAGACACATCTTCTTGCAAATCAAACTAGAAAAAATCAGCTCTGGCATATCTTCAAGCTGAGCCGCAACATGTTGATCCTCAATTTGGCATTCGTGCTGTTGCTCACATCATTTTCACTTAATATATGCTGGGCCCACTTGAATGACTCAAATTCAGGCATGACACTATCATCCACATCAATAGAAACTCGACCTTCAAAAAGGAAAGTTTCATAGTCCACGGTGCTGTCAACAAACTCTGGAGGAATAGGTGGCCAACATGCATCATTTCCATTTGAGTTGATATAACCTTCAATATCTAAATCATAAGCATGATTCAACTCAAAATTCAAACCATCAACACACAAATCAAAACCATGAGACACCTCACATGAAGAACTAAGTTCTTCCGATCGTCTCTCTATTTCTTGTTCATCTTGGCAATCTGCTATGTCATATTCGCGGCTGCAACAAGACTGATATAACAACATGATATCCTTTGAGATGAATCCACTTAACATTACATACACAAGTACAGGGTGCAAACAAGCATGAACATGACTCACAAATGATTTGAACTGTTTTGGATTGCATAAGATGATTCCCTAGTTATAATACAGAATCATGAACATGTAAAACTAACCTAATCCTACTCCTACTTTTACAACTACCCAAAATAGAGGATTAATTTGAAAGAATGTTGGCCCTTCACCAAGTTGGACTAGTGGCTACTCCAATGGGCAACATAGTCATGAACAACAAAGAGGGGGGGAACATATCCGATAGAGGATCAACAAAATCACACATGTATATGCATACAAATTTCAAATTACATCTCATATAATGGACATACTTATTTATCCATAATAGAACTTCAATAACCCACTTGTAATGGAGAAAAGACCAACACAAAATCTTTGTATTGTATTAAAATGATGTCACACATTCATCTAATCTCTATTACAAACACACCAGCAAATGTGGTGAAGAAAAAATACTTCAGCGATTATATATCCTCCTGAGTTGTTACAAACGGCCATGGAGACATACCACTGCCCAGACTTGCTTTACAAATCATTCCTATTCCGTATGAGATGCATTCCACCTCCTTGCAGACCTGACTGGCTTTGTTTGATGCCTTAAAATCACCTAAAGCACTTGCAGACCCAAATTGGCTTAGAGACTAACCCCAAAATACATCTTCTGATCATGTATATATAGCACTTCTTGCACTGTTGCATTTGGGCGGGAATCACCTACCCCACCTACCTCAGTAACATCAGCATTGAATCTCACCTACTCCGCCACCTACCTGTATTTCATCTTCATATTTCATTAATGGCGTCCTGGGAGTAGGTGATCATTTCAACTGAAGAACTTGTGAAAAGCACATTTTTAAAACACATTACATGCATTTTTAAATCTTTTCAGTGAAATTGGAGGTTCACGAACTATTGAAACCACCGAAAAACCATCTTTGTTTATTCATACTTATCCATTTTGGCATTTCGACACTTTGGTGAACTGGCAAACCAACCCAACCTTGTTCTCTTTTCTTTTCTCTTATCATTCATTTTTCGGCATTTCAACAAGTTCACGAATAGGTGAACTTGCCGAAACATTCTTTATTTCAACTCTCTTTCCTTTTGCTTTGTCATTCGGACTTTTGGCAAAATGGTGAACTCATGAACCACTTCGGGTTTTCTGCGAGTTCGCGAACTGATGAACTCACTGAAACATTTCACTTGTTTCTTCATTCGCCATCTTTTCTTCATTTTTTGGTATTTTGGCAAGTTAACGAACTGACGAACTTGTTGAAACATTTCTTCATTTTACTTTCTTTTCTCTTTCCAACTCTTTCCTCCTTTGACGTTTGAGCGAAAATACAAACTAGTGAACCACTTTCGGTAGGTTCGCGAACCTGCCAAAATGCCGAATCACAAGGCATTCTGGGCTTTTGACAAGTTTGCGAGCTGGCGAACTTGCCGAAAGGCAAACACTTAGATGCAAAACCCTTAGAGGATTTTCATACTTAGATTATTTTAGGATGGGGGTCTCCTTGATCGGATATAATTGATGGGCAACGTAGGGATGCTAAGGGGGCAAAGGACTTAAGATGTTACCAAGTCTATGAAGCGTTTAATTTTTGCTAGATTTTGTGTGAGTGTAAATTTTGATAAGTTGATGCCAAAAGTCATTAAACTTTGGTTCAAATTTGGCATTTGGGAGCAACAAATTTATTACGAGACTTCTTCGCAGGTTTGAATGCTTTGTCATAAAGCTGGACACTTCTCCCATTACTGTCCTGAGCATGGAAAAGAGGGTCAGATTGTGGATGCTACAAGAAATGAAGGTAAAGAAAAAGGCATTGTTGTTGATCCTGTTGGGGATGAGCAGGGGTTTCCTTTGAAAGATAAGAATCTTGTTGGGAACGAGCAGGTGTTTCCTTTGAAAGATAAGAATAGGTGTATTGGGGATGACCCAGGGGCTTTATTGAAGGATAAGAATAGGTGTCCTTTGAATGAGTCTAGATCTTTAAAAAAGGGTAAGACAATCCATTTGAGTCAAGCTCTTACTCCACCTCAGAGTTATTTGGTGAGGTTTGGTTTAAACCTCCTTGATCATGGTTATTGCTGTTCTTTCGCTGTGGCCTTGCTGTTTTTAGGCCTGCTCCATTGTTTGGTTCTTGCTTGATGCTGTTGGTTTGTTCTTGAGGTTGTTGCTTGTTCTTGTTGTACAAGGTTTTGGGACCCTTTCAAAACCCTTTCTGGTTCATAGCTCCGGTTAAAAACGCTTACCTTTAATAATCAAAAACATATATAATGAAATTATATATTATGAATTTATGTGTACGTGTTTATGTAGATATACATGGTTCTTATGTGCAAGCTTCATCTGGTTTCTGATTATGTTTTTGTTGTAGTTGCCGTATCTTGTTTCTCGTTTCTGTTAATTATGTCTTCAGTTCTACCTGCTTAAATAAGCTGTTGGGAATGTAGGTTGCCAAATCTCAAACATCACTTCTTTTGTTTGAATCTGGTCAGCTGCTCTTCCAATCAAAATGAACTCATAGTGATGTTCTTACTCATTATAAGCATCCATTTTATGGCTGTGGCCTGCTAACACAACTGAATTTGCAACAAACGCTCAGGTAGGGTAAACTTATTTGCCAGGTATAGAGAGGCGAGACTATTGGGCCTTTACTGTTTGCAGGGCTGGGGTTATTCCTCCTGCTATCTCTAGTGCTCCCCAGGTTGTCAGTACTGCTTACAAGTGGGACCATATAAGCAGCCGGAAGTGATTGTGAACTGTGGTGGCAGCTCAGTGACTGTCTCTAGTGGCCAGGATTCAGTCCTGAGCCTTACCAACTCAAAATTAAAAAACAAATTCAAAAAAGAAAGGCACTGACACAAGAAGGTTGTGTAAGAGATAGCTGGGACATAATCGTCGTACTCTTTGTTCTCCATGGTTTCCTGTTTAATGCTATGCTTGCCATTTTTTTCTCTTCGGGCTCACACTACATAATAAGAATAGCAACTGCGAAAGTGGTATTTGAAATTTATTCCCCAATCCATGCATGCTGGTCTGGAATCTGGGGGCAAGTTGATTTTCATCTTTTTGTATCGTAACTTTAAACCACATTTTGATCCTGTTCACAGGACTGGACATTATAGCCTTGGTATGTCTTATGGGACCTGCAGCAAACCTGCCCTGAAATATGACTTCACAAATAGCCCAAATTTCTACCTGTTATTGACATGAAACAGAACTTAGGTCATTGATTAATTCATTTGCGAGCTGTAATTAATTGCATTTTTAAACGTTTTCTTGAGTTAGGCTTTTATAGTTGAATTTTATAATCTATCAAAGGGTGATACGTTTCTTTGTTAATCAACGACATATTGTTTAGATGCTAGCATGTCCTCAGTGAATTCAAGTTGCCAAAATGGGGAAATGAGCACTCATAATGGTTTGAATTACACCTCACAGACTATGTTTTATGATTGCATTCTTTTGCTTTGCTGATATGATATTTGATATGTTGCTGAGAACTCAACAGATAGATCATGGAATAACTCTGAATTTTTCAGTGCAAACATTTGAATTTACATCACTTTGAAAACCTGAGCTTATTGTCATCCTCAGTCTGTCTGAAAAGGAAATTGCCAAGTGTCATTTATCATAACCAAATTGATGCATATATAATAATTAAATGACGGTTAATTGAATGGATGTCTAAGCCAATACAATTTTTGTGGGCTCCATTACCTTTGTGCCTGCCCTTTTGCAAGTAACAATGCCCTCTGGCATATTTCAGGTCTTTGTGAATCCTTTTGTATCAACTAGCAAATAGGACTTACTTCTTAGTTCTTATATGGGTGAAAACAGACTCCGATTTTCCTTAAAGGTTATCTTTGGTAATTTGGTTTATAAACTGAATTGTTTACTGTGCTGTATGTACAGTCATCTCTACCTCCAGAACAGCTAGCTTGGTGTGGAATGGATAGTGTACTGTTATATTGGGAAGATATGTTAGTGATGGTGGGACCTTATGGCGGCTCAGTCAGATATATGTATGATGAACCTATAGTTCTGATACCTGAATGTGATGGTGTAAGGATTCTTTCAAATTCCAACATGGAATTTTTGCAGCGTGTACCTGACTCTACTGTATCTGTTTTCAAGATTGGAAGCACGTCTCCTGCAGCCCTATTATATGATGCCTTGGATCATTATGACAAGCAAAGTGCAAAGGTATACTTTGCATTTTATGTGTCTAATTCATCTATTCTAAGCATTTAAATAAATTAAATTGTATGTTTTCTGTCATAGGAATCCTATATTTTTAGTTGGAGTAATTTAAAATTGTTAGTACGAGACATCCAAATGTGGAAAAGAGGACGTTATTTGAGTAAACATTCATGCTGGTCTCCAAACAAGGAATGCTATCTATTTTACTGTTTTTTTTTAATTAATTAGTTGGAGGATCTGAGGCCCCTGCCCCTTAGATAAAATATTAACAAAGTCTTTTTACAAAAACAACCCTAATGGTTGTATGAGAGAAAGATCCAGAAAACCATACAAAACATAATAAAAAAGATAGCAGCCAAAATCTAACAGAACTGGAGATACGATCTGCTGCATGAAGACTGGATCAAACAAAATCCAGGACTTCCAAAAACATCATACCAGGGCTCTCAACAGACACCCAAGGGTTCATGCTAGAGCTGCCCTCACCTCCCTTGCCTACCACTTCTTCCACATGGATTCCACTCTGCTGCTCACCAACCTCTGCTTGGTGTGCCTGAACAAACACATCTTGTGTTGGAAACTGCATGGCATGATTCAGCTTTCTCCTTCTTTGTGCACGATGGACGCCATTACCATAGAAGGCCAGGATGGTGAAGCTGCTAGATACCTCAAGGTGACCCTTATTGTGGGTCACCATGAGGCCTTCTAGAACTTTCCCTACATCCCCACAATAGGCTTTGAGCAGACATAATTCTAGATGAACCACAACAAGGTCCAAAGACTCTCCTTCTCTATTACATGTTGACACAGATTCACAGATGAGACCTCCTCAACCTTTGTCTTTCTTGTGTTTTCTTTAGCACCTATGCCTTCTGCTTCCATCACCACCTCCATATCGCCAAGTTGATTAGGAAGGAATAGACACAGAAGTGAAAGCCAGAGCTTTGCATTGCGAATCACCTATGCCAAATTCTAGACAAAATCTTCTTGAATTGTTGCCTGAGACCTCAGAGTCCCTGTTAAGCAAATTCCCTACTCTCCTAGGTCTCCGGTGATGAACCCCAGAGCCCCTAGATTATTGCATGCAAAAGTTGCTTTCAGCCAATGGTCTGCCACATGGCCTTTTGACAAGGGATCTCTACCTATACCAGATTTCTTCTTGCAAGTCATGTCAGCAAGGATGATATATTGAAAGCACAAACACAACACTAGAGCCACTCCCAGGTGCCAGGAAGCTAGCAAATGCTGGAACTAGCGTGCAATTGAAAACCACCACCACATGCCTAGATATTCACCTTCAACCATGCATGAACACATATGAACTTTGAAGGCCATTGTAACACTTCTGAGTTCTAACTATGCAAACACACTTCATAAATGCTGATAATAAACCTCCATTGACATTTGATATATGGACCCAAAAATGGTCTCTTAAAAATAAAACCATTAAGAAGGGAGATAATTTAAAAATTTTCCTAATTCAACTCATGAGGATGGGTGATTGCTATACAATGCTGTGATCGGATCCTGATCTATGCCACAATTGGCCAAATAGTCAGCTGCAGAATTAGCAAATCTGCAAAAATGAGAGAAGATGACCTCCTTAAAATGCAAGCTAATCAAACAGGCCTCCTCTAAATGCCTCCCTAGCAATTGGGGCAACTTTCTTTTTATAGAGCATTGATAATGATAAGCGAGTTTCCTTCTGCTACAAGATTCTGCACTCCACTTAAGTGTCTGACTCCATCCCAGCCAAAACTTGATCCTCAGGAACAAAGATCCACCTTCCATAAAGTTTCCATCCTACTTGTGAAAAGCCATACCTTCCCTTGCAACCCCAGGATTCCCTTGTGAGGTGCTACCAAAATTCAACTTAATGAAGCTCGGGGGAGGGGTCTGCCAAGCGTCATATTTGTTGCTAGCCGAAAGGCTATACTTAACCTTCTTTGATCTAAAAAAAATTCAAACTGCCCCCTAAATTATTCCCTCTTAACCTGTTAACAGGTAACTATCTATTTGATTGTTAAAGCTTGTTACATATATCCATCCTTTCAGCAACTCAGTTCAAGCTGACATGTTAACAATCCTAACTAATGTTGGGAGGAGATCCTGTAAGGATGTCATTTCGCTGAACGTGTCGATCTGCTTTACCTTTATCGTTCTATGATTTTGTATAACATGCATGTTATTCAATCAAAAAGCATCAAAGGCCCAAGAACCTTGATACCATTACATGAGCTATATACCATTGCATTGTTGAATGCAAGATCTTTCCATTGATATAGAGCACTCACTGCATGGCCAAGTATCATTGTCTTAATCATGTGCAACACACAATTGGACTAAATGCCAAGAAGGTCCACTTACAATAATTTAAAATCCAGACTTATTTATTTTGTTACATGCAATATTTGTTCTAATTGCAAGGATGTGCTTTCATTGTAAATTTCTTAGGAATTTGAGTTTCAAAATAGACAAGATAGATTGAGGGGTGTCTAACAACTTAGAGTGCAATGTATGAATCAGAATATTAACTTCATAACAAGTTCTGTCATAGCTAGTGTTTTCTTTGGCTGTATCTTGCAGTATTGTAACATTGTTGTGATAAATTTTCCCTGTATTTAATAAAGAAACTCTCTCAGGCTTGTTTTATAATTGTCTGAACTATTATACCCTATTTCTTACTTTTCAGTATTTCTTTTATGTCTGTTTTATGGATTTTGAATATTTTATATTTTCTAATGACTCTGGACTGCAGGCTGATGAGAACCTAAGATTGATCCACTCTTCCCTCTCCGAGGCTGTTGAAGCTTGCATAGATGCTGCAGGTCACGAGTATGACATTTCACGACAACGTACTCTCTTGAGAGCTGCTAGCTATGGAAAAGCTTTTTGCAGGTTTGTTCATTTTCTTATGGTTTTATCGGTCCATTTCTAAGATGAATTATTCATGGTGGACAGAATAGAAGAAAGAAACTATATTAATGTCCACAAGCAAAGAAAATATGTCTATGGGACCCAAAAAGTGCAATCAGTAGTAAAAGAGAAATACTAGGGCAAAAAGATTCGAGGTTACAAAAACTAACTCAATATAAAGTTAAAAAGGAAAGATGAAAAATGCAGGAGGGGAAAGCTTAAAGTGGTTAAGCCCTGAGCTATACGACATTGTACAAATATAAATAGTCCTGTGCGGGAAAGACCCCTCAAAGAAACAAGGAGCCATAGACATATTTGAATAATTGGACCCTTGTTAGGGCAATCTCATTGGTATATGTTTTGAGTATTAGCCATTAATTCCAAATTTTTACCCTATATTTAAATGCATTATTTTTGTCTTTGATACTCTTCCAGCTAAAGCAATACCCTTAGCACATATTGGTTGCCTGCATTGCCCCTTTTTTTCTACTTATTTGTTTCTTGACTTTGATATGCATCCCAGGCTGTATTTTATGATCTTGGTGGATTCTAACAGTTTCAGTTGCTTTTGGCAGTCGTTTTCCACGCGGCCGTATTCAAGAGATCTGCAAAACATTGAGAATACTGAATGCTGTTCATAATTATGAGATTGGTATTCCGCTCAGCATACAGCAGTACAAAGTCATTCTCTTTACCCTGTTAGCTTATTCTAGTGTCTGAAACCTGTTTTTATCTTAACCTAAATCTGGATTACTGGTCTATGCTGCATGACAAACTGAAATGCTTTATATAGAGTCTAGAGTCTAGACTGATAGTCATCTTGTCTGATTTGGGTATGGTAGGTGCTGACAGCACCAGTTCTAATTGGTAGGCTGATAAATGCGTTCCGACACCTTTTGGCATTAAGAATATCTGAGTACATCAACCTGAGCCAGGTATTGATTTTTGCATTTGTTATAACTTATTTCCACTAAATGAATAGTGAAGAGTGACTTTTTCAAGACATTGGATTATAGTTCTATTGTTCAATGGTTTGATATTCTATAACATTTTTTTTTAAACTTTTTGGTCATTTGTTTATTTCCCCAATATGATTGAACAGGAACCTGTTGTTATGCATTGGGCCTGTGCTAAAATCACGGCTGCATCAACTGTACAAGATGCACCTCTCCTTGAGATGTTGCTCGAGAAGGTCTAATTTTTATTCTTCACCCTTCTGAGCCTGAACTGATTTATATCATTCTCAATTCCTGGGACGTTTGACATTATTTGATTCCTGAGTAAATCAAAGAGATATATTTGCAATTCTTATTCACCTTGCTAATTCTATGGCATGCTTATGTGAACTTTCAGCTAAAGGTCTGTAAAGGAAGTTCTTATGCGGCAGTTGCTGCCCATGCAGATAGGAAAGGTCGGCGGAGACTAGCTGCAATGCTTCTTGAATATGAGCCACGCTTTTCTGAACAGGTCTAGATTCCTTACAGCTCAGGACTTTAAGAAAGCATAGAATTAATTTTCTATTTAGTACATTTATTTTGAAACTGGGGGTTAAATCTCATTCTTACTTGCCCTATTGAATTATAACACATCCTTTTTACTAAAAAATAATAGTACTTTTTGATGTTAACAATCTTGTCTGATCAGGCATTGTTTTCTGTCAACCACACAATGCTTAATGAATGATTGATTTAAGCATTACACTTGTAACTTACGTCAAGCATTTGCAGGTACCACTTCTGTTAAGCATGGGAGAGGAAGAGCGAGCCCTTACCAAGGCAGCAGAAAGTGGTGACACAGACCTTGTTTATCTTGTGATTTTTCATACCTGGCAGCGGGTAACTTAAAGTGACTAATCTTCTTGATTTTTTTTTTTTGTGTCCAACTAATTATGATTTCAAATTTTGATGTTTTAGAAGCTGATATCCAAGGTGATATCTTTTTCATATTGTATTGGATATTGAAACTTAATATTGTCATGACCATTGGACTGCAGAAGCCTGCTTTGGAATTTTTTGGTATGATTCAGGCAAAGTCACTAGCTCGTGATCTCTTTATCAGATATGCAAGGTAACTGTTATACATGATGATTTCCCATACACAGTTAAAATTCTGGTAGTAAGTTCAGTTACTGGTCTTGATTGAGTTTATTATTAAACCTTTTATTTGCTCTTGTTTGTGCAGAAATTATGATCAGGAGTTCCTAAAGAACTTCTATTTGTCTGCTGGTCAGCTGCAGGTGGGTTTTCTATTTTCTTACGAAATGATGCTAAAAACTTTTGTAGAGTTGAATATTTCTATGAGTTGACCACAGCACATCTATGAACTACTGAGGTTTGTATTGTTTTATACAAAAGCTATCAATATAGATAATGGCCAATCGTCTTTAAATTTGTTTCACTTATTTGCAGATGTTCTTTGTGGTTGCCTGAATAATGGCATTATTCTTCACAGAAATGGTTTAAATATAGCAAGAGGCAAGAAAATTATCCATTGGATGAAGCAAGAACTAAACATGCTGAATCTCAAGTTCCCAATTAGGATAGCAAATATCTCAAAGAGATAAACTCACGCTTCAGTGTATGATTTGTTTCAAACAGACATATCCTGGGTGCATCCTCCAAGCAAAATTTACTGCATAACATCCTGGCCTTGACTGTAACTTAAGGAAAATTTTCTATACGTAGAGACTAATATCCTGGGGCAATTCCACCTCAGGACAATTCCTGAGTGTGTCATCCAAGCATAGTTTTCTGCCCAGCCTTTTTACCTTGAGTATATCTTTGGGTTCATTTTCTATATTTCCAAACTAATATCCTTGGTGAATCAGCCTCAGCTCATCAGAGATAATCCCTATTTGGCAAAGAGGAATGCCCCTTTCAGCTGCAAATTATCATACTTCATAGTTCATACTCATAGGAGCTGAAAATCGGAATCCATTTCAAATTGAAATATTCAAGTAAGTTTTATATATATATATATATATAGAGAGAGAGAGAGAGAGAGAGAGAGAGAGAGAGAGAGAGAGAGGTTAAAAAAGAAAAACTAAAAAGAGATAAAAGTAAATTAAACAAAAGAGTAAACTTTAAAGTTTAAACATTGAACAATTGAATATCAATGATCATTCATGAATTATCATACTTCATAGTTCATACTCATAGTAGCTGAAAATCAGAATCCATTTCAAATTGAAATATTCAAGTAAGTTATAAGTAGTTTGAAAGTTCAAAGTACTAAGTAGAGTCTCATAATCTCAGTATACAAGTAACAAGCATCAAAATGACAAAATTAAATTGCCAAAAATGATATCTATAGCTGTTTTTGTTTGAGCAAAATGCCAAAAAGCTCAAAAATCAGAATCATCATCATCATTAGCTCCATATGCAGGAAACTCCTCATCACTGGAACTGTCAGAAGGAAGTGGATCCTCCAATGCCATCTGCACATCGTGGTCATCATCAAGTTGTTGTGGCTCCTCGGGCTCTACATCCCACCCTTGCGCTGGGCTCTTCCTATACTGAGGTGTCTTGCGATCAATCAGACGCAAGGCACTATGCACTGCAACAAGCTTTTTTTTCCACTCTCGCAGAGGTAAGTCTATTCCTCTTGAGAGAGTGGATAAAGTTATGTGGACTAGTTCCTCTCAACAACTGAGGAACTAGAAACCTGTGAGAGAAGACGAATGACAAGTGTGCGCAAGGGTTCTAGAGGTCCATAGATTGTCCACTAACTAACTGGCTTCTCCTGTGCCAAAGTGTTCCTATCAATCCTTGCCAAATTCTTGTAGCCATCTAGTTCCATGAACTTAACCCACTCAACTCTGATCAATGAAGATTCCTCACCTTGTGATCATGAATAGGAAGAATTCTACCAACTCTTTCCACATACCATTTTGGATTCAAAGTATATGTAGCCATGTGTAGAGGGGTGTTCAACTTCCACCTTTTTTGGATGATGGGGTGAATATGGTCATTGTAGAACTCTAGGGTGGGGTCTTTCGCACAAATGGCAGCCTTCATTTGGCCAAGCATGCTATCAATGCACTCATACATCTCTGCAAGACTAGGACTATCAGAATCCCCAAATTTGATGATAGTGAAAAAATGTTGTACAAAAGATGTGATGTATCTCACATTCGAACCAAAAAGTATCACTGATCACAATCTCCTTCACCCTCTTCCTCTGCTCAGTCTTTGACTCCATCCACCTGTTCCAATCTTGTGTCATAACCATAAGTTGCAATGGCTCTTGCAACTCAAGCATCCTCTCTAGTAGAATGAAATAGGAAGCAAATCAAGTCTCAACTGGTTTGAGGAATTCTTTGTTTGCAAAGGTCCAAAACAATGCCAATGAAATGTGGTGGTTGCAAATAAACATTTGCACCTCCCTTGCATCCCCCACCACTTGTTTCACCCACTCTATCTTTCCAATGTCTTTGAGTGCATTGTTCATAGCATGCACACAAGGGGTCCAATAGATGTGTCTATATGTAGAATGAACCAACGTACTTGCTGCCCTACAAACATTTGCTGCATCAGTGATCACTTGCACCACATTTTGAGGACCAACCTTCTCAATGGCATCTCTTAGGATCTGAAACTGAAACTCGGCATCTCTACGTTTTCTTGAGCAATCAATTGCTCGCAAGAAGTAAGGTCCATCTGTTAGGACTTGAAAAATCGGTCCTCAAAATGCTCATTTTGCCCCCTAAAAATCCAAAAATCATGTGCAAATTTCTTAGCAGATGTCACCATTGGATAGATTTTTCAATTCTGAGCCACCTTGCCTTTTGACCTTGTTGATGTGTTTTCCTTGCACATACAACACAGAATAAAAAACCTATGTAATCTATCGTCTCTTGAATAAAATCACTCAAATGCTATACCAGGTGATCAAATGAATAGATTCCAAGGTTCTCCATTAGTTCTTTCGATTTCACGACTTGGGATAGCTTAGTAGTAGGATGTGAATTGCTGTTTTACACAAAGGGATTTACACAAATGTTCAACAATAGGAAACTTGTTTCTCTCGAATAACAGGTAGTATAGTTTTTTAGAAGGTCTAGCAATATGTTAACTTAGGATATGGGAATGGAAGCTCTTGAATCTAACCCTAACGAGATTCTAAAGAAAATGCAAAAGAGATAGGTTTAGAGGATTCTAATCTAAATGCAAGCAATTACCACTAACTCATTGGAATCTCAACCACACTTTGCTTCGCCATAAGGTAACTACACAAAGGTGATGCAATCTTCTAAGGGAAAATGTAAGATTTTCAGATTACTTATGTGCATAAATCCCCACAAACATGAAGGTAAATGATCATAAAGTAATTGAAGTTAAGCTCAAATAAGGTTCAGACTAACCATGCACTACAATTTGCCATCAACAAATTATAAATGGTATGAACTATAAGGATTCCAAACATGAATCAATAGTAACAACTCCCATGAACATAAAACTAGATTGCTGAAAACAAACTAAACTAATCTTATTCGATGAGCGAACACCTAGAAATCATGCACCCATTTGAAACAACACAAAACCACCATGGAGAATTCAACAATGAATTTGCATTTATTTCAGCAGTCTTTAGCAACAATTTCTCAGAGCATTCCCCCCTTTCAAATGAGACCAAAATGAGGCTTATATAGCCCTCAAAATACAATGAATGGCTGAGATTCAATCTAGGAATCAAGGGCCCTTATTGTGCCACGTAGGCAAGTGGTTACAAAATTTACTAATATTAGGCACTGCATTTATGAGGCACTCACTAAGTGGGGTGCCCTCCTTTATTCCTCTCCTTTTTTGTGATAAATTCCACAAATCTAGTCATGACACGTGTAATCTCCTCCATAGGGACACTTGGTAGCCCCTAAATGGTACCTTCTACGATTTGCAGCTCCTCCGTGCAATTGACAAGTGTCATTTCCCATCCAACCATGGGTGCCTAAAACATGCCCATGAAGGTGGAAAGCGCGCAAACATCATCCAAAAGCCTTTTGGAAACAATCTGGGTGTGCTGGAAATACAATGTATGCATTTTATCCTTCAACAAATACTCATCAATTTCTCCATCAGGATCAAATATCTTGTTTATTAAAACTAGTATTTTACCTCGAATTTCTTGAAGTGCCCCTTTTGCTCGGAGGCCTTCACTCTCAATCTTCCCAAGAATCTGCTCCTTTATGCTTAGAGTGCAATACCAAGAAGGAAAATCATATGCTGAACCCTGTTCAATCACTCCATCTATTAAGGTGGCATTCGGAGTATATATCAACCTTTTCAATTGAGGCATAACTTCTTCTCTGACAACTCTGAATTCTGCACAAGGCACCAAAACAGCCTGAACTCGATCCAAAAGAGAGGAAGCTTCCTTATATAACTTTACAACTTCATCAACGAACCCATCAACTTTGATCTTGAAGCTTGCTGTCCACTCTTGCAACGTTTGAGATGAAGATCTCACTCCTTCCAATTGTGCAACAGATTCTTGCAAAAGCAAGGCAAGTGGTGCAGGTATTCCCTCTGCTTGCTTCACTGGCATCATCAATTGTTGGATATAATGCCGACATGCTTGATTATCCCATTCCAACTGAATCCTCTGTTTCCGCTCCTTTAATCTTTCCTTGATGGCGGTGACTAAATCTTCTAACTCTTCCATTCCCTGTTCCACTATGGTTGGACCTAAATCAATAGTATTAATGTCATAGCCACCTGGAACACCTTCGTCTGCATCCATGCTCATTCTTGGGACTGCAACATGCACCTGTCGTGACCCAGAGCTATCCCTCGTGATCTTTGAGAATTTAGTAACCTTTTGCTTTCCTTTATTCGGTTTAGCTCTACTTAGTAAATTCTCTAAACTCAGGATGGGCTCTCTTTCGACAATAGATTTTTTTTTGACTCTCTCTTAGCCACTCCGGCAAGTCAGACAAATCTTCTTGATTTTCCTCTGGAATCTTTTTCTGTTGAACAGTAGGAAGAGTCTCTTCATCAAATTCATATAGCTCTTTATCATTTTGATTCTCTGTCTCAATTATGACTTCATCTTGCTCCTTAGGTAAATTTGACAGGACCTCCTCGATTTGGTTCCCTTGCAGCGTGGATTCCAAGGATTCATGCTTGTCTTTTCTAGCTTGTATCTCCAAAACTACTTGCTCATTTTGTTCTGCTTCATCTCCTTCAATATATATTACACTATTGCCTTCTTGCCTTGAAGAGGTACTGGCTACATTCTGGTCATTGCTCTTCACCCTCTTTCTTGGCTGAAAATCTTCCTTTGAATCAGCATTTGCTCCTTCTGAGTCACTAGAGTCACTGCTTGACTCACTACTCGAAGTCTCCCTAGAATGCTGTGCACTACCTCCTCCCATCAAATTGTATGTGAGCTGAACATTCTTTTCTTGAAGCCTTCGAACTTGCAAATCCACATATTTCTTAGTATGTGCCACAATTGGTACCATCAAATCGTCATTACACGTGACCTGTTGCTCTGACCAATTGATAGTGAAGGGTTTATTCTTCTCCTGATCATATGAACTCTGTGACAATCTTTTGTGGTCTTCCTCAAGCTGATCCGGAATATTAATTATCCTTGTTGCCCTAGCCAAGTCCAAAGACAATCTGTAGCAGCTCTTCCTCCTTATCTCCATATCATCACGTGCATCACCCCATTGATCTTCAAGCTGCGGTTTATGTTCATATCTACTTCCAAATTTCTGCCTGATTGCATTAAAAGGATAAAATTGTTGCGTGCATCATTGTGGTGCACCAAGTTGTAGGCTTGTAGCTCTATCTCCGAATTTTCAGCTGCCTGCAAGGACAAACAAGTTTCCAGCCTCCCAATGCTAATTGGAAACTTGGTTGTAGTTTTCTTCCTCTTCCTTTGAATTTTGTCGAAGGCCACTAGCTGTCTCGTTACCTCCAGCAACACCATCCTGTTTGTGGGATATCTAAGCAAACGGTAGGGCAATGATGAGTATCCCTCAACTCGGAGGTATGTGAATCTCGAGAACTGAATAAACCATTTTCTGTATTTCTCCACTAAGTTCATAGCTTCCTTTGACAATCTCCTGCATATGTTGCCTTGCAATAATTTGACAATGTACATGGAGAATGCGTCATTAAACCTCCTATAATGAGCAATAGCCTGCAGGTGCAACTGAGGATAGCAGTCATAAACATTAAACTACCCATCACCGTTACCAACTCTCCCTTTGCAATTCAGCCCTGGATATCTCTCGTTCCTCACGAGCATGTATATCACATATGAGCTCATGTAAAATGTTTTAGTCTCTTGCAGATTCTTCAACTGATCATCAATATTGCTATTGATCATTTCAGCCCAATCGATCATCCTTTTTCCACCTACGATCTCCTCGATAAAGAACATCCAGGACTCAAAATTTGCCGATTGTGGGCAACCCATAATGCGGTTCAGAAATATGACCATATATCCGATCTCCTGATGAAAATCAAATTTGTGGAGTTTCTTAGGCACTCTACTCACATGCGGCCTCGGCTGTACCAACCACTTGCTGTTTATTACTTCCATGCACTTTTCGGGTCCAGACAGGTACAATTGCAAAGTAGACTCCTTAGTACAGAATGTAGTGGTTTTATGTGAAGGAATATCAAAGGTTTCTGCGATTGCTTCTTTCTCAGGTGAGCCAGTACCTTGCCATCACCTGTCACAATACAACTTCTTGCAGGATCATAGTGCCTGGCGTACACCAACATCAATTCCGGACTCAGCATTGCAGGCGGAAAGCAGGCAGCCTGCACAATCCCATTTTACAACATTCGCTTGATCAAGTCTGAAGGATTGGGTTTGTACAAGTTTTGCCGAATTTCATCCATGTTGGTTCGCCCCAGATTGGTGTCGCCAAGATTTCGCCATTTCGATGTAATCTTTGTTTCCGGCCACGTTCCCTTCATATCGCTTCTCATCACGGCTTGCCTTTCCTTCGCATTCATCGTTTACCTGCACGAACATCATGACGTCAACCATGAAATGATGCTTAATAGCCAAGCAAATAGGATAAATTTCACCGCCTAATGCATGCGGGATTAATCGAATATATAATTTTAAATTACCTCACCTTAAGTCAATAATGCTAATTTTGTGAATAAAATATAAAAAAAACTTGATTGGTCTCTTGTCAAACCCTATCGACAGATCGGCTCTAATTTGTTCTTCTTTGCGTTGCAATGACTTGTCTCTGAAACAACATTTAGCAATGAAGGATTGAAACTAGTAAGTGAGTCATGCCTACATTTGTTGAACATCACCTTGGTTAATATTGTAGGATTTAGGCAAACCTTTTTGACATTCGAATATTTTCTTACCCTGGCAATATAGCAAAGAACTTTCAACGCTGAATTTGTGCCTGGTCAAACAACATGTGAACCTCAAATACTCGAATCTCAGGCGAACACTTTTGTTATGACACACCATGCTAGGAAATGCAAATTGCAATACTCATTTAGATGTGCGTCTGGTAGAATGTTTGAATGCCTTTTATGTGCAATTTGAAAGTTGTAACTGGCGGCCTTCTTCCCACGTTGATAGATAGCAGTCGCAAGGTGAGAGAGACTAAAGCATACACCAAACAATAAGAGAACTCTCAATCCTTTATGCCTCCTTATAATGTAAGGCCAACTTAAACCATTACTTAAATAGCCTTGTCAAATTCTAACGCATGATGTTTAAATTTGGATGATGCTAAGCAGTCTCCAAATATGCAATTCAGTTGGTGTTATGCTGCTTACACAGAATACTCAGAAGATAACGCATCCAGAGTGGGGCCCCTTAGTTATCCACGTAAATCATAAAGGATTTACAAATGCAGTCTATTGCAAGATATGCGCTTGATGGTCTCAGAATATTCAATGCATTTTGCTAAGTTTGAAACACCTCCTTGAACGTGCGTCTAGGCGGATGCTCGTGCGCTCTACGTATAGTGCTAGCGATATGTATAGTGAAAACTTCGTTCTTTGCAAATTGACTTTCTTCTTGCGCTCGAGCGGGCCTTTCAAATGACTTTAAAAACATGAATTGCAAAGTCATCGTGGGTATGCGCTAAGGCGGATTTTAGCATTCAATGAGTAATGTTAAATTTGCCATATCCTCCCTAGACGTGCATTTTGGCGGATGTCCAGGTGCTCGATGCATAGTTTAAATGTTATACGTTGCAAATTAATTGCCAACCTAAGCCTAGGCGGACTTTTGATGGCGTCGTGCATAATTCAAATGTTTCCACTATGCGAAATGATGACTTCGTGCCCAGAGCGGACATTTCAAACTACCGTGTATGATATCTGGAAAATATAAACTACAAAAGGATTGCACAAGTCCGCCTGGGGTGGATATCTTGGCATGCTATGCATACTATGCAGAATGATTATGTGTTTGTGCTCAGAGCGAATTCTCCAAACCATTGTGAATTGCAAAATCACCCAAGGGATATGCGTTGGCGGAAGTGTTGGCATGCTCTATAAGTGATGCACAAATAATATAACGATCACTAATGGAGTGAGCGGATTATTCACACCATCGTGCATGATACTTGGAGAATATGAATTGCAAAAGGACTATGAAAGTCTGATTGAGGCGGATATTTTGGAATGCCATGCATAACCATTGTGAGTAGATTGGAATGTGTGGATTGCAAAGTCATTACTTATATGCGCTTGGACGGAGATTTGAGTGCTTTGTGTATAATTCGAATCCCCGCATTTTGCAAAGTAACCATTAAACATGCGCCTAGGCGGAGGTTTAAGAATATCATGAATGATCTGAATCCCACCTTCTGTGAAATGGCTTCAAATTTGTGCCAGAGTGGACTGGTGGGTCCCGCATATAAGTTTCAAAAGAATGTGGTTTGCAGAGTCTAATCGGACGGGCGCTCTAGGTGGGCGATCTAAACTATCAAGTTTTAAATTGAGGAATTCAGATTGCCAAGGGACTGCGAAAGTCCGCCTGGGAGGGTCGTTTAAATACACCATGCATTATTTTACAAACTCTTCATTCTGGCGGGAATTTCGAACAGGGCCACTGCCAGAACAAAATGAACACAAATCAAAAACTCAAAATGAAGGGGGTCCCCATTTCGAATGGGGCGATGTTGAGATTAGGTCACAACAAAACCATGTTAAAATTCCTTAAAATGAAGAAGTTATGCTTCTTCAAAGTATGGTTCTTATGCTTTTTGCCTTCGTAAAAAAATGGTCTTTTCCTTAGAATATTTTCATGTTTTTGCCTTTATCGGCAAATCGGCCTATTTCCTAACTTCATAACTTTTCCTAGTTCGGTGATCTGTCGATTCGCCGACAAGGCGGAAATGAGGAAAGGGCGACTGTTGTGGCTAAGGGATAAAGTGTTTCAACAAAGACTAAGGCAGAAAGATATTGGCAAAGTGGCGTAAGTTCTAACTTTTTCAAGTTTGCCGATTTGTAGCTTGCTTGACGGACTTTTTGCCGATAAGGCAAGTGGAGTGAAAGAAGGCCAAAGTTCTTGTTTCTTCCTTTTTGCCGATATGGAAAAGTCAAAGTCAAAAGTTCGTCATAGCTTCTTTTTGCCAATAAAAGGAAGCATAAGCCAAGTTCTAAAAAGTGTTGATTTGCCGATAAGGCAAATATACAATGGAAAAGTCAAAGTTCGAGAATGTTTCTTTTTTCCGATAAGGCAAAATTGACTAAGGCATAATGAAGAAAGTGTTGCTTTATCGGGAAATCGGCCAAAAACCGAACTTTCCACAAGTTTGTGATTTTTGCATTTCGCCGATAAAGCGATAAAAGATAGGGTCAACAAAAAGGTCAAAGGTTCGACAAATGGCTTTTGTGCCAATAATGAAGAAACATAAGGCAAAGTGCTTGGTTCGTCAAAGCAAGTTTTTGCCGACTAAGAGGAAAGTAAAGTTGGTTCGGCAAAGGACATTTTTGCCGATAATGAGGAGTATGGTGCTGCGGCCCTTTAGTTCGAAATGTGCCCAGTTTGCTGATAATGAAGAAAAGGGCTAAGGCAGAAAGATATCGGCAAACCGGCCAAGAGCTGAACTTTTCACAAGTTCGAAGTTTTCTCGTTTCGCTGATAAAGCGAAAAGGTCAATAGAAAAGCATAAGGAAGCTAAAGTTCCTAAGGTTCTGAATAGAGAGAATTTGCCGATAAGGGTAGAATTACTCAGGTTCGTAAATTTTGGTTTTTGTCGATAAAGGCGGTAAGGGCCTTGGTTCTAAAAAGTTTCATTTTGCCGATAAGGCAAATATGTAAGGGAAAAAAGAGAAGTTTCCAAAGTTCCAAAAACATGAAATTTGCCGACAAGGCTAATAAAAGGCAAATAGTTTCCAATTTTTCAAAGATTAAAATCACCGATAAGGGCGAAAATGAAAAAAAGAAGATAAGGACGGAAATTGAGGATAAAGGAAAGAAGGCGGGAAAAGAAAAGTTTGTGAAGACAAAAAATTGCGGAAGAAGGCCTAGTTTGCAAAAATGAAAGATGTGCCGACAACAAAGGAGCCAAGGGCAAGGAGATAAAGAGAAGTTCGCTAAATGGGGTTATAGTGGATAAACAAAAAGAATGGTGAAGGCTCAATTCAGAAAAGGTGAGGTTCACCAACAAGACGAATAAAAGCATAATGATGCAGAGATTCATGGCGAACATTAGGTGCCTTGAATCGGACAAAAGGAGACTGAGTCCTTTTTTTCAGTGTTTGGTTCCTTGGTTTCCCAACTTCTCCAACCACCTGGAAAGCACTCTGACCACTCCCAGAAGCGCCATAACTATGAAGCGACTGGCTGACTAGAAGACAAATGCAGTTAGGGAGTTTGTTGAAGATTTTTATGATTGTTGAAGATTTTGGCGCCTAGATTATTTCCAGATATTTTTTAGACCAACTCAGGGTGGATATAAAGACAAGATCGGTTCTCTTGTCAAGGGCTGGTCATTTTTTTTTTTTATTTTTCAGGTGACTAAGTGCAGTGCTCTCTAGGGCTTCAAAGAACAGAAAAGTTACAATTCTCCAGCAGATAAAACGTAGGTTATGAAAGGTTTTTTAGATTAATTTCAGTTATCATTGTAAGGATTTCTCCTTCTGTAATTCTTCATGGAAATCCTAAGCTTAGCTAGGGTTTTCTCTTACCACATTTCCTGGTATGATTGTAACCGTGAAAAAGATGAATCAGACAAATTCTTAAAACATTACAGGCTCTATAATGATCTCTTTTATGGTTATAGATGAATGATTATATGTTGCAAAGGATTACTAAGTATTATCTTTTTTGATAGCTGTCTTTCTTGCATCTGGGTATCTAGAAAGTGCGTGTTTCACTTCTTTTGTTGTTTTCTTCCTTCTGTTAAACTGTTTACTCTGTAACCCAATTTATTAGGCACCGGTCTGAAGTGTTTTGATCACCCACACTCTTTAAAATCAAAACAAACTTATCATGTGTGAAGTTAGTAGTTAGTTTGTATAAACAAGCATACTTGCACTTTCCATTGTTAATGGGAGTGCCTTCTCATCATCTATATAGGGGTTATTAGTGACAACCAGTTGTTTTAGGTCCAGTGGCAGTCTTTGGGGCCTAAAAGACGATTTGGGTTTGGTTGTCCTTTCATTTTTAGTTGTTCATCCAGTGTTGAATCTAATACCTGTTCAGGTATACCCCTTGGAATATCCCTCCTGAGTTTAAGCTGAGCTCAAACTGTAGAGGAGCCTACCCACTCTTGTTAGTTGGCCAAATCGCGTTAAACTTGTTGATGAACCTCTTCCCATCACCCAGAACGACCATCCCTGGCCTAGGTGATTTAGGAATGTTTTAGGGTTTAATGTTGCAGCTATTTTGGATCCCAACACCATCAATACATGAAACTATAACATTGATGAGTGGACGGTATCTAATATCCGTCCACCCATCCATGATTATGCTGCAGCCATGTGTCACCCATTTGGCCTTCCTCTCCTCCATCAACACGTTAACCTTGGAATAACTTTTTTCCAAGAGTGTGGTTCTCAATCTAGTCTCACTAGGACCCACATAACCAAGACCAACTTTGCTTACCTTCTCAAGCATTTCCTTGTACAAAGGAGATCGAGCAACATGGAAAGGAATGTCGTTGCCAAAGTAGAAATTGGCAATGGCCTCATCTGCAGCCTCCCTTCCTTGCACATTGAACATATCTGTGATTGGGTTTGGTGAGGATGAACCTGTAGCTTTTTGTTTCCCCCTTGACTCCAGTGCACTCACCCCAAATGATGGATATGAAGGTGGTAAACCTAAACCTCCTTGTGTCGGTGTACTAGAAATTGATGGCGTAGTGATTTCCCTTGTATATAATTTGATCATCTCAGCCCTCATTTCAAGTGTGAGCTTGTCACAACCCCCAACTCCTTTACCAGGGATATGCAAAAAGTGCGCATTGGTCCTCGTCATGCTGCCATTCCACTTACCATCTGGGCAAATGTTGTATTTCCATTTTCGACTTCCCCCTGAATTAGGTGTTTTATTTGTATCTAGTATTGTTGCAAATTGCTATAAAGGATTTTTCTTGCTAAATGGCCCTTTGGCATATTGTGACAACAACTCTCAAGGGCAATTGAATTTTAACACACTTGCAGCTGCACTTGAACTATCTGTGGTTCTGCTTGGGGTTTCTGTTTGGCTACCTGATCCTTCATCAACTTCATTCTCTAAATCAAAATCAGCATTTACATTGAATGTATCCATCTTCAGTTTCACAGTACACTCAACAAATTTGAACCCTGATGCAATATAAAAGAATGATTTAAATTAATAAATAATAAATTATTAAATGATAATTGATAAATCATCAAGGAAATCAACAAGGAAATTATCAAGGAAATCTAACATTATATTGTTCAATGTTCATTCAATGTTTCAAGCTTTCAGTACTGGATGAAATGAAAATCATAGGAGAGTCTCAGTTGTATTAGTAAATGTTTTTACTACATTATGATGACAGATAATGTGTTTTGGCCCTTTGGGATGGCAGTGATAATAATTTATGTAGGGTTTCTAGTTTCAGGATTACCTAAGTTTGCTATTAAACTGAAGTCTCAAGTCTGAAACTAATTTTAAAATTTAAAGTTTTTATTTAATAATTTTTAACATCCCTGATAGTGATATCTAGACCAGGAACAGTCCATATTAAATTTTTAATAAAACTTTCGCTTTATTATTAATTTGTTTCCTGTTAAAATTATTAATTTACGAATCCAATATCCTGGTAACCTCTTTGCAGAAATACGGCTTTTTGTATAGTTCTTATTCTTAGAGGATTGTTGAAATAGTTTTAACTTTTTTTATGATGGTTTAGATTAATGATTCAGAGGATTGTGGTTCAGTTTAACAGACACACTTATATTAGATGTTGACCACATGATATCTACATTCATTCATTTCTTTTCTGTGGCATGGTGATAATTTATTTGCGGCATTCATTTTATTACTTTGGACAATAAAAGACTGAATATAAATGTAAGGACTAGCTTCTAAGTTTTTAATGTCCATATGCTATGAGTTACTTAAACCTTTGTATGTTCTACACTGGTTAGAAATTGAAATAAGTGAAGCTGCATTCTATTCCTATTGTTGTGTGTGCTATACAAAGTTATTCTTTTGCAACATTCTTGGCTCTTGTTATCGGTTGTAAATCTTTCTGTGAATAATTTTTATTATAAATGATAAATCTGAATCATCCTATACAAGATTGATTGTTTACCTTTAACCTTATGTCACACACTCTATTGAGGAACTTGAGCGGCGGCGGTGGTGCACACAAGTCTTTGATCTTTCACCCACGAATCCAAGCGACGAGCGGCAGTTTCCACTCCAGTTTCGGCAACCAAACAAATGAAATAAACGTTAGTTAGGGTATTGTGGTTTAAGGTGCGTTTTACTTTTAGTTTTTTTTGAGCCTTTTTTGGGTGACGTGACGAGATTGGCGAGGGACGCCATGCCGTCCTTGGGACGCCTGTGCATTCCCATTTTAAGGGACATTTCCAAGGAACGTTCCCTATGTAGCGGGGGCATCCCTGGGACGTCCTCAATTCTAACATCCATACAGGGATGATGGGGGGATGTTCTATCTGCATTCCCATGTCCCTAGATCATTCTACATGGTGGGTACGCCTATAATCCCTAGGGGACACGTCCCCGGGGAACATTGCTTAGATATCTCTCTTTGCTCTCCTCCCTCTAAGAAGGTCAGCAATAGAGTGGTCAAAGAGGATATTTACTAACAATACATTCAAGTCACCTAGACTTCTCGTTTAGATATTCTCAGCCTCAAGTTGTTGTTCAACATTGAGAATTTCATATGAATTGTAAATGCCATCATCATTCAACCTAATAATCTCCAACATTATCGGTTATATGGCTTGAGGATTCCCCTTGGCTGGCTGAGGGTTTGCTCTCACTAGTTATGCCTTGAGATTGACCACCATATGCCATGGGATGATATAGTTTGAGATTGAGAATCACATTATTTTTAGGTATAGTATTGACTGTGAAATATGGAGGAGTTAAATGCCCTTTGGATACAATCAATACACATAGAGGAGGAAAAACTAGTTAGACAGAATTCCTCATTGCATATTACTACCACAACATGCCTGCAAATTTTAGTCTAGTTCTAGGTGGAGCAAAGGTGCTTCCTCTTGTTTGCAAATTGGATTATGGAGATAGACAAACATTACTAGCTTTTTCTTTGGAATTGAAGGTTCCTTGGTCCTCCATGTTTGGAGAGTCCCTAGGGTGACTAGTTGAATTTCCTCGTAGGATAATCTAAGCTGGGTCTTCACAGTGTTGGTGTGAACGGTGTATATTACCTAACTGGTTCCACATTAGGTCCTATTCACATTTGTCTAGTTAAGTTTACTTAGGGTATTTAATATTTGTGTCTCATGTCATAGGATTAAAACACTTGTCATGATCACATATTATCCTAGGTCTCAACCTTTCCTATATAAGCAAGGGCTCTCATTGTACATTATGTGTGGGTCATACATCGTATAGCTTGTATGCATCATTATCATTCTTATGCAATATAGCATTGTTATTGCTTCTCTCTTGTTGTGGAAGGTTGTTTTGATTGCAAGTGATCATTGGGCATCTACTGAGTCTATTGTGTGACTCTTACATGGTATTAGAGCACTAGATTTGCAATTCCCTTCCGTCATTTTGGAGAGTTTTTGTCAAGAATTTTCATACTGCTGCCTCATGTTTGAATTTTACTGAAGCATCCATGCCTTAGAAAATTTCCCATTCTTTATTTGCCATTATTCGTCTTCTTTTTCCAAGTTGAGTCTTTACTTAGCCGTTTTCACGTATTGTCGGAAATCCTGTGAGTTATTGAACCAAAGTTGACGGGTTCAATAGTTTCTGAACCGCTTGACTTCCTGACTGGTCTCCAAGTCTTGCGTCCCTAAGTCTTTTTCCCGTTGGTCTTGGTTGCCTTTGTTCTAAAGAAAGCCTTTGTTGTCGGGAGGTCGGAAGTTCTTTCATCTTTGAACTCTCAAGTCTTGTGGTTCAAAAGTTCAATAAATCTCCGACTCGCTGACCGAACGTGCTCGTTGCACTCGTGGTGCCTTTCTTTTTGTTGTCATGCAGTACGATGAAATGACTCTTGTCATCTCACATTAATTTGGAATGCATGTAAGTACATTGGCACATTTTTCGGAGGGAAACCCAAGGGGGATTTTATGATTTTCCAAGTTTGATGCACCACCAAAAATTAATGAAATTTACGAGTGGATTTATGAGAAGTGACATGAAACCCGAATAAGTTAATCACTTCATTAAAATTTTTTCATAATTCTGCGAAGGAGATACGTTGCAAAGCAGAGAACAACTAATCCACTACGCATGAAGAGTCTGTCGAATTCTGGGTTTACAGGTTAGCACGATTGGCCTTCTTTATACCATTTTTCCCTCTCTTGCTATAAGAACACAACATTTCATTTAGGTGGTGGAGATACTTTATTTTCATGTATCTGTATAGCGATTCTCCTGTGAGTGTATTGCATTTTCCTTTTGTGTCTGTGAATATTTTGGAGTTTCTGCCTGGTTGGGTTTTCAAATTGGTGAGAATGAAATTCAAATTTCAAGGGGCCCCTATGGTTCCTGTGGTAGAAAATGGTTTGTCTAGTGTGAGGGATACAGAATTGGGTCACATTGACCTTGAGAATTTTTGGAAGAGAATGCAACCCAAAGGTCGAAGCTCCTTGGCTAATAAAATTGTGAGCAGTGGTTTAGACCGAGCTAGTGGTTTTCCACTCGCTGTGTGTTGTCCTGACTTGGTGGTTGCTTGTGCCAATAATTATTTCCCAGAGTCTCAAGAAATAAGAGCTTTAGACGACTCTGTTGTTGCCAAAATCGACTCGGAATCCATTGCTCTTGTTTTGAATTTGGACGAGTATGAGAAAAATGCTAATGTTTCTATGTCTTCTGCTTGGGGATATTATAATGAGAGAAAAGATTGGTGCTAGAATTGCATTGCTAAGACCTGGTTAGAAGCTGAGAAGAAAGGGAAGTTGAGACTCCTTGCTAGTTTGAAGAGGAGCCATTTCAAGGAAGAAATTTCAAACATGATTCCTCTGTTAAACCGTGTAGTTGGGAGCTCTAAATCTGATGCCTTTGATTACTGGATGTGTAGATTTATCCTGTTAATTTGTGGGGATCACCATATAGACTGGGCGAGGGTAATCAGTGATTGTATGCATGAACAATTGGTGAATTTCCCACAAACCGTAAGATTTCATGTGTTCTCAGCTAATATATGTGTTGGCTCATAGAGAAGTTGCATGGCCCGGTTTAAGAGCTCAAGTAGCTCCCGCCCCAGGCACACCTGTGTATCAGACTTTTCCACAATTGCAGAGGAGTGAGGGTATGAAAGATTTTCGGCGGATTAATGATACCTTTTCCATGCATCTTACAAAAAGAATTGAGGGCTCACTAGAGCAGAGGTTCTCTGCAGAAGCCGCAGCCTTGGTGATGAATTTTGGGAGTTTTTATGTGCAGTTCGATCGTTTCTCCTACTTGAGGATTAGGGGTTTTGAAAATGCCCCATTAAAAATGCCACGGTATCCATCAGATTACCTTATATTTCTAGAGGTGTGTGGCGGCTGTAAATGCAAAGTATCACGTGATGGAAAAGAAAGGGTATTCTTTCCCTGTGACAATCTCTTTTTATTCTTGTAAAAGTAATGATAGTGCTAGAAGTGTGGACAAATTGCTAGCTGAGTTCAGTCTTCATAGTTTGTCTGCTCGAGAGGCTTTTGATAGCAAGAACTTTGTGAAATTAAACATGCATGGTGGAGGTTCATATCAGCACAAGCCCTAGCTTGAAGATTTCTGGGAAGACTGTTTAAATGAGAGGGAAGTGTAGAAAAGAAGTTGGATGAGATTAACCATTGATCAGGTCCATGCTTTTGAACTGCCTATGCGAGTTCCTGACATGGTTGATGATAATTCTGATATTCTAGATGAAGGCTATCATGATGCCTCGTTGCAACCCTTACCTCCTATAAAGTGGTCAGACAAGGAGATCATTGATGTTAAGCTCCGCTCCTTCCATGTGTTAAGAACAGAGAAATGGTTAAAAGGAAAGATAAGAGAACAAGCTGGGTCAACAACGCCAAGGGATTCATCTGTTCAAGGGCAGAACAGATCTCAAACCACTCATTCCCTGAAGAGGTCAACTAGTTTGGATCCAACTCTTCAAAGATTTGGCTCACAATCGAGTGGAGATGGTGAGCAACCCCCTGAAGATGCCAGCAAGCTGAAATCAACATGTGAACAAGATGGTCAACTAGTGAAGTGTAACACCAGATTGGCTGCTTCTCCACCAAGAGTAGACCATGTGCCCCTTGTCAACAATCTGTAAGTGATAGCGATTCCTTAATCTTTACCCAATTAGGTGAAGATAATGTGCTGCAGTCTTTGTTAAGTACTCCCAATTCACCTAATTTAAGCAATCCTCCGGAGCACAATTCTCCACCTGTGCGTTTAGATGGTGTAGTGAGTGTGGTTGGAAACGCAAATGTTTCTTATTCGTCCCCCGCCTGGTTGAGAAAAGTAGTTGAGAAAAAGAAGAGGTACACCCAATGGTGGATACTAGTGTGGATACTGTAGCTAAGCTTTTGGGGGAGACACCTAAACCTAAAAGTGCTAGAAGGATGTCCAGAATGGTAACTGATTTTGCCATAGGAAACTAGATTCTGGAGATTGCAGATTTGGTGGGAAACAAGAATGAGGATAAAGTAACTGAGGCAGATTTTAATCTGAGCAGAGTAGACACGGGACCCTCGATTGTTGTGGGGGATATCTATCATGCAAAATACTTAGTTAGCAATCTATCAAAGAGGGTCAAGGAGCAACAAGAGAATACCAAGCTGCGTGCACAAATAAGTTCCATGTCCCTTTTCATTCAGTCAATTTTGAAGATAACAACACTATCAGCCAATGCCTACCCTGATATGAGTGTTAGTGCCCCCGACCCTAATTTATTGCAACTAAAAAGATCACTAGCCTTGAGTAGTGTAGTTGAACAGTGGATAGAGAAGGTATCCCGAGATGGCCTGATATTTATTGAGGAAGCCTATAAGCTATTTAACTTCATTTCCAGTAAGAGAGAGACCATGATAGCTGATTTTCAAACTATCAAAAATGACCGCAATAGTCTATCCTTAGTCTCGAAAGAGATACAAGATATCGCTGAAATGGATGTTAATATTCTAGTGGCCGAGGAAGTGTTGAGCAATCCTAGGGAAATGAACTTTGCTGCGTGGGTTGATGTGATCGAATGGAAATTGTCTGTTGTGGGGGCGCTTGAAGATGAAATGAGAAGCATTCTCACTCTCTCCTATAGAGAATTAAGAGATATTAAAAGTCATTTCGCCATCTTAGAGGTAGCAGCCATCGGTGACGATGATGATAAACTGCTTGATGGCAAAGAAATCAAGCAAAATTTCAAGAAAATGGTGACAGAAGAGATGGTGAGTTACGATGTAGTTACAGCAGAGTCAGTCGGGAAGGTTGTAAGAATATCTACCCATGTCAGAACATTTAAAAGTGGATTGGATGACATACATAAAAAGGTGACTCAGGCTGACGGGGCAATAAGTAAGAAGAAAATCCGAATCAGCATGACTGGAAGTCCTAGCGGTATGGCATTGTCATCAATCATCAACAAGTACAGGGCTTACAAGGCTAAGATAAGGGCACAGGCAGCTCAAGCGGCGCAAGGCGACTCGTGTAACGAAGGTGAACAGGTGAAGGAGAAGGAAGTGACACAAAAAGACAATGTTGAAGAAGAGGATGTGGCAATCATCAATTAATTCTCTTTTCTTATGCTTTAGTATATTTCACATTTGCTCAAAAACTATTGGCTCTGAAAGGCCTTTTATTTTAATTATGTTAATTTAAAGACCTTTTAACCAGCGGTCTTCAAGAAGCCGTTATCTTTGAAAGACAATTATTGGGGTGACTGGGCTATAAATTGAATTAGCTAGTCGATGTATGGATCTTTTGGCAAACTTTGTGTTGGTGATAGATCAATTTTGCTTTTTGTTCAATTGCTTTATATATGAAATAGAAATCCATACAGTGGGGTTTGGATGATTGTAAACTTTGTGTTATGGTTGTTGAATTTATATTCTTCTTATGTTGGATACATTACTGCTAATGTTGATGGTATTTCTATATTGAAGTGGTTGGATATCTTTAATTCTTGCTCACTACTGTGGATTATTTATCTTTCGGTATATGGTTTATGGTGGTGATTGTATGATATATGGTGAAATTCTTTGTTGATTCAATCGAGGTTATTGCTGCTGAAATCTTTGCACTTCTTTGATTTTAGTTGTTATTGGGATACATTACCTTTATGCTTTCTGGTTAAAAGCACCACCTTTATTTGCTTTTTGGTTAAAAGCAATCTGAGTTTTCATTCATTGAACATTATAAGAAGGTAGCTGCGCCTTAGTAAATAAGCAGAGAGTCGTCGTAAAATACCATTGTAACCGATTCAACTGTTGTTACATTTGTCACTTGTGTGGGCGTGAGAATATAGAGTTGGGTGGCAAATCTGTAAACCAACACGTACGATGCATCTTGGTGCAAAATAGATCTCACAATGGATTCCAAAAAGCCCGAGAGACGAATTTTAACATATAATACTCCATAGTTTGGAGCCGAAAAATTTTCGTCCAATTTTCGAGGGTTTAAAGGAAAATTGTCGCAGAAAAATCTTTACAACCTGTACAGAATCCGTACGACTATATGATTCTGTGCCGTATGAATCTGATAGGGTACGGGCCATGCGTAGGGTATAGTCGGCAGAATTATTCGATGGAATATTCGATTGCTAGCGCATGGTATATTCCCACTAGCGTGATTTGATTGGTCGGCATACGATTTCGTTGCGTCGGCAGGGTATAGATTGTGTCTCTTGTGTGGAGATTTTATCAGACAGATTTTTTGGTGAGCTGTGTAGTCTTTATTCGCAGGTTAAAGAAATCGAGGAGCGAATTCAATTTAGGGCCAAGCCCTTGGTTATAGGGGCTGTAGGCCCTAGGTCTTATTAAGTAGCCCACGGGGGCTATATTAAGCAGGTAGCATTCTAGCGCCGCCAGCGCCAGATTCCTCCACCTCCACTCAGCCGGTGCTTTTAACCAAAGTGCCACCCAATTCGATCGCTGTTGCCAGCGGGCCTCCAAAGCATAGCTGCCCACCCACTAAGCAGAGCCCATAGGCCCCTTTTCATGCCTTAACAGGGCAATTTGTTTTCAGAAGCCATAACTTTTCACCATGATATCAAAATTTTATAAACGAATAGGCATCGAAAAGCTGGTTTTGAGCACTTCACAGTGGTATAGGTTGTTTTTGTTGATTTTGCTGTAGGTGCCTGATTTTGTTGTTTGAAGTTCAGATTTGCTTGTAATTTTCACCAAGCCATATTTTACACCCACGGTGTCGAAATGTTGACTTCTTATAGGTGTTGGGAAGGTATTTATGAGCACTACAGATCCATCTATGTCATTTTTCTAGATTTTGCCTTAGACATCCAAATTTTCAGTTTGAGGCCATTCTGGGTATTTTCACTCATTGCATGGAAAAATTGGTGGTTGTTTTTCTTGGGGGGGCCTTCAATTTCACTATTGATATATTGTGAAGTTCATAATTTCGGTTGAGGGCTTCATGTCTTTGTAATTTGGAGATCCTAGTTCATTATCGGTTTTTCATTTCATCTTTCTCTAATTATCTTGAAAAAGGGGAACTATAAGCAATGGAGAGATGGTATTTTGAAACACTTGCATTGGCTTCATCTTTTGCCACATCTGTATGGTCTTGTTCCTCAACTAGGTACATTTTGGAGGAAGTTTGTTTGAAATTCCAAAAATGATCATGTTCTAGGAGTGATTGGTTACCATGTTGACTTTGACACTTTGTGTTCAATCTCGCACATTGAGTGTCCTCATGCTTTGTGGACCAAAATTTGGGATATTTATGAAGAGCCTGATATTCATCCATTCCCTGATGATCCTGTTTCAGATTGTCTTGTACCTCTTGATGATTCAGACGTTATCCCATATGACTATGATACAAAAAAGGAGTTTGCTTCTTTGGAACACCTTGCATGTTTGGATGATGAGGATGATGAGACTTCTTCTCCTTCTTCTACTATGGAGACACTTGTTGAACCTTCACCTTCATTGATTTCTAGTGTGGATTCATTGATTGAGACTTCCCTTGATCTTGCTTTTTCAATTCAGCAAGAACCATCTTGTCTTTCAGATTCAACTTTGTGGGATGATCTTTTGACAGGTATTTCAGATTTGTTTTGTGAGTCCCATTTTGCAGATTTGGAGGACACCCTTGAGGATATTCATTTCCTCTTTGATGATAGTTATGGCACAACTGTTATCACACCATATCTGTCTTTGGAGATTGTTGATCATGAGTTTTCCTATTGTCTTGGATTGTCACACTCTTTGATTAGGCATGGAGTTCTTGATTTTGTGGCATTTTAAAATTTGAAATATGCAAGTTAGTCTAACTGTGTTCAGGGTTCTATTTACTGTCGTTTTTCCCATTTTAAACATGTGTAATTGAATTCCATTTATGCTTCCAGTTTGTTATGTTAATACTGTGTAAATGTCATGCTAGTATGGATTAAATAATTGAATTTTTTTCTGCCAGCTAAAGAGATTTTTGGAAAGTACTTGGTAAAACTTGGCAAGTACTCACTAATAACTCTGCAGCGATTTTTTGGGGAATAACTTGCCCCAATTTTTAAATTATGGTCACAACCGTTTAACCTCCTATGGACCTATTACAAAGAATCTACAAATTATCCTACTGCAGAACTGCTGTGTACCATGTATTGGGCATAACTTCTTGTATTATTCTGCTGGTTTTGATTAACCATTTTCTTGTGTGTCAAGTTCTGTGTAGACATAAATTAAGAAAAAAGTTTAACTTGTAACTAGAAGATTCCATGAGCTTGGATCCATGTGTCGGTGCTCTTACTTCATGTCACCATGCAGTTTTGAGTTAACAGAGTCATTTCTTTACCATTTAGTTTGTGCTCAAAGCCTTCAACTTGTATTTCATTCATCTTGGCAAGTTTTGACGTTTTATTAGATTTAGACAATTTACATTCTTTTCTTTGCACTCAAAGCATAGAGCTTTGATGAAGCATACATGCCTCGTAGGATTCATTCGTCATAACCAAGTAAGTGTCTTCATCCAGTTCTCTTGATGCTTGGCATCTAGAAAACCCTAACAATCACCTTTTATGTATTGTTGCAATATTTCAAGTTTTGGTGTCCTGGGTAACCTTGAACTCATCATTTTGAGTGCCAAAACCTCACTTTTGTTGTCGGATCTTACCTAGCATACTTGGTACTGAGCATAAGCTAGCTTTTGATAGCTAACACAAGCGCATCCTTCCCATGTTTATTATGCCAAGAGGCTTTCTATAGTAGGAATTGAGGGCTGTAATTGTGTCATTTTGTGTGGTGGACAAACATTTATTCACCATGGAGGAGCTGGCAAAAAAAAAAGATTACATTTGCCCCCAATTTATGGCATAGCGGCACCCAAAACTCTCTAAATAGAGGGGCCAAAGAAGTGGGTAAATGAAAATTATTATATTCAAAATTCAAGTGATAAAAGATTTCTTTCCTTGGATTAAAAAAAAATATATTTTTAGAAGTGTTGTGCCTAATCATTATAAGATTTGAGTAACTAGCTTTCTTTAAAGTGAATTACTCCCATTTTAACCACTTCAGATTTAAAAAAAAAGTTGAGAAGAGATTAAAATAAATGGTTGAAGTGGTGAAGCAATTAAAATTTTACAAAAATATTATTGACAGACGATTTCAAAATTGAAAAATTATACAGTGGTGATTACTTTTAATTTCTTTTTATTATTTTTAAGAATATGGAAATTTTAACTTTAGAGAGATTTTTACTTTTAATCAAAATAATAAACTTAAAGATTTTTTTAGTAACATTTGAGTTGAGAAAACATGGTTAATCAAGATTATATGTTTAATTTAAATCCATAATAAAATATCCAAGTTTTAATTGGTTGTCTGTAATGACTCAAACTAATTTTTTTGAGATTTTTACAATATATAGAGATGCAAATGCAAGTCCTTGCACTTTCTAATCACTCAGATCCTGAGATGGGCAAGGTGAGAGCATAGAATGCTCAGATCACACACTCTAATTAATGAATACACTGCTGAAAGTAAAGACGGCAAGCCAACCAGAAGCATACAGGGGGCAGAGCCGAGCCAAATCGACACCTCTTCGGCAGACAAGTATGCTTGAATGCAAAGCCATTGGCAGATTCCTTCAAGTCTGTTCAAGCCAAATTGGCTGATTTTTAGCAGACTTGATCCATGCTATGAAGTGCAATGTAAAATCCCTTACCTAGATTTTAACTCAATCTTGCATTTTTTTTTCTGATTTTTGCTATGCTGGCATTTCGTCAAACACTTTGCATAGAAGCTAGTACGCGGAGATCTCAGATTGTAATTACATAGACAACTGAAACTAACATTCGAATTCATATATCCAGCATAACAAGCCATGGTTCATAAATTACCACAAGACAATTTGTCACACAGTTTGCTGTCTTTCATAATAAATAGTAACAAGTGAAATGAACAATGCACTCTGCTGTTCTAAATCAGAATTACAGAGATATCTGCTGTTATAAATCAGTAGTATAAATATTGTTGAAATGATAATTCCTAACCTCTCAATGAAGTTGGAAATGCTTGCAACAATTTCTGAGTTGATAAGTGTCAGTGGACAGATGATGCAGATCTAAATTGTGAATTCTCCATGAGTCTGGGACTGCAGAAATGATGCAAGAATGCTATGAAATTTTGAACAGCAGTATAACAGATTCCAGTCTTGTCCTTCAAACCTTTATTTCATCAGTACCAACACTTAAAGCTCCTCTTAAATGGTAGCGACTACTTTAGAAGTCTGAAATCTTCACCAAATGCTGATGTAAATTCACACGCAAGCCTTTACTAAATTTCCAACTATAATCCAAGTGTTATCATCTTTTGTTTGAGGCAGCGCCTCATTCCAAACACCCACGTGCACCTTCAAACCTTTGAAATGATTCTTATTTAGGCAGCGACTTCCTCTTAGAAGTTCACTCCTCAAACTCACCTCCTAAAATACTGACGTATCCTTCAGAACATACGATGAAGACTTTATTCAAGGTGGCGCTTGGAAAGCATGGGTCCCACGACCCCTCCTTGTCACTGAAGTTGGTCTTCAAAAGGCTGCGTCAAAATTCCTTGTTACTATGCAGACTTCTTTTAAGCCCCAATAAAAATTAATAAACTTCCTTTGGGCTGCGGCTAAGCTCAAGCTCTTTAAACATGAGTCGCATCTTTTAAAAAGGTAAAGACATTACTCCCACGATTCCTATCAAGCACAAACTCCATCCCAAAATGAAGTGCAACTCCTTTAGAAGGAGTGCCTGCCTTAAGAATGCAACACTAAACAATTCTAAGGCAGCGGTTATCTTCCAAATCACAATCAACTAAAAATCACTGCATAGCAAGATATGACGTCCCATTCAACTAGGGTCTGAAACCCTCGTATAATAATATTTGACATTTGCCTGCAAATCTTCAAATATTCAAATCTTGTTCAAGCTCTTTCAAACTTAATCCGGAAAAATACAACTATTCAGCTCAAACCTGGAATGAATTATCCAATGCTCCAGCACTCAGACTCCGTAGAAATTTATTATTTGGAACAAATCACAATAAATTTATTAATCAAAAACCTCCATGATAATTGAAAATTGGAAGGACTTCAACTTATCAACACACTGGTGATTTTTGGATGAAACTGCTCTAACAAGCTAGGAGGGTTTTCATCCTCAGGCAAATAGAAGAGCTCACATTTATTTACAAAGCAAATAGAAATGAAATAGTTAGGAAGAAGTTTTATGCACATATACCCTTTATATAGTCTTCTGAGAGAAAATAATGTATTTTTAATTACTTGTCCTTTTATCCTCAACTAAGTGCCTAAAAGTGTCATCACCTTTTTGTAACCCATCCCTAACGACACTTTATAAACTCACTTTTAAAACAACCTTTATAATAATAAAACAGAAGTTGTCATTTTTTAAAGTTACTTTTTGGACAACTTAAGTTTAATTATTAAAAATATTTCTTTGATTCCACCCCTGTTAGCCTATAGGAAAAATAAAGAGATAGGATAAGGGTTTTCAAAAACTTACACTTGAGAATGGGACATGACATTGTCTTAATTTAGATATTATGAACTAGAGTATGATCACAAACATCAATATGGTGAGGCTTGATATCTTTATATAATGGTAGGTTAGAATGAAGTGTGTTTCATCTTCTATTTCTTTACATTGAACAATGTACAAATTCTTTTCCCACAATTTAAGATGGGTGCCTTGAGGTTGATACCTTTCACTGGTTAATAGATTTGTCTATTTAAGATATCCGACCTAATAAACTTGGAAAAACATTTTGTGTGCATGTGGGTTAACACTTTTGACTGTTGTTTGTTATGGCTTGAAAGGGCACAACTCTATAAGTTGCTCGATCTTCAAGGTACTTTGACATTTCTGAAGCCTTCAACTGTGAGATGTCATTGAATTTCAATCTTCATAAAATGCTTCAAAACTTGTGATTCTCAGTTGTCACTTTTTTGCCCATCAAGGTTTTCTTGAGTTCCAACTATGGATTCCCTTCAAAACCAGATTTGGCATGGTCACAAAGCGAACCAAAGAAGGGCAGAGCAAAAACACACCATGCGCCCATCATAGAGACAATAAGCTTCCAATGAGAGCCACAAAGTGAACCAAACAAGAGCAAAGCAAATATAAGACATATGGCACCTCCATGACAGATGATAACACTACCTCTCAAACACATGATTGAAGGACACCTCAAATCTAGTGAGAGAAGGAAAGGGGAAACTGTAATGTGCCGTACCTGTTTGTATAATTTTAAAATCTTTTATGTGTGATATTTTATTATTGTTTTGTGTGGTCTTTCAGATAGATAGAAAATGCAGAAGGGGTTTTATGTTTTCTTGCAGATGTGATGCCGGAGCATACAATACAGAGCATATAACCCAAACCCAGAAAATATATAACAGATATTAAGAAACTATCGACTACCCAGATAGTAAGATGACCAATAATGAATTACTGTGACATACCCATGTTCAGATTTGGAACTTCATATTTCAGTTGTTGCTGGACCAGCAAATGGGCATAGCCAGAAATCACTCCAAACTCCAAAGAATACAAAGATGAACATACAAATGATAACAGCAATAAGTAAGGCTCTAGACGCCTCATTCAATGCAGAATAGAAACTGTCCGCAAAGAGAAATGAAGCTCAAAACCCCCAACTTCATGCCTGGATGTGTACGACCATGGCTGGAAGTGTATATCAGCGACAAGAATGACCAATAGCCTCTGAAATATCTCTGTTAGGAACTGATTGCAGTCTACAAGGCTAGGCGACCAAGTATGAAGAAGTTTGCTGCTCCCAAATGCTCCAAAAACCACTCAACTGTGGTACGGCCTCATGTAGATATGTACAGCCAGCTAGAAGGTTTTACACAGCAGCAATAACTCGTCTCAACCACAACAAAATCTGCCTTTAAAACAGTCCTTCCAATCTGCACACATAAACCTCCATTAAACTGCAAATGATGTATCAAGAATTGCATCAAACCTTCAGTCCGTCAACTCCATTGAAGCACATTTGTGAACACTGAATGTATCCACCATAGAAGGCACCGTTGGGTGATCTTTCATACCTGTGGGATACCGCTACTCAGGGAGGTTTTCGTTTCCAAGAGCCTCTGGTTTGAATCCTCAAACCCTGGAGCCAAGCTCCAAAATCCTAGCAAGGGAAATCTCAAAGAGAAGAAAATAACAATCCAAGCATATCCAAATGAGAGCACTTTTCCTCCTTTTATACTTTTTCAACTGGGAGTCTCTAAAATCCTCTTGCATATGGGATAAAACATGAGAGGGAAAATACATTATAATTCTCTTTAATTCTTTTCTCAACATCACCCTTAAAGTCCCCTCTTTTAAAACAACATTAAGTTGTTGAGCCTAGGCACCAAGGTCCAATATTAAATAATAATGTTTAATTTATGGACTTTAAAACAGAAGCCAAGATGATGTCGGAAACCAATGAACTATAGCTCGTTGGAAAGGTCTTGATAAGACGAATCCAACCCCACTCTCAAAATCCCGTTCCGGTGCCAATCTCGAACTTACTAAAAATAGTAAAGGCCATAAGCAAACTGAGCCAACTTAGAGGGTGCCAATTGGAGCCACAAACCATCTGATAACTCCGAGCTCAATGCAATGTCTATGAGAGCCAACAGCCGACTGCCAAGTCGCCCAAACAACGCCAAACTGCCACTTACTAAAAATAGCAGTGAACACTGGGGACCAAAGAGAACAAACCCAGAAAACCCAGAAAAACCCAGAAAGATTAATGACATGCAAGCACTTACTATAAATAGTAAGCACAAACAAGTTGTTTGAAATCCCTCTGGAAAGTGTCAACCATCTCCATTGGATCACTCGAACACCCTGATGACATTGAAATATTCCTCAGATTATGTTATCACCAACCCAAAAAGTCAGTTCTGACTGAACTGCAAGAGAACCTGAAAATGGGGACATTACAGAGAGTTTGTCCCATCCCCGGGGAAGGAAAACTGATGACAACAAAAGGGGAGGAATGCCTATGAAAAAACCACCACACCGACACCTCTCTTAGGAACCGAAGACATCCAAGAAGAAAGATTAAGGTGTTCACCAATCAAAAGAACTTTCAAGCCCAACCATGTGCTGGAGCAGTCGCTAGTGAGGAGCAAGAAGGGCATCTAATCAACACCTACATTAGCTAAAACTTTAGCTGCTTGATTGCATTCGTGAAAGCTATGATTTAAGAAGATATCTTCAAACCTAGCACAAATCAAACAAGCTTCTTCCAAAAGACTGTGAAGCTTCCAATTCAGACAAAACATTCTACTTAAGCCTTGAATCACTACCCTCAAGTCACCTTATACAATCAACTTTTTACAATTCAAAGCCAGATGCCATGGATATACCCAACACCACTATTGCCTACTTCATCTTGTTAGCTTGAGACACCAAGAAGAAGGAGCCACACTTCACAAAACTGTCACAAGAATCCTGAATGATCACCCTAGCCCCAACAAAAGCTAGATTGCCTCAAGAGGCACCATCAAAGTTCAACTTGAGAAACCTGCATGAGGGTAGGGCCCATTTAGCTTCCTTGTGAACACTATTACCTGTTACTCTATTAGTAAAGGAATAATATTAAATATATTATATATTATTATATTAAATTATTTAAATTTATAATATTTATTTTTTTTGCTGCGTAAGAGAGTTTTTGTATATGAAAGATTTAATCAAAAAACAAAAAGCAAGCCCTTGAGAAAGGGGAGCATAAGCAATAAACTGAAAGCCCCAATACAACACTCCAACAAATCTGAGAAGAAGCAAAGCCATCACTACCCAACGGAGGCTACAGAGGAAAAAGTCCCAAGAAACATATCCAAAATGAGGAGAGACTGAGTCCAACCAACCCAAAGCAAGCTAAAACTTAGCATTTTTTCCGGGAAAGGAGAGCCTCCATGGTCCATTGAGTGCCCTCCTCCATAGCCTCTTTTCCTTAAATGCGAATTTTCTCAGCCTCAGACTTCCTGCCCTTTTTCCGAAATGAAGCACCATAGTCTGGTTTTGTCTTTTTGGATTCCGTCTAATGGAGACCCAATTTCCTTGAAGGAGCCACCGGAAAGTCTTGATTGAAAAAATCAGTGATGGGGTCATCCAAATCATCCATAAAAGAGAAAGGGCCATCCGACTCCGAATCCTCCACATCATCCATAACAGGAATAATATCCAAAATAGGGACAGGAGAATGATCAGGAGGATCCGAGGGAACCACCGGCTCAGACCTTGAAGCAGAAAAAGGAGCAAAATATTGACCATGATTGTGCCAGACAAAATCCACATCCGGGGATCCCGATTTTTTGCTCCACTTCTTAAGGCTGTAGCATCTAGAACCGGGAGGTCTTGGTGCAGACTAGTCCCCAATCTTGTGGCCCAACTCATTGCAACGGAAGCATCTAAAGGGCAAACCCTCCAAGTTTAAAATTGCACCCATGAACCATGAAAGGAAAGGATTTGAATCGAACCAGGTAGGGGTTTTGAAATGTCCACGAGGGCACAGACCCTTGTGTATCTGTGTGATGCCTTCCCCTCATTGTCTATCTTCACAAAAGACCCAACCTGACTGATCACAAAAGAAGGGTCCCGCATCACCAAGGGAAGATTATAAAGCCTGATCCAAATCGGGACCTCTGAAATCATAGCAGTGGTAGGGTCGAAGAAAGGAGTCCAGGGGGTGAGGAACAAACCAGAATTCCCCATAAACTAGGGACCATTTTGTGTAACAAATTTGTAATCCTCAGAAGAAGCAAAGATTACCAGAAAGAAGCCAAAATCCACGGATTGAACCATTGGAGGAGCTAAATTATGCCAAACGGATGAAATCCAAGCCTGGAGATCCTCCAGTGATGGACGCTTCCGCATGCGACGAAGAATAAGAGAATGACTCCCCACATCGGCAGAAAAAGCGTTTAATTTGTCATCTGAAATATGAAAAACGACAGGAACATCTGCAAAGGCAACCTTTACATCATCGAAGACCAAACCAGAACTGCCAAGAGAATGAGTCTCCTTCGAACCAGGGTCTGGATCAGGCGGCTTGGGAGGTGGTAAATTAGGGTTTGACTTCCGAATCTGATCTAAACAAAATTCGTTGCAGACATGGAAGGGTTTCAAGTTGTTTTTGCACGCCTCATAACGATTTGAAGCAGGCTCAACCGGCGCAGGATGAGGTGAGCCATGCGGGGATGAGAGAGTAGGAGGCTTAGATCCACCATGAGCCTCATCCCCGCAAGAAATTGACCTCAGCTGATATCGCCGTTGCCCAGTACCACCGGCCTTTGCCTGGGTAGGTCGCCCTCTTCTGCTCCCTTGATTTCAAACCTTCTTGCCTTCACTAGCGTCGCCGTTCGTCCCTGCCCTGGCATTCGCTCCTCTGCAAGTCTTCGCTCCTTCGCCCTCGCACATAGTCTCTCAAATATTATATTATATTTCAAAATTACTAGGAGGTTTGAATTTGGGTTGTTGGCTCTACAGGCCGAAGCCCCACCATTTCACCACAGAGTCTCCCCTCTTGGAGGGTAAGCAACCCGAATTTTTTGACGCGGTAGAGGGCGACCCCACGGGGTTTGAACCTTGGTTGTTGGCTCTTCAAGCAAGAAGCCCCATCAATATATTAAATAAATATAAATATTTTTTTTGATAGTTAATATTTGGGTTGTATAGGGGTTCACACCCACAAAGAAAATGCTAACATAAAGGCTTAAAGCCAATTTGAAACGAAATAAATCTAGAAGATAAACGATAATCCACTCGGCTAAGACACAAGTACAACTCCTAGCTAACCTTTCGGCTTCTTGCCGCATGATCTCAGTATCATTTGGGAGGGAATTTTCTTAGAAGACTCAGATTTTTGATTGGAAACTAAAGTCCAATCCAACCCTTCCATTACATCCACATTTGGCAGTGCAAGTGACAATATTTCGTGTCATGACACAATGTCCAACATAGTGGGAAACTCAGCTCACAAAATATTATCTGATCAAGACGGCGAGGGGGATGCTAGCACAACATCCACAGGAGGTGAGCAATCAGCCTCCAAAATTCCTGTTGAAGATGCTAAAGGAATCTCTTTAGCCTCCAAAATGACTTCTAAAAAATACTTCTCCTGAGGCACCATAGAGGGTTTAATCGTAGCTTCTGAAAATGGCTTGAGAGCTGAGGGAGTAAACATAGAAAGGCACAAAGGGCAGCTGAAGCCTGAGATGACTCACCCAAAGAACCCAAAACACTTAGATGATGGGGTTTCATGTCTTGCCACCATGAGATTTGGCCAAGAGATTCATGTTTTAGACTCATACGGTTTGATGCCAAATGGCCCGTTTCAAGGCAATTGCGACATTAGAAGGCAAGATTCTCATAATCCTGCTGCTGTTTCCATATTTGATCCTGCATTTAAGCCTTATCTCAACTGGGAGATCTTTCAAATAATTCAGCTCAACCTGAATATGAGCGAAAGTGGTATGGGTGAAAGCAGAAGTTTTTGTAATAGTTGACATAAATCTCCCAAGGAAGTTCTCAATGGCCTCCAAGCAAGGTTCAATCCGAAACCGAAGAAGATGGTTAGGAAGCTTAATCCATGCTGACACCACCTTGAAATATTTTGTCAAAGGGTTGAAGTCTAGATACCATGGTTTCATTAGGAGAATATTCTGCCTCCAAACACAAACCTATGCTTAAGGATTAAATCTCTATCCTTCGTAGATTCAAATACTGCTGTGAAGAAAATCTTTGCAGAGGGGCAAATTTCTACATTGCTCTCCATGAGAGGCTTCCAGTTACTAGACAAACATTTATGCATATCAAGGATGCTAGGACAAAAAATGTTAAATCTACATATCACACCATTTTTTGTGTTATAAGCTTCGCCCTTCAAGACTTCCACCCCAAAAACTAAAAGAGGGGTTGTCTCTGAACACTTCAAAGGTTTTATCTTCTCAGACCTTGAGAAGACCTGCATACCCTTAGTTCTCAAAGATACAACATCCAGAGAAGCAAATGCAGCAAGCCCAGAGCCCTCAACAATTGAGTCAAAAGACTTCTTAGGTGAAAAAAGAAACTTAGGAGAAGAAAAAATACCTTGGTGAGTGCTATTCAAGCCACCACTTGTAACCTTGGTGCCATTTGCTAAACTATAGCTAAAGGAGAGATAGAAGTGAACTCTCTATTGCCATCAACAAAAACCCCAATAGCCAAAAGGGAATGTCGTGAAAGGGATTCACTAATGGAGACCTTGCCACAAAATGGATGCCTCTTTTCTCCAACAAAGACCTGGGCTGCAATAGAGATATAACAACCTTTGCCATAAGAAAAGACAACTTCCAAAATTTGCTTCCCATCCAAAAAGACTGGCATGCTAATAATGGCAAAATGGATCAAAGCCACCACAACCAAAGGACGGGCATGATTGAGGTGATTTGAGCCACAACACTAGCACCAACATAAAAAATCCCAACCCCCCGAGAGGAAGCTTTTTTAGGCTTTGGAGTGCCACAACTATTGGACGGTGGAACAACCATCTTTCATCTTTAATGTATATAATATAGTTTAACTTATTAAAATATGTATATAATATTATAATTTTTTATATGTAAATTGAGGGACTTGGGGCTCTCTCCCTTTGTATTAACTTTGAAAAAAATACTACATTTAAAGTGTGATATCACCCTTAAATGAGAACAAGAAAAGTATCATCAAAGGTCTTAACTCTCAACATCAACCACACCATCAGCTCCACAGGCTGTGCGCAAGCTGTCAGCTCCACCGACCCCACCACCCAGTACAACTGTCTGAATGAGAAATTTCATAGCTCATTTCACTCTTTCTGCTCTTTCACTATCCAGATGAGGGGAAGGAGCATGAAAAGGGCACTGAAGATTAGACAGATCGACACTTGGGATGAAATCCTCCCCATCCTCTGCCAAGAATTTCTGCAGAGAATCAACAACACCCATTAGTGCCAGGAAGCAAGCTTTCAACTCCTGGAAGGAGGCCATGGAGACCAGCCCATGAAATTTTGTACCTGCCACTAGCAATGGACGTGCAAGATAGGCTTTAGTGACCTCTAGGGCAATCACCAAGCTGCCTCTTAACTTCTCCTTAACTTAAAACTCAATTAAAGCTTTCATTAGGGCTTTGTCCTTCACAAAATTCAGCAGGTTAGACACAAATGTAAAGGTTACGTCTGAATTAACCCAGCTATGAATTTCAGCATCCAAATAATCTGACCCAATAACCTCCTTCACTCCTTTCTCAACAGAACCGGACTGCAACATGGAAATGATTGCCAACCTCTGACCTAAAATGGGCCCTTTGAAAGACATTTCTCGCTTCTCTGCAAATAGCCTAATAGGTGAAACTTTGGTTCCATGGCTGAGAAAAGCAGGAGAAATGAAAAGGCTAATTAATAAAGGATTGCCACCCAACCTCCGCTGTCAAAGCCAGTGTGGAACACATGCCAAATGATTCAACAAAACAAGCAAAGGGAACTGATTCCAGACGATACACATCATTTCCAAGTAATGATTTGCAAGAGAAGCGCTTAAACTCTAATGATTTTGGAAATTGGGATCTCAAGATCCCTCTCCCATTTCGCCAACGAGCAATCCCACATATCCACCAAATCATCAACAACCAATTCCTCTATCGGCTAATGTTGTACAGTGTAATTGGCCAAAAACTCCACAATTCCATTTGCCTCATGGTAGCAATTCTGGGGATCCCAATCCGATTTCTCCACTAAACCATCCCACCTATCCATCAAATCAACGATAACCAATTACTCGTTCAACTCAAAATTGTAATTGGCTCAAATGCCCACTATTCCATTTGCCTCACAATAGCAATGGCAAAAGGAGAAGGATTCAAAGGAGTCTTGCAAAGGCCAAGCCAAGCGGAGAATATTTTCCAGTTTCCAATTTGGGAACCACGATTGTGGATAGCATTGAAAATCACCATAGAAACCCTTTCAATTTGTAGGTTAGAGATCCTGCTATGTAAGGTGACTTGGAGACTTCGAATCAAAGCATGGGCCTTAGCTTCATTGTTCGTCCCATCCACCAAGTGCTTAGAAGCAACCTTGATTAAAAACCAAAGCAATCTCTAATTAAGTAACAAATGCTAGAAACACCTAGATTGCCTTTTGAAGCTCCATTGAAGCTTGATTTGTAAAAGATGGGAGGAAGGACCCATCTCACATCCTTGCTTTTAAGACGATTGTCTTGAACTCCCACTATCCCATTAATGAGAGTATATAATATTAAATATTAATATATTTTTTGATTTGTAATATTATATTTCAATATATTTATAATATAAAATATTAAGTATTAAATTTATTGTTAATATCATAGTTACAAGACTTGGGCTTGATAGACTGATTTTTGACTCTGACTTGGACTCGAACTCATACTTGGCACCTAGGGCAAATTGAAAAGACCATGAAATATATAAATCTTTTAAGGAGTTAAAGCTTTTACCATGCACCCTTCACTAAATCAACTTCAAAGAAATATTAAACTAATGAAGAAGCAGCTACTTTAATCACAAACACAAGTATACATTGCTCAAATGAGTACAAAAGCGAATATGAGTTGGAGGAAACAATATTTTTAAATATATAAATATTCTCAACTATTTTAGGTGTACAAAAACTATGGATTATGATATCCATGGCATCAAAAACAAAAGTCAAAGTACAATTATGGTTGAGGGGAGCCTGCTTCATTCGACCCAACGTCTGTAGCTCTATGGTGGGTCCTATGCCTGCATCTGAGATATATTCCTTGGTGCTGGTGCAGCCATGATAACTGTGTGTGTATCAGTGACATCAACATCCAAGGGATTTGCCTCAAGATCATCTTGATCAAACCATGCAAGGTCATCCTCAATGAAGACATTGAGGTACTAGATGGGGGGTGCATCATGAATATCTATATTTATTTATTGATAATGCTAAATTATTAAAATGTAACTTCTTTTACTACTTTTTTATAACTAATTTTTCTAATATTATAACTATACATCATTTGCACTGCCACCCCCCCCACCCAACCAAAAAAAAAAAAAACCTGTCCCCATGTACCGGTGTTTCAAAACTCTGTGGACCACTGGTTCAGACTGCATCAAGACAGAGCCCCCAATGGCAAGCCAACCCACTTCCCAGAATCTGTTGGCTTGCCCTGTATGATTTACTTCATCTCTCAAATTCTTCTGTTCCACCATGCCTTCTAAGCTCTGCCCCAACTGGCATATACCACAGATTGTTCCTGCGGGGCCAAGCCAAAAGGAATGACAGCTGCAAACTCAGGTCAACAGCAAATAATGGACTGTATGAACATAAACTTGGAGATGGTCGAAAAACTGATCAGCAAGTTCAATGTGGTTTGTGACTGGCTCCTTCATTTCACAGATGTGGTTTGTTCTGCTGGCAGCCCACCAGTTCCCCGAAAGATGGGAGAGTATTCAGCCTTATAGAGACGAGCCTGGTGATGTCAGAGCACAAGCAGAAAACCCACACTGGATCTGAGCAACCTGTGAGACTCAAGCAACAAACGTTCTTAGGGTTTCTTATCCCTGTTGATCTACTACAACAGCGATGACAGTGCAAGATCCTGATATGTTGAATCTCTCCTTACTGTTTCTGACAAGTTTCTCGGGCTAGGGTTAGAGTAGTACTTTATGGAATTTCTTTGCTCCTATTATCTGCCAGCTCTAATAGTTTTAGTTTCTTCTATTTACTTGGGGCTTACTCTGTTCCATTGACTGGGAGGACCTGACTATTTTGTTAGCTCTATAACAATATTCAGCTTTTCACTGGTCCAAAATGTTGGATACACTGGAGTTATAATCAGTATAAATTATCTTTAATAAAATTGATTTGCAACTTTGGGAGTTGATTACATATTTATTAATTCACAAAGTCGGTCATTCACAGTTACATACACAAGTTCATTTTGATGATTCTAGTCTCTAAAACAAGTAGTTGGAAAGGACCGACAATCCCACTCCTGGCTGGGGTTTTTGGAATCATTTGATGGGATTGGAAAAGTCTAGGAAGCAGTGATGGAGCTGTATGCATTGTCTTCCTTGTGAAAAACAACATTCTTCACAAGGAAGAGAATGCATACAGTTTGATTGGAGAACCCAAGTGATAATTAGCCTCTTTATTGTGCACCATTTTTAATGTAACTTAGGTATGTTTCTCATTTTCTGTCTATTGTAAGTTGTATATTAAAACTGTCGTGTCTTTTTAGTTGTTCAATCCTTCCCTTGTATATAAAACTGTGATGGCATATCTTGCTTTGAAATATGATCATTAATATGTTGTGAATGTAATGATTTGTTGATGGGTCTAGGTAGAATTCTTGTAATATTGGCTTCTTTTCTATTCAACAGGCCATTTATAAGAGTTTGGTGCATTTGATTGTTTGTCGTAGTTATTTGCACTGTTTATTGTTTGAATGGTAAATTAGACCATACCCATATGATATCAGGTCTAATATGTGTTGATGGATGCAGCTGATATTTTTTCAGTGCTTATATTTGTTTATTTTTATTAGATATATATTCATGGATTAATTAGGAGCTAATTAATTAATTAATAATAATTAATCAATTAATTAAATGTGGGGTGATATTAGGAGGAATGACATTAATTAATTAACATAACGTCATAATGTAATCAATTAATTGACATGGTGGATTAAGCATTAGCATGATGAAATTAACAAATCGACGAGATGATTAGTTGATGGGATGAAAATATGATGATTACGGCAGAATTAAGGTGGCAAAATCTAGGTGTCTACAGTGCCTATTCTGTATGCCTTATGTAAGAAATATTGCTACTTTGGTCTTAAGAACCTCTCTTAGTTTCTACCTAAACAAGGAGTAGTAGTTGTATTTTCAGACAATTGTTTATGTATCTACCGTTATATAGATCTGTTAAGGGACACTTTTTGAAATTAGGAAAACTTGTCCTGTTGCAGGAATTAGCCTCTCTGCTATGGAAGGAATCGTGGGAATACACGAAGAGTCCTTTGGCACAAAGGGGTTCTCCTCTTCAAGGTCCTCGCATTAAGCTTGTTGAGCAAGTGCACAAACTTTTCTCAGAGACAAAGGAGCATGCCTTTGAATCAAAAGTGGCAGAAGAACATGCTAAATTGCTCAGGTATGCATCCCATGGAAAGACGTTTGGTATATTCCTGTATTAACTAAATTTTTAATTTTCTGATATACAAAAATTCTTCGTGATCTGACTCTCTGTAGGCTACAACATGAGCTAGAAGCAAGCACCAAACAATCTATATTTGTTGATTCAAGTGTGAGCGACACAATCCGGACATGTATTGTACTTGGCAATCATCGTGCAGCTGAGAAGATAAAAAGTGAATTCAAGGTTTGCTGACTGAATGCTAGCTTCTCTCTAAGTCTGCTTCAGTAATATATTTCAATAAATATAATTCTTGTGACAGGTTTCTGATAAACGCTGGTACTGGCTGAAAGTATTTGCCTTGGCAACCACAAATAATTGGCTTGCTTTAGAGAAATTTTCCAAGGAGAAAAAACCACCAACAGGTGATCCCTGTGCCATGTATTTTTCTGTGACTCTTTTAGCACCCCATCAAGGACATTGGCCTTAGATATTCATTTCTTGAAAATAACCCACCTGTTTAAATGTGTTAAATTCAATTCTCCAATTACTGAACATGTACAATTGTGCAGGCTACAAGCCATTTGTAGAGGCTTGCATTGAAGCCGGAAATAAGGAGGAGGCATTGAAATACATTTTAAAACTTGCAGATCCTCATGAACGTGCTGAGGTTCGTGACACTGTTAATATTATTTATGTGACAATGTATATCGGCCTTCAACTGGATGCTTTTGTTTTCTTCTATTCTAAGTTTATTCTAAAATTGTTTTTGTTACGATCACCAAACTTTGAAATTGAAATATGCTTTTTCTTCAGGCCTATGCTCGTATAGGTATGGCCAAGGAAGCAGCTGAATCTGCTTCCCAAGCAAAGGATGGTGAGCTGCTTGGGCGATTGAAACTAACTTTTGGGCAGAACACAGCAGCCACTGCTCTTTTTGACACTTTACGAGATCGCTTGTCTCTACAGGGTGGTGGTTAGATTTTTGTTGACACTTTATGATATCGCTCGTCTCTACAGGGTGGTGATTATATTTTTGTTGACACTTTATGAGATCACTTGTCTCTATCGGGTGGTGGTTAGATTTTTGCGAGGGTGTAACAATCTTGTGACAGCATTATTTAACAACTTGGTGCAGAGACAGGGAAAGCTTGACTGATGAGGTTGGAAATATTCTTGTTTGCATATATTTATCAAATATCATGAAGGTTTCTATCGCATTGTAAGTTCTGTGGGATAGCACTAAACTGAATAGATTCATAGGTCTCAGTTTATTTTGAAGAGCAGGATAAGTTTGGAAGTGAAACTGGTACAGATATTGGGAAGGTAATCATGCCACAGGGATGTTGAATCACAAACCACAATAAATGCAGTTATGTAGAGCAATCCAACGTCCTGGTACTTAGGAAAGCTGTTGGTTATATTTTCAGGTTCAAGGCCATTCTTTTTGAGGCCCCTCCAATGGTGCTGTAATCCACAGGCCTGGATTTCATGTAAAAAAAATATGTTTGTGAGTGTAGAAGGGACAGATACTGATGTTTTATTGAGCATGCAATTGTCAGCCATTTTTCTTCGCATATTCAAATGAATAAACAATCTTCTGTTCAAAAAATTTACTAAAAGTTCTGATAATCTCATATTTAAAACATTTAGCAAAATCCAAACAGAATCTTTTGTATTTAGGAATAGTGAAATTAAACTTTTGCTATTTGATAAGTGCAATTGGAAATCTTTCTGTATGCTGAAGATGATGCATTTTCAAGGCTTGGATTTTTCCTGCTTATTTGGTAACCTGGATTCCTATTTGCAGTGTGTCAAATTTCTTTAGATGGTGTCTTTATGTGCATTTTGATGACTATTTTCACAGTTTGTTAATATCTTTAGAAGGATATCTATTTCCTAGGGTTTGCACATGCTTCTTCCTGTTTTTTTTGAGGGCAATTCTACTCACGCAAGAGGGTTACAACCCATCAAGATTGAAACAATAAATGCCTTGAACTTACCATTCAGTCACATTGCTGATTTCATTGAATTTGATCTGACGAAACAGACTTGCAAATGGCATGGTTTCTATGAATAACTATTAGTCTTAATTGTTCTTTGCCAATGGCAATGCTGATGTCATGTAGACCTGAGAAGGCATTTTGGGTTGAAGCTGAGCTAGTGTGGTGTAATAAATTCCGATTCAATTGGTATGCAAACCTAGCTTTTTTCTTGCTATGTATTCTTTTTCAAAAGAGTTATGTAATCCTCACGTGAGCCCTATAGAGGAAGCGCAAGTTTAAATGTAGAGGAGGGCAGGCTACGTACATCTCTTTTTATGGACTTCCAAAGAAGGCGGGAGATGCCACGCGCCAAATTGGTGCCTCGGTGGCCCTAAAAAGCTATCTTTATCTTACACATTTTGGAAAAGATTTCAAAATGTAGTACTAGGGAGAGATGATAAACTGTAAATCCAATAAGGCGGAGGTGCAAGCATTGCACCAAGCAACCCCTTTGGAAGGAAGTTTAATTTGTAATAACAGGGGAAATATGTCGAATGAAGTTAGAGCATGGGCTCAAGCGGATGGTGGTTACACAAACATGGAGGCAGAAACAAACACAAAGGCCGATAGAACTCAAGAAAGAGAGCTCAATGAAAGACAAGTTAGAGAAACGAATGTTATTATTAGAGGAGTAAGAGATTATGGGCAAATTGAAAGTACCTTCAACCTCACTAGTGACTTTTTAAAAGACAAGCTGCATTGGAAAGGGCAAATCTGCCAAGCAAGAAGGGTCGGTAAGATCTGTGAAGAGAGAGATAGACCTATTAAAGTTGTTATGGCAAGCATGCTTGACAAGCTTCTTCTTTTGAGCAAAAAGAAGCTTTTGAGGGGATCACACTTCTTTCTAGACGAGGATCTAACCAAGAAACTGCAAGAGGAGAGAAGGGAGGAAATGGCAAAAATTAGAGCAGCAAGAGATGAAGGCAAATGGGCTTGGTTGTACAAAGGGAAAGCCATTATAGCCAATTTTGGGGCTTACGATAAGGCAGGGCAGCAAGGTGGCAACACAAATTTTTTTTGATTTCTTGGTAGGTAGGAAAGAAGCGAGCTCAACTTGGGTAAAAAGGTGTGAAGACTCAACTTTGAGTCTTGTGGGTCAAAATGCATAGCAATCATGTCCTACCTAGGTTTTCTTAAGCTTAGTTTGTTGAAACTGCAGAGGTTACCCTTGGAGAAGGGGGCCTGGGTTAGGACTGATTGCAGAGGGTAGAGACATAATCTGTCTCACTGAAACACATGAGCATGAAGGATGCAAGACTCCTAGGTTCAGAGGTTACACAAAGTTGGTGGTTTGGAACAAGGCTGCAAGTAATGGTAAAGGTTATGGGGGAATAATGGTCTTAGTGAAGGAAAGAGAAGGGCGTATCATTCAACTAGAAAGGGAAGATACAAATAAATAGTATATTTGGTTCAAAATCTCGGAAAATGAAAATCACATAAGAATCGCAGTGTGTTATTTTGCACCACAGGTTTCAAAAACTTACAAAAACAATGGGCTAGACAGCAAGGACCCTTTTGCAGCCTTGGAAAAAGATATTGCAGCATACTTTCAGCAAGGAGAAGTTATCTTAGTAGGGGATTTCAATGCGCGGACAACAAATGAGCAAGCTAGTATTTTGTGTGGCAAGGAGGATCATGATCCTATTTGGCTTACGAAAGAAGGGAATCACCAGTGGTCAAGGCATTCAAAAGATAACAAAGAGGGTAATCTCTTTGGGGAAGAGTTGCTTACTTTATGTGGAACTTTTGACTTAATTATTTGCAATGGTGTAGATAGATGGAAGAACTCAGGAAATTTTACTTGCAATACGTAAAATGGTGCAAGTGTTGTTGACTATGTTATTTGCTCGCAAAGCTTGATGGAAAAGATAGAGGAAGTTACGATAGGGGAGCATATTTGGGACCTAAAATCAGATCATAACCCAATTTACTTAAAGTTGGTATGGCTCCAAAAGAAGCAGCATGGGAGGAAAACTCATTGTTTTAGGCAACCACCATTGAAGGGCATTATTCTTTTGACTCGAGAAAACAATCTTATTTTCAAGGCAGCTATAGAAAGTTTCAGTAAGCAAGAGAAGTCTAGTTTCCAAGGTCTCAATAGTCATGAATTAACTTGCGTTATCCAAAGAGCACTTGGGGAGTGCAAGAGAGCAAAAATAAAGAAAGCAAAAACAAATAGTTTTCCGGTAAATGTGTCGTTTGATGAAGATTGCAAAATGGCAAGAAAAACTTTGAAAGAGTCTGGCAAGAAGAAGTTAAATATTAAGTGGTACAGGTAGCTCATAAAACAAAAAAAAGTTGAGTTCATGAACACAAGAAGAGAAGAGTTAATTTATCTAGGAAAGAATAGCCTAAAGCTTTTTTGGAAGGAGCTTCAATCGAGAAAGGAACCAAGAGAAAATAGCATTTCAGCAATTCAATGGTTAAACTATGCAAGGCAATTGTATGAGCAAATTTCAGAGGTTGAACCTCCTCCTTTGATCAACATCTCAACAAAGCTTTTCACCTTGCAAGAGGTGGAGATGGATATTTAAAATTTGGGTGTGGGTAAAGCTAAGGATTTGGTTGAGCTTCAAGCGGAATATCTAAAATGGGGAGTGGGTACTCTTGCGCCTCACATTATGTTAATTTTCAACAAAATCATTCAGCAAGGGTTCCCTAAAGATTGGACAACCAGCGTAGCAATACCTCTTTTTAAGAGTGGTGACGTTAATAACCCTTCAAATTATAGGACCATTATGATCAATCGTTTGTTTGCGAAATTATTTTGTAGCATGGTAGAAAACAAAATCAGCAAGTGGGTAGAAGAAAAAGAGAAGGGTGCAAAAGGGTAAGCAAGTTTTAGACCCAAACATTCTACATTTGATCATGGTATCATGTTAAGGCACATCATTGAGAAAGTTTGGGAGGAAAGGGGGGAAGCCTTTTGTTGTTTTGTAGACTTCAAAAAGGCTTTTGACACAATTCCTAGAGGTAAGTTATGGTGTAGGATGGAAGAACTTGAGATTCCTGCGCATCTTAGAGCGGTTGTTCATAGGCTTTATGAAGACGTGAGAATCAAAATCAAAACTTCAGTGGGCATTTTAGAGAGTTTTAGAAGTGATATTGGGGTCAAGCAAGGCTGCTCGCTTTCTCCGACTTTTTTTGGTTTATATATTGACAAGCTTGAAGAGTGGCTTAGCGTGCAAGGAGGAGACGGTGTCCGTTTGGGGGAATATGTGATAAAGCTTCTTCTATATGCTGACGACATTATTTTGATTGCTAAGATGACCCAAGGGTTACAAGAGCACTTAGTTGTCCTAGAACACTTTTACAGAATGGTGGGAATGCAAGTCAATACCAGTAAGACAAAGATCATGGTCTTCTCCAACAAAAGAAAGAGGAACCAAAATAAGTTCTACTTTGAAGGCAATATTCTGGAAGAAGTAATAGAGTTTAAATACCTTGGGTTTAACTTTAACAACAAGCTTAGTTGGGAGAGCTACATAAAGAAGAGAACTTTGGGAGGGTGGAGAGCGTTATATGCTTTTCAGAATAGATGCAGAGAGGCGGAGTTATGGGATTGGAACACTATGCAGGTTCTTTTTGGTCTTTTGGTGCTTCCAGTGGTACTTTATGGTTGTGAATTGTGGGCTAGCAACACTTCAAATTCAAAGTGGAAACAAATTGAGAAAATTCAAAAGCACTTGATCACAAGCAAGTTCAAAATAAAGGGTTCGGTTCCTTATGAGATAACGCTGTGTGAAACAGGGGCAACTCCTATTGAAGCTATTGCTATGACGCGTCTAATAAGGTATTTAAAAAGAATTGAGCAAATGGAGGTAGGTAGATGGCCTAAAGTTGTGTTCAATGAAACCATAGGCGAAAGAAAGAAGACTTGGATGAGGCAAAACATCAAATGGATGAGCAAGTGGAATATCTATTTGAATGCTTGCCCCACTAATAGCAAAGAGGTTAAGGCTTTTATTATGGATAAGTTCCGCAAGCATTTACGAGAGAAGGTGCTTGGGAGGAAGAAGCAATATTATATTGACGTATTCAACCCCACTTGTGATCATCAACAAAAAACGTACATAGGGGTTTGTATTTCGTGGAGAGCCAAGATTCTTATTGCTCAACTAAGAACTCTCATCAACTCTGGTGTGAAACAGGGCGGTGGAAAAAGCCTAAAGAAGCATGGGAAGAACGGGTGTGTATTTTTTGCAATACCGGGGCAATTGAATCAGAAAAACACTTTATTATGGAGTGTGAGGCTTTCAAGGACATCAGGGACGAGTATTCCAGCAGTTTGATAGCTCTTTCTTGGCATAGCTTATTCAGCGGGGAGAATGTTTTGAAGTTTGGAGGGCTCATCATCGCTTTGAACAGGAAAAGGACTGAAGTGCAGAAGACTAAAACAGGTACGCTGGTGGTCCCATAGGCTATTTTTAGCCTCATGGACTTTAAAAGCTCTTCATTCATTCATTCAATGTAGAGACGTTGTTTAGGAAATGAATGTGGATGGTTGAATATCATTGATTCAGTATAAAGCGTCTTAAGGTCTTCAGTATAAAGTGTCTTAAGGTCGAGCATTTCTAGCACAAGCTTAAAATGAATGAAGTGACTGATAAAGTCTAGTCCATGATTGAGCATTAATAGTTTTTACCGTTGTGTCTACAATGAGGCCAATTCAATTATATACATTCGTAAGTCTCTGAATGTTTTCTGAAGGGCAAATGTTTAGGATTAGCAACACGTTTGCTTAGCTTTACAATTAGTAAATAATTAAATCAATAATTTTTTTTAAAGCATACGATTCAATCATTCAATTGTAATCTATAAATAAGACACAGTGAACAATTAAGAGATTTTTATGCACCCTACTATTTTGATTGTTATTTTTGTTGTGCGTTATTGCTTCCCTGACTCTTTCGTTGAAACTTTGAATGTAATGGGTGAATTTGGGATAAACAAATTCTACAAATTTAATGCAAGATCATATGATATAGGGCATTCCAGCGTTGCATGTTTGAAGATTATACCTAGTTGGCATTTGTTTCTCTATATAGAGAGAGCTTATTGTACTAATAAGAATTAAATAATCTCAAAACAGTAGTTAGCGGAACGATTATTTACATGATTGAATTATGAAAATAACCTATGTGATTGTCTATGTGACTAATAAATTCAATGTAATTACAAAGCAATTACATGATTGAACAACCTAGTTTTGGTTATTTTAGAAAATTATTGTTAAACGGGCCCCCAATTTATCAATTATAAGGCCTTAATCCCAACTCTCATTACTCTTACTCTTAAATAGTAGAAGACTTTGGACTATCAACACCCTTATTGGCCAACATACCCGCTGCTTTATTTTGGTCATGAAAGTAGTGTAAGAATTTGACATAGGCGAACCTTTTTACCCAAGTCGTAGTTTCCTCTGCATAAGCTTTCATCCTTCAATTTGGATTGCTTTCTTTTTTCAATACTTGAATCATTACTTGATAGTCTCCTTCAATTTCTACCTCCTTTATAAGTTAAAGCTAAACTAGTAATAAGCGCTTCCCACTCTGTTTCATTGTTTGTTTTAGAGCCAAAATATCACGCATCTCTAGCTAAAAGGGAACCACAACTATCCGTCAACAAATAACCGACCCTTGTTGTACCTGGATTTCCTCCTAGATGTTACATCAGTCAATTGAATTGAGTGAGGCTATGCAATGCAATTGAATTCAATGAGGCTACGCAATGCAATTGAATTGAGTGAGCAATCTTTGCATTGCATGGACATGACTTAAAATAGCAATTTAATTCCACGATAATTATTGCTTTCCCCTTTCCCCTTGTTTTTGTTTTACAGAATTCTGTTGTCTGTGTGGAGTTGGAGTCAGCTAAATTTTCTCATCACTCTCTCAAGCAAGGGTTTCTAGAACAACGGACTTTTTGGAACGGCGAGGGTTTCTGGAACGGTGAAGACGAGGGTCTTCCAGCGGCAAAGGCGACGGTTCTCACAAACGAAGTTCCAAATCTCAGACACTGTTGACAAGCACTACGATGGCCCAAACCTCGGGCAAACTTTTGGTAGCAAAAACAAGCTCGACTAGGGTTCCCCATCAGGTTTTGTTGAGCTTTTTTTTCAAAAGTGGGACCGGCGTGCCATTTAAGTCAGAAGGCAACAAAATAAAATAAAGCAGGTGTGTCCTACTCGGCCCCCTCTGACTTTTGCTTTGTCTTTTTTTCTCTGCTTTTGCAAAGAACAGTGCCGCACTTTTAGTGTTTTTTGTAAAACAAAACAATTTTTAAACAAAACAAAGATAAGCAAGGCAAAACTGGACAAACCGACTGAATCATGAATTTAAAACAAGAAGATGGTAATAATATCATAACTTTGCACCTTCAAGGACCCACAGTGACACAACTGGTTAAACCAAAAAAATAGTCAGAAGCCTTGGAAAATGTAGGGAGCACAGGGAACATTGTCAGCTACACTAAGACCTTAAATGGGCCCAAAAGACAGATTTCAGGCCCAGTAGTTAGTTTCATTTATACTGAGGGGGCAAGAGCTCCATGGGATCACACCTTTCATTCTCTGAATGGGCACATAGTCCCATACCTGGGCAAACAGATAGGTGACTTGGCTGAATCATGGAGCCATTTATGGGCAGGTTGCCCTCGGGCTGCCACAAGGAGAGCAGGGGAGAGGCTAGTGTATGTAAACGCCAAGCAGTATAAAGGGATTCTGAGGTGTAGGCAGACTCGTAGGGTGAGGTAAAATCATAGGAAAAGATTCACTATGATCCTTCCCAAAGTGTAGGGCAGCAGTTCAAATGCCCCTAGCAAAACACTTCAGATAGAAGGGCAAATAGAGAATGGTGATGTAAAAGGAAAGGGGAAGCTTGTAGGCCACCCAAGGGTTTTTGTTTCAACGAAACCAAGGTGGAACTGCCCGCAGAGAGTATTGGTATTGGTGTTAGAGAGGGAATCTCCCAAGATAACAATGAGCTTTACAGCCCTACGACCACACCCTTATTGTGGTCGTCAGAGCTGTATGTTACAGAGCTCATGAACATGAAAAAAGGGCTGGAAATACTTGAAGATAAAGGGCTATGTGAAGAAAATAGGTTGAAAGAAATAGAGGAAACCAGAGGCAAGTTGGAAAACGAGAATAAATCGCTCAAGGAGCAACTATCAGACCTGCAAATTTAAATGGAGAGAGGACAACAAGAGTTGGGTGCTATAAAACAAGAAATAAAGCAACTGAAATCTGCAGACAATAACAAGACAGAAATGACAAATGAAGGAGACTCAACACAGATGAAGGAGTTCCAATCAGTTATGGCTGACTTGGAAGTAAAAGAGAATCAATTAAAAGTCCAAATAGAAGAGGCTAAGTCTTGGTCACAACTCATAAGTAGGCCTCTAAAAGACCAAAAATTTTTTTTTGAGAGGCAAATAAAGATTCGAATAAAAGAAGAAAAAGACAAACAAGACAAGGCAGTCAACATCATTATCAAAGGATTGAGAGATTTCGAAGAGAAGGAAAGAACTGACATTCTTGCAAGAGACTTTCTCAAAGACAAGTTAAAATGGACTGGTGTTATCCAACAAGCTCACAGGATAGGAAAGAAGATTGAAGAAGGTAGAAATAGGCATGTTCGAGTTGTTTTAAGAAGCATAGATGATAAGAGCGTGATATTAAAGAACAGGGGCCAGCTCAGAGGAACTAACATATTCTTAGATGAAGATTTGACATTCGCACAACAGGAAGAGCGAAGGAAAGAGTGGGAGAAAGTGAAAACAGTGAGAGGATGGAAAGTGGGCATAGATGAAAAACGGGAAAGCCCAAATCAGCGAGAGGTTCTCTCACAAGAAATAGGGACTGGGGGCCCCACTCGAGTATTTGCACATAGTAAGTTGGAACTGCAGAGGATACCCATGGAGAAGAGGACCGGGATTGGGGCCCATAGATGAGGGGAAGGACGTGATTATCCTTACGGAGACTCACGAACACGATGGTTGTAAAGTTCTGAACTTCGAAGGATTCGAGAAAATTTCAGTTTGGAATGAAGGGACCGAAACAGGTAAAGGACATGGAGGGATCACTATGCTAATTAAAGAAGGTGGGGTGGAACCGTGAAATTAGAGAAAGAGGATCCGAATAGGTAGTATATTTGGTTGAAAATCACTGATAAGGAGGATATGATCAGATTGGCTGCTTGCTACTTTGCCCCTAAAGGAATCTTGATAGCAAGGACCCTTGTGCTTCGTTAAAAAGAGACATTTCTACTTTCAACAATTTAGAGGAAATTGTCCTAATTGGGGATTTTAATGCTAGGACAACAAATAATCAGTCTCTTCAACTGGGTAGTGAGAAAGGAGGGGACAACAATCTGTTATGGTTAGAAGAGGGCGAAGACCAATTATGGGATAGAATATCACAGGATGTGTGAACCATTTTGGAGCTGAATTATTAGGTCTTTGCAGCCTTTTTGACTTGGTTATTTGTAATGGCACCAGAACGTGGCCTAGATCCAGGGGTATCACTTGTAAGACATACAATGGCCAAAGTATTGTTGACTATGTTATCTGTTCTAGGATGGGTACCTCCAGGCTGTTAGAGTTTGACATAGGGGAAAATCCTACGGAGCTGAAATCTGATCATATGCCTCTTTGTGTGAAGTTTGGCTTCCAAAAAGACACAAAAAGTTAGGACAGCTCAACACATACAAAAGCAAGACCACACACAACGTAAAATCAGGGTGAACAAAGAAAATCATGAGATCTTTGTTGCAGCATTGGGGCAGCACCTACAAATGTTAAAAAGCAGCATGGGATGTAGAGATTTGAACAAGGATTCGGGGAACTATGTGGACAGCAATATGCTGGTCCCTCTAGTTCACAAGGCCTTAGAGGCATGCAAGAAGACTAGGCCTAAGAAAAATTGGTCTAACACTTTCCCGGTAAACCCATGGTTTGATGATGAGTGCAAGGAGGCTAAAAGATATCTCAAAAAGACTGCAGCAAGCAAAGAAAACAAGAAAAGGTACGAGATTTTGATAAAATCCAAAAAAGAAAGATATGTAATATCTAGAAGAAAAGAGTTGATATCCTTGAGTAAACAAAATCCCAAAGGTTTTTGGAGGGAATTACAACAAGAAAGAAAACAGATTGAAAACAACATCACAGGGGATCAATGGTTAGGATATGCGAAGCTTCTCTATGAGCGGTCGCTAGAGAAGACCTACCCTCCGGTAACCAACACAGCAACTGAGCTCTTCTTGGTGGAAGACATCAAACATGGAATAAAGAATTTAGCTAGTGGCAAAGCTCAAGACATTGACGCGCTGCAAGCTGAGTTTTTAAAGTGGGGGATTGATCACCTTGCCTCACACATCAAAAGGATTTTTAATGACGTTTCGAAAGGGGTCTTTCCTGCTGAGTGGACAACTAGTGTCGTTATCTCTCTTTTCAAAAGTGGAGACGTCAATAATCCATCTAATTATCAAACTATCATGGTCAATCCTCTCCTTGGAAAGCTTTTCGGGAGCTTGATTGAACGCAGAATCAGCAGTTGGGCAGAAAAGGAAGGAAAAAGAGCGAGAGGGTAGGCTGGTTTTAGACCAAAACACTCTACCATAGGCCGTTGTGTCACTCTTAGACATTTGGTTGAAAAAGTGTGCAACACGCAAGGTGAGGAAGCCTTTTGCTGCTTTGTGGATTTCAAAAAGGCCTTTGATACAGTACCCAGGGACAAACTCTGGAGCAGGATGGAAGATCTTGGGGTTCCGGAGGATTATAGGGCTGTTGTTCACAAGCTTTATGAGCAGGTTAGAGCTAAAATCTAGACTAGAGAGGGTATGTCAGAGTGTTTTGATAGTGACATTGGGGTCAAGCAGGGCTGTCCCCTCTCTCCCACTTTGTTCGGCTTATACATCAACAAACTAGAAGAGTGGTTGCACAAATATGCGGGTGGAGGTATCCAGTTGGCTGGTTTTGTGGTGAAGCTACTATTATATGCTGATGACCTTATTATGATTGCAAAAACCGCCCAGGGTCTGAGAGAACACTTGAGGGCTTTAGAGCTCTTTTGCCAAGAGGTCGAGATGCAAGTGAACACTAGTAAGACCAAGATTATGATTTTCTTTTTAAAAAGGAAGCAGCAACAAGTAAACTTTATTTTTGATGGGAGCCTGTTGGATATCGTAGAAGAATACAAGTACTTGGGAATTGTTTTCCACAACAGGCTGAGTTGGGATACATGTAGAGTGCAAAGGATTCAAGGGGGTTGGAGAGCCTCTTATCTTCTCCAGAATAGGTGTAGGAAAGCGGAGCTCTGGGATTGGAAAACCAAGAAGACTCTTTTTGGGCTATTAGTCACACCGATTGTCGTCTATGGGTGCGAGGTTTGGGGAAGTAGCTTGTCAAATCACAAATGGAGACAATTAGAGAGAATACAAAAGCATCTTATTACTGGTAATCTTAAGGTCAAGGCTACGGTCCCTTATGAGATTCTCTTAGCGGAGGCGGGTTCATTCCCGATGGAGGCATATGCTATAATCCGGTTGATATGTTACATAAAGGTGGAGAACATGGGGGATTAGAGGTGGCCTAAGGTGGTGGTGGAGGGGTTAAATCGTAGGAAGAAGACGTGGATGAAGCAGAACACCAAGTGGATGGACAAGTGGGATATTAGGCTCCATGAATGTCCTAAAACTAAAGAAGACATTAAGAAGTTCGTGTTAGAAAAGTTCAAGACTGCCATGTGGACTAAGCAGATTGGCCGGAAAAAATCATACTATGTCAAAGAGTTCAATCCCACATGGGAACATGGGGAAAAAGCCTACTTGCATGCCACTCTTAAAGGTAAAGCTAGGATTCTAATGGCGTAGTTGAGGACCGGTTCTCATCATTTGAGATGCGAAATGGGTAGATGGACGGTTCCCAAAGAGGAGTGGGAAGACATGATCTGCATCTTCTGTAGCAAAATAGCACTGGAAACTGAATGACACTTCATCTTTGAATGTGATGCCTATGAGGACATTCGGAGTCAATATGAAGACAACCTGAAGGTGGGCAGTATTATCGAGATCTTTGAGGAAACAAGGCTGCACATAACTGCAGGTTTCTTGGTTAAAATTCATGGCAGGAGAAGTGACATCGAAAAGATCTTGAAGATTTCTTAGGGCAACGGCTCTTGGTCCCTTAGGCTGCTTGGTCTCATGGACGTCATTAAAATCTATTCATTCATTCATAAAAGTTTAAGTTAACACCTTTGAGTAGACTATACCAACCACGACTTCTCTCTAGTTCATTTCTTTTTCTAAGCCCATTGACAGGATTGGGGTAGCATTATAGGTACTTTGGACTCTTCAACAATTCATATCTGACAAATTGATTTTTTTATATTTTGTTGTCATTTTTTGAGTTTTGTAATGCCCCTCAATTTTCATTCATTACTAATTAGAATAATTTTAATTAAGTACAATATTATGTGAGCATTTGTAGATATCGTATATGCCTAAAATACTTATTTACACTTATATATGTGCTTTTGATATGATTTAGTTGTAACTGTAAAATATAAAGTATTTAGTGTGAATCTTTGTATACCTAAGTTTGTGAAGAGGGATACAGGGGTGGATTTATTAGGACAATTAATGAGCCATTAGTAGAAGTGGATGAATCAATTAAATTCAAAATATAAAATTTAGGAACATTAGCACATGGAAATTGAGCCTTATTAGTGTTAAGGTTGTTACAGACTCTTCCCATATACAAAACGGTACCCTTAAATTAAGATATTACTTCTTAACGCATTAATTTGTGATTAGTATTATAATTTTTTTTGTTATTAAGGGTAAAAGTGGGTTTTTGAAAGGGTCCAAACCCTTTTACAATGGGTTACAAAATGAAAGAGAAAGCCCCCAAAGGCAAAAGAACAAGAGACATGACTTTACGAGAGGTGGAGTCCACAAGCACTAAAACAAACAAAAACAAGTAACAATAGACAAACAACACACTAATAGTAGAGCACAAAGCACACATTAAAATGAAGAACATTACATAGCAGACAATTTTTTGAGGCCATCACTGCCTCCCACTCCTCATGGAGGAAACCTAGATGATCTTCCAAGACCTCATTATCAAGGTCAATAACATCAATCTCTTTTTGAAGTGTCTAAGAACGAGTTCTCTTGTTGGGCCCTTCACTCACAACTAGTTTCTTCTTCTTGAGAAAGCTATCATGGAGCATTTTTATACTTGTAGTAGAATTCTTGATTGTTGTTTTGCTTAAATGAATAACTTTCTCCAATGACTGCATCGACTCATTCTTCTTGTTCTCCAACTTCACAAGTCTGGTCTTAAGATCATTTATTTTAGCATATAGAATATTGTTGGTCTTGGTACTCTCCCAATCTTTCTTTGAAATTTAACTTTCACCTTTGGCTTTGTAGAATTTGCATTGCACATACTATATAGTATAGAAATCCTTTCCTTTAGTCTCTCATTTTCCAATAGACATGCATCCCCATAAGAATAGAGACACAAGGAATTGCACTCATCTCTAATAGAAACAAAATAAACCTTGAACTATACATGAATTGCACACATTCTTACTATGTGCCAAATTATAGGAATGTGTTTAAAAACTTCGCACAAATTGTTAAAACTTTGAAAGGCCAATTATCAAGTAAAGAGGTCACATATTGAACACCAAATCATCAAAGACCCTTTTCGTGGATAAGAGAGGATTTAGTGTCTAGACCTCCTATGGTAATAAAAATAAAGAATAAGAAATGTTGGCTCTAGCTGACAAGAGTCAAGATGTAAAATAAATAAGGATTGGACCATTTCTAGTCAAAGATCACTTGGAAAATGGTGTTTTCCATTTGTGCACCATGGAGGGTGAAGAATTTGGTAAAACCATCAATGCATTTGACCAAAAGTGTACTATATATAAAAAATTAAAATAAAAACATTTCAATTGCATTCATTCTATTTAGTCCATAATATCGTGTCTCATATGCTCTTATCTAATTTTCACCTTAATAAGTCATAGGTTGCTCTAAATTATCTGATTATACTAGATCACTAGATTCTAAATATCATAATCCAATCACCCTTGTGTCCTAATAAGTTTTGAACATGTTTATCTTAAGCATTAGATTGATTCTCATCCAAACTAGTATTACTTCCCTCTTTTCCCCACATCAAGTATCCATGCCTATGGTACTACTTAGAAGCTAACAACAACCCTTCCCTATCATTTATAATCCTTAGCAAATGTAAAAATCTTAGATAATAAGAGGTACCCATTGATTGTGTTTAGTGAAGACTGTGAAAATAATGCAAGGCAATGATATGAAATATAACACAATGCAAGCAATACCCTTTCAATCTTGCACTAATTCAATCTCCTTGATAGAATGGAGTAGAGTGCACCCTAACCCTACTAGCTATGTTCTCTATGATATGAAAAATTGATGATATTGATATGTTGCTTGCTCATAATTTCAACAACAATACATTACTTTGAAAGCTCCTCTATGATAATGCCTATAGGGAGGCTCAATTTATAGATAGATGATAAAATAGATGGCTAGGATTAGAGATTGAGATCAATGGCTAGAATTGGTTGAGACAAAATTAGGGCAAGGATAAGGATTTCTAGGGTTTTAAAGGAAGCTTCTAGTGTTTATCCTTATGTGAATGGCTAAGATTAAAATAGATGTAGTGTGATAATGGAGGGTTGAGATGAAAAGATGATTTAATTTTGGATCACTCATTTAATGAAGGTGGCAAGTGGTTTGAGGATGAGGACAAGTGTGGGACAAATAATTTAAATAATAAAATTATTTAAATTATGAGAGACGTGTGAGGATAAGGACAAGGGTGAAATAATTTAAATAATAAAATTATTTAAATTATGTGGTATGTGATGGTTAATTTAAATAAATATTTAATTTATTTAAAGTGGATGATGGATGAAAGTGTGAATTAATTAATTAAATACAATTTATTTAATTAATTGGCTAGAGAGGATAAATGGATAAAAAGGGATTAGTTAAATAAATATAATTTATTTAACTAAGGGAATGATGGAAGGGGTCATGAAAGGGTCCTATGATAAAATGTGTCGCAAGGTGTCGCAAGACATGGTCAATTTTAGGTGTCTACATTTTGCCCCTCTTTGAGATGTCGCGACTAAGAGAAGTAACATCATTTCAAAGAAGATAAGGTATGGATGATGGGAAAAATGATGGAAAGGGATGCCCCAACCACTTAAAGGAGTGACAAGGAGAAATGGATGTAAGGATGGGATGATGCCCCTCAAGAGGATAGGCGGGTTGGAAGAACACGAGTATGCTCTTGAAATGAATGAAACAAGTTGGGTAAAGAGATGAAGGATGCAAGAAAAAAGGATGGATAAAGTGGATGAATAATACATTATGTTGCATGAGGTTAGCAACCATATAATTTGATATAGCACTAGACATTATGCACCAAGGTATAAAGACCAAGGTGACGATGTGTCGTGTGCACCCAGTGTAATACAATCTTGTCTAGACGCATGAGGAAGGAAACTTAGAGCATTAAAGTCCAAATACACAAAAGGTATGAAATGGCCTTATATGCAAAGGACAACTAGTATGCAAAAAGCTATTTCATCATACACGAGATATGAATATTAGCTGGAGTAATAAGGACTTGATACAAATGCAAGATAAAATGATAACACACACAAGCAAGCAAGCAAGCAAGCATGCATGCACAAATGATTCAAAAACAAACAAGGTATTGCCTTTGTCAAGCTGTAAATTGATGATCGATTGATTGATTTGATTGATGATGATGCTAGTGTTGTCGGCCATGCAAATCAACACCAGGATTTGATGGATAAGGATAGTGTTGACATTGTCGGGAACGATATATCCCTAGATCAACACAATGATGTGGGAACGATATATCCCATTGATGATGATTGATGATTGATTGATTGATTGATTGGGTTGACAACAAGATTGGAACAATACCAAGGATGCGATTGGATAATTTAGGTAGATTGTTTAGCTAGATTGGTATGGACTAAGGATGACATACATTTAGATTTTATTGCTTGGATTTTTTTGGTATTTTGGATATTTTGATTTTTTTTTGTAATTTTGGACATATTTTAAATTTTTTTGGATTTTTGGAGTGTTTTGAATTTTTTTTTGGATTTTTGGAGTGTTTTGACTTTTTTTTTTTGGATTTTTGGAAATATTTTAATTTTTTTTTGGATTTTTGAGAATGTTTTCTTTTTGGATTTTTTGGGTAGGTTTTGAAAAGGTGATGCTAGATGGATGGATAAAATGATGGGCGATGGTAAATGGGATGGAAGACTTATGATAGATGGATGGATAAAAGAATGGGCTATAGTGGATGGAATGGATGAGAGGTTTGGGATGTGATCTCCAAAGACTATGTCTCATAGGAATAACATGCCCCACTCTAGGTAGTAGACTTAGGATTTTATATGACAAGTTTATGACGAGAGGGTGATAGGATTGGTTGGAAAAAGATTGGGTATATCAAGAGATGTCCAAAGCCTTTTTCAACATTTTGCTCCTATGTCTTTATCAAGATCAAATATAGGAAGGGAAGATGGATGGTGTAATGGGATAGGTATGTGGTTATAATGGATGAGGATGGTAGGATATGATGGAAATGATAGGATGAGATGGATGAGACAACGTGCCCCCAAGTGTAAGACACATAGATAATAAAACCTACACATGACGCATGTTTTCTAGATTTTTATCATGGTACTTATCCAAGGCGCCATGAAAATGGTTTTCACCATTGGATGAAGGATTTCTCTTAAGTATTTTGATTTTTTCTTCTTTGTTTTCAATTTTTTTTGGAATATTTGGATGGGATGGGTGTATATGGAGGAAAAAGGAGGGACTCAAGTGTTTGTGTCCTTAACAAGGTAATAGTGTCTCATGATGGATGGAAGTCACACATGGACCATGTCAAGTGTCATTATGCTCATGGATGTTGGTAGAGGATTGCATGAGAGAGAGATGGAGTAGTTAGATAGTGGATTATGTAGGGAAGGCTAGTGGATTATGAATGGAAGGATAATGGATTATGATGTGAATTATGTAAGGATGGATAGTAGATTATGTTGTGGATTATGGATGGAAGGATAGTGGATTATGATGTGGCTTATGAATGGAAGGATTATGGATTATGATGTGGATTATAGATGGAAGGATAATGGATTATGATGGAGATTATGGATGGAAGGATAATGGATTATGATGTGGCTTATGAATGGAAGGATTATGGATTATGATGTGGATTATGAATGGAAGGATAGTGGATTATGATGTGGATTATGGATGGAAGTACAGTGGATTAGGATGTGGATTATGGATGGTAGGATTATGCAAAAGCATGGACCATAGGGATATGATGGGTGAAATATGTGGGATAGTAGATGGAAGATGGGGAGATGGAGGTATGTGGGAATGTTGTGGAATGGAAAGGAACCAAGACCAACGGTTGCACACACCATGATAAATGTTGAAGCTTTTGATTTAGAGGAGGGGTAGGAAGTAATGGAGATTTGGAATTCATTATGGATTTAGGAATCCAAATGGACTTAGGATTTTTGTGATTTTTGCATTGGGATTTTTGGATGGGATGGGATTGGGATGCTTCGTTTGGATTGATGACTTTTTGCTTAGGGATCCACACCATTTTAGTTTTGAATGGTGCTTTTGGAGGTGTGGGCTTTTGTGGTCTTTTAAATGGATTTTTCTTTGACATTAGGGATTAATGCCTTGTGGCATGATCATTCTTAGGCTTTGATGGATGTTTTGCATTATGTGGGGAGGCTTCCAAATTTTTACTTTTGAATTCCATGGGTTTTGTGATATCTTCAAGTTTAGATGATGTGTGTATTCATTGATCATGATTAGGAATGTTAGGCGATTTATGGATGGAGGGATTAGTACGTGGACTTGTAGATAAATGGATGACGGGATTTGAGGATGGGGATATTAGGAGTTGGAAGGAGTAGAGGTAGAGTGGATGGAGGGAGGTGTATGGTCACATGCTTTTGGGATTTGTATGATGAGGGAGGAGGGATGACGACATATGATTTGGGGGTGCAATATGGTCTGTGATGGAAAGAAGTGGATTTAGAAGGCATGGAGGTGGTACCAACACCTTTGGATTGCTTTCCTTGGGATATATAGCCAAGGCCATATGATCGTGGAGGGACTTTGACATGGATAGGCTTCAAAATACCTTGTTCATGAAGACCTAATCCTTTTCCTTGATAGTTCATGTTTTGGAGTATGTACAATGGGATTTTGGGTATTTTGGAGACAAGACACGAACTCATTATTTGATGAGGAAGGCATGGTGATGGATATTAGTTGTTCCTTTCCTATGAGAGAACATTCATGGATGAAGGTAGTAAGACCAAGGGGATAGGATAATGGATTTGCAATAGGGTCGATGGTGGATGACGAAGGATCAATGGAGGATGATAGAGGGTCTTGAGAGGATGATGGGTACTCAATAGGAGATGGTGTTGGGATGCTTGGATCTTGATTACCATTAGGCTCATTAAGAGGTATTGTGCTATGATCCAAGTCATTTGTTGGATTATCTATGTGTTCATGGGGACCACATGTCTCATCAAGGGAAGTGGATGTTGTTGGATCATAAATAGGACTAGGTGGAGGATGGATAGGAGTAGTGGAGGCTTCTTGATCATGGATGGTGGTGGTTTGGGAATTTGTATCCTTATCATGAACAAGATCTTGATCATAGAGAGGATTAACATGGATAATGTGGTATTGGGCTTGGATAAGATGAACTTGGATTGCTTGCTCATGGGTAGGAACTTGATCATAGATAATATCTTGATCATAGAGAGGATTAACATGGATAATGTGGTATTGGGCTTGGATAAGATGAACTTGGATTACTTGCTCATGGGTAGGAAATTGATCATAGATAATATCTTGATCATAGAGAGGATTATGGAGGGGTTGAATGGAAGTAATTTGATCTTGATTTAGATGAGGGGTTAATGTTTCCACATGCTTTAGATTAGACTCTTGACATAGCTCTTGGGCTTGGATGGGAGTGGGAGACTCTTGGATGGGAGTAATAGGTTCTTGATGGTCACCAACAAGACTACAGGATGGATCTTGACTTGCACTTATGGTAAGGGGATCTTCAATAGGTGTGATGGGTTGTGGACTATACGATGGGATTAGAGGAATAAACATGGTGTTTGAAGGCTCTTTGATAGGTTCAAGGATAGACATTTGATGACATGGAGATGGTTGATTCCTAGATAATAACCGTTGGATCACATCCTTCATAAGGGTATGGGTGGATGGACAATATAATGGGTGGACAATAATGGTGGATGCTATAGGATTAGGATTAGGATTGGGTGAATGGATAATAGGAGGGGATGTAATAGGATTGGGATGAGGATTGGGTGAAGGGATATTAGGATTAGATGCAATAGGATTGGAATTAGATGGAAGATTTGATGTGTTGGGATTTATGGTTTCTTCAACATGTGGTTGGGAAGGTCCTCCTAATGGATTAGTAACTTTATAAGGATGACCTTGAGGAATCAAAGTGGAGGGATCAAAATCTAGAGGTACATTGACTCCTAGGTGTAGTAGCCTTTCAAAATAAGCCTGGAGATTTTTGGCAATAATATAGTCCACAAGTGCTTGGTTATCGGAGTCCTCCATAAAGTCTTAGATTCTTGATTCATAATCAAGGGACTCATGGCTAGAGTTACTTGGACTTTGAGCCTTTTGGGTAAGCATTCGATTGGATGATGATGGAGGATACACATAGGATTCATAAGCGGGAGTGGTATTTCCCTTGTCAAAGGTAGCATGAGGAGGACTTAAGGACACTTGATCTTGGTGCAAGGGGTAGCTAGTACTAGCATGCTCATGTTATGGGGGATCTTGAGGTGGATGTTGTTGGATATACATGGGATAGGTTGATGTGGAATTGACATAATATGTGGATGGACTAGATTGGTATGATGATGGAGGTGACACATGGGATTGAGGTGTAATTTTTTGAGGTTGTATGGATAAAGGTATAGTGGGTGATGTGTTATATGGAGGTTGTGGTTGTGGTTGTATTTGTGTTTGTTGGGTGGCTAGGAGTTGTTAAAGAAGGACTTGTTGTTGTTGTTGGATGAGTTGTTGGAGTTGTGAGATAGTGGGATTTGGTATATGTGAAGGTGAAGCATGGTTAGGAATTTGGACTTGTGAAGTTTGGGGTAAGGTGGATGTTGGATAAGTTTGGGGTATGGATAAGTTGGATTGGTTGTTGTTGTTGTTAGTGACTTGGTGCTTTTTATATAATCTTTTAAGTTCATAAAAAAAACTTTGGGTGCCATAAGGATCTTGGTCTAGGATCTTGTTCTCTAGTGTTGGGATGGATTTACACGTGTTTAAGTCTTTGTATTTTGGCTTGTTATTCAAGATATGCATCATGATCTACAAGGTTCTCATCATCATTGGGAGTAAATTAGGGACCTCCTAGGATTGTGACTTTGGGTTTTGAATTTGACCTACGCTTGTTAATGATCACAACCATTTTGCCAAATGATGGATTAGATTAGGCTCAAAAATGGGATTATGATTTGGGATGATGAAGAATGGAGTGTAATATGGATTATGTGGATAAAAGTGATGAGGATGATTAGGGATATGTTATATGAGGATTAGGTTGAATTTGAATTGGATTGAGGATAGAGTGAGATAATGTGAATATGGAAATTAAGATGATGTAGATGATTGGGACATGATTTGAATGATTAGGATGATTTGGGTAATGATATGGATTATTAGGATAAAATTGATTGGATTGGATGATGGATGGTTGGAATGGGATTAAGTCAATAAATGGCTTGGACTAAGATTTGATGATGAAGGATAAGCTTAAGGTTGATGATTAGATTATGATGTGGATTAGGTGACAAATGGATGGAGGACAATTAGGGAAATGATGAATGATAGGATTGGATGAGCATTAATGGATTTGGATATGGATTATGTAGTACAAATGGATGAAGTTAGATTAAGATAATGATGTAGGCTGAAATCAGATTATTTTAGTGGATTATGATCAATGATAGGATGATGATGGAGATTGGATTATGTGAATAAAGGATGACTACTATGATATATGGATGAATAGGATTAAAATGATTGGATAAGTGACTAGGATAATGTTGATTAGATTGGATGATTGGGATGAGGTGGATAGATGATTAGAATGAAAGGATGATTATGATGTGGATTAAGGATGACAATGGATAGAGGGTAATAGACTAGGGATTGGATTAGGCTCAAGGATGGGATTATGATTAGGAAGTGGATTAGGTGTACTAGGACCTTGATTAGATTAGGCAAATTGATTAGGATTAGGGTCCTAGATGATGGCTTAGATTGGATTGGGAATGGATTGAGATGATGTGGATAGTGCAATTCTTGGTCCTTGGTGGTGAGTTCTTACTTCTTCTTGGTAGCATGGGATAAATAATAGGGGGCATGAGGTGCCTTTACTAATCTATGCCTAGCCTTTAGTGGTGAGCACTAACTTCTTCCTAGTAGTGTGGGGCTAGCTCTAGGGGTTTTATGTTAGAAAAATACAAAATAAAAGAGAAATAAAAGTAAGAAAAGAAAAAACAATCAAGAGTATCCTACTTATTCAAAAAACTCACCTTATAGTAGGGATAATCCCATCCCCCCTAGTATCCCATCCCCCCTAGTCAAACCTATTAACCATCTATGATCTAGGTCTAGGGAAACATCTATAAAGTTGAATTTACTTGATATATCCTATTTTATTTGTAAACAATCTAGCCTAGAATTGATCATTTACCCATCATGATCTTATTTCAGATATTTCCTTCAGTGCCTCTCATTTCCATGGTTCTTCTTTACATGCAATTATGAAATCAATTTGTTGATCACCTATTAAGCCCCCTTTGCTAGGCTCATATGTAAGACCCTAGGTGTGTGTGCCTCTTTATATTGATCTATTTTGACTTTTGACACCTTACCACTTGTCGATGACATTATTTTTGCATTGCCATTAAGGTGCATGGATCACATGTTTAGATTCATGTTTGTGGATATATTTGTACTTGCCTCATTTTATATTTTGATACTATTATGCTTGCTAATGATGTTCATATAGATTTCCATTAAAAAGTATGGATTTCATATATAGATTTATATGCACGGATTTACATGTTGGATTCAGTAGTGTTTCAGTCCCACTATTTTATGATGATATGGGATTTTACTTCCACTTGTGAGTCTAATATTATGATTGTTATTTCACACCTTATACATGAATCTTGATAGTGTGAGATGATTTTCAAAAGATGTATATTTTGATATTACTTCATTGGTGTATATTTATGTTGTGATGTAGCTATTTTGTATTTGACAGGTACACATGATGTTTCCTTGAGTATGTAGGTGCAAGTTATCCCAACGGTGATAATTGGAGACAGTCAGTTGGGTTAAATGTGTTGTGTTTAACCTTATCCTATCCCACTTGAAGTTGAGCTATGAGATGTCTCTTGTGTGGCCCTATGAGCGTAAATCCAAATTAAATGATTATGGATCCTGGAGTTCTGTGGAAAAGTGTGTGTGTTTTCCATAATTGTTTGACTCTTATGAATTATGTTATTTAACTATTTTTGGTAAATTTGCCTGACTTTTATGATTTAATTCATTTAGTTACTTTCTGTAAATCACTACATGTTGGGTGGGTGGGAATCCTTCCTCATTATGGATGAGGAAGGATCGGGGTCATGTGTTGCCTACTAGGCTGGCTAGGTGGCAACATCTCTGGGCTTTGGTGTAGCCTAGGTGGCAAGTGACATGGAAGACTAGGCTTTGATGTGACTTTAGGGATTGATGTGCATCAAGGAGTTCATAATTAACAAGAATGCCGCTCGAAATTGGTTTTGATGTACTCATTAATAATTGCTTTCCATCATTTTGGTGAGCGCTCCCTCTTCTTTTGTTCCCAATTGATGCCTAGAATTTTTGAGAAGTCTTCTAGCTTTGAAGTGAAGCCGAACACTGGGGTTTTCATCTCATTCTCCTTGTTCTACGTTTCTTGCTTTCATGGTGGGTGGGTCTAGTTTCATCATGAGGATGTCGGCGGAAGGTTTGATTTGTCTGGGTTTGGACACTCCCATCCAGGTGGAGAGTGCGGTGAGACAACTGGCATTCATGGGCCCAATTTTAGATCAAAGACTGAAGAGGATCCTGCGTGCTAGTGATGAATTCATACTTCTAGTAGTGAAGGTCATTTTTGGAAAGAATTTTTTGGAGCAGGGCAAATTCTTTAGAGTAAATACCTCTATTGTGTCCCGATTCCTAGCGTCTATGTTGGATGCAGGCATAGAAAAGGAGAAATCTCTCCTCTTAATGTGGCAACTCTTCTTCAGCGACCTTCTTGTGGGGGTGGCAGACATTGTCAAGATAACCGAACTAGGTGTGGGGATCCCCAGGCCTGCAGACTTTCACCTGCTTGAGGACGATGCGACGGTGGTTCGTTATTTCCCCTTCCTGTTTGATCCAAAAGGGTGGCCTCTCATCTTGCACAGGGAGCAAGTAGTGGCAGGGGTAGACTTTTTATTGAAGCTGTTGCAGATAGAACCACACGGAGGCTCCTTTGATTAGATGGAAGATTTTCAGGTAAGGGCGGCTAATCTTGGTTTTGACTGTTGAATTCTTCAGTTCGAGTGATTCCTTCAGCTGCAATAGTTTTTTTTTCTGTTTTATTAGTTTGGCAGGAGCTATAGGGTTTGTAGACTTGCAGGTTTTTTGTTCCTTCCCTGCAAGCAGACAGAAGTAGTTGAATGGCTATATAGGCTGATTTTGGTAGTTTTTAATTAGTTGGTATGTTGGCCTTGCATGACCATTTCTCTTTATTTTGTGACCCTGCGTGGTCAAGTAGACACTAGGTGCAGGCCTAACATGGCCATTTTCCTTTATTTTGGTGACCCTGCGAGGTCTAGGTGTTATAAGGTGGGACAACTCTGGACTCAACTGCAAACTATGCAGTCAAAATTGTTATCTTTTTTTTCCATATTAATATAATCCTTACTATTACACAGCAAAAAAAATTACTACGTGTTGATAGAATGGATATGTGTTGGTAATGAATTAAATTGTAATTCTAGTGTTTTCATATTTATAATTGATGTTGTAGTGTGATTTAATGAACCTATATCATATCAAAAAATTGTATTGATATTTCCATAAAAATGCGAATGTTTCCTATGTGTTGATATTGTATTATTTGATTTAAAATGATCTTGTATTGCATAAGAATTGTAAAAGTTAGTTTTATTAAAATAATAATTATTGTTGTTATTAAAAGGAAAAGGGGCTTTTGAAAATGGATTTTGGGATAAAAAGAGAAAAAAAACTCATTTTTGGGCTTGGAAATTAGAGAGGATAACTTTTGGCCTTCTTTGGCTTCCATCTCTCTTACTTTTTGTTTCTCTTGGGCATGGGGATTTGTAGGTGTAACCCCTTGGATTTGGCCATGGATTTAGTGAAAATTTGCTTATTTATTGCGTCTGGAAGGAGTCTACTTTGGGACAAAATTTTCCCTCTTCCCTTGTGGTGTTTTTGGTGGAAGGTAGGAGTTTCATTTTATGTTACTTGCATTTAAATTTATCATTTGTTTTCCATGCCCACCTTAAGTGGATGCAATGGTTTTCTATTTTGTAGGAAATATTGATTGAATGGATTTTTGAATTGATGGAAATTAATTCAACAATCCTTATTCTATGCACTTGAAGATTTTGCATTTCACACCAAAACTATGGCAAAATTTCTTCAAAAATTATATGTGCTTGGAAAATAATGTATTCCCATGCTCTTGGATTTAAAGAGTATGTTTGGAATTTTAAGAATCAATGTTTGAAAATGTGGAAAAATTTGTATTAGAACCTTGAAATTGTGAAAAAAATGTGCATGTGCTTTGATTGTGGAAATGCAATATTGCATTGTGAATGAAATGCATTATGTGGAAATATGGGATTATCATGGAAACATTATGGGAAAGTTAAACGACCTTATGTGAGACTTTTTTTGAATCCCCATCTTCATGTTATGCATTCATGTGCTTTCATTTGAGTAGCCACAGGAGTTGAGGACCCTAGGCTAAGATGGAGTGGACTCTCTCGCCCATCCACTTGTATATTAAGTGAGGTTAAGGAAATGAGAGGTTATAATAAGATATAATTAAAATAAATAGGGAATCAAACATGAAAACATTAATGTAAGATAATTCACAACATACTTTTGTATGCCCATGAGGATACGTTGAAATGACCACAAAGGAAAGATAGGATGCTTTGGTATTTCTAAGACCATGGTTCTTGTGAAAAAACTTGCATATCATTACAAGTTTCATTGAGGACATCCATAGGATGGGGGCATGCTCCTCAACTCTTTCATGGTTTATGACCATGATGACACTCCATTGCTAGTACCTAAGGCAACCCTCTCTTATTTTCATACCTTGGATTGCATATCCAAAGGGTTTTTGTGATCTCCCAACATATGTATGATTGATGTGTCATTCCTAATCTCATGTGTAGATATATCTTGTGTCTCATATGGTGTTTTTCATGCATGCTTAATGGTGTTTGATGATCTCCTCAGGCATGTTTACTTATGTAATATTTGGATCTTGTATTTGACATGTGTATGCATTGAATGGTAGTTATGCACTCTTCATGTATGATTGCTTGATGAGTCTTTGTTTGTGTTGTGGTGGTTGTGTACTTGTCCAACCCTATGTTTGGTATGAGCATGTTGGACTACTAAAGTTAGTTGTACCCCAATTTAGAGGGGTGGGCATAAGGGTTCCACCTAGTTGGATGGCATTAAACCACCGTTAGGGACTCATGAACTCTTTGGAGCAGCTTGGAGAGCATGCACTGACTCTTGTATCTCTTACGATATGGTATCCCATTCTTTTTAGGTTTGGTAAGAAATGTGTAAATTTAGGACCTTTGATGTCCTTATTTGTAAATTGTATATATGGTTAATAGATAGTAGTTATTGTACTATATTCCATTGTGGTGGTGATGCAAACTCTAATAATTTTTGGTGTAACCAACCTTGATGTCAGAATGTGTGTGGCTATCCTAAGTAGGTTTATTATGATGATTTAACATGGAAAAACATGGTTAATAAGTATGCTTTCTTATCCCTTGAATTTAGTCTTGTTATAGCCTTATTAGGATTATATCTCTTTCTATAAGAATGTATGTGCCATGATGTGTTTCATTGTTTGCATCTTTCCTTTTGGTTATTTCCTTGTGAACTTTTCCATTTTCTTGCATTTATCATTCTTGATAAAATGAATTATGTTATTGGGGCTTGGGCCACTTTTTGAGGTGTTTGAAAACTCTGTGCTTGGCCAACATGGGGCCCACATGTGACCAAATGTTTGGTTTGAACTATTTTTTGCACAACATGCAAAACAAGGGAGTTATGCCTTGTCAATTGAAAAAGACAAGCTTGATGTCTCCACCTTATAAAAATTCTTCATAGTTACAATTTGTCCATTGGACCTTGAAGTTCAAGTTTTACGCATGCATATGTTTGAACTTGGCATGGAGTCTAGGTGTTGACAAATACATTTTGGACCTTGAAGTTTGAAATACATATTGGGGATTAGACTCTAAAGTTTTACTTGCCCCTTAGAGGAAGTTTAGACTTACTATGAAATTTTCTTGTGTTTGTTGGTTACATTATAGACCCCAAAGTTTGAAATGCATACCATTGTTCGGCCTCCAAAGGTAGATGAGGATTATTTATTGGAGTTTGAACTTACCCTTGTAATTTAAATTAGCAAATACAATTTGATGACCAAGGTTCGAAGTCCAAATCCCAAGATGGAACTCAATGGAGGTTAGAGTTCTAATTGGGCTTGGAGGTTGGAGTTCTAATTGGGCTTGGGTGTTGTCAAATTGTAATATGTTAATTAGATCCCAAAATTTGAAGTGCATAGTGTGCATCAAACTCTAAAGTTTGAACCATAGGTCAGTAGCACTTGATGTTCCACTTTGGATAGAGGGAACGATTTCTTCTTAGTTGCATAGTGTCACTCAAAACTAAATTTTAAGATGCTCATTGCAGGTTAGACTCTAAAGTCTAAGGTCCTACAATCTCAGCCTGAAAGTCTAAGGAAGCTGTGTAGGTTACAAATTGGAGTCCTGGGGCTAAAGTATGAGTTTTGTATGGGAACATGCAACTTGAACTCTAAAGACCAAAATTGTGTATAATAGACTCTAAAGTCTAAACCAATGTAGGATGGTCTTTGTCCTTCCAAATCTTGAGATGTTGTCAACCAAGGTGTAGGGGTTTGTAATTTGGCATGAGAACCTTGATTATCCTCTAGTTCTAGATGCACTCACAATGTTTTAGGCTCATGGTGTAGTAAATCTTTTTCTAGTGTCACCAATGTAATGCATTGGTATATACAACAAATGTGCCATCATGTTACATTATCACACCTTGTGTACATAGAAGTGTTATGTGACATGCTTGGTGTTGCATTTATTTCACAAAAAAATATTCATTTTATCTTTGTTCATTAATGTCTTAGGGGAAAGCTTGGGGAATTACATTTGGTATTAGAGCCCATGTTTCCAAATTGGATGCTTTGGGTTGTGTGTTCTAGTTGAGTGTACCAATTGTGCATTTGCAAGTTGTGTGACTGGTAGTGGTTCATTTTTCTAGCTACATGTTATCTACTCTTTTGGTTGTCTTGTCAGTGTATTTAAACTGATGGTTGTGTTGTCCTAACCTTGACTTCTTAGTTGAAGAAAAAAATTCCTCCTAGGATTACTACACATGTCACTGGGGTCTAGAACAAGAATCTCCTAAAATTTTGAGTGAAGACTCTCTTGTGATAAGGGAAAATTAGTTAGAGGGAGAACTAAGGATTCCATAGGGGTTGGTTTGCTACAAGATTTATTGGCAAGGTTTTCCCTAGGCAAAATCAATAGTAGTCTTAGAGGCAAAAGCCTTCTCAGGATCAACTGAGTAGTCAATCTAGTGGATCCTCCCATTATAGAGATAAGTGGAGGCAACTCTTTAGAGGTCAAGTTTCCCAACATTAGTCAAGTGTTAATTAGCCTAGTTCTAGTTTCTCTTTTTCTTAGCAATCAAATTGTCCCTAATTTTCACAGCCTCATGTAATGGGACCATGTTTCTCTTATGGACAAGGTCACTTGGCTAGGCATTGCATGTAGAGATCAGTGGAAATTTGTGGTTAGGGAACCTCAGTGTGAAAGTAGACAATTTGGTGCAGTCACGGTTAGGAGGGTCCATAAAGTGAGCATTCTAGGCCGTGCAACAAGAGTAAACACAACGTAAGCAACTCAATTATAGAATGCAAATGTAGATTCAAATACTCAATATATCGAAGATTCAAATTGCTAACATGTCGGCAAGATGCAGGCTTACAGATTAGGGCTCATAGGTTTGATTCTCCAGTTACAATATATGCACAGAATATGGCTTTGAAGCACTTGATACCAAAATAATTCAAACTATCTAACTTATGAATTATGCTAACTCTAACTAATTGAATTCCTAAGCATCTATTACATGAATATATATCATCTCCAAATCAGAAGAATTCTCCGCGTCGGCCAAGAGTGATTACAAAATCCAATGAAAGAGATGTAACGTGTGTACACGGATAGATCAGCCCAAAACATATGGAAATCCTCTACAAGTGAAGGAATCAATGTAGGGATCTCAGGGAAGGTCAGCCATGTCCCAAACTATCTTGAATGATGTGTCATTTAGCTCCACAAGTCGAGGAAGTGCTCCACAAGTCTTCTCCTTTAGCTGGTTGTCTAAGACTGTCTGAATGCTTTGTTTTGAGAAAAAAATTCATCTTCTGATAGCAATATCTTTTCGAAAACTGATCCAAATGAGCTAAATTTTGGATATGATGTGCATGATGATGTTTAGATGCTAAGTCCAGCTCTGCAAGGTCTGAAATGAAACTACAGTAGTGTTAGTGCCTGAATTGACTGACAGTTTTTGAGCAATTTTCATGCAGGCACCTTCCTTAGAAGTGTTCTAAGTGTTGGACCTCCTCAGCATTTTTCAGCTGCAGCATCATATTTTCCTGAGGAGGAGGTCATCATCATCATGTTTTCTTCGATGGTGGTTAGCATCATCATGTTCTCTGTCGACCGGTTTCTCATCAGGATCATCATGTTTCAATATCGGGTGATGTTTGGATATCATCCCGATCCTGCTGATGAGCTACAGTGTGCCCTGATTTGCTTGCGGGGGTGATTTTTCAAGTATCCGGTGATCTTCCAATTATCACCTTGCCCTTTTATGATGATGATGTCACCCCGATCTTCTAAAGGGGTTATTTTCTGAGTTGTTTGACCTGACTTATTTTTTCTTAAGGGTCATCATCATCATCATCATATTTCCAGTTATCGCCGTGTTGCTTGCGAGGGTCATCATATTTTCTGCCTGCATGATATTTCGCCGGGGTGATATTTTTATCATCGGGTGATCTTGGTTATGATCATCCTGATGATGTTGTTGAAGAGTTCTAAGTATGACCCGATGTTCACCGGGGTCATCATATTTTGAACGTCAGGATGATCTTAGTCAATATCATCCTGATGTTGTTGTATCACTTCATGTTCGTTGTTTTATCATCCTGGTGATGCTGACGTCATTCTTATGTCAGGGTGATATCTATTTCTCTGCCTATCTGCATCATGATATTTCCGAAGGAGGGGGTGATATTTTCATTTTTGAATATCACTCGAATGTATGTTTGTTCCAGCGTCATGATGATGCTGATATCAAGGAGATATCTGCCTGCCGGCTTCGTGCATTATCTAGTGGGGGGTGATCTTTTCAAATATCTGGCATATTCATCTATCACCCCGATCTTATAGTGGAGCTACAGTGCAGCATGATATTTGTGTATCAGGATGATATTTCCTAATATCCGGTTATCTTCCGAATATCATCCTGATGTCGATATGATGATGACGTCATCCGGATATGAGGAGGTGCGCAGTAGGCAGATATGCTGATGACATCAGCAGGATATGACGATGACGTCATCAGGATGTTCATCGGCTAAGCAGGAGGATCTTCCTCCGATGGATCAGGTTGTGCCGATGAAGGCGATTATCATGCAGGTGATATTGCGATGATGATGCTGACGTCAGGATGATTTTTCAAGCAACAGGATATCATGCTGTTGGAGGATGATGATGAAGTCTTATACTAGTGTCGTCAGGAGCAAAAGCACCGACATTATATATGCTCGTGGCCTAGTATATAAAGTGTTGAAAAGGTCGCCGCGGGGTGCATGTGGGATAATTGATATCCTGCATATTTGAAATATCATGACGATGAATCTTGGCGGGAAATGGTTGCGATGCACTGTTTGACGTTTTCCCGAGGCCGCGGGTTGGTGCGCCATTAATGGCGGTTGTTGCAGAGGTGTGGGCGATGGCGTGGACGGATTCTATACCCGATTGAAGATGTGGATCCCTAGGCGGCGGCGCAAGGCTCGAGATTTCTTCCTGTCTCCTCTCCCACCTGCTGCATTGAATGTTTGAGCGCCAATCTGATGATACTGTGTATCTGGCGGGTTTTTTTTTGGTCAACTATGTAATTAATTGCTGTGGTACACTACCTGGCTGTTATAAGCAGGAAGTGTTACTCATTTTTGGTTGTTGAAAACTGGACATTTTGGCTCTGTAATAAGATACAACTGGTTTTGGTTGCTCTGTGCAGCAAAACTTGTGAGTTTATGTATCTCTTGTTGTACGATTTGGCATGAATCCACTGATTTCATGGTTAATCTTATATGAATAATGCTGTGTTTGCATGTGTTATGCTGATTCTGTCTCCAGTTTTGCATGTATCTTTCTTACTGCAATAGGGATGCCATAAGTATAGACAGCTTAACACTTTTTATTGGGAGATATCTGTAAGGCAGATATCATGTGTATCCCCCTGAAATCCAGTTTTAGCTATTCATGCTGATCATTCACAGGTGTATGTCTACCGACTCCAAGCCCTGGATAGGCACCAATCTAGCTCTGTGTTGAGGTTATACACCATGTCCAGCTTTGCATCCAAAATTCAAACTAAACCATTTCATACTTCCACCTGTTAGTTGTAGGATTAGGAGTAGGAAACCCTTGCATGCTCTCATCCCTAACCAGACATATATGTCCAAGAATGTTGCCCACCTTGTGATCTATCATACAGATCTTGGTCCATACATGAGAGTATTCTGCCTGTTGTTGTCAAGTTAGATCTTTCTATCTTTGAGCTAGTCAAGGTTACATCTTGAGTTATAGGGATACCCCCCTTGGTGCGGCAGAACCAGAAGTGAAGGGGAGGAGCTCACGCAACCTCCTGTATTAGTTGGCTGAATCTGCCTGTGCATTAGAAGTGGCAAACCCTAATGCTGATTTAGAAGAAAAGTCAACAAAATGGCGACTCCGCTGGGGAGAAAATTGATGAAAAAGTGTTATATCTTGTGGCCCATCTGAGTCACCAACAAAATGATGCTCTGCTGGTGGAATGAACCTGGAAAAGTAGCTTTCAGCTATTAAAAATTTTGTCCTCTCTGGAGAGGTGGCGACTCTGCAAAAAAGATCTGAATGCACATGAAAGATGGATGTATGTGATGTGACAAAAATGTGTTGTTCATTTTTCTGCATCTGTATGAGAAAAGGTACCTTGTTCCTTCCCCTTTATATTTGTTGTTTTGCTGCATAAGTTAGATGCCAGGGGAAGCCTTAGGTCTTAGACAGACAAAGGATGTCTAAGAGTAGGATTTTTATGAATCCAAGTATGAATTATCCCATACTCAGTGGTGAAATGTCGAATAAAAGAATAGAAGAGATAAGAAATAGGTTGATATTCTTAGAGGCTGAGCAGGCCGAGTTAAAAAGCAGTAACCCTGTTGTGTTTGCCAGTCAGAAGGCTAAACCTCTTCTCAGCCCTTTTGATCCTTTGTATGACCAACTGGATTTGTCATGGGTGGATTATAAAGTAGAAACTATGCCTGCTAGGATATACTGTCAGATGCCTAGATTTAGTGGTCACAATGTATGTGATGGGAATGCACATATCCAAAATTTTCACAGTTTTATGGGAAAATATTCATTCAGAGATGAGGATATGTGGATGAGGTTTTTTGTTAGGTCCTTTGATGCAAAAGCAAAAGACTGGTATTTGAGCTTTCCAAAGAAATCCTTTGCCTGTTGGGATGAGCTTGCTGACTGTTTCAAGGAAGAATTTGCAAAAGAACCGGCTGATCCTGTTGCAGAATTGATGAGAATCAGAAAACAAGATGAAGAGCCATGTGTTGATTTCAGTCATAGGTTTGCAATAGCCCTTTCACAGATCCCAGAAGTCTTCAGACCTGATATTTTAGCCTGTGTTGGCATATTCTTTGAAGCTTTTGAGGAGGGCTTTAGTGCAATACTGAGGGATTTCAAGGTGACAAGTATGCAGATGGCATACAGGTTCATAGAAAAGATAGAAAAAATCAGAAATTTGTACCTGCTGAAACCCCTGTCCCCAGGCCTTGGTGTGAAAAATTGTTGTGAAGCTGCAAATGACCAAATAATTAAGGCATCGTGTGAAGATGAAAAGATGAATATTGAACGTGCCAGTGAAAGGACTAGTGAGGATTCCCATTGCAATGATGAGGCATTTGACCATGAAAACAACAATGAGGTTGTGGACAGCAATGAGCAATTTTTGGAATGGGCCTGTGGAGATAATTGTGAGTATTGTGCTCAAGATAGAGAAGAAATAAGCATACAGGCTGATACTCCTCCACAGAGGGAATCCATTGGTGATGAAGATGCATGCTCTGCTGCCCATGAACAAATGGCATACTATGATGAAACTGATGCACTTGGGTCACCCATTTATGACACATATGGCGATGAGGATCTGTCTGAGTATGGTGAAGATCTAGACACTATTTTTGGCTTGGATTCTGTTTCTCATCCTGATGAAAGAGGAAACAACATGCATCAGGTAAGTGACTGTGAAAATGTGCCTGATTTGAAAGAGATGCCAGAGCCTGATCTTTTCCAGCCTGGTGCTGCTGATTGTTGTGTACATGATGTGCACAATTGTGATTTTGAAAGCTTTTCTTTTGATGTGCCAGCATATAATACAATGAGCCCTGATCTTCCTAGTTGTGTGGTGGACTCTGAGTGTTTCCTATTTGCAGTCCAGCTAGGAGATCATGTTGCAATGCATGATGATGATACAGATGATAACCTGTGTTCTATACCATTTGAGTATGCATTGCCTGATACATTCTGCACCCACATTTCACATGATGTTGAAGGTTATTTGCACAGGGGTGATAATGACAAGCCAAATCAGAGGGTTGAATATGCAGATGACAAGATTTGTTTGTGGGTGGATGTCTGTAGTATCTCCAAGCTTGACCCAGTGTATGCAGATGAAAACAAAGTGTTTGACAAAGGGAGATACATGTTTTTCTTTTCTTGGTGGCCTTAGGCCATCAAGTGTGTTTGGTGATGCAGGTCGGTGCAGTATTTGACTCTGTGCCCAATGGATAAGGGACTGGTCTGCATCCCAGAGTTCTGGGGTTCTCGCTGCAGTCTTGCACCTGCACGTCCCCAGACAGAGCCAGTGTTAGTGCCTGAATTGACTGACAGTTTTTGAGCAATTTTCATGCAGGCACCTTCCTTAAAAGTGTTCTAAGTGTTGGACCTCCTCAGCATTTTTCAGCTGCAGCATCATATTTTCCTGAGGAGGAGGTCATCATCATCATGTTTTCTTCGATGGTGGTCAGCATCATCATGTTCTCTGTCGACCGGTTTCTCATCAGGATCATCATGTTTCAATATCGGGTGATGTTTGGATATCATCCCGATCCTGCTGATGAGCTACAGTGTGCCCTGATTTGCTTGCGGGGGTGATTTTTCAAGTATCCGGTGATCTTCCAATTATCACCTTGCCCTTTTATGATGATGATGTCACCCCGATCTTCTAAAGGGGTTATTTTCTGAGTTGTTCGACCTGACTTGTTTTTTCTTAAGGGTCGTCATCATCATCATCATATTTCCAGTTATCGCCGTGTTGCTTGCGAGGGTCATCATATTTTCTGCCTGCATGATATTTCGCCGGGGTGATATTTTTATCATCGGGTGATCTTGGTTATGATCATCCTGATGATGTTGTTGAAGAGTTCTAAGTATGACCCGATGTTCACCGGGGTCATCATATTTTGAACGTCAGGATGATCTTAGTCAATATCATCCTGATGTTGTTGTATCACTTCATGTTCGTTGTTTTATCATCCTGATGATGCTGACGTCATTCTTATGTCAGGGTGATATCTATTTCTCTGCCTATCTGCATCATGATATTTCCGAAGGAGGGGGTGATATTTTCATTTTTGAATATCACCCGGATGTATGTTTGTTCCAGCGTCATGATGATGCTGATATCAAGGAGATATCCGCCTGCCGGCTTCGTGCATTATCTAGTGGGGGGTGATCTTTTCAAATATCTGGCATATTCATCTATCACCCTGATCTTATAGTGGAGCTACAGTGCAGCATGATATTTGTGCATCAGGATGATATTTCCTAATATTCGGTTATCTTCCGAATATCATCCTGATGTCGATATGATGATGACATCATCCGGATATGAGGAGGTGCGCAGTAGGCAGATATGCTGATGACATCAGCAGGATATGACGATGACGTCATCAGGATGTTCATCGGCTAAGCAGGAGGATCTTCCTCCGATGGATCAGGTTGTGCCGATGAAGGCGATTATCATGCAGGTGATATTGCGATGATGATGCTGACGTCAGGATGATTTTTCAAGCAACAGGATATCATGCTGTTGGAGGATGATGATGAAGTCTTATACTAGTGTCGTCAGGAGCAAAAGCACTGACATTATATATGCTCGTGGCCTAGTATATGAAGTGTTGAAAAGGTCGCCGCGGGGTGCATGTGGGATAATTGATATCCTGCATATTTGAAATATCATGACGATGAATCTTGGCGGGAAATGGTTGCGATGCACTGTTTGACGTTTTCCCGAGGCCGCGGGTTGGTGCGCCATTAATGGCGGTTGTTGCAGAGGTGTGGGCGATGGCGTGGACGGATTCTATACCCGATTGAAGATGTGGATCCCTAGGCGGCGGCGCAAGGCTCGAGATTTCTTCCTGTCTCCTCTCCCACCTGCTGCATTGAATGTTTGAGCGCCAATCTGATGATACTGTGTATCTGGCAGGTTTTTTTTGGTCAACTATGTAATTAATTGCTGTGGTACACTACCTGGCTGTTATAAGCAGGAAGTGTTACTCATTTTTGGTTGTTGAAAACTAGACATTTTGGCTCTGTAATAAGATACAACTGGTTTTGGTTGCTCTGTGCAGCAAAACTTGTGAGTTTATGTATCTCCTGTTGTACGATTTGGCATGAATCCACTGATTTCATGGTTAATCTTATATGAATAATGCTGTGTTTGCATGTGTTATGCTGATTCTGTCTCCAGTTTTGCATGTATCTTTCTTACTGCAATAGGGATGCCATAAGTATAGACAGCTTAACACTCTTTATTGGGAGATATCTGTAAGGCAGATATCATGTGTATCCCCCTGAAATCCAGTTTTAGCTATTCATGCTGATCATTCACAGGTGTATGTCTACCGACTCCAAGCCCTGGATAGACCAATCTAGCTCTGTGTTGAGGTTATACACCATGTCCAGCTTTGCATCCAAAATTCAAACTAAATCATTTCATACTTCCACCTGTTAGTTGTAGGATTAGGAGTAGGAAACCCTTGCATGCTCTCATCCCTAACCAGACATATATGTCCAAGAACGTTGCCCACCTTGTGATCTATCATACAGATCTTGGTCCATGCATGAGAGTATTCTGCCTGTTGTTGTCAAGTTAGATCTTTCTATCTTTGAGCTAGTCAAGGTTACATCTTGAGTTATAGGGATACCCCCCTTGGTGCGGCAGAACCAGAAGTGAAGGGGAGGAGCTCACGCAACCTCCTGTATTAGTTGGCTGAATCTGCCTGTGCATTAGAAGTGGCAAACCCTAATGCTGATTCAGAAGAAAAGTCAACAAGTAGAATCCAGACCAAACTACTGAAACTGCTACTGACTGAACTGACTGTACTTAACTGGGAAAATGAAAGAAAACAAAATGAATGCAAATATTTATGGTTGATGCAAGATTGCGTTGCAACCTGGGATGCTCCTACATCACAATTGGACATGTTGGTAGATCTCATAGAGTGTTTGTTACAGTTGGTAACCACTAGGCCAACCATCAAGTATAGTGGTTGAGACCTTAGGTACGCTTGAGGGAATTCATGTTTCTATCTTGTTTGATTTTGAATCTTTTGACTCCTTCATATTTTAAGGATAAAAAATGTGTACTTTGCAATTTTCATACTTCATTTGACACTTTCTTTGGTGTTCATTCTTGTAGCATGTTTTAGGGTGTACTAAGCCCTTACCCTTGACCTTTTACTTCACTAAAGTGCCAATTTCTACATCACTTTTAGATACTTCTCTCTGACTTTCAACAACTATCCCAAATTTTAAAATTTTCTCTAGGACATTAGCATGATGTGGAGACATTACACAACATGCCAGCATCCCATGAATTTTTCAAAATTGGAATGTTGGTTTTCCCATTAGCTGCTTATTCCTACTAGTTGTAACATTTGATTGTTGGAATAAATGCCTCTATGCTCAAATCTAACCCTTAACCTTCCTCTCCTTCCCTCTCAAAATGAATCTTTTGAAAAATATGATTGAAACATGCAATTTATTTTTTCTAGCTACACATTGCATAACTCCATTGCTAAAGCTTACTCAAGGGTTGGTGCTAATACATTGCTACTGACTTCTCGGATTTCTCACTCCTTCCTTCTTCATCTTGTTGGTAATATTGTTTCAATAAGTTTTGTTCTTGTTGTGATATTGTTATATCCCTTCTTTATCATTTCCTTCTATATTTATTTTGGAAAATCTCTTGGTGACTATCATCAACCCTTTGATCAATATACGTGCACTGGGATGTTACTTCCCATAGACTAGGGATCTAGCACTTATAAATTTATTTTTGTATTGTTGTTCTTAGTTCTAGACACACGTAGGATAAGTGCACACACTCTCTAATGTCATTTTCCTATTTTGACTACCTGCTTAGGTTGAAAGACCAAACTAGGGGCTTGACCATGTCTGGCAAGCTCCCAAGAAGTCACCAACATTTTTCTTGTCCTTAGCTACATGTTTCTTGGAGGTTTCCTCACATGGAGGTTTGCACCCTCTTTCTCTCATTTATCATTTCTATTTCTCATTTTAGATGGATGGATTAAATATTGATTTACACCATTTTTGTGTGTTCTGGTATATTATATGTTTACTGTTGTTACTATTCTTGCTTCTTGGTGTGCAGTAAAAATAGGTTCTGGTGACATACTTCTATTTTGCAAATTTGCTAGACAACAACCTATGGATTGGATGCCAATGCCTCAAAGGGATGATAATGTGCCACACTAGTGTCTTGGATAGTGAGCTTCATGCGTGGTTCCTTGTTTCTTGTTATTTCTATGTCTAAATTCTATTTTCCATTTAAGTACTTTAGTGTTCACTTATTTAATTTTTCTTAACCCATCTCATAGTTTTAACTTAGAAAACATTATTTGATAAGTTGAAATGGTTCTGAATATTTCTTTTTAGCTATTGCTTCTTTTGGTTATAGAGCAACAACAAACATCTTTTTGTAAAAACTAGTCTTATTGAATGTAATAAGGTTTTAAGTAGGTTTAAACATTTAAAATCATAGAACCTTAAATCCCTTTCTTACATTTTGGTGACCCTGACACACTCAATCTCTTTTGAAAATGTTATATTTCTTTGTTGAGTCAATCAATGCCTTCGATAAGGCCTTCTCTGAGGATGATTTTGACATGTTATGAAAGGTGTCTCAACCTTGCACCTAATGTGAAGATTACAAATAGTGCAATTTTCAAGTTGAAAAATAGAAAAACTCAATTTCTAGGCTATAGAGTTATTTTTTGGCCAAAATAAAAAATTTGGATTGTCTGACACTAGTTCCATGGTCCCTATCACATGGACCTCTTCAAGCTCTACAATTTAAAAAAATGGGCCCAATCAGCCTCCCGAATAAAAAGTTATGGGCTTTGAAAGTTGGTCTCCTATATTGGAAATGTAAAAACATCAACACATAAAAAAGATGTAAAGGGAAGTTACACTTGTTGACAAACATGTCATAAGACATATTTATATGGGGATAATGGAGCCAAAATAGAATTCCCAATTTGGTGAGTGGATTATAACAAGGTTATGACAAGTGGAAGGAATATGCCATTTTTAGCCTTTGGACTCATCTTATAATTTGAGTGTTGAATTTTTAACTAAGGATTTGGGCACCACTATTTTTGGTAGTTTTAGCTCATGGTTTTCTAATTACCATTTGATGGTTTCATGTATTATATCTCCTATTTATTGGGTGCTTGAGATGGAGGTTTGATAGTGAGTTTTGTAGGTATTGTTATGTTGTTAGAATTCCTCTAGATCTCTGGTTGGTGATACTCTTGTGAAGGCTTGTTGTGCAAGTGTATTGTACCTATGTTGTTTAGTGAATAATACATTGAGATGCTTTGGAGTGTGGGGTTTTTTTCTCCCAAAAGGGTTTTCCCACATACACGTGTGTTATGGTATATTATTTATTTTATGTTTATATGTGTTTCTAATTACCTTAATTGTTAAAAGATTGAAATTTGCACAACACTCTCCTTGAAAGTTTAGTGTAGGAAGCATTTCCATGTACCTTGCTTACTTTTAGATAAACAACTTATATTTCTACAACATGTCATTCTTCTTTTCTAAATCTTGTTAATACAACATTCATTTCTAGCTTTGCAAATGAGTTTCAAACACCAAAAATCATTGTGTGTGGGGTACCTAATTTGCCCCAACCTTCTCATCCTATAATCACTATTTGGGGTATTCATGATAAGCCCCAACCTTTATAATTTTTATTATCACGTTGCTCAATCTATATCATGTAATATGCCTTTGACTACTAACTTCCATGCAGTAACTCATACATATAGCACTTGACAAAACAAACAGGTTAATCCTATACTTGTTTCTCTTCCTCCACTAGATCCTATTCTTCCTATGTCTACTTGTCTTTCTCTCAGGAGTATGAAATAATATGATCTTGTTGAGCAACTACAATCTACATAGGATAAAATCTCCTTGTGGGATTTAATACAAACTTCTCCTTATCATGGCATCCTTCAAGATGCCTTATAGAATATTCTTGTTTCATCTTCTTTGATGCCAAATGAAGTGGTCACTTTACTTGAATGTATCTACACCAATACCACTGATATCACATTTCTACAATCTAAACTACCTTCTCTTGAGGTTTAGCAACAAAATGATTCTCTTATTATCATTGTTGGTATAAACTATATTAGAATTAAGCGTAAACTCATCTATAATGGTTATGGTTTTAACATATGAAGTTTGGACTTTGTAAATCATATTAATGTTGATAAATCTTTTATTTCTCCTTCTAACCTTTCTATAAGAGGTTTCAATAACATTAGTTTCCATGCTCTAGGTACTATTACTTTGTCATTGAGTTAGGCCCTGTCACACTATCCATCAATGGTCCATGTGATGATAGGGAGTATTTCATGTGATCTCCTTGGTAGGCCATAGATCCATGCTAGGGTATACTTTAATAACTGGCCCTTGGAAAATTCTATAGAAAACCTAGCGAATCCCCTATGTAGAAACATAATCCTCTTGGCAATTTTTTCCTAAAATTGAATCGAAGTGATGGAGTGGGTGGCTATTTTATGTTAAAACATAACCTTAAAAATAAATTTTGGGTGATTTAGAAATCAAAATCCATTCTTGTTTTTAATCAATTTGGCAAACAAGGACCTAAATTTTTCATAAAATATTAATCGAGGTGGCAAAAGAAGACCAATTTTTTGATAATTTTTTAGATTGAGGTGGTGAATAAAAGCTAGATTTCTAATGATTTTTAATTGAGGTGGTGAATTAAACCTAAAATTTCCACAATTTTTTTATTTGAGGTGGTGAATTAAACCTGAATTGCCCATAAATTTTTAATTGAGGTAGCAAAGTTAGCCTAAATTTCAATAAATTTGTAATTAAGGGGTTGAATTAAAACCTAAAATACTATAAATTTTTAATTGTGGTGGCAAATTGAAATCTAAATTAATATGAATTTGTAAGTTAGGTGGTGAATTACTAAAAATAAAAAATGTTTGTACATATCTTACATAACATCTGAGTCTTTGGTTGTGAGCATCATTAAGAATTTGATATTTAGTGATACAATAACATTTTCATTTAATTCCCCTGTGATAAGATGACCTTCATCATTATTTATTGAGACCTTTGTTGTACAGTTCACAATGCATTTGTGAGTTTCTCATCTGTGAGGTTGGCTGTGCAAGTTTTGGTTTCAGTTTTTTGGTGGCATTGCAGTGTCAAGTGATAGTTCTCTCATGGCTATTCAAGGAAATACTTGTTTCTTATTCACTATCACATTCGAGTCATCATCTTCTCTTCTTCATCTAGTGCATGAGGAGGTCTTGTTTTCACTTTCAATGTCCATAGCTCTAACGTTTGCATCTTCATATGATGATGTCTAGCAACTTCAACATACTCTTCTTATGTGCCTTCTAAGAGTGGTGAACTACTCCTCCTAGTCTGTTGAACTTGAATTTTTTCATTTGCAACTACAAATTCAATTTACATTTCAGCCTCAACTTTCGCTTAAGCTCTAAGATTATTTTAATGGATTTTTGGAGTTGGTTTTCTCTCACAGCTTCCTTTGTTTTTATTGTTCCCCCAATTTAATCAATCATTTAATTTCTTGATTTGCTCACTAACCATGTTGTTTTCTTCTCTTGCCTTTGTTCAAGCTCCATGGCATTAATCTCTTTGGTACACCGACAATCTTCACTTCATTCTTCTTCTTCCTTACAACACCTTTCTTCATATCATAGTAAGATTTGTTGTCTTTTGCTTCATATATCTTTTAGCATGAAGATCTTGCAAGATTATGTAGTGCCATGCTAGAAGTCTAGGCAATTCACTCAGCAGTTGATCAACTTTGGTTACAACAACATTGCCAAAGATGGACTCTATGAGTATTTGATTCCTTACTAATTATTCTCTAGCATTCTATCACACCAAAAGCTTCCACAAATACCTAAGGTCTTAGGTGAGGTATCTTCTCTTTGTCTTGGTGTGTTAATTGGTTCTCATATCAATTAGCCCATTTACTCCTACATTTCCATCTCATTGTGTCCTCATCAGTGATTATTGCCCAACTTTGACTCTATACGAGTCTGACCCAACATCACTAGATGTTAACTACTTAAACTATATTATCAATACAATCATATACATGCATATGAATATGGAAAGTAATGCTTTATTTTAGAGGTAGTGCCTAATTACAATATAAGTAGTGCATGGAGGACCTTGTTTACTCGATGCTCTTTCCTTCATTATAGGCTAAGTACTATTTGAAATTTTGAAGGACCAACAAATGTTGGTTAGGCCTCAACTATTCCCTTTTAATTGTTTATAACCCTCCGATAACATACACTACCTTCTCTAACAATTAAAAGAAAACAACTAAGTTGGCATAACGTATTAATATAATATGATTCTTGTCTTGAATGAAGGAGGATGGCGTTCGCATGCTCTGCAAGCCGAGCTAGGGCGACCGTGCCCTAGCTCGTTCTCTGTGTGTTGCTCGCTTCTGCATTGTGGGGGGGGTTTTTGAAGCTTTCGGGGTGGTGGTGGTGGGTTTTTTTCTTTTCTGGAGGCCTTCTTGTTGCTGTTTGGGTGGCTTGTGGGTGGAAGGGTTTTGATCCTTCCCTTGGGGTCTTGTCTTTTTCCATTTCTTGCAAACGTGTCCTGGGGGTTTGCATGCTTGCTGGGGTTCTTGTTTTTTGCTATGCAGGGTGGGGAAACATCTGGGGCTAGCCCCAAATTGGATTTCCGATCAGCAGTTGGTTCGAAGCCTTCGGCGCATGGAGTGAATGTTTTTGATAATACGCTGTTTTCTTCAGAGATGGAGATGAATGATCTAGGATCGGTTAGTGGTTCCCAAATAACGAAGATTAATGGGTGTTTGGAAAGATGCAAAGAGCGACCGAAGTTGATTATCCCAACGAAAATGCTTGCAGATGATATTGAATACTATTCAAGGCACTCTTTTTATTGCAAGTTCATGGGTTTGAGAGTCTCGTTGCAATTTTTGGAATCCTGGGCTTAGCGGACTTGGATGCCGGAGGGGGAGATGGAGATTAGGCTCCTTGCGAACAACTTTTTTATGGTCTCTTTTGATTGCATGGCAGATCGGAATAAGGTCTTCGAGGGTGGCCCCTATTTTTATAACCAGGTGGGTTTGTTTATCAAGCCATGGCATGCTGGCTTCAACCCGACTGAGGCAATACCGAGTTGGACCCCAGTTTGGGTTCGGTTGCCGTGGTTTCCAGTTGAGTGTTGGCGGGATGACGTGTTGCATTTGGTGGCTTCAATGCTCGGTAAACCTGTTGGGTCTTCACAACAGACGCAGTATAAAAAGGTAATGACTTTTGCTCGTATCTGTGTAGAAATTGATTTAAGCAAGCCACTGCCAGATTCTATTGAAGTGAGTGCTGGCTCATATACTTGGGTGCAACAGCTAGATTACAAAACCCTACCTTTTCGGTGTCGTCTTTGTCATGAATATGGTCACTTGCAGCGTAGGTGCCCTAGGGCTAAGCCTGTGGTGCCCCAACCTTCTCAGCCTTCTCGTAATCCACCTAGGGCTGATAATGGTAAGGAGCCTATTCCGGGTGATGGTAATGGAGATGATGGCTGTGTCCCTGTCAAGGCTCGCAATAGGAATTGGGGCCAGAAGCGGACCTTGAGGGAGAGGCAAGTTCATGAAACTTTTAATAGGTTTGAGGTGCTGGATGATCTCAGCTAGGGGGAAGTGAATTCGGGGTTGCTGAACTTGGATCAGGGAACTTTGGGTACAGGACAGGATGGGCCACCATTGGAGGCCATGCAGGTTGTGCAAGAGATTGGGGTTGGACAGATGGATACGGATCAACAATTGATTGTCCAGACTGAACAAGAATCTTCTATTGGAGCTTCAAAGAGTGGTGGAGGTGGTTCCCCATTGCCCCTGAAAGGAGGCAAGAATGTGGGGAAGAGCTCTTTGGCCTCCTCTCTTTTGGGTATTCAGCAAATTGAACTGAAGAAAGGGGTTGGTGAAAGGACTTCCAAGCTGGGAAGGAAGAAGGATATGGAGAAGATTAAATTAACTGGGGAAACTTTGGTGGAGTCAGGGTCAGTCAAGACTCTGGATTCACATTTTTCATGCCCCCAGAAATGATTGTTCTCTCATGGAATGTAAGGGGCTTGAACAGTGGCCCTCGATAAAAAGTTGTTCGTGATTTGGTTATGAATCATTCTCCGGATGTTCTTTTTCTTCAGGAGACTAAATTATCTGTAGATAATATGTTGGCCATGGCTCCTAAGTTGTGGAAATATGGTGAATGCCAGTGTATGGGGGCTCTTGGTGCTTCTGGAGGGGTGGCTTGCTTTTGGAACCCTCGGAAGATTTTCCCTCTCTGGTGGATGTCCTCTAGATCCTCTATATCCCTAGTCGCCTCTTGGTATGAGACTGGTGAGTGTATTCTCCTCTCTAATGTGTATGCTCCTGTTGAGTTTCTGGGTAAACAACTTCTATGGTCCCATCTTCATTTTGTTCGTAGCTTAGCTCCTTACCATCCGTGGGTTATGGCTGGCGATTTTAATGCTATTGTGGAGTTGTCTGAGAAAAGAGGTGGTATTCCTAGGTTGGAGCCTTCTGCTTTGTTACTCAGAGATAGCATTTCTGAATTAAATCTTATTGATGTTCTGCCAAGTAATGGTCGCTTCACTTGGAATAATAGGAGAATTGGTGAAAGTTGTGTTGCTGAGAGGCTTGATCGATTCTTGGTTTCCTGTTATTGGGTTGGAGACTTATGGTCCACTCGATCTAAAATTCTTGATTGGAGAGGTTCTGATCATTGGCCTATTAAGCTTAGTATTATCTCTGCTCGGGGGCCTCGTTCTCCCTCATTCAAGTTCTAGATTATGTGGTTACGGGATCCTACTCTTCATGAACAAGTGGCTGAGTGGTGGCGGATTGGTAGACCAACTTTTGGTACGGCAATGTACACATTCTCCAAGCTTCTTCAGTTTGTCAAATATCAGCTTAAAAGGTGGAATCGGTGATGTTTTGGTAATATCTTTCATGCTAAGGTTGCTGCCCAGGAGGAGTTGAATAATATTACGCGGTTGATTCGTGAGAATGGGGCCTCTGAGGATCTTCTAAAGGAGGAGGCTAAGACTTTGAAGTGGTTGAGGAATTTGAATTGCGGGAAGAAATCTATTGGAAGCAAAAGGCCTGGGTTGAATGGTTACAGGAAGGTGATAAAAACACCGCCTTCTTCTTCAATTATGTGAAGGACAGGAGGCATGGTAATTCCATTCCTTTTTTGGTGAATGATAGGGGTGAACGTCTTGCCTCATTTCAGGAAATCTCTGCTGAGGCATCTCAGTATTTTGCTACTTTATTTAGGGAGGATTCACGAGGGGGCTTTGTTGAGGAAGCACAGGTTCTTTCTTGTATTCCTTAGTTGGTCTCCAGGGAGGCGAATGCGTATCTGATGAAAGATATCTCTCTTGATGAGCTGGAGGGGATTGTGTTTCAGATGAAGAAGGGTAAAGCTCCTGGTCCTGATGGTTTCCCAATTGAATTTTTCAGGAATTCGGGGATATCATAAAGTTGGATCTTTTGGCGGTTGTCCTTGAGTCCCAGAGGAATAAGCAGATGCTTCATGCTCTGAATTCCACCTTCCTTGCTCTCATACCCAAGTGTGAAGGGGCTGATAGGTTATCTTAGTTCCGGCCTATCTCTCTTTGCAATGTGGCTTACAAAATCATTTCTAAGTTATTGGCTGAGAGATTGAAGAAGTGGCTTAAAGTGCTGATTTCAGAGGAACAGAGTGGATTTGTGGCGGGTCGACAGATTCTTGACGGGGTTGTCATTGCTACGGAGACCATCCACTCCATGGACAACTCCCACGAGAAGGCTATGTTCATTAAGCTGGATATGGCTAAGGCTTATGACAGGGTTAGATGGTCTTTTTTGCAGAAGATCCTTGTTTCTTTTGGTTTTGGTGAGGAGTGGATCCAATGGGTCATGAGCTGTGTTACGTCTGTTTCCTTCTCAGTTTTAATAAATGGAGATCATTCTGAACTTTTTGGTGCCTCAAGGGGCTTGCGCCAAGGGGATCCACTTTCTCCATATCTTTTTCTGCTTCTTGTGGAAGGCCTTGGTCGTTTGTTGAAAAGAAGGCTGGAGCTTGGCACCATTCAGGGTTGGCGATGGGGTGGAGACTTGCCTCCGCAATCTCATTTACAGTTTGTTGATGATACTGCCTTGATGGGGATGGCTACTGTTAGGGAAGCTACTAACTTGAGGCAGGTGTTGGACATATATCTTGTTGCTTCAGGACAATTGATTAATGAGGAGAAGTCATCCATATTCTTCTTCAATACGCCGACCCCCATTCAGAGAAGAATTGCTAATATCTTGAGGTTTCAAATAGGGGTTCTCCCTTTGACGTATCTGGGTTTCCCAATTTCTGTTCACCATCTTCCCAAGGGTTCTTGGCAGAATATTATTGATAAGCTCCGTGCAAAAGTTAATCATTGGACCCACAGATGGTTGTCTTTTGCGGGGCGGGTTCAGCTTCTCAAGTCGGTGGTGCAGGCCCTTCCTACCTACCGATGTATGCTTCAGGGGGCTCTGATGGGTTTTCTGAGGGAGTTGGATTCTCTTGCAAGGTAATTCTTATGGGCAGGAAGTTTGTCATCCTCCAAGTGGAGCCTGGTCAGGTGGGATGTTGTGTGCAGCCCAAAGCAATTTGGTGGTCTTGGTCTTCGATAGTCTGCGTTATCCGGAGTGGCTGTGGCTACTAAGCTATTTTAGAGATGGTGTGTGGAACCGGATTAGCCGTGGGCCAGGATATTATCTCATAAGTATTTCCTGGGGATTCCACGGCAAGATCTCCCTCGTTACCCTCTTGAGGGGAAAGGTTCAGTGATTTGGAATACTCTTCAGAAGGGTGCAAAGCTTATCAAGGAAGGTTTATTTTGGATTTGTAGACGGGGAACTGAAGCTCTCTTCTGGTTAAATTCTTGGGATGGATTCCCTCCACTTACTTCTCAGTTCCCCAACCTTCTTCCTTTGTGCCAAAGATTTCTCGAGGCTGGCTGGGCTAGGGTGAGTGACTTCAAGTCTGTTGCTTCTTTTGGTCAGTTGGAGGTAGCTCATTAGAAGGATCTCGCAGTGTGGCCAGATTTGGGACTTGCGGAAGATAGTGCTGAGCTTCACAAGATTCTTCATAGTAGGAGTTGTAGTTTTCTTCCGGAAGAGGATATTCTTGCTTGGACCCATAATCCTAAGGGGGTTTACTCTGTTGCTTCTGGTTATCAGGTGTTATTGGCTCAGAAGCTAATTGGGGTAGAGGTTCATTGGTGGAAAAGGGTGTGGAATACACTCTCGTGGCCTAAATGCAACTGCTTTGTTTGTACTTTGGCTTGGAATAGGTGTTTGACCTAGGATAACATTCGTAAACGGGGATTTCAAGGACCTTCAATTTGTGTCTTGTGTGGGGGAGCAGAAGAGGATTCTTCGCATTTGTTCTTCCAGTGCCCCTTTGTTGTGCAACTTTGGCATTGGTGGTGGGAGGTATGGAAGCTTCCTTGTATTCATGCGTGCTCTTTGGTTGAATTCTGGGATAGTATGGGAAGACCTCCTTCTATGGCTTCCTTTTTGCAAGAAGTTTGGTTCGTGGGTCCTACCTTTCTGCTTTGGCAGATTTGGCTGGAGCGGAACCGCCGAATTTTTCGTGATCAGAAGTTGGTGGGTCGGCAAGTTTGGCTGCGTATGCTAGGAATGGTGCAGGAGTCAGTTTTAGCTAAATGTGATGTGGTTTTCCCCTTGGAGAGAGGTGATGATGAGTTGGTGGCCAGACTGGGTCTTCAAGAAATTCATTCTTCTTTTGTCAGTTCCAGGAACTGTAGGCATGGGAAAAAGAGGGTTCAACGGGTTGGAAGGTGGTTACCTCCTCCCAATGGTTTTTTAAAGATCAATACTGACGGTTCTTCTAGGGGCAATCCTGGGCCTGCTGGAATTGGTGGAGTTGGTAGGGACTCAGCTGGGTCGGTGATTTTTCTATTCTCTATACATGAGGGGGTGAAAACTGTTAACTTCATGGAGGGTCTGGCAATTTTGCATGCTATTGAGAGGGCCCTTGCTTTGGGCTAAAGAAAAGTTATATGTGAAGTTGATTCACAGATTTTGATTAATCTCTTGAATGAGCGAAAGATATCTGATATTAATTGGCAGTTGGCTTCGGTGGTTCAGCGGATTCTTCAGGTTAGTTCTCGGATGGAGGAAGCATCCTTTGTTCACATCCCGAGGGAGTGGAATCGAGCTGCCGACTGCTTGGCCAAATGGGCCTCTGAGCATGATAGTGGTTGGAAGGTTGAGGATTGGGATCAGGTTAACCCTAAGCTGCATCTGGATTTAGACCGGTTCTTGGAGGAGAATAGGAGGATACATGGGGATAGTTGATGTTGTTTATGCTGTGGGGTTTTTGCCTTGTTTTCTGGGGCTGGGTCCCTTGGTTATTATTGTAATGCTCTTTTTTGATTTCTAATAAAGTTTTTACCCCTTTGTTTTTTTTTTTTTAAAAAAAAAACATATTAATATAATATAATAACAACCCAACATCTACTCAAAGTACATGATTACTGCAACTTATGGCATTTTATCAAGGCACATTTGAACATTAGAATTTATGTGTAGAAAACCACACTTACTACAAAATATGGCACTTTATCAAGGCACAGCCGTTGGCATACCATGTATTAATATAATATAATAACAAAACAACATCTACACAAACTACGTGCTTACTACAATTTATGGCATTTTATCAGGTCTCAATTAAATATTAGAATTTATAATAACAAAACATCTACACAAAGTACATGCTTACTACAATTTATGGCATTTTATCAAGGCACAATTAAACATTAGAATTTATTTGTAGAAAAACACGCTTACTACAAAATATGGCAGTTTACTAATGCACAATCAAATACTTAATAGAATTTGTATTGGTATCTTCAAATAAATGACATGGATGTTACCAAGACATTAACTACCGGAGAAGATCAAATGCATTAATGATCAGAAAGGCCTACCCAAGAAGATCACCAGCCTTACTAAGGTTCGAATAAAATACCACTAAGGTTTTAGATAAGTATACAAAGCCCTTGACTGAATTGAAGAAGCCGAGAAAACCATCCTTGATGTTGGAAAATGGTTTTGATCCTTCCACATCTTCAACCATCGTAGGATCTACACCTATAGTTGTACATTTGGAGAAAATGTTTCAAAGTTTAACCAAATTGATGATATTCCTAAGTATTAACGAAGAAGAAGCAGAATCTGCCAACCCTCAGCTACAAGAACGATGATTAGGCAGAACACCTAGATTATTCAACCATGGGGTGACGTGTACAATAATACAGGTAGGTTAACTTTAATCTTATTCAGTTGAATTCCACATACTTCCATAAAGATTTTCAATTACCCACAGATTTCTCCACAACATAGCTCTTAATAGTGACATCTTATATTGTATTTATACTTACCTCCATTTTGGTTATGTCATACACGCAACTGTGCGCACAGAAAATAAACCCTGGCACTGCAGTCTAGTTTTATTAAACTAAGTGCGTGATTGTACTGACACATTTATATCTCAATGGATAAATACCAATTGGCACAAACCCTTTATATTCCTAATTAAGGACATATATGAATATAGTCATATGCACAAAACCCAAAGTACATATAGTCCCCCAGAGACATTAGATAGGGTTTCAAATACAAGTATGGCAACATTACCTTGAAATATCGTACAAGAATATATGAATAATAATACAGTTGTATAACATTTTTTGGTAGCTAGGAGATGTGGGTAGGGGTGGGCGACTGGTCCCCATCCATGAACCTCAGTTTCCTGGTGAATATGGTAATTAAATGGAATTAAGGGGAAAAAGGTGCAAGATGAGCTCAATTAATGAAATCCTAGTAAATTAAAGCAAACATGGGATAATGACATATTTTGGGCTCATGAAAAGTCCCAAGCCTCTAGAAAAGTCTTTGGGATACCCTAGAAATGAGTATATAGCATGAGCTAAATACTGAATATCAATCTACAACCAGAATACAGATTAGTTGTCACTTTTTAACCCATCTATTCTTCATCTATCATGCAATGAGTATTCACCGGGTCTTGTTCAGCTACTGTTTTATGTGTTATTGGTTTTGAGGTTGAGTGAATACAAATATTAGTTTACATTTGATTTAAGGAATAAAATTAAAAAACCCTGCAGGGAACAACAAACACAGGAAAAATTATATAAATAATAACACATTGAACTCTTTATTAATATTGTTCATGTACTTTCACACCTATCACAAGGGAGTATTCAATTTTCAAATAAAACAAGGGTCGCCATTCTCCAATTCTTATCAACGTGTAATGTGCCTCACTTATTTAGCTCCATATTTTGAAAGGAAACTGTAGGGTTATCAAACCTACTGCTTTTGGTAGCCTGAATTTTCATATTTCCCTTCCCACCTGCAAGAGCAAATTTATGAGATTTTCCGTTTCTTGAAAAAGAAAATCACTGCAACACATAAAAGTCACATCTGGTCAAAACTCTCAGTAAAATACTAAACCTGGCTATTTTCCCTTCTTCCGGTAGCTGTAGTTCAAATTCATCCTTGAATGGATTAAAGACCAAGTCCAGCTTCTCTTCGGTGATTTCATTCAAAGAGAGAGGATTCCACTGCCAATAGTTGAGAAGAGTGTAAAGGAGTTACTCATTGCAGTAAGAGGACAAGCTCTTGCAATCGGCAGTCAATAATAAGACGAGTACAAACCTTAGGAGAGTTATCTTTTTCAATCATTATAGCTCGTATACCCTTCACAAACATCATTCAACAATATACACAGGTAAATATCAGAACTTAATAGCATAAGCTATAACCTTCCGCTGAACCATATGCAGTCGAAGTGAGCTTATTTTGAAACAAGAAGACCTACCAGTTCAGATATAACAATCAAGTAAATGAGGAAAAAAAATTATGATCACCTCATACATATCACTGGATATCAGTCCTCTCAAAGTGTTTACTGTGAGCCGGAACTCCTTCTGTAGGCATTCAAATAGCATTTGTTTTCGTCCTCGTCGAATCTAGACAACAAAATTTACCCAAACAAAGTTAAAACTAGAAGACATTTACCACAAAATGGCAAACCGTACTTAAGGTAGTACACATGCAAATCATCAATGGCCTTATTCTGCACAAGCTACATTTTATAAAAATGTAAAAACTCTGTGAAGTCAATTGGGAATGAGATTATTCACGTGCTACAAGAAAGCACAACATATCTATCTATATATGTGTGTGTGTGTATACATACATGTGTGTATACACATACATACATGCATATATATACATATACGCACATACATCTATATATATACAAAAACATACATACATACATAAATGCGCACACACACACATACATCTATACATATATGTATGTATGACAGTATGTGTATGTGTGTGTGTGTGTGTGTGAGAGAGAGAGAGAGAGTGAGAGAGAGAGAGAGAGAGAGCTAAAACAGTGCAACAGATCTGCATATGGCATTTTCTTAGGATTTGTTCTTGCTGGCATGATTACAAATTACTCAGAACTTGTTCAAGGAGAGATCTACAACAATAAGCAAGAAGATACTCATGCTAAAAGGTCAGGAATACAGGGGGAAAAGGAGATTACTGATTGCAAAGTTATCTTTAATCCCGTTGGAGAGGATCTTTTCAGAGTCTTGATGGCTTCTTTGACCCATTCATTTCCTTCTGTGTTGCTTTCAGCGACCTGCATAATTAAGTGGCATTACATGTCTGTATGCAAAATGTGTTAAACTGAAAAGACGGGCAAACATACATAAGATTCATTACCTACAGAAATCTTTAGTTTCAATTTTCAAAAAGAATATTAATACCAAACAAAAGAAGGTAATGGACAAGTATTATTGGAATTTGCAGTCCATATGCTAATACATCCATAAATAAACATGTCATCCAATTTTATGTTATTTTTTCATGTTTTGGGTGGGGGAACCAGGAAACAACCCCATTAAATGTCCATGAAATTGAACCTAGACCAGACCCAAGAGAAAGGACCAACTTCATCAGAAGACTATAAGATTCAGGACGAGATTTTTGTTGCTTCAAATAATGAATATAAGAAGGAAAAAAAAGACAGGATGCAAGACACAATAGCTGTAGAAAGGTGCAGCACAAGCATACATAGAAGGTTGACGGTAAAAAGTCTATCCACTGAAAGCTTTCGAAAATGAGAGTAAAAAAGAATGTCATTTGTTAAAAAAAGCTATGCACTGCTAAGATAAACTTCAACATTTCCTCTTAAAAAAGGAAAAAAATGAACTAAGGAAAATTTCAGTGTGGTTCATCTCAACTTCAAGCACATCTCTCAAAACTTTCTTAACTACAACGGTTAACAAACTTGAATTTCGCTTGCATTAAATGATGAACAGGATAAGATCTCTGAACATTAGCCATGCACAAAACTTCTCAACCATGGTTTACAAATGAACATGATGTCAGATAAATAATGTTAAAGTATCACAAAATAATTTTATCTATGAGCTGGATGTTTGCTTGCTAAGTCTTGAAGCAAGTATTTTCCAAGGGTTCAACAGCTTAAATCTTTGCAAACATGTCAAATATTTGCTTAAGAATTTTTCCCTAATCATTTTCTGGAGCTTGTGCAAATAAATTTAGACAGAATTACAAGAGTTCAACACATGAAAATGCCAAGTTTACGAAGCTTCACTTCTGAACTTGAAATAATAATGAATTTGTAGATTCCATAACTAGACGCGTATCACATCCTCCCATAAGAGGTCTCTGTATGTAGATATATCAACCATTTAAGTAAAACCGGTGTCAGTAAGCTCTATAAGCCCAACAAAGCATCTTATTGGCCTACGGCCCTGCCATGGTTAACAAAGAATGACTCAGGCTTCAAGACAGGTTTTCTCTATTTATTTATTTATTTTTTGATGGAGATCATCCACAAGATCATTTTTGCTACCCGATATGGGAGCACGAGTGTTAGGCTGAACCTCTTCGGCTGAGAGCCAAGGACTTAGGGGTATCCATTCCACCAAATTCGCCCGGGGCACGATCCTGGCCTCATCCCTTATGGTGTTGGGGGTCTTGCACTCAGCAAGACTTGATCCCTAGTGGGCTCATTCAGAACCTTTCAACTTCACCAGCAGACCAAGGGCCCTTTGATGGTTTTCTCTATTTTGAGGAACATCTTTTATTACTTAATATAAAATGTACACAAAATGCCCCTTTTGAGTTTTTGACAGACAGCTAGATTTTCATTCCTAATTTCTCAGTTTTTATGTCTTTTTGTTAGGAGGCTTCTTGGATACATCCCTTGAAGGGCTGCAATGCGCAAACAGAGTTTCTTTCAACTTAAATCCCAGTAACAAGCGGTTTCTCAGAACTTGTCAACCTAGACTTGCACATGATCCCATCCCTTTTATTCCAATGTCACTCAGATGGAACAGACTATAGCTGGAGGAACGCCAGTGGATGGTATGAAAGACCACCAAATTCACAGTGATCCACAGCCCCATTGACAACATTCTCTCATTTTTCTTGTATCTTGCTTTGTAATTTGGTTCCCATTAATTTTTCATCTTTGATAAGCACATCTGGACACCTTCATTAATTTCTCGGAGGAATTCTTTCTAAAGGCTTGTTCTGAGGATGCTTTCACATCAGATTTTATTTCCAGCTTTTATTTCTTTGTAAAATATAGCACCTATACTCCGATCCACCTCGCTATTGGAGTATCATGGTAAAATTCTCTCATATTTTGTTCTTTATTGACAAACTGTGTTAATCATTCTTGTTTTACTTTTTAGGTTAGGAAAGCGGCTAAAGCTACTGATTTCTTCCATCATTCTTTTGTTGGTTTACAGTTCCAAGATTAGTTTCATGTGTTTTCTGTATATTGCAAGAAGAACAATGGTAAAACAATTTTCCATAAAATAGAAGATTTACTTTTAGCTCACCTATAGGGGATTCACACCTTCAAATCTGATTGTAAACACAAAGAGGGCTAATGGTGGCTCATTGCATTAGATTGATTTCAAAATAAGAATGAGATACAAAGATTAGAACTTTCCCATGATTTGTAACAAAGGGAAGAAAACCCTAAAGATACCTAAGGTAACCAAGATACGTTACAATTAATAGCAATTCACACACATATATCCTCCTAAGCATTATGTAGACCAATCAAAGGTTGCTCAGCCATGTGTGGACCTCCTCTATGCCTCCAAAGTCATACTACAAAATCTTCATTTGCAAGTTAAAGGAGGGGTGTTAAAGCTTTCTGAGCCTTCCTCTTCCCCTCAGATCAGGATTAACCTGAGGATTGATATTTTATTATTAATATTATATTATTGTCCTTATCATCATCAAGGACTAAATCTTTCTTCAAACCTCACCAAAGAACTCAATAAATAACCCCTTCAACTTGTTCTTGGTAAGGAACTATGAATAGTTTCTCAAATAAACACCCCTTGGCATTTTGGTAGCAGTGGTAAAATTCTGACTAAAACTTTAATACCACTTTTTATGTTCTAAGAAGAACAATAGTAAAACAATTTTGCATAAAATTGACAATTAAATGACAATAAGTAAACCTGGGTGCACTTGTTCACCCAAGCTGGATTCACACCTGGAAATCTGACTGTAAACACAGAGAGCTGACGGTGGCTTTCTGCATTTGATTGTTTTCAAAATAAGAATGAGACGCAAAGATGAGGGAGTTCCCAGGATTTATGAGTAAAGGAGAAGAAAACCTAAAAACATCATAGGGAACCCCAAAAAGACATTAAAATAAACATTAGCTAGCATACATATATCCTCCTAAGTTCTAACTAATATGTAGACCATGGGTCTAGGGACAAAACAGGTCATAGAACACTCCTAATACTATGTTGTGACTATGTACACAACATTCTCTTTTTATAACTTACAAAAATGGCATCTACTCAGTTCTTACCATCCATAGAGTTTCTTCTAGAATTCAGTATAACTGGATCGTGTCATACAATTCAAATGCAAAGATCTAGTCTTGGAATTGATCATTCCCTGATGTTAGCCCCATCAATCTTTCTCTCTATTTTATTGTGTTTTACATTTAAATGATTCTCATTTTGACAAAAAAAAAATTGAACTCCATGTCTTCTGCTTCTAGGAAGTTGTCTACTGGAAAAAATTTATAACATTCTAACTCACACTAGATTTGAGGAAGATGGCATTCCTTTTTAAGATTCATGTGTAATTTAATATATTTATATGTTCCTCCATCATTACAGACTCTTCCATTCATTGCTAGATAGATATAATGTCTTTAAGCTGTTAGGAAATTACTCCCAATTTGAAACTTCTTAAGTTCCTCAGCACATTCCCCCTCATCACCATGGTTCTGCTTCTTCCTGATGACACAGTTCAGCTCCTTCTCAATGGCATAGGTCTACTCCTCTCCGATCACCCCCAACCACGGGGACAGACACATATTACGAGCTTCTTCATTAATATGGGAGTTACTTCGGCCTTGGATGTAAGGTGTGATTCTAGGGGGAGTGCCTTGCCCTAGTTTGGCCCTCCCAGCCTCAAGCACTCCCCAGTGAGCACTATTAGATCTTGTATTGGCCTCTTCACTGTGATCGACAATGACACCAATGACTCCATTTCTGGCCTAAACTGTGATACTCAATGAGACCACCCTCTCTCTCCAATATTCAGTTTATGCTCTTTGGGGTTCTTGTTCCCCCTACTTGGCTATTTGTATTGGTTTCTTGACTACCTATGTTGGTGGTCCCCTGCTGTTTTGAATTTTGTTTTTGGTTCTTCCCCTTTGTGGGGCTTCTCTAGGATTCTCCTCCTAGAACTTTCCTTGTAAACTGGTGCACTCTTGAGTCCCATTGACCTACTTTTGGTCATCCAAGGACATTAATATAATTTCTCTCTGTCTTCAGTCCCAATTGGTTCCTAACTTCCTTCCATTTTATGAAACATTTTCAATCCAAACAACACAACAAGCTTCTTCTTTGTCAAGATATATGCTATATGGTATAACTTGACAATGAAATTCATACTTTTTTTCACTTGCTTCCAAAGTTTTTCCCTTTATTTTCTGCAATTATGATGTGTTTCACATCATCTCCTTTTCACAAAAATCTCTTATGATTTGCTTCCTTGGCAATTGGCACATTAGCAAGGCCCAATTTAATCCCAAACTTTCCCAAAAGGTCAAAACCCAAAGAGGTACAAAATCACCTTTACCTTTTATATAGATTTCATGCCCTTCTTAGTATCTCTTGACACGTATTTGGTATCCTTCTTAGTTCCCCTAATTGTCTTTTCATCTGAGGATGTCTAGAAATATGACCACCTTCTTTGTTACAGCCTCCATTGGCAATATGAAACTTAAAAGTTAAAACGATAACCAATTCAAAATCAGTGAAGCATCCTAATCAAGGGAAGCATCTTCCTGATTTATTAGTCACTATGCATGGTGGGCAATAGATCAACGTTCGCCCTAGAACAGAAGCTACCTACAACAGCTTTCCATTGGGTGCCCAAAACAACACTATAAGTAAAAACTATTTGATAATTGAGACAACACATACTACATTCTTTCGAAAAGCAGAAAAAAATATAATATTAAGGAAAACTTAAGAAATGTAGCTGCCTGTGGGCTGTAAACATGGGCTGCACCCAATTAATAACTGGACAGAGGCTGTTACTGTAAACTATGGGACCTGGAAAACTGAGAAAATGCAATGCATAACAATGGTCCTTAAAGACAGAGAAAAAAATAACAGAAAGTACATTAAGACAGTCCTAGCAAAGGCTGTAATTATGTAAATAAGAGCCTACGAGCATTTGCGAGCTTGGTGTTATCCTGCCCGGGTAGCAAGGGCACCTTACAAACATTACACACAGTCCTGACTTCTCTGTTCATTTATCTGGGCCTTGCTGCAGAGAGAGGAAACGCCCCAAATTCTTCTCAACTGGTTCTCTTCAAATTTCCATTATTTTTGGTCCTGCCTTGTTGCCCCATCTATTTGGAAGAGGCTTTGCAGACTTCTAAGTTCCAGCTGCTCGATTATGCCCTGGAAGTAGTAACAAGCCATTCTAGTTGTTTGACAGTTTAGCTGAGGGCAACAACTGCATAATTGATAATAGCTTGCTAGTGATTCCACATTTTATGTCATAACACTATGAGAACATGATGACTGTCCTTGGAGCCTCAAATTATTTCCCCTTAAGTGTAAGAATAATAGTAAGATGCACATACCAAATGGCACAATGCTTCCCACATCCCTCAGTCTAAAGCTAAACTTCCCATTGTCAATAGCAAGAGAACATCCCCCACCTCTGTAGTCTCTACTAATACACACAGTATATCATATCTCAGAATCTCAAACTAATTTTGCAATGCGTTTCTAACCTTAGATGTGATAAGAATAGTTAACACTTAAAAATGAAATAAGATGTGTATGTTAGATTACTTTGGGACCATTGGGTTTTCAATGTGACGATGGAACAAAGCCATAAGTGGGTACAAGGGGCAGATACAATTGGTAAATGTAGTCAATCAACCCTCCTAATAGGGTAGGTACTCTTTTTACACCTTTTCCAAGAGAAATGCACCTTCACACAGAAATATAAAGATCTGTTTCTAGGTAGATTTTACATTATCTGGCCATGTAAACTAAACTGATTATATGGAAAGGTGAGAAGGATGTGGAACAAGAAGGAATTTCTTCAATATTGATGTATTTTTCTCTTTAATTGTAGAGTTTATGACATGCTATAAAGAGGAAGTCTACATGGCTGATGAAATTCAAAACATCCATCAGTGTGCAATTTCTTGTTCAAGGCATAGTAGCATTACACAGCATTAACACAGTAAACTGAAAGTGTAAATGGAATTCAATTACATGGGTTTTAAACAGGAAAGACAAGGCAAATTAAAAAAAACACTAAAATACTCATAAATGAAGCAGAAATGAAAAATCAGGAATTTATAAGAAAAAAAACTATGGTTTTGTGGAAAAAATCTAGAATAACCAGCATTTTACATGTGGATTATTGAATAGCCTGCAGGTTTGACCTGTTTTTTCAAAAACCCAGCATGCTGGTTTGACTTGGCACAGCCCAGGTGCCAGGTGCCATTTACTTATGTCTAAACGCATTTTATTCATGTTTTATACTACCTATGGTTTGAGGTATCATTCCATCCTCCTAAACTATTAATTCGTTCATACTTATGTGCATTATCATTTACTTTGACCATTGTGTATAATAGAGGCTCTCATGGATAATCATCATGAATACCTACACCTTGGCCCTAAGAGGTGAGTCATATTTTGTTGAATTTCTTCTTTGTTGTCATTTTGAGAGTGAAATTCCCACCCTTGTTTATACACTTTCCAGTTTGTAGGTCACTTTAATCCCATGAAAGGAACATGGGTGCCTTGAAGTATAGAAGTTCTAGGTCAGCTAATACCACCAAGATAAATGATCTGGCAGTCTCTAAAACTCAGTTCCAACTTCAAAATAATGATGATCCCATGAAAATTTGAGTAATGGACCACAAGGATATGCAGAAGTTGTCAAGAGATTAATTGTGAGCTGGGTGCCAAAGGGATGATAATGTTAAATGTCAAATTGTACCTGGTAAGAAATCTCCAGTGAAGGCTTGGCAATGGCTTTACCTTTAGTTTTTCCCTTGCCTTTAGGGTTCAATAAGATGATTAACTGCACTAGTGCTTGAATGGGATTGCACTGCATACAACAATATGAGAAGAACTCTCTTGCTCCCACTTATGCAAGTTTATAAAGGGCAATCCATAACATGGTAATTCAATGCCTTTTATTTTCATCTTAAGGTCAAAGGTCCATTTCTAGGGCCCCTTGTGGCCTCATGCGGCTAAACTGGGGCTCCAATGTGATATACTACGACTCCTTTGACATCTCACTAAGGCTTTCTTATCCAAATGGCCTTAATAGGCTATAGCCAATCAAAATCTTTTTGTAAGCCTTAATAAATTTCTTTAAGATATCAAATGCTAGCTTTTCTCTTAAAGCTCATTCAGTTTTGGGCAAACATGAGCTATTACATATAAGTGCAAGCTAATGAGCACATAAACTTATACATAGAAAAATATAAGATGAGCACAAGTCGCAAGTATTTATTTCATAACCTTAGTACAATCATACCATTAGATTCATACCCAGTATTTCCAATGAGCCTCCAGAGCAACAATATAACTACCAGCATCTTAATCTTAGTGGAAGAAGTAACCTGAACAAACTTAGTGGAAGAAGTAATATGACTAGATCCTAAGTGCTCATAAACCATTAGTTGTGCATCTCAAGGTTATTGGAGGACAACTATTGGTTCATTTCAAATTTCATTACAAATCCATCATTTTAACACCCAAAATTTGATGCTTTGACTTTCAGTTAGTGATACTCAGTAATGAAATATGATCCCCTGCAATAGGCACTTCTGTTTTATTAATGGCTTGCTTAACAAGGTTGTGGCAAGAAAGTAAGCTATTAATAAATTAATAATTCTGGACTTTGTACTGGGACAAATTCTGTAATGCATCCTGAAGTGTTTAGATTGATGAACTTTATTTCATGAATTGAAATTCAATAAACCTGAATTGTAACAACAATAGGAAAAGACAAAATAAAAAAGATGTATGGATCAAAAACTAACACTCAGAAGGACCTGATGAGAACAAGTGTAAAGTATTCTTTACGTATTGCATTGATGCTATTCTCACCAATTTTCTAAAGGTTGCCTTTCAAAAAATGAAAACCTTATTTGAGAATCATAAGATAACTGTGTAATATAACCAGATGCTTCAACCTGAAAGTATCCATATGAAAGGGGCTATCAAAAAAGATTCAATTGTGAACAACTTCACACATAATGTAAACAGTAAAATAAACTCAGGGATGGGGAATATGTGACTCACTAAAGATTCTATGATCTCCTCTACTGTATCCTTGGAAAAGCACTTATCAATCAATGGTAGACTGCATGGAGGAAAAATCTATCAGTTTCAACTTTCAAGCAATATGTTGGAATCAATTATTTTGAAACTACAAAAAAGATGCCCAGAAAACAAAGTACCCTGATATGATCTACAACGATAGATCCTAATTTTCTAATTAACTCAAGTAAAAATATTGATGAATTGTTACTTATTCAGAATGCTTTTCTCGCCAGGCTTGACTTGAATAGAAAATTCTTCAATAGTGGCCTTCACAGCTTCACATTCTCCAGAATTCAAACTGATTAGACGCTTCTCAAGTTCTGGCAAATTCTGGTGTAAGCAGGGAGGAAAAAATAATTAAATGTGAAAGGACCACTTGGTATTAATTTTTAAAGATTTGCATTGAAATTGTAATTATAACATGTATAAGATTCAAATAAATTATATGAAAGGTGTATGTGTATACTCAACAAATACCAGCATAAGCTCAAGGCTGCAGACAATGAAGAACACTTATTTTGCTAGATAGCTAAAGCTCTTTTTCAACTGGGTAAGAAACTGAGACGTCAAAACAATACCTTATACGGAACATAATGAGTGGCAAGACCAGCTGCAACCATCTCTGCACCATCAAACCGTGCTCCTGTTAAGGCTAAATATTCCCCTGCATTATTACCAGGCCAACAAGAGAATTGGTAAGATCATTCTGAAAGCAAACATTTAGTATTTAATTGGCAGATATTTCATTCCTTCATCAGCCATCAATGAATTTGATTACAAGCAAAGTATTTAAATGGCAGATATTTCGTTCCTTCACCAGCCATCAATGAATTTGATTACAAGCAATCGAAATGCTTGCAAAGTATACTTTCTTATATATTAGTTCTCATATTCAATTTCCTTTTGAACTGAAACTATGCAGTTTCCAACTGACATTACAGATGCTGCTTGTATCACCTTTTAAAAAAAAAATATACATATCTTCAACTCCACACAACATTGGATCTCATTACATGAAAATTCAACAATGACTATGCAGACACAATAATATTTTTATACCAAGATGTCCTGGAAGATGTGAAAGAACATATGAGAAGCTGCAGTCGGTGTGAAATCCAAATCCAGCCTCAGGAGTTGCAAATACCTGTCGCAATCATTGAAAAGACAGGATATTTTTGAAACAGGATTATATTCTCATTAAATTTTGATGAAAAGTTATGGACTGGGAAATTTTTTTGGATTAATACATTACATTTTTCATGAATTGTCAAATGAACTCAATGATTATTAACTGGACTAAAGATAAACAGAGATTGCCAAGATTGGACTGGGTTATATTGTTGACCGAGTGTATCCACCTACTGTCTGTGGATTCTTTACAGACAGGACCCACAAGAATAGAATTCATAACTTCATGCATGTAGCTAACTGCATTTACAAATGTGTACAAGACTTACCCTGTCGTGGTATGCTTACAATACTAATGGAATACATATAGATTTAGAATCTGTAGACTAAATGACTGGGTTGAAAACAACTCACAGTGTTCTCTGTAACAACTGAGAATGTGGCTGGAACTGCGAAACTTGCACCTCCTCCCATTGCAAGTCCATGAACAATTGCAACCTGATATAAGCCAAAATAGAATATTTCGTATAAGATAAATATATAGAAACACAGAATGAGATATGAACATCTTTTGCATGATAAGTGAGAAGCATTAATGTACAAAATGTAGAAAAGTTGTTGGGATCTGAGCAATCTGGATAAATGCACATGCTTTTAATACATTTATATAAAAACTAAGCATACAAATATTTTGTTTTAAATAACTGTGCAATATTCTGCTTCCAAGAGTGTACTAACAAAACATGATCACCATGTTCTCTAAAGGGATTGATTCAAATCAAGAATTGCATTTGCAGTGCTTACTTTCCTAGCTCTCACAAGCATCAGAATATTAAATTTCTGTACTAGAAAAGAAAAGGATTTCTTCGCAGAAAGAAAGATCTTACCAGAGTTTTCTTGTATGTATGAAGGTGGTATAGAAGCCAATACATTCTATAAACAACCTCAATCCAAGATTCATCTGCATAAGATTATTGATTAGTTATAACTTCTCTCTCTTTCAGATTCATTTGCAATGAGTAACTAATTATTCTCTTCCTCTCCCTCCGACACACTTATATACCACATGTCAAAAGTAACAATATGAAAGATTATAAAGACATAAATACACAAGTTCACATGTATATACAAGTTCACACCCACTACATAAAGTTGAGAGATTAAAAAGACATGATCACTAGGCCAAAAAAGTTTAGGAACGAGGTTCTGAACAAAAGTTCTCACAGTATGGGATAAATGCTTGATAAAAGAAAGGTTGTCACAAGAGGAAATCTCTCAGTGCCATCAAAATCCCCAAGGAGGGAAAAAATGCAGAATCTTTAAGTTTTGAATATGTAGTATGTTTAACAGTTTATGAATAGTTTTTCCCATTTTTCTCATACAGGAAAGTACTTCATGTAATACAGTCTCATTTGTTTATAAGCACTTATGACTCCCATGGGCTCTTCGGCCTTCTAAGAGTGCAAGAGTGCAAAACACTCTCTCCAAGAAACACAAATATCCTAAAAGTAAAATGCACTTTTCCAGAGCTTAGTCTAGTCACATGCAACCAGGGACTGCAAGTGTGAGGACAACCATTAGAAAAATAGAACATTCACGATGAACAGATTTGATGACTAATTTCCAAGCAGACTCACTTAAGCTCAACACTAAATGGGTTGGATGCTTGAGAAAAGAGATCTATGTTCAATACAAATTTATGCCCACCTGTCTTTCCCTCATAAAACATCCTCAAGTCTCCCCCAGCAGAAAATGCTCGCCCAGTTCCCTAAGGAAGACTGATGTCAGCATGTATTGGACATGATTTTAACAACATCCTTTGCAAGTTTTAAGTTTAACAATGAAATGTTTATAATACCTTGATTATTATAAGCTCGGCCTCTTTCTCATCCTCCCATTTTTCAAACAGCTCTGCTAATCGGGAGACCTACCATCATGTAGAAGTAAGATACAATTATGAACAAAGCATGGAAAAAAATGACTTTCCCCTTTAATATAACAAAACCAAATGTGGAAGATAAAGAATGTCTATCTCACCACTTTTGATGAAATAATATTCAATTTACGAGGACTGTTAAGTGTCACCACCCGAATGTGGTCTATTTGTTCATCAAGGACAACCTGCTAGAGCATCCAATTTTCTTTCAGTACAAACTATCAATAAAAAAATCAACTCAGATAGAGCTCTTGTCGATGCACAAGAACCTCAAACAGTGCAAATTTTGAAGAATTTATTGCATGTTAAATGAAAATAAAAACCCACTTTTGGCTATCAAAGGCATTGTCTACTGATCTGCTTGCAAATCAAATCAATTCTTGGATAAAATTTTCTTTCTTTTGTATGAGGCAATAACTTAGACGTGCACAATTAACTAAATGCTATAGGTACTTAATAGTGAACACTAATTATTTTAGAGATGTTTTTGCAATGCTGACTAGTCTTAGCAATTACAAAAACAGATCCAACAGGAGAAGAGCATCCTTTGTCTTCCCCTATCCCACCAGCTATAACTTACTGGAACATTGAAGCTTCCGTTTATTGACAACAAATCTAGGGAAAAAGTGAAAAAATGCTAACAAAATCAACCTACTTCAATAATACAAACTCCTCCCGATTTGGCTGGCTAATGGATGCCATGTAAGGACTATATCTATGCCCAAAGTGGTTGTAGACCTGCTACTCACGGGAAGAACGAATTTGACAATTGATGGAGTAGTCAATTCACAGGTTTATGGGCATTAAAGTACTCAGTTTTCTTTATGTCATCCTAGAGGCTTAGGATTTTTTAATAGTTTGCTTTGCCAAAAAAGGTGACAAAAAAAAGTATTTCAAGAGAACCCATGGTTTTTGGATAAGTGAACTTTTATATGAATTATTGAACTCTAGGATTTGATGCCACAGAACGACCAATAATTGGCAGCACTTTGAGTTTTTCTTCTTTTCTATCCCTGGAATTTTGGAAAGAACCCACTTCCAAAGCCATTTAACATGAAGTAAGTATATTAAAGCTTCTAACCGTTGAATAGTGAGTCGATTTTACATGTATTTGTGTAATTTTAATCTCGAGAAACCATTGTGAAAGAATATTAGGCTTTAGCTTATGGATTAGATTTGGGAAAAGCTACTAGAATATGAGAATATTACTTATAGGTGTCAAAACTACCATAAGTATGACCATTTTGTCAGAACATGTATACTCTTTAAAATGGTGTGAGAAAATGTCCCTCATACTCAACAATTCCAACCCTATTCTTGAACAATTCTCCAATCTACATAGTCATTCTCTATGTGGAACATTCCCAGAAGCGATTGTCAGTTGAATTGAGATTCACTTGGAGCCCCAAAAAGAAGGATGTAACCACCAAACAAAATCCCCAGTTTATTTATGAATTAATCTCGGATGTTCAAAAATTCTTTTAAAAAAGACTCCTCAATCATGGCATCTAAGTAAGCGGTTAATTGGGCAAGGATACTTACCAATTAGAAAAGATACAATCAAAGAAAAAAAGTAGAGATAATTAATGCTAGAAATTATGATTCCCCCCACTTTGGTAACTGCATTACAGGAGATCAAGCGCATTATTAGAGACACACTATTAATGCTGGTTGGGTGCAGCTGAAATGACCTGTTCTTCAGAAGGCTGAACTGCAGGTTTACTGTCCCCATTGAGAGTTGCCATCTAAGCCTCTAAACCAATACAAATTCGCAAACAACCTGCAAATTGTATTGTCTACAAGAATTAGATCCCATACAATTATCCATTCACACAAAGGCATAATAACATACACGGAACTAAATAGTGGAATTACATGTAATCCAACAAAACAATACTAAGCAGAACTCTGTACAACATCAATGCCAAATGGGTATTTCACAGAAACTGAGGAACCATATACTACAAGAATTTTACACCCACACAAGTACTTGTCTAAAAAAACCACAATAACAGAACTAAAAAGTGAGACATCATGAAATCCAACAAAACGATCTTTGAAAGGGACTCAGAAAAACATAACTGCCAAATGAGTATTTTACAGAATCCATAAACTAAAAGAATTATACTCCCATACAAATGATTATTCACACAAGCGACAATAACAGAACTAAAGATTGAAATGTCATGAAATCCATCAAAACAATCGTTAAAAAGTAATCAGACAAATAAATTGGTGTTTCACAGAAACCATATACTTACCAAATAGACAACGAAATTTGGTTTCAAGAAGAGACGTGCATTTTACAGTGATAATATTGATACGAGATTAGCAATGGTGTTTGTTCAAAAGGGCAGGTGTATTGTCTATTGAGAGATGTCTGAATGTATGTATCCACCTCTACTTGACTGCCTGCTCACCTACCTCCATGATTCGCCAACCTCTTCCACTACCGTGCCTCGATTGGATAGATTTGATATTTTCAATTGTTTTCACATAAATGATGGGCTCAGCATTTCCAGTAGTGATGCTCTCACATGGTTGATTGGCACACAAATTTATAGTTAAATAGTGTACCTTTTTTGTCAAAATTCTTATATTTAATATTTGGTGAACAAGGTTATAAATATTTGTATTTTAACTATTTGATAGTACTTTTAATACTTTCACTAGTTTTTAAAATAGATTATTCTTAAAAATTAGAAAAAATAATAGTGTTATATTTTTTTGTACTATACACATTATTAGAATTCATAGAGTTATATTTTAATTTACTAATATTGATGATTATATTGATAGGTACCCAAGAATGTCACAATTAGTATTAATCATAAGAACTTAATTCACCCAAATAACTAATAGGCATACATATTTATAATTTAGTTGACTAAACATGTTATATTTATATTTTTTTAAGCCATTGCATGCATTTCTTAGCTAATAATATTATAATAAATATTAATCAAAGAACTTGGATAAATTTATAATTATCTTTTAAAGTGAATTTGTGCAAACAAAACATAGATTTATTATTTTTTCATAATTGGAGCTAAGTTTTGTCAAAGAGTTCAATACCTTCTTGAAGTTATAAGAGGTTATCCATCTTTTGTTTGGCTACAAGGGTTGTATTTTCAGTGTGGTAGAAAAGAATAAGAATCCTTCTCCACGTGTTACTTGAAATAATTTTAACTTCCATTGATGTTCTTTACAAAAATCTTGTAAATTAGTCATATCTTTGTTGTTAGGTTGTACCCATCCTAAAACTAATATTTCATGTACTTTGATTTTTAGGTTGGAAGTAGGTACTTCTTTTCAATGTAGAATATGCTAAAGGGGCTACTTAGTCTAGATCTAAATATCATATTAAAATTTTAATCATTTTTAAATTATATGAACAAAGTGAAAATATTTTGTGGGGGTTCACTCCATGACTTTAAATATGTGTCCTATTTAGAAAGAAAAACTAGCTACATTCATCACTTCTATCATTTCAAATAATATATGTTATATACAATTAATAATAAGTATAAGAGTGATGTTTCTCCAAATATAATGCCATACCCATTATATAAGAGAAAACAATGTCATGCCCATCCTTAAATATTGACTTATTCCTAGTGTCACTAGTTGTCAAACCTTTATATAATAACTCTTATCTCTAATTGAATGTTTAAATTTATCTATGTATGTAGAATCTAAAATAGTTAAAGTTTGAATTGTTTGTGAATATCCTCCAAGGAGATGGCAAAAACTTTAAAACTTTAGTTAAATGCACTATTTTTGTAAGCATAGTAAAAAAAGATTAAGATCTAGGCAAAACTATTTTTGTTTTTTATCAAACATGTTGCATTTATTTATTAGGGCCAACTAAATTTATTGATCTTGAATAATTTGGGGACAATGTAATGTAGTGGAGGGTTTTGTGCATGCGATGTCAATATGTTGGTCTTCTGATGCAGCCATGCTTAAGCTAAGTCCAAGCCCAAACATGTGGATGTGTAAGAGGGAACCAAATCAACCACTAAACTTTCTTCCTTTGGAAGTGGTGGTGCCCACCTAAGGTTAGGGTTTTTAGTCGGGTCTGCAAGCTTATGTTTTATTCCCTCAAACTCTTAATGCCTTAGGTTTTTTTTTTTCCCTCGGCTTCTTGCTTTGTATTTTCTGTTTCATCATTGACCTCTTGTTGCAAGTCATCTTTCACTTAAGCTACATATTCATGCCTTTGCACTCGTAGGTTGACCGGCCCCTATGCATTGCTTTACTGCTTTCTCCCGTTGCGCTTGAGAGAAAATGATAAGTCCAAAATCACTTTATGCGGCGGTGAATTTTGTTGTATGTATGTATCTTTGTATGTACAAGTGAAAATGTTCAATCGGCCTTTGAAAAATGGAAAAAGGTGATCGTATGCATCTTTTCTTGCATATCGGGTTTGTATGTGCTTTTTAGATACATTCCTGGAATATTTTGCATTTGTATATCGCATGTTCCGTCACAAGTTCCCAGAATATTCCCTGCTTGTATGTGAAGGTTTGCATGTATATTGTCTTATACATTTGCCACATGCAAGCAAAAGATACATTGGCAGCATATAGGGAAGATATGCAAAGCAGAATGTACATCGGGTATGTACAATGGAAAATGTATGGAGAGGTCGACGTACATTTGCTACAGTGAAAGGGTTCATCGGCCAGACAAGCACATTGACGGCTGATGCACATACAAGTCAACATGCATGGGTCACATTGTATATGCTAAAGCAAAATTCAAAGGTGGGGCCCAATGCACATACAAAGGTGATTGTATCTCCGATATACAAGTCGCATTGTATATGAATTATACAAGCGAACATACAAGGTAATGTGCAAAGAAGGTTAGATACAAAGGTTTTTTCCTTGTATGTCAAGTTGTTTGTATATGTGACATGCATTTGCATATACAAGAGAATTATGCAAGCAGTAAATGCAAAGAAATATACAAGAGTGTATGGTCAAAGTCAGCGGTCTTCAAAACATGGTGGGCCCGTGCGGTTGTATAACCCGTGATTGTATGTATGCGAATGTACAATACAAAATATACAAGGCATACATATAATTCCCGGACGCAAGTGAAAAGTTTGTTTTGGCGGGTTTCAGTTTGGAATCCACGGCTTGTATATTCGCATTTGTATATGCGATATACAAGGCCGATATACAAAGAATGAAGATACAAAGCCCGGATTTCAAATTTCTTTCAATCTGATTGATACAGTGGCCGGCGTCCGCAGAATGTATATTGTGCATTGTATATGCTAATATACAACGAAAAGTGCAATGGAATAGATACAAGCCAGACTCGAGTACGGTTTCAAGGTGTTCTATAAATATTTGGGGTCCGTACTTGGTATACAGGTAGATGTATGTATATGCATGTTCTTTTGCATATACAAGGCGAAAAAAGGAAAAAATGAGGCGAAAAGGGCAAAATAAAGTTAGCGATGGAAACAGGAGACACCTGCGTGGCGTGATCTAATTGGCTAGCGACTTTTCAAAGCAATTTCATGCCATAGATTTTAGCGATAGGGAGGAAATTGACGGCCGGTTTTAAATTTCCAGAAGGCGAATGATTTCTTTGTGTCTGCAACTATTTTTCGAGCGGGAAAAGTTTCAAAAGCATGTAATCGCTGCATTCCAGAGGGCTGAGAGTAGGTTGGCATTAATGGAAACATTTGCAGAGGTATGGTCGATGATTGACAAGTTACCTACCATATTTGTGAGGAAAATCTGCGAACGGCTGCACATTCCCCGATTTCACCTATTTTCCCTCCTTCTTCTCCCTGCTGCATTGAATATTTTGAGCGCCATTCTGATGGTGCAATGTATTTGGTAGGATTATGAAAATGCCTTGTAATTATTGCTGAGTATACAGTCTCTCTATAAAATGGAAATTGTGTTACTCATTTAGTTGTTAAAAACTGGAAAAAATTTGGTGGAGTAACAAAATACAGTTTTACTGGTAACTTTGTTTTGGTCTCTTGTGAGTTTATGAATCTTGTGTTGTATGTTTTATGCATAAGTTTACTGGTTTCATGTTGTTTTATATGAGAAATGCATTGTTGCATGTATTCAGCTGTTTGTCTCCAAGTTGTGGGCATCTTTTCTTTTGAATCTAAGTAGCTAAGGGTTATTTGGGATTCAGGAACATGGATTATCTGTGTTGAATGCTTAATCTCTTATCTTTGTTCAAGGAACAAATTAAATATTTTAGGTTAACCATTGGGAAAAGAATGTTGCAACAGGGATATCATTAAGAATGAATGACTAAATACTCAGTCTTGGGAAGTATCTGCAAGGCAGACACTAAAAAAAATCCCCTTGAAACCCAATTATTGATTTAAGCTTATGGTAGTCATTCACATGTGTATGTCTATTGACTCCGAGCCCTGAAATAGGCACCAGTCTAGTCTTGTCTTGAGGTTACAACCCAAAGTCCCAGTTTTACATCCAAATACAAAATACAAACTCAAACTTCAAATACAAACCTTTAGAATATTAGAAGTAGTTTTAGGACCAAAATCCTCTGTCACACAACTAAGCATAGGCCCAAAGCTAGCCCCTTTGTACTTATTTTACAGTTTTGATCTGCATAAGAGAGGATTCATCTGCTTTGTGTCAACATCCTAGTAAGTCCATATGCATATTTTACAGATGTTGAATAGGGAATACCCCCCTTGGTTCTGTAGAGCCTAAAGAAGAAGAGGAGATATTTATAGAGTCTATCTCCTGTACTGTTGGCCCCTGGCCCAGAAATCCTATTGATCAATGATGGCTACCTTGTAGGGATAACTGGGAAGCATCCAGTTTGGGAAAAGCCCAATAAATTTGGCGACTCTACTGGGGAATGCTTTGTGTAAGGACCCTGATTTGAAAAAATTAATTCCTAGTTGTAGGTGGTGACTCCGAACATATCTCCCAACCAGTAAGGTAAAATTTGTATGCAGGGGAGAAGATCCCTGCGTAATCCTTTGTTTGAAGAATTACCCAGAAAAATTATGTATAGGAAAAAAGGGGTCGTTCAAGCCGGTCAAGAAGGTTCTCCCAGCCCTAGAAACAATAATAATATCTAAGATAATCCCAGATCTTTAGAGCAGTAGGCACCTTACTTTTCAAACACAAAGGCTGAGATTCAAGATATGTATGAAAGACAACAAGGTGATAGATTGAGAATGAGATCAGAGGTGTTTCAGGAACGCCCTTTCTTAGATCCCCTTGACAGATTTGATGAAACTGAGTCCCCAAGGGATGATGATGAAGACTAATATGGAAAGGGACCATCTTTTTCTATGCCTAAAGATGAAGAATTAGCTGAAGAAATCAAAAGCTTGAGGGCTGAATTAGAATATTTACAGGCTTTAAGGATTAGAGATGATATGAGACAAAAGGTGCAAGCTCTGAAAATTGCTCAACATGATTCAGTTCCCACCCTTGATAATGCAAATGTGTTGAGAAACCAGCAAAGAAATGAAGTCCAGTATCAACAGAATGATCAGAGATAGAATATAAACAATGTTAGGATACCATTGAACATTTTGAGAAATCAGAATGCTAATAGGAATGCAAAAGTTAATCAGTTTGATAGACAGCCTATGCAGTTGGATAGATTCAGGCAGCTAGTTTTTAATGGTATTCCTGGTTACCCTAACCCCATTGATAAACATGTAAGGCTTCAAATACCAAAGTTTTCAGGAAATAATGTTGTGTCAGGTGAAGATCACTTGAAGGCTTTTCAGAATGTTATGGACAACTTTGAGGTTGAACATGAAGATGTTTTTATGAAATTGTTTATGCAATCCTTAGTTGATGAAGCTAGAGAGTGGTATAAAAGTCTGCCTGATCAGAGTGTCTCATCATGGGATGACTTCAGAAGGATTTTTAAAGAACAATATGGTGACAAAACTGATCCAAGCTTTTTTGTAAATGAATTCACTAGTATTACTAAGGGGTCAAATGAGCAGGTTGCAGATTTTAATGCTAGGTTCACTAAAGTGTTGAACAAATTACCACTTCACATGAGGCCTAATGAACCAATGTGCATGGTGTTGTACATAAATGCTTTTGATGCTAAAACAACTTATGGGTTAAGAGATAAGGGTCCTACTAGCCTCAGTGATGCTTTCAGAATTGCAACCAACATTGAAAATAACTAGAAAGCATCTGGTAAGACAAATAGAAGGGATGATGTAAAGATTCTACAAAATCCAAATAAGTCTCAAAATATTCAAGGTAATGCATCTACTTTAGAAGAGAAATTGGATAAATTGACAACTGTTGTTAGGGACCTAAGTTATAGACTTGCTAAAAATGAAAAGGGAATAGGTCTAGAAAGGCAGGTTTACCAAAGACAAGAGAAGAGACCGTCATTGCATGATATGCCATATAACACTAACTGGCATAATGGTAAACCCATTCTCCCAAATAGCAATAATAATCAAAGAGCTCAAAATGTTAAGGAGACCCCTGATCCTTTGAAGAACGCTGTTAATATTGTTGATGACACTCCATGGTGCATAATATGTCAGATGCCTCATTCACAATCGCAATGTATGATTGCTCAATCTTTGTATAATAATGCTATTGCTTGTGATGAATGCAATGAGCCACATTGTATGGAGGATGATAGTGTAAATATGTTGTCTACAAATGGGGAGTATTCTTTTTATAATGCTGATGAAAGCATGAGTTATGGGACTCAGGTCTGCCCGCATATTTCCGGTGATGAGGATGATGAAGATAATTATGCTTATGCTCAGGACTCACGCATCTTTCTGAATAACTTGAGGAGGCCTTCTGATGAAGAGATTAGAGCTCTCACAGCTGCAGCAGTGGCTCAGGTCAAGAGCAACTATAACCTTAGAGGTAAGGCTCAGGTAGGCGATCCATGTCAACCAGAGGACACTTTTGTGAACCGACCAATACATAACCACAAAGGGGCTGAACCACATAAGACGCGAGGGAATGATAACAAGAAAAATCCTAAGCAAAAACTAGGTCATGATTCTCAAAGACCAGAAAATAAAGTTCCCCAAAATGAGTATCAAAATAAGAATTCTCAGGTCCTGGATGATAGTCAGAAGACCATTAAAATCAAGGCTGGATCAGCTCAGGATAAGAATAAGACCGCGGCTCAAGCTATAACTGTTATACAAAATTATGCTCCTTTTGACATAACTCAGATTTTGTCTCAGATAAAGGTCTCTGTCCCATTGATGGAGATGATGAAAGTTGAAGAATTCATAAATAAAGCATTGTCTCTAATTTCAGGTGTAGCTTGTCAGGCCGAGCAGAATGTTGAAACTCGGGGTAAGAAATAAGCCTTGTGTATTGATGAGGATGAGGTCCCTGAAGTCTATCTGGGGGTGACAATGACAAAATGCCCTTCACAGGTTGAACCATTTTATGTCTCCCTCGTTATCAATGGAAAAGTAATAAAAAATTGTATGCTTGACTCAGGAGCATCAACAAATATCATGCCTTTGGCAATCATGCAACAAGATGGATTGAAAATAGATAAGGCATGTGGAAAATGCTATGCAATGGATGTTAGGGAGGTGCCAGTCATAGGAATCATGAAGGATGTTGATTTCATGCTAGCAGCATATCCAGAAAAGACTTACAAAATAAACATAACAGTGGTTGACATAAAGCCACAGTATGGTATGTTGTTGTCAAGAAGATGGGTAGCATTGATTGGAGGGAGTATGCAGTTAGATTTATCATATGCCATGATCCCAGTGAATGGTAGAGATGTCAAACTGGTCAGAGAGGAAAGGTCCCTAGAAACAATTGAAGAATAAGATTCAGAAGAGCATATCTGTTTTGTGGATACTGACTGTGAGAATTTCAAAGTTGTCTCAGATGATCAAGGGAACAAAGGGAGAGATTTTTGCATTCAAGAATTTGACCAACAGGGTCTCTAGACTATGTATTTTGATGGAGCTTGTTCAAAGGAGGGTTATGGTGTTGGAATTGTGTTTTCGTCTCCAGCGGGTAAGCTTCTGAAATTCTCTTTCCTGTTAAAGTTTGCTTGCACAAACAATATTGCAGAATATGAAGCTCTATTACTAGGATTAAATGTTGCTTTGAAGCATGGGATTAAGATGCTAAGAGTGTTTGGAGATTCAGAATTAATTGTTTCCCAGGTGAGAGATAAATATGCTTAAAAAAAAAGATTAAAACAGTATAAGCATGTTGTATGGGATACAATTGAATTATTTGATGCTTTTTCTATAAATTGGATAGAAAGATCAAAGAATGTCATGGCAGATTTTTTAGCTAATGTGGCCATAAGGCCAGATGATGTTACTCTGTTTGATGTTACAAATGTTGAAGTTAAACTTAGACCTACAGTACCAGATAATGTATGCAGTTGGCAGGTGTTTGATGATGATAGAGATTTGTTGAGGTTCTTACACTGCATAGATGAATATGAGAACTGATTTTCAGAATTTTGTAGAATTTATGAATGGAAAAGAAACTCTTTTGGGGAAAGAAGTGATTCAACTTAAAACAAACAAAATCCCTAGAGGGTTAGTTGCTTTAGAAAGAGCATTTGACAATAGAGACCAGTTTGTTAAGAAGGTATCTCCTATTAATGAGGATGATTTGGAGGAGATAAACTTGGGGACACACCATGCCCCCAAAAGGGTATATATTGGCAAACAGCTCAAGCCACACATCAGGAGTATGTTGATAGCATTATTAAAAAAATATAAGCATGTCTTTGCTTAGTCATATGAGGACCTAAAAGCTTATAGAGAAGACCTATTCCAGCATGACATTCCTTTGAAGCCTAGAGCTAAGCCATTCAGACATAAACAACAACCTATTAACCCAACTTTGGCTCCAAAAATGCAAGAAGAGCTTGTGAAGCTCAGGGAGGCTAGAATAATTGTGCCTATTAGACAATCAACTTGGGTGTCCAATCTTGTCCTAGTTAGAAAGAAAAATGGTGATATAAGACTTTGTGTGGATTTTAAAAATTTGAATTAATCTTCTTTGAAGGATAATTATCCACTGCCTAACATGGAGGCTATGTTGCAGAAGGTAACTGGTTGTGAGCTTTTATCCATGATGGATGGATTTTCAGGATATAATCAGGTGAAGGTAAAAGAATCTGAACAATACAAGACTGCCTTCACCACTCCATGGGGAACTTATGTGTATGTGAGAATGCCATTTGGACTAACAAATGTAGGTGCTACATCTCAGAGGGCTATGGATGTTTCTTTTGCAGGATTGATTGACTCAATTTTGGCTGTATATTAGGATGATTTGACTGCTTATTCAAAAAGGGAGGAGCAACATTGCATGCATCTAGAACAGATTTTCATTAGGGCATTGGAATACGGCATTTCACTTAACCCAAAGAAATGTACTTTTGGGGTAGTAGAAGGAAAGGTATTGGGACACATTGTTTCCAAGGATGGAGTCAGGATTAATCTTGAAAGGGTTGCAGCAATTGACATAATTCAAATCCCAAAAATAGTGAAGGGCATTTAGTCTTTCTTTGGGCAGATTAACTTTGTTAGAAGATTCATTCCCAACTTTGCAGAAATTACAAAGGATATTTCTAAAATGTTAAAGAAGGGTGAAATTGTCAAATGGGAAAGTGAAGTAACCAGATCATTTCAGAACATCAAGAAAGCTATAAAGATGGCTCCTATGTTGAGATCTCCTGATTTTTCCAAGCCACCGCAGTTGTTCTCATTTGCCTCTTTTCACACTATTGCTGCATGTTTGTTGCAGAAAAATAAAGATGGTTTTGAGCAACCTATTACTTTCTTTAGCATGTCATTGCAGGCATCTGAGTTGAAATATGACATCATGGAAAAACAGGCATATGCATTGGTTAGGGCAGTCAAAAGTTTCAGGCCATACTTAGTAGGATCTCAAATAGTTGCATATGTGCCCCATGTAGCAGTTAAAGACATTTTCACTCAGCAGGAAGTGACAGGAAGAAGATGTAGGTGGATTAACAAGTTACAAGAATTCAACATTGAGATATAGATTACAAAATTGGTAAGGGGACAAGGTTTGGCCAAGATGATGACAGTCAAATTTAGAAGCATGCCAGGTAAATGTAGTTCAGGATGAAGTTGTTAATATGTAAAAATTTGAGTGGTACAAGGATATTGTGTATTATTTGCAGAATTTGAATTGTCCTTCCCATCTCAGTGATAGTAAAAAAAGGACTTTAAAACTACATGCTATCAAATACATAATTATTCAAGGAGAATTATATTGGAAGAATCCCGACGGTGTACTACTTAGGTGTGTGGATGAAAATCAAGTTGTGGGTATTTTAAATGACATGCACAAAGGAATGTGTGGTGGACACTACACTGCCAAGACAACAACTTACAATATTCTTAGAGCAGGCTATTGGTGGCCTACCCTTTTCTCGGATGCACAAAAGATGGTAAGAAAATGTGATCCTTGTCAAAGGTTCTTAGGAAAACTTAAATATGATGGTGCATTACCCCTTAGAACTGTAACTGTGGAGGCTCCATTTCAGCAATGGGGAATTGATTTTATAGGGGAAATTTCAGAAAAGTCAAGTGGAGGACATAGTTGGATTTTGGTCGCTACTGACTATTTTACTAAATGGACTGAAACCATTCCAACTAAGAAAGCTACAAGCAAGGTGGTGATGGATTTTATTTTGGAACACATTATTATTAGATTTGGAGTACCAGTCAAAGTGGTCACAGATAATGCCATGTGCTTCAGATTGGGTGAGTGTGTTGATTTTTGCAACAACTATGGAATTAGTTTGTCATATGCATCACCATATCATCCACAGGGAAATGGTCAGGCAGAATCAAGTAACAGAAGCCTTATGAAAATCATCAAAATGATGGTAAACAAGAACAAAAGGGCATGGGATTCAAAGTTAAAGATGGCACTATGGGCTGACCGGATAACAGTGAAAAAAGCAATTGGAAAGTCACCTTTTGAGCTAGTATATGGTACAGCGGCAAAGTTACCTGTGAATAATCTTACTAGTTTGTAGATTCATACAGGAAAATGATAAAGAGATTGAAGATTCAATGAATGAAAGGATAAATCAACTGGTTGCATTAGATGAAATCAGAAGAGAAGCACATAGGACAAATATTAAGAAACAACAGAAGGTGAAATATTTATTTGATAAAAGGGCTATAGAAAGAAAGTTTCAGACAAGTGATTTGGTCCTTGTTTGGAATGCAAAGGGCCAAGATAAGGGCAAGCATGGTAAATTTGAGCTCTTGTGGATGGACCCATATCAAATCAGCAATACTCATGGAGAAGATTCTTATTTTCTCCAGGCCCTAAATGGTGAACTACCGGAATTGCCTGTGCACGGTCAGTTCCTAAAACCTTATTTATCATGAATGAATATCCTGTGTGCACATTGTAAATTGGGTGTAAATAAATTGTAAACACCTTGTATAGTCGGTGTTGTTTTGCGTTTTGCATTTTGTCTGGTCTGTCCCGAAGTGGTTTAGTTCTCGCTACAGCCTTGCGCCTGCACGTCCCCAGTCGGAGCCAGTGGTGGTGTCCACCTAAGGTTAGGGTTTTGAGTCGGGTCTGCAAGCTTATGTTTTATTCCCTCAAACTCTTAATGCCTTAGGTTTTTTTTCCTTCGACTTCCTGCTTTGTATTTTTTGTTTCATCGTTGACCTCTTGTTGCAAGTCATCTTTCACTTAAGCTACATATTCATGCCTTTCCACTCGTAGGTTGACCGGCCCCTATGCATTGCTTTACCGCTTTCTCCCATCGCGCTTGAGAGAAAATGCTAAGTCCAAAATCATTTTATGCGGCGGTGAATTTTGTTGTATGTATGTATCTTTGTATGTACAAGTGAAAATGTTCAATCGGCCTTTGAAAAATGGAAAAAATTGATTGTATGCATCTTTTCTTGCATATCGAGTTTGTATGTGCTTTTTAGATACATTCCTAGAATATTCTACATTTGTATATCGCATATTTCGTCGCAGGTTCCCAAAATATTCCCTGTTTGTATGTGAAGGTTTGCATGTATATCGTCTTATACATTCGCCACATGCAAGCAAAAGATACATTGGCAGTATACAGGGAAGATATGCAAAGCAGAATGTACATCAGGTATGTACAATGGAAAATGTATGGAGAGGCCGACATACATTTGCTATAGTGAAAGGGTTCATTGGCCAGACAAGCACATCGACGGCCGATGCACATACAAGTCAACATGCATGGGTCACATTGAATATGCTAAAGCAAAATTCAAAAGTGGGGCCCGATGCACATACAAAAGTGATTGTATCTCCGATATACAAGTCGCATTGTATATGAATTATACAAGCGGACATACAAGGTAATGTGCAAAGAAGGTTAGATACAAAGGTTTTTTCCTTGTATGTCAAGTTGTTTGTATATGTGACATGCATTTGCATATACAAGAGAATTATGCAAGTAGCAGATGCAAAGAAATATACAAGAGTGTATGGTCAAAGTCGGCGGTCTTCAAAACATGGTGGGCCCACGTAGTTGTATAACCCGCAATTGTATGTATGCGAATGTACAATGCAAAATATACAAGGCATACATATAATTCCCGGACGCAAGTGAAAAGTTTGTTTTGGCGGGTTTCAGTTTGGAATGTGCGGCTTGTATATTCGCATTTATATATGCAATATACAAGGCTGATATACAAAGAATGAAGATACAAAGCCCGAATTTCAAATTTCTTTCAATCTGATTGATACAGTGGCCGGCGTCCGCATAATGTATATTGTGCATTGTATATGCCGATATATAGTGAAAAGTGCAATGGAATAGATACAAGCCGGACCCGAGTATGGTTTCAAGGTGTTCTATAAATATTTGGGGTCCGTACTTGGTATACAGGCAGATGTATGTATATGCATGTTCTTTTGCATATACAAGGCGAAAAAAGGCAAAATGAGGCGAAAAGGGCAAATAAAGTCAGTGATGGAAACATGAGACACCTACGTGGCGCGATCTAATTGGCTGGCGACTTTTCAAAGTAATTTCATGCTGTAGATTTTAGCGATAGGGAGGAAATCGACGGCCGGTTTTAAATTTCCAGAAGGTGAACGATTTCTTTGTGTCTGTAACTGTTTTTCGAGCGGGAAAAGTTTCAAAAGCATGTAACCGCTGCATTCCAGAGGGCCGCGGGTAGGTTGGCATTAATGGCAACATTTGCAGAGGTATGGTCGATGATTGACAAATTACCTACCAGATTTGTGAGGAAAATCTGAGAACGACTGCACATTCCCTGATTTCACCTATTTTTCCTCCTTCTCCCTGCTGCATTGAATATTTTGAGCGCCATTCTAATGGTGCAATGTATTTGGCAAGATTTTGAAAATGCCTTGTAATTATTGTTGAGTACATAGTCTCGCTATAAAATGCAAACTGTGTTACTCATTTAGTTGTTGAAAACTAGACAAATTTTGGTGGAATAACAAAATACAGTTTTACTGGTAACTCTATTTTGGTCTCTTGTGAGTTTATGAATCTTGTGTTGTATGTTTTATGCATAAGTTTACTGGTTTCATGTTGTTTTATATGAGAAATGCATTGTTGCATGTATTCAGTTGTTTGTCTCCAAGTTGTGGGCATCTTTTCTTTTGAATCTAAGTAGCTAAGGGTTATTTGGGATTTAGGAACATGGATTGTCTGTGTTGAATGATTAATCTCTTATCTTTGTTCAAGGAACAAATTAAACATTTTAGGTTAACCATTAGGAAAAGTATGTTGCAACAGGGATATCATTAAGAATGAATGACTAAATACTCAGTCTTGGGAAGTATCTGCAAGGCAGACACTAAAAAAAACCCCTTGAAACCCACTTATCGATTTAAACTTATGGTAGTCATTCACATGTGTATGTCTATTGACTCCGAGCCCTGAAATAGGCACCAGTCTGGTCTTGTCTTGAGATTACAACCCAAAGTCCCAGTTTTACATCCAAATACAAAATACAAACTCAAACTTCAAATACAAACCTTTAGGATATTAGAAGTAGTTTTATGACCAAAATCCTCTGTCACACAACTGAGCATAGGCCCAAAGCTAGCCCCTTTGTACTTATTTTACAGTTTTGGTCTACATAAGAGAGGATTCATATGCTTTGTGTCAACATCCTAGTAAGTTCATAGGCATATTTTATAGATGTTGAATAGGGAATACCCCCCTTGGTTCTGCAGAGCCTAAAGAAGAAGAGGAGATATTTATAGAGTCTATCTCCTGTACTGTTGGCCCCTGGCCCAGAAATCCTATTGATCAATGATGGCTACCTTGTAGGGATAACTGGGAAGCATCCAGTTTGGGAAAAGCCCAACAGGAAGGATTCAAAGCCACTTCCTTAAGATTACAATCAAAATCATGTGTTTTCATAGGCTTGTGTCTCAATGATCAAAAGAATAACTCAAGTGTGACTAATTAAAAAGAATTAAACAATAACAAAATAACATATTATGTGTGATCTGTTGGTGTGAACAGGTGTATTACCTAACTGGTTCTCCTTTGTAGTGTGAACAAGGCACATTATCTAACTAGTTCTTAGTTAGAACCTATTCACACATGTTAAGTTGACTTAGGTAGCTTTCTAGATGTTTCTAGTTGTCATGTGATCTTATCCTACACATGCGATCTTATCCTCTAGTTGGCATCTTATCCTCTAGTTGTCTCATGTCATAGGATTAAGACACTTGTCATCATCCTAGTTAGTCCTGCCTCTCAACCTTGCCTTTATAAGCAAGGCATCTCTTGTAAATTATGTGTGTCATATATTGTATATTTTGTACCATTATATGTATCATTATTATTCCTTGGCAATAAAGCTTTGTTATTACTTTTCTCTCTTGTTGTGGAAGTTGTGTTGATTGAAGGTGATCTTGGGCCTCCTTGAGTCCATTGGCAACTCTTACATGGTATTAGAGCGCCAAATCTATGATCTCCTCCTCTCAATTTTGAGAGATTCTACCAAGATTTTTTTTGTGCATCCTGGTGCAAAACTGATTGTGCCATTGTATTTGGATGGCATGTTTTAAGTTTTTTGATATATAACACTTGTATTTCCTGAGCAAGTTGATTTTTGGTCATATTCAGGGGTCTGTAGAAATTTTGGTTGCCTGAAATCCATACGGATCGTATGGATCATATGGATCCGTACCGTCATACAACATCTATTTTGTCGTATGTGTCACCCTACGCCAACAAAATCTTCAAATCATCAGACCACCAAGTAAATAATTTATCCACTGGTTAAAGTTTTTATTTTCGGGTTATATTCTTTATTCTATGGATTTGTTTTATTCCCCTTTGTCAACAAGGTATAGGACCCTGCGCGGGGTACTCCACTATCAACGATACCCGTAGGGTATGGGATCCAACCTGGGGTTCCACATGACGGGGGCCCCAAAACTCAACAGTCTATGGCTTAAGACCACCGATTTTGTCTTAGGACTGATGGATAGAAGGATCTTGACATAATCATGGTGGCATCTTCGATGATCCAAGGAATATTCCCCTAAAATAACCCTTCAAACCACTGTCCTCGTTGTAAAGCAATTTTCGCCCGCTAGGTGGATTTCAACATTTAGAGGGTGATTTTCAAGATTATGGGGGTTTTCATAATGTTTTGTTCGTAGTTTTGGCATCTTCAATAGAATCTTAGAATATTACATCCATCAAAGTTTTTCATCCGCTGACGTCATCTTCTAGTTGTGTGACGTCATCATTCTGTCCTGATCCAGAATATTCTGTCAATCAGAAAGTATATTCCATCTCTGCACCTGTTGACATTAGCATGACGTCATTAAGCTTTTGGCCCTAATTCAACCCCCCTCTCATTGTAGTTTTTATTTTGACAGTCCAATTTTGGAGGCTTGTAACTTGGTCAATTTTACTCCTTTTTCGAGCAATATTTTTAATTTGGGCCATAATTTCGCAGGCTTCACAGTGGTGCAATTAGATTTTGATTTTGATGCATGGTTTCTCCAGAAATTGTAGATCTTCATCTCTATTGTTGAGCAGTTCTCATTTTGGGAACTTCCAGGGCTCCATTTGGGCTCATACGGTAACATTTTTCTGTGAAATCTTTTTTAAAGTGTATAATTTTTCATGTGTACTTCCTAGGTTTGTAATCAGTTTAAGGCCTATTAGATACTTTGCACTCATTGCTTGGAAAAATTCTTGAAATTAGTGGTTTTTTGCTTGGGGGCTTCAATTTCAGTATTGATATGTTGGGAAGTTCATAATTCTAGTTGAAGATCTCATGTCTTTGTAAAATTGGCGATCTATCTTAGTCATTATGGGTTTTTCATTTCATCCTTCTCTAATCATCTTACATACTTGTGTTGGCTTCATCTTTTGCCATATCTATATGGTCTTGTTCCTCAACTAGGTACTTATGGGCAGACGTTTGTTTGGCATTCCAAAAAGGATCATGTTCTTGGAGTAATTGGTTACCATGTTGATGATGATACATTGAGTTCAATAATAGACATTGAGTGTCCTTATGTTGTGTGGACCAAACTTTGGGAGATGTATGGTGATCTTGATATACAGCCATTCTCAGATGATCTTGTTTCAGATTGTCTTGTACCTCTTGATGATTCAATCAATATACCATATGACTATGATACAAAAAAGGAGTTTTATTCTTTGGAACACCTTGCACATTTGGATGATGAGGATGATGAGGTTTCCACTCCTTCACCTCCTACAGAGACACTTATTGATCCTTCACATTCATTGATTGAGACTTCCTTGATCTTGATCAGCATGATGTTTATTGTTTTCCAAATCCACCTCATTAGTACTCTTATCTTACAAACATCTCATTCTTGTTTGTGGAGTCTCACATTTTAGATTTGTAGGACACATTTGATGGGTTATCTCTCCTCTTTGATGATAGTTATGGCATGGTTGTCGTCTCACCATCTTTGTCTTTGGAGATTGATGATCTTAAGTTTTCCTGTTGTCTTGGATTGCCACATTCTTTGGTTAGGCATGGAGTTCCTAATTTTGTGGCATCTATTGATTGTGACATGTGGACACTTGAGCAGTTTTCAAAGACATCATATTTCAAGAGACTTCTTCCCTCATCTCTTGTTTTAAATTTGGAGTTTCTTCTACATACACCAACAGATTGGTTTCTTCCCAAGGGGAGAAATGTTGTTTGTAGGCATTAGATTATTTTTTTGTCTTCGAGCATTCACTAGATTGGCATAGGAGCTACTTCATTTATGGGGTGATTTCTAGTCTCATTATTTCCATCATGGGGGGATTTTAATTGTATATTCATGATGGATGTAGTACTTAAGGGTTTTGGTGTCGAGTCCTTCTTCCATTACTCCATCACTTGTATATACTTGTTTATTTGTTTTCTCTCTTTTGGAGAGGGGTTTTTTCTTACAGGTTTTTCTCCTTTACTCCATTTGTGAGAGATATTTTGTACATGGGTACCTAACATGGCCTAGTAGTCGGGACCCATCTTTGCATTTGTCAGCTTCTCCCTAAGTTGCACTTAAGGGGGGGTGTTGGTGTGAACAGGGGTATTACCTAACTGGTTCTCCTTTGTAGTGTGAACAAGGCACATTATCTAACTAGTTATTAGTTCAAACCCATTCACACATGTTCACATGTTAAGTTGACTTAGGTATCTTTTTAGATGTTTCTAGTTGCCATGTGATCTTATCCTACACATGTGATCTTATCCTCTAGTTGTCTCATGTCATAGGATTAAGACACTTGTCATCATCCTAGTTAGTCCTACCTCTCAACCTTGCCTTTATAAGAAAGGCCTCTCTTGTACATTATGTGTGAGTCATATTGTATATTGTGTACCATTATATGCATCATTATTATTCCTTGACAATAAAGCTTTGTTATTGTTTTTCTCTCTTGTTGTGGAAGTTGTGTTGATTGCAGGTGATCCTGGGCCTCTTTGGGTTCATTGGCAACTCTTACATGAGCAACAATCTAGCTACTGAGATTCAATGATAGGGGGATGAGATGGAGCATTTTATCAAACCATGGGTGAAAAAATTAAAAGCATAATATTGTTAAATCAATTCAATTTAGTTATAGCTCTAACAAATTTAGTTCTTCACTTCCTATTAACACCAAATCTTTTAAACGTAGTTGAAAAAATGGCATGACACATTTGAATATTAAATTTTAGTCAAATGTGATTGTATCCATTGAGTTCATTCTCTTCTATCAAATCAAGAAAAAAACTAACACATTTTTTCTTCTTTCCTTGTCAAGGAGAAAGAATGAGGAAAGGATAAGAAAGAATTCCAAGGTGGTGTTGTGCATTGTTATGGCAGCAAAATCATAGAAACTATAGGAGAAGGATTTAGAGGTTTTTCAAATGAAGCATAGGAACATGGAATTGGAAGAGCAAATTAGAGGTCTTGTGGTTGAATCCTAGGCATGGAAAAGGTGTGCCAAGAGTAATAAGGCAATGGTCACCACCCTTAAAATGTAGATTGACCAAATAAACAAAGAAGGCAGTGAAGACAATAAAATGTAAGCTATGAAACCACAATCACCAACATATCCTCTTCTTCCTTGTGCTAAATAATTCGTAGCAATAACAATAATAATTTAGTATTTACAAGAATATTTATATGGAGAACAAAGAGGTGGAGATGTAGAGGAAGTGTAGAGTTAGTAAGAGAAGCAAGGTGTACAAATTGTTATTGCCCTACTATCATCTATGCATGTGTTAGCTTTGTTACAACCAATTCAAGGCATTTGTCCACTCTACTTTGCATTGAAAACTACAAGCATTTAGATTCAGATAACAATATTTTTTATTAGATTGGTCTTTCCTTTTCTTAGAAAGCCATAAGTTTTGTTCACATTTCATAGTAGAATATTTTTTGTTAGACATTTGTCCACTCTACTCTGCATGGAAACTAAAAGCATTTAGTTTCAAATAACAATATTTTTTATTAGACTAACCTTTCATTTTCTTTGAAATCCATAAGTTTTGTTCACATTTCATAGTAGAATATTTTTATTGATTACTTGTTACATGGAAAATAGAGAGATGGAGATGTAGAGGAAGTGCAACCTGTTTGCAAGAGAACAAGGTGTGCATATTGTTGATGTCTTGCCATCATATTTGACTATGCAAGCTTTATGGTAGCAAATTATAGGTTTGTCCACTTTGCTCAGGAGCAAAAGCTACAAGCATTAATGTAAAATAATAATAATTTTGATCACACTAGTCTTCCCTTTTCTTGGAAATCCATAACTTTTATTCACATTTCATAGTAGAATATTTTTATTGAGTTCATCTCACTAGCTACACATCTTGGTCTTGTGGGCAAGTTGATGGATTTGTCTAGAGAAGATGAAAATAAAAAGATTAATGAGGAGGTACATCAATGCTATATTGATGACTTCTACTACCACAAATTGCTTTACCACAAAATAACACATTCTATTTGTACTTTGGACTACACGTTGCATATTTGTTATGAGCTCTACCGTATCTGTAAAAAACACAAGGATTGGGATGGTTGTTAGTAATAGTTTTCAATGTACATTAACCAACTTGATATTCATTCTTTAACAACAAATGAACTATCTTAAATCTTGTGTAAAACTTCCAAGAACTCCATTCAAGATTCACGAAGCAAGGAAAGATCACCTTCTAAAGAAGTGAAGAATAGGAACTTTGATTGACACTCATGTTTTCCTTCTATTCCACTTGTGAACTTAATTGTCACCTAAAAAATCTCCAAAACATATCTCAACAAGGTCACTTCAAGAGAAGATTCAACCATAGTAGTACAAACTATGAAAAAATTGTGATTAATTGTAAAAATCATGAATTGTTGGGTTTCACATTTTTCCCCAAAAAAAATTAAATATTTTTAATAAATTATAGTCAAGGTTCTTTTATTGATTTTTTTCTACATTATCAAAAAAAATGGTGAGAAAATCATTGAAATCACATGTAGTCGTGCGTTATCATGATCTTGACCATTTTTAGTTGATTTTGGCTTCAACGGCGATTTTTTTTGTCGAGATGGGATTTTAAATTTTTAACTTATGTTACAGGGTTCCACAGAAACAATAGACGAATTAGATAAAACTGTGTACGAATTGGATAGAGAATCTTGCGATGAAGAAGAAACACATAATTTCTCTTAGGCAACAATGGAGGCTTTATTTAGTGATTGTATTTACAATTTATTTTGGTTGATTTTGCAATTGCAAGGGTGAATGGTATTATTACTTATTGAAGGTAAGGAAGTTTGTGTATTTTATGTACAAGATGACTAAAGAATTTTATTTGAATTTAACCAACAAACAGTAAATTTTAATGGGTTCAAGAAATTATTCCTATAATATTTTTGGCCAACCACCTACCCTTTTTAAAATGTATTTTCAATTTTTAGTGATCTTTCCATTAAGTCTTTTTGCTATTGTTGTTTGGAAAATTTAAAAATGTAATGCCCCCTTTTTTCGAGTGATCACCTAATGAAGTTGGTTAGCCTATCCTATTCCCGTAGGCTAAGTCGGAAGGGCTAGGGAATGACCTAATTGATTAAATACTATATTTATTCAATTTATTTGGGCAAATTGGAGATGTGAAATGACTTTCTCTATTTTTGTGAGCCATGTGGAAAAAAAAAAAATTTAAATAAAATTATTTATGAGGTGGACGACCTAGGAGAGGGCCCAAAAATATAATATCAAGGGCCAAAAGAGGTTCGTTCCTCTTGGAGAAAATAAAATAAGAATATTTTATTTATTTTTTCCGCCTAGCATGAGGTCGACCAAGTTGGATGAGATAAAACAAATAAAATAAAATATATTTTCCAAGAGGAGGTCGGCTAGGAGGAGTTTAGCCAAGGTTAAATTGGGAGGAAAGAATGGCTATAAATAAAGGTTCCTTTGGAGTCATTTCATCATCCATTCATATCATATTTTCTTCATTGAGTTTTCTCAATTGGCTGCAAAATTTGTTGGGCTATATTCACAAGGGCGAAAACCCTTGTGAATATCAATGAGTTGGACAAAAACCTAGCTCATCTTGTGGTGGACTCATAATGGAGTTCAATTGAACTTCATTAGAGACTTGGAGCATATTTGCATATTCATATTTTCATATTAGAATTGGAGCAACATTCTTTGGTGGTGTTTATGTTGTCATAGCATTAGGGTTTCACCCTAAGTTGGAGTGCCACCTTTGGAGGAGGGTGATTTTTCTTGTGGGAGGTGATTTCACCATTTGGAGGGTTTCCAAAACCTAAACCTAGAAGTCGCCATCATCCTTACAAGAGCTGCCACTTTTGGAGGGTTTGTTGAACATCATTTATCATCATTTGGTATGTACAAACCTAGGGTTTAGGTCTGATTTGGACAACAACATTCTGAGCCATGTTTGAACATGTTTTAGCCCATGATTTGATGTAATTTTTAGTTTACATATTCAGATTTGTAATAGTAGAGTTACATTCTTAAAATCAGACTTTGTGTTGCCTTTTGATGGCTATATCTTGTGTATTTCATGGTGAAATTCATGTTTGATATGATCAACATTTAGAAGTATCATTTGGCATGTTTATTTGGTATTATTAGCTTTTGTATGTTCATTGTTATATTTGTTTTGCAAATCAGAAATAAAAATTAGAATTTAGAAATTAGGGTTTGAGAAGAAATAAAAATCAGAATTTTAAGGCAGATCTGGATAGGGATTTTATAGTGGTATCCAGTCGCCATCATCTTGCATGCACTGCCACTTTTGGAGGGTTTGTTGAGCATCATTCATCATCATTTGGTATGTACAAGCCTAGGGTTTAGGTCTAATTTGGACAACATTCTGGGCCATGTTTGATCATGTGTTTAGCCCATGATTTGATGTAATTCTCTTTCTTCATATCCAGGTTTGTAACAACAGAGTTATATTCAGAAATTTAGATTTTGTGTTGCCTTTTGATGGCTATATCTTGTGTATTTCATGGTGAAATTCATGTTTGATATGATCAACATTTAGAAGTATCATTTGGCATGTTTATTTGTCATTATTAGCCCTTGTATTTTCATTGTTATATTTGTTTTGTAAATCAAAAATAAAAATTAGAATTCAGAAATTAGGGTTTGAGTAGAAATAAAAATTAGAATTTTAAGGCAAATGTGGATAGGGATTTTATAGTGGTATCAGAACCTTGATCTTGCCATCCTAGAGGGTTCTTTCATGTATGAATCCTAAAGATAGAGAATATATCACATACAGAAGAAGGCAACAATTTGTTGTCTTAGATTTTGAAGAAGAAGCTATCATGGGTGACATAAATCATGAGGATCCCAACACTAGAGATATCCTCAATGATATTGCTAGAAGACAACGTGATCTAATGCAACTTTTGTCTCAATTTGTGCAGCATAATATGGGAAATAATGGAGATAATGGAGGCAATAGAAGCAATGGGAACAATGGCAACAATGGACTAGAAGCTAGCAATTCTGGAAATGATACCGACACTCACACTCATGCATCTCATACATCTGTCGTTAGACCTCTTATGCCTACTTTCTTGGATCAGCAAGGATCTCCAGATAGTGGACACCAAGTTGCAAGTGAGAGATTCAATGACTACATGAGAGAGTGGCAATCATTAGGTGAGGAATTCCAAGCTGCCATTTCTTTGCAAGATTTTTGTCAATTGAAGTACAAAAATAGAGATAGACCTAGAGGAGAAAGAGGTAATAAGAGTCATGAATTACAAAGAAAATTGGGAAAGGTAAATATCACTCCTTTTATGGTTTGGGAAAAATCACAGCACGAGCATGGATCCAGAAATTGGATAACTATTTCACATTGAATCCAACACTTGAGAGGGATGTAATTCAGTTTGCTACCCTATACTTGGAGGGGGATGCTCTTGATTGGTGGTACATTGGTATGGTGACTCAAGGACATAGCCTTGTTACTACTTATGTTGATTTCTTACAGAGGTTGATTGACATATTTGATGAGACTAATCCTGAGTAGTTCTTCAAAGAGTTGGCCCAACTCAAGCAGAAGAATTCAGTGTATGTCTACATTTTCAAGTTTCAGAAGTTCACTGTATTGGTTCCTAATGTGTTGGAGAGTAGATTGACCTATCTTTTCATTGAGGGTCTAGAGGAGCCACTTCATGGATGGGTGAAAGCCCTAGATCCACCATCTTTGAGAGAAGCCATTAAGAGGGCTAGAGGTATAAAGTTTTCAGAACCTTCCAAGCCCAAGTTTTACGGTAATCTTTTCTCTTCATCAAGGAAGGACCCAAGGAAAAACTTTTAGAAAGAATTGTCCAAGAGGACAATGCCAGACATAGAAGTGAAGAATGAACTAAGGAGAAAGAAGTTATGTTTCTCATGCAAGGAACCTTGGGAGCCCGGTCATAGATGCGTTGGGAAAGGCAAGGCTCGTTTCATTGAGGTCACTTCTGACATTGATGGTGATGGAATTCAAGACACTAGTTCATATAGTGATCATGAGGAGAAATCGTTGGAGCTTGATACTATAGCATAAGGTACCATTGCTTTTCTATCAAGTGTTCCTAATTATCATCCTTTTAGAGTGAGAGGAATTGTGAAGGGACAATGGGTCTCATGTTTGGTGGATAGCGGTGCAACACATAACTTCATTGATGAGGGTTTTGTGGTCAAGAGAGGTTTGCGGATAAGGGATTTTCCTAAATTCAACGTCATGTTGGTTGATGGATTTAAAATGAGTTGTACTAGGAAGATTTCACAGTTGAGCATTTATTTGGATCACTATACGTTTGTTGATGAATTCTATGTAGTCAGAATTGGTGAGACCGGCATTGTTTTGGGAATCTAGTGGCTTCATTCACTTGTGTTATCCTCAAATTATAACACGCTTAATTCATGGGATAACCCCTATGAAATTTGTCTATTTCATATCCCACATCCTCTAAGCATGCGAATCGAGACATTTTTAGGTCGTCTCTAGCATGGGTTGATCCCTCGAAGAATCTCTTCGATTTTCGATCAAGGTTTGTTTTGAGTATTTTGACATTTTTTTGTTTTCCCCAGTGTTAGTCATTTTTGCCTACTAAGTTGTCAATGCAAAAATAAAATTTGCATTTGCATGATGTTTGTCAATGTAAAAATAAAAATTGCATTTACACATAAGGTGTAATTGCGGAAAAAAATTTCCGCAATTACACTCCTATGCTGATACACTTGGCATTAATGGCGTCCTTAGTTAAAAGATTTTCAAAATCTTTTATGGGTTTATATGTGCTTTTCTTTTCTCTTTTCCTCACTTTCTCATTTGTAAATGTAAGTTCTTCCCTTCCTCCATGCCCTAGTTCCTGTGATTACCTCAATTGTTAGCGCTTCGATTTGCTTCATTTTCACTCAAGCATAGGTATGTCATCTCTTTCTTTTCTCTGTGTTAAGTTTTTCTTTACCTTTATGTATCATTTTAATGTTTCTTTTAGTAACCACGTTCTTTGTTTTTGTTCTAAAAATAGGGTTTTCCATTTTGAAGAACCCTTGTGGTCGTTTTTGTTGTACCCAACCAAATTTTTTTTTGCTTCATCAAGGCATTTTGAAACAAGTCTAGAAAATTTTTCGTCAAAAAGTCAAAAAAGCAAAATTTCTAAAAATAGAAATTTCTATTTTTAGAAATTTCTAAAAATAGACGTCAAGTTAGGTTTTCTGGGTTTCTTGAGATATGGATGTTGGCAAAACTTTCTAAAAATAGAAAGTTTCTAAAAATAGAATCTCCAAATCAGGTGTTGCGCTTGTTTCTCATTGGTCGATTGTGCTTCACGATTAGCGCGGTTCAAACGGAATCTTCAAACGACCAAGTTTTCTCTACTGGGTCATTTTTGCTTTTTTCACAAGGTGAAGCATGAGCTCGAAAGTCATCAACACAGAAAAGTTCACCTGCCAGAACTCTTCGACGAGTTTCCAACGCTGTTTCAACGACGCAAAACTGACAAACGGCTGTCGACTCGATGATGCACGCAAAACGATGCAAGATGGATCCAAGGTGAATGAAAATCACAAAAATGGCTAAGTCTAGTGAAACTGGGTGCCCCAGGAGGCTTGGGGTGCCCATCCTCTCCTGTGTTAGTTTTTTTTCACATTTTTCGAGAAACGTCAAAAATGCTTCCGTCAGCTCCTTTCCGGTTGGTCAAACTTGGTCAAATGATGTCAAAAGTCAGTGAAAGCTAGGATTTCATCACAGATGTGTTCAGACTACTCAGATCATCCTCCGTCCCACCTTGACAGTCGTCAGAACGACCGAAATCGAAGATCGAACATGAGCAATCGGCACGAAAATCGAGAAAAGGTACAAAATTGACAATTTTTGAAAAAATGGCTAAGTGTTGACAAATTGGGCGCCCCTGGAGGCTTGGGGCACCCATCCTCACCAGTGTTAGTTTATTTTTCATGTTTTTCTCAAAAAACACAAATCTCCTTCCGTCAGCCCGCTCTGGTTCAGTGTTGATCAGTTTGGCACGTTTTTTTAGGCAAATGGAAGGTACAATCAGCTCAGTTTTCATCAAGCTTGCATATTTTCCAAATCATCAGACTCATTTTCATCCTAGTTGTTAGAAATTGACAGCCAAACAGGGGTCCTGTGCCTCCGGAACGTGCACGCAAACCAAGAAATTAAAAAAGTTGGAAAAATTAAAAAAATGGCTAAGTGTTGGGAAACTGGGCGCCCCAGGAGGCTTGGGGCGCCCATCTTGAGCAGTGTTAGAATATTTTTGTGTTTTCAGTGTTTTCCGACATGCCTTGTTACCAATCTTCGCCCGTTGGCAGTTTCGGGGAGGTCAAACTTGGTCAAACGATGTCAGATCGTCGAACGGAGACAGGCGATGGAATCTCAGTTGATCAATCTCCAAAATGTCAGGATCAGTTAGCTTTTTCAGTTCATGATGACATTTTTCCACCTTGTCAAAGTCAGAGACAGGCCATATTTAAGTCAAAACGAGTGTTGAAGTGTCGAAAATGAAGAAAATTTTGTTAACACTTCTTCCAACTCGCGCATTCGATGACATCATCAAAGAAGATATTTTTTTGTCATCTTGCACATGAAGCCATAGGCTCCTACAAAATAGGGATTTTTCCTATTCGAAGACATCCACTTGGATTTATGCTTCAAAAGATGCTTTCTTCTTGGATGAGGATGAAGTTTTCTTCTCACACAAGTAAAGCTGCTTTTTCGACCAAAGATTTATAAAGACAAGCTTTGGGCTTCTTTATTTCATTATCTTTTGCAGGTTGCATCCAGAGGAAAGATTTTATTTTTCTTTCAACGAGGATTCGAAGACCCAAACCAGGTGTTTTTTCATTGTTCTTCATAGATTCGAGTTGAGAAAGAAGAAAGGCTTGCTTTTTCAGGGTCCTTGTTTCAAGGAGATCATTTTTCAAAAATCTAACCAGAGCTTTTTCAGTTTTCATCAAGATGGGTCCATCCAGATTATCATCCTCTTGAAGATTGGGAGTTGTGCTTTTTTTGGGAAACTGCTTTTTTCCCGCTTTTTCAAAATCTGATGATCTAGGTTGCTTCAAAACAGAATTGCCTACAAAACCAATGTGCCAGCTTTTTTCGCTTAAAATCTACTTTTTAGAAGATATTGTTTCCTAGAATATCAACGGATGACATCACCAAAAAGCTAGAATGTTGATGAGGATGCATTCCAAAATAAAGCAGCTTTAAATCAAATACTTTTTGTTTTAAAGCATGTGCTTTCATCCTAATCTCATCCATTCTATTTTTAGAAAGAAATTGCCTTGTGATAGAGGGAATCTTCTTTGCTTTAAAGCAGATTGCTTTAAAGTAGATTGCTTTAAAGCATTTGTTTATTGTATCTTTGTCTTAGAATAGTAATAAAGCTTGCGAGTTGGCAAGTTAGGGTTAATCAAGGAGATTTTAGGGTTCCCTACTCCTTTGATTTTAGTATAAATAAGGGCATCCTTGCCCATTGTTGGTAATGGTAGTTGTGATAGCAAATTTGCTGTGCCTATTCTAGCCTGCAAACATTGTTATTCCCAGTGTCTGTTCAATTTGTGTTCATTGTAAGGAATGACTTTTGTGATAACAAATTTGCTGTGCCTATTCTAGCCTGCAAACATTGTTATTTCAGGTGTTTGTTCACTTTGTGTTCAGTGTTCTCTGGTGTTTGATCGCTTACTGTATGCCTACCTTTTGTTGCAGTCTTGCTGTTTTGGAGTTGTATTAAACTTTTTGATATTGAATAGAAATCTCATGCCTACTTTGCTCTGATATTCTATATTGATTCACCAAGTTTTCATCATCAGATGTGTAGCTTCTGTGGCTTTCATTTTCAGCTTTCATCATTAAAGTACTCTTAGTCTTCTGGTGTAAATCTGGAGGAAAACTACTTGAGTTTTTGTGTTAACAATCATTCCCCGTTCACTTTCAACTTCCTTTGCTCTGAATTTACTCAGGAGGTTGAAAGCGTCATTAGTTTATGCTAGTTGTAGTAGAAGTTTTATTAAAAAGGAAAAACCTCTTCTGCAGCGTTTAGAGTTTTATAACCTCGTGCTCTGCAGCTGAGAATCGAAAAGAAGATAGGCGAAGTTTCATTCAAGTTATCTTTTCAGCAAACATCAGCAAGAAAGGGAACTCCCCCTTCCAATAGGAGAGCAATTTATCTGTGCATAGCTGTCCGTTTCCAAATCGCATACCAGAGGTGCGAATTGAAACACCAACAGTTTTAAATGTACTTTGTTATGTCGTCTGAACCCTAGTTTCATTTTTATCTGTTGTTTAGTGTTTTTTGTTGGTCGATCTTGTTGTTCAGGATTTATCCCCCAAACAACATCATCACTTGATCCTGGTTGTTCAGAGGATAGACCCTAAACAACCTCCCTTTTTCTTTTACTGTGTATCCTCTACGTTTTAAGACACATCCAAACCAATGGATGGTGTACGAGATTCATTTCCCGCACAAAATCCACAGTTTGGGATGTTGTACGAGAAATAAACCCCACACACCATCCCCAAACAAATCTAAAACCACAAACACAAAAGCTTGTGTCATGCGGGATTTAAACTCCGCATGACATACGTTCAAAGTGTCATCAGGAGTTTAAATCCTGCATGACACATTTTTTTTGTTGACCATACCTAAATGCCAAAGTGTAGGTCAGGTTTTAAAACTCGATCTACACCTTCAAACTTTGAACACAAAGACTGTGTCATGCGGGATTTAAACTCCGCATGATTCAATGTATCATGCAGAGTTCAAATCTCGCATGACACAATGTTATCTACACATGCCTTAGACCTAAAAACAAATGCATATGCACATCGGGTTTTAAATTCTGATGTACATTTTGATCTAGCCCTTTAAGATACGCACATCAAAATTTAAAACCTGATGTGCATGTTCATTTTTTCCAAAGTTCTTCCCCATATGTCAATCGGGTTTTAAACCCCGATTGACATATTTATCCATTCATTATAAAAAATACAAATCAGAGTTTAAACTCCGACCTGCATCTGAAAAACCAAAATTTTTTCAACACTAAAAAATGAAAAGTGATACTTCAAAGAAAGATTTTTTTTCCTGATCCGATAGTTGAATATCTTTGATCGTGAAGATGATATTTTTTCCCAAGATTGTATAAAAGGCAGTTTGAATGAGATCTTTCTAACTCTGAAAAGTTTCTCCAAAAATCATATTTTTGTAGTTCATTTGTCAAATGTCAGAATCCTCTCCAAAAAAGAATATGAAGTATAAGTTTCAAGGAGTTGTCTCGGCTACTCAAGTCAAGTCAAATGTGGATGATATCAAAGATACAGAGATCAGGCATGTTGACATGTCCAAATTTCTAGGGAGACTGAACCAGCAACCATTGCCCTCAAACATACAATGTATTTTAGATAGTAATATTCACTTGGTTTCCACCTTCCTGGTGTGAGCTCAAAACCCAGATTTCGTCTTGGCCATGGCAGGGAAGTTTGACAAAGATACTAAGAGTATATCAAATGCTGATGGAAATGTGATCATTAAGTTAGATGCTAACTTCTTTGACTTAGTGTTCAAATGTCTTGACATTGAGGATTATTCTAATCTGTCCATTGAAGAAGGGTATAAGTATTATGATGATCATAGTGAGAAAGGCAAGAAGGTCATTAATACAATATTGCTTAAATCTCCTCATCCTACCATATCAAGATGGCCCAAGAACATCTATATGAGTGAGCTTATTGAGGAGGTTGGTGATCTTGTTACCCTTGTCAACAAGGTAAAGGGCCTCCCAACATCAAATGTTTTCAAAGATTGGATGTTTCAATACATCTATGTCATCAAGAAAGGTGAACAAAAGACATGGTGGGGTCAACAAATCAGTGACTCCATATGTGAGTAGCTAGCTGCAGTGGCAACCACCTTGAGATTCTATATGACTTCCTATCTAGTGTATGTTGCTACTTCTATGAAGCATTTTCTAGGGTTAACTTGTGAAGGTGACAAAAGACTAATTTTCTACATCAATACTATCCTCAACTCACCCTAACAGAGAGCATCAAGCATTTTCAAAGGGTGAATGATGCTTTTTTCTACCATTGTATCTGCCTATTGGACAACGAACTTGAGAAAAAAAGTGTTTGATCAAGCATGGGAATAGGTAAAGAAGTTCAGGTGCATCTTCCTTCAATTCCCCACTTTCACGTACCTAATGGTAGGCTGTTTTAGTAGGCAACCATACATGTTACCCATGTATCCAGGGGATAAGATGGTCTTGATGGAGTTGTGCAAACATGTAATGTATGTTCATGTTAAGCAAGCCGATGCACATCGAGGAGGATTCAAATTCCAGTTTCAAATTGGGAGATATGGTATCTCTACAACTCCAAAAGTGAAAGCTATGGAGACTGAATTGCAATGGGTAACATTGAAGAGATACAAGAGAAGAAAATATTTTGATTATCGTGGCATGAAGAATAAGCTAAAAGGACATTACACTCATGTACACATGATTGAGGATATATGGACTGATTGGAGAACTGATGAAGATATTAGAAGAATGGATTACATTAGGCTTACTCTAGACTAGGCAAGGAATTTCCAACTGGTTGATGTACCTAAGGACATGCAGGATGAAGGAGATGTAGTAGATACTATGTATGTAGGCATCAATATTGCTAATAGACCTCTACCTCCTATTAAATGGTCTCAAAAAGAGCTAACCTCTGTGAGACAAAGATTTTAACCAATTCTTGCAAACACCAATGTGTGGCTGAGTAGTAAAGGTATGAAATTGAAGCCTTTCTTGACAAGCTCCGAGGAAGAACAAACAAAAGGACATCCAGGGAAAAAGGAAGAGTTGAGGACAAAGAACAAGGAGGATACCACTCCTGGTAAGGAAAGACTCAAGTTTGTCTTCAGAACAGGAAGTAAGGGGAAAGGAAGAGAAAAGGAAAGAACTTCTACACAGCAAGGTGTTGAGCAAGAGGAGGCAATAGAAAAGGAGTTACAAGAACCAATTGACAATTCACAAGCCAAGTCTGCTCAAGTGTCATCCCCTCCTTCCACTCCTATGGTTTTAAAGGTGCAAACTTCTACAATTCATGAAATGTCAAGTGCACGACAATCACTAGGTATTCCTGATAATCCTAAGTCACCATTATCAAATGTGTTTGTCCACTCTGTAAGTTCTTCTCTTTCAACACCTGAGAATGAATCTATTTTTGATACCCCATTGGAAAATGTTGACAATATTTTTGTTCCTTTGTCTTCAATGCCTAGTCTTTCAGATGTTCCCTTGTCCATGATCAATTCAATTTCCTAGTTAGATTTTGAAAAATTTCTAGGTTCATCTTCTTCCCAAGTGAATGTCGATGTTAACCCTTCTACCATTCAAACTCAAACACCTCCACTTGTTACTCATACACCACTTGTTTCAATATCCATACAAGATCCACCCATCCCACCAAAGTCACAAGATCTTGCAGTTCCACCTGTGTCCACTCAGACTACAACTATAGAGGTAAAAGGTGATAAATTTGTCCTTCCACCATGGCTTATGCCACATCAACCCAAAACAAAGAAGCAAGTCATTTCACCAAATGACTTTGATTTTGGTCAATTGGTTCCCACAAAGTTGAAAGCAACCAAAAAGGCTAAGACTTTGTTAAGAGTTTTTGTCGATGAATCTAGACACAAATACGCAGAGATTGCTATTCCTTCATCTAACAATATTGACTATGAAAACCATGATTATGTCATCACTAGAGTTGATCTAGGAAAGAAAACCCATGAAGTGCAAAAGAGGACCTTCTAGCACAATTGAATGCTTTGTTAAATAGATATGACAGGGACAAAGTCATAAAGGATCAACTCAAAGTATAGGTTGATCAGTTGAAATCAATTCTTCTCAAAACAACTCATTCATCTAAACAGGTTGAACCTATTGGCACCAGTACAAGCAATGAAGCCTTCTTGAAAGCAGAAAGAATTGGTGCAAAAGTCAAGCAGTGGATGCTTGGATAGACATGGTGCTTGCCCATGGTTCACTACTTATAAGGTCATCCATTGAGCTCTATGATAACCTCGGTAAGGTTAGCAAAGAAACCAATCAAACACTGGAGATTCTCTCACAAGACATGAGCGAGAATGATCCCATACTCAAAACAAAAACTAGTTATCTCGTGGGAAGAAAAACAAGCAGCATTATCTGCTACTATCTTGTTTGGCACTCCAAACCTTGATATGATATTCTCCTTGAGAAAATTACAAACCACTTCAGAAGTGGCATGCTTCACCGGGATGGCTTCCACCCACTTGGTGAAGTAATCAGTTGTCATGAGAACATAACTATGCCCTACACTTGACTGTGGATTTACTGCACCAATGAAGTCAATGCCCCACTACTGAAATAGTTCCTCAATCAATATTGGCTTGAGGGGTAATGCTGCCAACTTGGGTTTCCCCACAAACTGTTGACACAACTCACACTTTGCACCTAGTTGTATGCGTCTTGGAAAAGTGTGGGCTAGTAATACCTAGCTCGCAAGATTTTGTGAGTTGTCACTGAGGTTGAAAAATGTCCACCACATGCTAAACTATGAAAAGACTCCAACAGTTTACCTTGTTGCACCTAATCGACACAACGTAGAAAAATTCCATCAATACTCCTTTTATACAAACTATTGTCCCATAGAATGAAGTTTGCAGCCTTGAGTTTGATCGTCCTCTTCTCTTTGTAGGACAAGTATTCAGGACATTCCCCATAGGTGAGGAAGTGTGCAATATTTGAGTACCATTCATCTGTTGTACTGACGAACAAAACTGTGGGAAATAACTCATCATTTGCTTCTTCCTCATCAGTTGTTTCTTTCGGTACAATATCAGCAATCAACTGACACAATATTTTCCCATGAACCAACTTGGTTGGCTTGATATCTAGATCATACTTTTGGATCTTAGCAATCCAGTTGCCCCTCTCACTCCCAAACTCTTGCTGAGTTAAGATAGACTTAACTGCTGAATCATGTACTAATACAGTGGTGTGGGAGGTCAAAATGTAATACCTGAAATGTTTGACTACCTTGACCACAGGATAGGCATGTTTCTCCATTGCTAAATATTTGAGTTCATGAGCCTTGAAAGGACAACTCATAAACATAATTGGAGATTTGATGACTTCCTTGTTTTGTTGTACCAGAATGGCTGACAGGGTGTGCTCGGAAGCATAGCTATACATAATGAAATCCTTAGTGCAATCCAAGCAGATCAAAACCAAAGCATGTGCAATTGCTTCCTTGATATCATTAAAAGCTTCTTTACCTTCCGCACTCCATCAGAAAGTAGACTTCCCCTTCATCATATCAACAATATGACGAGTCTTTTCTGCAAACTCTAGAACAAACCTTTGTAGAAAATTCACCTTCCCAAAGAAAGAGTGTACTGTTGTCTTACTTGAAGGAAAAGTAAGACCCTAGATAGATTTGACCTGCTCAGGATCAATCTTGGTACCTTTTGTAGACACAATGTGTCCAAGAAGCTTACCTTTTGTTACCCCAAAAATAGATTTTTTGGGATTGAGGGAAATACCATGCCGGCGGTATTTTTCCAAAACTTGTTGTAAGTGATGAGCATGATCTAAACGATTCTTAGAAAAGATAGTTAGATCATCAAGGTATACAACATTGAACTTACCCATTTCATCACGGAAGGCTAGGTCCATTGCTCTTCGAAAAGTAGCGCTAGCATTCATCAGTCCAAAAGGCATTTTATGATACACAAAAGTACCCCATGGAGTGGTGAAAGCGGTCTTATGCTGGTCTTCTTCACTAACCTCCACCTAATTGTATCCTGAGAAGTCGTCTAACATAGACAACATTTCTAAACCCATCATTGTTTGAAGGGCTTGATCCATCACCGACAGTGGGTAATTATCTTTTAAAGATGACTGATTCATACTTCAGAAATCCACATAAATGTGTATTTCTCCATTCTTCTTTCTCACTGGCACAATATTGGCTATCCACATAGAATGATGGATAGGGAAAATTATTCTGGCATTGAGCATCTTCTGAATCTCAACGAGAATGGTACCTAAGATTTTGGATTATATTGTCTTTGCTTTTGCTTGTGAGGTAGAGATCTTGTCTGGAGGAGAATCTCGTGTTGGACTTCTTTCAGACGAAAAGATTTCAAGTCGTCATACGAGTAAGCCAACACATCAATGTACTGACGTAAGAGTGTTACAAACTTATTCTTTTCTTCCATCGTGCAACATTTCCCAATATTAACTAATTTGGGACCACTTTATGTACCAAGATTGACTTGCTCAACCTCAGTTGATGACTCTGAACCGGATTGTTGTTGATGTTTGATGTAGCAGTCGTGCTTATCAAAAAGTTTGTCAAGAGAAACCAAACCTTTAGGAATATTAATCCCCTTTAGTTGCAGTATTTCTTCACCAGTCTTTGGATCTACTTTAGAAATAGATTCTCAAGAAAGAGAGTCACTTCCTTCGAAATACAACTCGTTGAAATTTTCTCTCTTCTCCAAGAATGAGATGATTTGATCATCACTATTGAAGATTTGCTAGTGGGTAGAATTGTTTAGAACACTTGGTCGAAAGACCAACTCAATGGTATATTTACTCCCCTTGAAATCCTTATGTGGGACCATAAGAGTAGCTGACACAACCAAAGAATTTGCTTTGTCACCGTATTCCCTTGGAACAGTAGAAATGTTGAAAGCATCAAAATCATCTATGCAATCCTAGACTCAATTGTGGTAATGCCTTAGTATTTCATTCTTTGACTGGTAAAGATTTCTTACTTGGCAAACAATCAACTCAACTTCACCTTGTGCACGAAGATTTTTGATTCCCTTGTTTTTTGCAACATCCATGCCTAACAACAAAGACTCATACTCAACGATGTTGTTGGTATTGTCAAATTGTAATTTGAAGGAAAAAGGGAAAGTTTCTCCTTTGGGGGATAAGATGACTATCCCTGCTCCAGATCCAGTGGAGTAACATCTACCATCAAATTCTAAAGTCCAAACATCATCTGAACTTTCCATCTTTGTAGTTTCAAAATCTGGATTTTCTTTGGTTGAAGAGGAAGAATCATCTGTTATGTGATCCTCATTTGAATCTTCATCAGATGACTCGGGAAGTTCATTAGTTGTCAGAAAATATGTGCCCATTCCAGAAGACTCAAACAAGATCTGAGCTTTTGGATCTTCAGATTTTGTCACGGTGTATTTGGACTCTCTTTCTAGAAGAAACTTTTGCATAATACCTTTGACAGGTATTCTTACTTCTGACCAATCTAGGTTTATCTCCCCGCCAACATCCTTACAGAAATTCCATCCCAGTAATATCCCATATGAGGCTGGGACATCAGCTACCAAGACTGTCATTTTGATCCTCTTTTCAGGGAAAGCTGTGAATGAGAACTATGCATCCTTGATCTGCCCTATGAGAGGCACTTGTTTTGTCTCCATGGAAAAATAGAGACCAAAAGTTTTTGTTAATGTCAAACCCAAAGCATTGGCTACTTTGGTGGGCATCACATTATCAGAAGCACCTGAATCCATGATGTAATTACTGAGTTTATAGTCGCTAACAAGCAAAGAGATATAAAATGGTTCTATTTTCCCTGTAGTGAACGAAGGACAAGAAACTAGGTTGCTCTGGGTAGGTCTTGTTTTAGGAGCAACAGGGGTAGCTTTGGAAAAATCCTGGCCATTAGGGCACCTTTACTTTTGACAAATTTAGCTAATCTATCAAATTGATCAGGATTAGCTTGTAGGTATTCAACCTCTGACATTTAAGCTTGTAGGCTGAGTCAAGCACTAAGAATCTGGTTACCATCATTAAGAAACTGGTTGATGAGAATCAAAGGACCTCACACAAAGCATTGTATGATGCATTGTGAGCATATCGTATTACACCCAAACGTGCAATTGATATCTCACCATTTCAACTTTTATATGGTCTGAATGCCGAAATACCAATCACATTGGAGTTGCTCCCTTTGAAGTTGGCCAAGGCCATAGAAGATGGAACTTTTGATAGTTCTATTGACAAACGTGTGACGTTTCTTTCTGAACTTGAGGAACAACGCGTAAAGGTGGTGGATCGTGTTAGGTCTCAGAAATGCAGGTTGTCAATCCTAAGGGGATGCCAAGCTCTATGTTTAGATTGGCAACGTTTCTGAACTAACTTGACGAAATCAACCTTCAAGGTTAGTTGATTTCCTTCGCTTTAGGTCCTGCTATACCTAGGTGGGTAAACCTTGGAAAATTAAAGCAGATTGAATGTGAATGCGTGGACTAACTAAATCTATCTACAGTGGCACAAGATGTAGGATAGATGAAATGCTTGCTAACTGACTTTAGGTTTAATGTCTAATGAGTAATTGGTAGAAATTGTATAAGCAATGTCAAGGTAAAAGGTTTTAAGTAAAATAAGACTAGTGCCTTGTTGGGTAACAGAGTCAGTTTGAAGGACCAGGACTAATGGTTTCCTAATGGTAATAATTCTAGTTGTTTGGCACAGTTTTAGTTTATAGCTTGTATAAACGTGCAAGTAAATGACTGACAGACTCTTCTTGATAATCCAACCAAATAAAATCAGATATCTTATAATTCACCAGAAGATACTTTAATCCTTACTTGAAGGAACCAAATGAAATGAATAGACAAGATTAACAGATAATATTTATTGGAGACAGAATGGCAATCTAATTGTATGGCCCTACTTAGTAATCCAAGCTTAATACTTCCAGGCTACTGTAATTAAATCAGAAGGGTTTAATTCCTCAAATGGATACCAACCTATTTAATCACACAGATACAGCAAATGTGTATTGACAGATCAAATATATACTTGATATGTTTAATCTGAATATCAAGGAAATGCAGAAATGGAGACAGCCACACAACTGAATAATCTTAACAAACAACTGATACCAAAGCAGAACCACTGAATTAGAGAACTTCAAACTTCTTCTTCAAATAAAATATGCAACATAGTCATTTTGAAACATTGTATCTATGATGTATCTGAATATATTCTACTGCTGATGATCTCTCATCCTCGATTGTTTGGACTTATATAGATATTTCTATGAAGAGTCATAACTCTTCAATAAGTCTTTTGGGAACTTTAACAAACATTAACAATTATAACATAATTATGATTAGGCTCTATTTAGCCACAAGTAGACTTTTGCCAAGTAATCCAAGTAATCCTGCTCACGATGAGAATCAGTAAGGTGAACAACACTTCTGGCAATTATGTCAAGTGTAATCATACTCTCTAATTGTTTGCAAACTTCTTTGGACGCAGAGGCTTTGTCTTTCAGAGCTCCTGTGGCTTTGTGTAATATACTTTGACAATCAATAATCCATTCTTCCTTGCTCTTCACCTCTCCATTGTCTTTAAATATCCTGGGCACTCCTGCGTTTGAGGCATCATTTCCTTCCTTAGCATCAGCTTTAAGTTTGTCATAGTAATTTTGATGCTGTTTGAGAAGTGCTTTTGCATCAGAGATATCTGTACTATCAGCAGTACTTCTGTTTTGTATCTCAGTCAATTTTTCTCGTATTCTCTTTTCAAGTCTTTCATGTTCTTGAACTGCTTTATGATTCTCTGAGAAGTTATCCAAAAACTGGTTTAACCACCGCACCATGTCTGCATACCTGCTCTGCAGTATTGTAACAAATGCATCCATCTGAATTTGAGTTGCCTGATCAGGGGATAACACTTGAATGCCCTGTGAGCTCTCACCTTGAGTTATTCTTTTTGTGGACTGGCCAAAAGTACTTTTAACAGCGTCCTTCAAGTAATCATTTTCTTTTGTCAGTCTTTCACAACTCAATTTGTATGCATCTCTTTCTTTGATCAACATTTGAGCTTGTGCTTTATTCAATTTTGCAACATTGATGCCAATGTCTGCTGTAATTATAGGGTCAGTTTCCCCTGCTTTCAAAGTCATAACGTGGCCAAAAGTCTTTTCAGTATCAATGATGGCCATCTTCTTATGGGGAGGGTATAACGCCCATATCATCAAGGAATTTTCGTCATTGTTATACCTTGTTCCCATATATACTTCATTAACTCCTTCTGGAGTAAGTTTATACTTATCATCTGTGTTATTCAGAAAACTGTCAAAAACCAAAGCAGAATTTAAATCCAGACCGAGAAAAATCATGACCCCTGCATCTTTAAGTAACTGTCTACCTTGCTAGGTGTCATGTCTTGCATCTCTTTATCTATTGTTTCCTTCAGCATGTCTAATAGTTGTTTTTCATTATCAGCAGAGACATCATCTACTGACTCTCTGATTTCTTTCCCTTTGTATTTATACAAAAATGATTTAAATTCCTTTGATTGAATAAACTTATCATCTGAAATGAAAGAATCATAGGCTGTTTGGCGTGGATCCTCATCAGCAGACCCCTCCTCATCATGTAGTACAACAGGAGGCTGATATTGTTGCATTTTTCTCTTGGACACCTCTACCTTTTTGTCTAGTGGCTGTTCTTGCTCTGCCAGTTCTTCATCTTCAGAGGACACAACCTCAATTTCTGCTAACTGCTTTTTCTTTTCATTTAGATCCCTGTTATATTTTTCTACCACCAATTCGACTTCTGCTTCTTCTAAATTTCTAATGACATCATCATGTGGATAATGTATGTGCATGTATCCACTGAGATTCTGTTTTCTTCTTGCAGAGTCAATAAAGCCTTCAGGGTCAAATCCTTTTCTCATCTCAGCAGTCATCATGTTATAATGCATCAATTTATCCAGAATGAGATTGTAACCTTCTTTTGAAACTACAGTAAAATCTCCAAAACATAAGGTGCTGGGCATAAACGATTGTTTGTCAAGTGAACTCAAATGCATCACATTTGAACAATGCATTTGCCTGATTATCTCCAGATATGCAAGCCTGTCAGGGACAGTCTTGGGCAATATGAATGGAGCATCCTCAAAACCATAAACTCTGATCATAGTAGCATCTTCAAAACAATACCAGTCTCCCCAATTATGAGTGATAGTAGGGGGCCACCAAAATCTTTTGGTCTGAGGAATCTTTTTATTTCAGTTGAAATTGAATATTCACAGGGGTGATTAAAATATCTATACAGTACTTTTACACAATGCTCTTCAAATTGAGCATAGCTGGAATGGGCATATCTACTATCCCAAATTCTGGTCCACAGTTGTACAGGTATCTTTTCCCCTTTCTTATCTGCAGCAACAACTTGAAACTCAGTTGGCCATAACCCTACCTCCTGGCCATAATACAACACCATGTGCATAAGCATTGAGTAATGCTCAAAAGAGCATGCTGGAGCACTGTTTTTTATTGCAGATAGACCAGAGTCCATTCTATTAGCAATATAGGAAGCATAATCAAATTGCCTTGCAGTATGACACTGAATGTCAAAGGCTATGACCATCAGAGGAATGGTCATGAAATCAGGGACCTCTGAACCTAGGATTTGGCCTACAGAGAAATAGGTATATTGTATATATGGTTCAAATATGGCTACATGAAAGGGAGGGCCATCATTTTCAGTTAAGGGCATCACTTCTCCTTCAACCCTGGGCCTATGAATGGGCAACCTCCATCCATTGTAAGTTGTGTCCATTCTCCAATACTCCTTATCCAGATCTTCATAAATGATAGGGACAGTGCATAAATCATCTAAATCAAAAACCTCACAAATAGCATTTTTTGACAAATGCACAATTGGTTCTCCCTGTGGGTTGCAGATGGCTTTTAGGTTTGAATCATAATGTCTAGCAAGCAATTGAAGGAGTTCCACCTTCAGGAATACATTGGGTACAACCAGTTTTCCTAAATTCATGTGCCATGGGTTTGACACAGGAGCATTCCTAAACCTTCTATTGTAGTGGAATCTAAAAAGTTCATATCCCCGAATTGGGGTCCAAATATCTCCCAGGCGTTTGTGTTTATCTTCTAATTTCTCCACTTTTGCCCTGAGTCGGGCAGACCTTCTGGCCTTGGGAGTTGACCCAGACAATTGGTCAATTAGGTCCCGGTTCAGTTTTCTTTCTTTTACTTTCTCCTCAGGGGTTTGTTCAATTTTTTGTTTCTTGGGCTTACTGGTTTCCCCTTGTAACTTTTTGCCTTTTCCCTTCCCCGGATTTTCCATTTTAAAACTTTGGCAGAGAATTTAAATACAGGCTATACAGTGGTTTGTGTATATGTACCTGTCGTTTGGTGGCTGGAATTGGAATCCTCTGCTTTCGCCTTAAGAGTTCTTCTGTATTCTCTTCTCGGACGGTTTTTTGCAACTATAATGATCATAGAAATTTCATAGCCGTTTGTATTTAATCATCTGATTAATTCAATGTTCATCGCTGTGAAATGTCACATCGCCATAACTCCTCTTATCGGCATGAATTTTGAAATGTCTGGGCGATCTTAATGTTTTTATGGCGTGAACAGTCAATCGGCGTGACCCCTCAATTGTATTCCCGACGCTATGTAATGTCATATCTTCAAGTGGGCGTGACCATCGGCATGACTTCCTTCATTGCCATGTGATTTAGATTTCACTCCGAAGTAATGAGTCTTACCGATATGATTTATTTATCGGGGTGATTAATACTATCGGGATGACATAATTATGTTTCCCCAACTTTTGTTGTCCCACCGATAGTCATGTTACTTTGGATCAGAATGACTGTTTTAATGTCTTGCCGCTAGAGCATACCCATCGGAGTGAAACATACTATCGGGATAGCTTTCAAAAGATAACCCGATCCGAATCATCTCACCGATGGTTCTTTCATATTCTTTATCGGGCAGAGTATGTCAAAGTATCACCGATACCTTTTGATTGCCGTGACTTGTGAATCGGCGAGACCTAATTCCCTTGTCCCGATATGTTGAGTCATCCCGACAGATAATAGTATCGCTGTGAGTCTTGCCAAAAGCTCTCTTATCGCCAAGACATTTAGTATCGGAAACTTCTTTGTATCTTATCCCGATAGTTTACTTCTTGCCGATGGTCGTTTGCTTCATTACCTCCGCAGGATGTTCGGTGAGACTCTTGTCGAAATACTTTATCGGTATGATATATACCGTCGGGGCAACTTTTAAAAGGTCATCCGATAGTTGTCTATCATACCGATCGGTATGACCACTCGCTTTTCTTGCCGATGTAAAGTCATCGGTATCACTTATTCCATCAGTGACTTCCATAGATCTCCTTCCGATCTGCCTTCTCACGCCGATGGTTATTTTGAAATGATTCCTTATGTATCGGTGTAGACAAAACAATATCTTGCCGATAGATTGACCTTGAAGAAATTTAACACTGCTCATCTATAGACACCTTGTGAGATGAATTAAATTTTTATTATGATTTTTTGGGATATTTTTTAGGATTTTGTTCAAATATGATGGAGTGAGAAGACAGTAAAATTTTTAAATTTTTACTGCCCTAACAGATCGCATTACAGAACATCAAAGTCAAGTGAAGAAACTATTTGACAAGAAGGCGAAACCCCAGAGTTTTCAAATCGACGATCAAGTCCTATTGTGGAACAAAAGAAGAGAACCAAAAGGAATGCATGGAAAGTTCGATTCCTTGTGGAGGGGCCCTTTTGTTATTCATAAACTTTGGTGAAAATAGATTTCTTTTGGAATATCAAGACGAAACACCTTTTTTGCTGCCTCACCGCAGACAACATTTGAAGCTTTTCTCACAATTAAGTGACAGATAAGTTTATACTTTATGTATAGTTTTTGTGGTCTTTTTGTTCAGTTAGTTTGTTCTGTATTTTTTTGCTTGACTCTATAACCCAATAGTTGGATTAAGGCACTTAGAGTTCTGAGATTCTTCCCCCTTCGATCGTTTCAAAGAATGATCGAAGGAAGCTCCCCAGTTAGAGCCAACAGTTATAGCACACTCAATTCATGGGATAACCCCAAAAAAACTTGTCTGTATCGTAGCCCACATCCTCTAAGCACACAAATTGAGACATTTTTAGGTTGTCTCTAGCGTGGCTTGATCCCTCGAAGAATCTCTTTGATTTTCGATCAAGGTTCATTTTGAGTATTTTGGCATTTTTTCGTTTTCCCCAGTGTTAGTAATTTTTGCCTACTAAGTTGTCAATGCAAAAATAAAATTTGCATTTGCATGATGTTTGTCAATGTAAAAATAAAATTTGCATTTACACATAAGTTGTAATTGTAGAAAAAATTTCCACAATTACACTCCTATGCTAATACGCTCGACATTAATGGCGTCCTGAGTTAAAAGATTTTCAAAATCTTTTATTGGTTTATATGTGCTTTTCTTTTTTCTTTTCCTCTCTTTCTCATTTGTAAATGTTAGTTCTTCCCTGCGTCCATGCCCTAGTTCTTGTGATTACCTCAATTGTTAGCACTTCGATTTGTTTCATTTTCGCTCAGGCACAGGTATGTCATCTCTTTCTTTTCTCTGTGTTAATTTTTTCTTTAGCTTTATGTATTGTTTTAACGTTTCTTTTAGTAAATGTGTTCTTTGTTTTCATTCTAAAAATAGGCTTTTCTATTTTGAAGAACCCTTGTGGTCATTTTAAATGTGCTTTGTTATGTCATCTGAACCCTAGTTTTATTTTTATCTATTGTTTAGTGTTTTTTGTTGGTCAATCCTATTGTTCGAGATTTATCCCTCGAACAACATGATCACTTGATCATGGTTGTTTAGAGAATAGACCATGAACAACCTCCCTTTTTCTTTTATTATGTATCCTCTGTGTTTTAAGACACATCCAAACCAATGGATGGTGTGCGGGATTCATTTCCCACACAACACCCACAGTTTAGGATGTTCTGTGGGAAATAAACCCCGCACACCATCCCCAAACAAATCTAAAACCACAAACACAAGGGATTTAAATTCTGCATGACACAAGTTCAAAGTGTCATGTGGAGTTTAAATCCCACATGACACGTTTTTGTTGTCGACTAGACCTAAATGCCAAAGTGTAGGTCAGTTTTAAAACTCGATCTACACCTTCAAACTTTGAACACAAAGACTGTGTCATGTGGGATTTAAACTCTACATGACACAAGTTCAATGTGTCGTGTGGAATTTAAATACCGCATGACACAATGTTATCTACACATGCCTTAGACCTCAAAACAAATGCATATGCACATCGGGTTTTAAATTCTGATGTGCATTTTGATCTACCCCTTTGAGATATGCACAGCGGAATTTAAAACCCGATGTGCATGTGCAATTCTCCGAAGTTCTTCCCCATATGTCAATCGGGTTTTAAACCCCGATTGACATATTTATCCATGCATTGTAAAAAATGCAGGTCAGAGTTTAAACTCTGACCTACATTTGAAAAACCAACATTTTTCTAACACTAAAAAATGAAAAGTGATACTTCAAAGAAAGATTTTTTCCTGATCCGACAGTTGAGTATCTTTGATCATGAAGTTGATATTTTTTCCTAAGATTGTATAAAAGGTAGTTTGAATAAGATCTTTCTAACTTTGAGAAGTTTCTTCAAAAATTATATTTTTGCAGTTCATTTGTCAAATGTCAAAATCCTCTCCAAAAAAGAAGATGAAATATAAGTTTCAAGGAGTTGTTTCGGCTACTCAAGTCGAGTCAATTGTGGACGAGATCAAAGATACAGAGATCAAGCATGTTGACATGTCTAAATTTCTATGGAGACTAAACCAGCAACCATTGCCCTCAAACATGCAATGTGTTTTAGACAATGATATTCACCTAGTTTCCACCTTCTCGGTGTCAGCTCAGAACCCGGATTTCATCTTGGCCATGGCGAGGAAATTTGACAAAGATACTAGGAGTATATTACATGCTGATGGAAATGTGATCATTAAGTTAGCTAACTTCTTTGACTCAGTGTTCAAATGTCCTGACATTGAGGATTATTCTAATATGTCTGTTAAAGAAGGGCATAAGTATTATGATGATCATACTGAGAAAGGAAAGAAGGTCATTAATACAAGATGGCTTAAATCTCCTTGTCCTACTATATCAAGATGGCCCAAGAACATTTATAGGAGTGAGTTTATTGAGGAGGTTGGTGATCCTGTTACCCTTCTCAGCAAGGTAAAGGGCCTCCCAACATCAAATATTTTCCAAGATTGGATGTTTCAATACATCTGTGTCATCAGGAAAGGTGAACAAAAGATATGGTGGGGTCAGCAAATCAGTGACTCATATGTGAGAAGCTAGCTTCAGTGTCAACCACGTTGAGATTCTATATGACTTCCTATCTAGTGTATGTTGTCACTTCTATGAAGCATTTTTTAGGGTTAACTTGTGAAGGTGACGGAAGGCTAATTTATGTACATCAGTACTATCCTCAACTCACCCTAATAGAGAGCATCAAGCATTTTAGAAGGGTGAATGATGCCTTTTTCTACCACTATATCTGGTTGTTGGACAAGGAACTTGAGAAAAAGAGAGTGTCTGATCAAGCCTGGGAATAGGTAAAGAAGTTCAGGTGCATCTTCCTTTAATTCCCCGCTTTCACATACCTAAGGGCGAGCTATTTCAGTGGGCAGCCATACATGCTACCTAGGTATCCAGGGGATAAGATGGTCTTGATGGAGCTATGCAAGAAGGTAATGGATGTTCATGTTAAGCAAGTCGACGCATAATGAGGAGGATTCAAATTTCAATTTCAGATTGGGAGATATGGTATCTCTACAACTCCAAAAGCGAAAGCTATAGAGATAGAATTGCAATGGGTAACATTGAACAGTTACAAGAGAAGAAAAGATTTTGATTATCGTGGCATGAAGAATAAGCTGAAAGGACACTACACTTATGTACACATGATTGAGGATATCTAGGCTGATTGCAGAACTGATGAAGATATCAGAAGAATGGATTACAATAGGCTTAATCTAGACCAAGTAAGGAATTTCCAACTGGTTGATATACCTGAGGACATGCAAGATGAAGGAGATGTAGTAGATACTGCATATGTAGGCATCAATATTGCTAAGATCCCTCTACCTCCTATTTAATGGTCTCAGAAAGAGTTGACCTCTTTGAGATAAAGATTTCAACCAATTCTTGCCAACACCAATGTGCGGCTGAGTAGTAAAGGTATGAAATTGAAGCCTTTCTTGTCAGGCTCTGAGGAAGAACAAATAGGACATCCAAGGAAAAAGGAAGAGTTGAGGACAAAGAACGAGGATACCACTCCTGGTAAGGAAAGACTCAAGTTTGTCTTTAGAACAGGAAGTAAGGGTTAAGGAAAGGAAAAGGAAGGAACTTCTACATGATAAGGTGTTGAACAAGAGGAGGCAGCAGAAAAGGAGTTACAAGAACCAATCAACAATTCACAATCCAGGCCTTCTCAAGTGGCATCCCCTCCTTCCACTCCTATGGTTTCAAAGGTGCAAACTTCTACAGTTCATGAAATATCAAGTACACGACAATCACCAGTATTCCTGATAATCCTGAGTCACCGTCATCAAATGTGTCTGTCCACTCTGTAAGTTCTTCTCTTTCAACACTTGAGAATTGGTCTATTTTTTATACCCCATTGGACAATGTTGACAATATTTTTGTTCCTCTGTCTTTAATGCCTAGTCTTTCAGATGTTCCCATGTCCATGATCGATTCAATTTCCTAGTTAGATTTTAAAAATTTTCTAGGTTCATCTTCTTCCCAAGTGAATGTCGATGTTAACTCTTCTTCTATTCAAACTCAAACACCTCCACTTGTTAATCATACACCACTTGTTTCAGTATCCATACAAGATCCACCCATCCCACCAAAGTCACAAGATCTTGCAGTTCGACCTGTGTCCACTCAAACTACAACTGTAGAGGTAAAAGGTGATAAATTTGTCCTTCCACCATGGCTTATGCCACATCAACCCAAAAGAAAGAAGCAAGTTGTTTCACCAGATGACTGTGATTTTGGTCAATTGGTTCCCACAAAGTTGAAAGCAACCAAAAAGGCTAAGACTTTGTCAAGGGTTTTTTGTCGATGAATCTAGACACAAATATGCAGAGATTGCTTTTCCTTCATTCGACAATATTGACTATGAAAACCCTGATTATGTCATCACTAGAGTTGATCTAGGAAATCAAACCCATGAAAGTGAAAAAGAGGACCTTCTAGCACAACTGAATGCTTTGTTATATAGATATGATAGGGACAAAGTCATAAAGGATCAATTCAAAGTACAGGTTGATTAGTTGAAATTAGTTTTTCTCAAAATAACTCAGTCATCCGAACAGGTTGAACCTATTGGCACTAGTATAAGCAATGAAGCCTTCTTGAAAGCAGAAAGAATTGGTGCAAAAGGTCAAGCAATGGATTCTTGGATAGACATGGTGCTTGCCTAGGGTTCACTACTTATAAAGTCATCCATTGAAATCTATGATAACCTAGGCAAGGTTAGCAAAGAAATCAATCAAACACTGGAGATTCTCTCACAAGACATGCAACTAATTGAGCAAGATCTTGACTCTTGGAACAAGCTGAGAGATTTCAAAATTGAGGTGTTGATTGAACACGGGATCATCCCCGATAGGAGAAAGTATGTAGAGTATCAGGAGGCTATGATACACAAAAAGGATATAATTGAAGGCCTGATACTCGATCTGAAAAAGGACCTTGAAAGGGGAGAAAACAAGGATCAAGACATTTCTGATGAGCTGGCAGATCTACCATGTCATATGCTTGATGACAACCAACAGACACTCCTTGAAGATACATTCATTCAGGAATTCACCAACCTGGTGCAAACAGAAGTTGAAACCAAAGTCTTTTTATTGGCTTCACTTGACAGGTTGATGGAGATCTAGAGAATTTTGAATAGACTACAGAAGTTACTGAATAAGAACAAGAGCATAGCTGTTACCCTCACCGATTCCATCACTCGGGTGCTTATTATCTCCAAGCATACACCAGGGCCATACAATAGTGAAGTACAAGCCACTATGAGAAGATATGAAGAATTCTTGGAGAAGGATCAACTTGGATAATTTTCATGTTTTAGTTTCCAAGCTTTGTAAATTTTGATTGACAAAATCCATGTCATTTTGAAAAATTAGAATACATGGATTTGTGAGACAGAGTCATAAGTCAATTAGGACTCAGTTTTTGAATAAGTCAAAGTAGTTGTAGATTTCCTATTTTTTCTCTTAGCCTCTCCCAATAAATAAAGAGGGTCTCTTATGTAAAGATTATCTTTTAGTTATTAAAGCGAAGCACTGCTGAATTGAAGAGCATTTTGAGACTTTGTGTACAAGCTGTAAATCATAATTTTATCAATAATAAGAAAAGCAAGCGGGCATTCAAATTGTGTTTTGGAATAAACTTGTGATACATTAGAGATGTTCTTATGTCTTTTCCTTTTCACTTTCTTATACAATTGATCAAATCGTAGTGTGAGTTCATATAATCTGGGAGGTGATCTAAAGCTGATTTTGGAGTCTTTGTGCTACAACATTATCTTTGGAGTTTATGTTTTATGTTCGTGAGTGGAAAATATTAGAAGACTTTGAGATGCTAGTCATTTTATGTGTTCATTAATCTCTTGATAGCATATGGTGGAGACTTTGGGCTGCACTATATTCTATACATTTCCAACTTCAATTTAGTGAAAGAAGCAACAAAAGACTTTGTGCTTTTGTGGGTTTCTTGGCTACTTTACTCTGGTATCATCTTGAATATTCTTATGTTTATTCAATTTGGATATTGTTTATTATTGTTCCAGCAAGTAGTTTTTAATTTTATCATACTTTGTGTTAAGAAGAAACATCTTTTCTGAAAAAAGAGAAATAGATGATATGGATCCATCCACAGGTTAGTTTGTAGTGTACATAAATCTAGTTAGCTACTTGTTGATTGTAGTGAACAATAAGAAGGGAGCCCCCCCTTTCTGAGAGGAGAGATTAAATATCATTATACTCTGGTTGATATAACCATTTTGTTCTTAGTTAGCTTATAACAAAATATTCACCCAACAACTTGGCAGGCATATCCAAGACTTCCAAAAGATGGAGTTAGAGTTCACATCAAAAGGGAAGCAAATAGTTTTGAAAGATATAAATAATGGTGCACCAAGGGGTATGACAACCAAGAGGATGGAGGTTCAGATCGGTTGTGGGACAAATATTATAACTTGTGAGGCATGTGATTTTTAGTAGGATACACTTCTTGGACCAGCACCTAATGATAAGCATCCAACAATTAAAGAAGATGTACATGAGAGCTACGAAGTCACCACCAAGACATATGAAGAAAATACTGATCTTATGATTATGACCATCAGTCCATTATCTTCACATGATTTTGGGAATGACAATTGTGAGAAGCCCTATCTTGTTGATACTCAAGATTTGATAGCTAAGCATGAGGTAGCGGTTGTGGATCTAGGCTACACACAAGTTAATTTTGTAAATCATAGCATAGAGAATGTTGTGAAGACTCAAAACATGTGAGGGATGGCTACAGAGGGCTAAGGAAGCCAAGTTGTTAGCCACTCAAGCAAAACAACACCTACAAAAGATTAAGGAACAATTTGTTCACATGGATCATGAAAGAAAACAACTAAATACATTTCTTTATCAAATTTCACTTCTTCAAAGGGAAGAAATTACGATGTATGATTTTGAAGACAAATAAAAAAATCATTTTAATCAGATGATATTAATCATAGGCCCCATGAGTCATATCTTTTGGAGAGTCAATTCATGGTTAAGGAAGAGGAAGTTGTGCATACACTTTGTGGACTAGCAAATAATGATAGGTATGTGTGTGTGGAGAAGAACATTCTTTATTCAAATTTGATGAAAAACTTGACGATTCAGGGAGAGCTCAATGAGTCTACTTGTATTTTGGCACTATACCATTATGATTCTTTGTTTGGGCATAATGTTGTCCTAGCTTCAAAACTTGAAGAGGATGTCGTGGAGGTATCCAATTTTGAGAGTTATATGCATGCATATTTTAGATTTCAAATGGACTATAATCCAAGGCATGGAAGAGAGGATGAGAACATGAAATTTTTAGACTTAATCCATTCGTTTTCATCGTACATCTTGATGATTAGTGGTCGTTCTACATTTTTTATCATGAAGTTTTCATACTATGCATTAATGTTTGCAGCTGATTGGATGGATTTGTGTGCATGGGATTGTCACTACAGTCCCTGGAGGTTAAATGATGATGAGACCTTATCAATTTATGACAGAAAAAACATTCCCAAGATGATTATAGGTCTGATTTTTAATTTTACTAGTGTTGTTTTGATTTGTACCAACAATCTAGAGTGGATATGCATGCTTGATTATGCACATATGATGGACACCTTTCACTTCCATATGCAACAATCCAGGTTTAGATGGATAGCTTGTGATGGTCACTTGATAAGAGACACTTATCCTTTCATTTTTTAGTTTATATGATGGTGCAATAATTTGGGATCCCGATATTTGTATGATTGGTACATTGCTTTTCTTTGTGAGTTGCTTCACATTTTTTGGTTGGATAACATTTGCATCAAAGTGGCTTTATCTGAATTTGCACGTCTAAATAGGGTGCCATCATAGCCCTTATGGTAAAGTGTCATTGCCAAGCTATGACGGATTCAGGGTTTCGAGTTCTTAGATGTGAGGCATGATTTTGGATTTGGACGGGGGATGTGGGATGTGGAATTAGGTGATTTAGGTTTGTGGGATTTAGGCAGATAGATTGGTGATTTATATTGAGTTGGAGGATTCTTGATTTTCCATACTTGGGATGGTGGATTAGGGAGTGTGGATTTTGGATTGGGATGGTGATTAGGACCAACATGAACTTGTACAAGTTAGAAGGTGGTGGACACCTATTATATGAAATACAGACTTTGATTGATTGCTTCCTTGTGACATTTTTCTTTGATCATATTTAGTGCTTCACTTTTCTTTGGGAGCCATATCACTTTTGGGATTCTCTTTTGATTTATGAATTCATGTTGCCTTTTGGATTCATTTAGATCTTTTACTTGATTTTGATTTTCTACTTGTTTCTTATTGGGTGCTTGATGTTGATCCTTTGCTTCAATGTGACTCTTCGCTTGATATGATGTATAAGCATGTTGGTCCAAATCAATTGGTTTAGGATGTGGGAGATAAAGGTTGATGGGATGATTGGTGGTAGGAGTGAAAGGGGGAGTGGTGACAAGATTATTGCAAGGGCTATGAATGACCTCTATGATGATGTTTGCATTGGATGAGGTTGCCCCAACAATCATTGAGGTGTCATCATTTGATTGTTTGTTGGAAGGCGTGTAGCTAATGCCGTAATGTCCTTGTTGGCATATACTTGAACATGTTCTAAGATTCCTTTCTCGCGAAGGCCCAAGCCTTTTCCATTGTAACCCATGACTTGGCAAAGTTGTTTTTCGATGGGATATTTACTGCTTTTGAAACAAGATGAAAATCCATCTCTGGGCAACCATGACTTGCTAGAGAGATCTATTTGCTCATTTTCAAGAAGGCCATATCGTAAGGTGTTTGATCCAAGCTGGTAAGATATTTGTGCATTCTCCTTATCAGTGATTATGGTATCTTGACTAATGATATGCTCCATGCAATCAATCTTATCTTGTGCATCCTCATGCTTGATGGAATACATGTCATTTTTTTTATTGTCTATGTGTCCAAGGTAGGCAAGTGTCTTATCTTGGGAATGGAGGTTGTTGGAGTATGGATGTGATCAACTTCAACTTTGTGTCCATGGATGGGATACAGGTGGATGAGGGGATCATTTTGTTCTTCTTGGTCATAGATGGGATCGTGATCAAAGATTGGACTAGTTTGGATAGGATTTTGATCAAATATTGGATTAGTTTGGGGTTCTTGACCATCTATGGGGAATGTTTGGGGAACTTGATTTGGATTCAGTATAGAGCTTGTTTCATCATGTTTTGGTCTTGGCTCTTAACATAGATCCGCTGGTTAGGATAACAGGATGTGAGTTTGGATAAGAATGGGGGATTCTTGTATGGGATCAAGATCTTGTAATGACAATAATGGATCTTGGATAGGAAGCTCTTGAGTGGGCTTGATAGGTGGTGGAGTGCATGATGGTGTTGTGAAATGGAGTTCTTGGATTTGTTGGTTTGTTGTTTATCCCATGTGATTAGTGCTTGGACAAAGTCTTTAGAAAATGGATGAGACCAATCAAATTTTGAAGTATGAGTGGACTTTGGATAGGATGAGCTAGAGGTTTTGTATGAGGATGTAGATGACACATAAGATGTGGATGACTTGGCGGACTCAAGGGAGTTGAACGATTCAAAATATTTGAGTGACAATGATTGGGAGGAGGTGGATGTAAATGATTTGGGAGATTTAGTAGAGGTGGAGGAGTTGAAGGACTTTAGTGACAATGATTGGGAGGACGCGAATGTGAATGAATTGGGAGATTTAATGGAGGTGGAGGAATTGAAGGACTTCAGTCACAATGATTGGGAGGATTTGGACGAGTGGGATGTAGGAGATGAGGGACATGACTATAGGAGGGTGTCTCCCTTACCAAGGATGGGATAAGGATGACTCTTGGACCTTTCCTTTTGGTTTATGAAGTAATTGGCACTAGGGTGTCCTAGGTTTTGGAGGATATGGGTGTTTATTGTTAAGCATGGAGGATCTATGGGAAGCTTGCTCATGAATATCTCATCAATGATGTTTTGGTCAATGATATCATTATCATAATAGGGGTCATATTCAGGTTAGTTGACATCATCATCATCATGTTCAAAGGGCTCATATTCTAGTTGGTCAACAAGACTATCATCATCATCATATGGATCATATATTGGTTGATTAACAAGGTTGTTATAGTCATTAGGCTTGGCTTGATTTGGGAAGAGGATTTGATCGAATGGGTTCATGGTGTTTGTTGTACCCTTGATTATGGACTTGGGCTTTCCTTTGAATGTGATTTTTGGCTTTGTTTGTGTGGGATATGGGTCCATTATTGTGGTTAGGTCCTAGGATTTGGATTGCTTGGATGTTTTAAACTTTAGATGATTTGGATTGTAAATGGCTTTGGATTTGACTTGCATAATTGGATTTAGGATGTTCCTAGGATTAAGGTTATTGTTGGAGAGCCAAGGATGAGGTTTGGACTAGATGATGATTGATGCTAAGGATTCAAAGGGTTGGATTAATTGGGCTTTGACCTTCCAAGGAGTTATTTGGATGATAGGATGAGGTGGACTAAGGTTGATGGTGATTAGGATTGGGATGACAAGGATTGGTAGGTTTTGGATTAGGATCATTAGGCTTGGCCAAGGATTAATTATTTAGATGGTGGACTTGGATTTGGATCTAAGGTGCCAAGAAGGAATCCCTTTGGGAGACTATAGGAATGGTCGTGATGATGGGGTCTAGTATGATTTGGGAGGTGACTAATGCTAAAGGTGATTGGTTAGGATTTTGGTTTGTGGATGATTGATGTTGGATGGTTCAATTTGGGGTGGTAAGGTGGGATGATCAATCTGAAGGATGACTAGAAGATTGGATTTGGAGGCTTCGGATTAATTGGTTTTTGGATTTTGTGGATAAGTGTTGTGGGCAACCTAAGGAGTATCCTAAGGTATGAAGTGCATGATTATGAAGATGATGGCTTTTATGGTTTAGGAGGGTGGATTAAGTTAGGCAAATGTGAGGGAACTTGGACTATTAGATAGTCAAGCTTTGGATCCTACAAGATGATCGTGGATTGGTTGGATTTTAGGGGCCTAAGGATGATTAAGGTCCCAAGTGTGGATTGATTTGATTTTTGGGGTCAAAGGATGATCGAAACCCCAAGAATATTTTGATTTTGGAGACCTAAGAATGATTAAGGCTCCAAAAGATGGATGGATTGATTGGATTTGTTTGATTTTAGGGATCCAAAGTTGGTTTTTTCAAAAGAGTCCAAGGGTGGATTTTGTTGGTTTGTGATGTTGTCTAAGGAATGGAGGGGTAATTTGGAATGGAAAAGGTGATTTGGAAATGGGGAGAATAAGGTGGTGTTAGAACTATGTTGTGGATGTAAGGGATCTAAATTGTTCTTGGAATCAAAGCTTTGGGGGCTCAAAAGGGATGTAATTATTTGGCTTAAGATGGGATGGGATTGTGTAAGCTTAGGGGGAAAAGATGTGAGATGTTTTGGGATACCAAAGTTTGATGGGTTGGAGATCCTTGGCTTCAAATGTTTTGTGTATGATCTATGTTTCTGGGAAAGGCAATTGTTTGGACTTTGGGTGGACTTGGTTTTGGCTTAAGGTTCTCAAACAAGCACGCACTTAGCACAATAGCAAACAAAGCAAGTACATTAACAACCTAACTTGAGTAAGAAGGGTGTGTTAATTTTTGCGGGCTCACAATATACTATTTATCAAGTTATGGATAGCTAGGAAATGCAAGGTCATGTACCACCTATGCACCCCTTACCTTGGAGCCCAAAGCCTTGCCTAAAGTGAGTTTTGTCTCCGCACTATGAAAGTACAACATGAGTAACTTCTCAGGCCTTTTTGGTTTCGATGCACCCCGAAATACACAAGGTACATGGGGACGAAGTCTGTGAACAAGGATCTCATCTACAAGCATGTGTTCATGGGCAGACCCAATTCCACTTCACCTTGACTCCTTATGAAAAGGGAAGCCAAGGTTGTGCCAGACATGATGATGGATCCTATTGGGGTACAACTTTCGTCCTCCCCTCTTTGGTATACCCCACTGGAACACATGGTTTGGGTCATCCCCTAGGGTGATGAAATCCCTAGGTAGGCCCCTAAAGGGAAAGAATTCCAAGTGCTTTTGATTCCTAAGATCATCTTTTGATGCAAGGGAAGAGCATACACAAACTTGGAATCCTTGGAATATAAAAAGTGAACCAAGAGGTGCTTTTGATCCACAAAATCACCTTTCGGTGCGAGGGGAGAGCATACACACTTCTCTTGACCCACACAAATACACCAAACAAAGTTAATTTACCTTAGGAAATGAAATGTATGGTGTGAAAATAGATGTGTTAAAACGGTGTTTTTGATTCCCAAGATCGCCTTTTGACGCAAGGGAAGAACACACATACACTTTAAGCACACCAAGTTCACCAAACAAAGTTAAATTTAAAACCCCAAGGAAATGTGAAAGCAAACACACAAGGTGTAAAGTTTGATAATAAGTCTTCGTTAATCATGTTGGCACATGCAAAATTTTGTTCTCAAATGTGCCCTATTGTGCCCCAAAAATCCAAAAATCCCCATTTTGCCATTGTAACTAAAAATCCCTGGTTGAAATCCGATTAGAGATAGTTTTTAGGGTTTTTTACTCTAAAAAAATGGCTATCTAGTCCCCATGTCTTTCCACTTTCTTCCATTAGAAAAATTCATCATTTCTTGCATTTGGTCGGCTAGTTGGCATTTTCTCAAACTCGCTAACTATTTCATGAGTTCAAAACTTTGCCAACTCACCGATATGGCGTTAGCAGCAGTAAAAGAGAAGGCCTGTGGAGCAAAGGGAAAAGTTCTAAGTAAGTGGCGAAGGAAGAAAACTCTTTTATCGGCATTATGGTTTGGTTTGAGAACCTGAAGGTTCGTCGATAGTTCAACCGACAGCAAAAGGGTCACAAGTGAGAAAGTTTCTAAGGCAAAATAGATTAAAGGGTCCTTTGTCGGTAAACCGAGGAGAATTCAAACTAGTCAAGTAGTTCAATTTTTTTGAAGTTTGCCGACAAGGTGATTTGCTGACAAGGGAGTGGCCAGGGCAGTTTGTAAAGTGAAGGATTCACCGATATGATGGATCAAAAGGAGGACAAAAGGCAAGGTTTGTCTCTTAGCATTTTTGCCAATAGGGTAAATTAGAAATTTGAAAATTTGGCTAAGGCAAGACAGAAATGATGCCCTTATCAGTAAACCGACCAAAGACCAAACTATCCAAAAAGGTTCAAGTTTTTCATATTTGGTCGATAAGGTAATAAGATATAGAAGAGGAGGAAAGTCAAAGGTTTAAAGTAAGGGGTTTTTCGTTGACAATAGAAACATGGGAAAGAAGATCATGTGGCATGGTTCGACATTGGGCAGAATCGCCGATAAGGCAAAAGGGGCATAAAAAGATGAAGTTTGCAATGTTAGAGAAAGGGAAGGTTTGTCGATAAGAAGAAAAAGACTAAGGCATGAAGACTATCGGCAAACTAGGTGAAAGGCAAACTAATCAAAAGGTTCAAGTTTTCTAGTTCCCTAATTATGCGATAAAACAAAGAAAGAGCACCATAGTTTGAGAAAGTTGAAAATCGTCGATAAGGCGATAGATAGGGTAAAGCTGATGAAGATGAAAAAGATAAAGCAAAATGGTTCGTGATAACCATTTTTCACTGATAGAAGACAAAAGGAAAGGAAAGTAAGGAAGGTTTTGAAAAGATATAATTTGCCAATAAAGGCAAAATAGCTCAGGTTTGGCGAAAGATAGATTTGCCGATAGGGGATTTAAGGAGATAGAAAAAGATAGTTCGGCAAAACTAAAATATGCCGACAAAGAAGAAGACAAGAAGAAAGAAGAAAGAGTTTGCATAAATCAAAACTTGCCAATAGGGAAACACAAGCCAAGTTCCACAAATTGAAGATTTGACGACAAGGCATAAAAGAGGCCAAATGATAAGAAAGATGTCTTCCCAGTTTGAGAAAATGCAAATTTACCAATAGTGCTTTGGAGGGTAAGAGGATAATGGCAAACACAAAATACATAAACTAAAGATGATTGCCCGATAAGGGAGGAAAATGTAGAACCCGGTACAATCAAAGCCAGATGGTTTAATACAAAAAATGTGCACAACACATTGGGAGTGTTGTTAATACTTGAAATAGATAATTCCCTAAATGTATACCATGATTGCAGGGATATACAAACTAATTGGTACCCATAATTTAATGAGCCTACAAAACAATGTTGTGCAGATGGTTGGCATAATAGAACTCTTCAATGCATAAAGGACGAATCATAGAAGTCAATGTTGCAGGTGGCAGGGAAGGATTAGAACCTTCCCTCTTTATTGATCAGAGTACAATTGGAGTGCAAACAATCTCCTTCTAATTGTTTGTAGATGCGACAGAGCATGGGTTTGCTATCCCAAAGTGCAAATCTTCCGACGGATTGGGATTGGAGTTTAATGCAACATGGGTGCAATCCTTGACAAGGTGCAATGCCTGGGAGACTGCAATGAGTGAAATCCTATATATGCTGAAGTTTGAGTTGTAATAATGGTTGGTCATTTTGGTAATTTCTCAGTAGGATTGTGAGCTCCAGGAGGTAGATCAAGAAAGGATACTTTGCAGTCATTTGTTTATACATGAAATAGTCATGAAGTGTGTGTAACATAATTTACAAATCTTTGTATCATATTATTGTTTTTCTCCAGTGTTGTAAGTGTTTTTCTTAGCAAACCATAGTCACAGCTATTGTTTGCTTTTTCCACATTTAGTGGTATGAATGTAAGCTCTGCTTTGATGAATGTGACAGTTCTTAATCCATTTTCAAGCTTTGTAAATGGTCATTTCAATATTGCATAGGAAAGAATATGGTATGGTGTGGGATCATTAAGTATTTTCAGTAATCTAGTATTGATTTGCTTGCATTTGATTTATCAAATAGGCGGTTATACACTTCTGTGTGGTTGTTTTCCTCTATTTAATATTAGACTCTGTCGCCTAATGGATAGGCACCAGTCTAAGTAGCATTAGATCACCCATCTTCAAAACAAAAACAATACATCTTATCTTTAGAAGCATAAGTAGTCTTAATGCATCCTCATTGTGTAGGATTACATTTATTAGCTATATAAGGGTCATACGTCAACCAGCTTCTCTTAGTTCAGTGACAGATTTGGGATTGAGAAAGCAATATGGGTTTGGTTGTTAACATTTTTTGTTGTTCATCTGGTATGATTTTAATACCTACTCAGGTATATTACCCCTTGGAATATCCCTCCAGATTTTAAACTGAGATCAAAGAGCAGAAGAGTTACCCACTCATGTAGTTGGCCAAAATCGCCCACAACTTGTTGATAAACCTCTTCCTATCACCCTAACGACAATCCCTAGCCTAGGTGATTTAGAAAAGTTTAAGTTTTGTGTTGTTGTTATTTTGGGAACCAACATTTTGGTGTCATTGCCAGGGAGCCAAGATTTTATTTCTAGCTGATGTGATTTTGAAATACAGTGTTTGTTTAAATTTTTCTTCCCAACAAGGAAAGTGGAAACTATGTTTTAATAACCCAGAATTAATTTTAGTTTGAAAAGAGTTACATAATGGATAGAGGAAGAAACCAGGAGCAACCTCAACGTGAGGAATCCTCTAGTAATGCTAGAAATAGGAGGAGTAGGTATATGGTAAGAAGACCCAATGTGGTACCTGCAAGAGATGCCTAAGACAACATATTTGTTGACCTTAGAAGCCAATACAACTATACTTCTGAGGACTCTGCTGATAACATGCTCAGAAGAAATAGAAGACATAATAGAAGTGACTATGATGTAAGAAGAAATGATAATGTTATTGGTAGAGGAAGTAGAGATAGATTGCATGATCCACATTTGAGAACATTTGGGATGCCCAATGATAATGAAGAAGTATATCAGGATGTCAGGCATCCTAATTCTCCCACAAGGTCACTTGGAAGTTAGCATGGCACAATCCATAATGAGGATGATCAACAACAGTAGCCTGATAATGATGAAGAAAGAGAAAGAAGGATTCAAGATGAATTGGATTTGCTTGATCATCTCGAAATAGACAAAGAGAAGTGCAGGTTTACTTGAGCAGTAAGAAGCTCAACTTATCCAATAGGGCTTAAATCAGAATGCATAACAGCAGGGCCTAAATCAAAATGTTAATCAACAATGGGCTCATCAACATCAATACAATCAGCAGAATAACCAGAGACAACAACAACAATGTCAAATGGGACAACAGGGCATAAATCAGGCCCCTGTTCATAATATTAATATTTAGCCACCACAGAATCAAGCAAACCAACGACAAGGAAACATTCAACACATTGGGCATGCATAATGAAGACAAGCATAGAGATTTAATTTTCCAACTGAGATTAGAGGGAAGATTTCAAGATTTCAAGGCAATAATGTTGTCACTGGTGAGGAATATTTGAGACATTTATTAATGTCACTGATGAATATGAGATTGAAGATGAAGATATGATCATGAAGTTGTTTGTGCACTCATTGGAAGAAAGTGCAAAAGAATGGTACAAGGCTCTCCCTGATAACAACATTGATTCTTGGGAGGAGTTCATTAGAGTTTTCAGACTGCAGTATGGGGATAGAATTGACCCCAAGTTCACCATCCATGAGCTCATAGCCATCAAAAAGGCCATCAACGAGACAATAGTTGATTTCAACAACTGCTTCATCATGACTATGAGAAAGGTACCTCCTCACATGAGACCCAATGAATCAATGTGTTTAGTTTTATACTGTGGTCATTTGATTCGAAGCTTAGTTATTGTTTGAGGGACAAGAATCCCCAAACATTAAGAGAGGCTTATGCTACAACAATAAATATAGAGAGTAACATGAGAGCTTTAGGCAAGCACATTAAAAGGGCTGATGTGAAATTATCCTAGCCAAATAAAGTTGTTTTTAATAAACCCCTTACCACTGATGATAAGTTGGACAAACTTATGGGGGTAGTAAAAGATTTGACTTATAAGGTTGTCAGAAATGATAAGGGGTTGCCACCTCAGGGTGCTACAACACATTTTAATGAAGGACAAAGGCTTCATAACAGACCTTATAATACTGATTGGTCTAAGAGACCATAGTAGAATGATAGACAAGATGCCCCTAGGCATGTACGTTTCAAACAACCTAAGAGAGATACCCTGATCCTTTGAGAAAGGATCAAGTAAAATTTCAAGATGATTCTTTGTGGTGCTTGGGTTGATTCCTTCCCCATGATCCAACAAATTGTGCGGTGGCTCATTCATTGAGCAGAGAAGAAGAGTTTCCAAATGAAGAGGGTGCAACTAAGTATTACGAAGAAGAGATAAATTAGTTTGATGCAGAGGGTTATGAGTAGATGGGTCAAGGTGTTGATTATGACAGTTATGAGGAAGATGATCATATTTTTTAATGATTATGATGAAGGTCCAAAAAGGCATCAATTACCAGCTCATGATTTTGGGCATTTATAGGATCTTATGCAGAAAAAATATCAGCAGTCCAAGCCTTCAAAGGAGGATATGAAAGCATTGACTGATGCAACCATCTTGCAAGTCCAAGGAGGCTATCAATTGAGAAACATAATTGTCCCCGTTCAAAGCGTCCCTACCAAGTAATCGAAACAATAGAGATTTGATGAACATAGGGACAAATGCAAAGGGAATGTGGAGAAAAAGAAGAGTAGCACTCCCAAGAGAAACATCCCTGAAAAGAAAAAGTTTTCAACGCCGTCTCCTGCAACAAAGTAGAAGTAGGTGCAAAAGAATCCAACGTCGGACAAGCAACCAGTTACTACACCTGTTTTGGGGGTCCATTACCCAAAAGGTGGTTATAAGTGTGATCAGCCCCAAACACCAAAAGAGTCAATAAAGGAGAAGACAAAGGAAGAAGGTAAGGATATTCCGTAACTGTTTCATGTGATACTCCTTTGCCCAATTATCTCCCTATTGACATGGCTCAAGTTTTTAGCCAAATTAAAATTTTTGTGCCAATAGTGGAACTCCTTAGAATCCCTGAACATAGGAATAGGGCCGAGTCTCTTATTACTGTTGTAGAAGCACAAAAACAATCTATTGTTGTTTCCAGCAGTAATGAGGAGGGTGTGGGTCATCATGAAATTGTAGAAGTTTATTTAGGGTCTTCCATGGTTAATAGCAAGATGGGAGTTGACCCTTTTTACACTACTCTAATTATAAATGGATGGTTGTTACACAACTGTATGCTCGATTCTGGGGCATCCAGCAATGTCATGCCGCTGGAAATTATGAATGAGTTTGGACTGAAAATGTCCAAGTTTTTTGGCAAGTGCTTTGCCATGGATTCTACGGAAGTCAATGATATAGGTCTAGTCAAGGATGTTAAGGTCAAACTCGCTGCCTACCCAAACAAATATTTTCTCATGGACATAATTATTATAGATTGCCCAGCTAAGTGGGGCATGTTCTTGTCAAGAAAGTGGGTTGCTTCCATGGGTGGTAGTATTCAGATGGACCTGTCATATGCTACCATTCTTTCCAGGGTGTGGAAGTGAAACTATACAGAGAGAAGAAGGTGGAAGATGAACATATAGAGGATAGATATAAAATGGAAGAGAATCACGTAAATTTCTTTGATACTGAAATAGACCATTTTATGGGATATTGCAATGATGATGATCCTAACCTAGATGTTTTACCTTCTAACCATGTTGCTACTGTTTGTGATACGTCTGATTTGTGGACGTTGCACTTTGATGGTGCGTTTTCTAAAGATGGTTCAGGTGTTGGAATTATTTTAACATCCCTAGATGGTAAGCGGTCCTGCATGCCTTTCAGACTAGATTTTCAGTGCACAAATAATGTGGTAGAGTATGAAGCACTGTTGTTGGGTCTAAATGTGGCTCGTAAACATGGAGTCTAGTGCCTAAGAATAGATGGTGATTTAGAGTTGATTATACAATAGATAATAAAAAATTTTGCTACCAAGGACAACAGACTTAAAGCATACAGAAACGTAGTATGGGATACCATGGAGTTGTTTGACGCCATTGGTATTGAGTGGATAGACATAACAAAATATGAAGAGATGGATGCCCTGGCTATAGTTGCATCCAGATATAATCCTCAGTCAGATTTTCTTCATGACCATCAAGTTGCTGAAGTACTTACAAGGCTGACTATTCGAGACAATGTATACAGTTGGCAAGTATTTGATGATAACAATCAGATTTTCAGTTTCCTAAACTGTATGAACGAGTTTGACAGTCAAGTAATTGACTGGCAGCCTATCATCGAAATGGATAATGGTAAGAAAACATTATTTGGCAGTGAGGTGTTACAATTGAAGACCAATACCATTCCCAAGGGATTGGTGGCATTGGAGAGGATGTTTGACAACAATGACCGCAGGAAGAGCAATGGTAAACCAGTTCAAGAAGATAGTATAGAAGGTGTTAACCTTGGAACAGAGGAGGCACCAAAGATGGTTTACATAGGCAAAAAGCTAAAGCCTCATGAAAATCAAATGTTGATTGCTTTGTTGAGGAAATTCAGAAAGTGTTTTGCATGGTCATACGATGAGTTGAAAGCTTATAGGGAGGATTTGTTTCAGCATACTATCCCCCTTCAACCTGATGCAAAACCATTTAGGCAGAAACAAAGGCCTATAAATCCCACCATAGCCCCCAAAATGCAAAAGGAGTTGCTAAAAATGAAAGAGGGGGGTATCATCAAGCCTATCAGACACTCTGAGTGGGTGTCTAATATTGTCCCAGTAAGAAAGAAAAATGGGGAGATTAGACTATGTGTTGACTTTAGAAATCTAAACATCAAGTCCCTCAAGGATAACTATCCTCTTCCAAGCATAGATCACCTATTGTAGAGGGTGGTTGGTTCATAATTGATGTCAATGATGGATAGATTTTTGGGGTATAACCAGGTGATGGTCAAAGAGTCTGAACAACACAAAACAACATTCACCACTCTTTGGGGTACTTATGTATATCTGAGAATGACATTTGGACTAAAAAATGCAGGATCTACATTTCAAAGAGCAATGGATGTGGCCTTTCCTGGCCTCATTGATAAGATCATGGTTGTTTACTAGGATGATCTAACTGCATTTTCAAAGGATAGAAATGATCATTGCAAGTAGTTGAATTGATTTTTGAGAGGTGTTTAGAGTACGGGATCTCTTTAAATCACAAAAAATGTCAATTTGGAGTTGAAGAAGGAAAAGTATTGGGACACATTGTGTCAAGGGAGGGGGTTAGAATTGATCCAAACAGAGTTAAGGCCATTGACCTTATCCCCAGCCCAAAACAGTCAAAAGTATTCAGTCATTCCTTAGGCAAATTAATTTTGTGAGGAGATTCATCCCTAACTTTGCTGAAAAAACTAAAGCCATCACCAAGATGATTAAAAAGGGACAATCCATCATATGGGACAAGGAATCCGCTGAAGCCTTTCTTGACATAGAGGCTCTCAAAAATGCACCAGTGCGGTAAGCCGAGACTATTCTAAGCCTTTCCAACTCTTTTCCTTTGCTTCATTTTATATTGTTGTTGTTGTGTTATTACAAAAGAATGAAGATGGATTTGAGGCCTATAGGATTTTTTACTAAATCCTTACAGGCTGTTGAGTTGAATTATTCTATTATGGATAAGCATGCATATGCATTGGTCAAGGCCACGAAAAATTTCAGATCCTATTTCACAGGGGCCAAGATCCTTGCATATGTGCCACACATGATAGTGAAAGACATATTCATGCAACAAGAGGCGTCCAGTAAAAGGTGCAGATGGATCAACAAGATCCAAGAATATGATATGGACATACAAGTCACCAAATTGGTAAGAGGCCAAGGCTTGGCCAAGCTGATGGCAAATTCAAATCTTGAAGCAATAGAGGGGAATGAGATTGAGGAAGGTAATGCAGCTCCTTGTTGCTCATTAGTTGACGACCCATGGTATAAAGATATTGTCTTTTATCTTGTCAGCATGCATTGTCCTCCAGGCATGAGTGTCACTCAGCAGAGGATGCTTAAGCTTCAATCTCAAAGGTATTTCTTAATTCAAGGAGTATTAATGTGGAAAAATCATGAGGGATTGTTGTTGAAGTGTCTGAACCGGCAACAATCAGAAGTAACCATTGAAGAATATCATCAAGGAATATGTGGTGGGCACTTCCATGCAAAAACCACAGCTCATAAAATTATCAGAGCGGGTTTTTGGTGGCCTAGTATTTTCAAAGATGTTGCCAAGCAGGTCAGAAAATGTGATGCTTGCCAACATTTTTCTGGCAAGATGAAATTCGCTGGAGTATTACCCCTTATGTCGGTTGCAGTTGAAGCACCATTTCAACAATGGGGCATTGATTTTATAGGAGAAATTCAAGAGAAATCTAGCAATGGATTTAAGTGGATCCTTGTAGCCACTTACTATTTCACCAAATGGGTTGAGCTTATCCCCACTCACAATGCCACATGCAAGGTGGTAATTGATTTTCTTATGAACAATATAATAACTAGATTTGGAGTACCATTTAGAATTGTCGCAGACAATGCCATGTGCTTCAGATCTCAAGATATAATTGATATGTTCTAAATATGGAGTTATGTTGATTCATTCATCGCCATATCATTCCCAGAGTAATGAGCAAGCTGAGTCCAGCAATAAGAGTCTCATGAAGATCATAAAGAGGATGTTGGATCAAAACAAGAAAAGATGGGATGATAAACTGAAATATGCTCTATGGGCTGACAGGATAACCTTCCAGAAATCCATCGGAAGGAGACCATTTGAGCTAGTTTATGGAGCAAAGGCAAAAATGCCAATGTCATTGGAATTGCTAGTATATCAGCTACTGCAAAAAACCGGCAAGGATGGGAAGGATGCCTTAACTTTGAGAATGCATGAGTTGGCTGAGTTGGATGAGGTCAAAATGCTAGCACATGATAAAAACCTACAACAACAGCAAAAGGCCAAACATTTGTTCAACAAGAAAACAATAAAGAGGAGCTTTTAGAGTGGTGATTTGATTCTCCTGTGGAACGCAAAAGCAGAAGACAAAGGTAAGCATGGCAAGTTTGAGCCACTATGGTTGGGCCCTTACCAGATTAATAAAAAAGCTAGATAAGATACATATTACATCAGGAATATGGAGGGAGAATTTCTAGAGCTGTCCATTCATGGACAACTTTTTAAGTTTTACTTCTTGTAAGTAAGTGCTTCCCCTGAATTTTGAATGTAGTCAACAATTTTCTTGTGCTCCGACGTTTATGACTATATTGTGTCATGTATATAAATTGTGGCTATAAATACGTTTGTGTGTTGTTTCCCTTGTGTGTTTTTGTTGTGTTTTGTTCCTTTTTGGACTGCTCGAAGATCTAAATCCTCATTGTGACATTGTATGTCACACGTCCCCACCAGAGCCATTGTTGGCACCTACAAAAATTTCTTCTCAAATGTGCCCTGTTGTGCCCCAAAAATCCCCATTTTGCCATTGCAATTGAAAATACCTGGTTGAAATCTAATCAAAGATAGTTTTTAGGGGTTTTTACTCTCAAAAAATGGTTGTCTAGTCACCAGGTCTTTCCCCTTTCTTCCTTTAGAAAAAATCATCATTTCTTGCTTTGGTTGGCTAGTCGGCGTTTTCTCAAACTCGCTAACTATTTCAGGAGTTCAAAACTTTGCCGACTCGCCGATATGGTGTAAGCAACAGTAAAAGAGAAGGCCCGCAGAGCAAAGGGAAAAGTTCTACATAAGCGGGGAAGGAAGAAAAGTCTTTTATCGACATTATGGTTTGGTTTGAGAACCCGAAGGTTCGCCAATAGAAGGTTCGATTGACAGTCTTTTCGTTGAAAGCAAAAGGGTCAGGAGTGAGAAAGTTTCTAAGGAGAAAGAGATTAAAGGGTCATTTGTCGGTAATCCGGGGAGAATTCGAACTAGTCAAGTAGTTCAAGTTTTTTGAAGTTCACCAACAAGGCAATTTGCTAACAAGGGAGCGGCCAGGGTAGTTCATAAAGTGAAGGATTCGCCGATAAGACGAATCAAAAGGAGGACAAAAGGCAAGGTTTGTTTCTGAGCATTTTTGTCGATAGGGCAAATTAGAAAATTGAAAATTTAGCTAAGGCAAGAAGGAAATGGTGCCCTTATCGGTAAACCGGCCAAAGACCAAACTATACAAAAAGGTTCAAGTTTTTCATTTTTGCCGATAAGGCAATAAGATATAGAAGAAGAGGAAAAGTCAAAGGTTTGAAGTAAGGGGTTTTTTGCCGACAACAAAAACATAGGAAAGAAGATCATGTGGCATGGTTTGACATTGGGAGAATCACTAATAAGGCAAAAGGGGCATTAAAAGATGAAGTTTGCAAAGTTAGAGAAAGGGAAGGTTTACCGATAAGAAGAAAAAGACTAAGGCATGAAGACTATCGACAACCGAGTGAAAGGCGAACTAATCAAAAGGTTTGAGTTTTCTATGGTTCGCCGATTAGGCGATAAAACAAAGAAAGAGCACCATAGTTCAAGAAAGTTGAAAATCACCGATAAGGCGATAGATAGGGTAACGGTGATGAAGATGAAAAAGATAAAGAAAAATGGTTTGTGATAACCATTTGTTGCCGATAGAAGACAAAAGGAAAGGAAAGTAAGGAAGGTTCTAAAAAGATATAATTTGCTAATAAAGGCAAAATAACTCAAGTTCAACGAAAGGTAGATTTGCCGATAGGGGCTATAAGGAGATAGAAAAAGATAGTTCAGTAAAAATAAAATATGCCAACAAAGAAGAAGATAAGAAGAAAGAAGAAAGAGTTTGCATAAATCAAAACTTGCTGACAGGGCAACACAAGCCAAGTTCCAGAAATTGAAGATCTGCCGACAAGGCATAAAAGAGGCCAAATGACAAAAAAGATGTCTTCCTAGTTTGAGAAAACGCAAATTTGCCAATAGTGCTTTGGAGGGTAAGAAGATAATGGCGAACAAAAAATACAAAAACCGAAGATGATTGGCCAATAAGGGAGGAAAATGTAGAAGGGTATAGTCAGAGCCAGATGGTTTAATATAGAAAATGTGCACAACACATTGGGAGTGTTGTCAATACTTGAAATAGATAATTCCTTGAATTTATGTCATGATTGCAGGGATATACAAACTAATTGGTACCCAAAATTTAATGAGCCTGCAGAACAGTGTTGTGCAGATGGTTGGCACAGTAAAACTCTTCAATGCATAAAGGATGAATCATAAAAGTCAATGTTGCAGGTGGCAGGGAAGGATTAGAACCTTCCCTCTTTATTGCTCAGAGTACAATTGGAGTGCAAGCAATCTTCTTCTAATTGTTTGCAGAGGCGACAAAGGATGGGTTTGCTATCCCAATGTGCAAATATTCTAACGGACTGGGATTGGAGTTTAATGTAACATGGGTGCAATCCTTGATAGGGTGCAGCCCCTGAGAGACTGCAATAAGTGAAATGCTATATATGTTGAAGTTTGAGTTGTAATGGTTGGTCATTTTGGTAAATTTTCAGCAAGATTGTGAGCTCCAGGAGGCAGATCAAAAAATGATACTTTGCAGTCTCTTGTTTATACATGAAACAATCATGAAATGCATGTAACATAATTTACAAATCTTTGTATCAGATTATTGTTTTTCTCCAATGTTGTAAGTGTTTTTCTTAGCAAACCATAGTCACAGTTATTGTTTGGTTTTGCCATATTTAGTGGTATGAATGTAAGCTCTAATTTGATGAATGTGACAGTTTTTAATCCATTTTCAAGTTTTGTAAATGGTCATTTCAGTATTGCATAGGGAAAAATATGGTATGGTGTGGGATCATTAAGTATTTTCAATAATCTGGTATTGTTTTCCTTGCATTTGATTTATCAAATAGGCGGTTATACACTTCTGTGTGGTTGTTTTCCTCTGTTTAATGTTAGACTCTATTGCCCAGTGGATAGGCACCAGTTTGAGTAGCCTTAGATCACCCATCTTCAAAACAAAATCAATACATCTTATTTTTAGAATCATAAGTAGTCTTAATGCATCCTCATTGTGTAGGATTGCATTTATCAGCTATATATGGGTCATACAACAACCGACTTCTCTTAGCTCAGTGACAGATTTGGGATTGAGAAAGCAATCTAGGTTTGGTTAACATTTTTAGTTGTTCATTTGGTTTGATTTAATACCTACTTAGGTATATTACCCCTTGGAATATCCCTCCAGAGTTTAAGCTAAGTTTGAAGAGCAGAGGAGTTACCCACTCCTGTAGTTGGCCAAAATCGCCCACAACTTGTTGATAAACCTCTTCCTACCACTCTGACGACAATTCCTGGCCTATGTGATTTAGGAAAGTTTTAGAGTTTTGTGCTACTATTATTTTAGGAACCAACAAATCGAACCTACAAGAATACTCATTAGGAGTTTTGGATGTTTAAGTCTTCTACGAATGAACCTGCAGGTGTTTAGTGATCCAATTTTTAGAATAATCCAAATCACATGCAAAAATAAGTTAGCCCAAAATCATAAGAAATAATGTTGGAAAATATATGGGATGCAAAAATGTTGACACACAAGGCGGAAACGTTTTACAGAATGCAGAAACAATGGGCGTATACAAAAACAACAGAGAAAGGAATAAATGACTTGCAAAAAAAAAGGTAGAAACAACTTGTAAAATGCAAAAATGAATAGAGTGGGCGACCCCTATGCAGACAATTAAAGACACAAAAATGCAAAAATGATGAAAGGAAACTTAGAACCCTACAAAAGGAAGATTAGCCCAAAATGTCAATGATGCTCACAAGCACTCCTAAAAGCCCAAAAGTCGAGCAAAGTCAATTAATCGTTGAAATTTTTGCAAGAGTTTGAGTTTCACATAAAATCCTATTAAAATGATTAACAAAATACCATCCAAATTGTTCAAGGACTACTATAGGGCTTAAATAATACTGATGATATTAGGTTATGATTTTAAAATTTTGATTTGCTTCCAAAATAATGCATGGTTCCAAGTCAAGGCGCAAACGTTGGAGGAAATGCAAAAACGTCTCGCAGAATGCAGAAACGTGACAAGTCCACACGGTTTGTGCCGAAAACGTCCCCAACCTGCAAAACACAAAGATTATCCCCAAAAACTTTCAAATCTTTGTAAGGTAAAGGTTAGTAACTTCCTTTAAGCACATAAATGAACAAAATGAGTATAAAGGACAAATAGAGAGACAACTATGCAAAAGAGGGCAACCAACAAAACCCTACAAATCCTTGACCACAAATGAGTTGAAAGCACTTATGAAAATGCTTTAAACACCTTGAAACCTCAACACAACCCTAAGAAGAAAGTCAAGGGACCCTAAAAAATCAAATTCCTGTAAGAGAAACGAAGTCAGGGACATGTAAAATCTTGAAAATGCATAGACGTGTCAAGCTAAGGCACAAATGTCTCAGAAAATGCACAAACATGACTCTTGCACATCGCCTCCACTAAAATGATGAAAAAAAGGCCCAGAAGATGTAGAAACATCTCAGTCACCTACACAAACATTAGTCCATAAGGCGAAAACATTGGGCAACTTGGGAACACGTCCAAGAATGTCAAAACTTGCAAAAACTCAAAAAATACTCAAAAGGAAAAGAGATTAGTACATGACAAGTGTCCCATCAGGCGTGCCAGAAATGTAGAGGCTAAAATTGGATTAAACAAGTGCAAGTGAGTCATAAACAAACCTACAATCCAATACTAACATCTACCTTCGGTTTGAGCAATAATAAAAGTAGAAATCACAATGCAAAACACAAAGAAAACCATATTACCTCCATTGTTCTTATGGATGTGCTCCAATGATAAAATGTGATTATTGTTGTGTTGTAATGTGGGTGCTCAAGTGCTTGGATATTGATAAATTTGGTAGCATGATGGTAGTGTGTGAATAGTTGATGGAATGAAAGGGGCAAGTCTTTCTTAAATATAATTTTTGGATGAGAGATGGAGGGCTAAGATGCAAGGAAGAAATCAATGGTTGAGATTTCTTTTGCTCAAATATTGATGAGGTGGAAGACCAAGTATGCTCACACGTGTGAACAAGAGTGGGTATGGGTCAAACATGCTCACACGTGTGAGAAAGGAGTGGGATGAGTTAGCATGCTCACACATGTGTGAGCATTAAAGGGGGTTTGGACACATGTCAGATAATGAACAGTTTAGATATTTATCCATGTAGATGGATTAGACTGTTAGGATTAAAAGGCCAAGGATTGAGGGTGATGTGAATTATTAAATTGGAAGAAAAGTTAGGGGGATTAATTGGTCTTAATTAATTAACTAATCAAGGATTAATTAATTGATTAAGATGGAGAAATAATTTGGGCCAAGGTTAATTAATTAACCTTAGGAGTGAGAAAGGGGGTTAATTGCAATGGGGATGGAATTAGTTGAATTGCAACGTGAGGGGATAATTAATTAATTATGACATTAAATTAGTCATTAATTAATTACAGAAAATGGGATTAGATGGTGGAAAGTGGCTAATTTGGGATTAATTTTGGGAAATTGTTTAGGTAAATTTGGGATGTCTACACAAAGTATGGATTGAATCTCTAAAAGTAAATACTTACACCTTGTCAAATGATATGTTTAGTAGACAATGATGTTAGACAAAAAAACCCCAAAGATCCCTGGCAAGATCCCTAGCAACTACCATGGAGGTCATTGGAATATAACAAGGAGCAAATGAGCGGGATCGAAGAGTTCAAATAGGAAGTGAATAGGAAGGAACAAGAAGCAGAAGGGGAAGGCGACAATGATGATGGAGATCAAGATGAGGATGAGGATTATGGTGTGGTGGAGGATTGGTCTTGCAATAACTGAGATGGAGAGGAAGATTAATGTCTTCTTGATCTCCAGATGGAAGCCCAACGGATCATGTGCGTCTGTAAAGAAGCTTCACTTATAATGTCAGGCCCTACTTCAAAGGTCGAGCTCTCTTTGTGCTAAGGTCTCGACCAAGGATTCTTGTTGCAAAACAAATCATGGATCTTTCATGTTGGAGGAGAAATCATTCGACACGGTTTATGGGCCAAACTCTGTGCTCCGAATGACCTAGGTACTGGTGGGGATGTGTTTAGCGCCCGTATAGGTGTTGCCCACTTGGAATGCATCTCTCTTGGGTCTACAGTGACCTAAAGAAATGTCACATTAGAGGTTGAAGGTGTTGTAGATTCCCCTATAAATGTTGAAGCTGAGGTGTTTGGCTTAGTGGAAGGTCTAAGGGCTAGTGTGGAAGACTATTGTCCCTCACTTAGGAGAAGCACTTAGCACCCAAGATTCGAAGGTAGGGTTCCAAAACCCTCTTGTGTGAGGATGTTCCTAGTGGAGGTCAACCTAGAGTCTTATCTAGGGTTGTCATTGGAACGAGCCATGGAAGAGGGGAAGTATCATCTACTGGCTATTCCTAATCTTTACATTGATAGATTTGTTGCCAAGCTCAAGGATTCACTTGTTGGGGGATTTTGTGAAAATCATTCCACTATTGAAGTGGTCAAAAGATGGGCTCTCCATAGATGGAAGCTTAGGGGACAAGTGGAGATTGTGGCCTTGTTGAATGGTTTCTTCCTAATATCATTCATGAACCCTAACTATTACAGAAGGATCTTATTGGAAGGTCCTTGATTTATTAGTAAGAATGATTTATATCTCAAAAAATGGTCACCAAGATTCAATCTTGAAAAAGAATGCATCAACAAAATTTTGGCCTAGGTTATGTTGCCTAGGCTAAGGAGATCTTTATCTTTTGGGCAGTTCATTGCAATGGATGTAGTCACCAAATTCAGGAAATGATTGTTGTTTGCTAGATTTTGCGTCCACGTGGACACTAGTAAAGTGCTTCCTAATCAAATTTTCATATCCTCTAAATTAAGAACTTGGGTGCAACAATTGGTATTTGAGAATTCTATGGTTGTTTGCCACTGTTGCCATAAAATGGGTCATTCAGATGTCGAATGCCCGAGCAATAAGAGAAAATATCCCTACTAGAGGAAAGAAGAACAAGTTTCATCTTCCCTTCTCATTGGGGAGGCAGTTGAACCTTTGTTGGGTATGGATGATTGCAAGACCCCTTCCCCTTTTGAGGATGTGCTGGAGGAGGTAAGTAGGGGAAAAGACCCCGAGGATTGCAGAGATGAGGCGGCAACTGTGACTGCATTGGGAAGAGATAAAAGGAAATTGGTGTCAAGAACTTCATGTGACCCTTTGGTTCCTTCTAGCTCATTAAAAAAAGAGAGATTTACTCAAAAGGATTTTAGCATCAAGGCAAAAATGATTGAGGTAACTCAAAGCTCCCTAGAGAAGTTTGGATTCAAACCACTATGATTCATTGGGCTAGTTGATTGTCTATGTTTGTGTCCCACTTTTTTGGATTTTTACTATTGTAGCACAGTCGTAGTGCTGCTTGCTTCTTGATGTTACTCTTTCCTAGTTCATATGGCTTCATTGTCTCTTCTCTCTCTCTTTGTACAAGGGTTTGGGCCCTTTCAAAAACCCATTTTTACCAATATCAAAAACCACCATCAAGAAGGGTTGACAATAAGAAACAATATTTATTCTCAAGGATACTACACAAAATAACAATAGTTCACTTAGTTTGAAAGGGTCCTTTCTCTAATTGATCATATAATTTAATGGGGCAATAGTTCATGCCAATTACTAGCCACTACTACTTACTCCAGGCTGCATCAACTCAAACTTGGAAAATGTATACATTTGTGATATCTGTAGAATTCAGGGCAGCCATGCCAAGCACATTTTATAATATCTGATGCTAAACTGTACCAAAATGACGAGAATAGGAAGGAACAAGAGTTCAAACAGGGAGTGAATAGGAAGGAACAAGAAGCAGAAGGGGAAGGCGACAATGATGATGGAGATCAAGATGAGGATGAGGATTATGGTGTGGTAGAGGATTGGTCTTGCAATAACTGAGATGGAGAGGAAGATTAATGTCTTCTTGATCTCTAGATGGAAGCCCAACGGATCGTGTGCGTCTGTAAAGAAGCTTCACTTATAATGTCAGGCCCTACTTCAAAGGTCGAGCTCTCTTTGTGCTAAGGTCTCCACCAAGGATTCTTGTTGCAAAACAAATCATGGATCTTTCATGTCGGAGGAGAAATCATTCGACACGGTTTATGGGCCAAACTCTGTGCTCCAAATGACCTAGGTACTAGTGGGGATGTGTTTAGCACCCCTGTAGGTGTTGCCCACTTGGAATGCATCTCTCTTGGGTCTACAATGACCTACAGAAATGTCGCATTGGAGGTTGAAGGTGTTGTAGATTCCCCCATAAATGTTGAAGCTGATGTGTTTGGCTCAGTGGAAGGTCTAAGGGCTAGTGTGGAAGACTGTTGTCCCTCACTTAGGAGAAGTGCTTAGCACCCAAGATTCGAAGGTAGGGTTCCAAAACCCTCTTGTATGAGGATGTTCCTAATGGAGGTCAACCTAGGGTCTTGTCTAGGGTTGTCATTGCAACAAGCCATGGAAGAGGGGAAGTATCATCTACTGGCTATTCCTAATCTTTACATTGATAGATTTGTTGCCAAGCTCGAGGAAACACTTGTTGGGGGATTTTGTGAAAATCATTCCACTATTGAAGTGGTCAAAAGATGGGCTCTCCATAGATGGAAGCTTAGGGGACAGGTGGAGATTGTGGCCTTGTTGAATGGTTTCTTCCTAATATCATTCATGAACCCTAAAGATTACAGAAGTATCTTATTGGAAGGTCCTTGGTTTATTAGTAAGAATGATTTATATCTCAAAAAATGGTCACCAAGATTCAATCCTGAAAAAGAATGCATCAACAAAATTTTGGCCTAGGTTATGTTGCCTAGGCTAAGGAGATCTTTATCTTTTGGGCAGTTCATTGCAATGGATGTAATGGATGTAGTCACCAAATTCAAGAAATGATTGTTGTTTGCCAGATTTTGCGTCTACATGGACACTGGTAAAGTGATTCCGAATCAAATTTTCATATCCTCTAAATTAAGAACTTGGGTGCAACAATTGGTATTTGAGAATTCTATGGTTGTTTGCCACTATTGCCACAAAATGGTTCATTCAGATGTGGAATGCCCGAGCAATAAGAGAAAATATCCCTACTAGAGGAAAAAAGAACAAGTTTCATCTTCCCTTCTCATTGGGGAGGCAGTTGAACCTTTGTTGGGTATGGATGATTGCAAGACCCCTTCCTCTTTTGAGGATGTGCTGGAGGAGGTAAGTAGGGGAAAAGACCCTGAGGATTGCAGAGACGAGGCGGCGACTGTGACTGCATTGGGAAGAGATAGAAGGAAATTGGTGTCAGGTACTTCATGTGACCCTTTGGTTCCTTCTAGCTCATTAAAAAAAGAGAGATTTACTCAAAAGGATTTTAGCATCAAGGAAAAAATGATTGAGGTAACTCAAAGCTCCCTAGAGAAGTTTGGATTCAAACCACTATGATTCATTGGGCTAGTTGATTGTCTATGTTTGTGTCCCACTTTTTTGGATTTTTACTATTGTTGCACAGTTGTAGTGCTGCTTGCTTCTTGATGTTACTCTTTACTGGTTCATATGGATTTATTGTCTCTTCTCTCTCTTTGTATAAGGGTTTGGGCCCTTTCAAAAACCCATTTTTACCAATATCAAAAACTACCATCAAGAAGGGTTGACAATAAGAAACAATATTTATTCTCGAGGATACTACACAAAATAACAATAGTTCACTTAGTTTGAAAGGGTCCTTTCTATAATTGATCATATAATTTAATGGGTATTAGTTCATGGCAATTACTAGCCACTACTACTTACTCCAGGCTGCATCAGCTCAAACTTGGAAAATGTATACATTTGTGATATCTGTAGAATTCAGGGCAGCCATGCCAAGCACATTTTATAATATCTGATGCTAAACTGTACCAAAATGACGAGAGAAATATTACATGAATATTTTACATAACCATAGGCATTTGTTACGTATGAGCTTAACTCTTCATCTATTAAAAAAATTATGGTCAGCCTAATGATCTTCCTCTGTTTTGCTGCCTTTATTCATATCTATAAATTGAGGTTAGCCCTTCACCTATGAACACTTTGTGCTGCATGTCTTCATTTTTAGTGATACAAACATGTGAAATACAACTTCTACATGGTTGAATCTTCTTTAATTAAAGTTCATCCATCTCATCTTATGAGTAAAAATTCAAATTACAAACAAATTCGATGAAGATCATTACTAGTTTAGAACTGAAAAAAAGAAAGATGTAGATTGTTTATTAGCTCTTTAATCATTTTGCAGATTCTAAAAAATTATAATGCCTGATGGAAAGGAAGGAAGAGAAAAAGTGGCCAAGGTATACATAAATAAAATTAACAACATTCAAGGGTGAATCCCAAAACTAGCTTGAATTCGAACACAAAACATAAGGCATTAATGTTTTTCCTGAATCTGATTTGGCAAATCTGATATTTTCATGGCAATGAACTTTTTGGAGTGAAATAAGGATTTTCCTTCTCCAAACTTTCTTGAAATATTTGATAATGTAGACCACCTTACATTCTTTTGTTAAAAGAAGCGAGACTACTACACATGGTAGCCTGAACTCTCATATTTGCCTTCCCACCTGCAAAAGAAATACAGACACATTTATAAGATTACAACCGATGTCATAAATTGTATGCCAAACCATGGCCTGTCAGTAAGTGAGAGTATTTACAACCAAGATTGCCCAAGCTCAAGTTTAGCAGGCTCCTGGCCCTATTCTAGTATCATTGCTATACGTGGGCATATGCATGAGGAGTTGAGTACCCTCAATTAAAAAGTTGTTATCCTACGTAAATTAAAAAAATGTTATTTTGATTTAACCTTGGTATTTTCTCCTCTTGGGGTATTTGTAACTCAAACTCTTCCTCAAATGCTTGGAAGACCAACTCTAGCTTCTCCTCAGTGATTTCACTTAAAGATGGTGGATTCCACTGTCAAAGAATAGAGAATGCCCAAGGAAAATTATTTAAAGCATATACAAGTACAATGAGAGCACAGTTAAAATTGTTTATTAGATTCTTACCAGAAAGTTAAAAAACACTTCCGTCATTTTTGAAAAAGTAGGATTTGCATACCAAAATTATTCAATGAAAACTATATCACAAACCTTGGGAGAGAAATCTTTATCAATAGTTTGGGCTCGGATACCCTTCACACCCATAATGGAAAACACACAGAAGCCGAAGTCAGTTACATGTCCAATAAGATATTTGAAGATAGGAACTTTTATTAAAATTGGTTCACACATAATTATCAGACAGCATGAGATTTAAATCAGAGTATGCAGAGCTTACCTCATACATATCATTGGATATCACTCCTCTCAAAGTGTTTAGGGTCATTCGGAACTCCTTCTTAAGGCATTCACCTAGTGTTTGATTACGTGCTTGTCGAACCTGTTAAACAGTTCCCAAAAATCTGTCTTACAAATTTTCAGAACATATTGTAGATGTACACTGAACTAGATTGTAAGCAAGGTAGACAATTTTGTATGGAGCAGACTATACGTTGGAACTCAAATATTTTTTAAAAATGGTCTATCAAAAAAATACCTGAGTCCTGAAAAAATAAGTTAAAACGCAAATATAAAAAAATAATTATTTATAATAATTAAAAATTAATATCATAGTTCTAAGATAAAATTAAAATTACTTTGAAAACTAATAATTTATAATATTTAAAAACTAAATATAATAATTCTAAGATAAAATCAAAACTATTTATTGGCTATGATTTATAAAAGTAAATTTTATAGTTTTCTACATCCACTTTAAGATTTTTAAAAAATAAATAAGATACTATATTATTACAAACTTTTTACTGTTATAAGCACTTTTATAAACACTTCTTTCTGACATAGTGGATGGCTATGGCCAAAAAGAAGCGTGCTAATATAATTTTATCACCCATGCCTATACTACATGCATTTACTATATTGTTGAGTGTTTAAAAAAAAATTACTTATCAAAACATGTAACTGAAGAAACAATACATGACATGACTAACTGCATGATGTAAAAAACAATCTAAATGCATAACATGCAACAAATCAGAAACAATTTCACCAAGCTTAGTCGCGTGAGCTTTTTACCCAAGGGGGGGCACACAAGGTAGCTCCTATTCCCTTGGTCCCATTGGTTCAGGGTTGTGACTGGGTGCTTAAGATCCCAGATGCCCCTGTGGACAGATCTTTGTTCAAGCTGAAGAATGCCCTAGTTGGAAAATTTTTAGGGTCCAAGCCCAATGTGTATTCTTTCAGAAATTGGATCAAAAGAAAGTGGAGCCTTATGGGCCTCGTTGCGATCTCAGTGTTGGCAAAGGGGTTCTTCCTAATAGTTTTCTCCCTCCATAAAGACTGCACTCGTACACTCTTAGAGGGGTTGTGATTTTTGGGAAATTCCAGCCTCTTCCTGAAGAGATGGCATACAGGTTTTGATCCTATGCAAGAATCCATAAGGAATGTCCCAGTTTGGGTGAGGCTTCTTGGCCTACCGCTTGAGTATTGGGACGAAGAGATTTGGGCTGGATAGCCAGCTCCTTTGGTTAGCTAATTGCTATTGACAATGTGACCAAACACATAAAACGATTTTTGTTCACTAGGTTTTGCGTCAACGTGGTTGTGGATAAGGTACTCCCTCATTCGAGTACTCGCCGAGTAAAACTGATCGCGAGTTTTTACAGGATTTACTCACCAGGATACTCGCCGAGTAACTGGCAAAAACTAATCAATTTTTTGGTGAGTTTTTGCAGATACTCGGCGAGTCCGTGGCAAAAACTTGCTCGCGTCAACAAAAAAGGCTCGACGCGTCAAAAAAGGGCCATAAAAATTTAAAACAGCTCTCTTTTTTGCTTTGCAGGTTAGGAAAACCCTCCCCAACAGCAAACACACCCTTTCCAGCATTTTCTCATCAAGGAGAGAAGATCAAACGAGATTTTTTGGTGAATTTCGAAGGCAGATTTGAAGCACAGGTAAGTTTTCTGTTTTTCATTTATTTGTTTTTTTAAAACATTTTTCTTCATTTTGGCTGCAAAATGTTGCATCAAGGTTGAAAAAAATTCATCATATTGTAAAACAAAGAAGTTTTTTTGCATTTAAATTGCAAAAAATAAGATTCATCACCATTTTTTGTTAATTTTTTCTGATTTTTTCACTGTTTTTTCATATCCAACTTATTTTTTTATTTTAAGCATTTTCTTTTAAGAAAATGTTTAGAATCTTTAGATTAAATTGAATTTTTACTGATTTAAACTAATCTATATTGATTTAAGCTAATTTTATGCTGATTTTTAGTGATTTATGTATAATTTAGGTTATTTTTTTGTATTAAAAAATTAATATGTTGTGCTTTCACTTTGTATGTGTAGGTTAAATATTTCATATAATGGCAAATAGAGAAGCTTCTACATCAGGTTCAGCGTCAGCCTCCACCCCATTAGTGCTCGTGCCTCCACCACCACCGTTTGTAGACACTTGTCCTGCAGGAGCTAAAGACCCTGCTTGGAAATATGTCTATCAAGGACCGCAACCTGGGTCAATTTTTTGCATTAAATGCCAAAAAGTATATTGTGGAGGCATAAATCGCCTCAAATACCATCTTGCAGGCATTAGTCATCGTGATGCCAAGGCTTGTTCTAGGAACACTAAAGAGATAAAAAGAGAGATGAATGCCCTACTTTCAGCCGCAGAAGAGAAAAAATTGCAAAAGGAGAGGGCAAAGGCAGCCATAGAAGCAGCCATAGTTGCTAGTCAAGGTGTTGAAGTCCATCCAGAATTAGATGAAGATACATGTCAGGGCATAGTGGGCTCTCTTCGTGGTCCATGCATCCGAAACAAATCCACCTCCATTTCATCTACTTCGAGTAGAGCACCAGCTGTAGCGCCTACACCTACATGCACGCCACAGTTTTTTTGTGCCCAGAAACACACTTGGAGCACAACCATCATTGGAAGCTATTGGGTGGAACAAAAAGGTGCATCAACATGCATATATGGCATGTGCTGATTTTTGGTATTTCAACAACATTCTTTAAATGGGGCGAGTAGTCCTTATTGGGAAATTTTGGTAACTGCATTGACAGTTGTGGGAAAAGGCTACAAGGTGCCTTCTCGTAAAGGCTTGAGTGGGAGGTTAGTTAATTTAAATTTTATGCTAATTTATACTTATAGTAATTTACTAATTAATATTGAATTTTAGGCTAAATTTATGTTCTTTAGTTTATAGTAATTTATGTTGAATTTAGGCTATTTTTTGTTTAAAAATTAAATTTGTGTATTTAATAAGTAATTTCACTTTGTACTTGTAGGTTGCTCATGAATGCAACTGAAAGGGCAAGTGTAGTGGTGGAAGAACAAAAAAAGGAATGGAAAAAATATGGTTGCACTATTCTTTTTGATGGGTGGACGGATGGGAAAAACTGCACCATTATTAATTTTTTGATAGCTTCAAAAGGTGAGGTTATTTTTTTGAAATCGGTGGATGCCTCCAACAAAGTAAAAAATGCAGAAACATTGTCTCTAATGTTGGAGGAAGTTTTCATGGAGGTGGGCATAGAAAATGTGGTGCAAATCATTACCGATAATGCAACAACATATGTGGCGGCTGGGAGATTGCTGCAAGACAAACATAGGACACTTTTTTGGTCACCTTGTGCAACACATTGCCTTGACCTTCTTTTGGAGGACATAAGCAAACTTAATTGGGTGACACCGGTTGTAGATGATGCAAGGAGCATCACAAAATTTATCTACAATCACCCTTGGGTTCTTAATTTGATGAGAGATCACACCCAAGGGGAAGAGTTGGTGTGATCGGGTGTCACAAGGTTTGCAACGATTTTCCTAACGTTGCAAAGCATTATTGGTTTGTTGAATGCTTTGAAACAAATGTTTGTGACTCTGCCATGGCTACAATCATCATATGCAAAGAAGCATGAAAGAGAGAGGATCGCAACCATAGTGTTTGATAAGCTCTTTGAATACAGAGCTACAAAGATCGTGAAAGTAACCTCAAAACTTTGATTTTAAATTCAAATTGAATATTTTATTTCTTAATTGAAGTCTTTCATTATAAATTTGTAACTTTAATCTTTTGTATTTGTAAATTGTAGGTGTCAGAGCCCTTGGTTAGAGTTCTCCGTTTCGTAGATGGGGATCAAAACCCAATGGGGTTAATTTATGAGGCCATGGATAGGGCCAAAGAGTCCATCAAAAATTATTACAAGGGGGGATAGCCTCAATTTTGATCCTATATGAGAGATTATTGATAGGAGGTGGAACAATCAACTCCACCAACCCATCCATGTAGCGGGGTACTTCTTGAACCCCCGTTTTTTCTATTCAAATACCTTCTCAGATCCTAATAGAGAGATCATGGAGGGCCTCACAACATGCATTCAGAGGATGACATCCGAGGTTGAGGTGAGAGACCTCATTGTCCAAGAATTGGAAAGTTACAGGGAAGAAAAGGGTAGGCTCTTTTTTTCAGAGCCAACTATCCAAGGAAGAACCACTTAGACACCAAGTATAAAATTTGGAGTCTTTCACATGCATCTTACAAGTTACAAATTTTAAATTTACAACTATTGATAATTTGATAAAATATGTTGACTTTCCTTTCTAACTCTTCAATATTTTATTTTGTAGAGGCTTGGTGGAAAATCTGGGGTGCAAATACCCCAAATCTGCAAAGCTTAGCGCTCTGCATTTTGTGCCAACCTTGTAGTGCATCTAGCTATGAGCACAATTGGAGCTTGTTTGAGGCCATCCACACGAAGAAGAGGAACAAATTAGCTCAAAAACGCCTCAATGACCTTTTCTTTGTGCAATATTTCATTGATTTGGATGAAATAGATCCTTACTATGAATGGACAGGGCGGGATGAGCAGCCTCCATTGTTTACTGAAGATGAGATTCTTGATTTTGAGAGGCAGGCATTGGAGGAGGTGGGTACAGGAGGAGATCTAGGATTGGATAACATTGATGAGGCTAAGGAGTCATTGCCATCTACTCCCAGGATGGAGGTCGAGCCACTGCCTTCCCTACCAAGCGAGGAGCCACAACGGACTCCAAGGACTAGAACCTCTACCTCTCCCCTAGTTTTCAGTAGATTAAGGAAGAGGAAGATATAAATGTTGTATTTACTTTTAGTTTTACTATTTTCATTTTGTCAGCTATCTATTGCATCAGCCTATCAGGCTATCAGCCATTAGGATTCCACATGAGGATGCAATTTTGTACTCAATTTGCATTCAAATCAATCAAATTTAATAGAGAACACTTTTGTACTCATTTATGGACTCATTGGATACATCTTGTCATTGAATTTTGCAAAAAATATGTATTTCTAATGAAATTTAAGCAATTTTTTAAGTTGCCGAGTTTTTGCTGAGTCGAGTTTTTTGGGCCTGGCGAGTTTTTGTCGAGTCCGAGTTTTCCAACTATGGATGCAACAGATCATTTATGAGGACTCCTTGGTTTTTTGCAAACATTGCTTCAAGGCAGGGCATGCTTCTCATGGGTGTGGCTCTACCAAAGGAAATAGTCTTCAACCTAAAAAGGAGGACAAGGGTGCTCCTTTGATGACCGATTTGGCCCCCCATGGTGGGGAAGCGGATGTCTCTCTTCCGGAGAAGACAAATGCAGAAAATCAGCGTTCTAAGTCCCCCAATAGGGGAAAAAAGAGGGCTCTCACCTTAGATTCATGTTTAAATCAAAAATCTAATCTAAAGGATAGTATGCATCAAAGATGCAAAACTCACCGGGACTCGCTGAACTCGCGAGTCTGCAAGCTAGCCGAGTCGACTAGGCACGGACTCGAGAGTCCGACCTTAGGACTCGCGTGAATCCTGAGGTCGGACTTGTGAGTCCCGTGCAGGGACTCGCCTGAACGGCTAGGACGCCAAAAAACAGTTTAAAACCTCTTTTTTTTTTTTCATCATTTCACTCCTCTACTTTGCCAAATACAGGTCTGCAACTTGAAGTGAGGTTGGAAGAAGCTGAGAAGACGAGCTAAGGAGATCATAATAGAGCCAGGTAAGTGATTTAGCTTCTCTTTTTTTTTTCTTCAATTAAAATCAGAAAAATCAAGAAAAATAAGGGGAAATGCTGCCAAATTTTTCTCTATTTCCCTTAATAGCCTAATTCCTACTATTTCTAGCTTGGTTTTGCATTCTACTTTTTTGCAAATGTTTGAATCTCATTTATTTGCTGATTTTTTTTAATGTTGAACTTGAAACAACAATGTCATCTTCAAACCCAAAGGGAATGAGAAAAGACCCTGCATGGAAGTATGGGATACCAGGAAATAAAAAGGGTGAGATGACATGTATCGAATGCAACAAATGGATGACAGGGGGAATAAACAAATTAAAATACCACCTTGCAAGAATACCTGGGCAAAATGTGGATGTATGCCCTAAATCGACTCCTGAGATGGTTAGAGAAATGAAGGCCCTTCTTGCTGAGTATGAGATGAAAAAAGATGAAAGACAAAAAACAAAGGATGCACTAGGAGCAGCGATGAGTGGATACACTTCTACCCCAAGTCCAAGCATCCGTCAGCCACATTCATCCTTTGGTGAGAGTCCTGAGGGTTCTTTCTCTACTCCTACTACTAGTGCTAGCCAGGGTCCTTCATCAGGACCAAATTTATTTATTCCACGCAATGTTCCAGGAGCACAACCTTCACTTGAAGGTACCAATTGAAATAAGGAAAAGCATCGTGAAGCTAGGATGGCAGCAACAAATTTTTGGTACTACAATAATTTACCTTTCAATGTAGCGAGCAGCCCATATTGAGAAGGTTTGGTGAATGCCCTTACAGTTGCAGGTAAGGGGTTTAAAACCCCAACAACTAAAGATTTGAGTGGGCCATTGCTAGAGGAAACCGTAATGAATACACAGCTTGTGGTTGATGAGCAAAAGAAATTTTGGCGAAGAAAAGGCTACAGCATTTTATCTGATGGGTGGACAGATGGATGGAATAGGACTCTCCTAAACTTTTTAGTGGCCTCTAATGGTGGATTGGTGTTCCTAAAGTCAATAGATGCCTCCAATGAAGTCAAAAATGCTGAGACTTTATGCAATTTATTAGATGGGGTGATCCAGGAGGTTGGTGTTGATAATGTTGTCCAAATTATCACGGACAACGCAACTACATATGTAGCTGCAGGTAGACTACTTATGGAGAGGCATCCCACAATTGCATGGTCTCCTTGTGCTGCACATTGCTTGGACTTGTTGCTAGAGGACATTGGGAAGATTGGATGGGTCAAAAGTGTGGTTGAAGATGCCAAAAATGTTACAAAATTTATCTACAACCATACTTGGGTGCTTTCCTTGATGAGGAAATTCACAAATGGCAAGGACCTTGTGTGACCAGGAGTGACACGATTTGCTAGCCACTTCCTCACATTGCAAAGCATTCTTGGTGCCAGTGCTCATCTCATTCAAATGTTTGTGTCCGATGATTGGTTGCATTCCCCATTTGCCACTCAACCTGAAGGGAAGAGGATTGTAAGCATAGTATTTGATGACAAATTCATCAAAAATGGAGAGGAGTTGATCGGGGTAAGTAACAAACACAAAAATAAACTTTATACATGATAATCTATTTGCTGTTTTTTTTTAGGGGTTTAATTTGTAATAATTTAACATTTGTTTTGATTTTTTTAAGTGATAGAACATTTGGTGAGGGTTCTTCGTATGGTGGATGGAGAGGGCATGCCAATGGGTTTCATCTATGAGGCCGTGGATAGGGCCAAAGAGGCCATTTCATATTACTATGGCGGCAACAAAAGAAAATATGAAATCATTTGGTGCATGACTGATCGGAGATGGACAAACCAACTCCACCAGCCGATACATGCCTTTACCTACTTCTTAAACCCGAAGTTCTACTTCTCTAACACATTTAAGGCTGATGAGGAGGTCATGGCAAGTCTTGTCGGATGCATCAATAAGATGGTGCCTGATCGTGAGATGAGAGACAGGGTGCTTGATGAGTTGGAGGTAAGATTTGTTACATCTTATTTATGAATTTGCAATGTTCATTGTTGACTATCTATGAATTTTCTATATTTGATTTAATTTTAATTTATCTATTCAAGGTCTACAAGGGTGCAGAGGGAAGACTCTTTTCCTCACAACAAGAAATTGAAAGGAGAGGAAAACAACAACTAGATAAAAAAAATTGTTCAATAGTATACTACAAGATGAAATTAGAAACTTGATTCTTACATTTTTTACTTTATTCTTAATAAGTTTATATTTTTTAAATGTGTTTTTGTAGATTTATGGTGGGAGAACTATGGTGCTAGCATGCCAAATCTTCAAAAGCTAGCCATCCGTGTCTTGTCGCAGCCATGTAGTGCTTCTAGGTGTGAACGTAATTGGAGTTTATTTGAGAACATTCACACAAAGAAGAGAAACAGGTTGACCTAGCAGCGCCTAAACGATTTAGTTTTTGTTCGGTACAACCTTCGCCTTCAAACTAGAAAGGTGGAGAGTGTTTCACATGAGTCCATCGACTTGGATGATATTGATCCATATGGTGAATGGACTATTGATGAACAAAATGATGATGCTGATGTCTTCCTTACTGATGAGGATCTTGTTGAATTTGAGAGAGCAGCAACAGAAGAAGCAGCAGGATTGGAAGCAATGGCGAAGGACGAAGACACTTTTGAAGATCAAGAAACCAGTCCTCAATCTCCTCATTTGGATACTGTAGCACCTACTAGTTCTAGGCCTGCAAAATTGACTTCCATTAGGAGGGGAAAGAGGAAGATATAGATTATATTTGGTTGTTAATGTTTTCCTCATTTTGACATATGATTATATGTAAACATTTATAAACTTATGATGTTGTTATACATTTTGAAAGTTTGAAACTATGAATATGAATGATGAAATTTCAATTATTGAGTGTTTGATGATCATATGACGTGTAATCTTTGAATTATGTCAAATTGATAATCAAATTAGGCTCTTATGTTCTCTAAATGCATTAATTTCTTCTTTTTTTTAAACTATGGTTTTTTTTTTGCCGAGTCCTAGCCGAGTTTTATCCCGAGTCCATGCCGAGTCCCAAGTCCGAGTCCTGTTTTGGGCTGCCGAGTCCACGCCGAGTCCGAGTTTTCCAACTTTGGTATGCATCATGGCATGACTGAAACTCGAGATATGGCTGCTGGTAGGTTCCAGAGTTCTTTGAAGATGTTCGGCTTTAAGCCGCCTTGAGTGGAGGGTTTGCCTAGCTCGGTTCTGATTGCTCTTGTTGGTGGTCTTTTGCTGGTTTGTAGTTTTTTCTGTTGTTCCTCATGTTTGTTCCTTGTTGTGGCTTTAGCCTTCTTTTTGGCTTTCTTGGTCTGGCTCTCCTGAGCTGTGTAAAAGGGCGGGGCCCTTTCAAAACCCCTTTTTCTGGTTCATAGTTCTGGTCAAAAGCGCTTACCAATACCAAAAACAAATCAGAAACAATTTCAAGCCATTAATTGTAATATTACATTTTTTAAAATAGGTATCATCTGAACTATTTAAATCATACAGAAAATAATCAAATATTTGGGCTAGAGATTTTATTACTAATTTTCTAGATATGCAGTGATTTGTTATGATATCACATGACCTTTCTTTTCTATTTGCCTCATGAGAGCACTTGGGAAATAAATTCAACTTATGTTTGTGGGGCAAAAAACTACTTGAAGAAAGCAGTCAATACATATTGAAGCATGAAAAGCAGTAGAGATCAACTTGGCATAAGACGTAAGTAAGCCATAGGCTTTAAACTATGCTATTTGCTTAGAGTGACATTCTGAATATAACTACACAATTCTGAATAATTTGGAACTTTGAAAGTGATTAAAGGAAAAATAAATAAATGATCAGCAGATGATTTTGATGAGAGAGAGATTACTGATTTTAAAGTCATCTTCAAGCCAGTTGGGGAGGATCTTTTCAGAATCTTGATAGTTCCTTTGATCCATTCATTTCCCTCTATATTGCCCTCTGCTGTCTGGTGATATACATGTAAGCTTCATTTAAGTTAGAAATAAAGAACATGTACAAGTGCCCGACTATCCAGATTCCAAATGATCATATCAAACAGAAAAACACTAAATAAACAATATTTATTAATTGAAACACGTAAGATAACATTTCATAAGCAATCTATCAAATAATTATTCCTTCCAAAATCTCTTTCACCTTCTAACATAAGATTTGTTGTTACTTTAACTAATGAACAGAACTGTATATTCCAACATGCACAATTGCATTTAGATATATATTAATGAATGACTTTTTCAATACAACTTTTGAAGGCATGCAGTAGGAGATTTTCAAGTATCATATCCTATTTTCTCAGCCATTCATGCAAAACTTGGCAAATTTTAGGAAGGCTATGCATTGAATGTTTTAAAAAGTGGCAAATGTTAGACAAGTTACAGATATAGCACATATTTGTTTTTCGTGTTAAGGATTACTGGGAGAATCATCAGGTTCAGAGCAGTTCTAGGGATGAACAATCACTAATCTCAAAATGTTATTACATCTGCACGTCCTCTGAGTTGTGGATTGCCTTACTGCAGTGGGCATTTGAACCTGATTCATGCTGTCTTTATGAATGCATCACTTTTATCACCTCTTTGTGCAGATAATAGCAGATCTTACTCTTGAATCACTGTTTAAAAAACATGGAACTTGGCAACAAAATACCAAAAAATGAACCTCGTTTCACTAGGAAAATGATGTCTACAGATAGCTTTCTCAACATTGTTAGTTGTTATTAATTGATGCAACAAAATCTTCCAAGGTCATCTCTCCTATCAAATAAAAGACCAGATGGAAGTTTGTATCATGGTATAAAACATAACCAGTTTAACAATTAAATGTTTCATATCTTCAAAAAATTAAGATATCAAGACCGTGCACAAGCACAAATGAGGCTTCCAAGTGAAATCAATTAATATATCTTATTTGTTACAAAATGAGTAATTGAAGCAAAACCTCACTTTCAAATTTTCAAAGTAACGACCAATTCGTTTCAATAGAACAGAGCCGATTGAAGTGATTATTATCATCTCCTGGTCATCCATAAACCATTGATTTTGAAGCAAAACCTCACTTAACAAATTTTTAAAGTAATGACCAATTCGTTTCAATAGAATAAAGCAGGTTGAAGTGCTTATTATCATCTCCTGTTCATCCATAAACTATTGATTTTGAGTGCCAACATTAGCAGTTTAAAATAAACACATTCAGTTCTAACATGATAGACAGTCAGGATAGATAATTCAATGATAGAACCAATGCATCCAGTTGAAAGCATTCACTGAAGCAAATATAGGTCAATAATAACGAAGCAGCAATTATAGACTATAGTGTCAAACAATGTAGAGGTTGCAATTCAAGAACCAGTACTATCTCAAAGCCAAGATGCCTGAATAGCCATCATTTCCCTAGTTAGTTTGACTTGGATTCACCATTCACGATTCAGTTACAGAAACAGCTTTAAATAAGTTGTATTTAAAAATTAAGCTACTAAGTTTAGAGTTCAAGGAAGTATATGCAAGGAAAATTGGGTGCTCCTTTTCACATATCTAGATTTCAAAGTTCATCGACTGAGGTTCAACAAAATCTGAATTTCAATGATAAAATTGAAAAAATGATACTTAGTTTGATTTGGATGCACCGTTCAGGATCCAGGGGGGTCACACAAACATCTTTAAAGATGTTGTATCAGAATATCAAGCTCCTAAATTTACAGTTCAAGGCAGCATATTGGAGAAAAACTGGATACTCTTTTTCAAATATCTAGAGATCCCAGTTGATATATTGAAGCTCAACATGTAAAATTCATGGTCCAAGACTCCAAACAATTTTCAAATACACATTGTAAACACTCCTAAAACACACATATTGCATAATTGCTATGCTATCTGTCATTTGACCAATTTTTGCCATTCACTTTAGTCTTTGGATTGAAGGATCCATTTCACAACAAAGGAGAGACTAAAGAAAAAATAATACTTGTAAATCAAAAGACAATTGAGCAGTATAGCCAGTTGTATTGAGAGTAAAGAGGGCAAAATAATACAAAAGTGATAAACCTAAAGACGAATGCTGAAGTTGCATGAGCACTTAAAAATTGATGCAACAAAAGGGTAGAAGAGTCTTACTAATGACTCTATGATCTCCTCTACAGTGTCCTTGGAAAAGCACTTGTCAATCAACGAACGACTGCAAGCAATATCTCTTAATGTCAAGATGTCTGTCATTGTTAAGTAAAAACAAATAAAAAGAAACAGAATTGTTCCATTAGTTCCACTTTGCACCCATTCCAAAAGTAAAATTCTCCCTTTCCATACATTTAAGTTTTTTAAAAAAATTGTAATATCTTTTTACTTATGCAGAATGCTTTTCTCCCCAGGCTGGACTTCAATTGAAAGTTCTTCAATGGCTGCTCTGATGATGCTTTTATCTCCAGATTTCAAATTGACTAAGCACTTCTCCAGTTCTGGCAATTTCTAATATAGAAACATAAAACTAAAAAACATCACATAATGAACAATGGACAGCTTCCAATGTTGAAGATCACATTGAATTGAAAAAGAATTTCAAACAAACTCGATAGAAGAAGATTATTACTTCACAGGACAAAACAAATTGGAACCTGACTCTAAGATGCATGAACAACAAAAAATAAATCAAGCTTTGACCTAAACTAATAACAACTTAAACTCAAGGCTGCTGACAGTAGATATTTTTTAATAACATTGATTCATTCTCATGAAAGACCATACACTTCAAACAACAAATTCAGTCTAATGATTTCCAATAATCTCACTATCAAACACCTCTTTTCTGTTTTGAATATTTTAAAAAATTTGATTGAGCACCTCAGATGGAACGTAATGTGTGCCAAGACCAATTGAAACCATATCTGCACCATCAACTCGTGCACCTGTTAAAGCTAGATACTCCCCTGCATTTATATTTACCCGAAACAGAGCAACAATCAAGATAATGCAAGAGAAAAAATTCAATCAAAATAATAAACTCCATCACTTTTTCACATCCTTTATATGTTAAGGCTAGAATGTAAACTACATCTAACGCATGTTTGTATCATCTCTTAGTATTTCACCTTCAAAATTGAGCAATCAAATATATCTAGTCAGAACAATATACCCATACCGAGATGTCCTGGTAGATGTGAAAGAATGTATGAGAGACTAGCATCAGTGTGAAATCCCAGGCCAGCCTCAGGTGCTGCCAAGACCTGTTGCATTGTAATGTTTAATTTAGTGTTTGATGACAAATAAAAAGTATCATAAATTGTAGTTTTAACATTAGTAAATGTAATTTTTGTCAAGTGAGACATTTGTCTTATCATATTTCCAAGTTTCGGTTACAGATTCAGCAGGATATGGTGAGTATGAAAGTTGTTGGATATATTCTACATAACTGTGATGTCATATTAGACATTTATGTACATCAGAAAACTGGTGTTGAAGATCCAAACACACCTATTCCTGCACACCAGTGTTTCTCCAAGATTCAAGGATGAGGGTACAGGTTTCGAGTACAGAATTTTTTTTTCCAGATTTTGGGGGCAGCAAAGGCATGGCTATAAAAATATTATATAAAAATAATTTTGAAAAATAATTACAAAAGACAGTAAAATAAGTTGCAATTTATCATTTATGTAAACAATATGAATAAAAGAAGCTGAAGTTTAGACAAAGTTTCACACTTTGACAACCAATTGATCCAGTTACCAATGACAAGAATCTGTAGTATAATATTTACATTATTCGTCAAGTTCAAGATACAAAGTACAATACTACAATGTAACATCGACACAAAAAATACAATGGCTAATCTAACTCATAATCCATTGCAAATGCTGTGACATACTCATCGCTGGAACTGCTATCCTTGTCTGGTACCTACAATTGAAATCCGAATAACCGTGTATGTGCAACCTGATCCTCATCAATCCGTGTCATCTCTGCAGGCTCTACATTCAAACATGCTGCCAGACTTGCCTTCTACTCAATTGTCTTGCAATCCATGAAATGAAAGACACCATATACAACAACAATCTTCTCTGCTCTCCTAGAGACAAGCATGCTCCTCTTGATAGAGTGGATGAAATTGTATGTAGACCAGTTCTCCTATCTGCTATAGAGGAACTACAATCCTATAATAAAAACCAAATTGCCAGCATGTATGGTGGAAACCCATACAATCGTCACCATTGGTTCTTCTGCATTAGAGTCTCCCTTTTTTATCTTTTGCAAACTCATGTAGCCATTGAGTTCAACTAATCTAGTCCACTTATATCCAGTCATTGTGGCTTCCTTTGTAATGTACATTTTAATGGTCGTCATGAAGCCCTCTTCACCTCAACATCATCTACAAGGAGAAGTCCACCAAGCCTTTGCATATACCATTTCGGGTCTAGTGCATAGACAACCATGTGCAAAGGAATGCTGAGCTTCACCCACCTTTGTTGAATGATAGGTTGAATGTGCTTCGTAGAACTGCAAGGTGGGATCTCTTTGTCGAATGAATTTCATTTGATTGAACATGCTATCATTGCACTCATATATCTCCCCAAAGCTGAGAATCTTAGAGTCTTCATATTGGATGACAAAGGTTATATATTTGGCATCTGACCAAAAGGTGTCATGTTTTGCCACTTTTTTCCCTTCAACCCCTACTGTCTTCAATTCGGTCCACTAACTCCACACTTGTGTCATGATCATTAGTTGCAAGGGCTCTTGCAACTCAATCATCCTCCCTAATAGAATGAAGTTAGATGCATATCTAGTTTTGATGGGTATGATAAATTCCTTCTTGGAGAAGGACTGAATAGTGCATGTCACGTGTGATAATTGTAGATAAATATTTACAAATCTCTCACATTGGATACAACCTAATTGATGCACTCAATTTTGCCAATGTCCTTGTTTGCATTGTTCATGACATGCATGCAACAAGGGGTTCAATAGACATGCTTGTAGGCAGCTTCAACCAACTGCCTCACTACCATACACACATATGCCGCATCTATCACAACTTGCACTATCTAAGGACCTAAAACTGGAACTTTGCATCCTTGCAGTTCCCTGAACAATCAATTGACCTAAGGAAGTAAGGCCCCTCCTTATATGTGACCATATTAATGAGTATGGTGTCTAAAATCTGTACACCCATCCATGATAATGTTGCACCCATATGAGACCCGTGTGGCCTTCTTTCCTCCATTAGTACATTTATCTTGGAATACTTCTTAACCAAGATAGTAGTCCTTTGTTTATCTCCCCAGGTGCCACATATGAAGGCCCTATTAGGCAACCTAGGACATGGCCTCCTTAAAATAAGGAGAGAAAGCAACAAGAAAGGGAATGCCATTGGCAAAAAAGAATTTTCCAATGATATCATCTACCCCATCTTTAGGCTGTACATTGAACATATCTACCACTAGGTTTGGAGCTGAAATTGTGGACTTACATTTCCCCTTAGTCTCTACTACACTCAACACAAAAATAGGAACTTGTGTGTGTTGAGTATTAGTAGTTATAGCAGAAGGCTATGTTGCCAAGGTAACATAATATGTGGAGATGTCACTATAATACAATTTCATTATCTCAACCCTTTGTTCAAGTAAGCTAATTGTTGCAAGGTCAAAATTTGCATACATCACACTTTTCACCTTACATTTCTATACTCATTTCGGTGTCCATTCCCTTAGACATATTCATCCTATTTCTCTACCTAGACTTGTCATTGGTTTTCCATGCAAACATATTTAGCCCTTGTTATAAATACATTTTCCCCTGTAGTCTAGAGACCTAGTTCCTAAAGGACACCAACGCTCTCAAATGCTAATCTCCAACTTTGAATTCAAACTTTGGCTCTTGTCAATGACCTAAACCTTAGCCCTAATTCTCCCCTACTATGTTTCCTAACATATACCTAGTTAGGAACACTATAAAACACTCTTTCATCCTCCTTTTGAAGGGTCCTCTTCTGCAAACATTTTGGACTCCACTTCTACTATTGTGTTTCAGAACTCTCCCTTGGCCTCTCACACATCCTCCATGGCTGCAATCACTTGTAAATACTACCATCTTGTTGGTCTTGTATCCTCCATTATGTTCTTTGATTTTCCCTTTCCTCACTATAGCTAGGTTTTCCTCCATTGCTCTACAAAACCCTAGTCTTTGAAATATATTCCTCCATCCTCCTTAGTTGTAGACCAATACCTTCAAATCATCTCCTTTAGATCCCTCTTGGCATATCAATGACCCATTTTCACCTCCCTAATCTCCTCATTGAGTTACACACACTAGGGTTTTAGAAGACCTCCTAGGGTTTGTATTTGCAGCCATTGAACACACCACTAACACCTTCACCTAGGGCTCACAGACTCCCAACTTTACAAAATACTTTAAGGGTGAAACATGCCTTCCTAAGGCACTAACTGAGGTAGTTCCCCAAACAGAACTAACCATTTTTAATTCCCCTTTCAACTTCAAACAAGTGTATGTAATGTGCCGCACCTGTCGGTTCCTTTTTTAATCTTAATAGTGTTATTTTTATTAGAATGTGTTCTTTCAGACTAGACAGAAGATGCAGAAGGGGTTTCAGTTTTCTTGAGATGTGTTGTTTTGCCAGATTGCATAGAAAATATAACATGCAAGTGAAACCCAGAAAAAGTACAAGGAATATGAACAAACTAACAACAACCCAGATCAGAGAATCACCAAATATGAATTATCATTACATACCCATGTCAAGATTTGCACTTTGATATTTATGTTGTAGCCGGACCAGCAAGTGGGTAGTCATATAATTCATTCGAACTCCATGACAAGAAGGTAATGTGCATACAATACTGGATATTAGTAAAACAGGCCCTAAATGCCCAGATTTGAAGAAGAAGACACCACAATGATGAAAATGCAGGTCCTGAATAACCCACGTCTCTCCTTGTGTTGTACGGCCACACTGGAAGAAGATATCAGCAGAAATAAGAGTTGAATCCCAACAAGAACTCCTAAATTCAGAACTGTACGTTGCTGCAGCTCAACGTTGATCAAAATGAGATGATAAACAGCCAACAACACTCCTTAAATCCTCCACAAGATGGTACGGCCCAGCTGCTGTGAAGTATGGCCAGCAAGGATGTATAAATGCAGTCCCAACTCACTCCTAACTCTTCTCAAATCTGTCATTAAACCTCTGTTATCAGCTTAACTTCAAAATCTGCAAAATGATATAAGCAATAAACTCCACAAATCTCATCAAACAAACTCATTGAAGCTCCGAATGCAAACACAATGTGTATTTGCCAATCTAACACCTTTGGGCGGCCTTGCACGCCTGTAAAATGTTGTTACTAGAGGGAGTTTTCGTTCCCAATAGCCTCTGGTTCGAATCCTCTTCAAACCCTCTCAGGGAAAGCCCTAGTAGAGCAAATAGCCGACAAAATCATATATTCAAGCATAAAGCAAATGAGTCTCTTTTCCTTCTTTTATAACTCTCCAAGGGGGTCATTGCACTTTTTGGAGGGAACATTTCTTTTAATTTCATTTTAATATTTCCAAGGTGAGTGCTCCACAATATAACTTAAGTCACATTTAAATATTTTATTTTTCATCACTTAACCATTAAATCCCAAAGTCCAATATTTAAATAATAATATTAATTTACGGACTTCAAAACATAGGTCCAAATGAACTCGAAATTCAATGATCTATAGCTCGTCGGAAAGGTCTCGACGAGATGCTCCATCTCCAACACTGAAAATCCTGAAATGGACAGAAACCTTAATTTGCCAAAAATATCAAGTCCGGGCCCAAAGTCTGAAATCACCCGGAAAGACATCACCGCAAACCATCTGATATCACTAAGCTCAATGCAACGTCTGGGATAGCCAACAACTGACTACCAAGTCACCAAAACAACGCCAAACTGACACTTACTAAAAATAGCAGTGTTCTCCGAGGACCAAAGAGAACAAACCCAGAAAAACCCAGAAAGATTTGTCGCCATGCAAGCACTTACTATAAATAGTATGGACAAGTTGTCCGAAATCTCTCCGAAAAGTGTCATATAGCTCCACTGGATCACCCTAACACATTGGTGGCATCGAAATACTCCTCTGATTAGGCTATCACCAACCCAAAAAGTCAGCTCCGACTGTGCTGCAAGAGAACCCGAAAATGGGGACATTACAGTCCACCCTGCCCAAAGATTGCTTGTCCTCAAGCAATCTGCACCTACATGCCCAGGTTGAACTCCAGGATCCCAAATCATTCTGAAGAATGTCCAACATCTCCACTGCATCTGCTAGGTAGAGGTAAAACCATGCTCAGCATCAATGTAAGTAGCTACCCCAATATAGAACAATCTGCTAGCCATAGGAACCCCTGGGTCCCAAAACCAAAATGGAAGTCTACCATACACATCACCTATTGACTTCCACTGCGCTACTCTGATATATTCTTCACCATGCAGAGAGTGGTGAAGCAAAACATCGGAATCCAACTGAACTGTCATGCCAAACCTGTCACCACCTGGATCCCAACACATCAAAACCCCACATCCATCAATCATGAAGAGGTAATTAAATCTCGAAGTGTCTAAACCACAACATCCCCTTTCATCCTCTGCAAAACTCCTATGGATGTGTTGACTATCCAACATAGGTGCTAGAAGATATGAAACTGCTCCTCCCAAGTCAAGGGAATAATAAAACTCTCGTCCACCACCGCTGAAAAGCCGAAACATGTCATCATGTCTACTGACACTGCAACCTCTCTAAAGCCATGTCTCTGATGGAAATTTTTGAGACCAAGAAGTTGCGAACTCTGTCTGGTATGCAACAGCACGATGGTAAACTGATCTCTGACCCTGCAAGTAATCCTCTGAATATATCTAAGTTAGACACCAGCAATCTCTAGTTCCATCTTATGGAGATGACAACCCTTCATCCCATAATGGATGATATAAATCCCGAGCTAATCCACAGTTACGCATCATCAGGTCATCTGTGTGTGGACTAATGGAGAAATGATGAGCACTCCTCACTATGTAGTCAAGATAAAAAGCACTTGCCTGTGTCAATGGTTGACCGTCATAGTTATGGGGAACACACTCCCCATCACTCTCATCACCCAAATTAGAAGATGGCTCATGTCTCTGATCCTGAATGGCTAATTGGGTAGATACTCTGCAAGTCCTCTCTGCATACCCAATAGCAAAGTCCCGATCTGAAAGCAATTGGAGCTATTTTGATTTAACCATTCTATGGCATGCTGGATAGTTCGCAAATTAGATATAGAAGTGCCCACTACTACCCCTATCTGCCTTTCCTCCAATTGTGCCGTCCAAAAGAGGTCCTCCACAAACTTGTGGTTGCTGTCGATACGAGTTAAAGTTTGAACAACCTTACTCTCGGTAACCTTCAACTAATCTCTCCACCTCTGTGGCTCCATAAGTTGTCGATCACAACAGCTGCATAGAATGCAATCTCTAATTTGCTTCCAGGAGAGGGAAACAAATCAACATGAGAACCGATCTCCCCACTGAATGATGCCCTGCATATCTCCTGTGAAAATGGAGTAGTGTGGTGATCTGTCAAACAACTCTCTGGGAAATCCACTAACTCCTCGTACGAGCTATCAATAACCTGCTCTGCATCACCTGTCATGGGACTATCCTCAGAGACCCCTAATGCAACATCTGGTTCTCTACTACTCTCAACCAAAGCACCCATCCCATCTATATCACCTGCACCTGCAACTATAATGGGTGTAGCCACATCCACAAAGTACTCCTTACCACTATCCGTGGGTGTATGCTCATCACCAGTAACTGCCATAGATATCGGAACTGTGACTGCTGGAGATGAAGACTGTGCTAAGCTCAACTCCATGGTAAGCTCATCTATCCGTAACTTTGAGTCTTGAAGGGCTGATTGGGCGCTCTTCAGCGAGTCCGTGGTGACCTCAAGCTCATCAACCTCCTCTTCCTTCCCCTTTAGAGCATCATAATAGATACCATCGAGCGTGAGAAGACGATCTCTATCTGATAACAACTGTAGGTAATTATTCTTCATTATTCCAACTGCATCTCTAAGTGCCTAAAACTCGGCAAGGGAAAGTCCACTATTAAGGTGCTCATATATACCTGGAGTCCAGCAACAGTATGCCACCAATTGCTAAACAACATCAAAGCGTTTTAAAGCTGAAGCAATCATGCCTTCGTTCACCTTCAATTGCCCTGCCAAATGAGGAGACCCCTGTGACAAATCATCTCCACACATTTTCTGATTTGTAATCTGCACTATGGTAAGAGGCTGAATCATCATCATTCACCGATTGGTAAGCATCCTCATGTGTGCTATCAACTTCGCACACATCCTCATCAAGTGTACTATTGTTATGAACCTCTATGGATGGCTCAAATGACATGCTAGAGGCTGCTGATTTGCCAATATCAATGCACACCTCCCCTATCAAAATAGATGCACACACATCCGTCAAACAATCTTCGAAACCATCTCCATTAGGCCACTTTTCAGTTTTGTTCTCATCTTCTAAGGTCTGATTTACAAAATCAAACTTGTTGTGGCTTCAATCCACAACACCTATTGCATCAGTATCACCCGAAACTGGAGTGTCTACATTAGGTGTCTCCACACAACCATCATTCTCATGTGGAATGGCAATAGCCTCACGCTGATGCAAATAGATCAGATTGCTGTCACACAAATCAAAATTGTTATGGCTTGTATTCTCCTTGCTTTCCTCGTGTTCGACACTCGTATCTTGTGTGCCAACATTAGAAGTCTCTTCTACAACATTTTCCTCATGTGTCATAACATTTAAATCATAACTACACTCAAAAGAATGACTGCTGTCATAAAAATCAGAATTGTTGTTAGGGCTGATAACAACCTCTTAAGCGTTGAACGTAACTTTAAGAGCTTCTGCCAAACCATCATCAAGTTGTGAGTCCTTTTTATCCGTGCATTGGTGGTTAGGCTCCCGAAATTCTTTGCAAGAGAAACATAGACCTTGTCTTCTCATTTGGTTCTTGCTTATTATAGGAATCCTTGTAACCTGTAAACCACAAGCAATAGATTCCTCTTCTGTCAAATGATTTTTAACTTTCTCAATTTTCTGCTCAACCAATGTCTTTGACAACTCATGTGCAACGGGTGAAACATATTGTTCCTTTCTCCAAATACTTAGCAAGTTAGATAATAACAACTTGGAGATGTCATCATCTTCATCTAGAATCAGAGACAAGATAGTTTGCATTGTTGTTTTAACACTATCCGCATGATGCTTTCTGATTTTGTCAAAGAAACAATGAAACATGTTGAGAATTAAATCATTACGCTTAAGATCAAGTAAAAAGACATATGATCTGACCTTAGCCATAATTTCTAACATCTTAGCAATCTTTTTGAAAGATAAGGCTTCTAGTATCACCCAACCCATGAAAGCTTTCAATAGTCAGTTGTAAAATCTCCTTTATTAAGTCATCATTATAGTGTGCTTCAAGAGCTGAGATTCTCATGATTTCACTGATGCATGTGATAACCGCCAATCTTACATTCTTGTCTGGATGCTTCAACAACTCAAGCTCACACAACGAATTCTTTGAAAGAATAAAAGCTAACGACATTACCCGAGAAGGTGACTGAGGAATTTTAGATAAGCATTTCTCAACTTCTTCCACAGTGCTGAGAAGTCTTTCATCTGACCATGGCAAAAATTTCAGTTTCAATCCTGCATCAAAAAGTCTTTCACAAAGATCATCCTTCGTGAGAGATGCCATGATCTCACATTCACTGATCAAAAACTTTCAACTACCCAACTTTGAACACTCATGCAAGTGCTGATCACCCACATGCAAAGCTAAGAATCTATCCAACACTTGAAGACCTGCAAGAAAAGGGTAGCAACCCAAACAGGTTGCATGTCTAAATCTAACCTCACAGGATGGCAAGATCTTCTGCTCTGATACCACTGTAATGTGCCGCACCTGTTGGTTCCTTTTTTAATCTTAATAGTGTTATTTTTATTAGAATGTGTTCTTTCAGACTAGACAGAAGATGCAGAAGAGGTTTCAGTTTTCCTGAGATGTGTTGTTTTGCCAAATTGCATAGAAAATATAACATGCAAGTGAAACCCAGAAAAAGTACAAGGTATATGAACAAACTAACAACAACCCAGATCAGAGAATCACCAAATATGAATTATCATTACATACCCATGTCAAGATTTGCACTTTGATATTTATGCTGTAGCCAGACCAGCAAGTGGGTAGCCATATAATTCATTCGAACTCCATGACAAGGTAATGTGCATACAATACTGGATATCAGTAAAACAGGCCCTAAACGCCCAGATTTGAAGGAGAAGACACCACAATGATGAAAATGCAGGTCCAGAATAACCCACGCCCCTCCTTGTGTTGTACGGCCACACTGGAAGAAGATATCAGCAGAAATAAGAGTTGAATCCCAACAAGAACTCCTAAAATCAGAACTGTATGTTGCTGCAGCTCAATGTTGATCAAACTGAGATGGTAAACAGCCAACAACACTCCTTAAATCCTCCACAAGATGGTACGGCCCAGCTGCTGTGAAGTACGGCCAGCAAGGATGTATAAATGCAGTCCCAACTCACTCCTAACTCTTCTCAAATCTGTCATTAAACCTCTGTTATCAGCTGAACTTCAAAATCTGCAAAATGATATAAGCAATAAACTCCACAAATCTCATCAAACAAACTCCATTGAAGCTGCGGATGCAAACACAATGTGTATTTGCGAATCTAGCACCTTTGGGCGACCTTGCGCGCCTGTAGAATGCTGTTACTAGAGGGAGTTTTTGTTCCCAATAGCCTCTGGTTCGAATCCTCTTCAAACCCTCTCAGGGAAAACCCTAGCAAAGCAAATAGCCAACAAAATCATATATTCAAGCATAAAGCAAATGAGTCTCTTTTCCTTCTTTTATAACTCTCCAAGGGGGTCGTTGCACTTTTGGAGGGAACATTTCTTTTAATTTCATTTTAATATTTCCCAAGGTGAGCACTCCACAATAAATCCCAAAGTCCAATATTTAAATAATAATATTAATTTACGGACTTTAAAACGGAGGCCCAAATGAACTCGGAATTCAATGATCTATAGCTTGTCGGAAAGGTCTCGACGAGACGCTCCATCTCCAACACTGAAAATCCCGAAACGGACAAAAACCCTATTTTGCCAAAAATAGCAAGACCAAGCCCAAAGTCTGAAATCACTTGGAAAGACATCACCACAAACCATCTGATATCACTGAGCTCAATGCAACGTATGGGATAAGCAAGAGTTGACTGCCAAGTCACAAAAATAGCGTCAGACTGATACTTACTAAAAATAGCAGTGTTCTCCGAGGACCAAAGAGAACAAACCTAGAAAGATTGTCGCCATGCAAGCACTTACTATAAATAGTAAGTACGGACAAGTTGTCTGAATCTCTCCAGAAAGTGTCATACAACTCCACTGGATCACCCGAACACATTGGTGGCACCGAAATACTCCTCTGATTAGGCTATCACCAACCCAAAAAGTCAGCTTCAACTGTGCTGCAAGAGAACCCGAAAATGGGGACATTACACCTTCACCACTATAGCTAGGTTTTCCTCCATTGCTCTACAAAACCTTAGTCTTTGAAATATATTCCTTCATCCTCCTTAGTTGTAGACCAATACCTTCAAATCATCTCCTTTAGATCCCTCTTGGCATATCAATGACCCATTGTCACCTCCCTAATCTCCTCACTGAGTTACACACACTAGGGTTTTATAAGACCTCCTAGGGTTTGTATTTGCAGCCATTGAACACACCACTAACACCTTCACCTAGGGCTCACACACTCGCAACTTTACAAAATACTTTAAGGCTGAAACATGCCCTCCTAAGGCACTAACTAAGGTAGTTCCCCAAACAGACCTAACCATTTTTAATTCCCCTTCCAACTTCAAACAAGTGTAGCAAGCGATTGAAAGGCATGTTCCAATTATGCATGTGTCACAGGTAAAAAAGAAATGAGTAATCCCTTGAAGTTTCAAAGTATTTAGAACATAAGTAGTTATTTGCAAAGAACACTAGTGTCCCACCTAGACACAAGTGCTCGGACCCTAGACACCAACATCTAACATATTCCTAAAACCTTTTGTGAGACCCCAAAGACCTTCTCCCAACTTCATTCAGACTTATGCAACCCACTCCAAAGACCACCTCCCAGCTTCATTTAACCTTTTGCAACCCTAAAATTGCATCAAACACCGAAACTAGAATGTGCTCTCTCACCATTGTGGTTTCAGTTACTTTTTTGATTCCAAGCTCTAGTGTTTAACTATACTTAGCATAGATCTAAAGCTTATCATTGCTTTGTTATGTTGAATAGAAATAGGATTTAAGTAGGTTAAACACATTGAAAGATAAAGTATTTTACAATTAGTTTAGCATTAGGTGTATTTTATTTTCCTTTCAACCACATATCCCAACCCCTTTACCAAGTGTGCATTCACTTTTGTAATGGTGCCAAGGTATTCAAGGAAATAAAAATGGCATTTCCATAGGTGAGTCCCCTATAATTAATAGTTTTGTTGACATCTAATTTTATTGCAAGTTGTCATAAAGGGACCTGTTTTATTGAATGGACCCTTGGTAAACTTTTCCGACATCTTGGAAGGGCAAATAAAATTTATGGCATTCCCAATTATCTACTACTTTGAGTGCTCCCTTTGGCTGCCCTTTCCCCTCCACTTTCACTATCAATTTCTAGATTCCCTAACGTATTAAATTCATCATTGTCACTTAGCCTAGAAGAACTCATAGTGGCACTACAAAAACAAAGTAAAACTTACTTTTACTACATAAACTAAGGACTTGAGACCTATGTTACCCCAAGTTTCTGAAATGGGGACGGTAGGGGACGAGTTTTGGGGATGGCATTTTTGGGGGCCATTTTTGGGGATGGCAAAGGGGGCAACTATATAAAAATAAGGGAAATATTAAAATATATAGGGAAATTTCAAATATTCATATGATAACATTGATAAAGCATTCATCATATACATTATAAATCCTTAGTACATAATATTTGAATTGAATTGAGAGTTCACATGAGAATTGAACAAATTAGCAAATGTCAAAACTTAATTGCTTTCATAATTCATTGTCAATATGCATGTGATATTAAAAAATAGTATACAAGTTACAACAAAATGCCCAAAGGCTGCAAGTTTCACTTTCAACTACAATATGAAAATACAAAAACAAAGAAAGTATGTTGCTGCCCCTCATCTACATCTACTAACACTGCATCAAAATTGAAGTCCTCTGAGTCACTGCCACTGTAAGGGTCTGCCTCATCCAATGGAATCCCAACTAATCCCTTTTGTGCCTCTTTCTCATCAACCTAGGTGGCGTCTTCGAGATCAACATCCCATTGTAAAGCTGGAGTCTGTCAATACTCTGGAGTTTGACAATCCTGAAGTCGCAAAGCACTATGCACAACCACTAACTTCTCCGCTCATCTAAAGGTAAGTCTATTCCTCTTGAAGGAGTGGATAAAGTTGTATGTGGACCAATTCCTCTCTACAATAGAAGAACTAGCAACCTGTGAAAGGAGGCGAATGGCAAGCATCCTCAACTCTAGTGTATCCTTCATGTGCCATGTCCACCATCCAATAGGGTCAGTTTGAGCTAATGGAGCTCTATTTATCTTCGCCTCTAGTTTGTTGAATGTTGGACCACAAAGATTTGTGAAGGCAAGCCATTGTGAGAGAAGTATAGTAGACTCCAAAACTAAATGCATCTTTCGAAAGGCCTTCTTCATCATCACAAGGAGGCAACCTCCCAACCTTTGGTGCATACCATTTCGGATTTAGAGCAAAGGATGCCATATGAAGCGGGGTGTGTTCATAGTGTTCCCCACATCACAATGGGCTTAATATGTTGCTCATATAATCCCAAATTAGGATCCTTCGCCAAAATTGCTTGCTTCATCTTTCCAAGCATGTCGTCAAATGTCTCATATATCTCTCCAAAACTAGGAGAGTCCATATCAACATATCTAATGACATCTACAATAGGCGAGATGAAGGATCGAACATATATGCAAAGTGCAAAAAAAAAATTTCAAAAAAGAATAAGATTATGAGACTCAAAAGTTAATTGACAAGTTAGAAACTTTGAAAAATTGAACAATAAAATTAAAATATTAAAATAAAAAATTTAATAATAAAATCAGCAATTTAATATTTAATATTTAATAAAATCAGCAATTTATTAATAAAGTCAATAGTGTCTTACCTCGCAGTGGACCACCAATCGTCATCAAGGATCCTTTGTTTGATGGATCTTCCTTTAGTAGAGCTTGAATTAGGCCATTTACTCCACTTTGAATTCATCATCAACTGTAGAGGCTCATGCACCTCAAGTGTCCTCTCTAACAAAATGAAGTAACTGGCATATCTTATCTCAACAAGTTTGAGGAATTCCTTCTTTGAAAAAGTCTTGAAGAGAACAAGTGAGGTGTGGTGGTTGCAAATGAACATTTGAATACCTCTAGCTTCTACCACCATATATTTCACCCAATCTATTTTCCCTATGTCTTTCAATGCATGAACACAACATGGGGTCCAAAAGATATGCTTGTAAGCACCCTCCACCATCATGCCATCCAATTTGCACACACGTGTTGAATCAGTGACCACCTGTACAACATTAGAGGCCCCAACCTCCTCTATGGCCTCTTTCAAAATGCTAAACTGAAAGTCTGCATCCTTGTGTTTCCCTGAACAATCAACGGCTCTAAGAAAATAAGAGCCAGTTGTGCATGTGACTATGATGTTGATGAGTGGCCAACGTCTAATATCGGTCCACCCATCCATCACAATAAAACAACCCATCCTAATCCAAGTTTGCCTCATGTCCTCCATCACCAAACTAACCTTAGAATATTCTTTGTCAAGGAGGGTAGTGCATAGTTTATGATCTCCAAGGGGAACAAATGAGGACCAATAGAAGCTACATCTATGGTCATTTGTTTGATATTAGGAGAACGAGCCACATGAAATGGGATGGTATGGGCATAAAAAAATTTGGCAATGGAAGACTCTATCACATCCCGTGCCTACACATTGAACATACTTGCAACTATCCCTGGCCTCTCACTACCACTAATCTTCCTCTTTCCTCTTGTGGCAATATCACTACTACCACTACCAACCATGGATGGCATAGGCATAGATGATTGTGCAGAAGACTGTACTGGCATTGACACACTTTTAGACCTCGTTTCCGCTTCCATATGCAATCTATGAGCCTCTACCTTCTCATCCTCCTTTATGTCTGGACAAACCTTAACTCCACGGCCTATAACACCCAAGAAATGAGACCATACCCTTGTGTAGCTCCCTCTAAAATTTTTATTGCAAATGTGATGCAACCACACCCTACTCCCCTATGAATTTTTCTTTTTGGCATCTAGGGCTGTCACAAGTTGGAGAAGAGGTTTCAAGACAACAAAAGGGCACTCAAATGGGTTTTTTGGTTGTTCTCTTCCACCCCCAACACTCCCACACGCTAATGAGGATGAAATTCTAATATTTATTTCATTTTCTTCCACTTCGTGGTCACTACTCTCACTTCCACTGCTGCTCCTGTTGCTTTGTGAGAATATAATGCAAGTGCAAACTGAAAAATGAAAAAAAATCAGACATTTCTTCCTTTAAACTTCGAAATAAATTGAAAAAAAAATAAAAATGAAAGAATGACTTACCTCTTTCACTGTTTTTTTGTCTCTCAATGATGCTCTAGATTCAATTTCTCCTCCAGCTACTCCTTCAAACTTTGCTAAAAAAATTTCTTTCTCCTCCTTTTTGATTGCAATGTTTTTGGACAAACAAAAATCATGTTAAAATGAAAATGAAGTTGTTTTTCCCCATTTAGGGCAAGATGGAGTGTGGGGGCCCACCTACAAGCACTAAAATACTATTTTTTTAAACGATGGGTTTTTTTTAAAAAATGGTTGCCTTTTATTGGGGACAGTCATCCATCCCAACCGTCCCTGGGACAGTCGAGAGATGTCACAAACATCCTCGCCCGTCTCGGAGACGGCAGTTCATTCCCCCTTCTTTTATGGGACATCCCCTATGATTTTTCAAATTTTGGGGACGGCCCGGGGACATCCCCTAGGCATCCCCACATACCTGGAATGTTCCAGAAATGGGGATGCCCCCAAAAATGATGGGGACGCATTCCTGGGTTTCCCTACTTGAGACTCAATTTGTAGTTCTACACAAGGAATTTCCTTCTATTTTTCTTACTTCAAGTCACATAAGGTGCACAAAGAAGTCGTAATCCTTCTTTGAGTTATCAACTCCTAAGACATTATTTGATTAGCCCATTGAAACTAAAAAATAAAAACAATCATTTGTTGCTGGAATCATATGGATTCTGCTTTTGTTTTCTTATTTCAAGTCGCACAAGGCGCAGAAGAAGAGAATACACAAATGTTGCAATCATTCTTCAAGTTATCTAAGACACCTAATACATTATTTGATTAGCCCATTGCAACTCAAAAATAAAAACAATAACTAGTTGCTACAAACACAAGGATTCTCCTTTCATTTTTCTTCCTTCAAGTCGAACTAGGTGCAAATGCAGAGGATACATAGAAGTTCCAATCCTTCTTCAAGTTTTCTAAGACTTCAAAGCCATTATTTGATTATCCCATTGCAACTAAAAAATAAAACAATCATTATTTACTACAAACACGAGGATTTTCCTTGTGTTTTTCTTATTTCAGGTTGCATGAGGCACAAATGAAGAGGATACACAGAAGTTGCAATCCCATTTAGCATTATTTAATATTTAATGTACATTTAAATCCACTTCCACGTTTTAAGCTAATATTGTCATGTTCCTATCAATCCCCATCATTAATCCTGCATCACACCTTCACTAATTAATTAGGCCATCTTTCCTCTAATGATTAATTAAATATTTCATATTTATTTAACTAATCAAACTAACCCCCCTTGATCAATTAATTAAATCATATTAACTTAACCTTCTTCCAACTAATTAATTAAATAAAACATGCTTATTTAATTAATTAGGCTAATGCGCATTCATCCATTTTCCTCTAACTAAATATTCAAGCCCCCTTCCACTAAAATCCAAAAGACCTTTCCCTCCTTCCCTCCAATCCTCACCATCCATTTCAAACCCCAAATGCATCTTGACCATTCATCTTCACACGTCTTCTCCGCCACTTGTCACTTCCTCATGCTCCCACGTGTGAGTCATGCAACTTGGAGTAATCCTCACTCTCCATCTCAAGATTCGATCTCCTTCATCCACTTGTCTCCTCCATATTCTCCCACATGCTTGCATCTCTTTTCTCTGCATTTTAAGATCTTCACCACCCATTGACCCCATTCCATCTCCTTCCACTTGTCAAGAGGCTAGCTTGCACATCCCATCATCAAATATTAGCCCTCCATGTCCAAGGTGGAGAGTCTACTTAAAGAACTCTACCCCAAAGGACAATTATCAATCATCCTCAAGTAAGTATATGCTGCCCAATTTAGCAACTTTGAGCAAGAGAGCAACCAACATTTTTCACACAACATATCAACTCATTTTGGAAAAGCATATCCCAACTATCATGGATGTGTTGTGATGTCTTCACACATTGCCCCATTGCAAATGGGGACCCCCTTTTTTTCTCGCTTTCTGTTGTTGTTTGCTTTAGGGTTTGGGTTTTTCTTTGAGTTTGTTGGTTTGGTAGTATAAATTTTTGCCCAAGTCTTGCCGAGTTCTTGCTCAAAGTCCCTGTGGAAACTGAAAAATTTGACTAAGGATGAGAATTAACTTGGCCAAGAACTAACTCCGGAAGGTCGAGTTCAAAGGAAATGGATAAAATTTCTAAGGAAAATCAATCCTTGTCTATCTTAGGTGGAATTCCAGTTTCATATTGGATTTGCGCCCAAGAAAGATGGAATTCCAATCTGGGCGGGATTCCACCTACCACTAAGAAATGCGCCCTAGGATGAAATCCACCTCCACCCCTCAAATGCGCTCCAAGACAAGAAAAATCCACTTCAACCTAGGAATTGTGCTCCAGATGAAAAATCCTATGTCCATGAGGAAATGCGCTCAAGGGGAAAATCCATCAAGTCATGGAATTTGTGCCCTCCCAGTGAGTAGTCCTTGTCTACCTGTAAGATGCACCTTGGATTTTCATCCTTCACCCCCTGGAATCTACGCCCAAGACAAGAATCCAATTCAGTACCCTGAAAGCGCCCTCCAGGTGAAAAATCCTGTGCCCTCCCTAAAGTGCGCCCTCCATGAAATCCACTTCACCTTCCTGATTGCGCCCTCTAGAGGGTCTTGAAATTTGCGCCATCATTTGTCTTGCTTGCCCTGGAAACTCATCCTTTACCTGCCTGGTAGTCCTAAAAAAGGGAAAAGTTAGTTCAAATGTGGAAAATGCAAGAGAAATGGTAAGAAAATCTTTCATTTGTTCAAGAATTTATGAATGAAATTGATCAATCATGCAAAATTATTCATGTTTTATCTTAATATTACATTGCATTTTGGATTTTATCCGCTGTTACTGTTCAAGGTTTTCCTTACTTTTGCAAGTGTTGAAGATAAGGATCACTTCCATGAAGATGATGCTCGATGATGATACAAGACATTCAAGATGGATGCAAAGAGCTTCAAAGGTTGGAGAATGAGATTATGTCACATCAAGGATACCTTACATGAAGATGAATTCCTTTCAAAGACATCTCAATGACACAAGGAAAGATAGCATCAAGATCAGTTCACAGAAGTCTAAGAATGAGAAGAAGATCAAGCCTAACATCATGAAGACAGGAATTACACCAAGGAAACCCTAGCCAATACAAGAAATCCAAGCCAATGCAAGAATCCAAGTAAAATGCAACACAAAGACAAAGTTCCCAAGTTTGAAGTACACTCAAGAGATAATTGTTCGGAATATGCTAAGGTGGCATCCGGTCATCATCAACCAATCAAATTATGCCGCGTTAACATGTCCAGATTCAATGAACCTGGTCACCAGAGAAAGAGATAAGGGAGGCGCCCTTCTAGAAGATCATGTGTTGTTGATATTTCATTGGTCGAAAGTAGTGGTAGTTATAACTACCTTCCATTAGGGTTTTGTCGTCATAATCTCGGCCATTGATTTCTAAAATCAATCTGGGCCCTTGATTGTAATTTTGAGCTCTATATAAGGCTCATTCTCTTCATTTCTAAAGGGTTCTTCTCCTTGGAGGTTCTTCCCCTTAGAGTTAGTTAGTTCTTGATAGATTAGAAAGTTAGTTCTTCATTAAAGAGTAGGAGGTTTTGAAGAGTTGGAGAGACTATTGTGAAATTGTTGTAAAGATACTACCAAAATCAATACACTCATTGAAGCCTGGTGAATATTGTGTTATTTTGGGATGTTAGCATGGTTTCCGATTTCTCAAAGATGATTCAAAGCAAATTAGATAAGTTTTAGTTGAAGTTCATTGATATGGTGGATTAATGCGAAGATATTTGATGAATTCCTTGGTTCATACTTTTTGTGGTTTGCTGATTGTAAGCTACAATGCAAAGTTACCCTGAACCCCATTTTGCAATAGTTCGATTGTGGATATTTGTTCAAGTTGCGCCAACTATGGGTAGTTGAATGCATATTTGCAATATGAAAATCCTTCATTACCTTTGAAGATTGCACCAGTTTCGTGTAGTTGTTGTTCTCATGGCGAAGCAAAGCTTGGTTCGAAGGAATTTGTCTATCAAAGCATTATTCATTATCTTATTGTCCTTAGGAGTAGATTAGATTTCTCCTAACTCTTTCCTTTTATTATTTCTTTTTAGATAGTTTGAAGAAGGTTCCATTCATTCACAAATCCAAGGAGTAAGGAGTAGATTTCATCCATAAGTAAGGAGTAATTTAGCGTAAGTCCCTTTGTGATTACCAACAAAATCACATCATTCCACTGAGTCTATCCATTTGCACGTCAAGCCCTGACATTCAAGGAACCTTGGAGTAATCTCATTTGATCACATTGTTTAGCATTTGAGGTCACTTTGTTCAAGAGAGGATAGAATACTCAGTATTTTATCCTAATGTTGACGCTGTCATAAAAAACACATCAACAGGGTGTATAATGCTTGTTTTATGTTGTATTTGCATTGTTGTTTTGCTTCCTCCATTTTCTTAAACTGAAGGTGTATTGTTGATTTGGATTTGAGTTTCTTGTTTGAATGCATTTAACTCTCTTGTTTTATCTGAATTTTACATCCACTTTTAGTATTCATGGAAATTTAGAAAAGGCAGCTTCATGAATGATTTAGTTGAACTTTGAAGTAGAAACTTGAAAATGGGAAGATGAATGATAGATGGGAATTAGGAACATGCCTCAAGGAGTTGGTATTGGTGTTCTTCCTCATCCTCTTCCTCTTCTCTTTTGATGATTGCAAAAGAGCACTTTCTAGGATTTTCAAAGGTTTTTTAGGTTTGGGGTCCCCTTTTAGGTGTAGCTTTAGGGTAGGAATTATTTTAGTTTTTTGTGGTTTTTTTCTAAATTTAAAATGTTTTTTTTTTTTTTTAATGTCAGGGATGCCCTAACAGCCATAGGATGATAGAGAGGTGTCTGGATATTACCCTGGCCAGCATCCATGGGAGTCCCCCATTGGGGATTGGGCTCCAGTGTCATGTCTCTCATACACTCGATCATCACATTCCAATTGAAGATTGAAATGACTGTGATGTTCCCTCCTTAAGACAGATATTGAGGAGAGAAATCAAATTTATTCCTAGTTGGATCAGACGACTCCATATCCATGCACATATAATATTGATAAAGATCCAAGGCACAATCTGCAAGATTTATATTTCTTACGTAGGCTGATTCCGATATATAAAATGAAACTGCTACATATGCCTAAGGGAAGCTATCCACGTAAGCAAATATGGATCGGCTAAGGATCCAAGGAGGCAATGAACTTGTATAAGACAAATAACCATCGTATAGAGACAAATAAGCAAGAGGACAAAACAGTGTAATTAGTGGAAGGAGTCGATTATGATTAAGCATTGATAAGCGCTTATAATAAATGATTTTGTCTACAAAAGAATAAGACAAATTAGAGATCGTGGGAATAAGATAAGGGCGATTAAGATGAACGCCGATTATGGATTACTTAACAACATAGCCAACGGTCCTATTGATGTTTGTTTTTGGACAAGTCAACAATTAGAGTGAAATAAAGTATCTAACTCCCTCTTGAGCAAAGTCTCTCGAATGCTGAACGAAGTGATCAAACAAGATGACTCCAAGGTTCCTTTCTGATGATTTTGTAAGAGATAGCTTAGTGACTAAGTATGATTTTACTGGTAAACACAAAGGGACTTACGCAATTGTTCAAACAAGCTGTTTATTCAATGATTAGGAAGGCAAACACTGGAGGATCTAAGAACTACAACTTATAACGTACGATTTGGCAATGATGTTCTTGATTCTAATTCTAACTGAATGGATAAAAAGAACAAAAGACGAAGGGTTTAGAAACACTAATCTAGTCCTAGATGTAAGGATAACTATTGCTCAGGTGAAATCAAACCAGATCTTGCTTTGCCAAGATAAACAACTACACAAGATTGATGCAATCTTCTAGGGTGTATAAGATGTTTAAATCACTTATGCTCATGAAAGTTTCAACAAACATAAAGATCAAATTGAAGTTCAATTTTGTTCAGACTAACCATGCACTGCAATTTGCAAGCCACAAACTACAAATGGTGTGAACTTATAGAGATTTCACCACAAAGCAATAAAGAAACCTTCCACCAACTAACATAAACTTAAAGAAAACTTAATTTAACTTAATATGCGCTTGAAAATCCAAACCATGCAACACTTCGAAACATATATAGAGTCACCAAAACAATGAGTCTTATATTATTTCAGAGAGCCTTTTGCAACAATTCCAGAGTTTTCAATCGTACAAATGAGAGCAACAAGAGCCCTTTTATAGACCTCAAAATGAATGAAGGGTCAAGATCGATCGGCCAAGCCAGCAGACCAGATCAAGCCACATCACAAGTAGTTATAACAAACTCTTATTAACATTCTACACCCTTGCAACCCTTATGGCCACAAGGCACCAAAACTCCATTTAACTTCTCAATCACCTCGGGGATCCTTCTAGGCACACATACAAGGTGAGAACATCCACTTCAAATGCGCCTTAGATGAAAATATTTACTTTTCAATGCTTCCAAAATCCCAAGAGTCCATCGCGTTTATCATGTTTGTAATCTTGCACTTGTTATTTAGGCACCAAAGTGAAGTGTTCTGAGTAGGAAAGAGCGCCTAACCTCTTCTAGGCTTTTGACACTTGAACTCTTTCTCCGTATCAAGGCGCTCAAAGACTCACTCCAAGGCGCTCCATTTAAGTCTCTGCCCTCAGGTGTTCAAATGATGATGTTCCTTTACCAAGGGGTTGATTTGGGGGGTACGTAGATGTGAGGTGGCACTTAAACTCAATTTGATCCTTTGAATTTCACTTATGGGCGCCAATTGTGGTCTTCTCAAATCCCTAAGCGCTCAAAACTTACTTCGAGGAACAACATCTCCCTTAGGCGCTTCTAGTCCTCACATCTCCAACACCTTGAATCTAGAGCGCCCAAGCTTACCAATCTCAATCATTTAAGGCGCTCCAAGTCACTTCAAGGAACACATCTGATAGACTTCCATCTGAAGGGTGCTAAAATAATCCCCTAGGCGCACAAAAACTCACCTAGGTGCAAATCCTCTTGGAATCCTCTAGGAACAATGCCTCTAATCCACTTACCTTCAAGGCGCTAAAATGAATTCACACAGGTAAGGCGCCAAAGTCACTTCAAGGTGCTCCTTGTCCTACTTTAATGTCTTGAACCCATCATGGAGGCTCAAAATACATTTTTCATCTAAGTACAGGATCATACAAAGGGCGCCAAAAGCTACTCCTACAAACAAAGTGCCCATACTCATTACAAATTCCAACACTTTCTCCCCAAGGTGCAAATTTGGGATTACTTAGATGTTGTCCCTTGCTAGGTGCAAATAGGTGACTTTCTAGATGTTGAAGTTGCGCCCTGGCTCTAGGGTCATTTCCTTGTCAAGCTTCCAATGTTTAGACTTCCCAACTTGATTTCCTATCTTAGGCGCCTTCAATGATGACTTCTAACACCCTGTCACAAGATACAAGGCGCCAATTTGAAGTTCCACATACAAGGCGCTCATGATGATGTTATTGAATGTGGTTTTCTTCCTTTAGGTGCTCAACATTTTCCTAGGCGCTCTCTGGAGGGTTTGGAGATAGAAAATGGCGCCTTCATTTACTTGGATAACTTCTTCACTCTAAGCAAAATATCATGGAGGGCTCAATTCTCCAAGGCACTCAAAACAAGTATAGGGCGCTTACCTTCATCAAAGGCACAAATCCTCATCATAGGTGCTTAAAAATGCCTTCATCAATCCATTCCAACACATCTCTTAAAGTGCCCTCCTTTATGCTCCAACACATCCTTTCTAAGTGAAGGCGCTCTATGGTTATCATGGTGTAATTAGCACCTGGGTTAATGAGATATAATTTACGACTCAAAAAATTCATTCCCCACCTCCAGAAAGTTCCTCCAACTAAGCGCCATCTTCAAGAAGCTTATGACACAATGTTTTTTAATCTAGGCACTATTAGAAGATCTTCCCAACTCAGGGCGCTCAAACATTTACCTAGGCACAAATTACATCATGAAATCCTTCAGGAACAATGCCTCCAACTTGGGCGCAAATTTGAGGTCCAACAGATGATAGAATGCGCCTTGATTCCTTTCCAAGTTTATTGTTGATCCTAGGCACAAAGGGGACCTCTATATGTTTGTTATGTCCTCCATTAAGTCAGGCGCACTTGAGTATTCTTTGAGCCATTTACTTGCAAAACCTTCTAAGTTCAAGTCATCAAAGGCTCTACATTCATTCCAAGTCATCAAAAGGTTCTACATTTAAAGGTGCCAAAACTACTCCCCTTCTCCTCTAGGCGCCAAATTGATTAAACCTCCAAACAAAGCGCCATAACTTCATTGAATCACAGGGCGCCAAATGCTAAGATTATGACATAAGGCGCAACTTTGAAGTTATTTTGGTATGATGGGAGGCACCCTGGGTTGCAGGCGCTATCTGGAGTCAGCTTTCAGGATCTTCAAGTTTTCAGGATTTCAGGCACCTGACTTAGTCATTTTCAGGATCTCAAACATCGAAACAGGTCGTTGAAGGACTACAGGACTCAAACACCATTGATTTCATCATGAAATAGCTCTAAGACATCATCTCAGCCTCATGCAAAGTACTAGAATTCACCAGAAGAAGGGGGTCCCTATTCTCAATGGGCTGATGTGGGATTTGGTCACAACATCTGGCGACTCCACTAGAGGAATGTTCCTGAACATTTCTAAAACAAGAATTCAATTCCCATTCAAAGAATATTAAATCACCGTCCTCAATCGTAAACTAGGCAAAAGCGAACCTAAAAAGGAAAGAAATCATAAATTGGATCAAGACACTATCCCCTCTGGTATATGATGAAAGATAAGTTTCAATTAAAACAGCTTCTTAAATGTTCCAAAGATAAACAAATGTCAAGTTTCAACATTTCCGTGTACACCCACACACCAGATCAAATAAACACGACTACTCGATCAAAGAATCAGAACCAGTTGCCAGCGCAACTATCCATATTCGAGGTTTAAAGTGCAAGCACTTGAGTTCATCCCATCCCTTAGAAACCAGGATCATCTAAGATCGCCTATCTCAAGCTAGGTAAATTCATGAAAGCGGATGGCCGGATATATATATGTAGATGAAAATAGAATATGCAATGACCTTGAATGGAGCGACAGCGAAATAGGGTATGATATGGAATGGAAACGTAGTGAAACGGAAAGGAGTGAAATGAGACAGAGTGTCTCTACCATGACGCCTGTTTGCCAGGTTTTCATCACGATACTTATCCATAGCGCCTGTTTGCCGGGTTTTCACCAATGGACGAAATTTTTCTCTTTCCTATTTTTCATCTCTTTTTTTTTTTTTTTTTAAATTTTTTAGAGTCAACACTATTACACACGGCGCCTGTTTACCAAGTTTTCACCGAGGTAACGAATGAAAAGAACTCAAGAGTCTGAGTCTGCAGATAACACAGTGTGCCAACAAAATCATATCATGTCAGTGCTTACCCTGATGTTGGCAGGAACGATGAAATGATGAGGGAAATGGAAATAGTGGACTATGAGGTGAATTATATAAAATAGATGTATGAAGGTGTAATCATAAACCAAAGATGGAATATGCTGAATAGCGGGAGGGAAATAGACACGGATGGTGTACAATTGAATGAGATGGAGTGGGATCACGACCAATGTTTGTTCATGCCAACCTAAACCTTGAAGCTTGCAAGTGAAAAGGGAGATATAATAGGGAACGAGAACGGTGATTAGTGAAATGGTAACTTCATGTCCCATAAGAACTTAGAAGTTTCTTGTTTTAATTGTACTTGGCGGGATGAAGTAATTTAGAATGAAATTAAATGAAATGGAATGAATAGATGATTGGATGTGGAAGCCTTTCTGGGATTCAACTTCAAGTACCCAGAGCTTGATTGTCTTGAGCATGCCTTTATTTGGAAGCACAGGATTTTGGCATTTGTGTTCTGAGAACATAGAGACTTATTGAATTGTCAAAAATTTCTTTGCTTGATGGGTAAAACATCCAAATATTTATTATTCAAAACAATGGGGGAATGGGCGGAGGATTTGCAAGCTTCTTGTCTAGACGGCACTCACATTCGTTCACCATGATAAGGAAATGGGTGAAAGGGATAAAGGACAATGTAATTTGGGGAAAAGCGGAGATAAAATGGATGATGGAATAGGATGGATGAAAATGAAATGAAGTGACGTAATGACGTACAACAGAAGATATGGATAATGATATGCCTTGATACTTTAACGAAGGCGAAGTGAACATACATAACAGGTGGAGAATTTAGACGAAGCAGATGAAAAACCAACATCTTGACCTTGCCTTGTATGCAGTGGATAAGGTCATTTGAAAAAGGATATTGACATGGAAATACTCCAAATGATTCATAAGGACTTCGACTTATCCTTCTGGAATATGCAACGAACAACAGGACCATATAGATGACTCAGACATCAGACTCGAATTCATTATTTGATGAATAAAGCAACGTGGATGGGAGTTTTATTGTTCTCAAATGAAGTGGATGGAGGCTTTTATTAGGTATATGAAGTATGATAAGCGAAATGAAAGCAATAATGCTTATTATGGAATGAAAGCGGAAACATGAATTACCTAAGGTGTTCACTTGATCCAGGCTCACAAAGACTTTCCTAGCAACTTCGGGATCATTAAGATGTGTAAGATATAAAACCTCAAAATACTTCAGTCAATACCGAACAATTGACTCATCTCCTAAGAGCAAGCACTCATGTTATCTGACACTAGTGATGGAGTTCACGAGAAATCCATCAATCATGACTTAAGTTTCTCAAAAGAACAAATCAAAACTCATAAAATTAGATTTGGCATTTTAAAGTATTATATTCAGAAGATGGTAGTGTCAAGACACAATAGATGATTAATATCCTAATCAAGTTCAGAATCTGTCTCGTCAATAAATTGAAAACTATGATCCTTCAATTTTAAGAATTTCGTGAATAAATGTTTAGGAAATGAACTAACAGATTCCAGCGAAAGTATAACAAATGCCTACATAAAATTCATCATCCCCTACAGGAACTAAGAACCTCCAAAACAACTACTCTAAATCAAACCAAAAACAAAACAACTAAACTATTGAAAGCAAGAAAAATCCTTGAGTCAAATGACGTCAAGACGAGCAAATCTAACCTAAGAAAGCCAAACAACAGAAAGGAAATCCTATTCTAACTATGTACAAACCAGCCCCTCAGGGATCTCATGGCTGGAAATAGTGTTTCAGGAACTGCCCATTGACAGGCAATGGGATGTCTTCTCCAGTCAAAGTCTTCAACTTGAAAGCATTCTCTCCCAGAATCTCAGCAATCTGGTACGGACCCTTCCAGAGATAATCAAACTTGTCATGATCACCTCGCCTTTCATGTGCCTTATCCCAATATAGTACTAAATCAGAAATTCTTAAGGCTTTCACTCTTGCCTGGAGATCAAACCAACGCTTGACCACTCCTTGATGCTTCATAAATTTATCCAAGGCAATGTCTCGCTTTTCTTCCAAATGCAATAATTGTGATAATCTTGTTTGTACTCTCTCATCTTCATCTAAATACTCTTGCATGAATTGCAAGGTTGGAATTCTCAATTGTATTGGGAAGATGGGATCCTGCCCATAAACCAAATGATATGGAGAAGTGCCCAAGGAAGACTTGACTCGGGTCCTGTCTGCCCAAAGAGCGAACTTTAACTGCGTATGCCAGTCTCTTGGATTCTTATCTAGCAGCTTCTTGATTGCGCTCAAGAGGTTCTTATTCGTAGATTCAGCCAAGCCAGTACCCTGCGGATAATAGTTCGAGGAGAATTTCAAGGCTATTCCATATTCAAAGGCCCAATTGGAAAATCTTAGTGATGAGAACGCAGGACCATTGTCGCATACAAGGGCGCTGGGACAACCAAATCTAGTAATTATGTTTTCCTCCAAAAATTTGATCACTACTTTAGAAGTACAAAACTTCAAGGCATGGGCTTCTGTCCATCTAGTGCAATAATCTGTCGCAGTCAGGATATATCTATGCTGTGCAGAAGAAGGTGGGTTTATCATGCCAATAAAATCTAGTCCCCACTTGGCAAAAGGCCTGAACTCAACTACTGGCTGCAAAGGCATTGCTGGATTTCTTTCCCGTGAAGCTACTACTTGACAAATGTGGCAAGTCTTGATGTGTTGATGCGCATCTTGAAACAATTTTGGCGAGTAATAGCCTGCCCTCAAGATCTGATTTGCCGTCGCCAATTCACCACCGTGACAAGTTCCGAACTTGTCATGAAACTGTTCCATAATGCTTTTGGCTCTGCTTCTACCAACACACCTCAAGTAGATCCCTTCATGATTTTGTCTGAATAAAACTGACCCTTGCAACATAAAGCGTTTGCTTCTGTACCGGAGTGCTCTTCTCTATGTCGGGCTCATGTGATCCGGACATTTCTGAGATAGCAGGGAATAAACAATATCGTCGTACCACTCATCTGGAGAGACTGCTTCAAGTACATAAGCCTGTTGAACTAATCCAGGGCCTTCGACTGCTATGGTCTGGGTAAATGCTTGTCCCCTAACCAACTTCATTGGTTGAATTTCGATGTCGTACTCTTGGATAGTGGCGACCCACTTGCCTCTTCTTTCGCCCAATTCATTTTCCATTAGTAATGTCTTAACCGCAACATCCGGAACTATGGCATACACCCTGCTCCGCAAGATATAATGTCAAAATTTTTTGATGGCCTTTACCAAAGCATACGCCTGTTTCTCCACTCCAGGATATCTCAGCTCAGCATCTTTAAAGGGAGCACTCATAAATGCAATCGGATGCTCATCTTTACCATCTGTCTTCTGGGTCAAAATCCCTGCACAGGTGTGATCTGACGCAAAAGAATACAAGTAAAAGGGATTCAAATAGTTTGGACTGATGAGAACAGGAGCACTAGCGATTGCTTGCTTGATTTCTTCAAATGCTCTTTTTGCTTGGGGAGTCCATTCGATTTTCGCATCCTTCTTCAACATATCATTCAAAGGCTTGACAATTTCTGCGAATCCAGTAATAAACTTCCTTACGAAATTAATCTTGCCGAAGAAAGACTTCATTTCCTTTTTGCTGGCAGGCATACTAACTCTTTTGATGGCCTCTACTCGATCTAGATCGATAGAGATGTCGTGTTCTTATATTACGTGGCCCAGGAGCTTTCCTTCTGTTACCCCGAAGATGCACTCTTTTGGATTTAAGGAAATTCCATATGTTCTCCAAGATTCAAACACTCTCCTTAAATGTTCTACATGATCGGCTCTGATTTTTGAGAATACAGTAAGGTCATCCATATAGATGATAATGCATTTTCCAATTATATCTCTGAAGGCGATATCCATGGCCCTCTGAAAAGTGGCTCCTGCATTGATCAAGCCAAAAGGCATCCTTCTATATGCATATGTTCCCCATTTGGTGGTGAAAGCAATCTTCAACCTGTCTTCTTCTTCAACCATGACCTGATTATATCCTGAATATCCATCCAGAAAGGACATCATCTGCGACCCATTTACAATCTGAAGTACTTCGTCAAGTGAAGGCAAAGGATAATTATCCTTTTCTAATGCTTTGTTGAGATTTCTGAAATCAACACACAGCCTTATTTCTCCATTCTTTTTTCTGACGAGAACCAGATTGGCGACCCACGTCGAGTGTCTTATCGAAAATATTATCCTCGCTTGTAGTAGCTTCCTTACTTCTTGATAGATGAGTGGCTCCAATAGAGGATTAACTGGCCTTTGTCTCTGTCGAAACGGTCTACTCCCTGGCTTGAGAGGGATGGTATGTGTAATGATAGATGTGTCGTATGTCTTCGAATCATCATACCCCCAAGCAATAACATCCTGAAATTCCCTCATGTTGTTAAGAATATTTTCTTTCTTCAGGTGTACAAACTTTCCCTATAAAGACATTTTTCACCTCTCGATCTATCCCAAGATTAACTGCTTCACACTTATTCCCGTCTTCACTGCGGTACTAAGGGGTGCTCAATTTGCCTGAGTCAAAGAGTTTTTCTAGTTCAATCATGCCCTTTGGAATTGTGTTACCCTTTAAATTCACGATCCCATCTGGATCAAATTCTGCTTCAACTTCACTTTCATCAATGACTTGGGTAGTGAAAATACCTGAATTAGTCAAGAAGTCAAGTATGTGCTTGTCATCATCAAACACCTGAAAGTTTGTAATATTATCTCGTACTGACGGAACTGATGTCAGTTCGACTGTGAACTTTTTTAGCCCTTCCATGGCTAAAGGCTCTAGAGAACTTGCGGCTTGGGCTAGTGCATTGGCTACCTGATTAGTCGACCTGTAGATTGACTTGATGTTGAATGCGTCAAAATCCTCGATAAGATCCCAAACCCGGTTTCTGTATTTCTTCAACCTTTTATCATGGCACACGTATTGTTTTCTAACTTGCCTGACAACTATCTCTGAATCGCCAAACACATGCAGAATCTTAACTTTCTTCTTGATAGCAAGGAGTAATCCATGCACTAGAGCTTCATATTCAGCGACATTATTTGTACAAGGAAACTGCAATCTTAAGGCTGACAAGTAAGCTTCTTCCATTGGGCTAATCAATTCAAAACCTGCCCCTAATCCTTGTTTGGATTTTGATCCGTCAAACCTTAGAGTCCATGCTTGGCTGGTTTCTTGATTCGACACTTTATTATCTTTATTTACTTCTGCAGGTTCAACTTGAGTACTTTCTGTCGCTGATGCTAACGTGCTGGCCTCACTTGTAAAGACAGTATTCTGGATGGGTTCTTCTAATTTCATCATCCTTGGGATTTCTAAACCCATAGCCTCTGGAATCCTTTTCCTAACCTATTCTAGAGCTACTACGCACATAGCGCAGGAGAACTCAGAATGAAAAGCGTTGTGTATCCTGCACCAATTAGGCAATAATAAATCATGTACAGATGCATGGCTTCCCAGTTCCACGCCTTGCCTCACATGCTTCATCACAAAATTTCGGAAATTTTCGAACATGCCTTCCCCGTCCTCATCTGATGATGTGCCATGATCGCTACCTATGAGGGCTTCTGTTGGATTATGCAGCATTAAAATCTCATCAACCTTAGGCTTATAAACACCCAAGTCAGTCTCCACAAAAAGGATCTCATTATCTTCACCATATTCAGTGATCATCAATTTCAGACGCGGAGTGCTATCTATTCTGATCTGATTCGGCAATCCTTTCCATGATAGCCACATGTGCAAGAAGTCAGTGGAGACGTACCCATTGAGCTTCCTCAGCGAATCTCTGCTTAGCAGCATCCCATATCCTTCAGGTATGTCCAATACTGAAATATCAATGTAATGCTGAATCCTAGGATCAGCTGCCAACTGCATGTGAATATTGTGTAATTCTCCCACAACTGGAACTTCAGTCTTGTCTAATTGAGTAACTTTCTTGGTGGTCTGTTTCGGGATGAGACCAAGTTTCTTACAAACACCCAATGGCATGACATTGCTTGAAGCTCCTGAATCCATTAAACAATTATGCAATAGCTTTCCAAACATTCTAACTAATAGCAAGAACGGGGGCTGTTCATCTCTTCCTTGGTAAAAAACTACCGATTTCTTCTTAGGAGCACTATACCGATCATCAGCTAGATCTGGATTGACTTGTGAATCTTGATTCTTTGCTGCATCATTATTTCTTGCAGGCTCTTCCTTGATTTCAACTGGCTTGTCATTTATCATACTGGATGAATCTTGTGCAATGAAAACAGCATTCGTTTGACCTTGTGGGTGAGGTGGCCTCATTTGGGTTGGATTCATATTCTGTCCCACATTTGCTCTTGGTGCATTTGAAGTAGATGGACTTGATGATCCTGTAGGGATTTGTACGTTTTGATTTCCACCCTTTGCGATAGTATCATCAACACTTCTTAGGAAGGCTTCCTTTATCTCAGGTACTCGGATCAATTCTGTCAGTGGTAAGCTAAGCTTGATCTTCTTGAGTTCCTCGACAACACATTGGCTCAACCTCTTCAAATCATCTTTGGGAACTTCCTTTCTGATTGGATCAATCCTTGAGGAAACGTTCTGTTGCTGAGCATCTTGTGCTGGGACAACTTTCTGAGCTAGGTTCCGCTGTCTGTATTCAGGCGAATCTCTAGGATAACTTGGATTGTTACTTGCATTCGGGTTTGGCGGAGTTTGCAAGTTATTAGGAGGGGTTGATGTAGTAACAGGATCTGGTGCCCGGTAATTCCGCTGGTAGACCCTCTGCGGTACATTGCCTGAAGATTGCTGAAAACCCTGAACTTCATCTGCTTCTTGAGTTTGGAAATCACCCTCGAATGGAGGAGGAAAGTATGTATCATCAATAGGCCCATTTGCAGAAGCTGGCAGGAACCTTCC